>CM026553.1:36576857-38976857 GCA_015143295.1 Tetracentron sinense | reverse complement strand
TCATTCAGAAACCATCTCAACAATGAGATTAGAGTGCTCACTCTCTTAAAAGGAAGACCAGATCACTGCTTCTTCTTCTTCTTCTTCTTCTCAATTTAGAGAGAGAACAAACAGACACGAAGAACAAATTCTAATGCTCCCACTTATATATATAAATAAAATTAAATGAATAAAATATTCTAATGCTTCCAGCTTATAGCTTTATGAACTTATTATTATTATTATTATTATTATTTTTGTACACCATAAGGTGAAAGGTGAAAGCTGCAGTTAAAGCAAAAGACACACACAACCTACACACCACACAGTCTCAACCCTTAGAATATTTCTCTTATTTGAAAATTATCTTTATCTTTACTAGTGGAAGGCACACGTGTGTACAATCCATGCACGTGAGAGAGAGGAGTGAGAGAGAGCGACTATGGTAAACCCTAGAGGTGAGTGAATTTTAACTACAATTAAGGAGTGTCAAAAGGGACACATGTTAACCTGTGGGTGCAATGTTAACCTGTGGGTGCAATTGGTTTGAGAATTGAAAAAAATCAGGCTACTGCTTGTTAAGGGGATAGTTTGGGAATTTCTATTATTAGGGGGCTTCTCTAGTTATAGTAGAGATATAAATGGAAAGATTAATCTAAAAAAACCCCCCACAAGTTGAGCTCATCAATTACCTAACCAAAATCTAAAAAACCCCACAAGGTGAGCTCATCAATTACCAAACCAAGATTCAAATAAAAAATAAAATAAAATTACCAAACCAAAATAATTTGAGCCCAGCCTAGGCAAAGGGTACGATGTTTCACTAGGAGGGTAAACGCCTGCCTTGTTGCTCAGACGACAGAGTTGTATCCCTCACGTGGAAGAGATCAGAGATCTCGTTCCTGAAATCAGTGTGGCAGCTGATATGTCACTCTTTTTTTATTTTTGCTTAAGATATCATTATGTTAGTCAGCTAGCGATTAGCTTGGGGATTGGAACTCTTGCGGACTCATCAACCCTAGGGGATTGGATCCCTACACCTTCCTCAACAGAGAGACCACACCCCTCCAATGGCGCAAGAGATGGGGTGTTGTAAATGTTTTCCCTATAATTACAAGATTGGCACATACGCTCCGTCAAAACCAGAGCTCCATCTCATATTTAAACTTAAAAAAAAAAAACAAGAAAACAATCAAACAAACCACTTGGTTTTCTTTTTCCCTCTTTATATTAATAAAAAAGAAAGGGAAAGTTTGAGTCAAGATAAGGATTGGTTAGGAGAGAGACAAGAAACTTACCAATCAGCATATCTAATCTAATTGAGGGGATCTTGTGAACACCAGTCTAAAAATCTATTAAAGAAAGAGAGATTAGATTTGTATGTATAGAATTGGGGCCCGTTTGGTTGACTGTTATTAATTAGTAGGGAATTTGGTGATACCAAACTAAATTAATTGAAAAAAAATATAAGCTGCATTGGATTGAATCTCCATTGGCGTCTTATATCTTTGGCATGCCATGCTCATCTTTGGACTTTAAATATTCATTGTTTTTTTTAATCAGAAAACCTATCCTCCACAGATGTATATATGCTTTGTTGCTCTCTTAATGCATGCATTTTCCTTTTGTATGATGTATGTCTGTGTGTGCAACCCCTAACAGTCACACCCACCCACCCACCCACCCACCCACCCACCCACACACACATATTTCCTTCTCCTTAGCTACCTTTATCAGAAGACAGGAGATAGACCACCCATGCAAATTCAGAAAATCCAATCTCAGAGAAATGTTTTTTGACAAATTACCATCAAGTTCAGTTCCATCAAAACCACTTACCATGCATCTCCTCATAAGCCTATTAAACTCAAATTACAGATGCAAGAACAAATCAAGCTCCCTTGAATCTTCTTGACCAATGAAAGAACTCACTGTTCCAGAAGCACCAGAACATGAAATTTCCCTATTTTTGGTCAGTGAGAGCTCTTTTGACTGGAATATCTCTGTTCCCTCTTTGGGGATATTCCTGCAACATCTCGCAAGTAGGGCCAATTACCCCCAATTGAAGTTAAGAACTGCTCAGTATCGAGCTGAGTAACTTCATTTGAACACAACCATTTAGAGAGATCCAATGGCAGAGCATTAACTGTCAGACTGTGTTTGAAAGCATTGGGGGCCATTGACAAGAACAAACAATTCGAGAGAGGACTCAGACTATTGTCGAAGGGGCATTTCGAATGGATAGTATCAATCCAACACTGGGAATCTTCCATGACATCTCTAGAGTAAGGCTACTTACCACCTAGACAAGTTGAGACCCAAATAGTATTGAACTGAGTGATGTCAGAAGAGCCTAACATTTAGAAAAGTCCGAAGGCAAGGAAGCAGAAACTGGATGGTATCCAGATGATTTGAAGGCCAATCGAGAGGACGATTGGTCTAAGAGAGAATAAGAATCAGTACTACTGCTGCAAAACGCAGGTTCTGGACGGCTAAATACAATTTTCAATGTCCCATAGGAAATCTCCAGCATAAGGTCAACCACCACCTAAATTCACCTGAGTGGCTTCATTCGAAGCAACCCATTCAGAAGAAGGTAAAGGATTTGTTGGAAGAATGTTCAGTGAATATGAGGCCATGAGGGACGTTAACCTGTTCAAGAGAGGACTAAGATTTTTACTACTACTGCCAAAGGAAGGATTTCGCTTAGTAATCATCACTCTTCCTTGCCTTTCTCTCTGCCCTGTGTGCACTCTGATGGTCCCAAAGAGCCAGCTTATTGCAAAAGAAACATGGATAGGGACTCCTGGAGTTCTCTCCTTCATCAGGAGAACATAGAGACTTCATCGTCGAAGTTGAAAAGACAACAGAACCAGAAGACCTCTCTTTTTTTTTTGGTGAGACAGAGGACCTCTCAAACAGAAGGGATGGTACCAACTGAGGGAAATATTTAACAATGATTGCCACTGGAGAAGAATGCTCCTTTTCTTTCTTTTTCTGGAGGATACAAGTCATGGAGGTTACAGTAATTAAATAGACATATCAATGTTAGTGAAATTCATACCCAAAAATAAATAAAAAAATTTAACAGAACAAAAATGGAAAAGGCCAGCTGAAGAGCGTATCGGAAGGAATCAACAGTAAATGTGGTAACAGTTTCTAAGCCGCCATATCTTCCATGAGCCATATTTAGAAGGTTCATAAAAATGCATACAGTATCAAAGTTTGGAAATATAAATGGGATAGCCATGCATAGTAGATAGCGGCAAGTACAATGCATTTCACTAAATATGGGAATTGTCACACACACACACAAAATATAAATATATGGAAGCAGATTATTGAAGGCTGGAATTGCTTACAAGTTTGCAATCCTAATGAATAATACTAAACTAATCTAAGGGCCAAAGGCTAAGACACATAATATATTCTCTTGTCTGAAAAAAGAGCCATGCTATTTGGCCAAAATGTATCATCATTCATCACATCAGGTGAGACTTTTGCAAAGAAGTTAAAGTCAATGAAATCATAGGAAACTAATGAAATTCATTACCCTCATGGTTTTAACAAAAAAGGAAAAAAGGTTCTAAATGTCAATATTACAGGATATGTCACACTTTGGAAAAATATATATATATAGCAGGATATATATTTTGCGAGGAATATATCGAGGGAAAATGTGGAGAAAAATACAAAAATTTTCAATGAAACGGTAGAATGTGTTAAAATAAATGTGAATACACATTTATGAATTAAAAAAAAATTAAAATGTACATACGAGATGCAAAGGTAAGGGGGCAAAGATGTGCACTTACGATAATGTATGGTTGACTAATATTGATATGACTTACATGAAATGTTTCATTCATTCTTTAATCAATCATAACAATAACAGAGTTCAATATGGAGAGATATTTGGGATATATCGAAAATATCGGGGATATTTCAAACCATGGTCACCAACCCCCAACTAGCCTAACATACTATTCGTCGGCTAGTGCGACATTTGAGATGTCATATTTTTTCTCTATATTTTTTTCTTGGTACATGTAACCTCATGGTTGTAATATGACAACTAGCATGTCAACCAGTTCAGCTATGGTCTCAAACCCGATTGAGACAGATGAGTGCATGCTTGCTTGGCCAATGTTAGCTTTGGAACATGTTTAAACTGGCTACTAAAATATGATCCTTCAAGAAACTGAGTTTTTCCTCTCTTTTTTACTTGGAAAGCATAGGAAGGTGACACGATCCAATTGACTTGCATGCACAAACCCAATAAAACTATTAGTAGAACAGAATTGCTTTAAGTACTTGGCAGAAAATAAAACAAGCTATGAGTTGTTGCAGTTTTAAAATCTCCATATAGCAATGTCATATTACTCAACAACAGTTTTTGTCTTAGACAAATCATACCAAGAAAATATTGATGGAAAGTGAAGTAAAACGAGGTAATAAAATCAAGTTCAAAACTGTAATTGAATGACCAGAGCTAGATGCAGACTGCAGCCCTCTAGATGCCTCGTTCTAACAAGTCAAAGGAGACATGCTTTAGATTTTTAGGGGTTGCTATCTCAATGACCAATACTACTCAATTTTCATTCGTACTTCTAAATTGATATAGGATTACACTTTAACTAAATCATATCCAGAATCAACTTCTTAACATTCATACATGCAACTTTGAACTCACCTGGAGTACATTTAGTGACAATTTTCATGTCCTCTCTGCCAATGTTTCTTAAACGCCACCATGTTTTGACTTTTACCACAGAAAAGCTAAACTGCAAAATGTGACGGTCCAGCAAATTTAATATTTAAGTGCATGGACCCCCGAGATACAGTGATTAGTACTGCAGAGTTTCCTATTTACAAATGTAACAGTGAGAACATAAACAAGTAGAGCCCATTTACTGCCTGCGCTGAGCTTTCAGATCTTGACCAGGGCAGTCTCTAGCCCAGTGCCCAGGTTTACTGCATTTATAACAAGTGCCTGGTGAAGCAGACCTCCCTCCCACATCAATAGAAGAACCAGATGAAGCTGTGGGACAGTCTCTGGCCCAATGTCCTTCCTGGCCACATTTAAAACAGGACAAACCACTCCTGCCATAGTTTTTGTTGCTCGCATCATTCAAGTTACTATAAACCTGTGAGGAATTTACTGGGAGAGCAGCTGCTAAATTATGATTGTTGCACCATTTAAAAAACCCGCAAGAACTTTCCTACAGGGCAAGGAAATACATCAATAGACTGATTCTTTTCCATGCAAATCGTGATAAGAAACCTCAAATTGAATCCCCTCAGATTGAGTAGAAAAGAAACAAAGATGTCTAAAGAGCACATACCTCTTAAAGCATGAGTTCCAGAAGGAGAAACCATTATAATTTATAATTGCATAGACCATTATATTGACAAGTCTGTCTGCTTCCAACAATAAAGAGAAAGATGGAATGTATTCTAGAAAGCTCCTGGCATCCATACCCATATAGAGTGGGAAATCCAAATTTTCACCTAACACCAATTTTTGGGTGGGGTAAGGCGGACTCAAAAACACAATTTTCATGCAATATACTAACCTATTTCGTCAAGCATTTCAGCAAACATTGGTCAGTCCTCTTTAGTTCTCATTTACCTTAAAGAAAAAAGAGAAATAAAGCTTCGACAAATCTGTTTATTTTCTTTGTTCTACCCTTTCATAACCAAAGACCTATTTTTTCATTCTATTTATTTTCCTATTCTATATAACTATATAAGTAAACTTGCATGCGAGGCTTTTAGGCTGTTCATTCTTTATTGAGAAAACTTTTTTTCTTATACAGTTTTAGCACTTAATAGTATTGTACAAAGCCATCAGTTAGTATTTTGTGGCTACTACAACCATTATTCATACTTCAGCTGTGATAGCACGGAACTAAGGGTTGTGTTTCTCCTAATGACCACTATTAGATCTATCTTGTCATATGCAAGGACTACAGATCCAATGGAATATACCTAATGACCATTGTGGTTTTGCGTCTATGCCAACATTTCCCTCCCGCCTCCAAGCCATGAAATCCAAAATGATAGGCCACCTCTTTTTGGAGACTTTACTTCCCCCCTTTAGTCATAGTAGTTGTAGTAGTCAGCATTCTGGTAGGAATGCCTTCTTGGTCGAAGAGCAGGACAATTAGATCTATCTTTTCATATCGAAGGACTATAGATCCAACGGAATATACCTAATGACCATTTTAATTTTGCGTCTAAGCTAACATTTCCCTCCTGCCTCCAAGCCATGAAATCCAAAATGATAGGCCGCCTCTTCGATGTATCATAGTCCAACAATGACATCCATTAGATGATCCTAGTTATCACATCAATTGCTTGGTAAGTTCAATTTTTTTTTTCCTGACAAGCAGTATTCCAACTAATATATTAGTAGGATGATAATATGGTTTAGCCGTATACACCTTGGGCAATATCACCTCGACCTGAACATAGCTAGGGGCAGAGCCACGATTTTCTTGTAGGGGGGGCAAGCAATGGTTGATTGAAAATGTTAGTAATTGCTGATGAATTTGTTGGGAATGATTAGGCCGAGTACAAAATATTTTAGGCCTAGGGGGATAAGGGGTTCGAAGGCATAGTCCTTGGATTTTTTTTGAATACCAAGTCCGTGGCCATCTCATCTGTACCTTTCGTGCGAGAGAAAGAGGGACGACTAAAGAGGGGAGGGAGAGAGAGAGAGAGAGAGAGAGAGAGAGAGAGAGACACCTAAGTGTAGGAGTTGGTCGGAGAAGAAACAACAATGGGTGAGGAAGGGATTTTGTTCTCCAACCCTAACCCCCTCTCACGGTCTTACCCCCCTTTATACGAACTATTCTGAATAAGAATTTTTTCCCCAAAAGTTCAAGGGGCAAATTGCTCCCCCTAGGCTCTGCCCTTGTGTCATTCTTACCCCTACAATTGCAAAGATTTTTACTGCCCCCCTGGTTCCACCCCTGTGATAGGCGGATTCTTACTGGAATTTGCCAGGATAGAAACTCTCCCAACCCAAACATACTCTATTAATAGACCCATTTGATTTTTTTTTAAATTTTGATGCAAAGCACCTCCAAGAGGGTTTCATGTTATTTTTCATGCATCTTTTGAGAGGTATCAAGGATTGTTGAATATTTTCTCATTTTTTCCTCTAATGTTTTCTTTATTAGATTTTGACGTTATGGCTTTTACTAATGTTGTAATCGATAATAACAGTAATATAGGAGCCCCTTCACATACTTATATTTATAACTGTGGAAAGGCTCACAACATTAGTAAAAACCTTTTAACACACATAACCCTAGAGCATATGAGTGCAATAACTTCTTTTATAAAGCATTTATTAAATCTTATTTAATGCATATTTCTTATTTGTATTTTTTTTAATTTTATAACGAGAGTCATTTATTTATTTTAATTTTAAAAGCCTAATGAAAAACAGACCTCACATATCTTGCACATGCATGCCCACACTAATATGATAAAAAGACATTTTCCAGTAAGTCCAAGTAAGTTGTCTGAACCAGTGTTAGTATGAACCACGAACTGGTTCGAAGCGAACTAGTTCGCGGTACGGTTTGTTTAAGTATGTGAAAATGAACGTACCTGCTACCTGAACCCAATAGCTTTGGTTCGGCGAACCGGCCATAAAACCTAATTTTTTAATTTTTTTTAAAAATAACATATTTTTAATGCTTCTTTTAAATAAGTATTTATAATATATTTATTTACACGGTTAATAAATATATATATAATATTAATATTATATAAGCAAACCAAACTAAAGAACCTAAGTGAACCAGGAAATGAACTGTCTCATCCTACCCCTGGCAAACCGGTTTCACTCTAGAGTGGCACATTGAGAATTGCGAACCAAAATTCGAACCGAGCGAACCGATAAACTAGGTAACATTGGTCTAAACTCTGAATCACTTGGAGTCTTGGACACATGACACATATACCAACTCTTAAAGTTTCTCTCTATGTCTAATAAAGCAACCTTCAAAGCTAGAATGCATGTAGACTTCCACACAATTATTTTAATTCACTTATATATAAAATACTGAAAAATATAATTTGGGTTCCAGCCCGTAGCTCAATTGATGACATACTCCATTTTCCTGAGGTTGCAGGTTCAAGCCCAGCTTTCCCACCAAAGAAAAAAATAACAGGATAAAGTGTCAGTGTAGCAAACAATTATTAATTTAGTTACAATTGAGATGAATCTACTTATAAAGAAAATATTCATTTACGATAACCAGTCAGATCATGCAAAAGTTATTCTAAACGAACAAAATGCATGAATATCATGAATACACACACATCCATTATTGCACAAAAAAAGATATAAAGCTTTATCCAATAAAAGAAAATGGCTAAAAGAACAAGAACTGTGATTCTTTAATATGCTGCATTGGTGTTATAGTAAAAAAGAAGGTAAATTTAAGAGGAAGAGGACCTACTCAACATAAAGGGAAATATAAGTTAAAATGATTTATGTAAGACACGACACTACCTACAACATATGTTGATGAAGAACCCTGCAGCTATATACATGTGTATGATCTTTAGGCACTCTCATGTAGTGCCAAAGTTTCAGGATTGCAAAATCCAAAAAGAATTTAAGTGCTCAAGCAGATTGGTGGGTAGGTATATGTGTAAAATGAATTCAAAGTAAACTACCAGGTTTGTTTTCAGATTCTAGAAGACTGATATGAATCATAACATATAAAAATTTGAAAGCAAACCAAAAGTGTACGTAGGGCTGGTAAACGAAGAGAACTGCTTGTGGACAATTTGAGCTCGGCTTGTTAAGAGCTCATTTGAGCTTGTTAATCTAATAAATGAACCAAGCTCGAGCTTCATTTTTGAGGAGCCGAGCTCGAACATGGATGTGGTTGTGAAAGCATGGCTAGAATTCTGAGCATATACCTGCATATTTTTGGAATAACATTATTTTTATGTAATCTTGCTTAGGGAGAGATTAGTGAGTGCATTGAAAAGTTGTTTATTTGATTGGTGAGAGTACGCAATTTTTTTTTTTTGGTTGGTAAACAACAGATTATATATATCAGCTAAGAAGTTACAAATACACTAAAAGACATATCCACAAGGATACTGAGTAGTAAACCCAGTGGAGTATGAAAATAAAAATCTAAAAAAACCAATAACAAAACTATCTATTACACGATACACAGTGCTAAAAAGGATAGATCCCACAATCTTATATGTCCATAACTGAATTTCAGTTCCTTTTCTACCTTCTACGTTCTTCCGTAGAAAATATTCTTATGCTTTATTAGTTTCCAATGTTATTTTTAATGTATCTTTTGTATTTTTGTTGTCATGTTCCCATGCCATGTTATTTAGAGCTCAGTGCGTAGATTCATGGATATTGGTATGTAAAACTCTTCATATGTGATAGCTTTTGCATGAGAAGTAGTTTTATTATAGATCGTTACATCTTTAAGACTTTGTAATGAAAGAAGCATCAAGCACAAGTTTTCCGCATGCAAATTAGCATAAGTGTGCAAAAGAATTGTATCGATGATCAAATACTTTATTGCTTATAATCCATGTATCTTTTATATTTTGTATTGTCGTTCCCTAACCAGGTTATTTAGAGGTTAATGTGTTGACACTGAACAATAGCACACATGTAGTACCTAGGTAACACTCGTCAGATGTGATAATTTGTGCATCACAAGTGAGTATTTATTTTAAAAGTATAGTATTGAGGGAGAAAGAATGATAAAATAGAAGACTAGACGGTTGGGGGATTTTATGTGGAATGAATGAAGAAGGAATTCTGGATTTTGAAGTGCTAGAATGTGCTTATGCTAAAACATAGTTAAGACCTAAGATAAATTTAATTGTAAGGTTTAATTTGTCCATTCAATTTAAAAAATCGATCTGGTGGGCAAACCAGATTAGACCTAAACCTCGTGATTTCCAGTCGGGCTTGTTTCCATTGTTGATCATACCTTACTTGTATCCTGATTGGATATCATGCAATAGTGGATGATTTAAGTTTTAAAATTTGATATCTAGAGGTTTTTGGACCTCCTGAAATCATCCATGGGCTCCTTTCTTATATCTAAGGTTGATATAGGGTACCTTAAGTTATAAACCGATTATTAAAATGGACCCTACAAATATCTCACTTCCAATAAAATTTTCATATGTTTACAGTAGATTCTCTTTTTGATTTGGAGTAAGTGGGAAAAAAGGGGACTGATTTGGAGTCCGTATGAGGGAGCTTTGGCCAGAACAAGTTTCTGGATAAAGCGCAGGACCCTGTTGCCATTATGAATGGTGACACCTTATTTTCTGCTATGTAGCATATTGGTCCCATTTGAAACGGTGACAGTGCCTTTTTGTTTATAATTTTTCCCTAGTGCTGGACTATCTATCACCAAAGCTATTTCTGTGTAATTGCATGTTGGTGGCAGTGGCACTGTGCCAACATGGAATTCTACTATTCCAGCACTGCTGCCTCGGGAATTGGGCAAGAGAACCCACTATTCTGGTTATTTTTTCACTGTCACAATTTTCAAATATTATTTTCAATCTATTTACTATTTAGCATTCTAGTTAGGTTATAGGATTAGTCTAAGCTTGCTCCCATGCTCCATCCTTGCATGAGCCTAAACTGCTATGGCCATTTTAAAAAATCCCAAAAGAAAAAACATTAAAAAATACAAAATACAAAAATATTAAAAAATAATAATATTTTCTTGCTTGCTTGTGTGCTTGCATGCTTTAAACTACATGTGACTTGATTCTACTAAGGTGCATATGTAGGTAACATTAATTGGGTTCAACTACACTAGGAAGAAACTTTAGGTTAGTTCCTTTTTGGTATTTATTACTATTTTGGGTAGTTTCTATTTTAATTTTATAATTTTTTTATATGAATTAGAATGTTTTATTTTCACTTAAAAGCATGTTTCTTATTTTAATTGATTATCCGATTAGCACATTTCTATTTTGGGAAAATATCGTGTTATTAATTAGAACTAATGATCTGATTAGCACCTTCCCTTAACTCAACCGAATCTCTTACTTAAATCTCAATTTTAGACCATTGCCTTATCCATTGATAAATTAAAGTTCATATCCTCCCCTCAAATTAGAATAGGTGATGACTCCTTTTTAGTGATATTTCATTTGGAATGATGTTAAATCCCATGTCCAAAGTTTTTGTACGGATAACTTAAAGCCACCTAAGTCATTTTTCACATGCTTATTGAATCCCACATAATCAAATAAACTTAAAATTTTATTAGACCAAAATGTAAATAGATGCTTACATTCTAGCATAAGTTAGTGGGTGTTAGTGTTACCAAACACCCCATGCACAAGGCATGTACAACACTTCAACTCAGATATGATAGTTTGATTAATCGCTTCGCCTCTATTGCAAGCAATGTTTTAAAAGGCATGAGAGGCTTACGACTCAAGGCTCGCTTCTAGGTGAGACTCAAGAAAAACGCCTTAAGGGTTAAATCTAATGAGGCTAAGGCCTCAAACTATGAGGCTCGTTTTATGTGAATCAAAAATAGGGTTAGTCACATGTCTGAGACTTGAACATTAAATATTTTTTTAAAGGTGTATGTCTCATACATTATTCAAAAATAAGGTTCCAGCCACATAGCTAAGACTTAAACATTAAATTATAAGGTGTGTGCCTCATAATTTTCTTTTATCGACAAAAACATTTAATTTTTTCTTTTTCCATTTTGTTCTTAGTCTAAATTAACACTTATATTTTATTATGTCTAACTTATTTAGGCTTTTTTGAAACATTGTTGAGTATATTTCACTATAATTTTCATAGTAACATTGCAAAGATTTGGAGACTGGAGCCATTGTCTAACATATGTAGTTGGTTACTACTTTGTAATTGTTTGTCAAAATCCAAAATCAACTATACGATGATTGAACATTATACGTCTTTTAATATGTATATGAACAAAAAAAGTAAATTTAAATTTGAACTTTTATTGACTCCTTTAAATTTATTTTCTATGGATGAATAATTATATAGCATTACATATGTGTGTGCATACACACACAAAATATATACATTATCTTTAATTAATTTTTTTGAATTTGTTTGCAATATTTTTGTTTTTTTGTTAAAATAAGTAGCGTACAACTTTCTTGAGAGACTAAAGCTTCACGCCTCAAGGCTTATGCCTCATACATCTTGAGGTCCCAATGCCACACTCCATGCCTTTGCGTTTTAATACACTGATTGCAACATAAGAGGCCCCCTTAAATTTCTTTGTGATTAATTAGTGACGATTTTTTTTAATTTATACACATGTACGAATTAAGATATGTCAACTAACATGTACTTGTGCATTAATATTTATTAAGCAACACTTATCACGATTGCAAGTGGAAGATGACATTTTAACACAACAAGAGCAAACTGTCATCCAATCCTAATCCCAGGGTGCAACTTTTTTTGATGGGCATGTCATGCAATACTAATTGAAGGGTGCAATAAAAATTGCAGAAATGTCTACACTTCGTACCTGGTTCGCAGGACAGCGGTAAAACTGCTGGCCGATGTTTTTTCCCGTCTTCGCTGTCAAAACTAAGCAAGACCCAACACCACAGGGACAAGGAAGATCTGGGAATGAAGAATTGGATGTATAATTTTGGTTCCCACTAGATATGGTAGTTCCAGAGGAATTGTCACACCACTCAAAGAATCCACAACCTCCATTTTCCTGGATCATCATTGAGGTGACAAATAGCAGAGAGTAGTCAGCATGGAATTGAGAGTATTTTCATGGAAAAGTAAATGAATGCATCTCTACAATGTCTTAGTAGAATGACCCAGCTATCCATTTGAAGATGTCTGAAACATGCATAATCACTGTGGAATGGAACAGGCAGCACTTTTTTTTTTTTGGGTAGATGAACAGGCAGCACTTGAAAGAGTGAAATATTCAGATTATAATACGAGGGAAGGGGCTAAGTCAGATTTTTTATAACCTGAAAACACTCGGTTGAGTGCTCCGTAAAAAATGGAAACAGATAAATTTTTTTTTTAAAAAAAAATCAGATTGAACACCCGGAGAGATATCAAGTTGAAACAGGATCACTCCCTTGTCACAAATCCACATTGAGCTTATCTATGATGTAGATAGTGCTAACAACAATGAGTAAGGATGAATTTTGACTAGCTCTTAATGAATCCATAGCCATAATTGGTGGTGTATTGAGTATATTTGATGGAATTCACCTATATGGGTATGGAAGTGAGACCACTTTCCATGAGAATTTAGGTTGATTCTCTAAAGCTCTCATGAACATACAGGTAATGGTATAAGGCTTAAATGTGCCAACCCGCAGAACCACTAATCAGAGGAAGAGATGTGTGAGCTGCATGCACATGCGATTTACACCAAATGAGTCCAGTCCAAGATGTAACTCACTTGTCTCTTGTAAACCTGTCTTGCATTCTCTAAGTGATGGTTTCAAGACAATCCATTGACACTCATGCACATCTTTTCCATCTTAACCCGGATTTGTTTTTAAAATTTGAATCATGTGGAGGATTGTTGTATTTTTATTGTTTATCGTGATTCGTTTTTTTAAAGAATTGTGTCTTTTAGGAAAGAGTTTTGTCACATCCTTTGGAAACTTAATGTTTCCGTAGATTACACCTATCCATCGATACTCATGCACATCTTTTCCATCTTAACCTAGATTTGTTTTTAAAATTTGAATCATGTGGAGGATTGTTGTATTTTTATTGTGATTCAAATTTTTTAAGAATTGTGTTGTTTAGAAAAAAGTTTTGTCACACTCTTTAGAAACTTAATGTTTCCATAGATTACACCTCCTGGGAACCTTTAATGCTCCATTGGTCATGTCTTTTATGAAAAGGTGTGATAGTGCTTATATAAAGGAATATCCCCCTTCATAAATTCATAAGCCTGCGGCCACTTAAAGAAAAGTTTTCTCCTCTTGCAAACGCTCTTTATATTATCATATGTTCAGGTTATAGTGTTAAGTGGTTTAGGTCCGTGACTTGTGAGTGCACACAAAAGAGGCGGACAATGGTCAATTTATTCTACAGGTCAATTGCCCATGTAGCATTTGCACTGAATGGATATCATCCCAAAGGGGGCAAATTCGTTTTCAAGCCGAGTGACTTTGGTCACGTCCTGACCAAATTTAAAGCGACGAGTTTTTTTCTCTCATATTATTTGATTAGTTTTGCCTTTCTAGCTATGTGATTGGTATACACAAGAAAGTATGGATTGGTTAGGATTCTATGTTTTTTTTTTTTTAAATCTTTCTCTGTTGTATGATATTTGTTTACAAATTGTCATCAACCCCAAAATCTCAAATGCAATATCAAACGCAACTACCCATTTCAAGAGAAGGCTAGAGACACAAAGAGAAAAGGGGGCATGAGATTTTCACCTCTCTAATGGGGCACTTGTAAAACTTGCGGCCGCGATTCTTTTCGGTGTTGGCAGTGAGAACCAGACAAGCTCCGAGTCCACAGGGGCACGGCTTCTCAGTAACAGAGGCATCTCCTGCTCCCAGACCCAGAGCACCACAATCCCTAGCCCAGTGTCCCGTTTTGCCGCATTTGAAGCATGAGTCTCCGGCATCTCCCGGAGAGAACAAGTTGTTTACTGTCCCTTTGGATCTGCTGTGGAGAGAATCGGAGGTGGTTTGCTGCCAGAGGAGGCTCCTGCTCCCTCTCAGAGCGGCGGTATAAGCACCCTCATCTCTCTTCTCGGCTCCGGCTCCGGCTCCGGCTCCGGCTCCATCGACCTTCCTCCGCTTGCGGGTGAGAGCATCGGCCTCGGCCGCTTCCACCAGAGACAGAAAATCGTCGTCCTCCACAACGACGTCGCTCATCTCTCGCACGACCTTCTTCCCATTCGTTTTGCCCTCTTTTTTCCTGTTTCATGGTCTTTTTTTAGAGCTTTTCCCGCTATTTCGCGCTTCTGCATTTTAGAAAGGGAAAAGCACGGAAATGGACTCCCAATTACCCAAAAACCTGGAAATGGGCCCTAATTTTAGGAAGTTATTTCTTTCAGGCTCCCACATGTGCGAGCCTACAACACGTGTTTTTCCTTCATTTTTTATCTCCAAAATACCATTGCTTTCCCAAACCTTCGGTTACCTCTGTTATCTGATACCCTTCAAAAACCCCAAATGTAAAACACCTCTTCAAATCATTCGTAAAAATCGTTACCACCACTATTGAAACCTTGTGTGTATTTGAAAAATATTATAAAGTCCACAATCTGCTACGGGCATCGTATTGAAGAAGAAGAAGAAGAGTTCATCTTAACCATAGTAATAGTAGTAGTAGTAGAAGAAGAAGAAGAAAAGTCTGGTATTTAGTCACAGAGGGTAAGTTTTATACTTTTTCTTAAAATTTCTAACTTGAAAAATGGGCCCCACAGTTAATGAGTAGTTGGATTTTTTGATGCATTTTTGAGATAAGAATATTGATTTTCGTGATTATTATTGAGATTTTCGGGACTTTCAGAGAGTTTTGAATAGACTTTTCAGAGGGTTTTGAATAGACTTTTCAGAGGGTTTAAACCTGCTAAAATGCTCATTTTCGAGATATTTAATTGTTATAGGGCTATTTTCTTGATTTTTAGTTATCTTAAGTGTTCATTTTCGGGATTTTTGTTATAGTGCATTTTCGATTGTTTCAGTGCTCATTTTCGATGATTATTATAGTGCATTTGCAATGGTTACAATGCTCATTTTCAGGATTTTCGATGGTTATTACAGTACATTTTTTATGGTTATAGTATTCATTTTCGGGATTTTCGATGGTTATTATAGTGCATTTTCGATTGTTACAATGCTCATTTTTCGGGATTTTTCTGTTATTACAATGCTCATTTTCAATAGTTACAGTGCTTATTTTCGAGATTTTTCTGTGTTACAATGCTCATTTTCGATGGCTACAATGCTTATTTTAGGGTTCCATTTACAACACGGGCATCGTACTGAGTTATTTCTGATTACTTATTGTTTTACAATTTTGCAGCTACAGGATGCGTATAAAGATGAGAGCTGGTAGGGTTAAGAAAAAGTTTCCTATAACCAAAAATGAGAAGGGGAAAAAGAAAGGGGGCGGGAGGGGGGGGGGGGAGAAGGAGAAGAGAAATGAGGGGGAGAAGAGGAAGAGTAATGGAAAGGAAAAAGATTCTGAAATAAAATATCAACCCTCAATTAGATGCTCCCTCACAACATGGTTTGATTTGGTAAAACCCTTATTGGAGGCGAATCCAGAAATAAAGAGAATCTGGATGAAGAGTTGTTTTTCTTATATGTATGACATACCTAGGATACCACAGTGTGGCCAGATAGTCCATCATCTTCTCCAGAGGCATAAAAGAGGCGTACGTTTTGAAGTATGTGGGAAGATTGTAGAGTTCATGGTATTGGACTTTACATTGATTATTGGCCTTAATGCCCAAATGTCCGAGGCTCCAGTCATTACACATAGAGCGCCGCCAACCTCTCTCAAGTACTGGAAGTTTGAAAACTTGACGGTGATTAAAAAGACTAATGTTGTTGAAGTGTTGAAGGCATGTGACAACGATATGGATGCGGTAAAACTGTTATTGGTCATTTTTATTGTGCAGTTGCTCATATGGACCAACACTCATGTAGCTGTTAACATAGGCCATTTGTGCCTAGTGGACCACTTGCAGGCCTTCAAAAAATACCCATGGGCCACCCTGGATTTTGAATTGTGCAAGGATGGCCTGCAAACTGCTCATTTTACCCAGAAGCAATACAATATTAACGGATGTGCTTTTGCTTTCCAGATAAACATATTACTTACTAATTATATTGTTTCTGTGTGAGATAATTTATGTTTACTTTACTTACACTAATACTAAAATTTATTACTGATGTCATATTTGGGCTTATGAGTGCATCCCAGCACTTGGGAGACTATGTTCTTATAATGCATCCCTAGGTGCAATGACGTTTCCACGTGTATTATGTTGAGGAATACATCATACACTTAGAGACCTGAACCTTCTTTCATGCCTTTAATACAATTAATATGGGCATAATAGTTTTTTGTTATGTTTTTATACATATTTAATTATATCTAAGTGGTGTAGTGTGGTTTAAATGTTTAAGTTTTAATAGAGTGGAAAAATCAAAGTCGACGATCGATTGCAGGAGAACTGACGATCGATTACCCAGAACCTGAAATTTGGGTAAGCCTTTATTTTGTGTGATCGATCGCACTAATGTTACGATCGATCGTCCTGAACCAGAAAATTTGGGAAGCTTCTGTTTCTTCGACGATCGATCATAGCAGATTCAACGATCGATCGCCAAGTGAGCGACGATCGATCGTAAGTCGCAATTCGAGTTTTTAAAAGTTGCAAAAATGAGGGTTCTAAACCCCTAGCCTATAAATAACACTTCTAATTCGAGGGTTTTAGACTCTAAAGGGTTTCTAACCTAATTTGGGAGAGATTTGGGGAAAAACCTAGGGTTTAATTCAAGAGGATTTGGCTTGGAGGAGAATGAGTTTGTTTGAAGAAGAAGAAGATTAGCTTGAAGATCAACCCCAGAGCATCAAGGAGTTTCATCTTGCAATTTGGATCTAAAGGAAGGATTCCAAAGGTCGATATCCTCTCTAATCCAATTCTATTTTGTATTATTGAATGATTTTATTATGATGAAGATAAGATTATTGAAGTTTTGCATGATTAAGACAAGATTATTGAATTTCTATCATGTTTTGGAAAGAGTATTGTACATGATGAAAAATCTGGTGAACCTCAAATCTAATGTTTGAGTTGAGAACTCACAAATTCAAGGGGTGGCTAGGTCTCCCTACAAATTCTATCTACCATTTTTAATATTTAACAATTAAGTTATTAATTAAGGGAACTTAAAGTGTGGAATAAGGGAAACAAGCAAACCACAACACAAGCAATTTTCACATGGAAACTCTTCTGGGAAAAACCACGGGACCTAGTCCAGTAACGAGATATCACTAAGACAAAAAAACAAATACTTACAAGACTTGAACTTTACTTAACCGGACTCGACACTACGAGCCTCAGCACTCAGTAATCCATGCCTCCAAAAGCAATCACGATCTCATAAGCGTCGTAATCTACCGTAGTAGCATGTTCTTCTCTTTGTGTCTTGACAACCACGATCTCCACGATTGATCTTCGTCAATGATGACTTCAGATTCCACCTACCAAATATCACATGCACGATCCTCCTCGGATCGATCTCCTTCGCAAAGGCTCCGGAACACTCCGGCCAATTGATTCTTTCCAGAACGGGTTGATGGTTTGATTAAAATTAAATCCTAGATGAATTTCATCAATGAGAAAGTCCAAACAAGCAAGAATAGAGCAATGACTTGCAAATTCTAGGATGGAAGAGAACTTAATGAAGGGAAGGAGAGAAAATAAATCCCAGAGTTTCTATGAACTCTAGAGATAGCCTAATACTCTCTTAATACTCTCCCAAAATCTCTCCTCACGGACTAGAAGGGTTCTCATTAAATAGAGAAACCAAAACCAAGTTATAGAAGTTGCTAAAACCAAAATTACAAGAAAATCAAGGACTCGGTCGGCCTAGAGTGGATTGGGTCACCCAAATGTACACTTCGGTCAACCCAAGTGCCACTTTGGATCGACCCAACTTTTAGGTGGCTTCTGAACATTTTTCCCATACATTTCAGTTTGAGGACTAGGTCGACCCAATGCTGTTTCGGTCGACCGAGATATAAAAGCTTAGAATTTTCTCCTACTTTCTTTATGAAAGTTGTAGAACTTTTTGACGTGGTCGATTTGATATATTATAGAGCAAAACCCGAGCTATGGTTTGTGAGATATGCCTCTTACAATGAAACTTGGTTTTTAAGAACCAACCACACTTTTTGGGTTATATATCTAGTCACCTAAGGTCCATATAATTAATTTAAGTCAATTTCCACCTAAGGTATCATAGTATGATTATTCTAAGTCAATTCCCACCTAAGGTAACATGATATCCAGGTCACTTACCATCCTATGAGTGAAACGAAAGATATGATCGGAATGTCTTCAACCGATCTTCTTCGATCTTCATCTTCACTTGTCATGGATGCTTGAAGGCAATGACAAAAGATACACTATATTCACTTGTTTTGACACCAGAATAAGCCAACACTAAAACATGGACTTTACAATCTCCCCCTTTGGCAATTCCGTGGCAAAACCAAACTGAAATACATGACTTGACACAAACTCACCCAAACACATCAAACAGTGAATTAGGGCATTACATGACTCCAACACAATTATATGACCCCAATTGACAAATGATTTTAAATGAAGACACTGAAGCTCTTGTTATGTAAGATTTTTCTGCTGCAACCCTGCATTTGCACATGCTCATACACAAAACACCCAGTGAAGCATGTATGAAATATAAAAATAAACACAAGTATTGCAAGGAATGTACTGAACCAGAGAAATAATTCATAACATTCTCCCCATTTTTGGCACAATTGCCAAAGGTAGTTAGAAACCCAATATCACAAAGTATATACCAATTTAACACATGTGTAATATCAAGGCAATCACAATACAACCAAGCAAATGCAGACATTGCAGAGACTAAAGAGCGGGGAATAAAATAGCAATATAAAGCATAAACTCTCCCTTAACAACTCAACTTGATCTTCTCCCCCTAAGAACAAGGACACCACCAAAAGCCAGACACCTAAGCTAGAAAGGCTCATACCAACCAATAAGGAAACACATAATAATAATACTAAAAAGGTATCATGTGCCACACAAACATGCATCAAAAGCATTTCAAGCAGTAGTAATTTAAAATTACAAATCTAATGAAGAACATGATTAGTTAGTCCGACTGAGGATACACATCTAACCAAATCACACGAAATGCTAAATCATAGCCAATTCACTTAGTCACATTTAGTAAATAGTTCAAAAGTGAAGCAATGTGTGTAGTGGTGGTCTGACAAGATACTAGATCAAAGTTTCTTTTCCTTTCCAAGGATATGACATTAACCACTAAGAGGATTCCGGGAGACATAAATCTTAGAAGTCAAACCTAGTTAGATCCAGATATGCTGATTTTTTTTAACATTTTGGTGCTCCTTTATCCATTTTATTTGACTCAATATTTTTTTTAAATTTTTAGTCAAATACCTCCAAACTTTGTAAGATTTTTTTCGATATTCTTTTCTTGAACATATCTTTTTATGTAATGATGACTTTCACACTATCTAGGTAGGTAGTTCTAGCTATTGGTAGCAGAGGCTTTCACTCTAGCAACCCAGATAGATAACTATTGTCCGCATAGGTAGCCATTACATACTGTTTGCATCTAATAGTGACTTTCACACTAGCCTAGTAAGTAGCCTTTTTCATTACAATAATTTTTACTCATGGAGGATACACAAAATAGGGATGACTAACAATATGGTCATTCTAGGTCACATTTTTGGGATAAGACATACACCTACAGATTGAGAATTAGACCTCTCAACAGAATCAGTCAGAGTGCATGTTAAAGTGCAAAGCATACATACATGAATAAGTCTCTAACTATGCATGATAAAACCAATCTAATTTTCAGTCTAACCAAGATATTATGAAGGTGATATATCCTCAATCAGCAACTAACTCATGTTCAACCCTAGACAAGTATAAAAATAAAGATCACATAAGGAATACAGATCATGCAAGTTAAACAAGGGCAACATGACAAAAATATTTTTTGGATTTTATAGTTTTTTAATGTTTTTGAATTTTTCAAAATAAAGAACAAACCAAAACAAATAATAACTAGTAAAAAAAAATAAAACTACTAGTATACACAAGTAGCATAACACTAGGACAAGATTCAACAATACTAGCACATCCTAGGCTATGACAGGCAAGGGCTAAGTGAAGCCCTTCAGGTTTTCTTTTCTCACCCAAATGGTTTTAACAGTTTGATTGACCATTTGGTCTCTAACCGTTTCAGTTGAGGTAGGTATGACCTCTTGCCTTTTCCTCATGTTCCTCTTTTTCCAGAATTGAGTTCAAGAATTATGGCGGGCATTATGGTTCTCCCCGTTACCTCCTTTATATCTAGCATAAGGAGTGTCATGACCATGCCATTGTCTAGAGTTGTGAGTAATTTTTATCACATCTTCACACAAACTCCTAGACTTCTTCACTAGGACCTCAACTCTCCTTTGAAGATTCTCATTAAAATTATTGTGGTTCTCAAAACCATGATTGAGTATTCTTCGAAGTTTAGGACATTGAGACCTAATATGACCTTTCACTCCACAATTATGACATATAGGAATGAATTTCTGAGTGAAAGGGTCTTCCCCTTTAGCAGGAGGATGTCTCTTATCACTAGGCTCAGTGTTCGAGATAGATGGAGTTCCCTTCACATTTCCACACATCTGATTTCGTTCAAAATCAACTAACTTGATTTCAAGACTTGTCTTTTCATCAAGAAAAACCTACAAATCAGATTCAAGAAGCTGAGTCTTGACAAGGAGGGAAGTCTTCTCTTCCTAAAGCTGCGACACAAGAGTTTTCAACCCTGAAGCCACTTGGTCTAAGGCATCTCTTTCTATTTCAATAGATTTGATCTTTTTGGTCATGAAAAACTGAACATTTTTCAACTTTAAGCATTCCTAAAATAGCTCATCATAGGTGCCTCGAGGTCTCCCTCAGAATCTGAGTCATTCTAACTTTCATCACCATCCTCACCATCACTATAGTCTTGGTAACTCACAGTATTTGAAGAAGATTCTTCAACCCCCTATAAGGATGCAGTGAAGGCCATATAACTCCTAATATCCTCATAAGAAGAACTATCTGATTTCTTAGATTCAGATTCACTATCATCCCTTGCCTTGCCCTTAAATTTTTTCTTATTAGAGCACTCAGCGGCAATATGGCCATAGCGTTGACATTCATAGCATTGAACACATTGGGATTTACTGTCAGCACTTTTAAGATGTTTCTTGTTTTAAAAGTGCTCAGACTTAGGTTTCTCAAAAGATTTTTGTCCTTTTGGATTAAATCTTTTATTAAATTTTAGAAATTTTTTGAATTTCTTTACAAATAAAGCCAACTTTTCTTCATCATCCTTAAGAGTCATTATTTGAACCATCTGTGGATTTTTTGACAGATTTTAAGGTAATAGATTTTGGTTTCTTAGATGGGTTCAGATTTAACTCATACGTTTGGAGAGAACTAACCAATTCTTCAATTTTGAGAGCATCAACATTTTTGCTCTTTTCGATGGCGATAACCTTCGATCGAAATCTCTCAGGTAGAGATCTTAAAATTTTTCTAACAATTTTGGACTCAGGAATTCTTTCTCCTAGGTTAAAACAAGAATTAACAATTGCACTCAGATCAACATAAAAACCATCAAAAGTTTCATCATCATTCATTATCAGATTTTTAAATTTAGAAGTAAGCATTTGAAGTTTGAAGATCTTGAGTGTTGTTATCCCTTCATGAGTAAGTTTAAGAATGTCCCATGCCTCCTTTGAAGTGTCACATTTAGAAATACGTCGAAATTCTTCGAGTGTGGCAGCAGTGAAGATTGCATTTAGACCCTTATTGTTCCATCTACAACTTTCAAGATCTACATTGGTCCATTCAGAAGAAGGTTTAGGGATGGTCTGGTTATTTATGATCTTTGTTGGATGGGTCCAACCTTGTTCAATAGAGATCCATACTCTCTCATCCAAAGATTTTAGAAATGCTCTCATACGAGCTTTCTAATAGGCATAATTATTCCCATCAAATAATGGGGGACAAAAGATGGATTCTCCCTCTCTAATAGAATTCATATCCACCGAAAATATGAGACAAGATCACACTAATAAATTGGTGAACTCGCTTTGATACCAATTGAAAAATCCGATGAACCTCAAATCTAATGTTTGAGTTGAGAACTCACAAATTCAAGGGGTAGCTAGGTCTCCCTACAAATTCTATCTACCATTTTTAATATTTAACAACTAAATTATTAACTAAGAGATGATGAACTTAAAGTGCAGAATAAGGGAAACAAGCAAACCACAACACAAACAATTTTTACGTGAAAACCCTTCCGGGAAAAACCATGAGACCTAGTCCAGCAACGAGATATCACTAAGATGAAGAAACAAATATTTACAAGACTCGAACTGTACTTAATAGGACTCGACACTACGATCCTCAGTACTCAGTTCTCCACCCCTCCGAAAGAAATCACGATCTTGCAAGCCTCGCAATCTACCACAGTAGTATGTTATTCTCTTTGTGTCTTGACAACCACGATCTCCATGATCGAACTCCGTCAATGACGGCTTCGGATTCCACCGACCAAATATCACATCCATGATCCTCCTTGGATTGATCTCCTTCGCAAAGGCTCCGAAACACTCCGGCTAATTAGTTATTTCCAGAATGGGTTGATGGTTTGATTAAAATCAAATCCTAGATGGATTCCATCAGTGGGAAAGTCCAAACAAGCAAGAATAGAGCAATGACTTGCAAATTCTAGGATGGAAGAGAACTTAATGAAGGGAAGAAGAGAAAATAAATCTCAGAGTTTCTATGAACTTTAGAGATAGCCTAATACCCTCTCAATACTCTCCCAAAGTGTCTCCTCATGGAGTAGAAGGGTTCTCATTAAATAGAGAAACCAAAACCAAGTTATAGAAGTTGCTAAAACCAAAATAGCAAGAAAATCAAGGAGTGGGTCTACCCAGAGTGGATTGGGTCGACCCAAATGTACACTTCGGTTGACCCAAGTGCCACTTTTGGTCGACCCAACTTTTGGGTGGCTTCTAGACATTTTTCCCATACATTTCAGTTTGAGGACTAGGTCGACCCAATGCTGTTTCGGTCAATTGAGATATAAAAACTCAGAATTTGCTCATACTTCCTTCACAAAAGTTGTAGATCTTTTTGACACGGTCGATTGGATATATTATGGAGTAAAATTCGAGCTACGATCTGTGAAATATGTCTTTTACAATGAACTTTGGTTTTTAAGAACCAACTACACTTTTTGGGCTACATATTTAGTCACCTAAGGTCCATATGATTATTCTAAGTCAATTTCCACCTAAGGTATCATAGTATGATTATTCTAAGTCAATTCTCACCTAAGGTAACATGGTATCTAGGTCACTTACCATCCTATGAGTGAAACGAAGGATATGATCGGAATGTCTTCAACCGATCTTCTTCGGCCTTCATCTTCACTTGTCGTGAATGTTTGAAGGTAATGACACAAGATACACTAGACTCACTTGTTTTGACACCGGAATAAGTCAATACTACAACATGAACTTTACACATGAAACTGAAAATGGAGGATTATGAATGTTTAGAGGTTTTGATTAACATGATAAATATAATAGATGATATATTTTGATATTTTATATGATTATATTGAATGTGGATGCATGGAAATGATGGAGGATGGGCTAAATGGTATGATTGTGGGTTATAGATGACTGGAAATGGTGGAGAAGGGGTTTGACTGTATAATTATGGTTTATGGATGGATTGAAATGAGAGGTAAAATGTTGAAAATGGAGGAAGGGCATTGTACCATAATAATGGATTGATTGTGTTAATCCAAATGTTTGGAATTGCTAAATGCTGAAATGATGTTATTGAAATTGTTACATTAGTTCAGTATCATATTATGAATTGTCATGCTAAATTATGCCCTATCTATATCACATGGTGATCGATATTCGGATAGGCCAAAGCTTAGAGAAAATCCTCTATGTCAGGAATTCTCTAACTAGGGAGATGTAACCTAGCAGAATTTTTTGGCTGAAAATCGAAATCTAGGTGATGATCGAATTTGGATATTAATCACAACACTCGAGCACAAGTTTACGTGTGTGGTAGTATACAAGTCTCACGAGTACACAAGCATGACATGGGTACTACATGGATACCGTATTGAACATTGAAATACAAGTATAGGGACTCTGGAACATTGAAATACAAGTACAAGAACTCTGGGACACTGAAATATAAGTACAAGGACACTGAATACTGAAATACAAGTACAAAGACTCTGAATACTGAAATACAAGTACAAGAACAAGAACACTACATGATTTTACAATGACCCTGAATTTCAAGTAGCTCCGGTAATCGTTGATGCTCTCAATGGATAAAATTTCAAGTCCCGGATAATTATCATGGACCTTTGATATCTAAAAGCTCTAGGGGCTTACGCTTCTGTTGATGTACCTCCATGGATTTAATATAAAGACCTCGATGACTATTTAATGGGAAAACAAGCATGTATGACATTCATGGTACAATTCCAAGAGTCACACAAGTACACAAGTCAAGATAATGTCAAGATATGTTCACATGTTTCCGTACTCTGATTATGTACATACTAAATGAAACTATTATTAATAATGTAATTATCGCATGAACTGGATATTGAGTTAGTATGCATGTTTTGCTATTATTGGTTAGTTTGGATATCCGCTCAGTGTTTGAATGCTCAGTCGACCTGTTATTGTCTTCAAGTTTAGAGTCGAGCCTACAGGTGCACTGTGGGTTGAGGAAGCCTATCAAGAAGAGGTAGAGGAAGGTAATCTCTTTGTTGAGGGAGATTGGGACCTTGACCGGTTCCCTTATCATTAGTTTTATTTCAGTTCAGTTTTATGGAGAGAGGATTTATAATAGACTTGAAACCTTTATAGTAGATGTTGCTTTAGTTTATGTTTTTGAATTTGGATTATTATTGGTTTATTATATATCGGATGAGATATTTTTATGGAAAGAATTTTATAGTTGCTATTTTGGGAGATTTATCATTAGTTTTGCCTTATTGCAATTGACGTCAAGTAGGGATAAGTAATGTAGCGGACCCAAAGTCCCATTATGACCAAGGTGGGGTTTGAGGTTGTTACAATACTTGAGCTTTAAGTCACTTGCAACTTCAATATTTAATTTAAATAAAGTACATAATTATCTTTGTTTTTTTACAATATTCAATATTCAACTTCAACTTCAATTAAATATTCAACTTGTAACTTTTCATTAACAATATGTTTATTTATAACATTGCCTTTGTTGTTTTACAGATTCAGCTGAGCAGTATAAATCCTACTCTTGCAGAGAAGGAGCAACAGGCGGTGAAGGACGTGCTTACACGTTTAGTGAGTTCTTCAAAATTGCCCCGTGAAAAGGGCGGGCATGAGGATGCTGATGATGATGATGACGATACGTATTGACGCAAAGTCAAATAATAGTGGACTTTCTACTTTGGAAAGAAAAATTGTGAGTGTTGATGCTGATTTAAATTTTAAATGGATATTATAATATCTAGCCCGAAATAGTTAGAAAATTTAGCCCAAAATACTCAACCTCTTATGCTAGAACAATTATGTGAGCATGAAATTTTCCTACCCACTTGGTTTGACTGAGAGTCACCACTTATTCATTCTTAGGGATAGATCCCAGAGGGTTGGATAAGGTCGTAGTCTACATAAGAGGTCTGGGTAAGCAGTTTGATTAAGTCCGGGGAAGGTGTTAGGCACCCTGAGACTTCCATTTTTCAATGGTTCTCTACTTTCTAGATTTAAATCAAATTTAAATCATAATTAATAAAAATACCTAAATGTTTAGAATATGTTAATCCAAGAAGAAGAGAAAACTAACTAAGCTAGGGTCGAACTCGGGTTGAGTTGCTTACGTACTTATAAGGTGAGATCAGACCGAGCGTAGTTCTGGCACATGGGCCTATGTCAGGGCTAAGGGGAGCGTGTGTGTACAATAGGGTAGCCAAGGGTCTAGCCCGGAGGCTAAGGTTTAATTGATCGGGTTGGTCAAGTGTAAGGCTTAGGTCTAACCATGGTTAGAAGAGAGTTAACCATGGTTAGATGGGCTAACCAAGGTTAAGAAGGCCTAACAAATCTGTTTTTGGTCTTTTTAAATATATTTTTTGGATGTTTTTGGTATTTTTGTTTGGTTTTTTTGGATTTTCTTGATTAAAAACCTAAGCTTGCAAAGGATTAACCAAGGTCAAGGGACTAACTAGGGTTAAGTTTAACCTTGGTTATAGTCTAAGAATGGTCTCAGAATGGATGCAGGGCCTAAATTGGCCTCCTACATATTTTGGACTGGGGACAAGGTGAGCTAACTAGGGTTAGTTTGACCCTATTCAATGGTCAAGTATGACATGAGGATTTAACTGGGGTTAAGCTTAACCCAAGTTGGATTAGAAACTAAATCAAGTTAAATTAGGGCTAGAACGGGTGAAGGGTCTTTAGGGTTGGCATACAAGGTCCACTGAGCCTAGGGACGGCCGGGAAAAAATAAAAAAAATAAAGAACATAAAAAATTAGTGATGAGTGAAAGGGGAGGTCCGTAATCGCAGAATCACTAAGTTGTGCTATAAGGCAAATGCATTAGTGATACTGCTATTACGGTTCACCATGCCCAAGGGAAATGACCTTGAGGTTAGTTACCATGGGTCCATCCAAGGTTCAAAACCTAGGATTCAATGAGGGGCATTAGAACCAAACCCAAAACAGACCCAAAGTGAAAGAATGAAGTCCCACATTATTTCATTCGGTATCACAGTGACTGTAGCCCAATGCATAGAGACAAGCAAGGCAGCTCCTTGGGCTAAGAAGGCTGGACTACAGGAGGAGGCACACCAACCATACCAAGATCTAAGAGAAACCTAGGATTTAAGGGAGATTGTATGGCCACAGGATAACACCCAAATAGCTTGAAGCAAAACCAATCGAGTGCTGTTTTTCAGCATAGAGGAGTGGGCCGTAAATCCCATGTCGGCCACTGTTGATATATTTGAAAGACAGCCCCCAAGGCGTAGAAGATGGTGGATTAACCAGGGTCTACTGAGACCTATCAATATTTTGGGAACACAACGGTAGAGGGCCACAACTGAATAAAAAAGAAGCGGGGAAGCGTGCACTATTCAGCACACTACCGCTGGGTGGTATTGAGGTTGTTGCCCTATAAGGTATTGCCTTGGACAGAGCCTTTGGGGGCTATAATGCAAGAAGCACATGGGATAAAGGTAGGGTTAGACCACTAGAGGTCTCTGGAAAATAAGGGACCAGAGATGAGTCAAAAGACAAAGGTTAGGGATGGTTCCACTATTGGTTATTAGATGGTATTTGAATTACCTCCTAATCCAAAGTCAATTAAAACTGAGTTGAGTGGTGATGCTCGTATCTCCCAATAGAAGCATGTGGCTCTGCCTTAGGTGATGTTTATACTAGGTGGTTTTTAGACCAAACCCAATACCACCCCTAAACAAAATGTAACGATGAAAAAAAAAGAAACAAAAGGGAAAAAGAACAATAGCAGTAGCAGTAGAAACACAGAGGACTTGCCTCCTCTTCTTTGTGCATGGGACCCTCTATGCTATCAAAATAACATAGAAGCCCTATTTCAGAGGGGCGGGTCCTCTCTTGGTCTCTAGAAAGGGACTAGAGATGATGCAAAATAAAAGGAAGAAAAATGAGAGGTGAGTAGAGGGGTCCTACCCTTCCTCTAGCTTTCAAGCCCCAAAGGTAAGTTGAACCTCAAGAGAGATATTTTTTGGGAGGTGCTAGCCAAAGGCTACTATCCTCAACAAACTAGCTATCTTCTATTCCAGGTTAGAAGCCATGAGATGCTCTCTTGGGTTGGTAGAGATTTTTTTTTGGGACATAGAAGGTTTGTTTGAACTAAGTTTTTGGATTCTCCAAAGCTTTTCCTTGGGGTTTCGGCCTCTCCATTTCAATTGGTTTCCATCTCTATTTAAAGAAGAATTGGGCAAAAGGGTTTTTCAAATTTTGAACAAGCAATTGGGGGAAAGTGAAGCGCTGTGATGGGGGGACAACCTGAACTCGACAGGAGCAGGGTAGCTAGAAGAGAGTAGGCAAATGGGCGGAAGTGGCTCAAAAGCACTGCTACAGGGGCTGCACTACACCCTTTCCATTCTCGTGCAAGAAATTATCTGGTTCTCTAAAAGTCCCCTGTGGGTGAACCTGAAATAGGATAGTGGATGTGGACCTTGGGTCTAGACCATGGGTTTGGGTTTGCTTAATGGTTGATGGGCATGGTCTTATGGCATGGGCTTTAGCTGTTTAGGGATTAAAATGGACTTGGGCTAAAGGACCATGGGTCTTGGATCATGGGCTTGAATGATGGGCTCGGGTCCCTAAGCCTTGAGCTTGATTTTGATCTAGGGTTAGATTTAGGGTTAGGGTTTGACCAGGGTTAGGTTGAACTAATCATGGTTAAGTTGTTTAACCATGATTAAGGGGGTGTAAAAATGGGGTGCTTACAAATTAAAGAAGCAACATGTGCATGAAATTGAACAACTTAAATCGGAAGTGCTAAAAATGGAAGAAATGGATAACCAAAATAAAGAAAATATTTTCCATCAATTACGACTTATGAAACAAGATTTAGCACAATTAATGGCTAAGATGATTGCTCTAGAGTCAAAAGTACAAAGAACACAATCATCTATTGGTAGCTCATTTCACATGGTACTTAAATGCATGATTTGATTCACTAGCTAAATATGTTATTACAAATGTTTCTTTAATTTGCTTTAATTATTTCTTATTTTTGTATAGAATTTTTTGCTAATATTTTTCATATTGAGTTAATAAATTTCACATATCATATGTTAAAACTGCACAACCAATTGAAGATTTCTTTGAAGAATTTAATAATTGGTTTGATGAGAAAAATAAGGAGCGGTGGACTTCGACAAAAAACATTTGATGCTGCAATCTTTGGCAAATAGTTATTTCATCAATATATATTTTACGATAAGATGTCACAGACGTGTGTACAGAAAAATGATATCGGTGTAAATTTGATTTTGCTATACATAAGGTGAGACAACTCAAGAATTAGGTTATTTTGTTTGCTTTCTTATTATTATAACTTTATGACTGATATGAATTGTCATTTATTTTAGAAAAATAAATGAATTATTGAGGGATAGAAAGGAGGAACGTAGGTATGCTTCTTAACCCTAAATAAACCTTAAATACTAATAATGCTGAATTATTGATTGCTAGTAAATTAGTCTTACCTAATCATGATCAGATATTTGTTATACATTATAATGTTGCATAAGTTTCTGCCTACATCTATCTCTCATGTTATTTTATTACTTATGATTACTAATTCTTAAATTTGAGTATCCATTTGAAATCACAATTTTGAACTTCATTATTCAATTACAAGGAACACTGGTGCTTGTGTTTAATCTTTCCGGGAACAACTTCAGTGTACAAGTTGAATCAATTGTAGATAGGTACATATGCATGCCCATAAATTACAAAGGTTTTCAATGAGTAAGTAATTTTTCCACTGCCTTCACACATTTTACATCTATGTTTTTATTTTGTACTACCTTAATATAACCGATCAAATTACTATTGTGAAGGCAATTGCATACATGTTGAGTATTTTGAAATGCAACAATAGAGTCATAAGAGCGAAATTTATAGATGCCTATTGAATTGCCAACTTCATAGATGCCTCTCTTAGAATTTGCTGAAGATGAAGGTCTCTCAGAATGACTGTTTGAAGCATGGTGGAGAGAGTTTTCACTAAGATTTTCAAAAAGCTCCCATGCCTGATTCTCATTTTTCATCATAAATGTTCCTCCACAAGAAACATCAACCAATTGACGGTTGAGTGCAGGCAATCCATCATAGAAAGATTGGACTAACTGCCACTTTGGAATTTGGTGGTGGGGACACTTACGGAGAAGATCTTTGAATCTCTCCCAAGTTTCATGAAATAGCTCACCATCAACAGGAGCAAAGCTTGTGATGGTTTGCCTCATTAAATTTGTTTTTCCTATGGGAAAGAATTTCATAAGAAATTCTTGCTGCATTTGTGCCCAAGTGGTAATAGAATTTGGCTCTAAAGAATTAAGCCAATATTTGGCTTTGTCTTTCAAAGAAAATGGGAAGAGCCGCAATCTAAGGACATCATCAGAAAATCCTTGCAACTTGAAAGTTGTGCAAATCTCGTGAAATTCATCAAGATGTTTGTAGGGATCTTCATTATTAAGTCCGTGAAAAGATGGTATCATTTGAATAATACTGGACTTAATTTCATAATGGGCTGCCGTAGTGTCCGGCAACCGGATGCATGAAGGGGATGAATATGTAGAAGGAGTAAAATACTCCTTCAAGGATTTCATTGGGTCATGTTCTTCCGCCATGATAGGGAAAGGAATAACTTCTAGGTTTGCTTTAGGGATGGTAGAAGCTTTCGCTTCAGAATTAGATTCGAATAAGGCAGAAGCCTTGAGAAACCTAGTAGTACGCTCTAACTCAGAATCAAGAGAGAATAAATCTGGATTAGAAGACCTCCTACCGTGCATACACCCTAAAAGAAAAACACTATGTTTGACAGACACCAAATTAAAATAAAATATCTACTTAAAAAGTAAATACTCACAGAACTCTCCTGCTTTCCACGATGTTGAATAAGCTTTTTCAATCCCTGCAGTTTGAGCGATTTGGTACAGAACTCTCCTGCTTTCCACAATGTTGAATAAGCTTTTTCAATCCCTGCAGTTTGAGCAATTTGGTACCTGAAAACACAAATATTTTAAATTAAATAAAAAGAAAAATATTTTTGGATTTTTTTTTATGATTAATTTAAATTTAATCTTTCAAATTAACAACTAGACCGTTCTAGCAATCCCCGGCAACGGCGCCAAAAATTGGTCGTCAGTCAATCTTAAATTATTCCTTCTTAGTAATAATTCCGTAGAATAGTACTAGTAAGGGTATCGTTCCTCTGAGGACTGCGCTGGTTTCGTTGCTTTTTATTCAGATTAATTTTAAACTAATAATTGAGGCAATTGAATTTTGATTTGTTTAAACTAAAACAATGAATTAAACTAATTTAAATGAAATTTCTAAATTAGACTAAAAACAATTGGGTTTTTAAATAATTACTCTAAATGATTAGCAAGTTAAGTTTGAGGTGCTTTTATGTATAACATTTAGCACCGATCAACTAGTCTGAATGAGCTAAACTAATCATTATTATGAATAAATTTGATCAAAAATTAAAAATCCTTAAATTGATATGTTATAATTTGTTTGATTATGATGGAAGAATGATTTGATTGCTTTATGATGCTTTAATAAACTAATGGTTTCAAGAAAAGTAATTGGAGAATCAAATTAAAATAAAATTCTCAAATTCAGTACTGAATTCGGCGACGAATTCAGTTTGGAGTTTGATTTCGGCGACGAATCTGTGGGTAAGTTTGAAAACAGAATATTTTTCAGTACCCATTTCTGCGATGAATCTGGATGATCCATCCATTTCGTCGAGGAAGTCAATCCGAATTTTAAAACAGTAGGTTTCCTGACTTCAATTCGGCGACGAATTTAGGGCTAAAACCCCTTTCGGCGATGAATTGAGTCGTGGGTATAAATAAAAACCCCCAAATTTGATTTTTTCGAAACCTAAAACTTTCCCTCATTTTCCTATTCCATTGCTCCAACACCCAAATCTCATTCAAATCTCTCCAAATCTTTCCCAAATCATGTGGGAATGCCTCCACGGATGAATATTGCTTCTGTGGAACCTCCAAGGAAGAAGCCACACACTGACAAAGGCAAGGAGCCTGCCTCGAGTTCAACTCCGGCTCTAGTCAAGTTCAAAGAGGTCAAATACGAGAAGATCTTCAAGGATAAGTTTCTACCTCGTTCCCCTCTGTATGGTAAAGTGGTCAACTTCCTTAATCTCTCTGCATTCAGATTAGAAACAATATAAACTCTCTTTTCTGCCCTTAAATGAGACTCCTTCCTTGAATCCAACGAGATAATGTTTCCTAAGTTAGTTAGATTGTCCTACACTCACTTCAATTTTGACCAATTTAAATCTCTCATAACATCTTTTGTTCTAGGGAAAAACATCTCATTCCATCTCAACAACTTGCACACAATTTTAAAAATCTCTTAGTGAACTCTTCAGACTTTTGTGAATCGTCAATGGACCAAGCATGAAGGGTTTGATGTAGTAGAAGCACTAAAAATGATGTGCATTAGGCAAGACTTTACTACCCCTTTCCAACCCAAGGTTAAAGACCTAACCTTGACCTCTAGGCTAATTCACCACCTTATCACCTATAATCTAATGCCTAGGGCTGGTGGTAGAGAGTACCTTACCTATTTTGATGTATTCCTCATGTGGTTCATCTTAACCACCACGCTCATTGATTTATCATACATCATTGCACACTATATGGATGATGCTTTCAAAAGGAAATCAGGGTGTCTTCCTTTTGGTCAGGCCCTGACAAAAATCTTTAGACATTTCAATGTCCCTTTCTCTTCCCAAACAGATTTTGTCATTACAGATGACTCCTCCATCTATAGTAAAGCCACAATTTAAAGAATGGGCTATATTTGGGATGAATCTCAGAAGATTTAGACTCCCAAATCCTCTGCCTCTCAGTCCTCCACTCTTCCTTCCTCCTCTTCTCCTACCATGCCACCTCCAGTCTCAGAATCCACTCCATCTATCCCTCCTACCATCTCTACTCCAGCACCTTCTCTTGCTCATCCCTCTACTGATCTTCTTTCTGATCCTCCCCTAGACCATTCCCTCCACTCTCATTCTCCTATTTAGTCACCTGCCAGAGCACCTCCCTTCTCTCCTCCTTCTTCTCCCTTCAGAGCATCACCCACTCACTTTGAGGTTGGTGGTTCCTTTGCTCAACCTGAGCAACTCTTCTGGCCTTCCATCTCAAATGATGTTCCCAGTCTCTTGATGGGTAAGCTGGACTCCATCAGCACTGGGATGCTGAGTTTTCAAGCAGATATAAGAGAGAGAATGGAGATTCAAGAAGCTCAAGTCCTTGGACTGTAGACTGAATTCAGGGACAGACTTGCCTACCTAGAGGGCTCCTTTGCTGACTTCAGGGTTGAGATGAGAGAGAGGATGTCTTTAGTAGAAGCATCCATACTTGCTGTTCATGAGGATTTAAAGGAGAAAGTTGATGCAACCTACTCAGTATTGGGGACTGTGAACATAGATACTGCAGTCACCAAAGACAGAGTTGATACTGTGACTTCTCTTCTTCAAAAACTGGAAGGTGACCAAATGGAAGAGTTTATGAAAATGGGCAAAGTGACAAGTGTGATCAAGGCCAAGTAAACTCCTCTGCTCTTCAGTTGAAGACCCAGGGCAAGCTACTTCTAGATATGGCTAAGCAAGACTCTTTGTCAGCCACCATAACCCTAAGAGCCATAAAGGAAATCAAGAAGATCAACCACTTCCTAGTCAGCTTGGCTACTAGAGACCCCTCTTCTCAAACCCCACCTTCTCAAGCTCCACCTTCAAAATCCAAGGGCAAGCAGCCCATGAAGCCCAAAGCAACCCCTTCCAAGGGTAAGTCCAAGGGTGCTCCAATCATATCCCTTCCTTCTTCAGATGAAGATGAAGCTGTTTAAGACAATGAATATGAAGACCCTTCGGACGACATATACACAAAAGTTGCAGATCTTATCAAGAAACAAAAGAATGATGGACTATAGTTGTTTTTGGAGTGTTTTCTTTTTTTTTGATGTTGCCATAGGGGGAGAATGGTAGATGTAATGAAATTTGATTTTAAATGTAATGAAATCTAACATATTTTTTTTATGAAATGAGAATCATTTTTTTTTTGCATCTTTGGCAGTACATTTACCAAATTCTCTTTGTTTATCTTTATGGAACTTTCTCTTGACTCTCAATCTAATTTTTAATTATCTTATTGAATATGTCAAAACAATTAATTTTGGAATTTATCTTTGTGGTACTTCTCTTGGTATTAAAACATGGTGATATGTCCTATAAACCATCTAAAAATATGCATCAAAGTAACAATTGTGCTTATTATTTTAAAATGCATATGTTTAGGGGGAGCTTACCTTAAGGTTCTTATATAAAGCATGTTGTGAGGGGGAGCTCAACCCCATTTCATTACATTGTTATGTCATCATCATAAAGGGGGAGATTGTTAGCTTCATGGTTACAAGCATGGGTACCCCTAATAATTTTGATAATAACATAATAATGAAATGAAATATTTGATATTAATAATTCTGTTTTAAGTACTCGATTATTTCAGAATATAAAGTTGATAACACTTCAATCATGAAAAATGATGAAAGTTTACTCAAGAAGAAGTTCAACTCATTGTATACAAGATGAAGATCCAAGATAAGACCATAATCCAAGTCGGGTTCATTGAAGACAAAGGCAAATCATAAGAACCAAGACAAGTAAAGATCAACTCTCTAGTTGCCTCAAATGTAATTTTTTTTATTTATTTGAGAGTACCTAGAATGGAAAGTTGAAAAGCTCAAATCATAGATTGACCATAGGAGCCTAGGATACTTTTTGGAAATCATTCTAAGGCCCTAAGGGATCATAAAATCATGTTAAAACTTAGCTAATTGACATAGGAAATCAATCACATCACCTTGATCTGATCCGAGACAGAATTTAGAGTTTTTGTTCTGAATTCGTTGACAAATTCTCAGGATAGGCTGAATTCGGCGACGAAGTCATGACAATATTTTTTGAAATTGCTTTCTGTCTTCTGTATTTGGTGACGAATTCAAGTGGGAACCCTACTTCGTCGACAAATTCTAGTCTGAAACAGAAAACTCATTATAACAGCTAGTTTTCAACGGACTAAAAGGCATTAAATACTACCTCAACGGCATTATTGGATCAAATGCTATAAAAAGAGTTCATTTATGAACTAATAATAACTCTTGATCACAACAATAACTTCTATTGATCATTCATTCATTGCTTTTGATTCCTCACTCACTCAGATACGTAGAAAATCCCCAAATCTCTCTTGATCTCATTCAACTCCAATTCCTTTCGAGAGACTTTCTTAGAGTTGTATTTCACTCTTATCCAGCTCATTCAAGGAGCCTTTATTTTGGATTTTCGAATCCAAACTCATTTATTGAGATCAGTTAAAAATCTAGGATTCTTGCACTGAAGCTGTTGCTTCAGTTTTATCAAGAGAGGGTAGTGCTCTTGAGAGGTTTCAGCTTGGTCTAAAGGAGAGCTTGTAAAGGTAATATCTCGACCTGTAAGAGAGATTGTAACGGTTTGGACTTCACCAGTGAAGGAGTTTGTGCGATTAAGGAATCATGGTGAATCCTCTAGCTGGAAGCTTGAGGCGGGGAGTAGGCTGGTTTGCTGAATCTCGTGAACAAATTTTGAGTTTGCACTCTCTTTATCTCTTTTCTCTTTCTCTTACAATATTTCTATTGTCTTTGCTTGCTACATATTTAATTTATTCCGCATCTTGAACTTATAGTTCATAAATTTTTTAAATCTGCCATAGACCCTATTCACCCCCCCTTTAGGGTCATTACCTGGCCAACACATATATGTATTCTAATCACACTATAAACAAAATTCTATTAATTAATGAAAATTTAGTTTGTTGTTATATTATTCATGGTGGAGTTTAATTATTCTATTATTTGCAAGTTGGTGTGTGGATGAATGTTTTATTTTATTCATATATAAATTTAGAAATAGTTGTGAGATGCTACATGTGGTAGGGGTTGCATGAATGTGGATTTTAACTGAAAAATAAAATGGAGGAAGATCACGGAAAGAAATAAAAACATTGATCACGGTTCATGAAAACACTATGAGCTTTTAATTTTAATCAATCACGGTTTTCTTAAAATTGTAATTGTAAGACAAACTCGAAATCACCGTATTTTGAATGTATAATCTTGGTTAATTTACGTATAAAATCATTGCTAAAAAATCTTGATATTTGATACGATTTATGATCATGCGTCGAAAGATTACGGTTCATTCTGCACGCTATAACCGTGATCAACGACCTATAATTACAGATAAAAATCGTGAGCGATGAATCGATTTCTTGTAGTGTTCCTTAGGTTTCAAGATAAGTCTCTGGCTCTCCCTCACCTTTTATTAGATGGAAATGATAGGTTAATGTGATTTACAAGAAAACCTTTGTACCATTCTTTTGAGATTGCTTTGATTCAATTGCATGTTTTGTAGCACTTACAAATATTTTTCCTATTTAATTATTATTTTTTTCAATCCCATGCACTTTCATATTGACCCATTACTATTTGATATGTACTAGGATTCTCCTAAAATAGGTTCCGATACTTTCATGTTACATCTGTCTTATATACTAAATAAATACATATTTCCACATTGTATAATATCAATTAGGCACTATTTTTTGTTTCTTTTTTTGTTTGCTCCTGTGCATAGCACAGGGTCTTCGCTTGTACATTACCTTGTATATCTCATGTAACATTTATATATTTTAGAGTCACACAAGATTCTAGAAATTGTAATATGAGTCTCGAAATCACACACCTAACCATGCAAAGGCCAACATGTCATCAAACAAATGTTGCACATACTCAATGATCCCAAATAAAACATACAACCATTTGATCTACTTAACTCTTCTCTCATGAATAGGAACCAAAGAGCATTATGCACCTTTAAACTTGTATTTAACATAGGGTAACTAAGCTTTTGTAACAAGGTCAAGAGAAATCAATGAACCCAATGGAATAGGCCCTTAACCTCCTTCTGGAGCCAGCATCACAGTTTACCATTAGACAATTTCCACAAGCAAGCCCACAACTTTCTATTTTTTATATGCATTCACGAGGTACCAAAATATTTAATCAAAAGATGACATTCAAGCGTAGATATATTACTGCTCCCGTTGTTCCAGTAGTAGGAAGTATGTCTCCATGGGGAAGACTTAAATTCGAGTCTCTTGATGACAAGACAGTTCGAAAGCATCCAATTTACTAACCCACTACCACACTAACAAGTGTCAAGTGTAGAAGTCAACTAACATAACTAAATGATTACGTGTACCAAAAAATATCCATTAATATAGCTTTTACCTATTACACAACCTGCAATAAATTCAATCATCATCAATTAGTACATTGCACCATTTCTCATCCACAAAAGGCTTACTATTATTATTATTATTTTTTGGGTTAAGAAGAGGCTTATTCAATAGCCATTATAAGAGTTGAATACTCAGTTGGACCCTTTATATGAAAAATGTATCATTCTAAGTTTCGGATTAATAAATATTTAAATTTTCTATGTAAATATTTAGGTCTCTCTCTATATATATTCTTTTATTTAGAATAAGGCTTCAGGGACTGTATGCTCCTAGGGTTAACCAAGACTTCACCTTAGGATACAAAATAGTTTAGGGTTTTGTAATTTTAAAACACTACCCATTTTGTGTCCTAAAACAATGTATTCTAACTTCTAAGACGAGGTCTCGGTTAACCCTAGCATCGGTTGAAGTTCCTGAAATCTCCTTAAATAAGTCTTCGACTTAAGCCTGTGGTATCCAATGGCCACTATCTTTAAGAGGTGTAATAATTCCTGAGAGTTGAGACCAATCCTTATGCTTAGTTTTGGATTGGGTCCGAACCCAGCCTCAGTTTGAGTTCGAGTTGACCCCAGGCCATTGTAACTAGCTAGAACTTCACAGGTTGGGATGTGCCAAAATCAGGCCACTCAGGCCCTGCCCAGTCTATCAACACTAGGCCCAAAACCAGCATGGCCCCAGCTCATCGAGGACCATAGCTCCCGATCTTGGCCCAATTAAATCCTTTTTAGGTTATGCCCCAATTGAGCCCAAACTTAGTGAGCTAGAACTCAGCGGAGAATTCGAATATATTTCATTTATATGTAGATATTAAATAATAATATACAATCTGAGCCAGAAATCAACTTCTAGCTGAAAGTGGAGCCTGAATTCTGTCCGAGTCCGCTGAAACACTGGTCTTGATCGGTCTTAACCCGGGTTGGGCCGGGTGGGCCTTGGCCTGTCCAGCTTGACGTGCATGCCTAGTTGCAACAGAGATTTTTAAAAACCATGCCCCAATTAATAGTTATAATGCTCGTCCCAGCTGAGGCCTATATGAACACTTTTCTGTGGATAAACATACTCTAGAAAACATGGTTTTGCCTCACCCGATTTTCTACCCAGTATAGTGTTAATGTTACAACCAAACACCCTTCCTTACTAACTGGACAGTTTGAATCTTATCTAACTGGACATGTACTAAAAGATGCTGCTCCATTACCATCAATGGGTGACTTATGGGACCCTGAGATGGTGCCACGTGTAGTAAGTCAACAAAAGATGGGTCTAGTATGCCTTATTATTGGCCACAATGATTACAAAAGCCAAAACTAGCTTCCCTGAGTGTTGGGGGCACAAACACACATACAAATGACAAGTGGCTAGACTAGATAAGAGGGATAACGCCACCACATCAATCTGATGTGGCCACTTCCCACGTGGCAAGCATATGGAGGCCACGATTTCCAATTCCATATGTTGCATGCGAGATTAGTACCTTTGGCTGGTTACAAGTTGAAATTTTCGGTTAATGACTGATATTTATCATTATCAAATTGCGTGTGGACGTAATTTTATTATGAGTGAATCACGTATATCTTACTTTGTTTCTTGTATTGTTGCATGTTTATTTGGTTTTCTTTTAAACTTTCATTATTTTTATTGCATATGATGGTATTTCTCTAGATTGCCTAAATCAATATAATCATAGTTTGAAGTGTTTGATTTCTGACGATAAAACCTATAGAGGATGCTTCAATTCGGACAAGTGTTCTACATGAAAATCATGTTAGCCCTACTCTCTCATGTATTTCCTATTCTTAGCCAAAAAGCAACACATGTTAAAGAAATAACAAATGTTGATTCATTGCTGAAACAAGATTAGACATTGGTTTTTGGTTGAGAATAAGGAATGCTTAAGACTAGGGCTAACACGACTCTTATGGTGAACTCTCTTTCTGTTAGTGTTGGAGTGAGACTCACAGTCAAATCAACGCGAACTTATTGATTTGACTGCGGTCCCAAATATACTTGGGCAAAATAAGGGAGAGCTATGTTCCTACACAAGCAAAGAAAGGGGACCCCGACATGAATTTTCACGAAGACCTCTCCATCATATCCCAACTCGAGAAAAAGAAAGAAAGATCCATAAATTTGTACCTTAAAACACTAGAGAATGAAGGAGTCTCCATGTCCCCGGCTCCATCACTTAACAAGTGGGATAGTGAGTTACTAGTACTGGGCTGGTATGATGGATGTATTGATTCATATTGCACTTATCAAGTGGGCAACTGGCTTCACTGATCAAGTGGGCGGGCGCTGTCAGCGACACTGGTTGGGCAATATTGGAGCACAAGCACAGCTATAACTACGGGCCTAGCTAGCTTCTTGTCTCCAGTGCGAAGCTGACGCCTTCACATATAATTGCCTCTTCTGGTAGAGAGTTGACAAGGCCCGTCGCTCTCTTCAACACTATAGGCAGATTCTCAGGATAGGAAGAGAGCTATGTAGGGGGTTTGGCGAGGGCCCTCCTAGTATTTGCATTGAGATGATGCGAAGACCCTCTCGAAAGCATCTCTCAACTCCCTATACTATGAGCGTATTCTCCTTGACCATAATTTTCCTTTTGAAGTCTTCTTGAAAAGACTAAAGATTCTTCATTTTTTTTTGAATAATACACCATTTTTTTGGTTGAACTATTAATTATTCACGAAAAATTCCTAACTTTTAAGAAAAAGCGCGACTTTTTAAAAACTCCCAAATTAAATTTGAATTTTTCATGAATTTTTTTTTTACATAAATAGTCTTCAATTATCAAAATCGGACCCGACCGGCCGGTCGAACCGGAAAAATTGGGAACCGATCCTGGTTCCCAAAACCCCCAAAATCAGAACTCTTTAAGAACAGGTCAGAACCGGTCAAAAACGGCCAAAATCGGGAACTGGTGGTAGAACAGGGAAATATTAGGAAAAAATGAAAAGAAAAATTAGTTTTTTACAACAAGTACATGATCGAATCGGACCGGTCGAACCGCGTACCGGCCACTTTGCCAGTTTGATGCCCGTTCCGGTTATGAAAACAATGGTTTATAATTAGTAATCTTATTTTATTTTTATTTCCATGTTAGTTGATATTTTATCAATTTATTTTTGAGTTTTACTTTTTTTATGAATATTTTTTGACAAATAATTCTCGAACCTCGACTTGGTAACTATGCTGAGAATTGCTAGCCTTAGTCGCAATGGGCTTTAACCACCCGACTCTTAGTAAAACGACAAACGCTTTTGTCTTTTGACTCCTCTCTCTTGTTATTGGATTAAACTTGCTTCAAGATAGTTGTGATAGAAAGCAGTGTCAAGTTGAGCAATGGCTCAACCCCACTACTAGAAACATGACTTTCCCTTTGTAGGAAAGAAGACCAGCATAGTCCATGTGAACTTGTACTGCTTGGTAGGGATAAAAATGCTGTTGGCATATCTTGAGGAGTTCATTTTAGTTGCTTTTGATGCCAATAGGCTTGCACATCCCATCAGGCCCACCTTGCCAGTTCTCAATAGCTGGAGTAGGTCGGCGCTAAAATCCACCTTCCTAGAGCATATTGCTTGATCAAGATTTCGTTCAATCTTCCATAATGGGCACCCATGTAGGCCCTGCTTATAATGGATCTTGGACCGCACCGCCATGAGACCCTTGAGCTGGCCCACCTGTTGGGCTGGGCCAAGGTCAGTTCTCTTCAAGCCACCGACCCAAACCCAGCCTTAGACCGAGCTATTGGGCCCGATAATTTACTTGAGTTCGATCCAGATTTGGCATAAGGATACCTCAACTACAGTATGTAATTATATGTACAATTTTATATTAAAAACATATGCGCAATAGATTTTATTTTAATCTATGGTTTGAAATAGTTTCTGAATTTCAACATAACTTTCTTTTTTTATAAGTACGGCAATTATATCGGAACCTATACAGAAGAAAAATGATTTACATATACACAACTTTACGAGTTTGGGCTTTAGCTTGAACCTAACCTAAACTCAACCTGGGGACTAAAACTGAGCTCGGCCCCAGACTTCTTGCTAAAACCATGGCCTAGCCAGCTAGACCTGTCATACCAATGTGCGCGCAGCTCTTGATAACAATTTAATATAACCAACAGAAATATAATATTATATCTTTTTTTGGGTACAAAACATCATTTATCTACTCTCTAAGTAGTTAGGTTATTAAATAGTTTGTTAAGTGATTTGTGTAGTTTGTTAAATGATATCGTAATAACCCAAAAAAAAAAAAAAAAGAAAAAAAAAAGAGGTAGTTAGGTTATTAAATAGTGAGTGAGCTTCTTACTGGCCACATCAATAAGGGAAATTACCATCCACCCTTAAATTAGGGGCACAACTCACCATATGAGCGAGAGGGGCAGACATGCCCTAATTGGCTTTAATTTATATTGATGATTAACAATTATAGTCCAAGTTAATCAAATCAAATGCTTCTACTAAATTTTTTCACCTCCATATAGGGGCGGAGAAGGGCCGTGTCCACCCCCCCCAATTTACTTTTTGAAAATTTCCTCATTATACGGAAGTGTAATTTTTTCTTAAAAAATATCTAATTTTTGTATATAGTGCCTCCCAAATTAGAATGTAATTGTTGATTACATGGGAAGTTTGGCCCCTCAAAATTTTGTAATTTTTATATGTATAATATAAAAAATATAGTTAATTTATTTATATGATGACTCCCAAAAGGGAATGACCCTTGTTTTGTATTGGGCCATTATTGGAATGCAACATTAACCAATATGACCACAAGGAAATTAAAAAAAAAAAAACTTTTTCCCGGACCCAGGTGCCACAATATTTCGTACACACTCGATTATTATCTACAAACCCATTAATTTCTTGATACATCTACTCCACCTACCTAAGAAAAAATTCCTGGCTCCACCACTGCCTCCATAAATGATATATGGCTTTTGCTTCAATTGATCATCATTGCCATATCATTATTATGAAATTGGATCACAGCCAATCGCAATTGAACTCGGGGAGAGTTCAATCGCACACACAGGTCAGCACGTGTCCTTTTTAACCCCTATTAACTATGGTTAAGATTCATTAACTCTTAGGGTTCAATAATCTAACCTTGGTTTTTAGATTTTTTAAAAATAAAAATTAACCCTAGTGTTAAAATTTCTTAATCCTAGGGTTAATTAAAAAAAAAAAACAAAGGTGAGATTGTTGAATCCTAAGGATTAAGAAATCTTAACCATAGTTAATAAGGATTAAAAGGAACACGTGTTAACCTGTGGGTGAGATTGAACTTTCCCTGAGTTCAATTGCGATTGGCTGTGATCCAATCTTTGTTATTATGATAACTAGTTCATTGGACCACGGGGTATATAATGGATTACAGATGTGAAAGAAAAGTTTTTACTCAAACAGATGGGTGGAGGTTACACATCATAACCGGCCTTGTATTTGTCATCATAACCTTGATTACTAGGCAAATTACTTCTTGGGTCCACATAAAAGCTGTTCACCACTTGTGGTGGAATTTCTTGGATTGTACACGTGTCACTTGCTTGCTGAATTCAAGTTGACTGGTAGAAGGATGAAGGTAGGTTCACAACTCGTTTTTGTTGATGCGGGTGAGGGTTCCTCTTGTCAAAGTCCTCCGACGATCAAGTCAGTATACGTAGAAGATGAAGTGTAGAGAACAAACTTTGAAAAAGAGTGAATGTGTTAAGGACTCTAAGCTTTTGAAGTATGATTTTCTCAGTAGGTTTATATGTAAGAGAGGGTTCAAATAGTCGAGATTCAGTAGTCTTTACCTTATAGGGGTGTGATCACGGGTTTTGGAACCCTAATTAAAAATCTCACGGGATTAGAGTCGCCACCTATTCATTCAGAAGGGATAAGTCCCCGGGTGTTGGATAAAGTCTTGGTCTGCGATTTGAGATTATGGTAAGATGTTCGGTTAAGTCCGGGGAAGCTGTTAGGTACCCCAAGGCTTCCATTTTTACAATGGTTCCCTACTCCCTGGGTTTAAGCCAATTAATGTCAAAATTTATTAAAATGCCTAAGTGTTTAAGATAAGACAAATCTAAAAAAGAAAAGCTAACTAGGGTCGAACCCGGGGGTTGGATTGCCTATGTACTCATATTGGTTGAGATCAGACCGAGCGTAGTTCTAGCACATGAACCTGTGCTAAGGCTAGGGGGTGTGTGTGTGCACCAAGGGTAGCTAATGGACTAGTCCGGTAGATTAGGATTTGGTTGATCAGGATTGGTCAAGTAGAATGTTTAAGCCGGGTAGGCATAGGCTTTAGTCTGGTAGACTAGGTTTAGGCCCGGTAAGCCAAGAGAGGAGCCAGGTAGGCTAAGACAAAGTTTGATCAAGGTTAGGGATACTAACCGGGGTTAGGTCAAACTAATCATGGTTAAGATTATTAGCCACAATTGAGGAAGGTATGATCAAGCTCGGTATGCTGAGATTGAGCCTTGTAGGTCAAGAGATTAGGCTCGGTAGGCCAAAAGAGTTTTAACCAAGGGTTAGGGTTGCTAACCGGGGTTAAACAGGTGGTTAAATGTGGTTAGCAGTAATAACCATGGTAAAAAGGTCAAGAAACAGTATTTTTGGTCTTTTTGGATTTTTTGAATATTTTGAGATTTTTTGAGATTTTTCATGGGTTAAGGTGATGCTTAACTATGGTTAAAAGGGAGAGGTTACTATGGTTAGGGGGTGCTAACCAGGGTAAAAATGATTATAGCAGATCATTTGGGACTCCTCAAAATATTTTTGAATTTTTGAGCATTTTTCTAGAATTTTCATGATCAAGGGTTGCTCAATCATGGTTAAATAAAGGTCAGTTTAACTATGGTTAAGGGTCCAGAATGGTCAAGGTGGGCACAAGGAGCATGACACGGCCTAAAATGGCCTTCTACTTGGTCTGGACTCTGTGCAAAGCCTAGAAGTTAAAAAAGTCAGTAATGACGGTAATGTGATTATTGCTATTACAGTAGCATTTTTAACCCTAATTTGCAAGCCTGTAACTCGGGTTAGGGGTAATCCTCAGGGTTTTGAACCCACATGGGTGAAGTCTGAAGTTCAAGGAATGCCCTAAGTCTTTGGTGGGCCCAGAGGGAGGTCAAGTGTGGGCCCTACAGTGGCCCAAAGGCACTGTGTTTGGTAGTCTGAAATGAAGGTAGATAGACTACCGTCATTTAGGCCAGTCTCTGGTTTGGGCTATTTTAACCATAGTTAAGTAGTAGGGTTGGGCCTGAAAGGATCAGGCCAAGTGGCCAAGGGGTAGGGGGTCCTAACCATGGTCCTGGATTGGACCAGGGCCCACACTAACTAGGGTTAGAGGGTGTGCAATAGAAGAGATAAACAATGACGGTAGTTATTCTACTATCATTCCTGAAGGTTTTCGAAAAAGGGTTTTCCCCTTATAGGGGCTGCACCATGGGGTTCAAGGGGATCCCTCATTGCTTGAGGGGCCCCCAGAACCTAAAGGGGAGCTCTGTGAATGGTGTGGGCCTTGCATTCGTACTTGAAACCTCAAAGAGGGTTCCCTATACCTATGTAGAAGGTAGGAGAACCCCTTATCCTAGGTTTGATATGCTAATACAAGAACAAAACAAAAGTAAATGACTCCTGGAGTAGGACCAAGGGTCTTACAGCATTTCGACCAAAGGTAGGGACGCTACCCTACTACTAGGCTGCAGCAGTGGCGGAGGAGGGGCTGCTCACGGTGGTGGCCAATGGAGACAGGCCTGAGGGGACTTGGTGCTGCTCTTGGGAAGCTAAGGGATCTGCCTAAGGCTGAGATAGAGGTTGGAAGGGCAGGGGGTGGTGCTACCCGAACTTTAACAGGGGTTCTCTATGGGTTTTTTGGAGTGGTTTAACTCATGGTGAAGGTGAGGGTTTTATAGGAGTCGGGGATGACCCTTGGGGTGTTTAGGGAATTAAGGTTGACGTGGGGGACATAGGGGATAGGAGCCAGGTGGTCTAGGGGGACATAGGGAATGGATTACCGCCATTCCCCAGCAAGGCAAAATGGGAATGGTGGTAATCCAATTACCGTCATTATGGGCCTTTGCTTGAAATGGGCCAACCCCCCCACGCTTGGGTTACATACCACTGTAGCCTTTCCATTTTTGATATTGATGGTAAATATATTACAACCATTATTCAATTTTTTGAAAAAGCAGGTGGGCCCCACTGCTCTTTGGGCCTAAAATAGGCTTAGGGTGGATCTTAGGGTTTAACCATGGTTTTCCTAGGGTTAAGCTTAGGGTTTGACTTAAGGTTGCTAGGGTTTAGGGTTTTGCCTAGGGTTAGTCTAGGGTTTAGGGTTTTACCTAGGGCTTGACTAGGGTTTAGGGTCTTACCTAGGGTTAGTCTAGGGTTTAGGGTTTTACCTAGGTTTGGCCTAGGGTTTAGGGTTTTACCGAGGGTTAGGCCTAGGACTAGAGTTTAACCAGAGTTTGACCAGGGTTTACCTAGGGTTAGGGTTTATCCTAGGGTTAGGACTAGGGCTTGACTAGGGTTTGACCAGGGTATAGACCAGAGTTTACCTAGGGTTTGACTTGACTCAGCTGGGGGTAACCGTGGCTAATGGGCTTAACCATAGTTAGGACAGGGTGTAAAAATGGGGTGCTTACAGGGGGGATCTTGGGTATTTATAGGCTTGAGTTCTGATGCTCTTTCATGTCTATCTGTGCTTATGAATGGCCATGCAACTTGCTTTATGATCATTATCAAATACGTCAAACAGATCTTCATTCATACGTGTCACACTTGTGAGCCTACTATTTCAAAGGTCGGTCTTGGGTCGAAAGTAGGTTGAGATGACTAGCAGTAAATGCATTAAATACTAAGACAGTGCTTTTCACCTAACATCAGAGTAAATAGATCGCCTCTTGATTATTTCGTCCTACAAGGCAGTTCTGTCCTCAATGTGAGCATGAGCTCGTCCTTATCATGGCCACGATGTTTGAAATCATCTTGATGATGACGATATCTGAAACCGTCCTACAGAAGAGGATACTTGAAATTTTCCTGTAAGCGACGATATCTGAAATTGTCCTACAGATGACGATAACTGAAATTGTCCTGGTGACGACGATATTTGACATCGTCCTAAGGAGCACGAGCTCATACCATAAATGGAGTACGAAAACCTCATTCGTCCTTGCAACACTTGCTCATTTACGAATTTTAGCCATTACAATTTACCCATTTACGATGCTTTGAACGTAGTTCAAAGTATCGTAAATCAATTGAAAATCAACGACGGAGAATACCTGTTACTTTGCGGAAGGTGAGACATTGCGGGCACTTAGTGCATACGGATCGTCGTGACAGTTGTATACAGACGTTTCATACGCGTGACTAACCGTCGCATCTCATTAATGTTGGCAGACTGTCATCATTGCTTTTTGCCGGACGCGAGGCACACAGAAGTCTGCGGCGGTTGGCTTTATTTTAAGGAAGACGATCATACCCACCCTTGACCTTTCATACGTGTACGGCAGAGATGAGGGCCAATTTCATCCCGCTGAGATTTCTTTCTGGCATGCTGATTCAAATTCTGTAAATGACCATCGTGCCCTTGCGCATGCATTCGTGAACGGTGAAGATGAGGGGTATTCCCATCCTAGTAATTTTGTGATTTTTCTATAAATAGGGAGAGATAGACTTCATCTTCTTCACTTTGCTTCTCAATTCTACTGTTATTATATCGAAATCAAGACTCAAGACCAGTAATTCTGTGTGATCTTATCCTCTGCAACCTTCAGAATTTTCTCAAGAACTTGGTAAGTTCTTGATTTCCTCTTGTAAGCACCCTATTTTTGCACCCCATATCCCTCTTCCCACTTCTTCAAATGCTCCAAGGTTTACCCAAGGCCCAAGCCCATTTGGCCAAACTTATACCCAAACAACTCAATCAAGCCCAATTACTTAATTCCATTACCCAAGCCAAGTAGCCAAGCCTAATTACCCAATTGTCTTAGCCAAAACTCAATTGCTTTAGCGAAAGCCTAATTACCATAGCCCAAGCCCAATTGCCATAGTTAAAGTCCAATAACCATAACCCATGATCCATAAGGTCTAGTCCACATACCCACATCCATTCAACTCATATCCAAGACCCACTAACCCAAGTTCACTTTCCACTTTCCTAAAAAAGTCCTTTTATTTTTTCTTCAAACCCCAAATAGCCCCATTTTTATGTTTACACACATTTTTGACCACCCAATCATCTTTCACCAAGTACACACCTTTTTGACTAATCAATCACCTCTCTTACTCTCTTACACCTCTTACACTCATTCTTACACCTCTTACAAAACAATTAATTCTCTTACACTCCTTTTGACCACCCAATCACCTCTCATCAAGTACATACTTTTTGATTGCCCAATCACCAACCACATCATTTTTGACCAACCAATCACCTCCCTTCTTCTCACTCAACCCTCTATTAATCACCAAATTGCCACAACCCCTTGAAACCTCTATAAATACAAGACCCTCACAAGCCATTTCTTCCACCTCCAAAATCCCAAGTGGAAACCCTAGCTCTTCCTCCTCTCACCCATTTTATTTCTTTTTAGCCTTGAAGAAAGTTAGAAGAAGCCAAGGTTTAGAGTGTGTAGAGAATTCTAGGATTAAAAGCCTAGAGTTCTTCACTAACTCTCTTCCTTTGTGGACTCTAAAAACTCATCACCTCTTGGAGCATTGGAGAAGTAGTCTTGGAGGAGTAGGCACTCTTCCTTTTATTCTTTATCTTCTTCTTTAGTTCATATCATTTTTTTTAATTTGTAGTCCTCTTCTAGAATAATTTGGGAAGACCTTTCTTTTCTCAAGTTTAGTTGGGTCTCTCTACACCAATCTAATGGTGTAGAGGGACCCCACCTCAAAAGAAAGGAGATGTTTTTTCTCTCGTGTAAATATTTCTTTCTTTCATATGTACCCACTAGTGTGGATATGGGTAGGCCCATAGAGAGTGAAAGCTAAAGCTATACCTCTCTTTTTTATTTTGTTTCTTCATTTTGATTCTAGTCCTTCTTCTAGAATCATTTGGGAAACTCATCATCACTCTAATTTTCATAGTTGAATCTCATTACATCATTCATAATGGTGTAAAGGGATTACATTAGAGAGGAGATGATGAGTTTTCATTTTCTTCACTCGTCACTTTTTCATTTCTTTCTTTTTTCTTCATGTTCTATTTTGAATGGATAAATGATGACTTAAGGACCTAAAGACTTAAAGAGGACTTTATCCAAAATACCTCATATCAAAGACAATGGTATTTGATTCATTATCAACACCAATCCAACAAAAGGTGTTGGCAATAGACCATTTACTATTCACAATGCACACCCCTCTTTATGTCCTAAATATAATCTTTTAGCCTAACTTTTCCTTAGTCTTTATCTTGAATTAAATTTGACTTTAGTTAAGTTTGCCAAAGTCTCACCTATATGAAAATCCAAAAAAAAGAACATGATAAAATCTCAAAATACCAAAAACATTATAAAATCTCAAAATACCAAAAAAATCTAAAAATACCAAAAGACCAAAAACATGCTTGCTAGATCTTGCTTAGCCTACTCAACCATGATTAACACCCTTCTAACTGCGGTTAGACCTAGACCTTGCACTTGACCAACCCGATCAACTAAACCCTAGCCCCTAGGCTAGACCCTTGACCACCTTATGCACACACACACGCACCCTTAGCCTTGGCACGGGCTCATGTGCCAGAATTACGCTTGGTCTGATCTCAACCCAATGTGAGTACGTAGGCATCTCAACCCGGGTTCGACCCTAGCCAATCTAGCTTTCTTTTTTTCTTGGATTAGCATTTGATTAAACATTTAGACATTTTAATTAATATTGAGATTAAATTTGGCTTAAATTTAGGGAGTAGGTAACCATTACAAAATGGGGGTCTTGGGGTGCCTAACACCTTCCCCATGACTTAATCGAACCGCTTACCCTAACTCTAATAAATCATTTGCCTTATCCAGATCAATCCGGGACCTATCCCTAAGAATGAATAGGTGGCGACTCTCAATCAAACCACAAATGTGAAAGTGGGTAGAAAAATCCATGCTCACACCTCTCATCTTCTCTATTTTTACTTCGTCTCTTCTCTGTTCTTCTGTTTGTCATTCCATCCTTCCAAGACCAAAACTAGTAACCATGAACCAAAATTAAGAGCTTAGCGCCTCGGGTAGCATCCCTCCATGGGCTTACAATGCCTCTTCCCCCAGGTCTAAAAATTTTCAACTTCACGCCCTTGCTCAGTTCCGAGTCCAGTTTGAAATTCCTCTCCAAGTCCATATTCATTTTATGGCAGACGGTTACCCCATAGACTGTAAGTCCAAGGCGACCAAGGTCTTTCTTGCCCAATTGGAGGCCGGTCTCCGATTCCCCCTTGAACCTATCGTAGAGGAGGTGCTCACTGTCCTTCAACATCCTCAGGACAGATGCACCCCAACTTTTACAAGTATATGTCCTTGGTGACTAAGTTCATCAAAGACGGGTATGTCATCAAGGCCCGTCACCTCTTCCACTTCAAACACCTCATCATGTACCTGGGGACGAAGGAAGAGGGGTCATACTATACGTGGGCCTCCAAAGCCAAGAATTCTAACTTTATAAATGATCTTCCAGACGTGGAGCGGAAGTGGAGGTTGAAATCCTTCATCATCTCAGGCGCATAGAGGACGCAGAGTGTTCGCCCCATCCCCAATGTCTTACAAAAAGGTAGATTTCACATAATCTATTTCTATCTTCCGTCTCTTTTCTTTTTTGCTTTGTTATATTTTATATGACCTTTTCTTCTTGTGTTGCAGAGCCGTTGAATGTCTACTTCAAGCATTTGACCTCGGAGGAAGTCCGTCGTTTGAAGGCTATCAGAGCCGAGAAGGGGGGCGAGTACGTGACGTGGAGGTCTTGGAGTGAAGTTAAGGTCGTGCTTGCAGAAGATCTCGAGTACGAGATTGATGAAACAGCTGCAAAGCTACTTATTGCTGCCCAAGCCGGTCCGGCCGAATTTTTTGCTACCCTCGACGAGCTCAAGGAAGAAATGGCGGATGACAACACCCTTCCGCTGGCCAGGCCTCCCTCCAGAAGGAAGAAACCAACCTTGACGACGAACCAGTCAGGACAAACACATAATGCTGCCCCAGCATTTGAGCCAGAGCACATTATTATCCTGGAACGTCCTACTGCCGAGGTCCAGTCAAAGAAGTGGCAAGTGACGTTGGCTGAGTTGGCGGCCAACAAGAAGAGGAGAGAGGACTCCAAAGATAAGGGCAAAGCTGCCATGGATCCTCTTGCTCGGTAGGTAACTGTCCGAGAGTCAGTCACTGAAGCACAACCTTAGGTTGTTCATCAACTTCAGGTGCGTGTGGCTGCTCATTCTTCTTCATCTGCTCCGCCTCAGGAGAGCACGATAAGCGAAGAGGCAGCCCGGATCTGGAGTTCATCCTTCAGATCCAAAGTCGGGGCACAGCTGCTGACCTACGCGGATACGACCATGGAGGGTGGCCCAAAGGCCATCATCTGGAGTCGAGGGATCAGACTCCCTTTTGATGAAGCCGTGACCAAGAAGACAAAAAAATCTGTGCTTGACTCCCATCATGCCATGGCGGTCGCGACGATAAGTCTTTCTTTTGCTCATTTTTGTACTTTTGTTCTTTCTCATCACAACTTCTTACATACTTTTTCTTTTGTCAGATGAACACGTCGTACTCGGAGATGTTTGATCATTGTGACCATTTAGGCAACACCGTGGAGCACTGGAAGGCTCAAGCAGTGATGATGGAGGTAGAGGTGAAGGCGGGGGAAGGTGGCTCTTTTTAAAGAGGTCGAAGAGGCTAAGGTCAAGCCAGTATGGCCAAAGCTGATGCTGAAAAACGCAAAGCTAAGGTCGAGAAGTGTTGAGCTGATGCTGATTGCTACAAGGCACAATGCAACGAGTCCCGAGAAGCAGTTTGGAAGGCTGTGGAGGTCAACAATAAATTTTTGGCAGATGTCGCTGTAGCCAATGTCCGTATTGGCGAGCTGGAGAGCGTGGCCGTGACATTGAATAAACAGGTCGAGGACAAGGAGTGTGAATGAGAGGCGATGAAGGTAAGGCTTCAAAAATACTACCAGGACAAGGTTGAGAAGATGATCCAGGCCAAACAAGAAGATATGGAGAAGGAGTTTGAGGAGAAACTAAAGGCTCTTCGAGACTCAAGACACCTGATGAAGACTCCTTCTCCAACACGGGAAGAGGATACTGTTGACCGTGCTTTAAAGGACATCATCATCCTCGAGGAAGAGGGGGAGGCTGCCCGCGACGGGGCCCAAACCATGGAAAATCTCTCTCTTCCTCAAAATCTTGCGCCACTTCACCCCGAGCCTCCCGTCGAGCCTGCCGAGCCCATCATGCCTGCTCCAGCTTCTTTTGTTGCTAAGACTTCTTCCGTCGTCGTTCTGCCTGAGCCCGAGGCCACTGCTGCCGAGGAAACCTCCACTAACAAGCCTATCATCTCCTAGCTTCTTTGTAATGAGTGTACCCAGCTCGAATGGGCCTTTATATATTTTTCTCCTTTTTTCTCTTGTAATCGTCTCGTCTGTCTTTTGGACGCTTTATGAATATAAATTTCTTTTTGCACATCGTCTTTGCTTTATCAATTTCTTTTTCCAAGTATGTTGAGCACAAGAGTATACATAAAATACGAAAACATCATGTACTAGATCAGTAACACTTCTAACCATTTGAAAAATGAATCAACTTTTATGTCTAAGACTGTAGAGTACAGAATGATTACGAGATGACAGTAGATGAGCACAGAAACATACTAGTGTCAAACATCATGAATGTAATTTAGACAAATGAAATTTCATAGGCTGAACCTTAGGTTCCTCATTACGGGGATACTTTGCTCAGATGACATTTTAGTAGTGCAAGCTATCCGTACCCCGTGGTGGGTACATTTGCTCAGATGACAATTCATTTGATTGAGCCATACGTGCCCTGTGATGAGTACCGTGCTCGGATGATAAATCATTTGAAATTTCATTAGACAATTCATTTGAAAATTCATTGATCATTCATTAGACATTGCATTGGATATTTCATTTGATAATTCATTGAACATTTCATGAGATGGAATGTTCATCATTGAGGACGATTACATGGTAGTGTACATTTCTTTCTATTGAAAACATTGTCTTAGATTCATTATATTCCAAGACTTTTGTATGATTTTACCTTCTAGGTCTTTGAGATAGCATACTCTAGGGCTCCCGAGCCGATCCACTATATATGGTCCTTCCCAAGTTGGCTCGAGCTTCCCACTATTGACTTCTCGCATGCTCTGAAAGACCCTTCGTAGAACATAGTCCCCTACGTGGAGAGTTCTCACTCGCACCTTCCTGTTGTAAGCCTTCTTGAGTTGCTATTGGTAGCATTCCACTTTTATGCTTACTTCTTCTCATCGTTCTTCTATTAAATCCAGATGAATAGCCATCAACTCGGGCTGTTTGTCCTTCTCTTTATCATCCGTGCTGACTTTTCATCGAGAATGAATCATGGGCAAGCTCATTTCCATAGGGATTACGGCTTCCACCCGTAAGCCAGAGAGAACGAAGTTTCACTCGTGGGACTCTGGGGTGTAGTTCGATAATCCCACAGGACATTATGCAGCTCAACTGTCCATTTTCCCTTGGACTTACCTAACCTCTTCTTCATTGCACTTAGCAAACTCTTGTTGGCTGCCTCGACGAGTCCATTCCCTTTAAGATAATAAGGAGACGAAAAGATATGCTTGATCTTGAGTTCTTTACAAAACTCTACAATAGAGGTCGACCAAACGATTTCTTATAAAGCTCTTCGTGTAAGAAGACGTATCGTGGTGCCTTGTACTTTATCCGTCGAGATTCTTTAGAGTCGATAGGAAGGATCCCGTCCTTTAAGTAAGCTATCAACCCCATCATCCAGCTTGATACCGTGCTGATGAGAAGACTCTCCTGTGCTAGTTGCAGCTCGATGGAAGGATGCTCCTTATACTCTACGAGGACTGTCCGTGGCTCCCTGTGTTAGCCTCAAGGTTACAACCTTGGGTACCCTTACTAATTTTGATAATAACACAATAATGAAATGAAATTTATGGTACTAATATACTTGTTTAAGTACTTATGTATTTCAGATTTTGAGGATGCTAGCCTTCATGGCAAAAGGATGAAAATTATCCAAGAGGAAATTCAACTCAAGTATATAAATGAAGATTCCAAGATAAGACCATAGTCCAAGTTGGGTCCCTTGAAGACAAATCATTAAGACCCAAGATCAACTCTCAAGAAGCCTTTAAATGTATTTTCATTTTGTTTTGAGAGTGTCTATGACTTATGTACGAAGTCCTCAAAATATGGTAAGTTAAATGTTCAAAGCTCATAGATTGACCATAGGAGCCTAGGACACTTTTTGATCATCATTCTAAGGCTCTAAGGATTCATAAAATCATGTCAAAAGATAACATATTGACCTAGGAATTCATTCCCATCACTTTGGTTTGATCCAAGACAGAATCAGAATATTTGTTCTGAATTCGGTGACGAATTGATGACAGAAAATGGAAATTTGGTTACTGTCTTAAGATTCGGCGACGAATTTTCAAGTCACTCTAAATTCGGTGACGGATTACTGACATAAAATAAAACATTTTCTTTATGTCTTAGAATTCGGCGACGAATTCAAGTGGGAACTCCACTGCGTCGATGAATTGAAGCCTAAAACAGAAAAATCACTGTAACGACTATATTCAAATGGCCAAAATCGCATTTAATGTTTCATCAACGGCTATATTGGATCAAGTGCTATAAAATGAGTTCATTTATGAACTAAATAAATTTTTTTATCAATGCAATAACTTCCAATACCTACTCATTCATTGTTATTGATTTCTCACTCACTCACATACGTGGAAATCTCCAAAAATCTTTCTTGAGCTATTCAACTCCATTTATTTTTGAGAGATTTCATTAGATCTTGTATTTCACTCTTATTCAACTCAATTAATGAGCTTTCAATTCGGATTTTCAAATCCAAACTCTATTATTAAAGTTCAGTTAAGAATCTAGGATTCTTATACGTGAAGCTATTGTTTCAGCAAGAGAGTGAAGAGCTCTTGCAAGGTTTTAACCCGACCTAAAGGAGGGTTTGTAAAGGTAATATCTCGACCTGAAGAGAGATTGTAAAGGTTTGAGTTTTACCAGTGAAGAAGTCTGTACGATTAAGGATCGTGGTGAATCCTCTAGCTGGACAAGCTTGAGGCGGGGACTAGGTTGGGATTGCTGAACCTCGTGAACAAATTCTGTGTTCGCACTCTCTTGCTCTTCTTCTTTACTTTCAATATCATTTCTGTTAATTGATAGTTGCAAATTAAATTAATTCCGCATCTTAGACTTAGAGTCCCAAAATTTTAAATCTGCCATAGACCCTATTCACCCCTCCTTTAGGGTCATTACCTGACCAACACACTGGTCTGCAACATAGAAGCAATATAGGATAATGCATCGGCATGCTTATTCTCATCTCATTTAATATAATTGATTTCTATGAGGTCGAATGCCTCACATAGATCACGAAGGAATGCAGTATAACGATGTATTCGGTCATCTCGACATTCATAGACACCATTCATCTAGTTCACGACGAGCTGAGAATCATAGAACACTCGCAGCTTCAGGATGCCCAAGTCTTTTGCACCTTGGAGCTCAATTATCAATGCTTCATAATCGGATTCATTATTCGAAGCAGAGAAGCCTAACCTCATCACCATCTCTACTTTGATATTTTCTGGGCTAATGAGCACAACACCGAGCTCTGCCCCACTTGCATTGGATGAACCGTCCATATATAAGCGCCAATTGCTCCATACGGGCATCCCTTCCTCTTCATTTACCTTTTCTTCTACTTTGCCTGGGAGCTCGTGACGATTTTGATCTACTTCTAGCCACATATCATCTATAGGAAAGTCGGATAAGAAACTTGCCATGGCCTGCCCCTTCTCGGATATCCTTGCTCGATATTGGATATCAAACTTACTTAATGCGACAACCTACTTCGACATACGCCCCGCCAACTCAGGTTTTCCCAACACAATCTTGAGTGGATACGTCGTGATGACGACGATAGAATGTGCCTAGAAGTGAGGACGTAATTTTTTTAATAGAAAACACTAGAGCAAGGCATACCTTCTCGAGCTTGCTATAGTGAGACTCCGCCTTGAGAAATGTTTTACTGGTGAAATATATTGACTTTTCTGTGCCTTCATAGCTTCGGATCAACATGGAATCAATTGTCTGCTTTGAAATGGAGAGATAGAGCACGTCACCAAGATCAGGTACAGATATAATATGGGCAAAGCCTAGATATTTCTTCAGGACAACAAAAGCTTGGGAGCAATTCTTTGTCCATTAGAAGATAAAATTTTTACGCAATAATTCGAAGAGGGGCTTGCAACGATTAGAAGATTTCGAAATAAACCTGTTGTGGGTAGCAATCCATCTTGTCAACTTTTGAATTTCCTTCCTCGTCCTTGGCTCGGGCATGTCAAGGAGAGCATGGATTTGAGCTGGATTAGCCTCAATCCCTCGCTGGCTAACCAAATAACCCAAAAATTTTCCCGAGGTGATGCCGAATATACACTTCTCCGGATTCAACTTTAAATTGAAAGCTCGAAGGATAGAAAAAGGCCCAACCAGGTCAGTTGCATGAGTCTTCCATACTGGACTATTCACCACAATGTCATCAATGTATACTTCCACCGTCATGCCAAACAATGGTTCAAACATCGTTGTCATCAATTGTTGGTATGTGGTGCCAGCATTCTTGAGACCAAAGGGCATCACTTGGTAACAGAACAACCCACGTTCTGTGATGAAGGTAGTCTTCTCTTGATCTTCATCAGCAAGGAGAATCTGATTGTACCCCGAATACTTGTCCATGAAGGATAACATCTCGTGGCCCGCAGTAGCATTGATAAGTCTATCAATCGTAGACAAATGAAAAGAGTCTTTTGGACATGCTTTATTAAGATTGGTGAAATCAATACAGACTCTGACCTTCCCTCTCTTCTTAGGGACTGCTACAATATTTGTTATCCACTCCGAATATTGGACTTCACGGATGAATCCGTTGTGGATGAGCTTGTCAATTTCTTCATTAACAGCATCATGCTAAGCAGGAGCAAGTCTTCGGGGCTTTTGCTTGACAGGACAGATAGTAGGATCAACATTCAAGTGAGGACAAATCACTTCTGAGCTGATCTCTGTCATGTCTTTGTACGACCAAGCAAAGACATCAAGATTCTTCTTTAAAAAACACAGTAGCTCGGCCTCTTCTTTCGTCATCAAGCTCGTCCCTATCAGCAGCATCCTTGACTTTTCATCCGTCCCCAAGTTTACAGGTTTCGTGGGTTCAACAGATGGTCTTTTAACTACTTCAGTCACGTCTTCTTCTTCAGCTACCCGCACTGTGATTGTTAGACATAATGCCTAGAAAAGTCATTTAGATTGTAAGATTCTTATTAATCTGATTAATAGAAACTTCTTCTTTATCTATTGTGAATTCATTATGGGTAATTGACCATGATCATGAGATGATCTATACGATATGAGATATCGACAAAGGTCCATACGATATATTGTAGGAAAGCTATGTGATGGGACTATTACAGACAGATATAGCTTTCCAGTTCCTTATACTTTATATAGTCACAGCTATGGGTGAAGCTGGATACTTCACTTATATGGCTGCTACAATGCTAAGATGTTCTCAATGGTTGAGATATAGTTTTATCTCAAACTACTATAGTGGAGACTACACATCAGCATATGGGTGCTTAAATGTACAATGACTGATTGCATGTAATAAGAGACCTCTTGTATAAACATACTATTAGATAGTTGACCTATTATTCACATTGAACAGTTTCAATGATCCTTAGATCTGATGAGTTCATTTATAACTGAGCAGTAATCTGACTATTTTGATTCAACCAAAGTATTCTCTACCTTAGGGATTACGATATGGTAACAGTTGGATAGTCATAAAGTTGTTTGAGTTATGATGAATTTCAAACAAGAAATTCATGCTCATTAAATTGAGAGATTATCCAAGTTCTGGGTAAGACAGTCGATTAAGCTTAAATCCTGAGCAAGTGATTTTGAAATAAAATAAGTTTGAAATATATTTTTATTAAAATATATTATACTTATAAAAAACTTTTCTCAAAATGTTTTACATGAGAAAAAGTTTCTCATGGCTTAATTAAATGTCTTGAAAACCCGGATGATGTACAATGGGATATGAGTTAAATAGTATATTAATCTCGAAGGCCCATTAGGGATAATGTTATTGGAAGAATCAATTAAATAAAAAAGTTCATGTGGCGGGATCCTTATGGTTAATGTTCTTACACTGAGATTAAATTGCAACATGGATATCTCACGTGACTTGCCTATTTAAGGGTCAATGAGATAACATTGGGTAAGCCAGGGTTAGAATGTCCTAGAGCAATCTGTGGAGATGCTCACATAAGAAATACAAGCTCAATTAATAGATTAAATGTTAATCTATAAATTAAAGGACTAAAACTTAATCTTTAATAAAATGGATTAAATGTTAATCTATGATTTAGATTAAAAGTTAATCTAAATTAAAGGATATTAATAATGATTATTTAATTAACATAAAATAAGGGGAAATGGGTTTGACCCATATCTATTAAACCCATAAAGTATGGACTTTAAAAATGGGCCCAAGCCCATGGAATTAATCCCTAGGGTGGGGTGCCCATTTGGACTTTCCTAATTGGATTTGGATTTGGTTAGCTAAATAATTATTATATATTAACTTCTTATTTTATGGGATTAGATTCCAATACTTGGAATGCAAGAAAGAAGGAGAAAAGAATATAAGTTTTACAAAACTTGGAGTTCAAGCTTCCCTAGCTCACGCCCCCCTAAGCTCATGCCCACCCCTTTGAGGGTTTCCTAATTTGATTAGGATTCCTAAAAGTTAGGAGTTTGTTGGGATTCCTAGAATCTAGGGAATTAGTTACACCCCTTTAATTAAGGATTCCTTTTAGGAAAAGAAAACCTAAATTAGTAAGTTAGTTATAACTAAAGATAAGAGTTATCATTAATTACTAACTCTCTAAAAATGGATAACTTCTAATTGTATTAGGATTAGAATTAGATTCTAATCTATAAATACCCAACACCCCAAACCGCGGGGTAGAGAATTCATTTAAGGAGTTTTTTCTCCCCTCTCCAAACTGTGAGCTATAAAGAGATTTCTCTCTCCTTCAATTTTCGTGAGCGGTTAGGGAGATTCCACGGTTTTCGAAGCTAGGGTTTTGAACCATTAGTTTATGTGAGATAGAAAGTCTACTCCAACATCATCTCTTCTTCATCTCTTTCTTCTTCAATACTAAGTAGAGATTCAAAAACATCGCGGGGATAGTGAAGAATAATGATCGAGCTTTGAGTATTTCTTCGAAAAATCTCTACAAAGAGTTCTGATGGTTCAAGTTGTTTTATGCTTCACTGGTGAACATCATTCACCGAGGTAATTCTCTAAACATGTAGTTAGTATTATTTGCTTTCTATGGTATAAAGATCTTCGAGATCCAATTTTCCACATAATTTTTTTTATCTGGATTCCCTTTAGTGATTGCTATTTAGAAGTGTCCGATGTGGTGAAGTGGCACTTCTGGGAGGCCAGCTGATCTCCCCTGATCTCCATCGGTCTGTCCAGGGTGGGGAACTTCAGTACTTGGTAATAAGATGAGGGGACAGAGAATCAAGGATGGCGTTGTAAGGGGACAGAGAATCAAGGACGACAAACTGTGTCTACAGGACGATGGGCCCGGCCTAGACATGTAGGATGACTTCTCTGAGAGGTTGCATTGAGCTTCCATCAAACCCGACCAATGGAGTTTGTGCTAAGACCAACAAGGATTGGTCTAACTTCATTTGAGTGAAGGCCGGGAGATACGTCCATTGAACTTAATGAATTGACGAGCACCATCTTGATGTCGTAGTCACCTATCCTCATTTTGAGGACGAGAGCATCATAATGAGCTCGAACCACAGTTGCCATGCCGTGGTCGACGAAAGTGAGATCTTGCTTGATGTCCATTGATACCAGCAGCACTTGACATACTTCAGCCATATGGGACAGCTTCCTGAAGTCCTACTCCAAATCCCCCACTGGAGAATGGGCACGATGAATGACGTTGATCGTGCCGGTTGGTGCTCCTTCTCCTTCTCCTTCTCTTCTTTGATTTGCATTTGCATTCACGGGCCCTTTCCTATGTGGAAGGTTTGAGGGAACTTGACTTTCTGCCTACCCGCGACTGCATCAAGGACCACGTATTCCCTCAGATAGCCTTCCCGAACGAGTCACTCCAAGTACTCTCTCAAGATCCTGCATCGATTGGTCAGATGACCACAACACTTATGATAATGGCAATACTCATGAGCTCGGGGCCCTTCGGTGATGTCGGTTACGGCTTGGGCTAGCCACTTAAAATAAGACTCGTTCACCATGGTCTGCATTATCGTCGTTGGGCTGACTGAAAAATGGACTTGGTCAGCCCGATTTTGATATGGACGGCTCTCCGTCGTCTGATTGCCCCGCTCCCTAGGACCTTGAATTGATCTGGACTGATTTTGGTTGGGTTGATAAGGACGCCTATCCAGCAGTCCTTGCTGCTGCTGATTCTGATTGGACTGAATGGTTCACCGATCCGGCTGTTGCTGTTGGTTCTGATTCTGATTCACTTCATAGGGGTGCCGATCTGGTTGATCCCGTTGACTCACATAAATAATCCTCTCCCTCGGTTCATACCGTGTGACCCCTCATCATCAGACGAGTCATACCTTGGTCTCTTCTCCTTCCTCGAGGTGGATGTTCCGTCCGCCCTCTTCACGGTTTCTAGTCATACTCCTCTTAGCTTAGGTCGTGCTATGACCGTGGTATCATCCTCAAACCTCCAAAATTTAGTTGCACGGACTAGCATATCATCAAATTTGGTGGGACAGTCGAGAGCGGGAGACTCGTACATCTTGGTGTTCTTCGGCAACTCATTCTTGAATGCAGCTATGCTGCTGCTATTCTCGACCTTGTCAATGTTCTAGATTTCATCGCTTAACCGTTGAATGAAGTCTCTGAGCGATTCCGAGGGCTTCATTCTTAGGGTGAAGAGTGAATCCGCACTTGCCTTATTCTTTTTATTTACAATAAACTGATTAATAAAGGTAGATTTCAGTCCTTCCATATTCCTTATTGATCCAGAATGGAGATTACGGAACCACCTCACAGCTGCTCCTGTCAGACTGTTTGGGAAAGCTATGTAGAGGAGGTTATAATCAGGGTTGCGGAGAGCCATGATATGTTTGAAGTTTAATAAGTGGTCAACTGGATCAGTCCTTCAGTCAAACATGAGGAAGTTTGGCGTCATGAACTTCAAGGGGGTGTAGGATTGGTTGATCTGATCAGAGAAGGGAGAGGTTCCAACATCCAACTTTGCTTGTCGAGCAAACTGGTCCAAAGTACTTCCGCCCGTGCCCCTGACATGGGCACTGATCATGGCCTCCACGTCCCTGGGGGTCATCCATGCCCCTTGGTTCCCGTAATGTGTTTGCGTGTGCAGCTCCCGGGCATCATGAGCCTGTGGCTCCTCATGGGGGTACTGGAGGTCCAGTAGATCATCATGAGCATACAGCTCTCATAGCTTAGCACGAGCATAATGATTCTGTGGTTCAACACGGACATACTCAAGCTCTCGTGGTTCGGCACAAGCATACTGAAAAGGAGGAAAACGAGATCTAATTGCATCACGGGGAGGAGATAGAAGCACAAACCTTCTATCAAGGTTTCCATGCAACGGTGGGGATGCTTGTCGTGCCACTGGGCCTCTTAGAGGGGACGGGAAGAGAAGCTGCCGTCGCACGTCCGACCTTGGTGAGGGCTCTCTTCGGGCATCATGTCGCAGAGACTCTGGACACCTGGTTCCACCTTTTGGATCGTCTCGTTAGATGGCTGCAAAGCTGGATACCGAGGAGAGTAGGCATTGGTTCTCAGATCCAAGGGGAGTTCGAGCTAGGACTTGAAGATGCCATTTTCATAAGCATCCAGCCTTTCTTGAAATGTCTGCTAGTTCTTACTAGCTGGTTAAGAGTCGACTGTTGTTGCTACAATAGCGTAATGATTTGGTTGGCCTAGGGCATGTCTCTTTCAGGAGGAGATTGCCTAGATGCATTTCGTAATGCATTCCTCTTGTCAGGAGCTTGCCTTGATGATTGTCCAACTTCTGATACAGTTGGTCTAGTCATGTCTTCGGCAAGGGGCATCTGAACTCTATCTGTCACGATAAGCAAAGTGTATGAAAGGTGGGGTGATCGTTTAAGAGTTTCCTATAGACGGTGCTAATTTTTGTAGTGGAATTTCTTGGATTGTCCACGTGTCACTTGCTTGTTGAATTCAGGTTGATTGGTAGAAGGATGAAGGTAGGTTCACAACTTGTCTTTGTTGATGCGGGTGGGGGTTCCTACTGTCAAAGTTCTCCAACGATCAAGTTAGTATACATAGAAGATGAAGTGCAGAGAACAAACTTTGAAAGAGAGTAAATGTATTAAGGACTTTGAGCTTTTCAAGTGTGATTTTATCAGTGGGTTTATACGTAAGAGAGGGTTCAAATAGTTGAGATTCAGTAGTCCTTACGTCTTGGGTATTTATAGGCTTGAGTTCGGATACCCCTTCGTGCCCATCTATGCCCTTGAATGACATGCAACTTGCTTTATGATTATTACCAAATATGTCAGACAAATCTTCATGCATACGTGTCACACGTGTGAGCCTACTATTTCTAAGGTCGGTCTTGGGTCGAAAGTAGGCTAGGATGACCAATACTAGATGCTAAGACAATGCTTTTCACCTAACATCAGAGTAAATAAATCGCCTCCTGATTATTTCGTCTTACAAGGTGGTTCTGTCCTCAATGTGAGCATGGACTTGTCTTTATCATGACCACGATGCCTAAAATCGTCATGATCACGATGACATCCGAAACCGTCCTCATGACGACGATATCTGAAATCCTCCTGCAGGCGATGATACCTGAAATCGTCCTAGTGACGACGATATCTAATATCGTCCTAAGGAACACGAGCTCAGACCATAAATGGAGTACGAAAACCTCATTCGTTCTTTACGAGGACGAGGATTATATTCGCCCTTGCAACACTTGCTCATTTACAAATTTTAGCCATTACACCACTCAAATCAAATTTGAGCAAAACATTCCCCTAATTATACATGTTAAATTAACTACTAATTTTTACGTTTAAATATCATTATAACTTAAAAATATATATAGTTTGTTTATATTATAATGAATTAGTCTACGGGTACTCCCAAATGTACTCCCTAATCCTTATCGTTTATAACACTGTCATTAAATGGTTATGGTTAGGATTAGAGCTGATGTGACATTATAAAAAATAAAATAAACCAAGTCAAATGTTGACCCCTAATGATAGTTATAAACGGTTATGGTTAAGGAATATATTTGGGAGTACCCATACACTTACTCTACTAGAACATGTTTGGGTTGGTTTGGTTTTGACTTTTTGATCCCTTATTACTATAATATATATGGATAAGGTTCGCAAGGGGATTTTGATCCATAATCAGTAAGAGAGAGTCACATGTCACAAAAGCTTAAAATTCCTCTAAGAAGGAGAGTTTAAGGAAATATCCTCTACATCTACCGCATGTTTACTAATAATCTCTGGAACTGTGGAACTGTTTGGGTTTCATAGTAAGTAATAAGCCGGGTCTTTGCAAACTCACCCGACCCATTGGCACTCCTTAGACTAGGTCAAAGTGGGACTTGTTATGTCTATGGGATGTCCCAGTTTCACTTAAGTAATGCACAAACGCCAAAACCTAACTAAAGTGGTAGTGCGGTCCGTTGATTAACAGACGACTGTGTGGTCCTCCACTCCTGTTTGCGAATATTCCCCCCTAGCGACTGGTCAGCCGGTCAAAACTCCGCTTTGTGTACGTGTCAGGATATGAGTGGTGAGTGGAACGGCGTCCTCAGGTATTCCATAATCTGGGAGATTAGATTACACAAAAGAATAAAAATCTGGGAAAGATTCTTAACGTAAACGTGGCGCGATATTACCGGTTAAACCTTCAAAAGCAGTTTAAAGCCGTTGAACTGTACCGTTATGTGAAAACTACCACGTCTCCTTCCGACTCCTTCTTCTCACTTTCTTTCTCTCTCATTAGAATATTATTACTCTCTTTCAGTTCAGATTTTGATAGCCATTACTCTCTCTCCTCTCCCTCTCTCTCTCTCAATTGAAATTCTGACAGCCATTATTGAGTGATTGGTAGGTTGTTCAGATTGTCACTCTCGAGTCTGTGTACGAATGTTACATGTTACGGTCTGAATGTATATGGACTTAGCTTTCCACTCTTTAATTCACCCTAAGGTTTTTGGAGTACGTATCAGTTAGATTCCTATCAATTGAAATGAGAGTTTAACACTACGTCTTGCGTTCGAGACACGTGAAGGGCTATCTGGGAGGGTTACAGGAAAAAAAAATCTTAATAAGTGCCTTAGTTACGGAAAAATCTTGAAAATTAAGTGTCGGCTACGAAAAAAAATAATGAAAAGTGTCCTCTCTCAAAATGAAAGCCGCCGTGGTGATATGTTACGACCTTAAATGTATATGAACATAATTTTCCACTACTTAATCACCTTAAGGCTTTTAGAGTATCGATTAGGTTCCTATCAATGTGTGCTCACCCAGACATATTTTAGTATTTCATTGTATTTGCCTTCGGTCATTGCCTTGTGATATGATTGAGTTTTACCAAAAAAAAGGAAAGCTTTAGGGTGAGTGTTTAGTCCTACATCGGGTAGTTCCTCGAGCATGCTGTGTCCCTTATAAGTTTCTTAGTGCCTCAAACGGTTGGTACCCATTTTGAGGAGCTCTAGGGTGAAGCTTACAAGGGCTGCATGTGTGTGAGTTTGCATGCTGGGTGTGTGTGTGGGTTTGCATGGGTGGTGTGAGTATTTCCTTGTATTTGCCTTCCGTCATTGCCTTGTGGTATGATTGAGTTTACCAAAAAAAAAAAAGACATATTTTACGTGTGTAAATCATTAAGATTGTTGTATATACTTCACGCAGTTTGGTGTCATGATAGGGCAAGTGCCCTACAAAAATCTCGAGCTACAGGGTCTCTTGTTTTGAGATGTCTGAATTATTTGAATCCGACTGTTTTACATAATAGATGGGATCGCGGTAAATTGCGATTGAACTCCCCCCCGAGTTCAATTGCACTCCCCCCGAGTTCAATTGCACTCACAGGTCAACGTATCTCTTTTAATTTTTATTAACTGTGTGGTGAAGATTTACTAATCCTTGGGATCAAACAATATAACCTTTAAATATATTAAAATTAACTCTAAGGGTTAGAATTTTTTAACCAGAGTTAGTTATTTTTTCTAACTTAAATCATCTTGCACTAATCAAGTCCCGTCCAGTCTTCAAAATTCAATGAAATCACTCATATCTCTCTGAAGTCTCATTTCCTTTTGCACCTAATTTAGCTAATGAAGATGTGATCTATCACCCCCTTAAAGTACTTTTATGATTTTATAAGAAAAGAAGCATATAAGGTGAAACATGCTCAGAGATATTTACAAACAAGGGGATCCATCAGTCTCTGTCTTGAATGTATGAATCTCCATTGTTTTCAGAGTAGATTCTCCCCAATCTGATTGTACACGTTGTCGATTAATCAAATCAAGGAAAGTAGGCATAACGATAAGGCTAATATCTGTTTATATATTAAGGAATATTTGACAAAAGAAGAATAGTATAGAAGAAATGTTAGGTAGGAAGCTTGGAATTCTTTTAGCAATTCCTAACTTCATGAGGTCATTAGATTGATCTGTTAAGTTAGAGAGCCTTCTAAGACTTTTCTACTTTGGCAGTTGGACAAGGAAAAAAGTGAAAATGAAACCCATACGGAGTATCAAATGCGTTGATACGATCTTTTAGTCAAGATCATCTGATGGGACTCAGAGTACGCGTGTATATATAAATATATAAAAAGTTATCCATCACTCAATGTATGAACTTGTTAAGCTTCGCCATACTATTTTATCCCTATGTGTTAAATAGCATTCTATTAAATACAAAAATATTTAGATATTTTTATAGACGAACAATTAATTATATATATAGAGAGAGAATTGTCAAAATTGGGTTATATGAGGAGCCCCAAATCAATACCTTTGTCCAAAGAAACAGTTATCATGTGAATGGAAGTCCTAAAATTATACTTTGGACCTGTGGTCAAGTAGTCAACTTACGATTTTCAATGGTCTCCCCTTGCTTATTTTCTTTTTTAATGTGTTTTTCAGTAGGCTTTGGCTGTTGGGAGGGAAAAACGTTGTGAAAAGAAAATTTTTCTAAAAAATAATTTCTTCTAATTTTTTTTTCTCAAACATAAAATAATATTGAAGAATTATTTGTATTAAAAAACTTATTTTACAGTATATGAAACACAAAAATTAACTTTTCTCCCAAAAATAATTCTATGCACCTATTTTCTATTGCACATGCAGCCTAATGAGAGATCGAGCATTTGCGATGGCTTCTCTTTACATGTCAAACAACACATGGATTTGCAGTACTAAGCGCTTTTCTTTTTCTTGTCTCGGCATATCCTTTCATACTTTATATATTATTAAGTTTTGATAATAAAGCATAGGCATCTAAAATTCACTTTTAATATGACGACGCGTATTCAGATGCCGATAAACATACCATCTATGAGTACGAGTTATCCTTAATAGTTTATTAATAAACATACTAATCTATATATCAAAAAAGACTTGTTTGATTAAAGACTAATGAGACTCTAATCTCTGTATCAGAAACTTTAATCTCTTTGAGAGGTGATGAGACTGAAAGTGGATAAGTGTTTCAATCTGTGTCGTCCCCTTGTCGTTTCCTGATTCTGATGAACATCGAGCCAATAATCACAAGCCATGGCGGCGAATATTTTCAAGAATGTCTCCTAGAGTTGGAGGACTCCGAGCCAATAATCATAAGCCATGGCAGCAATATTTTCAAGAATGTCTCCTAGAGGTGGAGGCCTGGAGGTGAAGATTACTCCAATCCTTATATAAAATTAAAGTTTCCCAATTATCTCTTAAGAATTTGGTCGATTCAATAATTGTCGAGATAGTTGGGTTGGGAGTATATAAAAACTTATGATTTTAGAGTTAAATGAAGTAGGGGAACTAAGAATAAAGGAAAGATCAATGTAAATAAAATTAAAAGAGTTTAATTTTGAGGCAGAACACTGCTTCAAGGCGGAAAAGCGGAGTTCCCATTCTTAGTGTAAAGTCAGTGGCACTTTTGTAACTATGAGAGAGACATGTAATGTCAGTGGCACTTTTGTAATTATGAGAGAGACAATGACAATTTTGCAAACTTTCTCTCCATAATTACATGATCGCCACCGCCATGGGCAAAAATGGGAGTTCCGCTTTCCTCCGTGAAGCACAGCTCTGCACTGCATTTAAATTGAATAATAATAATAACTCTTAAACTTGAAGAATAATTCAATAATATTGGAAAGCGATGCTTGCCCCATTGGTTTTATGTGCATAGCACCACACGTTTGGTTCAGAACCCAATTGTTTAGGGTGTGCACAGTTGAAATCTCTACCATTTCCTAACCTAGAACATATACTAACCCTGTTAACCAGATACTGTCAAAAAAAAAATTACTAGTCTTGATTTGATATCCAGGTTTGGATCGATTTGCTCAATCTGTTTTCTTAATCGGGGAAAATCATTTAAGTACTCTTGATTTGTTGTTGTGGCAATGAGTAAAATTGGCCTCACAAGAGAGATGGGTGGGCAAAATAGTAGATATATATAAAGTCCTTTTTGTGTGTGCAATTTGGCATACAGATTTTGTGTGCCCCACTAATAACCGTGGCATGTTAGTAAAAGTACAAGTTGTGAAAAGTGAATCCATCTTGAGTGCATAATTTGTGTACGTGGCGCTCTAATGACAAGGCATATCTCTAATGACAAGGGCATATAAGATTTGTGTCGAGTTGGATATCTCTGATAACGTCAATTATTTCTTTCTTTCTTTCTTTGTTTTTTCTTGTCTTTCAATGCATTAAAAGTAAGGGCAAAATTGGTCATTTATCTAATTATGAGAATATCCAATTTCTAAAAATTAAGTTTTTTTAATAGGATGAGAAGTCAAGAATGACTCTCTGGCTTTCATTCCATGGCACCACATGCTCTATTAATTTTAATTGGTCAATATTAATCTTAGTTGGCCAACATTAACCTTGGAATAATACTAACTCAACCTATGTTTAAGAAAAAATACAGCAAAAGATCAACAAAAAATTATGTTCCAGTATGCGTTATCAATGAGTCATCCGCTTAAGTGACACATGACACTTCTTCACAAAAAACTCAATATACTGATCCGTATTTCCCTAACAAGTGTTAAAATCATCTAAATTAAAAAAGTCTAGATTGTTCGATGGAACGGTGATTAGGTCATATTAACAATAAGAATTAATGCTCATCACCTAGGGTTAATAGTAGATATTTTCAACATTCAATCGATGTCATAGACATTTCCAATTATGCTGATTTTTTGCCTCATGTTAGGAAGGACTCAAACATTGATTGTTTTTTTGTGGCTCAAATGAGTCATTTATCACTCAAATAGGTGACGCACAAGAATGCCTAGGCGTCACGCATATGCTACATATTAACACACACACACACACACATATATATATATATATATACTAGCAGAGACCCTGTGCGATGCTCGGTAATAATTAAGAATATCTAAAATTAAATAATATTATTTATTTATTTTAAATATTAAGTAATATATTTTAAGAATATTTCATAAATTTTATTTTTAATAGTATTAGTTTTTTTTATTATTTGATATACATTATTATTTGTATTAATTAATTAATTTTATAATAAAAATTAATTATTATTTTAATAACATTTATAGGAAAATCATAAGTAATTTTAGTATTAAACTTAAATTAATATTTCCAAGAGTTGGAGATAAGAGAGAACTCTACAATAGTGGAGATAAATTAATAGGGCTTTAGGATGAGATAGTGGGTCCCAAACCTGTAAGAGTTTGAAATAAGAGAGGAGTGTATAATAGTGGAGATAGTGGGTCCCAAACCTGTAAGAGTTGGAAATAAGAGAGGAGTGGGACTTGTAAAAGTTGGACATAAGAGAGGAGTCTATAATAGTGGAGATAGTGGGTCCCAACCCTGTAAGAGTTGGAAATAAGAGAGGAGTCTATAATAGTGGAGATAGATAGGGCTCTAGGATGAAATAGTGGGTCCCAAATTTGAACGGTGGAGATTAAAGAGAAAAGCCACATGTCATTTTTTAAATAGAACTTATGAGATTGGAGGAATTGATGTTTAGAGGGCAAAGAGAAAAGTCTTATAAGACTCCTCTTTCTGCTTTCCAAACCCCAATTCCTCCAATCTTATAACTTCTATTTTAGAAATAACACGTGAATTTTCTCTTTAATCTCTACCGTTCAAGTTTGGAACCCACTATCTCATCCTAGAGCCCTCTATATCTCCACTATTGTAGAGTCTTATCTTATTTCCAACTCTTGCAGATTTGGGATTCACTATCTCATCCTAGAGACATCTCTATCTCTACTATTATAGAGTTCTCTCTTATCTTCAATTCTTGGGTGTATTAATTTAAGTTTAATACTAAGAAATTTATGATTTTTTTATTAAATGCTATTAAAATAATAAAAAATTATTATTATAAAATCAGTTAATTAATACAAATTATAATGTTTATCCAATAAAAACATTATATTATTAAAAATATTACTTAATATTTAAATAAATAAATAATATTATTTAATTTTAGATATTCTTAAATTATTACCTGTGCATCGCACGGGGTTATGGCTAGTACTATATGTGAGCATGAGATTTTTCCTACCCACTTTCACATTTGTGTTTTGATTAAGAGTCGCCACCTATTCATTCTTAGGGATAAGTCCCAGAATTTGGTCGGATAAGGCAAATGGTCTAAACAGAGATTAGGGTAAGCGATTCGATTAAGCCATGTGGAAGGTGTTAGGCACCCCAGGACCCCCATTTTACAATGGTTACCTACTCTCTAAATTTAAGCCAATTTTAATCTCAAGATTTAATTAAAATGCCTAAGTTGTTTAATCAAGTGCTAATCCAAGAAAAAGGAAAAGCTAGGTGGGTTAGGGTCGAACTCAAGTAGGGTTGCCTACGTACTCACATTGGGGTGAGATCATACCGAGCGTAGTTCTGGCACATGAGCCCTTGCCAAAGCTAAGGGGAGTGTGTGTGTGCACCAAGGGTGGCTAAGAATCTAGTCCGGAGGCTAGGGTTTGATTGATCGGGTTAGTCAAGTGCATGGTTTAAGTCTAACCGCGGTTAGAAGAGATTTAATCATGATTAGAAGGTCTAACTACAATTAAGAAGATCATACAAGTCTCTTTTTGGTATTTTTATATTTTTTGAGTGTTTTTGGTATTTTGAGATTTTATAATGTTTTTGGCATTTTGAGATTTTATCATGTTTTTAATTTTATTTTTATATAGGTAGGATTTTGGCAAACTTAACTAAAGTCAAATTTAATCCAAGAGAAAGACTAAGAAAAAGTTAGGCTAAAAGATTATATTTAGGACATAAAGAGAGGTGTGCATTGTGAATAGTAAATGGTCTATTGCCAACACCTATTTTGTTGGATTGGTGTTGATAATAAATCAAATACCATTATCTTTGGTATGAGGTATTTTAGATAATGTCCTCTTTAAGTCCTTAAGTTCTTAAGTCATCATTTATCCATTCAAAATAGAACATGAAGGAAAAAGAAAGAAATGAAAAAGTGACAAGTGAAGAAAATGAAAACTCATCATCTCTTCTCTAATGTAGTCCATTTACACTATTATGAATGATGTAATAAGACTCTAAATATGAAAATTTGAGTGATGATGAGTTTCCCAAAGGATTCTAGAAGAAGAACTAGAATCAAAATGAAGAAACAAAATGAAAGGAGAGGTATAGCTTTAGCTGCCTCTCTATGGGCCTACCCATATCCACACTTGTAGAGACCCGAATATTTTTCATGTCTTTATTACAAGTATTAGGGGTATTATAGTCCTTGTGATGTTTTAATGTTTATGTATTTATATCTAATTAGTATAGTGTGATTAAGGCTTAATTAAACTTGTTAGCGGAGGGATGTCATATCACACCCTGAACTTTAGGAAGCTCCAGTTTTGGCACCGTTCATTAGAATTGAGTGATTCTTGAACCATTAGAAAGGTATTGGAACCCTCTTCGAGGTTTATGTTTAATATTTTTTCATAATTTTAGTCTAAGCTAAGTCAAAAGTGGGTTTTCTGATATTTTGTCTGATGGAATTGCAGATCAGTCAACTTTGGGGATAATTTGGTCCATAAATAAAGGAAAATTTAGAAATTCTAAAATACTAAAAATGTTCCTTTTCGAAAGACGAATCCAACGCAAGTTGAATCGTCGAAATCCGACGATCGAGTCAAAAGTTATGGCCAAAACAGTTTAATAGGTCAAAAATCTGCAGAACACCGATCACTAGAGATCGATCGGTTCACAACCGATCGCTCGGTTAGAAGTAGCGATCGATCGGTCCAAAACCGATCTATCGGTATCTATCGACTGATCCAAAATTTCGTATGGGGAAAATTTCCAGAGCGTGTGTTTTTGACCGAGAGCTCGGTCAAGAGCACCGGTCGATCGGTAGGCGACTGATCGCTCGGTCCTTCGTGTTTTTGCAGAATTTCAGTAAGGGCTTTTTGGTCTTTTAGTCCTCAACCCTTGGGGCTATAAATAGGGATCCTATTTCGGGGTATTAGAATACTCTACCTATTTCTAACCTAATTTGGTAAAAAAAGAGAGAAAACCTAGGGTTTTGAGAGAGAGATTTCTTGGAGAAGAAGTAGATAGTTTGGATATCGCAAGGAAAGCTTGGAGATCGTCTTCGAAGCTTCCCCAAATCACCTTGTGAGCAATTTGGATCCAAGGGAAGGATCCCTAAGGTCGATAAACTCCCTAATTCAACTCTATTAATGATGTTGGTGAATATTAGTATAATATAAATGATATTTAGTTTGTTTTCCCTAATTATGTATGGATTAAGCTTGTTAAAGATGGAAATAGGTTTATACTATGGATGAATTGAATGGAGGAAGGGAAATGCTATGGAGGATTGGGACGAATGTATAGATGTGGATTTTGATTTGGGTTGTGTGGATGGATTATGGTGTGATAGAATGTGAAAGAGCAAAGTATCCATAATTAATGCACTCTAGATGTTTGTTGAAATGTCTAAGAATGATAAGTATTAGTATGATACTTTTGATTATCAAGAAATTAAGTTAAATGAATATTGTGGTTATTATGATAAATTATGCTCTATTTTCTTGTATGGTGATTGGTATTTGGGTAGGCCAAACCTTAGAGGAAAATCCTCCACGTTGGGAATTCTCTAACTAGGGAGATGTAACGTAGCGGAGTTTCCAAATGGAAGATTGGAATTTAAGGGATGACTTATTTGAATTCCAATCACGACACTCAAGCACACGTGCACTCGCATGTTAAGTATTCAAGTCTCATGAGTTCACTTGTCTCACAAGCATGCATGCATTGGATACGAACATGTTACGAATTATGCCATGAAAGAATGATCACCCACTACGAACATCTATTCTACGCGTTGTCGCATTCATGTTATGCTATGCAAGAATGATCCCCCATTACGAACATCCACTCTACGCGTCGTCGAACACTATGAATTATGCATTGCCGGGACAAAACACTATGAATTATGCGTTGACGGAACAAACACACTATGAATCATGTATGTATGAGTCTATGCATAAGTTAAGGCAAGTTCATGGATAAGAGTTGCATAAGTATACGAGTCAAGATGATGTTATGATATGTTATATGCTACGCACTCTGATTATGCCTATTTTATGTGAAATTATTATGAGTAAGCTTAGATAAACTGAGTTATGATATTGTTATTGCTCCTGCTATCTTATGTTGTTGTTAGTTTGTTTATCCACTGAGTATTCCAAACTCAGTCGACCTGTCATTGTCTTCAGGTTTAGGAGAAGAGCCGTGGACCGAGGAGGTGTACGCCGAAGAAGAGGGAGAAGGTGAGCTTCCTGAGGGGGAGGCTAGAGATTTTGATAGTCATCCCTATTGAGTAGTTTAGTGTTTTTTTTTGGACAAGATGTTTATATTAGACTTTTTGACTTTTAGTTGATGTTGTCTTAGTTGTTTTACCCTACTGATGATTTAGACTATTTCGTTATGAGGAGGTATGGTGTGTGGGCTATTATTGTACAGGATGGTTTAACTTTTCATGATCAAAATTTTATTATCCTCATTCTTGGAGACTCGTGGTAGTATGCCTTGTATGTATGGATTTTAAACAGGTTTATGTAATGTGACGATTCCAAAGTCCTATTTTAGCCTTGTAGGATTTTGGGGTCGTTACAACACTAGTGGGTATATAGAAAAGAAAAATATTTACATGAGATGATAGAAAAAAAAATCTAATTTCTTTTGAGGTGGGGGGTCCCTCTACACCATTAGATTGGTGTAGAGAGACCCAACTAAACTTGAGAAAAGAAAGGTCATCCCAAATGATTCTAGAAGAATACTAAAAAATAAAAATAAAATAGATGTGAAGTAAAGAAGAAGATGCAGAATGAAGGGAGGAGTGCCTACTCCTTCAAGACTTCTTTTCAAATGCTCCAAGAGGTGATGAGTTTTTAGAGTCCACAAAAGAAGAGAGTTAATGAAGAACTCTAGACTTTTAGTCCTAGAATTCTCTACACACTCTAAACCTTGGCTTCTTCTAACTTTCTTCAAGGGTAAAAAGAAATATAAGGGGTGAGAGGAGGAAGAGCTAAGGTTTCCACTTGAGATTTTTGGAGATGAAAGAAATGGCTTGTGAGGGTCTTGTATTTATAGAGTTTTCAAGGGGTTGTGACAATTTGATAATTAATAGAGGGTTGAGTGAGAAGAAAGGAGGTGATTGGTTGGTCAAAATAGATGTGGTTGGTGATTGGGTAGTCAAAAATGTATGTACTTGATAAGAGGTGATTGAGTGGTCAAAAGGAGTGTAAGAGAATTAATTGTTTTGTAAGAGGTGTAAGAATGAGTTGTAAGAGGTGTAAGAGAGGTGATTGGTTAGTTAAAAAATGTGTGTACTTGGTGAGAGATGATTGGGTGATCGAAAATGTGTGTAAATACAAAAATAGGCTATTTGGGGTTTGAAGAAAAAATAAAAGGTCTTTTGTAGGAAAGTGAAAAATGGGCTTGGGTTTGTAGGTTTTGGATATGGGTTGAATGAATGTGGGTATGTGGACTAGATCTTATGGATCATGGGTTGTTAGTAGATGAGTCATAGGTTATGATTATTGAAAGTTATGGCAATTGGGCTTGGGCTATGGTAATTAGGTTTTCGTTAAAGCAATTGAGCTTTGAACAAGACAATTAGATAATTAGGCTTAACTACTTGGGCTTAGGTAATGGAATTAAGTAATTAGGCTTGTTTGAGTTGTTTGGGTACAAGTTTGGCCAAATGGGCTTGGGCCTTGGGTAAACCTTGAAGCATTTGAAGAAGCAGGAAGAGGGATAGGGGGTGCAAAAATAGGGGGCTTACAGTATAAAGAAATAAGACTTTCTTTCTTTGCTCTCTAAACTCTCATCCATTCAATCCTATAAATTTTATTTTATAGATGACACGTGTCTTTTCTCTTTAATCCCCACTGTTCAGGTTTGGGACCCTATCTCATCATAGAGTCTTCTCTATCTCCACAATTGTAGAGTCTTATCTTATCTCCAACTCTTATAAATAGGTTTGGGTCCTACAATCTCATCTTAGAGCCCTCTTTATCTCTACTATTATAGAAGGATCCTCTCTTATCTCCACTCTTGGGTGTATTAATTTAAGTTCAATAATAAAAGACTTATGATTTTTATCAAATAATAATGAATCATTATTATAAAATCGTTTAATTAATACAAATAATAATGTCTATCAAATAAAAATAAAATTATATTATTAAAAATAAATATTCTTAAAATATATTACTTAATATTTGTATTATATATATATATATAATAACACTAAAACTAGAAAAAAAAAAGAAAAAAAAGCAGTGTTGGAAAATATCTAAGAGTGGGAATAAAAGATTTAAAAGGGTAGTGAGTGGGTGGGTTTTCGGGTCAGGGTTGGCCGGTTGGCTGTCTGTACTCTACCTTGCCCAGAGTCCACGCTGGTCTAAGCAATTTCACTTTCTCAAACCACCGACCTTATGGGGATTGAGGAAGTGGGCCCCGAGACAAAAATCCGACAAGGAAAGGGCCTCTGGACTAGGCCCATTTGGCCGGTACTAACGGTCGAAAATTCCCATCGTCCCTCTACTTTTTGAATTTGATGTGATAAGACGTGTCACCATAGCAGCTTTTGCCACATCAACGTGTCCAATCCAATTAGGCTACTGGAAGAGATTTATCACTAGTACCCATTGCCATTCACATAATTCAAAAGACAAGGTATCACCCCCCGTACTAATTCGCAGGGCGGGCGCCCGCAATTGTGGAGCTGCCACCTATTCTTTTATATTTTCATCTAAAAAACATAGTACAAGTTAAAACTTTGATCGCTATATACACGAACATGTGTTGAATCCCAATGTTATCTGGGTCATCGGCTCTTTCAGCTTTATTTTGGTTCTAGATTTACTTAAGTTCTTTAGTTTAGTTTGTTCTTTATCATGTAAAACAAATATACATTTAACATAAAAATAATATATTACAAATACTTATTTAAAAAATCATAAAAACATCTTTTAATATACGGTTTGTGAATTGTTGAACCCAAAGAAATATATTAGTGGATTTGATTAATAAATTCAATGAACCAAGACTTTTTTGAAACTACCGTATGGTTCGCTCATTTTCACGAACCAATTCGAACCGAACCACGAATTAGTTTGGGTTCTTTCCAGTTCATAGTTCGCTATAGCATACATCAAACTTAGTAACCCTGATTGAAATCTTCTCAATGCGGCCTACTAGTTAATTAACATTGACATTAGAAGAGATCCCAAGTCAATCAGCTTTTACTATCTGTTCGTACTTTAATAGTTTTAGCTTGACGGTTGGTGAGCATTAGCAACAGCTACACTCAATGGAACTCGATCCCGACCCTCACACTAGGAGGATACACTGCCTGCGATCAGACATAAGGATAGGTATATATATTAACAATCTTGTGTGTATATATGGGTTAATTTTTTTTAAGTTTATTCAATAGGTTATAAAATAAAACAATATCGTTTGAAATTGATAACATAAAAATCACTTGACCTAATTTGTAACACTTCTTGATTTGGAATTCATGTTAGTGGCTGAGAGACTTGAAAAGAGATAAACATATGAAAAGGTTCATCACCTTAACCTTAACGGTTAAACATGTAGAGTAATCAATTCAAGGTTATATACTTGGCTAGAGTAATCAATTCAAGGTTATATACTTGGCTTTCTCCTACAAAAGAGGAAATTAATGACATGGACTAGATGGTAGAAAGGAAAATGTTCTACACGTTTATATTATTGGAGAATGCTAGACTCATCTTCTCTCTTCTTCACTTTCTGTACGAATCAACTAATGATTATCCTCACTTTTTTCAGTTGTCTTTGCATCATATTAGAACTTAAAAAGAAAGACGGTTTGAATATTGAAGCTTTACCAGTCGCAAAAGCAAGAAAAAAGAACACGTGTTGGTCCCATAGAGAAGTAGGGAATTGAGAAACTAGGGCAAGCATTCCCTTCTATTATATTCTTAATTGAATTAATAGATCTAAGTTTTTTTTTTTCTTTCGGTGTACCTATGATTAATCATTGCCTGTTTGGTTGCTGAGAAAATAGGTAAAAAAAAAGGGAAAAAGAAAATTTTTGGTTCCTCTAATACATTTTTTTTCTTCCAATTTTCTTTGCTTTTTGCTGTATTTAATTATTTTCTAGGCAACCAAATAGGGTTACGGTCATAGAGTTAATAATGGTGAGTGAACCTCCTACTGCCAGCTCACCAAGGGGAAAATATTCAAAGTATCCCTCACCATGGGCATTGGAACAAGGGCAGGTGTAGCTTTGAGAGTTCACAAAACAGTTGCTTCTTGTAGTTATATGAGTATCATCTCATGAAATGATCTTACTAGAATCTTGTACCATAATCAATAATACAACATTTCGCTTGGTTTCTTAGATAGTATCACGGTTACTAATTCTAAAAATGGAAAATACTAGCCCCAATTGTATCAATCATTAATCGTCTCTTAAATAGAAGTAAAAAACCTTTTGGATGTGAGGCCATCAAAAAGTATTGACTTTACATGACTGAAGGCAACCAAATTAAATTACAAAATGCGTGACTAAACCCGCGTGGAGTATTTAGAAGCTTCACCATGGAGTCAATGGAAGCATTTCAAGGGTTTGGCACGCAGAGACGGGATCTGGTTCATGCACCGGGACAAGTAAAGCTCATGAAGACTCAAAGAAGAAAACATTCCGGGTGGAACTCTACCTAGAGGAATTCAAAAAGGACAAGTCACCTTTAAAAATGCTTGAAATCTTTAGTTTTGATCCTTTCCTTCCACTCCATTGCAGTGGTCAAAAGATGAAATTTCATTCTAGACCTAATTTGGAGAACTTAGTGAAGCAACTTAGTATGAGTAGCGTGCCAAAACTCTTAATTAGAATACGTGATTCTCTTTGGCACACACACAAACACACTCAACCATAGATTAGTGGATTTAGGCACAATTTTTCTACTCTAAACCAAAAAAATAAAGTACCACTTGCAACAAGCTCCATTGGGCTTTCTTCCATTGTCAATGCTCTTGATTTAATTTTCCACAAATCCCTGTATCAAAGAGGCCCCACATGAGTTTGTTCAAATATTCAACCACCTTATATTCTCCCCCATTATCTATGCTTTCCATGTGCCACCCCAAAAAATCCTATATATCAAATGGGCCATGGAGGATGACTCTTTCTTCACATTTTTATAACTAATTTCTCTATTTTTATATTGAGATGAGGAGCCTACCATTCTTTATCTTCAAGTTCTAACAGTGGTTTATTTTATTTTTAAATTTTTTTAAAGAAACCATTTAGAACTGATTCATGGATTTTGTGGCACAGTACCCTTCTAATTATCTATTGACATTTTTTTAAGAGTGAAATTGTACATATAATTAGGTTCCAAGTTAGGTGGGTCTTGGCAGTTGGTAGTTTTTTCTGGTGAGTTAGGTTGGTTTAGGAATCCTCCATTTGTTATTTGATGCTACACATGATGGTCATACACCTTCTCCAATGTATTATCCATGAAGACAAATCAAACAATGCAGAAAAAGAATAATATAAAGTTAAAAGAAAAAAGTGTTGAATAGACAAGAGGACCACATGATTTGTATCCCAGTTCTCATACAATATTCTGCAATGATCAGTGTTGGGTGGTGTTTGAGCAAAGATATATGGGTTAGGGGCATTACCATGTACCAAAGTTCAGATTCACCTAATCTTACCTTCCAAACCATATTCCAATGATAAAATGCTCCATTGGGAGAATTAAACAAGAGGGTTTGGGGTAAAACAATTATAAGAAAACTGAAAATAAAAATAAGAAAAGAATATTTAAAATCCATAGGAAGTTTTTCCCATTTGAATATATGATATGGGAGATCAACATTGGGATACCACACTGTGGGGCTTACACATGTGCCGCCATGTGCACACGTGGACGAATGAGAGCCAACACCTGAAGCCCCCATATTAGCCAGCGGTCCCCTTGCACGTGTGACACATGGGTGGCATTGACTGGTATCTATGCAACCCATATGCCTTTGTGTTTTTCTAATTACATCTATTTATTTTTCTTCTTCAATTCGCCTTTTAGCACTATCTTTTTCTCGATCACATATTCGCCGTTGAGAATCAAATGGGTTATGGCGTGTACTCGCAGGAAAAGATCATTCAGTGCATCGTCTCTCACTTTGTAGTACTCATGATAATACCTTAGACCTAACAATAATTGTGGGTAGAATGCATATAATACAATTCAAATATTGCAGATTATGATTCTTAATATAATTAAGACAGTTGATAAAATAGTGATGTCCCAGTGAACTTAATAACAGTGCTTGTTTAGATAAAACCCAACTCAAGAACTTGAGATTTCAAAGGGATCTAGTTCATGTCTATACTGATCAATTAAAAAAAAATTAGTCAATTGCCCACATATACATACATATATATATATATATGATCGATGTGCATCTCATGTGCTAACTGCTAGCAACAACCATAACCAACTTCTCGATCCTCGCATAACGACTTCCTTAATCATGATTGGGAACCCATGTTAGCAGGGAATCAAATAAGCCAAATTGGAGTGCCATACATGTGATTCTTCTGGCTTGGTGGACCCGTCACCTAATCTCCCACTGATTATCAGTAAAGCCGGAATTGGGGCAAAGACTAACAAAAAATATCTGAACTGTTCTAAAAAGTTTTTGAAAGGGACAAAAATGCTTTCTTTCTTACTTTCAAAAAAACATAATGATCTCCTTTAGCTCTTTTTTACTGATGTACAAATTTCATATATGGTTCAAATTTTAATATAAAGAAAAATATACTATTCACATCACAATGTATTACTATTGCCTCCAAGTGTCATTACACGAATGGTACATTTGTCGTCATGGTAGCGTTACAGCAAGGTAGGGGACAAAATAGGAATCCCATGAAAGCTTCTCACCCCATTGAACAAAGTTTGCGAGTTTCCTCAGTTGGCCATTGAACCCAATGCTAGACCACTAAGACCAATACTTTGTCATCTTTCCTAACCTATGGCAACAATTTCCTGACACTTATCTTTAAAAAGAACTTGAAAGCTTATCAAGACAATTTCTATTGAGGAGTGCTAGCCCTATTCTCCGGCTTTTTCTACTCGCAGCATCAGCCAACCAAGTGTCTTAACTCTTTAAAAAGTAAAGTTAAAAACTGCTATAACAGGTTGCTTTTGGGACAATTAGTTGGCTGAGACAAAGAGTAGAAAAACTCAAGAGTAGGGTTAGCACTCCCTATTTCTCTTACAAGTAGAAAATATTTCCAAAAAGGGAAGATAATAGATAATTCTCCCCCTTAATAGAAGTTTATATTGTAAAAGGATTTTTGTGATTTATTGACTTAATACCCAATAGAAAATTCATCTAGGGGTGGCATATCCCAATCCAATTAATAATTGAAATGGGTTTAGATTATGAGTTTTAAGAACCTGACCCGCCGGGTCAGTCTGGGTTGAGATGGTAAATATTGAGACCCGAACCCTACTAGGCACATTACCTCCCCCATTTGATATATTGGAATGGAGGCAGAGCTTTTGATTATAAATCTTTTCTAGTCAACCACTTTCAACAAAATAGTAAACAAAATTTGTATAATAAAATAAAATTAATTAAAAAAAAATGAAAGAAAGGTGCATTAGGAAGGCATAAATAAAACAAAATTAGGCATATTATTCCAAAGAAAAATAATGAATTGGATCACTAAGTGTATCCTCGTCTCGTGCAGACAAGTGGATAGATTTAAGAATGTTAGATTTGTTGGCAAAAATCGAAAAAGGGCATCTCTTTTACATCATCCTTTGGTTTTTTTTAAATATTTAAAAATACTATATCCCACCCTTACTATGGTTGAGAGTCATCCATGACATTAAGGAGACTAATATAAACTTATAATTATAAATTATGTAAAAGGAGGATTTGTTTGTTAGTTGATGATTGGAAGCTACAACTCTCATAGTATTTAACTAATCAAAGCTCCCTCACTAAAAGGGGGGATAGATAAAGAACAATTTCATGTTCTCGAGAATAAAAAAATAGAAAAAGATAATTTGTTAGAGGGATAAAATCTTTCTACAAGAGATCTGTTCACATGAAATGACAATATTAACAGATGGACAATGCCCCTCCATCAGTAGAGGAGTAGGACATTTTTTAAAGGGTGTTGACTGCGTGTGTTTGTGTGTATAGTGTGTTACATATATGATATTTGTAACGGATAAAATTCGTAAAATCAACTCAGCGTTGGAGGACGAGCTCGTTTTTGTCGTTTTGTTCACGAAAGTGACACATGGACAAGAGTTGGGGTCATGTGCTTAAAATATAGGGGTCACACGTTGTCTGATGCACAACGATCCCGTTGTGCGCCTTACGACGTCTTTGTTCTCTTGCAGAACAACGTTTCCGTTGTGGCTTTGACAACGTGCTCGTTGTCTAAAGCACAACGTGAACGTTGTGCTCTTGACAACGTCGATGTCGTTACGCGAACAACGAGTCCGTTGTCTCACTGATAACGATGTCGTGCTGTATTTCAAGGCATCTACGCCGTAACCGAGCTTGAGTCAACAACGAGACCGACTCGTAGGAGGAAGTGATCAGGAGGCGATCCATAATTCCGCAGGCATGCCGAACGCGCCGTTTCGTGCTGAAAGCACCGTCTTGGCATTTAATGTTGGTCACTTCTGCGTACCGTCCGATCCCGTCCGATTGGACTTATAGGAGGCTCTCATGTGTAATGCAACCGGCGGCAGATATGTCTAAGATATTTGGCAATGAGTGCGAAGACACGTGGTATGGACACCTATGGCCATCGATGGCCATACCAACCTTGCCCTATAAAAACCCCGTGATTTTTAGTGCACAGGACACTTGTTCATTAACCCAGACCCGAGAATACGTGTTCAGTGCTTCCAGTGCCTTGCGTATTTTTCAGTGACTGTTCTAGCGTTTACTGTTCATCATCTTCTACACTTACTGACTTTACCATTGGAGTACAGGTCAGGGTGCCACACCCTCCGCTCCAACCTTCTACCAGTAAACCAGAGCGTGGGAGGAGCTGCTGCTTACGCGTGTCCTTCCGGTAATTTTTCCCCTCACAATATTTAAAACCAAAAAAAAAAAACTAAGTTTCTCTAGTCTAAGGTATGAGTCTCAATTGAATTTGAGCCAACTTTATAAATTTATTTTTTATTTTTTATTTTTAAGTTGGTGCTTAGTCCTGCTGGTCATTTGACTCCTGTAGCCATTTTTATTTCCTCAAAAGTTTTTTCTTGAGCATCATCATATTTTTAGTAATATTTTCTTCATTTTGCTACGTCCTGCTCAAGAAATCATCAAGAATTTTTTTTCCAAAAATAGAAAACAACCAACTGGGGAATCTTAATCCAATAGCCATTCAATTCTCAGAATTCTGATATCTAAAACTGTTGCTTAGCTCATTAAGGGAAGAATTAAAAAGTGACAGCCATCATGTATCATTTTCATCTACGGCTGAATTAAAAAGCGTGGATAATGAAATTTTAGACTCCAAATTATTGATATCCAAGAGCCTAAGACCTCTTATGGTGACAACCAACTATGGAGGTCCAAATAAGATGCTCTATCATTGTATCGGTCCTAGTAGCCGAACTGTTATTTTCATGTAAAGACGATATTATCCAAATTTAATATCGTCAATATATTCCATATATATTCATGGTTTCTAGCAGATGTATGTCTGATATTTTCTATGTAAGATCATGGGATTATCTTACTTTTAGCAAGCTAAATCTTGTAATTTCCATTCCCTATAGATTAATTATAAAACTTAACAACAATTATTGTTGAATCTATATAATTGGAAGGCATGTGGCAGTCATAAACAAAGGGGAGCAAGGATTTTATTGGTACACCCTCCAAAACAAAATGCATTTAAATGAACAAATGCCACTTTTTAAGTGTTTTTTTTTTTTTTGGTAAACATGGGTATCCTGGTCAGACTCATACTAGTCCCATGTGATACACAGGTATACCCCCAACCATGCATACATCTGATATTGATTAGGGGAGCCCAAATTCGATCTTGAGACCTCCGGGTTACGGTTCGTCCTTCCATCACTAGGCTACACCTACGAGAGTTCACTTTTTAAGTCATCCGTTAGGGGGTTTTATGTGTCTCTCTCTAGAGAGAGAGAGAGAGAGAGGTGTATGAGAGGGGAAGCGTGTGGGGTAGTGAAGTGACCTCATAATAAAGGGAAAGGAGGGTAGAAAACAGCCACGTGGGTGGGACTGTGGGGGGTGGTGAACCTAAAGAGGGAAGAACGCGGGGTAAGACCAGCAGAAAGGGACTATAGTCCCCCACCATTGAAGAAATAGGTGGGTCGTGTCAAAGTTCTAAGCAGCTTTGTCCCTCTCCCTCCAACCCAACGTCTTTTAATTTCTAGCTCTAACGTCAATCCCACACCCCCCCTTTAATCAACCACGTGGTCTTCTCTTAGATCTCTCTAAGCTGGACCTCCTTACCCTCACTTCCCCTCTATATATACCTCTCTTCCTCCTCCCTCTCTTGGACCCAAACACAAATATCTCCATTCCCACACCAAAACCAAAACTCTCATCTCTCTCTCTCTCTCTCTCTAGATCTCTCATCTCAAAGCTTCAAAATTCAAAAACCATGGCTTCTTCTATAGCTACTACTACTACTACTCCTAGTAGTTCAAGTACATGGGCTAAACCCAAATTGCCTCATTCCTACTCATTGATGGCTTTTGGTACTTCTTCAAACTCAATCTCCTTAAAAAAGAGGCCTAGTAGAAGAGCTAAAAATATCCATTGCCTATCAACAACAACAGCAGCAGCAGCAAGTATTTCTACCACAATTAGTATCCCCAAAGAGGATCCAATTATCCCAAAGTGGAACCTAGTCCAAAGGGCTGCAGCCATGGCCTTAGACGCCGTCGAGGGTGCCTTGGTATCGACCGAGCGAAATCACCCACTTCCCAAAACTGCCGACCCAAGAGTCCAAATCGCCGGCAATTTTGCTCCGGTACCTGAACAACCTGTCCGACACTCCCTCCCCGTCGCCGGGAAAATCCCAGATTGCATTCAAGGTGTCTATGTTCGCAACGGCGCGAATCCACTCTTGGAGCCAATTGCCGGCCACCATTTCTTCGATGGCGATGGTATGGTCCATGCTGTTCGGATAAGCGAAGGTACTGCTAGCTATGCTTGTCGTTTCACCGAGACCCAACGCCTTGTGCAGGAACGTGCACTTGGCCGTCCCGTCTTTCCTAAGGCCATCGGCGAGCTTCACGGACACTCCGGTATAGCTCGTCTCTTTCTCTTCTATACTCGAGGACTATTTGGCCTTGTTGATCATAACCATGGTACTGGTGTCGCTAACGCTGGTCTAGTCTACTTCAATTCCCGTCTTCTTGCCATGTCTGAGGATGATCTTCCTTACCATGTTCGCGTCACTCCCTCCGGTGATCTTGAGACTGTAGGAAGATATGATTTCGAGGGTCAGCTTAATTCCACCATGATAGCTCACCCCAAGCTCGACCCAGTCTCCGGCGAGCTATTTTCCTTGAGCTATGATGTAGTCCAGAAGCCATACCTCAAGTACTTCAAATTCTCCCCGGATGGAAATAAGTCTCCCGACGTCGAGATTCCTCTTTCTGAGCCCACCATGATGCATGATTTTGCAATCACAGAGAGGTTTGTGGTGATCCCGGATCAGCAGGTTGTGTTCAAGCTTCAGGAAATGATTCGTGGTGGCTCTCCGGTGATTTACGACAAGAACAAGACCTCCCGGTTCGGAATCTTGGACAAGAATGCCGTCGACAGTTCTGGCCTCCGATGGGTAGATGCCCCTGATTGCTTCTGCTTTCATCTCTGGAATGCCTGGGAGGAGCCGGAGACTGACGAGGTTGTGGTCATCGGATCTTGCATGACTCCGGCGGATTCCATATTCAATGAATGCGACGAGGGATTGGAGAGCATTCTCTCCGAAATTCGACTCAACTTGAAGACAGGCCAATCCACACGCCGACCCATCATCGCCGAGTCTGAGCAGGTTAACCTGGAAGCTGGAATGGTGAACCGGAACCGACTTGGAAGGAAAACCCGGTTCGCCTACCTCGCCCTCGCGGAGCCCTGGCCAAAGGTATCTGGTATTGCCAAGGTAGACCTCTCCACCGGAGAAGTAAACAAGTTCATTTACGGAGATTGCCGGTACGGAGGAGAGCCTTTCTTTGTGCCAAGAGACCCCAATTCAGAGAAAGAAGATGATGGGTATATTCTAGCATTCGTGCACGACGAGAAGACATCGAAATCGGAGATACTGATCATTAACGCCATTAATTTACAGTTGGAAGCTTCGGTTAAGCTCCCTTCTCGGGTTCCTTATGGTTTCCATGGCACGTTTATTAACTCAAAGGAATTACAGAAGCAGGTCTAGCTAGTATCCATGGCCTGTGTTCGAAGTTAGTAGATTACAGGAGGAGAATTACCTGAGGGAAGCTTAGAGAAACATCCCCGGAATCTCCTGTCCTTTCATGGGTTTTAGTTTAATTTCTCTTTTGATTATGCTTTTGTGAGAGAGTTCTTGAGGAATCAGCTTGTAGCTTTGGGGTGTAGGTAGAAATCAAGCTCAGCTGATTTCTGTTTATCCTTGTTTAGATAATGATCTCCTGTCCATGTCCATATCTATGTCTATGTCCATCTCTATCTCTCTTCTTCTGTATCAATTAGAGAAGATTTTTCAGATCTTTCTCTCTTTACTAGTACTACTTGTAAATAATTAAAATTACACTACTCCCTCTATGCATATTCTTCTTGTTGGTTGTTACATTTCTGGTACAGACAGTCTCACTAACAATGTCTGGATGTACGTATTTACCTATATATAACCAAGCCACTGCATTATTTATTGACTTCGTTATACGTTTAGGCCGCAATCCTAGTTTGTTTTCAAATAGCTTGGGGGCATATAATTTTAGATGCTGCATATAAAAAATCATAAACAATTACAGGAATGCTAAGCATACTCTCACAATCTCTACTTTGAAATTCCCTCCCTCCCTTCCTTTTTTTTTTTTTTTGTAAGATTATAGAACAAATGACTTTATGTAAGCTTTCTTGGAATTATACACTGTTTACAATTTCATAACCCATTTTTATTTTTTTTACCCTAGCTTTACTGTATATGAGAGGTCTCGATTAACCCTAGGAGAGTATAGTCTAGAAGCTTTATCCATGTTATTTTTTGGTTGGAGTTATGCATTTACCCCCGGTGGAGGAAAGAAGAAACATTTTCTGTGACAAGTTAGGGCCCTTTTGGCATCACTCCTAAGGAACAATTCTTTATTCTCTGGAATAGAAACTCAAAAGAATTGTGCATTGCGACTGATGCAAATGGGCCCTTAGGTGGATAATACTAGCAACACTCTTTTTTAAGACATTCTTTTTTTAGTGGCCAGAGTGTTTCCCTTGAAGAAAGTGAGTCACTAACACGTCTATATATCCATTGAATAAAATGAGTTTAAAAGAAAGTGTAGATAGGTTACTATGGTCCCGCAAATTTTTTTTTTCTTTCTTTCAATGCACAAGGAGAAAATGCAACTAGCCAAATTGCCCAATTGCACTTAGAGTAACTATCTTCTACTTCTCCACCTTTTCTAACCATGTACTTATGTAAAACATCAATGGGGAGTGCTAGTTTGAGTCCACGGATGCAATCTCCCATCTTTCCGGGTAAGGAGACAAGGATTTTATGAGGTTGAGACAAAATTATGTCTTTTTGCCTTGAAAATTGGAGAGAGTAAAATAAGTAAGAGAGTAGGGCTAGCAAAATCGATCATCATTTCACGAAGCTTTTTTTTTTAATCGACCAGCAATCAAAGGTAGATTTTTTTAAAGGTGATAATGTAGGGATTCCTTACCAAGTGGATTGGAACTTAGCAAGAATGACCTTTGTAAGCTTGGGCTACAAAGGACTAAGTAGTTGCTCACACATAAAAAAAAAAAAAAAGAAGAAAAAGTTCGATATGCACCATGTCCGTAAAAATATAACGTCACATTTATTATTTAATTTTTATTTTGACGATTAAATTCGTAGACTATTTTGTCAATATCTTTTCTCCATAGCTTATGGGTATTATTTCTCCTTATTCAAGAGGGCAGCTGTCCCCGACTGGTTTACAACAACCCATAGAGGGTTTAAATAGATAATTCAATACTTCTATTATAGAAGGAAATCTCAATCAAATCAAATTTTACATAATCTAATTATTTCAAACTAGTGGGCGGCACGTGCGATGCAAGTGAGAGAGAGGGGAAGGGGAGAGAGACCGGAAAGAGGGATCCTAGTGGAGGCATTTTGAATTTTTTTAAAAACATATTTTGGGTATAGAAACTTAAGGGATTTTTTAGTTTTAAAAAAAATTGTGAGGGACACGGTAGTATAGAAAGTGACATTTTGAGAACCAAAAGCGCTACTTTTTCTCTTGAAAAGTATTTACCACATAGAGAGACCAAGGAGGGAGCATGATAGAAGATAAAGATAAAGATTTGAGGGAATCGTGGAGTTATAGAGGGATTATTGTTAGTTGTAATTGATATTACTTCAATACCCCCCTTAACTTTTCTCATGTAAAATAAGATAACATAATATCTTAATTTTTTTTACATGGAGTTATGGATAAAATAGAAAAAATATAAAATATTCACCTTACTAACTACTTTTATATACCATAAAATTGGGACTCATTAGGAATATTAGAAAAAAATCAACTAACTTTTTAACCCCGCTTCTCTCATTATAATAGTAGAGATTTTTTTTATATGGAGTTATGGATAAAATAGGAAAAATATAAAAAATTCACCTTACTAACTACGTTTGCATTCTATAAAATTGAGATTCATTAGGAATATTAGAAAAAAAATCAACCAACTTTTTAACCCCACTTCTCTCATTATAATTGTAGAGATTCAGATCACCTTGTGATGAGATACACCATATCTCATCACACTTTATTATCCTACTCCTTTCTCTATTAGTAGAAAAGATATATTTTGTTTGGAAAAGTGCAGAGGGGCAATTGCCCTCCTTCTAGGATGGCTATGCCTTATTTAATAATCGAATAATTTAGTATTTTTTTCAAAAGTTAAAGGTAGCTGCCCCCTTGTCCTATACACAGTTAAATAATTAAAAAGCATAGTGTAAAAAGATAACAAATTTTAAAAAGTTTAAGTGGGGCTGCCCCCCATGCCCCATAGCTATGCCCTATTAAACTATAATTTTTGTTTCAAAAATTTAAGGGTAGTTTTCCTCCATGCTCCAGGACTATATATGCCCTATAAATTTTTTTCTAAAGTTTGGGGGGGGGGGTATTGCTCCCCCTTGCTCCTAGCTCCGCCCTTGTTTGTAGCCCGAGGCTACAAAGGCCATTGCTCGCAAGTTTCACTCACGTGTTCAAAAAGATGAGTGAACCTAGCAAAAAGAGAAAGCAACCACTCACTATTTTGTATTGTTTAGTCAAAGGTAATAAAGCCACTTTTGTCCTCTCACAAAGAGGACTCTCCCTCTATCTTTACTATTATAATGGGAGAGGCAGGCGTAGCCTGAATTTTATGAAATTCTTAAACTACCATGATATAAAACAAAACTTTAATTTATTTGCTTTAATTCCCAAACTATCCTCATCTATCTATTTAAATAATAGAATCACAGTCAATCATGATTGAACTCGGGGAGAGTTCAATCGCACCCGCGGGTTAACACGTGTCCCTTTTAACTCCTGTTAACTGTGGTTAACTCATTCCCCTCGCTCTCACGTGCATCGCCCGTGCCACTCGCTAGTATATTTTTATCTTTACTATTATAATGGGAGAGGCAGGCGTAGATGATTTTTCCGAAATTCCCATACTACCCTTATATAAAAACAAAAATTTTGATTTAATTTTTTGCTTTATAATCCAAACTACCCCTTGCCTTTGATTTAATTTCCAAACTACCTGTAAGCACCCTATTTTTGCACCCCTATCCCTCTTCCCGCTTCTTCAAATGCTTCAAGGTTTACCCAAGTCCATTTGGCCAAACTTGTACCCAAACAACTCAATCAAGCCCAATTACTTAATTCTATTACCCAAGCCCAAGTAGCCAAGCCTAATTACCCAATTGTCCTAGCAAAAGCTCAATTGCTTTAGTGAAAGCCTAATTACCATAGCTTAAGCCCAATTGCCATAGTTAAAATCCAATAATCATTACGCATGACTCATCTACTAACAACTCATGATCCATAAGATCTAGTCCACATATCCACATCCATTCAACCCATATCCAAAACCTACAAACCCAAGCCCACTTTCCACTTTTCTACTAAAGACCTTTTATTTTTTCTTCAAACCCCAAATAGCCCCATTTTTGTGTTTACATACATTTTTTTACTACTCAATCACCTCTCATCAAATACACACCTTTTTGACTTACCAATCACCTCCCTTACTCTCTTACACCTCTTACAAAACTATTAATTCTCTTACACTCATTTTAACCATCCAATCACCTCTGATCAAGTACATACCTTTTTAACTACCCAATCACCAATCACATCCATTTTGACCAATCAATCACCTCCCTTTTTCTCACCCAACCCTCCATTAATTACCAAATTACCACAACCCTTTAAAAACTCTATAAATACAAGACTCTCACAAGTCATTTCTTTCACCTCCAAAATCTCAAGTGGAAACCCTAGCTCTTCCTCATCTCACCCCTTATTTTTTTTTTTAGCCTTGAAGAAAGTTAGAAATAGCTAATGTTTAGAGTGTGTAGAGAATTCTAGAAACCTAGAGTTCTTCACTAACTCTCTTCCTTTGTGGACTCTAAAAACCCCTCATCTCTTGGAGTATTGGAAAAGAAGTCTTAGAGGATTAGGCACTCCTCCCTTTATTCTTCATCTTCTTCTTTACTTTATATTTATTTTTTTTTTTTTATCTCTAGTCTTTTTCTAGAACCATTTGGGAAGACCTCTCTTTTCTCAAGTTTACTTGGGTCTCTCTACACCAATCTAATGGTGTAGACAGGAGATGTCTTCTTTTTCTTTCATTTCATGTAAATATTTTTTTCTTTTTTATGTACCACTAGTGTGCATATGGGTAGGCTCATAGAGAGTAGCAGTTAAAGTTACACCTCTCTTTTCATTTTGTTTCTTCTTTTAAATTCTAGTTCTTCTAGAATCCTTTGGGAAACTCATCCTCACTCAAATTTTCATATTTAGAGTCCCATTAAATCATTCATAATGGTGTAAAGGGACTACATTAGAGAGGAGATGATGAGTTTTCATTTTCTCTATTTTTCACTTTTTTCATTTATATTTTGAATGAGTAAATGATGATTTAAGGACTTAAAGAGGACATTATCCAAAATGCCTTATACCAAAGACAATGGTATTTGATCTACTATCAACACCAATCCAACAAAATATGTATTGGCAATAGACCATTTACTATTCATAATGCACACCTCTCTTTATGTTCTAAATATAATCTTTTAGCCTAACTTTTCCTTAATCTTTTTCTTGGATAAAATTTGACTTTAGTTAAATTTTCCAAAATCTTACCTATATGAAAATCCAAAAAAAAAAAAAACATGATAAAATCTCAATATACCAAAAACATTATAAAATCTCAAAAAAATAAGAAAAATATAAAAAGACCAAAAACATGCTTATTAGGACTTCTTAATCTTGGTTAGCCCCTAACTATGGTTGACTCTCCTCTAACCACGGTTAGACTTGACCTGACACTTGACCAACCTGATCAACTAAACCCTAGCCTCCGGGTTAGACCATTGACCATCCTATGCACACACACACACCTCTAGCCTTGGCACGGGCTCATGTGCCAGAACTACGCTTGGTCTGATCTCATCCCAATGTGAGTATGTAGGCAACCCAACCCGGGTTTGACCCTAACCATCTAGCTTTCTCTCTTTCTTGGATTGACATTTGATTAAACACTTAGACATTTTAATTAATATTGAGATTAAATTGGCTTAAATTTAGGGAATAGGTAACCATTGCAAAATGGAGGTCTTAGGGTGCCTAACACCTTCCTCAGGACTTAATCGAATCACTTATCCTAATCTCTGATAGACCATTTCCCTTATTCATAACAAACAACTCGGGACTTATCCCTTAGAATGAATAGGTGGCGACTCTCAAGCCAAACATAAATGTGAAATTGGGTAGAAAAATCTCATGTTCACACTACCCCTTACTCATCTATCTAGTTAGAATCACAACCAATCACGATTGAACTCCGGGAGAGTTCAATCGAATCCGTGGGTTAACACGTGTCCCTTTTAACTCCTATTAACTGTGGTTAACTCCTTCCCCTCTCTCTCACGTGCATCGCACGTGCCACTAGCAAGTTCAATTGCACCCTCAGGTTAACAGTTGTCCTTTAAACTCCTATTAACTGTGGTTAACTCCTTCCCCTTGCTCTCACGTGCATCGCACGTGCCACCCGCTAGTATCATATAATTCATAATCGAATAAACGACCTATATAGTAAATTAATTAGTACAAATAATGAAATACCTACCAATGGTCAGATCCCAACCAACTAAGGGGCGACAAAAAAGAAATAAGGAAGTAATTTGGGCATCCATCCACTTTTCTTGATGCAACATCGCCTTTAAAATTTTCTCGCATTTCTAAAAGATTGAAACTGCCTTCAACTATCCTTGCATTGCCCTTTCATATAAGCTTTGTTTTTTTTTCCTAATTTTTACATTTGAAATAAAATTTTACAATTCATATTTCAATTACAAGGAGTACTGATGCTCGGGTTTAATTATTTTAGAAATATCTTCAATGTATTGATTAGATTCATTGTAGAAAAACACATCTACACACCTAGAGATTAAAAGAGTCTTAATGAGCAAGCAATTTCTTTCCTTAATTTGCATATTTTACATCAATGTTTATGTTCTATATTACCTTTATACTAACTGTTCGAATTAATTAAAAGGGTAATTGCATTTAAGTTCAAGTCGAGTTGTTTAAAAGCCAAGCATAGACCCTAAAAGGCGACCTTTAATGATATAAATATAAGGTAAACATATTAATTAATCTTTCTAATTATTTATTAAATAAATTTTATGTATTAACCTTAACTGACATTCCGTTCATTATTGTCTTTATAATGTCTCAAATAAAAAAGTAACTAAGAATGCAGTTACTATACCATGAAGTACCCGAGATACATTATTACCAGCAAAAAAGATACAATATATGATAAAATTATTGATTGTTTTGATAAATGTTAAGAGTCATATAGTGATAAAGTAATAAAAGAACTTTAAAAAACTAGCTGAATACTTGATAAATATTATTGTTTAGATTATCGCATGTGTATATGTGCGTTATAATCATACTGTAAACAAATTTCTATCATTTAATAAAAATATGTTTTGTTATTATTTTTTTTATCCATAGAGAGGTAGTTTATTGTTGTTTTATTGATGAATACATAAATTATATTTTTTACTTAGAAATTAAATATGTATTATATTTGCAAGTCGGTGTGTGAGATATGGATGTTTTATTTTCTCTTCATGTATAAATTTAGAAGTGAGTGTGGGGAGCTAGGGGCTTTACCAAGAAGGAAACCAAATGGAGGAAGATCATGGTTGCATTAAAAGAGTAAAAAAAATTGTGGATGGGACGATCACGGTTAATCTCTTAACCGTGCTTTTTAAAATGAAATAATCACGGTTTTTAGAGAAACCGATGATCTTTAACCAAAGTACGATCACTTACGTCTGACACTGTGACATAATTATACAACTGTACATTTGTAATATATAATCTTGATTAATTGATATTTACATTCACTGATTAGTAACCGTAATCTTTACAATTAAATACAATCACCTTTACGACGAAAACCGTGAGCATAAGATCAAACGAAACCGCCTTATTTTAGAATATATAATCTTGATTAATTGTATCTACAATCACCGATAAAAAATTGTGATCTTATATTCGACAGACGATCACGCGTTGAAAGATCACCATTATGTCTCTACACTGTTGTCATGATTAATAGGTTACGGTCACGGATAAAAATTGTGATTGATAAGCCGATTTCTAGTAGTGGAATTATGCTCTTCTTTACCGAAGTTACTAGATTAAGCACATCAAAATCAAGTAGCATTTTAGTTTAAATGAATCATAGTATGAAAAATAAGTCATGCTATTCAATAGTGGAAATTATTGTTTCGCTAAAAAATATTATAATGTCAATTTTGAATTATTGCGGAACACTGTTTATGGAAAAAAAACTTAGGCCAATACATAATAATACCGAATATATTCTATACCTTTTATTCAACAATCTCGAAGGAGATGATAAATGAGAATGATGTAAATAGAGTCTTGTATTTGGTACAAACTTTTAAGTTTTGAGTATTTTTTATAGGTAGGGCTAAAAATGTCTCACTGATCTAACATTCTTCTTAACAAGTTCTTCATGTTAGTCTTCTTCCTATTGTAGGATTTTCGAGGCATAGGAAGGTACACATAATGAAAAATGTGGTGAGACTCACAAAATCAACTTAAATGATCCACTTTTGCTTTTAGAAATTATTACTAGAGAAAATCATTAATGTACTAGAATAATGTGGCTAAAATCAAAATTGATAAGGACCTTAGGAAATACGACCATGTTGGAGATGCTTACCAAACTACATATATGTATTCATCTTTTACATCTACTAGAAATGTTACTCTCGTGTGCATATATCTTGTCTTTTCTCCATCACATGTGATCTTATTCACTAAATTCAATGATTATATATATATATATACTATTACATATGATGAGGAGTGCTAGCCTTATCCTCGTGCTTTTTTTACTCTCAACCTTTGCCAACTAAGTGCCCTAAAAACAATTAGTTAAAACACACATTTAAAAAAAAATTAGGATACTTGATTGACTGTGGCTGATAATAGAAAATGACTAAGTAGGCTCGCATCCTAGCAATCCTGTACATATGATATATAAATGGATGGGAAGGGCCCTAGTACAACCCTCAGTTAAGATGGCCTTGAGATATTGGCCCTAATCTGCACTCAAGACATTTTAAATTAAAAAAGTCCTCCATATTATGGGTTTAAAGGGCTCAATACAGAGTTCTCATCAAAAAAGTTTGACTGCGTTGCCTACAACTGTGTTGGCACAAAAAAGTCGAACTTAATTCATTTTACCTATGAGTTCAACACCGTATCAATTAAATCTCTTTATTAAATCTATTAATAAAGGAGGACAAGTTGACCTTCCCCCCCCCCCAAAATGGTTGCAATATGAAGTGCCCTTAGTAAAAGAATAGCCATCAAATAACCCTTTATCTATACTATATTATAAAGGAGAGAAGTTACATAATTACAAAAACTTTCAACCAAAATTGTATATCTTAAATACCCCTAAGTCTTTTTTTTTTTTTGGTTCCCGACATATTCCTCAAGTTTTATTTCCTAAAATATGCCTAAATTGTTTTTTTTTTTTTTCAAAATATCCCTAAAATTTCTATACCCAAAATACCTCTTAAGTTTGTTTCTATACCCAAAATGTCATTCAAGTTTTTGTTAACAAAATGCCCCTCATGCCAAGTTTCTATACCCAAAATAAAATGTCACTTATTTTATTTTAAAAAAAAATGCCCCCAAGTTTCTATACCCAATCCCTTCATTTTTTTTTCTTCGAAAATGCCCCCAAAGGTATGGACTAGTGGTTCCTGGGCCTTTCCCCAAGTTGGAGGTCCTGGGTTCCATTTCTCACTCCCCCTTTGTGGTCAGCCCCTCACAGGTTTACCTAGACTTACCTGGTGTGGCGGGTTGTGGGCTCATGTTGCACCCTTGGTGATTAGTCCTAACCCAAAGGGTTGGGGACACTCCTCGAGTTCCAAATTTTTTTTTTCTTGTTCCCAACATGTCCCTCAATCTTTACTTCGTAAAATGCTACTAAGTAATTTTTTTAAAATTATTTCTATACCATATTATAAAAGAGAGAAGTCATATAAGAACAAAAATTTCCAACCAAGATTATATACCTTAAATATTCCTAAGTTTTTTTTTTTCCAACATATCCATCAAGTTTTGTTTTCTAAAATGCCCCTAAATTGTTTTCTTTATTTTTGAAATGTCCTTAAAGTTTTATATCCAAAATGCCTCTCAAGTTTGTTTCTATACCCAAAATGTCCTTATAAATTTTTTCCAAAAATGCCTCTCAAGTACTCAAGTGCCTATACTTAAACTATTCCTCAAATTTTTATTTATTAAAAAATGCTCCCAAGTTTCGATACCCAATTCCGTAAGTTTTTTGTTTTCAAAATGCCCCTAAGTTTTTGTTTTTATCCCCACATGTTCCTCAAGCTTTATTTTCCAAAATCTTATAAGTTTTTTTTTTTTTAATTTTATTAAATTTCTGAAATGCTCCTAAAGTTTTTTATATCCAAAATGACCCTCAAGTCTTTTTGTTCCCAAAATACCTCTTAAGTTTTTTTTTAAAATTTTCAAAATGCCCTTAAATCAAGTTCTATACCTAAAATGCCCCTCAAGTTACTGTACTCATGTCACAATCCTTACACTCATCTTTTTACAAAATAATATAACAGATAACTTTATGTAAGCTATATGATGACACAATTATTTATTTTAGAGTAGTGATAGGCGTACTTGAGATCTCCATTTGCAAACCTAAGGTTAGTTCTCATTGGTCCACACCTCCACTCTTAAATATTCATGAACTGTTGTGAGAATTTTAAAATGAGGTATAGACCAATGAGGATCTGCCTTAAGCTTGCAAATGGAGATCCCAAGTAAATTAACCATTTTCCTTTATTTTATTACCTAAAAAGTATGAGAGTAGGATCGTAAAAAGTATGCTTAGGAATCTTTAAGAGATGGCAAGAGAAACACTACAACAGAGCGGCTGCAAAAGGTATGTCAAGGAATTTTAGAGTTAGGAGTTAGGGCTAGGATCATCACTTTCGCAGTCGCTTTATTATAGCCTTTCTCTTGCAGTAATCCTCGTTCCATTAAAGCTGGATGCTAGCAGCGTTGCTGGGACTAGCATTCCTCATTAGACCCAAATTAGGAAACTGCCACTTAACTCGAGTTACATGCAGAGCTGGTTCTAGGTATCAATTAAAAGGAGCCAATGGTGTGCCGCCACATCACTATGTCAGTCCTCACATTTTCCGATGTATTTCTAAATTTTTAAAAAAATTCCCAAACGAGCCAATAGCATGCGGCCACACCAATAAATTGTGACGTGGGTTTTCCCTTGGCTTCCAAAGAAAGGCAAAAAAAAAAAAAAAAAAGACTAAGAAAGGAGTTATTTATAGTAAATTATTTGTTTTCATTTTTCTTTGGAAGGAAGGAATAGAGTGATGCTTTTGTCGGTTGTTTGGGCACGACTTGATTCAGAATTCAGAACTTTTCTTCTTTTTGCCGGAGAATCGATACCGTCCATTACTTTGTAAAAAGGTTGTGGTAAGCAAAAACAGTTACAGGCCCAGCTCTGATAATTTTGTGTGAATGAAGGTCTAGAGAGAGAGAGAGAGAGAGAAAGAAGAGAGAGAGAGAGCGACACACAAACAACACTAAAAAAAACCCACTTGCCTTTGTCCTAGGTTCTCAAAAGCCGGTATTTCCTCCGCCCACCCCACCTACAGAATCAATTATGAACAAAAATCCACTCAAACCCTAACATGGTTTTTGGTGTCAGCATTTTCTAAAACCTAAAGAAAGGAACCTTTAAACATATGGGATTCATGTTGACGTGTTGGAGTGTAAGAAGGGCTTTTAAGGCAAGGTTCAAAAAGAGATGATAAAACACTAACCGCCTTAATATTTCAGCATTAATCCGTAGGGTTAGATTAATGCTCACTTTCATAAGTTTTAGAAAATACTGACATGCGGATATCATGTCAGGGTCAGGTTTTTTGCATTCTGCAAGTTACATCGGTCCTTGTTCAATCAATAATATGATTCCTCACATTACCCTTTTGTTTTTGTTTCTAGTTTGAAATACGGTTATAAACACTAAAATTCTTCAAAGGCTCTAACCATCATCATTTTTTCGTATTAAAATATACAAACAGAAAACCCACTTAAGAACAAAATATACACATCATGTTATGATGATGCATGGGTGCAACTACAACAATTCTCTCATCTTTTTCTTTATATGTTTAATTAATTTAAATGAGAGTTGGAAGTTTGGAATGAACACCACATATATATATATATATATAAACAAGATTAAACCAATATTTGATAAAGCTGTCTATGCTCAAACATGTAATGATTCATGGGTGCAACAGCAATCCCTCTTTCTCTTTCTTGCTTTCTTTCTTTCTTGAGGTTACGTGTTTATTGAGTTTAGAGGAGAGTTAAAGGTTGGATACATACAATTACAAGATTAATTAACACATCTTAATAAAGCTATCTATATAGAAGGCATGGGTTGGTGCTGCAGCCAAAAAGCTGCAAATCAGTGCATGCTAACAAATGGTATCTTGTGCAAAATGGTCCACCGACCACTAATAAAACACATCCACATGAAAAACATGAACCCTCATGTAGTCATGTGCCTCTCTCTCTCTCTCAAAAGCCCGTGAATCAAGAGGTTTTGTTTTATTGGATGTGCACGTACATTTTCTTTTAATTCTCTATTTTATTATTAATATTTTTGTGGTTGATGGCTTTTGAGAACAAAAGAGTGAAAGCAACATAGATTGAATTAACAAAGAATAACATGGGAGTGGCCGACACCCGACCATTAGCTTCTTAATTTCTACTACTAAGGACTATCACAACTCACTACATTACCCCCATCTTATTATTTTATTAAATTATACAGAAACTGTGATATTGTTCTTTTGCTCAAACTAGTTTCTTCCTACATTAAATGAGTTGTGACAAATTTAAACTATCATGAGTCCACAGTGTCGCATCAAAGGCGGTTAGGGTTTTCTTGTGTGAAAATTCAGATCTGAAAATATTATACATATTTTTATGTTTTTTTTTTCTCTCTCTCTCAAAATATATATATACCCAATTCAAATCTAAGAAACCCCACAGCTGCCTGCTTGTGTCAGTGGCAATGTGTATATATCCCTCACATGGGTGGTCGGAATTCATTCCTACCAATTATGTGGTTGTTGATATGCTCACCGTTTGGCGCCCAACTTTCAATGTTAAACTCTATAACCAGTAACCAATGAAAAGATACCAACACAACTAACCGGAGTTACGGCCCAACCGCGTTTGCAATACCACAAAAAAAAATCTAGGATACCCCATGTCCATTATATATTATATAGAAAGAAATAGAATATTGCATATGTATGAGGGAAGCACTAGAGAAGCTTGACACTCTTTAAAATAGCATTATATTGCAATTTCTTCCATCCTTTCTAACTGAAATTAAATACCCCTTGGAATTTTCATCAATGGAACTAGGTGAACTGAATTCATGAAAAGGAACACATGTTGCAGACTTGCAGTAGTAATTAGATTTCTCTAATGGAAAATTAGGATTATGGGAACAATTATAAGAGATCAGCCATTTTCATCCTTAAATGCAAAAGGTTTGGTTAGCAACAGCAGAATTCTCTACTAAGAGAAGACCACAATGTCCAACTAGGGCGGAGCCAATATTTTCTTAAGGGGATCGAGGGGGAGGGGGAGGGGGAGTGGGGAGGGGAGCTATAGTTGATTAATAATGTTAGTGATTGTTGATGGATTTTGGAGAATTAGGTGGGTAAGAAATATTATAGGTTTAGGAGAGAAACTCCATGGGGGTTTTGAGGCATAGTCCCAAATAAATTTTTTTGACGACCAAGTTTGGGCCATCTCGTCTGTACCTAACGTACATATTCTACAGGTATGTTTCTCCTTATTTATGGGGGCAGTTGCCCCTTGCCCCATGACTATACAATATAAACGATAGTATTTTGTTTCAAAAGTTCAAGGGAGAAGTTGCCTCCCTTACTCCATGGCTATACCTTATTAAATAATTAAATAACATAGTATAATTTTATTTACCCAACGTTTAGGAGGCAATTGCCCGCTCCCGCACCCCCTCGTGCAAAAATCCCATCAAATTCAATTTTCCCTACCATTTTACCCTCCTACGCATGAAAAAAGAAGCAAACCTAGAGAGGGAAGACTAAATATTACGCCATTGGTGGGCAGGTGTGGGTTCCTCGGACTAAATGCCTAAGCACGAAGCAATGGGAGGAAATAGAAAGAGAAGGGAAATGAAAACAAGCATTTAATCACTTGGTCCCTGAAACCTATGGACCATGACGAATAACATGATGTAATCTTCCGATATGAAATACTATATAATAAACTTAAAACTAGGGCTGCACTCAAGCAAAGCTGGCTTGTTGCCTAGTTCAAGCCAAGTTCAAGTATGCATTTTAGGCTCAACCGAATCATGCTAAGCTTTTATTTGAGCTCAAATGTTTAAACAGGCCTACCTCGAGCCAGACCCGTTTGATTCGGCTCGACTCAAAGCTTGGATCGTTTAGGGCTTGGTTCGGCTTGAACTCGGCAAGGTTTGAAATATTATATATATATATAATATTTTTGGTAATATTGTTTATACTAATATATAATAATATTTTTTAACTTTCTTTATCATAACTTATAAGACCTTTTAGCTTACTAAGTTTAATAGATAATAATAATAAAAGAAAGTCGAAAAGTTTCATGCAAAAATGTTGATCCTAACTCTCTATTCTCTGAATTGAAGGACAATCATCAAATCTTATTTTTATATATGAATGCATTTATTTTGCAAAGTTTTTTGTATTGTAATTTAATAATAAATAATTTGATCAAAATCACATAAAATTGATCAAAATGACCTTGCAATTCAAATTTGAGCAGAGCTTAAACTCAATCAAACTTGTTCAACTTGAGCTCAAGCCAAAAGGTTTGACTTCGAATCCAGCTCAAGCCAAGCTCAAACATGTTTATGCCAAGCTCGTTTGAGCTTATAGCTTGAATCAGGTCTACTAAAAACAACCTTCAACACCCAAAACAATAAAATATTAACACCCCACTTCCAATACTGCAATCCACAGTAGGCAACTAGCTCACCTACCACTCTCTCTCTCTCTCTCACAATTCGGTTCACTACTTCTCTTTCTTATGTCATAATCACACAACCAAACTCTCCTCATATTCAGTATTTTCATGCGAAACTTCCAGCTTTCTATTGATTTGTACTATTATCTTCTTAATTTAATGTTTCTCCTTTTTTGGGTTTGTAGCTTGGAACTTGTATTCCCAACTTTGGAAGAAGGATAAAAAAAAGGAGAGATGAGATAGGGAGTGGCCACTCTCTCTATCTCCACTTGAATTGAATGGCTACCAACTTCTAATGAGGTTATTGTCTGCGAAGATAAAGAAAAATAAACCCTAAAAACAAATCTCAAATTCAGACTCTTGTGTTAGTGGGCATTGACAATACACCAAGCAACTAAAATACCCAAAAAGAAATAACAAAGCGTGTCTTGCATGTGGTCGGTCAAATACTATTATATCCACTCTCATATACCTAACTTTTGGGAGCACTGATTTTTAGGAAAAAAGACCAAGGATTTTTGTGTCAACTCGGACATAAAATCCTTGTCTTATGACCCAAAAATGAAGAGTGCAATAGTAGAGAGTGGGGATAGCCAGATCACCTCACTTAAGAATATATACACTCATTAGAGGTTCTAGTGAGTACCATGCCTTCTATAAATTCGAAAGTTGGATGTCAAGGTATGTCACAAAGAGACATGGGGCAAAAAATTCCGATCAAATATTTTTAAATCATCAAATTAGACCCTAATTTTTAGGTCATCAAATTAGACCCTAGTTAGTTAGCATTAACCACTTAAAGCTTACAAACCCTAACTTATAGAAATCCTTATTTTTTCTTCAATCGGATGGTTTAAAAACACTTCATTGGTCTGATTTTTTTTCCAAGTATCTCCCAAATGACCTACCTTGGCATCCAATGGTTGGATTTGAAAACAACCTACCACATGTCAAACTTTTAGGGAGTAACTCACTAAAGGTTCTAGTGAGTACCACCAATAGAACGGCACCCTATATATATTTCCAAATCAAAATGATGTATATCAATGGTTAGTAGTTCATCAAAAAAACAAAAAATTTTGGTTAGTGTGTTCATTTTTTTACGTTCCAAAATTGTTTAGAGTCCTGAGCCATTCAATCACTACCTATGGCAGATATACATGTAATGTCTGCTATGATTGGAGCAGTCTTCTACTACGTTGGCTGGTTGCAGTTCACACCTAAACCTTGTAAAAGCCCCTGCTGGGCCAAAAAAATCCAAATCATTACCTTTGTAAACCATTTTTATTTCAAAATAACTCGGTGAATGTCCCTTTTTCTTTTTTGAGGGACAATCACTTAACATGTGTCACTTTTAACACCCTTTAACTGGTTACTATTTTAACCTTGTTTTTTTTCTCTCTCTAAAAACTAGGATTAAGAATATTAACCATAAGGGTTGGAGTATTTAAACGTAATTAAAGGGAGTTAAAAAGGGGACACGTGTAGGGTTAGAGGGGGGCGAGCCACGGCTCGCTTGGATTACTTTTCTTCTTTTTTTCTTTGGATAAGAGGATTCCACGAGTACAAGAAGTTTATGTATGTTCACAGTTTCACACTAATTCGTAGATCTCAGATCCCTTGTAACCAATTTCTAATGAGAAGGTTACTTTGTGAACGGAGATTATATTCGTAGATCTCAGATGACACTAGAGCTAGCTAGTAGTAAACTGTTACTCTCACTCTCACCCTCACTCCCACGCGAACAAGTAAAATATTAATGCAAGTTTAGGCCATGAATACCTTGCCTAGATTATATTTCAAAATTCGCAAAAAATACCGGGGGTACCTATATTTGGGACAACCTGATTAGAGATAGTTTAGAGAATACAAATTGGTGTAATTAGGTGAGATAGATATCTAGGTAGATTTGAATTTGAAAAAGATTATGATCATTTAGTTTGATTTGATTAGGATTAGATTTGATAGAGTTTCTATCATGAGATGATGTAATATCAATATAAACCCTCTATGGGGTCATTGTAAATCCAAGAATTCTCAATAAATATATTTTCTATCAAGATGTAGGGATGCAGATAATGAAGAAAATACACAACGACTAGGGTTTAACCAATTGGTCGACCTGGACAACTCAGTGACAAGTGACTCCAATTCAAGGTCCTGGTTTGCAAGCAGAGGCTGCTTAATCTTCATCAGAACAAAGACAGAAAAGAACAAAACTGGCTTAGTCAGATGAAGTGTTTAATAGGCAACAGAACCATCTTTCTGAGAATGCTACCAAGTTTAAGATTTAGATTTCTTGCCCTCACATCCACAATTACCAAATTCTATAATGGCCTACTATTGAAATTGACCTTTCTTTTGTGTTCTCTTTATGTGTGCGCTTTGGTTTATTCTTTTCCGTCGATGTTCTATTATTATTAATTTCCCCAACACCCACAAGGACCATTCATACCTCCATCCCTCATGAACGATGAAAGAAAGGACATTATAAATTGGATAGAGTGAGACTGAAGTAGATTGATTAGGCCAATTTGTTTCTGGGTAAATCTCATACCTTCAGTTATCCCCCGCTTCCCGGCCACCATCAGGTCAGGAAAAGAATAAGGCAATTGGTGATGGTTACATGGCAGAAGGAGAGAGCGTCCCTGAAAAGCATGTTGACGTGAGTGTACGTGTATAAATTACAAGGGAACTTTTCGGTCCCTTTCAACCGGTAGGAAAGTGTCTCCCTTGGTCTAGCCCAATCCTCATCAGCCATTGTGATCCACTTCTTAAAATAATGCTGACCTCACTGCATGCCTCACCCACATGACTACCAACATTCACATCCAAAAGAAAGAAAAATCATTTTTTTGTTCATCATCCACCTTACAAGAAAAATATAAAAATGTAAGTGTGTGATTGCATATAAATATTTCCCTCTTTTGTGTGTTTTTGTCTGCTATAAACAAAACAATATCATATGATGATGAGACCCGAGAAAAGCATTTAAATAGAGAGCTTCGACATGGCAATCTCGGATCCACCAGATTAAGGTAGAGAGTAATTCGTCTAATAATATCAAATAAATAATATAATATAAGGTATATATCATGACAAAGATAGCATATTGTGAAGTCGAATGCAGCTTATTTACCCCCACATGCACAAAAGATCGAAAAATAAAATATTAAAGGTGGAGAGGGGAACAAGAATATGTTTATATGATCTGGATTGCTGATAAGGCCAAAGAAACATGACATGCATGTGGGTTTGCTTAAAGTTTTAAGCCCATCCTCAACCCTCTGATCTGCTTGCAGCAGTTCAATAACCACTAGCCTATTATTTGACTGCATGCTTGCAAGTAACCTAGCATGTTCATGTATGAACAACTCACAAACACAGTGACAGAGATACTATTTGACATTTTTATGCATGTCCCAGAGAGTACAAATGAAATGCAATGAAATAAAATGAAATGAAGTGAAATGAAAAAGGTCCATTTTCATTGTCTATCTCATCATGGACCATACAGTTTTAAAAGTACCAATTAGCAAGATCCAACAAATTGACCTATTGAGCTCAAAAGTATCTTAGTTTCTCTTTTTGGATTGATAAGTATCTTAGTTCAAATGCTAATAAAGCAAGTAAATATCACTCGGGCTTGGATTGCCTCTGGCGAAGCCAGAAAGGGTTTGTCTCGGGGTTCCATAGAATAAGTGACAAGTGGTGGAGAAGTCAAAATCATGGGGCCCATGATTTTGACTTCTCCACACATATTAAGACATGTGGCGATAAGTGTATGAGAATAAAGGGGAGAGATATCAAATGGGGAGAAGTCAAAATTATGGGGAGAAAATGGAATGACTTCTCCCCAATTTTTTGCCAACTGTCGCACAATGTATGGACCCCGAGAAGGTTTTCTGGCTTCGCCAGAGACAATCCGAGGCCATATCACGAACATGGTACTATAAAATGTCAGGGAAAGGAAGAGCGATTTGGTACTATAAAATGTCAGGTGAAAAGAAGAGCGAATACAATGCAAACTTACAAACAATATATACTAAAGAATAAAGAATAAATAGTCTGTATTACCATATATACTAAAAGAATTCTATGTCTACAGCATTTTAGTGACGGAAAATGCTCATGATGAGATGGGAAAACTAAAAGGCTAGTTAACGAAGGAGTTTGAGACTAATGACCTAGTTCACTTAAAGTACTTTCTTGGAGTTGAAGTTACCAAATCTAAGCAGATATTTTTATTTGATAGTGAAAGTATGTTCTTGATATTTTACAGAGACAGGCATGATGTGATGCAAACCGTGTGACACACCTATTGATTCGAACCACAAACTTAGTGAAGCTAGTCATGATAGCCTCACAGATACAGAGAAATATCAGACTTGTAGGCTGGCTTATCTATCTCTCCCTAACCCGACCAAATATTACATATGACATAAGTGTGGTGTATCAGTTTATGTATGCGCCAACCATAACATACTTAGATGTCACATATAGAAATTTAGAAGCATACTTTAGGTCAATAGCCCATGGAATGTGTGAGCTTCTTTGGAATCCCACTAGCGGAGTTGGGCCTATTAATGGGCTTATGAGTTTGTATCGTGACAATAAGGAGACAATCAATATTGCACATAATCTAATACAACATGATGGAACCAAACACATTAACGTGGATCGACATTTCATCAAAGAAAAGTTGAAATTTTATCATATTTGTACTTTGTTTGTAAATAATGTAGATCATTTGGCTAATATTATGACTAAGGGACTTGATGGTTCACAATTTTGTGGCATTGTTAGCAAATGTGTAATATGTATACACACCAGCTTGAGGGGGGTTTGTCAACGGATTCAGATGATATCCGAATCTGTACTCGATTATTCGAATAATTATCCGTTTATCTATCTGACAAATTGAATCCAAATATCATTTTGTATATATGTTTATAAATGGAGCGGATTCAGATAGTAGTTTATTCGCTCAGATAAATATCTGACCCACATGATCATATATTTTATGCTTATAAATAAATTCACAAATTTATCCTTAATATAAATGTAATATGTTTCATACTGTTTAGGAAATACAAAAATTGCAAGAGGACAAAATTGTAATTACAAATAATATAAAATCTCCCACAACAAACCCTAATTTATTTTCTTCCACTTCGCATTAGGGGTGTCAACAAGCCGAGCTAGCTTGGCTTGACTCAAAATAAACTGAGCTTGAGCTTTTACTTTAAGCTCGTTGAGCCGAGCCGAGCCTTAAAAGTGAGCTCAAAAAATAAACGAGCCAAGCTTGAACAATAGGAGGCTCAGCTCGGCTCGGCTCGATTAATTTTATAATAATACCCTTTAAAAGTTAAATTTATATTATATATTTAGTATATCTTTTTTTTGGTAAAATATATTTAGTATACATTAACATAATTATTTCCGTTTAAGTTCTAACTCAAGCTTTCACGTGAGTCACATGACATCCCCCCCAAAAAAATGTCCTTGCAATTTTTTTTATTAAATTTAGTACTTATCAATGTATTTAAAAAAAAAAAAAAAAAGTTATCGAGCCGAGCCTGAGCATCTGTAAAATTCCAACGAGCTGAGCCTGAGTAGTGCCCAGCACGGCTCGGCTCGTTTACACCCCTACTTCGCATACATTATACACCACATTTTGTCGTCAGGAACCCTTCTATGGTTCCAAAATCTTCAACTCGTCAGTCTCGTGGATTTGCTTGATCTTTTCGACCTCACCAACACATCTCTCATCATCAATGGAGTGTCAAAAAGAGGAGTTGCTTGACCTTGTTGGAGGAGTTACCAGATCTTGTCTTCTCCTTATACACAGGTTCATCTTCACAGATTGAGAGGGTCTCGGCCTCACCAAAGCACCAACGTATCTCCCACCCCACTCCGACCTAAGGTCCCCGCAACTCTTCCAAAATCTAGATGAAGCTGACGCTGTTTGGAGTGGAAATTTTACAATCCTCCAATGTCTTGTTGATGAGATAGAGGCTAGTCGAATTTATAGAATGGATGAATGATCTATGATTCACTTCTCTGAGCCTCTCTTTCTCTTCTTCTGCTTTTGTTTGATTCACTTCTCTCTATTTCTCTTCGTCATGCTTTTGTTACGAAAAAAAACTAATAAAAGATTTTGAGACAAATTTGTATTAGGGGGTGTCAATTTTCCATTTTAATGGGAGATGGAACCTTCATTTGATCTTTTTCATTTGAAAACCCTTAAGAAAAAAAATCAGAAACCCAAAGAGAGCAACATATATAGTACTCGGATATACTTGGATATTATCTGAATTTGAATTATTCAGTCAAAGTCAAATCCAAAAATTATTATTCACTATCCACCGAATATTGAATCAAATTCGAATAATATAAACGAATTGAATACAAATATAGTACCATCTGCTTCGAATTCTCTCCACTGACAGGCCTAGCTTGAAGCGGGAGTGTAGTCTTTAGTAGGGGTATTGTGGAAACTATGAGTATACTAGTGTCAGAATTATAAATATACGGAACATTGTATTTTTCTAGTACATTGAATATATAATAGAGAAATGATAGAGATAGAATAATTCTCTCAAATTCTTCCCAATTTTCTTGGTTTTCTTCTCTTTTATTCTTCTCCAACTCTAATATTCATGAACTACATACAAATCCTGAATGGATAATGAGGGTAATATTGTAATAAAGGAAAGTAAGGTGTTTGCAATCTTTGTGCAAGGAAAGAGGTAGCCCTGCGCGAAGAACAACCTCAGATTCTCCTTTGCAGCTTGAGTATTCAACAATTACTCATTTTAATAATTATAATTCCAGAATTTTTTTTTCGTAATTACTCAAAGCCATATGTGTAAGCACCTCATTTTTACACCCCTACACCTCTTCTTTTTTTCTCTTCCAAACTCCAAGGAAACCCAACCAAATATCCTAGGCCAAGACCATTCCAAGCCCAATCTAAATCCAATCCAAGCCCAACATCCGAGGCCAAGCCCATTCGAAGCCTAGTCCAAATTCATTCCAAGCCCAACACTTATTTACACATAACCAAAGTCTCTAACCATGGCCCATGACTCATGATCCATGACCCATCTACTAACAACCCATACATTATAGTCTCCCGAACTCATTAACTCTCTTACACCCTTCACAAAGCAATTAATTCTTTCACACATCTTACAAAGCAATATCAATTCTCTTACACTTTTTTGGCTCACCAATCACCACCATTCTTCTCACCAACCACCTTATTAATTACCAAATTGCCACAGCCCTTTTTTGACCTACCAATCACCTTCATTCTCTTTAACAACCTCCTATATTAATTACCAAATTGTCACAACCCCTTGAAAAATCTATAAGAACAAAGCTACATCCACTTTCCGACTATCCACTCTTCAATTGTCTTTCTTATTTTCAAACAAAAAGACAAAAAAGTGATAGGACCCACAAAAAAGTGTCATACTATTTTGTCTTCTTACATAAAATAGGGGAAAGTGAACAATCAGAAAGTGGACGTAGCATTGCTCAAATCTATAAATATAAGACCTCACAGGTCATTTCTCTGATCACTCTAAAATCTCAAGTGGAAACCCTAGCTTATCATCCTCTGCATCCCAAACCCTTTAAAAAAAATCCCAAGTCCTAAAAGTCAATCCCTTTACACCAAATCCCTTGAACCTTAAGGATTTGAGTCATTTTTGGGTGGAAGCTCTAAGCTAGACCCACTAAGACTCGCTCTCCTTTATACTTAGTCTCTCACCTCTTGGAGCATTGAAAAAGAAGTCTTGGAAGAGTAGATACTCCTCCCTTTATCTTTTATTTTCTTCTTTAGTACATTTTATTTGTTTCTCCTTTTTTGATTTTTAATCATTTTCTAAAACTATGTAGGGGGTCTCACCCTTCTCAAACTTAGTAGGGCCTCTCTAGAACAATCTAATGGTGTAAAGGGACCCACCTCAAAAGCAAGGAGAAGTCATCCTTTTCTTTTTTATGTAAATATTTCTTTCTTTTTTTATGTTCCCACAAGTGTGTATATGGGTAAGTCTATAGAGAGTGAAAGCTAAAGCTATAGCTCTCCTTTTATTTTTCTATCCCTTTTGTCTTCTAGTCCTCCTCTAGAAGCACATTCATGAATGTGCATCATCTTTTTTAGGTGAGCCTTCTTATGTCATTTTCAATGGCATAGGGAGACCCCAACACTAAAAAGAGAGTGAGCATTCATTTCTTTTTTTTTTGTGTACAACTTACCTATGTTCTTTGCTTTTTTCGTTGTTGACCAACAATGATGCCCTCTCTATGGTTAAACTTTCCTAAATCACCTTTTGCTCCAAAATGAGCCTAAACTACCATTAAAAAATTTTGGTAAAGTCAAAAGCCCAAAAACAACATTAAATCAAATACCCAAAAAACATGATAAAACCAAAACCACCAAAAAAAGCAATAAATCAACCCTCGCTCTAAAATGAGCCTAAACTACCCCACTATGAAATGAGTCTAAACTATGACACCCCCTCCTTTGTAGGAACTACTGTGGCTTGATCCCGCCAAGTCGGGTAAGTAGACAATCCTAACAGGTCCATCCCCCTAGGATTAGTTTCCTTTTTTTATCCTTTAAACTTGCTTCATTTGCTTAATTAGCATACTTGAGTTCTTTTGAATTTCCCCTAAAATTGGCTTGGACATAGGAAGTAGGTTACCATCTCCGGATGGGGGTCCTGGGTTCTTAACACCTTCTCCAGGACTTAACCGAATCACTTACCTAGAATCTTAACCATGAACCTAAGGCCTTATCTGTTATATATCAAGAGTCTCATTTCCCCATAATTAATTGGTGGCGACTCTCTATTTTAGGAGTTTAGCGTCGTTCCTCTGCAAGGCTCGGCCCGAAAGGAAATATGGTAAATTCCTTTGCTCATATTTTGGAGACTTTACTGGGGAGGCAAAAGCCAGATTCAATCCAAAACTTAGATCTATGCCAAATTAGTTAGAAATTCAAAAGAAATTTAATTTTTTATTCCCCTATGCTAATTTATTTGTATTTGTTCATTTCATCTACATTTCATTTTATAATAATAACCCATTCAAAAACTCAGTAGTTTGGATCCATTATGCTTACAGTTGTGGGATAGATATCGTCAATGTTAGAAGCTTAAAGATTTGTGGAGGTCAACTGAATTACGCTTGTGGGATAGCTATCCTCTGGAATGGATTTGAGAACTCCCGCTCGACCCTCTTCAGGCTCTTTGTGCTAGGGCATCGCATATACAGTCAAGTGAACCCAACTACTTTAGGAACACCTGGATTAACCCATCATAAGTATATAACTAGGTTGAGGTACAATCCAAAAGCATCTCGTCAGGAGGGACATATCTAACCCTATCCTAATTACAATCTATACCCACTCACCTGTAATGTTTGAACACCAGGGTATCCCTACGCTAATGACCATCCATTCTGGGGGCATGTTTGAGCCTTGTTTGCTAGTTAGGTTCACCCCTCTCAATAAGACACACAAATGAGATTCAAATCCTAGATTACAGTGGGTTAGCTTATTAGCTCATTCAACTTTGACCCAATAAGCCATGGTCTCCAACAACCTAGGTTAATAGAACAAGCCTCTGTCCGCCTACCCTATTCAATCACATATGTTATATCATACCCTATTCAAGCATGATAAAAAAATTCATAAAAATCAAAAATCAAATTTTCATAAACAAAATTCTCTTACGTGTGCCATTACTTTTTTCCAAACAATGGGGCATCCTCCATTTCGACTAGACTGCAATAAGTTATGTGCATGCTTTTCAAACTCCTCTCATTTTATTTGCTCTAAGCCTCATGTAACGGATAAAATTCGTGTACCAGCTCAGCGTTGTGGGACGAGCTCGTTTTTGTCGTTTTGTTCACGAAAGTGACACGTGTTCACGAGTTGGGGCCACGTGCTTAAAATATAAGGGTCACACGTTGTCTGACGTACAACGATCCCGTTGTGCGCATTGCGACATCTTTGTTCTCACGAAGAACAACGTTTCCGTTGTGGTCTCGACAACGAGCTCGTTGTCTGAAGCACAACGTGAGCGTTGTGCTCTTGACAACGTCGATTGTCGTTACGCGAACAACGAGTCCGTTGTCTCACTGACAACGATGTCGTGCTGTGTTTTAAGGCATCTACGTCGTAACCGAGCTTAAGTCAACAACGAGACCGGCTCGTAGGAGGAAGTGATCAGGAGGCGATCCATAATTCCGACAAGCGTGCCGAACGTGTCGTTTCGTGCCGAAAGCACTGTCTTGGCATTTAATGCTGGTCACTTCTGCGTACCGTCCGATCCCGTCCGATTGGACTTATAGGAGGCTCTCACGTGTAATGCAACCGGCGGCAGATATGTGCAAGATATTTGGCAATGAGTGCAAAGACACGTGGTATGGACACCTATGGCCATCCATGGTCATCGATGGCCATACCAGCCTTGCCCTATAAAAACCCCGTGATTTTTAGTGCACAGGACACTGCAGTGCTTTCAGTGTCTTGCATATTCTTCAGTGATAGTTCTTGTGTTTACTATTCATCATCTTCTACCCCTACTGACTTTACCATCGGAGTACAGGTCAGGGTGCCACACCCTCCGCTCCAACCTTCTACCAGTAAACCAGAACGTGGAAGAAGCTGCTGCTGACGCGTGTCCGTCCGGTATTTTTCCCCTCACAAAATTGGCGCCGTCTGTGGGAAACTAATAAACGGACCCCCCTTTTTTTCGCTCTCTGCGATCATGACTGATCAGTCAGAAGTATTCGGGCATGAGGATCAAGCCCCTCATTCCACTTCTTTCATACCTTCTGTCGTGCACATTCCTGGAGCCAGTCCTCCGTCTGGACAACCAGAAGGAACCGTACCTTCCCCTGCTGAACTCTCTGTTTCAGATCGCGTCTTGGCGATGCTGCAACTGCAGTAGTCTGTTCTGGATCAAATCACCAGGCAGCAACAGTTGATGCAAGCGAGGCTGGAGGCGTTCGAGCATAGCAGGCTCGAGGTGGAGGAGGTGCCACTGCAGAGGCCTTCCTTGAGACGTCAGTTTGACTTCTCTTCTTCTCCTTCTGCCCCGGAGAACCGTGAGACCAGGTTTGTGCTTCTTCCTACTGAGGGGGATGTAAGGCAGCCCCCGGTTCGGGCAGAGCAGAGCATCCCATCAGATCGTGTGGATTTCAGAGAAGGAGCAGGTAGAGAGGACCTGAGAGTGGGTACCGGAGGTGCAGACACCCAGAAGACTTGGGTAACGGCCAAGGAGGTGGAGGCTTTAATCGGTGCTCGCGTTAAGAGCATGAAGGGAGGGGTTCCTGACCACTTTGCTCAGTCAGCAAAGGAGAACGTTGAGAACTCTCCTTTCACGGATGCTATCAACCAGTCTTATACTTCTTCCAAGTTCATAACTCCGACCTTCTCCATGTATACTGGAAAGACAGATCCGGAGGAGCATTTGTTTGACTTCAAGCATGCGATGGCTGTTCGCAACCCAGATGATGATCTTTATTGTAAGGCTTTTCCTAACAGCCTGTCGGGAGCAGCATCGAAGTGGTTTCGGAACCTACCTCCTGGCTCCATCAGCAACTTCTCAGAGCTCAGGTCGGCCTTTATTGATCGCTTCATCATCAATAAGAAGAAGAAGGCAGGTGCAGATATTCTCTTCTCTTTGAGGATGAAGCCGGCCGAATCCTTGAAGGACTTCATTTCGCGTTTCACCGATGAAGTCCACGATATTGACAAGGTTGACGAAGCAAGCTGCATCGCCGCTTTCAAGAATGCTATCCCCAAGCATTCTGAGCTCTACAAATCCTTAGCTCTTGACTATCCTGTCAAGATGGACGAGTTGTTGGTACGTGCCACCAAGTACGGGAGGTACGAGGAGGACGTATCCGTTGTGTCAGCACCAAAGCCCAGGGTGAGAGCGGTGGATGTCGTGGAGAGGGCACACCGATCATCGAAGAGGAAGGAGAAGAAGCAGCAGCACGAGTCTTCATCATCTGAGGACTCGCCACCAAGGAAGCGGAAAGAGAAAGTTGTGTATGTGACCCAGCGGGATCAGCCGGATCGGCGCCCGCTGGAGAGAAATTTTAACCAGTATCAGAGCAGGACGGAGAGACGTCCTAATGACCAGCAGGCGAGGCAACAGTATCAGCCACGCCAGGTGCAGCCTCAAGTACAGCATGAGAGAGGCGTGCAGCCTAGTGAGAGGCGATCTTTTGCAGATCGAGCCCCACGCATCAATTTCACAGTCAGTCCGGCGACCATCATGAAGTCAATGGAGGATCAGCCATACTTTGAGTGGCCGGCGAGGGCGGTGCCGGATATCACATCGGGACCACGGGTGCATGAGTACTGTCATTATCACAAGTGCCGTGGTCACCTCACCAACCGATGCCGTATTCTGAGGGAATATTTAGAGAGGCTTGTTCAGGAGGGGTACTTGGGAGAGTATCTCGCTCCTGACAACGGCGGGGCGGAGCGTACCAGGGAGCCGATGTCCCAATCTCGTGGAAGAGAACCCGCCAATAATCCCAGTACCAGTGGAGGAGCTTCTTTGGGCACGATCAATGTCATTTGCCGCGTGCAAACGCCTGAAGCTAATGTGGAGAGGAACTTCAGGGCGAAGGCCAGAAAGCTGTCTCACGAGGCCGCAGTGTGCCAGGTGCAAGTGCCTAGCAGGAGCATTGAGCAGGCACTCACCTTCGCTGATCGTGATCTGGCAGGAGTGATCCAACCTCACTATGATGCTCTCGTTCTCACCATGAGAATAGGAGACTTTGACATCAAGAGAGTGCTCGTGGATTCGGGGAGTGGAGCGGACATTTTGTACCTTCATGCTTTCACTCAGATGAAGCTGGATCCTTCCGTCCTCATCCCTGCTCAGACTCCCTTGTATGGATTTGATGGCAGCTCGATGAAGCCTGTAGGTGACGTTGTCTTGCCCGTTGTGGCTGGACCCGTTGTCCTCCTGACCAGGTTTTCTGTTCTGGATGCGCCATCACCATACAATGCCATCTTGGGTCGCTGGTGGACCCATGAGATGAAGGCCGTCCCGTCCTCGTACTACCAGGTGTTGAAGTATCCAACGCAGGACGGGCCTCGGGAGATCCGAGGTGATCAGTTGGCTTCGCAGAAGTGCGATTTTCCAGCTTCCGTTGTGCCTTCGTAGCAGTTACAGGTCATTCCCGTTGTGGAAGAGAGCTCGGAGGCATCGTTGTGCAGACCTTCCGTTGAGCCCACGAAAGCCGTCAATTTGGGAACGGAAGAAGAGCCAAAGGTGTTGCAGGTCGGGACGAGCTTGACAACGGAGGAGGAGCTCGAGTTGCTGTGTTTTCTTAGGCAGAATCTTGATGTCTTTGCATGGTCTCACAAAGACATGACTGGCATCGATCCGGGAGTTATCTGCCACCACCTCAATGCTGATCCTGCCATCCCTCCAGTGAAGCAGAAACCTCGGAGGCTTGCTCCAGCTTATCATGATGCAGTGAATGAGGAGATTGACAAGCTGATCCAGTTCGGGTTCATTCAGGAGGTGCAGTATCCTGATTGGATAGCCAATGTTGTGGCGGTACCTAAGAAGAATGGGAAGGTGAGAGTCTGCATTGACTTTACTGGGGTCAACAAGGCGTGCCCCAAGGACTTTTTTCCCATGCCAAGGATAGAAAGGCTCATCAATGCCACTGCCGGCCACGAGATGTTATCCTTCATGGATGGTTATTCGGGCTATAACCAGATCCTACTGGCGGAAGCAGATCGAGAGAAGACCACCTTCATAACAGAGCGAGGTTTGTTCTGTTATCGGGTGATGCCTTTTGGCTTGAAGAATGCAGGTGCCACCTATCAACGTCTGATGAATCTCATGTTCGGGTCACTCCTTGGCAAGACGGTTGAAGTGTACATCGACGATATCGTTGTGAAGAGTCGAGTACGAGGTGCTCTTGTGGCAGACCTTGCTGAACCTTTCTCTGTGCTGCGATCCTTCAATCTGAAGATCAACCCAGAGAAGTGCACCTTTGGAGTCACCTCAGGGAAATTTTTGGGTTATCTTGTGAGTCAGCGGGGGATTGAGGCTAATCCAGCTCAAATCCGTGCTTTACTGGACATGCCAGAGCCTAAGTCGAAGAAGGAGATCCAGAAGCTGACAGGCCGGATTGCTGCGCTCAACCGATTTATCTCCAAGTCATCCGATCGTTGCAAGCCTCTGTTCGAGCTGTTGAGGAAGGACTCCATTTTTGCGTGGACCCCAGAGTGTTCCCGAGCTTTCCTTGCCTTGAAAGAGTATTTAGGGTCAGCTCCTATCCTCTCAGTGCCAGAGCCAGGTGAAATCTTGTATCTTTATTTGTCTGTTTCAGAGCAAGCCCTTGGTTCCGTCCTGGTGAGGAGCTGTGATGGCGTGGAGAAGCCTGTCTACTTCATCAGCAAGACCTTTCTCAAAGCAGAGAGCAACTATAGCAAGCTCGAGAAGGTGTGTCTGGCTCTTGTCTTTTCTGCAGAGAAGCTTCGTCCGTACTTCCATGCTCATTCTGTCGTTGTCATCACAACGTATCCTTTGAAAGTCGTGCTGGGACGACCCGAGCTGGCAGGAAGGATGTCAAAGTGGGCGGTAGCTCTGAGTGAGTTCGATATCCAGTATCGAGCCAGGAGTTCAGAGAAGGGGCAAGCGATGGCGGGTTTTCTTTCTGATTTCCCTGTGGAAGAGGAGGCAGAGGACACGGTTGTTGATCTACGGGAGCTCCCAATTGAAGTTGACAACGAAGATGCCGTTGTGGAAGGGGCCGAGTCGTCGGAGTGGAGCGGTTGGCTGTTATACGTAGATGGATCTTCCAATTTCAGTGGCTCAAGACTGGGCGTTGTGCTTGTAAGCCCGGATAACATCAAGGTGCAGAAAATGTCGCGTCTTGGGTTCACTGCCTCCAACAACGAAGCTGAGTACGAAGCCTTACTCCTTGGGTTGGAGAGCGCACGGGAGCTGCAGATCTCCACGTTGAGAGTGTTTTGTGATTCACAGCTCGTGGTGAATCAGGTGAATGGCGTTTATGAATGCAAGGACGACCGGATGAAGCAGTATGCTACTCTCGTTCGTTCGTTGTGTGAAACATTCACCGTTGTGGAGATTAGGCACACCCGGAGGGATGAGAACAGGCATGCTGATGCTTTGGCATATCTAGCTTCCATGGTGCAGGCTGGCGAGCCCAGGGCTATTCTGATGGAGTTTCAAGAATATCCTTCAATAGCTCTTCAGGCACAGCGAGAAGTGTTCTTTGTCAATCCAGTCCCGAGCTGGATGACAGGGTTGGTGGCTTACCTGAAGGACGGAGTTCTCCCTATCAGTGTGAGGGAGTCAAGACGCATTCAGTTTAAGGCATCTCGTTATACCTTGGTGCAAGGAGAATTGTTCAGGAAATCTTTTGGTGGTCCCTTGCTGAAGTGTGTTCATCCTGCAGACATGGAGAAGATACTTGCTGAGCTACATGAAGGTATATGTGGCATTCATTCGGGCGGGAGAACCATTGCCCATCGAGCTCTGGGGCAAGGCTACTTTTGGCCTTATATGCAGGCCGACGCTCAGAAGTACGTGAAGAGGTGCAGCCAGTGCCAGCGGTTTGCTCGCTTGATTCATGCTCCAGCTCAAGAACTCAGCACTATATCCCAACCTTGGCCATTTGCGCGGTGGGGACTTGACATCGTGGGACCTTTCCCGAGGGCTCCAGGGAATCTGATCTTCCTTTTGGTGGCAACTGACTACTTCTCGCGGTGGATTGAAGCCGCTCCCCTTGCACGTATCAGAGAACAAGAGGTGAAGAAATTCTTGTGGGAGCACATCATCTGTAGATTTGGCATACCGCAGTCTATCGTTACTGACAACGGGAAGCAGTTCTCAGGACGGCTGATTGCCGACTTTTGCAGCGAGCTGAAGATCAAGCACGTCTTCTCTTCCCCTTATTATCCTCAAGGGAATGGATTGGCCGAAGCAGCCAACAAGAGCATTCTCAATGCCTTGAAGAGAAGATTGGAAGATTCGAAGGGGAAGTGGACCACCGAACTGCACAACGTTTTGTGGGGGTACAGAACGACTCCAAGGAGTCCTACCAATGAAACTCCTTTCTCTTTAGCGTATGGCATGGAGGCTGTCATCCCTACAGAGATCAGTTTGCCTACAGTGCGTTCTTGGCACAGCAAGAAGAAGGATGAAGAGAAAGATCAGAACACAGTACTCATGGCTATTCATCTTGACCTGCTAGAAGAGAAGCGAGAAGATGCCAACATTCAGATGAGGAGGTACCAGCAGCGATTGAGGAAAGCCTACAACAAGAAAGTACAACGGAGAGTGCTACAGGTCGGTGATCTCGTCCTCCGAAGAGTGTTCCAGAATACGAGAGAGCTTAACAGTGGCAAGTTGGGACCAAACTGGGAAGGGCCCTATATCGTAGAACGATTGGGGAGTCCTGGAGTCTGCTACTTGAAAGACTTGCAAGGTAACCTCATCTCAAAATCTTGGAACATCATGAATCTGAGGCAATTCTTTCAATAGAATCTGAGATGTGCTGTTTACATGCATCGTTGTGCTTATAAGTTTTTTCAGCGATCTTACATAATCATAATGCTCATATTTCAACATGTGATTCGCTATATTATGTGCCTGCTCGTTGTATGCTCGATCATTGTTTACATTGTTCACTATCTAGTTCATCAGTGCAATAGTGTGAATGTTTTGCAAGTAATTCAAATAAAGTTCTGACTGAACAACGTACTCACAACGAACACGAGTGGCTTACATAAGGATGTCATCTGAGCAAACCTAGTGGCTTAACCTAATGACATCCTCTGAGCATGTGTTTCGGAACTGAGTCACGTTGCGTTCGTCTCATGAATTTTATTTGTCAGATTGCATTCACGGTGAATCGCGCGAATGATGCGCCTGGATCAGTGCTTGCTCGCAATGCTTGTTCATAAGTAGTTTTTCATAGTGCTTTGCTCGTAGTGAACGATCGTAGTGCCTTGCTCGTAGTGAACGATCGTAGTGCTTTGCTCATGGTGAACGATCATAGTGCTTTGCTCGTAGTGAACGATCGTAGTGTTTTGGTCATGGTGAAGTGCTTTGCTCGTAGTGAACGATCATAGTGCTTTGCTCATAGTGAACGATCGTAGTGCTTGGGTCATGGTGAACGATCGTAGTGCTTTGCTCGTAGTGAACGATCGTAGTGCTTTATCCGTAGCAGTAACTCGTGGTGCTCTGATTGAAGTACTTAATCGAAGTGCTCTACTAGCAGTGCTTGTTCGTTGTGCTTTAATCGTAGCGCTTTACTCATAGTGTTCTGCTCGTAGTGTTTCAATTACTCATGATGTGTTCTTTCTTATTCTGTGTGTATGCGTTATACTATGTTACGAGATGAAAAGAAGTGCAAATTTGGCAAAGAAGAGTGATCCATTCATATCAAAAACCTATTTCAGCGATAACTTCCCATAGGAGAAAAGAGAATTTACATCAACAAGAAAGAGAAGCAGAAGCATAGACAGGGGCAAGGGATCAGAGGAGCAGGAGATCGAAGGGGCAGCAGGTCAGACGAGCTCAAGGTCAGGCTCTGTTGCCGTTGTAGCAGGCGCAGAAGTAGAAGCTTCAGCAACGGCTTCAGCAATAGGGGCTTCCACCGGAGCAATTTCATCGGCAGCAGGAGGAAGCTCTGGGGCAGCAAGCTCGGAGTATGGCTCGGTAGGGAGGAGTGCAGGACCTTCAAGAAAGTGAGGCAGCTCGACGCCTTGTACCTCGGGCTCGTTGTCGAGCTCGATCAGTTCCTTGCTCGGGAGCTCGGAGAACGTGGTGGCGTCCTCTTCATTGTCTTCCTTCAGGCGGCCTTGCTGGCGAAGCGAGTCGAGAACCTCTTTCTCGGTCTCAGCACGATCTTCATCCAAGAGCGTGTCCAGCTGAGACTGGTAGTACTGCTGCAGTCTCAGGGTCACGGACCTCTCGGTGTCCTCCTGAATTTTCTTGGCCTCCTCGAGCTCCTCCGCCAGTGCCGACCTGGCTACCTCAATTTCCTCCAGTTGTCTACCCAAAGCTTGGGAGACATGCTCAAGCTCACTGATGCGCACAACAGCATTCTCAGTCTCTTGCTTGGCCTTCCTTTCGGCCTCCTTTGCTGCTCGTGCCTCAGCTTCGGCCTTTTCCCTAACTTTGATGGCAGTGCCTAGCCTTACTTCAGCACGAGTCGTTTCAGCCTTGGCTTGAGACAGATCGAAGTCTGCCTTGAGTCTCTCCTCGACAAGAGTCTTCTCCAGCGTCTCCGTCCTGTCTTTCCAGTAGTTGATCCCGTCTCGCAGCTGAGTGTATTTGTCCTGGCTGCGATCGCAGAGCTCTTGCACGAGCGCGTTCATCTGCAAAGAGATGTCTGGGCGTTAGCACAACAAGAAGTAGTATTTCAAAACAATTGAGGTAGAAGACGAGGGAGGGAGAAGCTTACTGTTGCCACGGACTGACAGGCGGCGTAGGACAGGTCGGCTAAGTGGAGTTGGCCAACCTCAGCGATGTCCCTGGGGAGCCTCATCGCATAAGTTAGAGCTCGGGCAGCCGTCCTCGAGCTCTTCGCCGATTCAATCACGGTCGGCACTCCGAACCGAGTGAAGTCGGGTGACCAGTCCGGAGCGGAGGTCGGCAGCATACTGGCCGGGAGACTTGTCGTGCCAGTTTCCGTCGCCGCCAAGGCAACGACAGCGGAGCTCGTACCGGCTGGGGGAGCAGCAGCTCGAGAAGGGGCAGGCGCTGAGCTAACCTCGGGCACTGCCGATGTCGCCTCGGCTCCTGGGCCTGTTGGAGGAGGAGCAGCAATGACCACGACCTCTTTTTCCGGGCGTTTGTCCGCCTTGGCCTTCTTCCTGGCCTCGTGCTCGGCCGGGGCGGCCATCTTTCTCTTCGGGTCAGCAGGCGCTGTACCCTTGGAAGAATGGTTCTTCTTCTTCTTCGGCAATGATGGAGGTGGAGGCGGCTGGACTGCAGGGCGAGCAGACCTCGGCTTCCTGCTCAGCGGTGGTAGGTTTGAGTCGGCCATTGCTTCTTCCTCTTCTTCGGGTAGGTGAGGGAACGGTGAAGGTACGGAGGGGGAGGCGCCCTGTTGCTGTTGTTGTGGTTGTTGTTGAGTAGTTGCTGGGTTACTGGAGGAGCCCCGCCTGACGAGCTCGAGTGGTTTCCACCTAATGTATTCCCCGCCTCGAGCACGGCGGATACCAGTAAGAAGTTCTTGTTCCTCTGAGGTCAACTTCTTGTATGGAAATTTCTTTGGGTCCACTGCACACAAGAGAAAGCAAAGTGAGTGCAACGAGGAAGTTAGCAGGACGAGAAGATACAGTGTACAACGAGAACGTAGTCAGGACGATGGCGCACAATGGACAACGGATGACTAGTAGTATACCTGCTTCCACTCGGAAGACGTTGGGGACCGAGGAATTCTCTGCCTTCCAGCCGCCAGAGACGACGAATGGAGTGACTTTCCATTTCCTTTCTCTGTCAAGGATGCCCGAGACGAGCTCTGGGCAGTAGGGTTTCTTGTTCCACGAGAAATAGGAATACAGACCGTCGTCATTGCCTCGGCATCTGACGGCATGACAGAAGTGGAATAGATGCCTAGCCTCTATGGGGTACCCGTCCTTGATGAATTTGATCATCATGGACATGTATTTGTGGAAGCCCGGGTGCATTTGCCCCGGTGCAAGTTGCAAGGTGGACAGAACTTCATCCAAGACAGGATGAAGAGGGAAGCGAAGGCCAGCCTCAAGCTGGGAGAGGTAGACAACGGTACAGGCAGAGCGCCTGTCTATGATGGCATCATCTCGCATGAAATGGAGATTGACATCGGCAGGGAAGTCGAAACGTTCCCTGTAACGATTCAGATGCGCCAACTGGAATTGGCGCAGAACTGAAGATTTTTCAATGTAGGCACCATGAGGTGCGCTACCTGTGCAACTGGCCTCGTCATCAGAAGGGCCTCTAACTCCCTCTATCCTAGCAGGTTCTACGGGGACATTGGCAGCCATGGTGGTAAGGAGAAATCGGAAAGAGGGACAAGAACAAAAGAGTATGCGCAGAGCAAAACCACACTGGGAACCAGAGAAGAGAGAAATGGAAAAACAGTAAGAGAGAATAAGAGATAGGGGTGAAGGGCGTACCGAACTGAAAAACTCAGAAAGATCGTTGAAGAGCTTGAGGAAGATGAACTTTCGGGCAAGAAGAAGATTCGACAGAGTAACAGTGCTTGATGAAACAGGGTGGGAGAGAGAGAGGATTCGACGGGATTTTATAGACGTCTCTGGTTTGCGAAAGTACACCACTACCCTTCATCTGAGGCGTACACCTGTATCTACGGAATTAAGAGCAGTGGCAAGATCGTCTTTTCACCGAGTATGATAACCGTCAGGGTCATTAAAGCATTCTCGAAATTTAAATCGGTGATGATGACAGCCTGTCCGCATTGAAGAGACATGACGGTTCGCACGCGTGACCAGCTGGCGTGAACGGTCGACCTTCTCAATAAGCGTTTAAAGCACGCAACGTTTCGCCTTCCGGAGTGGTGCCAGGTATGCCCCTTTTTGTTCGTTTATGACGCTTCGAACTACGTTCCAAGCATCATAAAGGGGCAAACTGTAACGGATAAAATTCGTGTACCAGCTCAGCGTTGTGGGACGAGCTCGTTTTTGTCGTTTTGTTCACGAAAGTGACACGTGTTCACGAGTTGGGGCCACGTGCTTAAAATATAAGGGTCACACGTTGTCTGACGTACAACGATCCCGTTGTGCGCATTGCGACATCTTTGTTCTCACGAAGAACAACGTTTCCGTTGTGGTCTCGACAACGAGCTCGTTGTCTGAAGCACAACGTGAGCGTTGTGCTCTTGACAACGTCGATTGTCGTTACGCGAACAACGAGTCCGTTGTCTCACTGACAACGATGTCGTGCTGTGTTTTAAGGCATCTACGTCGTAACCGAGCTTAAGTCAACAACGAGACCGGCTCGTAGGAGGAAGTGATCAGGAGGCGATCCATAATTCCGACAAGCGTGCCGAACGTGTCGTTTCGTGCCGAAAGCACTGTCTTGGCATTTAATGCTGGTCACTTCTGCGTACCGTCCGATCCCGTCCGATTGGACTTATAGGAGGCTCTCACGTGTAATGCAACCGGCGGCAGATATGTGCAAGATATTTGGCAATGAGTGCAAAGACACGTGGTATGGACACCTATGGCCATCCATGGTCATCGATGGCCATACCAGCCTTGCCCTATAAAAACCCCGTGATTTTTAGTGCACAGGACACTGGTTGAGGAACCCAGATCCGAGATTACGTGTTCAGTGCTTTCAGTGTCTTGCATATTCTTCAGTGATAGTTCTTGTGTTTACTATTCATCATCTTCTACCCCTACTGACTTTACCATCGGAGTACAGGTCAGGGTGCCACACCCTCCGCTCCAACCTTCTACCAGTAAACCAGAACGTGGAAGAAGCTGCTGCTGACGCGTGTCCGTCCGGTATTTTTCCCCTCACACCTCATTCCCGGTTTTTCCCATTTCAAGGCATACATTGAGCCAAATGTGTAGCATATCTGAAAGATGAGCCCAACTAATACCAGACTAACCAACCGAGACATGGAATACAAAGAAGGCCTGGAAACCAGTCCCGACAATCCGATATCACCACACCAACCTGTACTATAGTAGATCCCCGGTCTGGAAACCAAAGTGGCTGAGAATGCCCAGAGCATTCAAGAGATGAAGTGCATAATGTAGGACCTCTTGTGAGCTATGACGCATGTTTTCTCCTCCTCCGACCCTCAATCAATCTGCCTACCAAATCCACCATGCATTGCAATCTTTATCCAACTACCCACCACACGCCACAACCTCTATTCCATCACCATCCACTCAACCCCAACCAAATAATATTTTTAGACAAAATCACTGGAAAGGTAGCCTTAAAAGCTCCTTCTGATTGCTTATACACAAGATCTGGACATAGAAATCTTGATCCCTACCAAAATTTACATTCCATCATAATGAGTTATAAGCTATGCTACTCCCTTTCAACTTCCCATCCTTGTGATGGATTTCCTCAATGTGAGGTAACCTGTGCAAGTTCAAGGAACAACAACTGTCATCATTGTCGAGATTGTTATCAATAAATGAGTTGTAGAGAAACTCTATGTTGTTGGAGAGAAGACGAGGGAGATACAAAAGAGGAAGGGGAAAAAGGGGTGTCTTATCTTTATTTTTGTTTATAATATCTGATGTAATATGATGTCAATCGGGATGGATCAAACTGACAGTCTGAACGAATTAACCCCACACGTTCCTTGACCAATTAGATCTCAGATCTGGATTTTAGCACCTTGACATGATCTTGAAGAGGAATGAAGGCACCAACTGCACGATTGCAGTTGGAGAGCCTTGAGTTGAGTTATAAACCCTTCTAGTCTTCTAGCTTCCACTTCTTTGAAAATGTTGGAGGCAGTGATAAATGATGTCGATTAAGAGGATCCATGGGAAAACCAAGTAGTTGCTCAAATCACAAAAACCCATGGATGTGTATAGCTTTGGGTGGATACCACGACGCCCACCAGCCGTTATAATCCACCTCATATAAGGAGGGCCCAAGTAAATTTTGGATAGACCCGTTAGTGTTAGTTGTTGTTTTAGTGGATTGTTACCAAGTCTAAAGATTAAAATGAGAAAAAAGATTATAGGGAAGACTAAGGATCACAAGAGAGTGAACCCAAGCCCAGGAAAACTAGCTAACAAATATACGCAAATGAAGTACTAGATGAAGTTGCAGTATAAAATACAAGCTTTTCTCTCCTTTTCCTCTTCTTATTTTCATCTAGGGCCTCTCTTTCTACTTAGTATCAGAGCAAGGAGACACGACTTCACTAGGAGTCAGAACAAACCAATAAAGAACAAAATTGGCATAGGCGGATGAAGTGTTTAATAGGTAATAGAACCAATTTTCTGAGAATGCTACCAAATTTTAGATTTTGACTTCTAGCCCTCACATCCACAATTACCGATTTTAGAATGGCCCACAGGGACCGTTCAACTTTCCCAACCTACCTCCATCCCTCATGAAAGAAATGACATTTTGAATTGGATGGACTAAGATTGAAGTAGATTGATTAGGCTGATTTTTGGGTAAAACATATACCTTTAGTTATCCCCTGCTTCTGGGCAACCATGTCTCAGGTTAGGAAAAGAATAAGGCAATTGGTGATGGTTACTTGGCAGAAGAAGAGAGTGGTCCCCGTAAAGCATGTTGATGTGGGTATGTAAAAATTACAAGGGAACTTTTCAGTGCCTTTCAACCAGTAGGAATGTGTCTCCTCCCATTTATCTAGCCCAATCCTCATTAGCCATTGTAATCCACACCTTGGCATAATGTTGACCTCACTGCATGCCTCACCCACATGACTATCAACATTCATACACCCAAAGAAAGAAAAATCATTTTTTGTATATCATCACCTTACAAGAAAATATAAGAATATAAGTGTGATTGCATATACGTATTTTCCCTCTTTTGTGTGTTTCTGTCTGCTATAAATGAAACAATATCATATGAGGCTGCTGAGACCTGAAAAAGTATTTAAATAAAGAGCTTCAACTTGAAAACCTTGGATCCACTAGATTGCAGTATGTTGTATAGTAAAGAGTAGCTCGTCTAACAATATCAAATAAATAATATAAGGTATATACCACAATGATGATAGCATATTGTGAAGTCGAATGCAACTTATTGTCTGCATTCATCTCCACCATTCACTTTCTTGTTATCCTTACAAATTTTAAATTGGTGCCCATTGATCACCCTTCTGGAATTTGCATAAATTGCTATTAGATTTCTGGTTATAATTTTATGGATACAAAATTCTACACCTAGAAGGATAGACAATGGACATATGTAACTTATGGAGGCAAGTACAATAATATGTGGTTCAATTACTGTGATATGATGGTAGAAATACATGATTGGGAGCCACCACCACCCTTCCTTACATGAATTCTTCTTCATAAAAAATGAATTAGTACTTGTTTGAAGTTATTGATGAATATTTAGTTATGGCCAGAATTTTGAGTTCATTTGTGATACAACATAAAAAAAATGAATGAGTACTTGTTTGAAGTTATTGATGAAAAAGTTCTTGATTTGAAAAAGGAAGAACCAAAAGAAATTTTTGGTTTTTCCCAGTAAAAGTCTTACAAGATCTCTTTACACTCCCTTTGCCTCCCCTCTATGACATGGAGGCAAGGTCAGCTCTTTCCCCCCACCTGCTTCTGAAGCATAGCAACCCTCTAACTATCTTCACTTTAAGCATAATACTTAATTCAAGGACGATAGAGACTCTCATCCAATAATCTGAATACGATCTTGCTCGTAGTCTATAACCTAAATGTTCTACATAGTGATTAAGTTCTATACTCCTAATGATCAAGTTCCTCCCACAGACTATATAGGGATGCAAAATATCTAGCAAGAGTCTTCCTCACCAGACATAGATGGAAAATATCCTACAACAACTGGTACACACTTGCAATATTCCCTACTTGGGAATATGTCTAGGTTGTACAATCCCAAATCTCTCTTGTTGTTCTGAAAAACAAGAACTTTCTACTGATTTGAGAATTCAAAGTGTAGAAGTCAAGACATAACTATCAATTTAATTTTTTTCCTAGCCAACTACCATATGTAGGATCATTACGGACTGGTTCATTCACTTATCCATCTATATTTCTCAACTTGTCTCTAGTACTAATAAACATCCGAGAAGATTGAGACCACTACATTGGTCTCATCCAACTTTACAATAGTGATATGCAACCCCGACCATGGGAACTCATAAGTGATCCAACACTACCAGTTAAACTAGAAGTTCCAGTAGAACTCATGGTTGTCTTGAAAATGACCAATTAATAGCCCTACGACTTTATCAACCACAAGAAAAACTTTATAAATAACTTCCAAACACAACTCTTTAGATTTGATTGAGGTAACACTTTAATATTCATCACATGATGCCAAAAACCCTACGTGGGTGTTAAACATGGTGAGATAAAAATAGGGTTGTCAATAGGCAGGGTCAAGGTTGGGAAAGAATTTTCCTTTACCTATTTATGATTTCTTACTTGCCTTAGCCTTATCCTATAGAGTAGGGTAAAATTATTCCTTTACCCATACCCTCTTAGGTAGGGTAAAGACATTCAATTACTTGGATAAAATAACCACCTCATTTTACCTATTTTAAAGCAATATACCTATTGGGTAATTGGGAATACCTAATAAAATTATGTTAAATCAAATAAACTATGTATCAAATACCACAAACCATTCTTATTTATAGATTAACAAAAAAATTATCGAACTGAAAAAAAAAATCACAACAAAAGACATAATCTTATAAAACTTAACTCATCCACAAAATAACAATTAATCTCATAAAAATTAACCCATCGTGTCATTCATCCAGTGTAAACCACAAGGGTATAGCTAAATTAAAATTTAGGGATATATACATGTGAAATTACCAATTACCTTCTGTAATTGGGTAAAATTGAAGGGTAAGACTTGTGAGCAAAGGAATTTACCACCTTTTCTTACAGGTCGGGCCCTGAGGAGAAACAATGCTAAACGCCTAAAATAGAGAGTCGCCACCTATTACTTATGGGAAAATAGGATCCCATATATATAACGGATAAGACATTAGGTCGATGGTTGAGATTCTAGGTAAGTGATTCGGTTAAGTTCCAAGGAAGGTGTTCGGAAGCTCAAGACATCCAGAGATGGTAACCAACTCCCTATGTCTATTCCAATTTTAGGAGAAATTCAAAAGAAATTAAGTATGCTATTTAATAATAATTATTATGCACATGAAGTAAGTTTAAAGGAAAAAAGAAAACTAATCCTAGGGGGGTTGGACCTGTTAGGGCTGCCTACTTACCCGAGTTGGAAGGATCAAGCCATAGTAATTCTTACAAAGGAAGGGGGGGTTTCATAGTTAGACTCGTTTTAGAATGGCGTAGTTTAGACTCATTTTAGAATGGCGTAGTTTAGGCTCATTTCGAAATGAGGGTTGATTGAATTTTTTTTGTGTTTTTGGTTTTATCATGTTTTTTTAGATTTTTTATTTATGTTGTATTTGGGCTTTTGACTGTCATATTATTTTGGATTTTTAAATGGTAGTTTACGCTCATTTTCGAGCATAAGGTGATTTAGGCAATTTTAACCATGATTTAAAGTCAACCCAAGTGAGGGCATCATTGTGGGTTAATAATAAAAAAAACAAAGAACATAGGTAAGATGTACGAAAAAGAAAGAGATGAATGCTCTTCTCTTTTCTGGTGTTGGGGTTCCCCTATGCCCTTGAAAATGACATAAGAAGGTTCACCTAAGAAAGGGGATGTACCTTCATGAATGTGCTTCTAGAGGAGGACTAAAAGCCAAAAATAAAAGATAAATAAAAAGAGAAGAATAACTTTAGCTTCAACTCTCTATGAGCATGCCCATATCCACACTTGTGGGAAAATAAAAAGAAATAAATATTTATATAAAAAAGAAAAGGAGAATCTCTCCTTGCTTTTGGGGTGCGTCCCTCTATACCATTAAATTGGTATAGAGAGGCCCAACTAAACTTGAGAAGGGAGAGGGCTCCCTAAATGATTCTAAAAAAAAGGCTATAAACCAAGAAAAGAGATATAAAATGAAATAAAGATGAAGATAAAGGATAAATAGAGGAGTGCCTACTCCTCTAAGACTTCTGTGAGCACGGATTTCGGTACCGACTAGTTTGAGATTAGGAGTCACCACTTATTAATTTTGAGGGATAAGTCCCAGATATGGATAAGGTTTTATGGTCTACTTGAGAGTCTAGGTAGGATGTTCAATTAAGTCATAGGAAAGGTGTTAGGCACCCTGGGACCCCGTCTAAGACGGTTACTTACTCCCTAGGTTTAATCCAAATTAATGTCAAAGTTTATTCAAATGCCTAAGTTTTAGAGTATACTAATCCAAGAAAGGAAAAAACCTTAACTAGGGTCGAACCCGGGTTGGGTTGCCTATGTACTCACCGGGGTGAGATCAGAGCGAGCGTAGTTCTAACACATGAGCCTGTGCCAATGTTAGGGAAGTGTGTGTGTGCACCGGAGTGACTAAGGGTCTAGCCCGGGGGCTAGGTTTGGTTAACCGGGGAAGTCAAGTGCATGGTCTAAAGGGTTTGGGTCCGGAGACTAAGGATTGGGCTCGGAGGCCAAGGGTGAGCTTGGAGGCCAAGGATTTGGGCCCGGAGGCCAAGAGATGGGCCCAGTAGGTCAAGGTTGGGCCCGAAGGCTAACTCGGTAGGCTAAGGATTAGTCCGGTAGACTAAGGTTGGGCCCAATAAGCCAAGGGTTAAGCCCGGAGGCTAAAAGTTATGTTTAACCATGGGTTAAATCAATTAACTGTGGTTAAGGAGGAGGGTATCCATGGTTAGGATTTCTAACCGTGGTTGAAGGGCCAAGATCTCATGTTTTTGGATTTTTTGTATTTTTTAGATGTTTTTTGGATTTTTCATATTTTTTCAAAGTTAAATGGGCTTAATCATGATTAAAATTAACTGATATTAAGTTTAACCCCAGTTAAGAGTCTGGTCCGGTTAGGGGTGGGCCCAGAAAGTGCAGTAGGGTGTAGACTGGTCTCCTTCCTGGTTTGGGTCTTGCAAGGCCACTAAAATGTGAAAATAGTAGGACTGGTGGTAGAATAATTACCGTAAATCCAATTCTGCAAAAAAAATGAAATTGGCAGTAGAATAACTACCGCCATTATCACTGTTTTTCAGAACAGTGGCTTTGCAGCCATGGAAAGAGTTAGGGATGATGCCCAAGGGGTCCTGGACCCAAGAGGGTTTTCAAGGGACTTCAAGGCAGGTTTTGGGCCTGGTTTGGGCTTCTGGCTTGGTCTGGATTGGGCCCACAGAAGCCATCTACAGTGAGAAGCAGAATGCCTAGATTGTCGGTAAACTGTTTACCGTCATTCTGTACAGTTTTCACTTGAGTTCATTTTAACCATGCTTAAGCTAACTAGGGGAGACTGAAAGGACCAAGGAAGGTTAAGAGAGGTCTTAGGGACCTAAAACGGACCCTGGAATGGACTAAGGGGCCCACAAAATGGGACCTAGAACCACTGAAATGGGAAAGCCCAGAAATGGTGGTACTGTTTTTACCGCTATTTCTGGATTTTTCCAGAAACTGGTTTTATCCCCCATGGTGCTGCACCATGCCATTTCCAGGGGATCCCTCATGGGCTGAGGGTCCCCCAGAATGCTTGGGGTGAGCTTACTTGCGTAGGGGGCTACCTATCCAAAGTTTCTACCCTTGAGGGGTCTCCTTACCTAAGAGGAAGATAAGGAGAGTCCCCTACTCTTGGGTTTTGAAACAAAACAAAGTAACAAAAATAAGTCCCCTGAAGTAGGACCAGGAGCTCACAGAGCTTAAACAAAATAAAGGAGGGGTAAGGGGACCCTACCTTGCTGGCTCGCCTACTACTATGGAGAAGGTGGTGGTGCTCGGTGGTGAAGGCTGAGGAAGGGATCCAACTGAGGTGGGATGACCTAAGATTATTCCCCTAGGCTGGATTCGACACCTGGGAATGGGTTCAAGGGCCTAACATAGCTTCCTTGAGGATTTCTCAAAATTCTTACAGGGGTTTTTTCAAGGTCTCCAAGAAGGCTTGAGGGGGAGGGTATTTATATGCTAGAGGGACAACCTAGGGTAGTTAGGGATTAATGATAAGATGGAGGACTCAAGGGAGGCGCAACAGGTGGTCCAGGGGAGGTGCCAGACCTGTTTCACGTACTCTCCAGGAATAGTAGTAATTCCAGTCCCGCCATTCCTGAATAAGGACAAAATGGTAATGGCGGTAATTGGATTACCGCCATTTAGGAGTTTTACTCAAACAGGCCCAGACCAACCGCTATTGGTCTGGGGTATTGTAGCTTTTGCCAAATCCAGTAATGACGGTAATGTTTGTATCGACATTACTTGGATTTTCAAATTTCGAGCATGGGCCTCCCACCAACGGTCATCTAAGGCTTGTGGGCTCATGCTTGGGCCCACAGGGAGGTCTGGTTGTGGTTTTTGGCCTTTGGACCTAGAAATGGGCCTTAGGCCCATGGGTCAAGCTAGGGAGTTTAACTAGGATTTGATTAGGGTTTGTCCTATGGTTGACTCAGAGTTGACCTAGGGTTGACATAGGGTTTAACAGAGGTTAACCATGGTTCAGGGAGCTTAACTATGGTCAAGGAGGGGTGTAAAAATTCGGTGCTTACAACTTCTTTTCCAATGCTCCAAGATATGAGGGACTAAGTCCAAAAGAGAGCTAACCGTAGTAGGGTCTAGCTTAGATCTTCCATCAAAAAATGACTCAACTCCCTAAGGTTCAAGGGATTAGGTGTAGAGGGATTGACTTATAGGACAAGGGGTTATTTAGAAGTTTTTTGGGATAGAGATGGAGAGCTCGGTATTGCCCAAGGATTGGACCCTAGAGAGGGGGGTGAATAGGGTCTATGGCAGTTTAAATTTCTTCCTAATCCATTAAGCAGAATTTAATTATAGTAATTAAAAGAGGAATGAATTATACAATTTTACACAAGCAATCAAGACAATATAGTAAAGAGAAGAGTTAGAGAAAGCAAACATAAGATATTGTTCATGAGGTTCGACAATCTCACCTATGTCCCCACCTCAAGCTATACCTGCTAGAGGATTCACCTTGATTTTACTCACACAGTCTTCTTACGGGTGAAGACCAAACCTTTTACAATCTCCTTACAGGTGAGGATCAAACCTCACTTGCAAGAGAACAATCGTCTCTTAACTTCACAATCTTTATACGGGTGAAGATTAGCCTTTTACAAAGCTCCCCGATTCAAGGACAAGAATCCACGATTCTTAATTTCACTTACACTTGTTGAGAAGTCTTTACGATCAGAATTTGCTCCTTATATGAGCTAAATAATTACTTTAAAGCTCTCTAATAGTCTCTTGAAGAATGGAGTTTAATAGCTCAATTTCGGACTCTTTTGGGTTTCTAGGTTTTCTACTCAAAAGATTTATCAATGAATGATAGAGTAAGAAATAGAGTGATTGGATTGATAGGAGTTCTTGTTTTAGTTCATAAATCATCCCTATTTATAGCCCTTGCAAAATTATGGCCGTTGGAGATGCATTGTGAAAGATATGACCGACCGCAAATAATCGTTACAGACTTTTTCTGAGTTCCGCATGAAATCATCGACGAGATTGGGTATCTCTGATAATTCATCGATGGGATGGAGACAGAATAAAAAACAGTAGCTTCTGTAACTGATTTCGTTGACGAGATTTCTATTTTCTTTGGAAATCTCACCTTAATCCGACCTATATGATGGGAATGAATTCCTTGGTCTTTTGGCTCATATTTATCAGGATTTTGGTCAATCTTTATGATGTCCTAGGGCCTTAGAAAGTTATTCAATTTTTTTCTTAGGCTCTTAATGTCAATCTAGGCCTTGAGCTTTCAATCAACCAAACTTTGAGGACTCTTTACAAAAGTCCTAAAGACACTCTCACTAAAATATAATGCAATTAAACCTTTCTAAGAGAGTCTTCATTCTTCTTGACTTGATCTTGATTTCTTCTTTAAGCTTCTTTGACCAAGATGGCTTCTTAGACTTAATCTTCATATCATTACTTGATATTTTAGCTTTGGATCTTCAATTGGCTTGATGGGTTGATGGAGAAATCCTTTCCTACTTGGTACCATTTCCATGTTTTTGCCTTGAATGGTTTGTTAATGCTCTTCATAAACTAAATTACACTTAACACTCATGGAGACATTAGTAACACAAATGACATTATAATATTGTGTTATCATCAAAATCAATGATGTTACCTTAGGTTGAAAACCTAAAGGCTAACACTCAGTTTACACTTGGGTTTTTTTGGAGATGAGATAATTGTCTTGTGAGATCTTGTCTATATAGATTTTTAAAGAGGTTGTCACAATTTGGTAAATAATAGGGGAGGTTGGTGGGGAAAGAGAGGAAATTTGTGGGTAAAAAAGAAGTTGTGACAATTTGGTGATTAATAGGGGATTGGTGAGAAGAATGGAGGTGATTAGTGGGTCAAAAAGGGTGTAAGAGAATCAATTACTTTGTAAGAGGTGTAAGAGAATTAATTGCTTTATAAGAGCTGTAAGAGAGTTAATGGATGTGGTAGACTATGATGTATGGGTTGTGGGTTAGGTGGATATGAGTTGTTAGTAGATGGGTCATGGATCATGGGACATGGGCTATGGTTAGGGACTTTGGTTATGTGTAAATAAGTGTTGGGCTTGGATTGAATTTAGATCAAGCTTCGAATGGGCTTGGTCTCAAATTTTAGGCTTGAATTGGATTTAGATTGGGCTTAGAATGGGAAGACTAAATTTATTAATTTTCTAAGGCTCTAAGACATCATCTAGAAAGACCAAAAACATGATAAATTCAAGCCAAAAGACCAAAGAAACCATTCCCATCATCAAGGTCTATTTATGATGAGATTTCATAATAAAACAGGAAATCTCATCGACGAAATTGAAGAGAAAACTTTAATCTTGTTGATGAAACTGGCCGCAGAGCCACTGTTTTTAATTTTGTCCCAATCTCGTCGACAAATTCATACAGGAACCAGAATACTCTGTATCATCTAGTTTTCAACGGCTAGTTTCATTTTGGATGTTCCCCCAACGGTCATAAAATCTATTGTGCTATAAAATGAGATGATTTAAGGACAAAATAAGAACTACTAATACTTCCAATCGTTCAATCATTCACTTCAAAGCTTAGATTTCCAAATCCATTGAGTTGAATCTAAGAATCCCCAAATCAGTTTTATTGAGCTATTTAACTCTAATATTTGGCAAATTTTCAGTGAGTGTGCAATTGATCTATCAGCTTATTTTAGAAGCAAAATTAGATTGTAAACATCACTTTTTGAAGTATATGTGAAAATCAAGAATCGGTGGATTCTTGTCCTTGAAGCGGGGAGCTTTGTAAGGTTGGGTCTTCACCCGTAAGAAGATCGAGGAAGTCAAGAGAGGGGATTCTCTTGCATTGTAACGGTTCGGGCTTCACCCGTAAGAATTCTGGGCCATTGAATAAATTGTGGGAAATCCTCTAGTAGGTATAGCTTGAGGCGGGGACGTAGGCAGGATTGCCGAACCTCGTGAACAACGTCTTGGTGTTTGCATTCTTCCAACTCTTCCCTTCATTTATTTACTGTTTTAATTACTTGTTTAGAATTGCATAAATTCTATTTCCTTTTATAATCTCCCCCTTTGGAAATTCCGTGACAAAACACACAACACACTCTGAAGAGCATGACAATACAGACTCTCCTAAACCAATCACTAAACTGAGAATCTGGTATTTACTTGACTTAGAATAAAAAATAAAACTAATTACATGACTCAAATACTTTGGAACTAAACTCTTTCATGTAACACACCTCCACATGCTAAACACAAACTACATGTGAAGCATGGGGAATAAATGATATAAAGAAATAATAGCAAATTTGCAATGTGCACAGGCAATCAAGATGAGCATTAGCACAATAAAATCAGTACTTGTATATGTTCTCAATGAGTGTCCTCCCCTTAGATACACTCTCAACACATTGTCCCCCTAAACACCAAATATCCCCTTTAAACAATATCATAATCAAAATAGAAACATGTAGGAGTAGTGTGTATCAACTCTCTCCCCCTTTTTGGCACGAAATGTCAAAGGCATATCCAATAGATAGAGAATATCCAGAGTTACAAACATGCATACCACAGTAGTTAATAGATCAAAATTAAATCATGAATCATATCGAGAACATTTGAAATAAAGCCATAAGTCATTTAACCATGTCAAGTGTAAGTTTGTACGTAACAATCTGAATCAACTAAACAAAACTATATCCACAAAAGATTATCTCCTAGTGTAGTCTTCAGGAACAACAAGAGTAGCAACTCCAACATCTCTGTTTGCAGCAACAGCACCACTAATTATGTCAACCCTGAGAACATCAAGCTGAGTGCTCAAGTGGATCATTCAGTTTTAGAGATTATAGAAATTTCCCTGAGATATGTTAGAAAGAGTTGTGAGAGCCTTAGAGAATGTGGTATGTTTTTTTTCGAACTTGTTCACTTAACCAGGCTTGAGAAGCCAACATCTGAGACATTTGGAAGTGCATACTCTCTAGAAAAGGGGGCAAATCTGAATTAGTTGCAAAGGGACCAGCAACATGATGGATGGAACAAGTAGAACCAATAAGAACAACATCTGGAATGCCCTCATCTGCAGTGTCAAGAGTTTTTCCTTTTGAGGATGAGTAACCTCTATTGGAAGAAGCTGAGAATTTCCTCTTGGAGGATCTTGGACGAGACGACCACACATGGAAATGGAGAGGAATTGCTATGTTTTCCTTGGAATCCACATAGGAATTAGAGTGCAAGCAACTCTTCTTAGATCCACTAGCCATGAAGAACAACTATGGCAAAGAGAAGAAGTAAGAGATTCTAAATCAATCTAAGATTAAGAGTTTTTGTGGAAAAAAATCTTTAAATGCCCTAAAGATGTGAAATTTATGAAAATATGAGATAGATATACCTTTGGAAGCACAGGGATGGAGAGGGAGGAGAAGAAACCCTAAACTCATTCGGCCGACTATAACAAAATATGAAAAGACACAATGTGCGACAAGGGTTTTATAACCGATTTACGACACCCGGTTGACTAAGATCAAATTCGATTGACCGACTTGGCCAATTTTTTTTTTTAAATCTAGAAATCAGTTTTGAACACTTCAAAAACAGCTCACTCCCCTTCAAACACCGCTACTCACTAAAAATTGATCTAAACTCCCCCTCAAATCAATTACCCCTCAAACCAAGTATCAAGAAAATTACCATACACATGCATGAAAAACGTTCCAAGAGTTAAAGAATTTTTAGGCCCAAGAATTAACATCAGTTAAGAAGTGACTAAGTGAGGACAAATCTAAATAAGTCTCAAAGGACAATCATGCATAGGCACAAGCACTTGTTCACATTTAGGGTTCAGTTTCACTATGTAGCTATGTGTGTGTAGTGAGGGTATTGACTAGACTCTAATTTCAGGTTTTTATCCCTAGTGAAATTTGACATTATACCACTAAAGAAACTCCCTGTATCTTAGTACTACAAGTCAAACCTAGTTAAATCCAAAATATGATGGTTTTTAATTTAAGTGCATCTTTCTCCATTGATTGACCATTCAATATTTCTTTTCTTTTTTTTCATTCAAACATAGCCAACTTGTAAGAATGTTCTTTTGAATTTTCTTCTTCATATTTTTCTTATAATGGTAGCTTTCACACTAGAGGGTAGGTAGCCTTCTCTATTGGCAGTAGAGGCTTTCAAACTAGCAACCCAGATAGATACCTACTTTGTTGACATAGATAGCCATTACTTATTGTTTGCATCCAATAGTAGCTTTCACACTATCCCAATAGGTAGCCCTTCCCATTGCCTCATTTTTTTTTTTTTATAGAGGACACAGATAAATGAAAAATTAACCAATGGTCAATGTAGATTTGGTCAATCTGAAGAGGGGCAAAATGGATAACACAATTTCCTGCCACATAGGTGTATAGGCCTTTAACTAGGGTCAGTCAAAGTGCATGTGAAATGAACACAACATAGATGGATGACTAGTCTCTAACTGTGATCAGTGAAAATCTCTAACTACTATCACCCAAAAGCTACAAGATGCATTATGGTCATAAACTCAATCCTAGATAAATGTTTTTCCTTGGGATGTAATAAGTTATTAAGTACAAAGAATGTAGAATATGCAAAGAATGCTAGGAGAGAAAACCAACAACAAAAATCTTTTTGATATTTTTGAATTTTTTTGCATTTTTGAATTTTTCAAAAGAAAAGCATCTTACTAAAAAAACAGAAATCTTTTTGGAATTTTTGATTTATCGAAACAAAAACAACCTAACTAACACAAAAGTACTAAGTCTACTAAAATACACCAGAGATACAACACTAGGAATAGATAAGGATGTAAGAACACTTAGGATATGACTAAAAACCCAATCACTCAATCACACACAACCCTATGGACTTCCTAAGGAACTCAAACCGAAGGGAATCAAGAGGTTTAGTAAAGTTGTCGGCAAACTGATCCTCAGTTTAGAGATACTCCATAGACACAACATGTTGCTCAACAAGCTCACGAATGAAATGATGCCTAATGTCTATGTGCTTTGTTTTGGAGTGTTGGACGGGATTATTGGAAATATTGATGGCACTCATGTTATCACAATACACAGTCATAGTCCCCTGTTCTATCCCATAATCATGCAACATTTGCTTCATCCATAGAAGTTGAGTGCAACAACTGCTAGCCGCAATGTACACGGCCTCGGCAGTAGACAAGAAATAGAATTTTGGTTTTTGCTAAGCCAAGCTACTAAGCAGTTTTCAATATAGAAACACCCTCCGGAGGTTCTCTTTCTATCATTGGTATTTTTGGCCCAATCGGCATCAAAATACCCAACCAGTTCAACATTCGTATAAAATGAATACCAAAGGCCAAAACCAATATAACCATTAACATAGCGAATGATATGCTTGACTGCTATTGAGTGGGAATCTTTGGGGCTTGCCTAATAGCGGGCATATGCTCTAATACTAAAGTCAGGGTCAGGACTACTGGCAGTAAGATACAATAAACTACCAATCATACTCTGATATAAAGTATGATCAACACTTTTGCCTGAGATGTTTTTGCTAAGCTTAGTAGTAGTGCTCATGGGAGTACGTGCATACTTAACAGAGCTCATCCTAAATTTCTTAATGAGTTCTTTGACATATTTTGTTTGAGATACAAAGATCTCATTTTCCATCTGCTTCACTTGAAGACCAAGAAAGAAATTCAATTCACCAACCATGCTCAACTCAAATTCTTTCTTCATTTGTTCTGCAAATGAATGAGCATGAGATTCTGATGTGGAGCCCAAGAAAATTCATCAACATAAATCTGGGCAATTATAATATCATTCTTAACAGTCTTAATAAATAGGATTATGTGTACTTCCCCTCTCGAAAATCCCTTCACTAAGAGGTAAGTAGTTAGCCTCTCATACCAAGCTCTTGGAGCTTGTTTCAATTCATAGAGATCCCTTTTTAAGCAATAGACTTGATCAAGATCATTTCGGTCTTCAAAGCCCTTGGATTGTTCCACATAGACTTCCTCTTGAAAAATGTTATTGAGAAAGTCACTCTTGACATTTGATCGTTATGCAATTTAATTATTCCTTATAGTAATAATTCCGTAGAATAGTACTAGTAAGGGTGTTGAACCTCTGAGGACTGCGTTGGTTTCATTGCCTTTTATCTAGATTAATTCTAAACTAATAAGTGGGAAGAGTTGATTTTTTTTATGGATTAAACTAAAGCAATTACTTAAACTAATGGTGATTTCTAATTAAATTATCAACTACTGGGTTTTTAAATCCTTCGGAGAGAAGATCTAGGGTGTTTGAATCCACCACTAACCTCATAACTAGTCTCATTATGAATTTATTCAGATCTCTTGATTTGTAAACATTACAATGAAAATAAAAGCTCATCCCCATCCCATTGATCAAGAAAGATACAAGAGATTATATCCTAGGTATATCATATCTTCGGTTAGCACGAGCGATATACATTAAACTAGGGTAGTATGATCACTCGTCTTCCCTTAGCATAAAATATCTTAGGCCCTAATCTCTTGATATATTAAAATCATTGCATAAAATTTATATTAAAATTCTAACGAAAATTAACACAAGTGGGTTCAATTTCAATTTCCTAACACCTAAGACAAGGATAGAAATTCCATTGACATCAAATATAATTCAATAAATCCGGTTGTTAAACAACCCTCTCATTATGCAATCAATGTTTTACAATTAAGAAATCTAAATAAAATAAATAAAAGACATAGTTACTTGGCTAGGGTTTCATCGAAACCCTAGAATGGAAAATTAGTTCATCATGAGGGACGAGATCATCATCTTCATAGACAAAAGCGCCGATCTCATCTTCAAAACATACTTGATTTCCAAAGCTTCTTCTCTTCTTTTGATCCAAAATTCTCAATTCCTTTTTATGGCCAATGGCTCTCTTATTTATAGAAAGAGGGAGTCCATTCACATTAAGGTTGTTGTAGACCCATTAGGACTCAAAGTCCTTTTTTTCGTACACTATTTCCAAGGCAAAAATGTTGATCTGCGATCGATCGCAAAGCACCTACGATTGATCGTAGATAGGAAAAACTTAAACAAAAATTCTCTGCCTCCTTTGTGATCCATTGCAGATTCACCATCTATCACAGCAAGACTTGCAATCGATCGCAGACACACTACAATCGATCACAAGGTATAAAAATTCATGGATTCTTCCCTCTTTTGGTCTTTCACATGGTTGAAGCTCTTCCAAGTCTTTGCGAGTCTTTAAATCTTCAATTTTAACTTCTTTACCTCGCATGAACCTAAAATCAACAAACACAACCAAGTATAGTAAGATAGTCCAAAAGATTAATCTAAGGAACTAACAAGTTTAGATTGAGGAGCTTAAATGTATAACAATTAGCACCGATCAACATCCATCTAATAAAGCTTGAATTTCAGATGACAAGCCAAAGCTAAAATAATTCTGATTGACTCTAGCTGAGCTACAAGATCGAAGGTTTCATCGAAATCAATGCCTTCAATCTGAGTATAACCTTAAGCAACCAACCTGGCCTTGTTTATGATAATAGTACTACTTTCATCAAACTTGTTCTTGAAAATCCATTTGGTACCTATTACATTAGTTTTCTCAGGTGGAGGCACCAAAAACCAAACATCATTTCTAGTGAACTAATTTAACTCTTCTTGCATGACCTTTATCCAATTTTCATCAATAAGGGCTTCAGTCACATTTTTGGGTTCGAATGACGAAGTGTAGTAATGATGACTAACTTCATTCACTATTTGATTCTTAGTTCTCACTCCAATTCCAAGATCTCTGATTATTTCAGTAGTAGAGTGAGGCATTCGAATCCTAGAATATGTAGATTTTCTAGGAGTTGAATGCTCTTCAATTAGAGATGGTGATACAATCTCAACTTGATTAGCAACATCATCATCCTTAGGTGGCACACCATCAAGACTGGGGTCAATACCGGAGTCATCAACAACAACACTTATAGACTTCATAACAGTAGAGGTTCTCTGGTTGTACACCCTATAAGCTCTATTGTTGGTGGAATACCCAAGAAAAATTCATTCATCACTATAGGATTCAAACTTTCTCAATTGTGCTCTATCCCTAAGGATATAACACTTACTTTTGAATACTTGAAAGTACTTTACAGTGGGTTTCTTGTTGTTCCAAAACTCATATGGGGATTTTTGAGTTCCAGGGCCTTATATAATCTCTGTTTACAGTATAGCAAGTTGTGCTAACTGCTTCAGCCCAGAAGTGGCCAGCTAAATTTTTACTATGTAGCATAACTCTAGCCATCTCTTGGAGAACCTCGTTCTTCTTTTCCATAACACCATTTTGTTGAGGTGTTATGGGAGTAGAGAATTCATGCTTAATGTCATTATCATCACAGAACTCATTGTACTTAGATTTTTCAAACTCTTTTTAAATATCATTCTTGATTCTAATGATTGAGTAACCCTTCTCATTTTAAATTCTCTGAAAGATACTCTTGAAATTCATGAATGCATCATATTACTCTCTTAAGAATGCAACCCAAGTCATTCTGGAGAAATCATCGACCATGACTAGGATGTAATGCTTTCTACCTAGACTTTCAGTTCTTGTAGGACTCATTAGATCCATATGAATCAGCTCTAGCGGTTTAGAAGTAGCGATATCTAAAGTCTTCTTGTGAGGGCTCCTAATTTGTTTCCCAGCTTGACAAGGCCCACACACAACATTGGAAGACTTCTCTAGTTTGAGCACACCTCTTGTGAGCACGGATTTCGGTTACCCACATGTTTATGTTATGAGTCGCCACTTATTGATTCAGTAGGGATAAGTCCTAGGTAATGGATAAGGTCTTGGTCTACTTAGAGTTCTGAGTAAGAGGTTCGGTTAAACCCGGGGAAGGTGTTAGGCACCCCAACACTTTCGTTTTACAACGGTTCCCTACTTACTAGGTTTAAGCCATATTAATGTCAATTGTTAGTCAAAAGTCTTAGGTTTAGTTTATACTAATCCAAGAAAGGAAAAGCTAAACTAGGATCGAACCCGGGTTGGGTTGCCTACGTACTCATATTGGGGTGAGATTAGATCGAGCGTATTTCTGGCACATAAGCCCGTGCCAAAGCTAGGAGAGTGTTGTGTGTGCACCAAGAGTGACTAAGGGTCTAGTCCGGCAGACTAGGGTTGAATTGATCAGGGTTGGTCAAGTGTGTGGTATTGGGCCCGATAGGCCAATGGGTAGTCCGGGAGACGGGTTTGGGCCTGGTAGGTCAAGATTAGGCCCGATAGGCCTTGGAGGCAAGCCCAGAGGCTAAGGTTTAGTTTGGTAGACTAAGGTTTGGGCCTGGTAAGTCAAAGGTAAGCTCGGTAGGCTTTGAGTTGGGCCCGATAGGTCGAGGATAAGCCCGGTAGGCTTTGGGTTGGGCCCGGTAGGCATTGGTTGGGCCCAGTAGGCCAAGAGTAAGCCCGGTAGGCTTAGGGTTAGGCCCGGTAGGCCAAGAGGGGTTTAACCATAGTTAGGGTTGCTAACCGGATTGGGCAAGGTCCACGGTATGTTTATGATCCTTAAACGTTGTTTGAACATTTTTTGGGGATTTTTCCCAAGTTAAATGAGGGTAACCATGGTTAAGACATGAGTTTAACTATGGTTAGTCTGATTAACCAAGGTTGGGCATTCTACAAAGTTGGATTTGGGATAAGAATGTCATTTAAGATTTTTTAGGATTTTTCAAGGTTTAAATGAACTTAACCATGGTTAAGCTCATCTAACCATGGTTAGGCATGAGCACATAATCTAAGATTGGTATTTTCTAGAAGCTCAATAAATTTGGGATTTTCTGTGATTTTTTGGAATTTTTCAAAAGGTTAGGCCACCTAACCATGGTTAAGGCTTAACCATGGTTGAGTTAACCATGGATTAAGGCAAGGCAGGGCCTAGGCATGTTGAGAATGGGCCCCTAGGGGCATGTCAGGTCTAGTGGAGGCCCCTCATGGGCTATGGGCCACTGCAAGTTCCAAGAAAGCACAAAGCTGACATTGGCGGTAAATGCATTACCGTCAATTCGGATTCTTCATAAAACCATATTGGCGGTGAATGCTTTACCACCAATATCAGTAGATTTTAACCATAGTTTGTACCCCTGTAAATCGAGTTAAGGGTAGAGTTAGGGGGTCCATGACCTATGGTTTTGAAGCTCAGGATGAAGGGAATGCTCTGGACCTGTTGTGGGCCTCAGGGGATGCCGTATGTAGGCCCAGAGTCAGTGCACATAAAATCATAAATTGTCGACACTGTGTTTACTGACAACATGACAGTTTCTGATTTTTTACATGTTAACCATGGTTAAGATGATGGGGGAGTCCTGTAACTCTGAGGTTAGACTCATGGAGGTCCTAGGGTTCCAACCCAGGCGTTGGATTGGCCCAGGGGATGCTCAAATGGGGCCCACAAGCCCTGGAATAGCAAGCTTCAAGGGTGTCGGCACTGTGATTACCGACACCCTATAATTTTTTCTAGAAAATGAAATGGCCCTATGGGGCTGCTATGGGGGGAACCAGGGGTTCCCTTATGGTATGAGGGACCCCCAGAAACTCCTAAAGCCACTAGAGTGATACTATACCCTTGGGGGAGGTTCCCCATACCTATGAAGGTGGGAGATAACCCCCCCCCATAGTGGATGTACCTGCAAAATTAGAGAAGGAAGTCCCCTGGAATGGACCAGGGGCTCACAAGAAGTGTGGTGGCCGGTGGTGGTGCTGCTATAGGTGCTAGAGCTTGGTGGCGGTGCTATACATAAAGGGAGGGAGTTGTAAAGGTCCCTGGGGCTTCGTGGAGCTACTGGGATTTGCTAGGGAGCCTAAGTAGAGGGCTGAACTTTGAAATGGATAGTGGTTCGACCTTGGGGATTTTGAGATGGTTTTATAGTCATGGGGGGGGCGTCCTCTTTATGGGCCAAGGATTGGTGACACCCTTGGTATTAGTACCAGGGTAAATGTGATCGCAAGAGGTCAAAAAGGGGTAGTGCAGGCATGCCTGAGCCCTACAGGGGGTGGGTGTGCTGTTGAATATGCTATCAGGTATTAGCGGTAGATGTTCTACCGCCATTACCAAAACAATGTAAATTAGTAATAGCGGTAGATGTTCTACTGCTAATTCCAATTTTTAACTGTTGGGGCCCTGGCCCAAGCAGTGCATGCGGTACGGGCTTATGGTTTTGAATTCTTGGGCCTGGGTTTGGGCCCAGGTCGAGGCTTGGGTTTTCTAGGGCTTATGGACCTAGGGTTTAAGCCCTAAGGGCTTGAGGCTTAGGTAGGGCTAGGACTAGGCTAGGCTAGGGCTAGGGCTAGGCTAAGGCTAGAGCTAGGCTACGGCTAGGCTAGGGTTTACCTAGGGTTAACTAGGGATCTACCTAGGATTAAGTTCTAGGGTTAGGCTGAGTTTACCTAGGGTTAGGGTTTAACTAGGGTTAAATCCTAGGGTTTGGATAAGGTGATACCTTGGGTTTGACTAAGGTACACCTTAGGTCAACTAGGGTTTGTCCTAGGGTTAAGGGACTTGACTGGGGTTTAACCATGGTTAGGAATCCTTAACCATGGTTATAGGGAGTGTAAAAATTGGGTGCTTACAGTTGCCCCTCTTTGTCAGAGAGTGCCAAGAATTGTAATTGAACGACAAAGACTAGAATCATCCGATTTTTACACAAAGATTGGATTTTGGGAATGCGGTGTGATACGCGTTGTGCAAGTGGTGAGTGCTCATGCGGAGATTTGGGCTACTACTAGGGAGTAACGAGTAGCCGGGAAAGAAAATGGATGCAGAGATGGCGTGACCCAGAGGGGCTTAGCTGAAAGAGGGTGTCGCTCAGAACCAGTAGGGGGTTTGATCAAAACGGTGTTTCCCGAGGGGTACTAATTGAAATGATCGGAAGACACATGGGGTGTCGGAAACACACGGGCTGTTAAACCCATAGAGTGTCAAAACACATGGAGTGTTAAGGGACACACGAGATGTCACAAAAGGGAGACATGCAATAGGTGAGGCTGCGGTGTGACGAGGCTATCACGGAGCACACAAGATGTATAGGACACACAGGGGTGTCACAATGAGAGACATGTGGGGTGAGGATGCAGTGTGACGAGGTTTTCACGGAGCATACAAGATATCTAGGACACACGGGGTGTCATACAGGGGGACATGCAATAGGTGAGGCTGTGGTGTGACGAGGTTGTCACAGAGCACACAGGATGTCTAAGATACATGGGGGGTCATAAGGAGGAGACATGTAGGAGGTAATACTGCAGTGTGATGAGATTTTCACAGAGCACACAAGATGTCTAGGACACACGGGGGTGTCACAAAGGGAAAACATACAGTAGGTGAGGCTACGGTGTGATGAGGTTGTCACGGAGCACACAGGATGTCTAAGACACATGGGGGTATCGCAAATGGGGACATGCAGTAGGTGAGGCTATGGTGTGACGAGGTTGTCACAGAGCACACAAGATGTCTAGGACACACGGGGGTGTCAAAAAGGGGAGACATGTAGTAGGTGAGGCTACGGTGTGATAAGGTTGTCATGGAGCATACAGGATGTCTAGGACACTCGAGGGTGTCACAGAGGGGGACATGCAATAGGTGAGGCAGCGGTGTGACGAGGTTGTTATGGAGTACACAGGATGTTTAGGACACACGCGGGTGTTACAAAGGGTTTGCGGCATGATGCCGGATTGATATTGGATTTTCCCAAAAGGGATGGGATTTTGATCATGCAGGATATGATGTTATGCTGACATACGAGGATGCTTTCCCATGACTCTGCAGCGATTCGTAATTGACGGGTGTTTGTTGGTACAAACGGGTTTTTGGTATCAAAAGTTTGTTTTTGAAAAAAAATTTAGAAAAGTATAAAAGACTCTTGCAACGATTTTAGTATGACAATAAAAATGCTTAGTTAGCTTTTAGATGTGCCAGTAAATCGCCTATGATAGGGCTTAAGGGGATTTGTGAATCTTCTTTCATTCTCGAAGAGAGGAGTATAATGCTGCCAGGTGTAGACAAGCTTGTCAAATACTGTTGTAGGCTGAGGGCCCTGGCCGAGGAGAAGCTTTTTGGTAGGCTTTGTAAGCTTCTAGACTCTTACTATAGAAGAGTACTGATGTGAGTTGTCGGAGGCTTCCACTGGGGATTGGAGATTGTTTTGCTGTCGAGGCTCTATTGGGGAGTGGGCTTCAGCTGTAGACCACTGCTAAGGAATTTGGTTTGTTGGGGATTTTCCAATGTTTACCTATATGCCAGGGAGATGTTTCTCGAAGGATTCTCTACTAGAGAATGCTTGGGAGTTATACATCTATTAGGGATATTTCCTGTTGGAATCTCTGCAAGGGATACCTGTATAATGAGAGTTGCTGACTGCTAGTGATAATTGGGGAACCCGGGAAGCCTCATTGCTGTCGGATGTTGTTGCCAAACTGATTTTCAGCTTTTTCTCCCTTTTTTACCTTTGGAATGACTAAGTCATGCAGTTCCTATAATTTTTGTGCGATGAAGTCGTTGCCAGTTTTCTTCATGCCTGAGAAGCTGATTGATTTTTGCCCATTTTTTTCCCCTAATCGCAAGACTAGGTCTGGGAATCGCGTAATTTTTGCGTAATGAGGCCGTTACCAGTTTTCACTCATACCCGCGACTGATTGGGGAAGCCCGTGATTTGCTGGGAAAAATAGATCTTCTCCTATCATTAACCTGCATGACGCTCCTCTAGGGAATATAGAGATTCTATTTTCCACCGAGGGTGTAGATGCGATATTGCGCATGCACTTGTAGTTTCTAAGAGATCTAGAAGGACTTAGAGTGAGACGAAATGTAAGCTAGGGGACCAAAGTTTGGGACATCCTGGGTTGTAGTTGATTTGCACTCTCTTGGAGGTTTTTTTTTTTTGCTCCACTGGGGAATTTGAGAGATGTTGTCTTTGCCAAGGAGTATGAGAGAGGTTGCCTCTGTTGGGAGAAAGAATTTGGAGAGTTTTATCTTTGTAGGGAGTCTCTGATTCCTTAGGATGTTTTGAATTCCATTTTGGGCTTTTTTTTGATAGAAATTTTGTATACTTTGATGTCGACTCCGCCTCGAAAGTTGGGAGGATTTTTGCTTGGGTAGTGACTCTGTGGGGAAAGTCGGTGAGGTTGGACCCTTTCTAGAGAGAAAGTGTCTTGGAGGTTAACACAGGGAACGCCTTGCTCTTGTTAGTGACCGAACCTGATTTGTCAGGTTGCCTACGTACCCTTTACAGGATCAGGTCATGATGTAGTTTAGACCAATGCCACAGGTTGGCGAGAGAGGGTGTCCCTGAAAAAGTTTTGTGAAAGAAAGATTGTTAAGGATAAGGAAGAAGGTGAGGGAGGGTGTCCCTGAAAAGGTTTGGTGGTTTTCATTGATTTTTTGTAAAAAGATTTACAATGTTGGGGATAAAGAGTGTGCCAAGGATGGCCTCCTATCGTTTCCAGGAGAAGCTAAGAGTGCAAAGCTCCTATCAAATCTAGACCCTAAGCGTATTATCTCTTGACTTTGTCCATGTTGACGGGCTCTGGGAGGTCTTCGTCATCTATGCGTCCGAGTCGAAGGGTGCCGCCTGAGAATTTGTCTCGGATGATGTATGGGCCTTCATAGTTGGTAGTGAATTTGCCCCTCAGGTCAGGGCGGTTTGGCAACATTTTTCAGAGAACTAGGTCACCAACTTCGATACTGCGACGCTTGAATTTCTTGTCGAATTCCCTAACTATACGCCTCTGATAGGCCTGGGAGTGATTGATGGCTTTCAGGCGTCGCTCTTCAATCAAATTCAACTGCTCATATCGGGCCTGAGCCTACCCTGCTTCTGATATTTCTGCTTCCATTAACACTCGGAGTGATGGAATTTGTACTTCATTGGAGAGGACTGCTTCCATACCATAGGCCAGAGAAAATTGTGTTACCCTAGTTAAGGTTCTGATGGACGTTCTGTAGGCCATGAGCGCGTATGGGAGCATCTCATGACAGGCAAAGTAATTGATTGACATCTTCTCAATGATTTTCTTCAGGTTTTTGTTGGCTGCTTCAACTACACCATTAGTCTGGGGCCTGTATGGTGTGAAATTATGATGCTGTATTTTAAACTTCTGGCAGAGATCAGGCATCCCCTTGTTGTAGAAGCTGAGAGCATTGTCTATTACAATCTCATATGAGACTCCCTATCGATAGATGATATCCCTTTTCAAAAAACACTGAACTACCGAGGTTGTGATGTTGGCATAAGAGGCTGCCTCGACCCATTTGGTAAAGTAATCGATTGTAATTAGGATGAATCGATGTCCGTTTGATGTTTTCAGAGCTTTGGATCCGATGACGTCGATGCCCTATGCTGAGAATGGTCAAGGAGCAGTCATGTTGTGGAGCCTTGTCGGCGGTGCATTGATTCTATCAGCATAGATCTGGCACTGGTTGCACTTTTGCACGTGCTTACAACAGTCAGCTTCCATTGTTGACCAATAGTAACCTAGCTTGAGAATCTTCTTGGATAGCATTAGCCGATTCATGTGAGGGCCGTAAATTCCTCTGTGAACTTCTTCCACTACCTATGCTGCTTCACTGGTGTCAAGGCATCTGAGCCAGATCAGGCTCGGTGACCTTTTGTACAAGACTCTTCCTGAGAGGACAAACTGGATAGCCAGTCTTCTAATTGCCCGTCGGTCTGTTTTGGTGGCATCGAGGGGGAAGGTTGCGTCCTCTAGGTATTGCTTGATTTCTGGGTACCAAGGCTTGTTGTCAGATACTGCGTCTAGCTCGAGGCAGTAGGCAAGCTGCTCTTGTTGCTGAATTTCAATCGGTTAGAGCATGATGCCCTTGGGGATCTGAACCATGGAGGCAAGAGTGACCAGTGCGTCGGCAAACATGTTATGATTCCTAGATCGGTGGCTGAAGGTGATTCTATTGAACTGAGTAATTAGCATGTTAAGATAGGCTAAGTTCAAGACTAGCCTTACTTCTCAGATGGCCCAAGATTCGTTTGCCTAACAGATTACCAAAGATGAGTCACCGTAGACGTCTATCTCTTCAATCCCAATGCTCAGGGCTTCTTTCAGACCAGCTATGCATGCCTCATATTCGGCTTCATTGTTAGAGCATCCGAATTTCATCTTGATAGAGATAGGGAGGTGTGCTCCCTTGGGTGAGATTAGGACTGCTCCTGTCCCGTGCCCGTGACTATTGGTTGTTCCGTTAAAGTATAACTTCCAGTCGGGGTATTCTTGTTCTTCTTCATCTGCGTACAAGATGGCTTCATCTGGAAATTGATCATGTACTGAGATGTAGTCCTTTGCTAGACTGTGGGCCAAGTGATCTACTATCGCCTGCCCTTTGATTGACTTCTGTGTCGTGTAAGTGATGTCGAATTCAGACAACATCATAACCCATCGGGCAGTCCTTCCGGTGGTGGTTAACTTTTCCAGTAGGTACTTGAGCGGATCCATTCGGGATATCAAAATTACCGGGTAGGAGAGCAGATAATGCCGAAGACGCTGAGTTACCCAGACCAGTGTCAAACAAGTCTTCTCAAGAGGGATGTACCTCTCTTCGTACTCTATCAGGCGTTTACTGATGTAGTAGATAGCTTGCTCTATTCTGCCTATTTTATCGTGTTGTGCTAGGACGCACCCCATGGAGGTTTCTTGCATTGAGATGTAGAGTAGTAGGGGTCGTCTTGGCGTAGGCGGCAGAAGTACTGGGGGATTGAGCAGGTATTGCTTTATTCTGTCAAAGGCTTCTTGACACTCGTCTGTCCAGACTATCGGCGTATTCTTCCAAAGAAGCTTAAAGATCGGTTCGCAGATCGGAGTGAGCTGAGAGATGAGCCGGCTGATGTACTGAATTCTGTCTAGGAAACCGTGGATTTCCTTTTCAGTCTGGGGAGTCAGCATTTCGATGATAGCCTTAGCTTTGGCTAGATCGATCTCGATGGCCCTTTTGTTGACTATGAAGCCAGGGATCTTTTCAGATGAGGCTCCAAAGATGCATTTAGCCGGATTCAGTCTCAGGCCGAACTCTCTGAGTCTGTCACAAATTTTTTTCAGGTCTTCTAGATGCTGTCTGGTAGTAGGCGACTTGACGATCATGTCATCCACATAGACTTCAATTGTCTTGTGAATCAAGTCATGGAATAGTGCCGTCATGGCCCTCTGGTAGGTTGCCCTACATTCTTAAGTTTGAAGGGCATGACCTTGTAATAAAATGTGCCCCAAGGTGTGATAAAAGAGGTTTTCTCCATGTCTTCTTCTGTCATTCTGATCTGGTTGTATTCGGAGAAACCATCCATAAATGAGAGAGTTACATGCCCTGTAGTATTGTCAACCAGGATGTCGATGTGCGGGAGAGGGAACTTGTCTTTGGGGGTTTCCCTATTCAGATTTTGGTAGTAAATGCACATCCAAACTTTGTCGTCCTTCTTAGGTACGGGCACGATGTTGGCTAAACATTCAGGGTAGGTTGTTACTGACAGGAAGCCTACATTGATCTACTTTTTAATTTCTTCCTTGACCTTTTGTGACCATTCGAGCCTCATCCGTCTCCGTTTCTTCATAACTGGTCTGACGTCAGGGTTCAAAGGCAGTCTGTGTACTACCAATGCTGGATCCAGGTCGGGCATGTCTGCGTACGACCAGACGAAGACATCACTATAACTCTTTAGAAAGCTAATCATGTATGTTCTCTATTACAGGCTCATGTTTGTGCCAATCTTGATTAGCCGGGGACTGTCTTTGGATCCAAGGTTCACTGTCTTGGTATCCTCAATGTTTGACTGTAGAATTCTTTCGCTGCATTCTAGGAGGTCCAGAATCTCCTGAGGCGGTTCCTCTTCCTACTCTGAATCATATTCCACTTCTGTCAGTTCCAAAAGGGTTTCAGGGATAGCCTTAGTGCAGGCGATTTCCTGGGAAAACATTTAGCTAAGTTTAGCATGCGTATGTTTTTTGTTTGTTTTTTGTGGCTTCAAGACACTAGGCCTTCCACGGGAAGAGTCCATGTGATTTTCGTCATCAGCCAAAATATTTGATGCAAAGTATTTATTTGAGTCAAAATGATAGATTTCATTTATAAAACAAGTATGATTATTATTACAAAAGTTGACTTAACAAAAAGAGGCCGATAATGGCCTGACATTTGTATTTTTCAAATAGGAGCAAAAAGAGAGAAGAAGGAGAAGGGTGATACTTGTTCACTGCCTGGTCTGACCGACCTTTCCTTCACTGCTGCTTTCTCGCCTCTGGATGGCCTCAATGATGAGAGCCTCAGTCCACCAATGGATTAGTGGCTGGCGACTGGATGACGCTTCGGCGTTGTTGGAGAGGGTGCAAACCTATTCTCTCGGTAGATTTTCTGCTTTAGTAGCATCATTGACAGTCAGCTCGTCGAACAATTGGGTCATGTTGAAGATCTCTAGATCTGGAATCTTTGAAGATTCGGCATTAGAATGAGAGGTTAAGGCAACTGGTGCAGTAGAGGTGTCAAGGTAAGGCTCGAAGGTTCCGACTAGGAATGTTGCAGATATGTGGGGTCGAGGATCTGGTTTTGTCGACCGACTGCTCTTTTTTGTAAGCTTTGCAAGATAGTCTTCATATTTGGGCTTGTAACCCAGTCCAAAGGGTGGAGTGTAGAGTGGAGGTGTATATCTCTTCTTCATCCTTTGGTTTCGGGCTCCCAGGCCTGACCCTGGTTGATAATTCATTTTCGCTATCAGCCTGACAAATGGCAGAATCTGCTGTTTGTTCTGCTTTTCTATCTGGGTGATAGAACTGACCCGCTCAAATTGGTAAGACATAAAGTTGTGTCTTGCCCGCTCCTGGATGCCCTCAAGGGAACTCGCCAACTCCTCTAACGGTATTATGACCAAGTGGTTGTATTTGATGAATTTGATTCTCTGGTGCAGAGAGGAGGGAATGGCTCCGACCGCGTGGATCCACGGCCTTCTAAGGAGTAGGGTAAATGAGGCAGACACATTTACAACCTGAAAGTTTGTAGTGAATTGAGTAGGTCCGACTCTGATAGCGAGATCGATATCACCCAGATTTTGCCTTGTTGAGTTGTCGGCGGTTGGTACACCCGACCAAAACGGGTGAGGTTGGCTATGCTCTCACTCTCAATGATGAGAGAGCGGGGAGCGGGTACATGATTGAGCCTGAAAGGCTGAAGGGGAATGTGAGGGATTCGGACTGGGCCGGTAGATGTGGAGGCTTGGGCTGGAGCCGTGGGCCAATTAACGGGACAGAGAATTGTATAGACAATTTGCTCTTTGTCAGATTCAAGAGCGGGGATTTGTACTGGGCCTGGATGGCCTGAATATTTGACTATGGGAGATGGATAATGACTAGAAGTCTGTAAGAAGGCCTGATGATGCCATCATTTACTACCGCTGCGAGAGGTCTCGGTTGCCCTGCCCTGAGCTCTTTCCACTGTATGAAATTGAGCTAATTGTTGTGTGGGGGTAGTGGTGCCTGGTTGATGTTGGTATTGCTTTGAGCCAACTCAACTTTTTCCTTATCCAGAAGATCTTGGATGGTGCACTTTAGGCCGATGCAGAAGTCTGTTGCATAGCTTGGGCTTCTATGAAAGGCGCAGTGTTGATTGACATCATAGTTTTTGTTTCTCTTGTATGGGGGTAAGAGGGGAGTAGGGCCTCTCAGAGTAAGAAGACTCTACTTGGTTAAGAATTCTAGCAATTAGCTAAGAGTGTAAGGGAGAGGAGTAAAGTTCCTGGGGGCACTTATCTTGTTGACGGTTTTGCCCCTGGTTGGGTCGGGTTGACCGGGCGTTTCTGCTAGCTGGCTGTTGCTGAGCTGGAGCTGCTGGAGTTGGAAGTCTGATGGGTGCTTTAGAAGCCACCATGTGTACACTTTCTTTTCTTTTCTGGTCCCGACGACCGTTGTTCCTGTTGGTTGAGGTTGTAGTTTTGGGAGGATCAAGCCCTAGACTGGAGTGGATGGCCGTCTCTATGCAGGCACCAGTCTTGACGATTGTGCTGAAATCAACCATGGGCAAAGAGACCATCAGGGTCAAGTAGGGCTGCTTCAGAGTGCTCATGAACATGCTTGTCAGTTCCTCCTTAGGGATAGGAGTAGGGATTTTAACTATCATCTCCCTCCACCGTGTGGCGTATTCCAAAAATAATTTATTGTTGCGTTGGCTCATTTGCTTGAGCTGGCTCTGCTGAAGCCGGAACTCCTGATTAAAGGAATATTGCTCCACAAAGCAGTCCATGGCATCCTGCCAAGTCTTTATACTCTGTTTGTCGACCGACATTCACCATGTCAGGGCTATCTCTTTCAAGCTCTTTTGAAAGTACTTCATGAGGAGGGGGCTGATTCTTCTGGTGTAGGAGCATGCCCCCCAGGTATAGCTGTAAATGCTGCTTTGGACAGCCTGAGCCGTTGTATTTATCAAAGTCTGTCACTTTGAAACTTGTGGGAACTGCATCCCATAAAGAGAAAGTCAAGTCCTCTAAAGACAGATTGGTGTTGGCAGATGCACCCTTCATCTTTCTCATCTCTTCTTTCATTTGTTTAATCTCTTCATGCTGATCACGGAGAGATGGTGTAGGATTAAAAGACGATGGTCTGTCCTGATTAATGTGAGAGGCCTTGGGCTGCTCTGCCCTCTTGAAGTGTTCATACTCTATATCTCCTCCGCTTATAGCAGGCCCAGGGTTAGGGATGATGATCGGGTTATGGTGAGGCTCAGGGATAGGTTGTTTCGGATGATTCGCCAGTGGGGATCCGAGGAGAAGGTTCATCGATTCGGGTTCCAATCAGAATCTTCAGAGATTCTAGAACACTGTCAAGTTTTGTTTACATGACCGCAATGCCCCTGTCATGAGCTTGTATGATCTCACTGGTCCGCTGATGCTGATTAACTGGTTCTGCCATTTTATCTGAACTGCTTTCTGATACGGCTTGGATGGGCACCTACTCTGAGATCGGTACTTCTGTAAGGACTGCGTCAGCTACTTCTGCAAGAATTGCAGATATAGAGCGAGTCATGGGTCGGCTCATGCAACTGAAAATAATGCAACGGGTAATCCCGATTATGCATGATGAGTTACATGAAAAGATTTTCATTGAATGCATGATTGAGTGTGTGATTACAGGACAGTGACTCAAGAAAGCAAAAAAGACTCAACCCTAAGCAGGTTCATCGGGGATGGCAAAGTCAAGCGGCCAGGGCACGCCTTCAAGGTCCATGATCTGTTGTTGGAGGGATGTGATTTCAACCTTCATGTGTTCAATTGTCTCCGTAACATTGAACATGTGGGATCCGAACTGTCGAATCTGACTGGTCATCTCAACCTTTGCACTGTCAAGCTGTTCTTGATAAAAGTGCAGTTGGGCTCTGATGACGGCGGTTTCTTTAGCATCACCCCTGCGTCTCTTCTGGAGGGACTGGACTGTATGCTCGTGTTGGTCAACTTATTCCTACATGGCTAGGAGTTCGCGGTTCTGCACTGCTTCCTATTGCCTGAATGCTCGTTGGGCCTTCCGTAGCCTCTTCTCTACCTCCTAGATCTATAACTGCCTTTCTAGGAATATGTCTCTCCAGGGAACCATCATGTCAGTTATGGGTAAGGTTCATCGGGATAGAGGTGCAACTGGTGTGGGCAGTTCCCTGGGTGTGGGTATACTGAATGGAATGTCAAGGTCTTTCACCCATAGTCGGTATGCAGAATCAGTTGGTGGTCCTGTTGTAACCACAAAGCTTGACCATTGATCTCTCCGGGAGCTTCGTCAATCTGCTTGGAATCGGTGGGTGAGACGTTCAGACTGCACTGTGAAGTCGGCGAAGTCATTTACCAGATTGTCTATCACTGGGATGCGTTGAGGGAGTCCAAACTGGCGGAGGACTCGGAGTGGCACTTAGGTTGCTGAGCCGGTGAGACCTGGTAGGACCATGCATCGCCTTTCTACTATGACAACGCGTGGTAGCTGTCTGCGAACCAGTCACGCGTATTCCCATGTAATCTATTCCTCTGTTAGGTTCTGGAGAAGCCGGTAAAGGGTCTTGACGTCTGTGGTCATTATCTATCCCTGATTCTGATAAATCTTCCTGGGTAGGCTATATGCATTTCTAGGGATGTCGGGCACCAGTAGGATGGTAAGCAGATGTGATACCAACCACAAGTGCAAGAGTGGTGCACTGGCATGAAAGATGTCTTTTCTGCGTTCTGCTGCTTAGTTGAGAGCCTTGAGCAGCTCTACAAGGATGACCAGGATGACTATTTGGGAGTTGCGCATGTCTTCAGTAATCCCCACCAATACTGAGTCAGCAAGGGTGCAGCATTTCAGGAACACCAACTGGGACATGATGATCAGTGTAAAGGCATTGAGACCAAGGAGTTCAGCTGTCAGGGAATCAGGGTTCCACCTAGGCCAGTACTGTTGCTCAAGAAATTTTATAGACACCCGTTCGTAAGTGCCGATAGGATCGTGTTGTAGGGAGGTAGACTTGATTTGTAAAAACCTTGAGAGGTCTGCCTGAAAGTTTGCCCTGTAGCGCGGTACTATGACATTGCCTTTCATGATTAGGCCAACAATGCGCTGTATTTCCTCTAGTGTTTAACACAGCTCATTCTTACCGAAACGGAACACAATGTAGGATGGATTCCAACACTGGATTGCAGCATTTAAGAGGCGCTAGTCTGGCTCAACCATGGATAGGTTTAGGGTGTTACCCACTCGGTAGTACTGAGCCCAAGCGAGACGCTGATCCCGAGTTAGGGCTTCAATTGTTTTCTGGAGAGTTTTGTCACATGCCCATTGGGAAGTCGAGTGTACGGGCCTCAAAGGCTAACCATTTGATGAAACAATCCCTGACGGACCTACCATCTACCTATACAAATATACAGACTCTGTGTAAGTGTACTGTATATATAAAATGCAGGATGCAAAGATGATGCAAATGATGGTAATTTTTTTTTTGACTGAGTATGACAGGGAACATGTGATCTGATAGGGCAAGCGGACAGAGATCCGGTATACATTACCCGGGTTGTTGAGAACCGGGGGCCTATCAGGTCAAGACGGGGGATAAGTCTAATGAAGACCTATTTGTCTAGGATTTGAACCCCATGTGCTATGTCAAGATATGGGGTAAGATGTATTTTATTACAAGCACAAGTTTGGCTCATCACATGCCCCTGGGTAGGTGCTTATTCGGGTAGGATGTGCCCGGGCAGTTAACCATGATTGGGGACAGACATAGGGTACAAGCAGGTTAGGGTTTAGAATATCCCTTCAGGTTTGGCTGCTTGTATACTATACCCTGACTTAAGCTATATGTATGCATGCTGGGGTGATGCAAGTGTGTTCCTAAGGATGAGGAGATCACTTAACACCGTATATACGACTCCCTAAAAAATGAACGATTGGTGTAAGCGGGAGCATTCAGAATCCTTCCCTGAGGGTAATCACCTAGCAGGAGTAACTCTGCAAACCTCCAAGACTTTTAAGCCTCTGTCATTGAGGATAATCATCCAACAGCCGTAAGCGTATTAAGCCTGTCTAATGAGTTTAAGGTTGTTATACTAATATGTTATGTATAAGATGCACAATACAAAATACACTCAAAAGATATAAAGAATTAGTATTAGACTAAATTCTAAGGTATTTGAGTAATGTTGATGTTAATTTAGCTTAGACTTAGGTTCCGGGTTGAACCTTGAGGTATTGCAAATTAATTCTATTCATAGTAGAGTTGCTAGAGCGGTGAGCATGGATTTCAGTTACCCACATGTTTATGTTATGATTCGCTACTTATTGATTCGGTAGGGATAAGTCCCAGGTAATGGATAAGGTCTTGGTCTGCTTAGAGTTCTGAGTAAAAGGTTCGGTTAAGCCTGGGGAAGATGTTAGGCACCCTGGCACTTCCGTTTTACAACGGTTCCCTACTTACTAGGTTTAAGCCATATTAATGTCAATTGTTATTCAAATGCCTTACGTTTAGTTTATACTAATCCAAGAAGGGAAAAACTAAATTAGGGTCGAACCCGGGTTGGATTGTCTATATACTCACATTGAGGTGAGATCAGACCGAGCATAGTTTTGACACATAAGCCCGTGCCAAGGCTAGGAAGAGTGTTGTGTGTGCACCACGGGTGGCTAAGGGTCTAGTCCGATAGAGTAGGGTTGAATTGACCGGGGTTGGTCAAGTGCGTGGTATTGGGCTAGGTAGGCCAATGGGTAGTCCGATAGACTTGGGTTTGAGCCCAGTAGGCCAAGATTAGACCCGGTAAGCCTTGGATGCAAGCCTGGAGGCTAGGATTTAGTCCGGTAGACTAAGCTTTGGGTCTGGTAAACCAATATTAGGTCCGGTAGGCCAAGGGTAACCTGGTAGGCTTTAAGTTAGGTCCGATAGGCTAAGGGTAAGCCTGGTAGGCTTTGGATTGGGCCCGGTAGGCCAAGGATAAGCCCGGTATGCATTGGTTGGGCACGGTAAGCCAAGGGTAAGCCCGGTAGGCTTAGGGTTAGGCCCGGTAGGCTAAGAGAGGTTTAACCACAGTTAGGATTGCTAACCGGGGTTGGGTGAGGTCCACGGTATGTTTATGGTCCTTAAACGTTGTTTAGGGATTTTTCCCAAATTTTTTCTAAATTAAATGGGGCTAACCATGGTTAAGATATGAGTTTAGCTATGGTTAGTCCGATTAACTAAGGTTGGACATTCTACAAAGTTGGATTTAGGGTAAGAATGTCATTTTAGATTTTTCCTGATTTTTTGAGATTTTCGAAAGTTTAAATGGGCTTAACCATGGTTAAACCAAGTCTTAACCATAGTTAAGCTCATCTAACTATGGTTAGGCATGAGCACATAATCAAAAATGACATTTTCTGGAAGCTCAAAAAATTTGGGATTTTCTGGAATTTTCCAAAAGGTTAGGCCAACTAACCATGGTTAAGGCTTAACCATGATTGAGTTAACCATGGATTAAGGCAAGGCAGGGCCTGGGCATGTTCAGAATGGACCCCTAGGGGCAAGTCATGTCTAGTGGAGGCCTCTCATGGGCTAATGGCAACTATAAGGCCTAAGAAAGCACAAAGCTGACATTGGCGGTAAATGCATTACCGTCAATTCGGATTCTTCACAGAACCATATTGGCGATGAATGCTTTACCGCCAATATCAGTAGATTTTAACCATAGTTTGTACCCCTGTAACTCGAGTTAGGAGTAGAGTTATGGGGTCTATGACCTATGATTTTGAAGCTCAGGATGAAGGGAATGCCATGGACTTGCTGTGGGCCCCAGCGGATGTTGTATGTGAGCCTGGTGTGGGCCCATAGTCAGTGCACATAAAATCATAAATTGTCGGCACTGTGTTTACCGACAACATAACAGTTTCTAGTTTTTTGCATGTTAACCATGATTAAGGTGATGAGGGAGTCCTGTAACTCTGAGGTTAGACTCATGGAGGTCCCAGGGTTCCAACCCAGGCCTTGGAGTGGCCCACGGGATGCTCAAATGGGGCCCATAGGCCCTAGAACAGCAAGCTTCAGGGGTGTTGGCACTGTGATTACCGACACCCTGTAATTTTTTCCAGAAAATGAAATGGCCCTACGGGCTTGCTATGGGGGGGAACCAAGGGTTCCCTCATGGTATGAGAGACCCCCAGAAACTCTTGAAACCACTAGAGTGATACTATACCCTTGTCCACACCTATGAAGGTGCAAGATACCGCCATACAATGGGTGTACCTATAAAATAAGAGAAGGAAGTTCCCTGGAATGGACCAGGGGCTCACAAGAAGTGTCAAAGTAGATAAAAAAGGGGTAGGGGAAGCCCTACCCTATTGGCGTGCAGGTGAGGAGTGTGGTAGTTGATGGTGGCGCTGCTACAGGTGGTGAAGCTTGGTGGCAGTGCTGCACGTGAAGGGAGGGAGTTGTAGAGGTTCATGGGGCTTCGTGGAGCTACTGAGGTTTGCTAGGGAGCCTAGGTAGAGGGCTAAACTTTGAACTGGACAGGGGTTCGACTGTGGGGATTTTGAGATGGTTTACGCCATTGGGGGGCGTCCCCTTTATAGGCCAACGGTTGGGGACACCCCTGGTATTAGTACTAGGGTAGATGTGGTCGCAGGAGGTCGAAGAGGGGCGGTGCAGGCGTGCCTGAGCCTTGCAGGGGTGGGTGCGCTACTGAATACACTATTAGGTATTAGCGGTAGATGTTCTACCGCCATTACCAAAACAGTGTAAATTGGTAATGGTGGTAGATCATTTACCGCTAATACCAGTTCTTAACTGTTGGGGCCCTAGCCAAGCAGTGCATGCGGTACGGGGTTATGGTTTTGAATTCTTGGGCCTGGGCTAGGGCCCAGGCCGAGACTTGGGTTTTCTAGGGCTTATGGACCTAGGGTTTGAGCCCTAAGGGCTTAGGGCTTAGGTAGGGCATGGTTTTAGGGCTAGGGCAAGGCTAGGCTACGGCTAGGGCTAGGCTAAGGCTTGGGCTAGGCTATGGCTAGGTTAAGGTTTACCTAGGGTTAACTAAGGATCTACCTAGGGTTAAGTTCTAGGGTTAGGCTAGGGTTTACCTAGGATTAGGGTTTAACTACGGTTAAATCCTAGGGTTTGGATAGGGTGATACCTAGGGTTTGACTAAGGTACACCTAAGGTCAACTAGGGTTTGTCCTAGGGTTAAGGGACTCGACTGGGGTTTAACCATAGTTAAGAATCCTTAACCATGGTTATGAGGGTGTAAAAATTGGGTGCTTACACCTCTCACAAGCTCATGTTTTGAGAGTTTGCTTAAGTCCTTGAAATTCATGTGATCCTTAGCCTTTGGTGCCACATATCAACATCCTCAATTTTAGTTCTGTTGCAAACTTCTAAGGGAAGAAAGCTAGGAACTAATTCATAGCAATTATCTAAGATTCTTAACCCTTCCAATATGCACTTACCTTTTTCCATTTAAAATTGAATAGTTTTTCTTGGTAAAGTGCATAATATGGTTATCATCACACAACTGGCTAATGCTAATAACGTTAGCCTTCTTCCCTTCAACAAATAGAATATTCTCAAGTTTTCGAATGCCTAGAGCCTGGATGACACATTTACCTTTCACACAAGACTTGTTTCTATCACCAAAGGTGACAGTCCCATCAGTGCATTCCTCAAAATTGGAAAATAGGGACATGTCACTTATCATATGCCTAGATCACCCACTATCAATACACCAAACACTGGAGTTTTTGGCATTCAAGGCAGTATGGACAACAAAACAAGTCAGGTCACCTTTTTCTCACATGGATGGATTCGACCTTGGGGTTAGATCTTGGAACTTCCATCTTTTCAGGAGAAGCAACAGGGGAGACCTTCTTGGAAGCTGAGTTCTAGGTTTTTGATTCATTTTGTTTCCTCCTTCATGATAAGCATAAGGAGTGTTCTCACCATTTCTTTTTACTATGAGTCAAGTAATTTTCATCACTTCCTCATTAAGATTTCTTGACCTTTCAGCTAGGGCTTGAATCTGCCTTTAAAGATTCCCTTCATTTTTATTTTGGTTCAAAGAACCTTGGCGGGGGGGTCTCCTTAAAGTAGTGCAGTTGTGTCGGATATGACCCTTTATACCACACTGAAAATAGGTGGGAATAAATTTAGGAGGAGAAGGATTTCTTCTAGCCAAAGGGTGACTCTTTGGCACAATCTATTCTAGAATAACATTGAAAGGCTTAGTCTCGGAAGATGTAGCCAGGGTGCCCAGAGTTGAAGGACCAAAAGGTCTATTGGGATGTTTGTGCCTAGACAAGTTCCCATGAGTTCCCTGCTTAGACAACAATTCGTGCAATGCTTGAGAATTTCCAAGAGGCCTTGTATCTCATTCTAGACCGGTGACCTTCTTAATCAGCTCTGTCTTATCATTAAGGATTATTTGAAATTCTTTCTGTAAAAAATAAACCTTCTTGACAAGAGCATCTTTTTCTGATTTCAGATCCGAATCAAGAGTCTTCATCCCTTCAATTTCTAAATGGAAGAAGTCTCTTTCACTCCCTAGAGAATCTACCTTTTTCACAAGAGCAACCTTTCAGATATAAGCTAAGCAACTAGAACATTCTTCTTTTCAGCTTCTAGTTTACAAGAATCTCTTTCCTTTTGAAACATTTTATATTTTTTAACTAAGGAAATCTTAGCCCTTTTCAGTTTCAAACTCTCTGGATACAACTCTCTTCACAAGCTTATTCAATATTTTCTTCTTTTGCTCCGTTCATTTTGAAGTAAAATAGGGGAAAACAAATCAAATTCATGGAAAACGTCAATTGTCCTACAGAAAATACACGCGAAAAATGACATTTCCGTGGAATTCTTTTGTTTTCCCCTATTTTACATCAAAACAAACGGAGCATTCATCAGAATCGTTTTGACTCTTTTCAAAGTCTATATAGGATTATTCTCTTGACCATTATCAGTTTTGTCTCTTTCTTCAATCATGGAAGAATACTCAATAATATCATTGATTGAAAGGAGACATGAGATAAATTCACCCTCTTCAAGGGAGTTCATAATTCAAGGATAGCACATGATCACACTAAAGGGATTAGCCTTATTAATTAGTGAACTTGCTTTGAGACCAGTTGAAATCGCCATTACGTATCCTTAATCTATGATCCCTTAGACCAGAGAGCAGAATAGATCTAACCTAGGAATTATACCAATTTTAATTTTAGCAATTTTATAGGCAATACTATATAGATAATCAAAATCAAAGCATATTACTAGAGATTTTATGTGGAAATCCTTCTGGGATAAACCACAGGACCTTGTCCAAATAAAGAGATATCACTATGACAAAGTAAACAGATACTTACAAGACTCGAACTGGACTCCTTGGGACTTGATACAACGATCCTTTTGTACTCAGTCCTCCTGCCTTAATAAGTAATCACGTATCTGTAAGTCCCATTAATAACCGTAGCAGCATGTACTTATCTTAGGTTCTCCTAAACAATGATCATCCGCAAGGACTTGTCTCGTCAGCAACTGTGTCGGCTCCTCACCAACCAAACACTCTATCAAGTACAGAGGGTATTGAATATTGTTTGATATAACAAACTCTAGAGGGATCTCATAACAAGGGATCAACCAGTGCAAGTCAAAGATAATAGATAATGAAACTTGCAGGACTAGAGTGAGATTAATAGAGGAGGAACAACAGGAACTATTCAAACATAAATGAGAAACCCTAGATGAGCTTTTAAAGCCTCAACTCTATTATCTAAGAATACATAAAAATACTCTGATCTCGGATTATGAAAAGGTTGTATTTATAGAGCAACCAAAAAGAAAGTTACAAATTTGGAATTCTTTCAATTTTGTGCAACTCGGTCAACCGAGACCCAAGTGGGTCAACCGAATGTATGGTTGGTCAGCCGAGATACCCAAGTTGGTTTGACTGAGAATAAACACTCTGAAATTTTTTTTCACATACAATATTCTCCACACTCGGTCGACGGAGATAGTGGTTGGTTGACCGGATTGCTCAAATTCCTGAGATTTGGAGATCTGATTTTGATAAAATTGAGTTACTCTTGTATCTAGTCACCTAGGGTGCATGCACAAGATCTAAGTCAATTCCTCCTAAGTATAAACTAAGTATTTAAGTCTCACTTACCTTCCTAATGTGAGAGCGAAGCTTGATTGCATTTTCTTCAGGCTTCATCTTCACTAGACTTTAGTAGCAGAGGCATGAACTAAGACACACTAGATACTATTTTGGACTCGGAATTAGCCAATACAAATTTGGACTTTACACATGCAATGCCCTCACGCTCATGCTCTCAAACCTCGCTTCGGCTCTCACTCTCACTTTGTGTTCTTCTGACACCATGCTATATTTGAAATCAAGAGCGAAGCCACATAGGTCCAGGGGCACGGCGGGCGGAGGACTCTAGGCTCCCTAAACTTTCCAAGTGAAAAAAATAAACTAAATTTATACATATTATTTAATTTAAGAGTGCATAGGCATGAAGTAAGGGGACGGTTGCCCCCCTAAACTTTAAAAAAGACAAAAAAAACTAAATTTTATATTATATTATTTAATTTAAGATGACATAGCTAGGGCTGTAAACAGAGCAGATAGCGGTAAATTCGAATTCGAATTCGTATCCGATTATATATTCAGATATCCGAATAAATATCCGGCAGATTGTGAAATATGATATCTGTGTCCGACTCCGATTAAAAATATTTGAATTCGGATAGTATCTAAATTATTCGATTACTTTAATAAGTATTAAAAAATGTAAATTAATATTTAAAAAATATAAAAATATATAAATTTTTATTTAAAAAATATATTTTAAAGGTTATATTAATTTTATAAATAAAAAAAATATTATATAAACGGAAGGATATTTATCGGATCGAATATACCACTATCCGAATTCGTATCCCATTATAAACGGATAGTACTTTACTATCCGAATTCGCTCCGCCGGATACCTATTCGGAAAATTATCCAACTAAATGGATTCAGATATGAATCAGATAAGGATAATATCCGCATCCGTTTACAGCCCTAGGCATAGCCACGAGAAGGGGAGCCGCTGCCCTCTAACTTTAAAAAATATATTATTTACAAACAGTCATAGAGAGAGGAGATAGCTCACTAATTTGGTCGCAATTTTTTTCCCCATGGCTATGCCCCCGAATCCCCAACACCCTATTGTTAGCCCACCCTACAAGAAAATCTTGGCTCCGTCTTGTTTGAAATAGATGCTCTCAATCCGCACTCTAGTTACTTAAGGGGGCGTTTGACATCAATTCTGGTGATTCTCTCATTCTGATAAAGAATTAATTCTTATAAGTTTTGATTATCAATTTTGTACTGTGAATGCATTTAGTAACTGCAAGTCAGAATCAATTTTAGGCATTAAATGGTTATATCCTCAACACATATATAAGTATCATCAAGTACCAATTTTTGTACACACCAGTGGTAGTGTATCTCCCTTTGGGGAGTTATGACTCGTGTTCAAGTCTTTGGTGTGGCTGTTGACACTCACCATGAGTGCTAACCATACTTACCTCCTAACCCCTAACTCCTAACCCCTAACTTAGGTAGATATGATTAGGACCAACCAAAAAAAAAGCATCATTTTTTTATATTATGTCTCATCTATCTCGTCAATTTTGATGCTTACCTCATTAGTTTTAAATGTGTTTCTCAGAATTGATTTTGAAAAATGACTTTTTTTTATTCCCTAAAAATTGTGTCTAAAGAATGACGATTCTTAAAAATGACTTGTCAAACGCGTTTCGATTATTTCTGTTCCCAGGATAAGAAAAATTGTTCCCGAGGAACAATGCCAAACAGCCCCGACGTTGCTATGAAGAGGAATGCTCGCTCCTATCATAGAATTCAAAAAACAAAATTCAAACTCACTATTTTTTTGCACAGCAAGTGCAATTAGTCACAGTCTAATCCGAAATCTTCTTGAGGCCATATTTTCTCATCTGATCATTGAAATTTGTTACATGATATATTGTTTTGGGTAGCTCGAGGAGACCTAATTTTTTTTTTTTAAAGGTCTCTGACACCCCTTTAACCAATGAGCTCTGGCCTAAATTAGCAGTACATAACCTTGGGCCCACCAACAGTGCCTTATACAGCGAGTACGTGATCACAGTCGTCACTGTGGACCTATGGTCCATAAACAATAGGCTTCAAAGGGGATCAAAGTCCATTAAATATTAAACCCTTTGCTCATAACTCAGAAGCTTACTATTGGGCTTTTAGCCTAAAGTCCAGATCAGTGGCTCGTAAGCCCAAGCCTTATCTAGTTATATGGTTATAAATAGGGGGTCAATGAGCAGGCCCAAAAAAGCTGCCCATTATCCAATTTTAAGATCTTATGGTTAAGGTCGAGCTCAATTTCTTAGCCCCATATGAACATGGGACGGACTAGGGCTTGGCTACTTAAAGTCAGGCCATTTTTTTTTGTACAAGGCATCAATTGCCTAGTGTTAGTAGTTATGGCTGAAACAGTGAAGGGACCTCCGATTTGTCATATTATTGAGGGAAAGTTTATTTCTTGAAACTTGTGGAGCCACTAGGGGATTCTTCAACTCACTTCACTGCTTTATTTGTTTTGTAGGAAAATATTGTGGAAAAAAAATTCTCAGAAATAATTTCTTGAAAACTGTGAGCATGGATTTTTCTACCCACTTTCACATTTGTGGTTTGACTAAGAGTCGCCACCTATTCATTTTCAGGGATAGGTCCCGGATTGATTTGGATAAGGCAAATGGTCTATTAGAGTTAGGGTAAGCGGTTCGATTAAGTCCTGGGGAAGGTGTTAGGTACCCAAGACCTCCATTTTGAAATGGTTACCTACTCCCTAAATTTAAGTCAAATTTAATCTCAATATTAATTAAAATATCTAAATGTTTAATCAAATGCTAATCCAAGAAAGAAAGAAAGCTAGATGGGTTAGGGTCGAACCCGGGTTGGGTTGCCTACGTACTCACATTGGGGTGAGATCAGACCGAGCGTAGTTCTGGCACATGAGCCCGTGCCAAGGCTAAGGGTGGTGTGTGTGTGCATAAGGTGGTCAATGGTCTAGCCTAGGGGCTAGGGTTTAGTTGACCGGGTTGGTCAAGTGCAAGGTCTAGGTCTAACCGCAGTTAGAAGGGTGTTAATCATGGTTGAGTAGGCTAAGCAAGATCTAGCAAGCATGTTTTTGGTCTTTTGGTATTTTTAGATTTTTTTGGTATTTTGAGATTTTATAATGTTTTTGGTATTTTGAGATTTTATCATGTTCTTTTTTTTTGAATTTTCATATAGGTGAGATTTTGGCAAACTTAACTAATGTCAAATTTAATCCAAGAGAAAGACTAAGGAAAAGTTAGGCTAAAAGATTATATTTAGGACATAAAGAGGAGTGTGCATTGTGAATAGTAAATGGTCTATTGTCAACACTTATTTTGTTGGATTGGTGTTGATAATAAATCAAATACCATTGTCTTTGATATGAGGCATTTTGGATAAAGTCTTTTTTAAGCCCTTAGGTCCTTAAGTCATCATTTATCCATTCAAAATAGAACATGAAGAAAAAAGAAAAAAATGAAAAAGTGACAAGTGACAAGTGAAGAAAATGAAAACCTATCATCTCCTCTCTAATGTAATCCCTTTACACCATTATGAATGATGTAATGAGATTCAACTATGAAAATTAGAGTGATGATGAGTTTCCCAAATGATTCTAGAAGAAGGACTAGAATCAAAATGAAGAAACAAAATAAAAAGAGAGGTATAGCTTTAGCTTCCACTCTCTATGGGCCTACCCATATCCACACTAGTGGGTACATATGAAAGAAAGAAATATTTACACGAGAGAAAAAATAAGACATCTCCTTTCTTTTGAGGTGGGGTCCCTCTACACCATTAGATTGGTGTAGAGAGACCCAACTAAGCTTGAGAAAAGAAAGGTCTTCCCAACTTATTCTAGAAGAAGACTACAAAAAAAAAAAAAAATGAAGTAAAGAAGAAGATAAAGAATAAAAGGAGGAGTGCCTACTCCTCCAAGACTACTTCTCCAATGCTCCAAGAGGTGATGAGTTTTTAGAGTCCACAAAGGAAGAGAGTTAGTGAAGAACTCTAGGCTTTTAGTCCTAGAATTCTCTACACACTCTAAACCTTGGCTTCTTCTAACTTTCTTCAAGGCTAAAAAGAAATAAATGTGAGGAGAGGAGGAAGAGCTAGGGTTTCCACTTGAGATTTTGGAGGTGGAAGAAATGGCTTGTGAGGGTCTTGTATTTATAGAGGTTTCAATGGGTTGTGGCAATTTGATGATTAATAGAGGGTTAGGTGAGAAGAAGGGAGGTGATTGGTTGGTCAAAATTGATGTGGTTGGTGATTGGGTAATCAAAAAGGTATGTACTTGATGAGAGGTGATTGGGTGGTCAAAAGGAGTGTAAGAGAATTAATTATTTTGTAAGAGGTGTAAGAATGAGTGTAAGAGGTGTAAGAGAGTAAGGGAGGTGATTGGTTAGTCAAAAAGATGTGTACTTGGTGAGAGATGATTGGGTGGCCAAAAAAGTGTGTAAACACAAAAATGAGGCTATTTGGGGTTTGAAGAAAAAATAAAAGGTCTTTTGTAGGAAAGTGGAAAGTGGGCTTGGGTTTATGGGTTTTGGACATGGATTGAATAAATGTGGATATGTGGACTAGATCTTATGGATCATGGGTTGTTAGTAGATGGGTCATGGGTTATGGTTATTGGACTTTAGCTATGACAATTGGGCTTGAGCTATGGTAATTAAGCTTTCACTAAAGCAATTGAGCTTTGGCTAAGACAATTGGGTAATTAGGCTTGGCTACTTGGGCTTGGGTAATAGAATTAAGTAATTAAGCTTGATTGAGTTGTTTGGGTACAAGTTTGGTCAAATGGGCTTGGACCTTGGGTAAACCTTGAAGCATTTGAAGAAGCGGGAAGAGGGATAGGGGGTGTAAAAATAGGGTGCTTACAGATGCCCCTCTTTGTCGGAGGGTGCGGGCCAGCGAACGACAAATACTGAAATCACCACTATTTTTTCACCTTAAACCTGCGAAACTTGAAAAAATATAAGAAATAAGAATGAAATAACTTGAAACTAAGTTAAGTTTGCCAAGACAAAAATGTGGAGTGCTGGAGATGAAGATGAATGTATGATGGATGAGAGGAGTGAACACGCGTCCGTTTCAACGGAGATGTGGTGAAGGTTGATCACACAACCATTTCACTAGAAATGATGAGATGAGGGTCGATCACACAACCATTTCACCGAAGATAGATGAGGTGAGGGTCGATCACATAACCATTTCACCGAAGATAGATGAGGTGAAGGTTAATCACACAACCATTTCACCGAAGATAGATGAGGTGAGGGTCGATCACACAACCGTTTCACCGAGGATAGATGATGAGATGAGGGTCGATCACACAACCATTTTACCGAGGATAGATGAGGTGAAGGTTGATCACACAACCATTTCACTGAGGATAGATGAGATGAAGGTGGATCACACAACCGTTTCACCGAGGATAGATGAGATGAGGGTCGATCATACAACCGATTCACCGAAGATAGAGGTGAGGATCGATCACACAACCGTTTCACCGAGGATAGATGAGATGAGGGTCAATCACACAACCGTTTCACCGAGGATAGATGAGATGAGGGTCGATCACACAACCGTTTTACCGAGGATAGATGAGGTGAAGGTTGATCACACAACCATTTCATCGAGGATAGATGAGATGAGGGTCGATCACACAACCATTTCATCGAGGATAGATGAGGTGAGGGTCGATCACACAATCGTTTCACCGAAGATAGATGAGGTGAGGGTCGATCACACAACCGTTTCACCGAAGATAGAAGAGGTGAGGGTCGATCACACAACCGTTTCACTGAAGATAGATGAGGTAAAGGTTGATCACACAACCATTTCACCGAGGATAGATGAGATGAGGGTCGATCACACAACCGTTCACTGAAGATAGATGAGGTGGGGATCGATCACACAACCGTTTCACCGAAGATAGATGAGATGAGGGTCGATCACACAACCGTTTCACCGAAGATAGATGAGGTGAGGGTCGATCACACAACCGTTTCACCAATGATAGATGAGGTGAGGGTCGATCACACAACCGTTTCACCGAAGATAGAGTGAGGTGAGGGTCGATCATACAACCGTTTCACCGAAGATAGAGTGAGGTGAGGGTCGATCACACAACCGTCTACCGGAGATAAAGCAAGGCAATGATGGGTGTAGGATTAGCATCACTGGATGCTGTAAACGACATTCGGTCACACGACTGTATCCACATACTCCTTAATTAATGAGCTAAAAGAGCAAGATGAACGGTGATAGGTGCAAGACTAACATTACTGGAGGCCGCAATTGGCATCTGGTCACACGACCGTGTCAGTATACTCCTTGATTAGTGAGCTAGCCGAGCAGAACTAGGGAATGATGGATGCAAGATAGTGCGGACAACCACCCAATTGTCTCGCTGGGATAGGATGCAAGATAGTGCAAACAACCACCCGTTTGTCTTACTGGAAGAGAAAAGCAGGGTAGTGTAGACAACCACCCGATTGTCTCACTGGAGAGTGATATATGATAGTAGTCAGGAACTAGAGGGAGTTTCAGAAATAATGAAAGCAAATTTTTGAAGCAAGATGAGTTGAACATGAGGAATGAGAGTGGTGACCCTGAGTCTTAACACGAATCTTTGCCTTTTTGCACATATGGAGTCTGATGGACCTAAATTAACTACCGACTCGGTTGATCTGATTGTTGGTACTTGCCCCTTGGGATATACTGATCTACCTCAAATATCTATGTCATCCAGACTGACCTGCTGACTTGCCTTGCCCTGGTTCTAGTATTTTCCTTGCACCGGCGAGAGTGAACAATCGACTTTGAGCTGGCTCTACTGGGGTTTAAACTTGACTGATTACTGATGGGAGTAATTTGTTAAAAGGACTGATGGATTGACTGACAAAATGACACGAACAACTTGTTAAGAAGACAAATGAGCTGACTGACAAGTGGTGTGGTGGACTAACAATTGACTAATGGACTGTATACAATGAAATTGACTGTTTGTACTTTGAAAAGTGCGCCTGAGATTGCTTGTAGTGAGAGACCTAGCTAGGTTCCTTACCCTACAGGTAAAGTTGATCATGATGCTTGATTATCGGATATTGAAACTTGAATTGGTTTATCTTTCCCTTTTTTGCCCCTGGGCCCTTGCGGGTTTTCACCAGGACTGGGTTGTCCCTTTTGATCTTTGTCCCTTTTTTGCCCCTGGACCTTTTTAGGTTTTTGCCAGGACTGGGTATACAAGTTTTGCATTTCTCCGCTTCTGCTCTTGAACTTTTCTCTGATAGTTCTCTATCCTCCCCTTATCACCATCTGTCGGAAAGTGAGGACGAATGCTTTTGAACATCCATGCTCAATTCCTTTCAAGTATCAAGGAGGGCTTAATGTTTAAGACAAAACGTGGTTTGGCAAGAAACAAGGTAAGGCTCAAAGTTTTTGTTTCAAAAAGGGTAGGGCACCCTATGATATCAGTTCAGTGTCAGGGTGGAACCAACTTCTGCATCCTTTGTCCTTTGGTAAAGCTTTGCTTTGCTGTTGACCAAGTACTTTCTCTTTTTTTTTTCTTTTTTTTTTTTTATACATGATTGCCTGGTATTGTTGGCATTTGTTGTATTGTGACCGAACCTAACTTCAGGCTGCCTACGTACCCAAATAGGGATCAGGTCATGACGTAGTTCGGCTAAAAAGCCACTCTTGTTGTTGCTCTTTGTTGGTTGTTCTTTTGCATTGTTCTTTATCTTTCATAGGGTGCCCCTGTATAGGTTTTGAAAGAAAGACTATTAGGCTTAAAGGTCTAGCTAGTGGATATATAGCATGGGTAAGAGAGGTGTTGTGAGGGTTATCCAAAGATGGCCTCCTATCATTTCCTTGATTGGTCAAGAGTATGTATGGTCATTGCATCGTTCTTCATCTCAGCTGATGGACATTTGATGGCTCAAAGAGATCTTCAATTCTTATATTGCTTTTGTCCAAATTTGTTCAATCTCAGGAGGGCATCCATCAACTTCTTCCTTATAAGCATTAGAAACTAGTTCAATTATCAAATTAAGCATCTCAGAGAACAATGGGGCTTGATTTCAAAGAGTCATTTCATTAAGATAATATCGGGTGAATAGACTCAACTCGACAAAAGACAAATGAGACAAGGGTCATTAGCTACTGACCTGAATACACAGCAACTGAAGTAAGGGCCATTGGCCACTGACTGGCTAGACTGATGATAAAGAGACTGACATGGGCCACTGTGGCCAACTGCAAGACAAAAAGAAGAGACAGACATAAACACTGATATATGACCAAAAAGAGAACTGTTCAAAGTTCAGCTATAGATACTGGTTGAAGCGCCTTAGCTTAGAGGAGGAGTATGATTAGGGAGGGGAGCTTGAGTGATGTCCGTGTTCCCGGGTACAAAGCAGATTCTGTCGGTTTCCAGTAAATCTTGAATTACGTGCTTTAGATCATAGCACCTATCTGTAGAGTGTCCTGGTGACTGATGGTATCTACAATGCTGATCTGCTCGGTAATTCTTCAGGAGATTTGTCGGTGGAGGTTGGGGCTCCTTCAATGTGATCAGTTTCTTGTCCACCAAGAAGGACAGGAGTGCCGTCGGAGAGTATGGTAGTGGAGTAAATGCCCGGTTTCTCTTTTGTTCAAGAGTCATCTGGTGAGAGAGTAGCTTCCCCTGGGATTGCTGAACTTGTTGGGGGCGTTGAGCTTGTTGGCGGGGCAAGTTGGGCAGCCGGACTGGTATGGCTGATATTGTGTGTCCATCTTCCTCTTTCTTTCTGTTATCTCTTTTCGGATGGATGAGAGGACGAGAGGAAGATGCACCCTTTGTTCCCTGAAAAATGTCGACTGACCCGCTATCACCCAATGTTGATTCAATTCTGGCACCGCACTTAGCCATGGTGCTGAAGTCTGAAATTGGTTGTGCCGCCAGGAGAGTTTTGAGCGGATGCTTAAGGGTGCGGAGGAATGTTGTTACCAATTCTTCTTTCAGTAAAGTGGTAGTCATTTTTCCAACCATTTCCCTCCATCGAACTGAGTATTCGATGAAGGTTTCATTGTCCCTCTGGGACATTCTCTCCAGATCCGCTCTCTGTGGAACCAGATCCACATTGTATGAGTATTGGGCGATAAATGTCTCACAGAGATCTTCCCATGTCTGAACTCTGTTAGGGTCCAGCTTGGTGAACCATTGTAGTGCGGGCCCCTTTAAGCTCTTCTGAAACAACTGAACCAGCAGTTTTTCCTCGTGTTCAAGCTGAAACAATTCTCCACGGTATGCCCTCAGATGTGTCTCCGGACAACCTTTCCCACTGTATTTTTCGAAGTCGGGAATCTTAAAGTCCTTTGGCATTTGAATTCCAGGATGTATGCACATATCTCTAAAATTTGTGGACTTGCGGGATCCCTGATTTTGTTTTATCAGCTCTAGTTTCTCAATCCTCTCCCGGTAGGCATCCGGGATTTGGGCAGTGCTTGAAGATACATGGGCGGACCCCGTATGAGGTTCACCGCCGGCCCTAGCCTCTTCTTCCTCGTACTGGTTAATGATGGGTAGTGAGATATGGTGAGTAGGTTGGGGTTGGATTGGTGGAGGAGGGATGTTAAAGGTGGATTCCAACTGCTGTTGGTTTGATGTTGAAGGAATGTTGAGGGCGAGTAATGGTTGAACAGGTTGTGGTGTGATGTTGATGGTGGGTTGTGATGTGATAGGGTTGGTAGTAGATGGTGGAACTGGTTGTGATGGCCTTGCTGCCTCGACCGGTAGGGAGTTGGAGGAAGAGAGGGCATGAGTCACTGCCCTCATGAAATCTTGGACAATGTTTGTCAAGTTTTCAATGCTCCGGGCATTTTCTGTTAACCTTGCTTCAAAATCCGGGACTTGAGGTTGTGATCTCGGGGTGTCAGGATCTGTCTCTTGGCCGTCTTGGGGATCCATGTTGCAATTGGTTGATCAGGTATCAACTGATTTTGTTTTTCTGATACGTGCTTGACTCAGGGTCCACTCTTGAAAAGATGAGAGGTGTGGAGTAAGAGTTGGAATAGATAAGAATGAGGTAAGACGCACAGTCTAATTGACATAGAGATAATGCCCCTAGCCTGAAAGCTTAATATGACATGTAAGAGGGAGGATTATTATTATTATTATTTTTTTTGATTTTTTGATTTTTTTTATTGGGTGTGACAAGGCATATGTGATCCGATAAGGAAGACGGACGGAAGTCCGACATGCTTTAACCCGAGTTATTGAGAACCGAGGGCCTATCAGGTCAAAGTTGAGGATAGGTCTGGCAAAGACCTATCTACTTGGGATTTGAACCCTATATGCTATGTTGAGATGCAGGGTGGGGTGTATTTTATTATAAGCACAACAAAAGGCTCAGTACATGCCCCCTAGATGGGTGTTTATCTGGACAGAGCGTCCTGATATTCCACCATGGTTGGGGGACAGGTATAGGCTGCAAGCAAGTTAGGATTTTGAGTATCCCTCCCGGTAGGTTGCTTATAGAATATACCATAGCCTAGTGTATATGTATGCATGCAGGTGTAATGCAAGGGTGTTCCTAAAAGGATAGGGTTACTTAACACCGTATATGCGACTCCCCGGTATAGAACATACCTGAAAAGGGACGATTGGTGTAAGCGGGAGTGTTCAGAATCGTTCCCTGAGAGTAATCACCCAGCAGGAGTAATTCCGCAGACCTCCAAGACTGTTAAGCCTCTGTCACTGAGGATAGTCATCCAGCAGCCATAAGCGTAATAAGCCTCTCTACTGGGTTTAATGGGTCATTTACACTACAATGATATGTATGAAATGCACATTTACAAAAACACCCAAGAGATATAAAGAATAAGCAATTAATTAAGCTCTTAAGCATTTTGATTAATGTTGAGATTAATTTGGCTTAAGTTTAAGTTCCGGCTTGAACCAAATCCCCAGCAGAGCCGTCAGAGCTGTGAGCATGGATTTTTCTACCCACTTTCACATTTGTGGTTTGACTAAGAGTCGCCACCTATTCATTTTCAGGGATAGGTCCCGGATTGATTTGGATAAGGCAAATGGTCTATTAGAGTTAGGGTAAGCGGTTCGATTAAGTCCTGGGGAAGGTGTTAGGCACCCAAGACCTCCATTTTGAAATGGTTACCTACTTCCTAAATTTAAGTCAAATTTAATCTCAATATTAATTAAAATGTCTAAATGTTTAATCAAATGCTAATCCAAGAAAGAAAGAAAGCTAGATGGGTTAGGGTCGAACCCGGGTTGGGTTGCCTACGTACTCACATTGGGGTGAGATCAGACCGAGCGTAGTTCTGGCACATGAGCCCGTGCCAAGGCTAAGGGTGGTGTGTGTGTGCATAAGCTGGTCAATGGTCTAGCCTAGGGGCTAGGGTTTAGTTGACCGGGTTGGTCAAGTGCAAGGTCTAGGTCTAACCGCAGTTAGAAGGGTGTTAATCATGGTTGAGTAGGCTAAGCAAGATCTAGCAAGCATGTTTTTGGTCTTTTGGTATTTTTAGATTTTTTTGGTATTTTGAGATTTTATAATGTTTTTGGTATTTTGAGATTTTATCATGTTCTTTTTTTTTGAATTTTCATATAGGTGAGATTTTGGCAAACTTAACTAATGTCAAATTTAATCCAAGAGAAAGACTAAGGAAAAGTTAGGCTAAAAGATTATATTTAGGACATAAAGAGGAGTGTGCATTGTGAATAGTAAATGGTCTATTGTCAACACTTATTTTGTTGGATTGGTGTTGATAATAAATCAAATACCATTGTCTTTGATATGAGGCATTTTGGATAAAGTCTTTTTTAAGCCCTTAGGTCCTTAAGTCATCATTTATCCATTCAAAATAGAACATGAAGAAAAAAGAAAAAAATGAAAAAGTGACAAGTGACAAGTGAAGAAAATGAAAACCTATCATCTCCTCTCTAATGTAATCCCTTTACACCATTATGAATGATGTAATGAGATTCAACTATGAAAATTAGAGTGATGATGAGTTTCCCAAATGATTCTAGAAGAAGGACTAGAATCAAAATGAAGAAACAAAATAAAAAGAGAGGTATAGCTTTAGCTTCCACTCTCTATGGGCCTACCCATATCCACACTAGTGGGTACATATGAAAGAAAGAAATATTTACACGAGAGAAAAAATAAGACATCTCCTTTCTTTTGAGGTGGGGTCCCTCTACACCATTAGATTGGTGTAGAGAGACCCAACTAAGCTTGAGAAAAGAAAGGTCTTCCCAACTTATTCTAGAAGAAGACTAAAAAAAAAAAAAAAATGAAGTAAAGAAGAAGATAAAGAATAAAAGGAGGAGTGCCTACTCCTCCAAGACTACTTCTCCAATGCTCCAAGAGGTGATGAGTTTTTAGAGTCCACAAAGGAAGAGAGTTAGTGAAGAACTCTAGGCTTTTAGTCCTAGAATTCTCTACACACTCTAAACCTTGGCTTCTTCTAACTTTCTTCAAGGCTAAAAAGAAATAAATGTGAGGAGAGGAGGAAGAGCTAGGGTTTCCACTTGGGATTTTGGAGGTGGAAGAAATGGCTTGTGAGGGTCTTGTATTTATAGAGGTTTCAATGGGTTGTGGCAATTTGATGATTAATAGAGGGTTAGGTGAGAAGAAGGGAGGTGATTGGTTGGTCAAAATTGATGTGGTTGGTGATTGGGTAATCAAAAAGGTATGTACTTGATGAGAGGTGATTGGGTGGTCAAAAGGAGTGTAAGAGAATTAATTATTTTGTAAGAGGTGTAAGAATGAGTGTAAGAGGTGTAAGAGAGTAAGGGAGGTGATTGGTTAGTCAAAAAGGTGTGTACTTGGTGAGAGATGATTGGGTGGCCAAAAAAGTGTGTAAACACAAAAATGAGGCTATTTGGGGTTTGAAGAAAAAATAAAAGGTCTTTTGTAGGAAAGTGGAAAGTGGGCTTGGGTTTATGGGTTTTGGACATGGATTGAATGAATGTGGATATGTGGACTAGATCTTATGGATCATGGGTTGTTAGTAGATGGGTCATGGGTTATGGTTATTGGACTTTAGCTATGACAATTGGGCTTGAGCTATGGTAATTAAGCTTTCACTAAAGCAATTGAGCTTTGGCTAAGACAATTGGGTAATTAGGCTTGGCTACTTGGGCTTGGGTAATAGAATTAAGTAATTAAGCTTGATTGAGTTGTTTGGGTACAAGTTTGGTCAAATGGGCTTGGACCTTGGGTAAACCTTGAAGCATTTGAAGAAGCGGGAAGAGGGATAGGGAGTGTAAAAATAGGGTGCTTACAAAAAGTGTTTTACAAAACATACATAAAACTAAAGAACTATTTGCAATATAAACTTACTTTTTAGCATGTCAAACATAAAACTTAAATTTTCTCCTAATAAAATAACCCTAGCAATCCATTGAGAGTTTTCCTATCTGGGATTCAATCTGAAGGCCTCCTTCAAATAAGGAACACACCTAGCCTTCACCATCATCGCTACAAGGGCACGTGTAGACTGTAGACTCATAAGTCGTATCTAAAAGTTTACATTTTACACAAAATATGGACCCTTGGCTCATACCAAGAGCGGATTGTCGACTCACTTGAACATGATAAAAGGGTCTCTTGAAACCGATCTGAACTGACGGCCCTTGGTCCAAACCTAACAGAGGCACTTGTCCTATTTCATGAAATTTCCCGTGGTACTAAACTCACTATTGGTTAGCCGATCCATTCACCCACCCGATTTCTAATGTTTTTTAATTTTCTCCACCTACATCTAGTAATCTAGGAAATAATTTTTTTTTTGTTTCTTTTTGGAACGAGGGTATCCGTGCCTCTTAGAGCCCCCGACTAAGTCCCTCAGGCCATGCATATCCCTTTTTTTTATCGGTAAATGTCTGAGTATATTTGAATATCAAAAGAAATTACAAACAATTTACGGAAAAATATAATGAGAAGTAAATATTTGAGGGCAAGGATAAAAAGCATATAACAAAGAAACATGCAACAGAGACGGCCTCCAACTCCTCATAGTAAAATATCACTCACGTCCGCGTTTGCCCCTAAGTGATGGAGAGACATCCATTCCATAATCAAGCGGCAAATCTAAGCTAGTATTCAAAAAATTGGAGAAGACGAATTATCAAAAATGCGACTATTCTTCTCTTTCCAAATGGATCACGAAATGAAACTGAGTAAAATAGTCCAAATAGCTTCCTTGGCACTCATCAGTGTCATTAATTGCCAACTAGATAGGAAAGGATGATGGGAAGACTCAATCCACCCCTAATCGAGAGAAGAAAGAACCTCATTTCTCAAAGACAATCGGACAGTAAAAGAGCAGGTGATCCACTGTCTCTTCCACCATTAAACATATAAAATAGTGATTTGTCATACTCTACTTTCTATTCTTTAATGAACAACTGTAAGAATCTTACCTTGTACTGCAGAACTAAGAAAATCAGGATAAATCATGACAGGTGGCCAAGAAGGGGAATGGACTCAAACTCAAGACTTCCGCTTGTTGAGGCGGGGTCTTGGCCACCAGCCCGACCCCTCATTGGTTTCTAGGAAATAATTTAAAAACTGAAAGGGAAATAAGTGACTGCAAGGAAGGCAGCTGGAAAACAACTTTTGATTATGTATTTTGCTAATGAAAATGAAAGCACAACCAGAAAACACGACTAAAGAGTACCGTTGGAAAATCGACAGGTTTACAAAAAGATCGGCGAGAAATGCTTTTCTTTCTTTTCTCAATTAGGATCGATTATAACTGAAATTCACATTTAAAGTGTTTTATTACTTTGAACACCTACAAAGTAAAAGAATTACAACACATTCGGTTACGTACTTGACCGGCAATTTTTATTTGGATTCCAGCTGCAAGACTCATGATTTTGATAAGATTTTATAGTGAAAACGATGGAGATACTTTGAATATGGATCTTAGCACTTAGTAAAGAAGATCTACAATGACAATTAAGCAACAAAACAACTCAGATCTCTCTTAAGGCTATATTTCTCAATGAGAGTGAGCCATCTTGCGTCTCCTCTCTTCCTCCCCCAAATGATGTCATGATCAAGTAGTCAAAAGGTACTAGAAAAGATTATTACCAAGTTCAATAGTTGGTTAAATGGTAACTAGCCTCAACAAGTGGTGTATGGTTGTCGGCAGCTCGTGCCATAAGATAATGGGTTAACTCCCGCAACGAGTGCAACCCTCATGTTTAGTTGTCACTGTAACATTTGGATCCATATATATCTTTACTATTATAATGGGAGAGGCAAGCGTAGCCTAAATTTTCCAAAATTCCTAAACTACCCTTGTATACAACAAAACTTTAATTTCGTGTTTTACTTTAATTCCCAAACTACCCTCATCTATCTTTTTAAAGAATAGAATCAGTCAATCACGATTAAACTCGGGGAGAGTTCAATCACACCCACAGGTTAACACGTGTCCCTTTTAATTCCTATTGAATGTGGTTAACTCCTTCCCCTCGCTCTCACGTGCCACCCGCTAGTATATATATATGGAAAATAGTCACCTCCTCGGTCGGTGATGCGAGGAGGGCCGTCTTGGCTCCATTTTCTTGCCATGTGTCCTCTTTCTAACCCATTTAACTGTGGTTAAGATTCAGCCACCCTTAGGGTTCACCCATCTACCCTTAGTTTTTAGAAAAATAAAATAAAATAAATTTAACTAAAAGGTTAAGTAGTTAAATTTATTTTATTTTATTTTTCTAAAAACTAAGGGTAGATGGGTGAACCCTAAGGATGGATGAATCTTAACTAGGGGACTATTGCGATATATATATAGCGAGATGAAACATATGCTTAGACTTCTCTCACTAATTCATAATATATCTAATATATGAGTTTAAATATGAGATGAAGCTCTACAAACTTTGCAGGTATAATATACCAAGACGGGCCCACAAGTAAGAGGGCATTGAAATATTAGACTCTGGCTTTGAAGGAAAAACAAAACCCCTTCCACCAGGAAAAGTAGAGCCAGCCCTCACCGAAAGGCAGATTTGACATCCAACTCTATGGTGTATGTAGGCGTGTATTAGAGCTTGCCAAGCTTGAGCTTGATTCGAGCTCAAATATTTAGGCTTAGACTCTTGAGCTTGCCTTGAACAAGCTTGATTGAGCTCAAACTTTATTCAAGCTGGGTTGAGCCGAGCTTGGATTGACTCAAGCTTGATTTATGAAATTATTATATTTAATTTTAATAAAAATATTTATTATTAAATTATAATACAAGAAATTATAAAAATCAATACATCCATATGCAAAAATAAGATTTGGGTATAGTTTTTCAGCCTTAGAGATTAGAGAGTTTGTGAAAAGATTTTGCTTTTAACTTCTTAATTATTTCTGTTATTATTCTCTTAAACTTATTTATTATAAATTAAAAATTATTACAATTAATGATAAATAAAATTAAAAATATTAATTTGTATTAATATAAATAGCATTACTAAAAATTATTATATGTATATATAATATTTTGAGCCAAGCTCTAAATAAGTTGAGCCAAATCAAATAGGGTCAGGCTTGAGCTTAACTTGTTTAAACATTGGAGTTCAAATAAAAATTTGGCTTGGTTCAATCAAGCTTGAAATATCAGCTTGGGATTAGCTCGAATGAGCCGAGCTGAACCGAGTCAAGTCGAGTGATCAACTAGATTTGCTTGAATGCAGTCTTAGATATATGTTTGTATTTAGTCTTGGAGGAATTCTAGCCCTAATTTCTCTCATTCTCACTTTCTTTATGGGACCAACATGTGTCCTTTTTTCACATTATTTTTCAGCTCATTAAAGTTTCAACATTCAAAGCATTTCCTTTCTTAGTTTTAATCAATTAAAAAAGTAACGAGGACAGTGATGATATTTGTTGGCAACCGTAGAGAAAGTGATGAAAAGAAAAATTGGAGAATCACAATCAATTGCGATTGAATTCGGGGAGAGTTCAATCGCACCCACAAGCCAACACGTGTGCCTTTTAACTCTTACTAATGGTAGTTAAGATTCACTAACCCTTGAGATTCAACATTATAACCTTGGTTTATAAGAAAAATATTTAACTCTAGTTAAGAATTTTAACCATTAGAATTAATATTTTTTAAATATTTAGTTTTAAAAACTGAGTTATATTGTTGAACCCTAAGAGTTGGTGAATCTTAACCATGGTTAATAGGGATAAACGGGGACATGTGTTGCTCTGTTGGTGCGATTGAACTCTCCCCAAGTCAATCGCAATTGGTGATTCAATCTCGAAAAATGGAGGCTAGCATTGTCCTTAGTCTTATGTGAATGACCTACATGTGTTGCATTGGAGATAGGATCACAGCCAATTGCAATTGGCACATGTTGATTGTAAGAAAAAAAAATTGAATTTCCCGCACTTTTTTTCTCAACCAATCCACAAGAGAATTCAATTACAATTGGTTGTGATCCTATCTCGTCACATAGTTGGTGCGATGTCCTAGGGAAAGGAGTGGCATGTATCGTAGTCAATTGCCATTGAGCTCAGGAGAGTTCAATCGCACCTCAAGTTAACCCATGTTTTGAAGTAATATTGGCTGGGATTCAAAATTTGATGGCTAGCGCTTGGGTGGAGGCCTGTGGGCGGGCAGAGCTTGGCCCCACCCGAGTGGTGGAGCGCGTTTTGTGTCCATTTATTGCTTTAGAAACTCCTATTTTGAGATGCGTGTTTCTATTTTCTAGGACTCCGAGTTTAGACCTATAAATAAAGAATTATGGGTTTAGGATTTCTATCGAAAGATCAAGGAATCATGAGAGAGTGAATATTAGGGCTCCTAAGGAGAGTGGGTTTGCTCTCGAGGAGAGCTCTAGTTTTTCTCATGGGAGTGGGAGATAATATAAATGGTTTAAGCATACTAACTAGGGCTTGAGAAAAGATTAAAATGAGGGTAGATAGGGATCGTTCTTAAGATTCATTGAGAATGTGACTTGAGTGGGTTGTACAAGGGGTTTTGGGCTTGGGTTGAGATTAATCTGAGAAGAGAGCAATATTGTACCGGGTTTCTCAAGGTTTTTCTGAATAAAGAAGAATCAATTGGATCTTGACCCGTGAATGTAGGCAGGTTATTGTCGAACCACGTATATCTCTTGTATTTTCATTTGTGTGTGTTTGGTTTATTCTTTTCTGTCGGTATTATTTTATTATTTCTCCAACATGTTCCTTTTAACCTCTATTAATTGTGATTAAAATTTACTAATCCTTAGGGTTCAACAATTTAACCTTGGTTGTTTGAAAATAATATTAAAAAATATTAACCTTAAATGTTAAAACTTCTTAACTGGAGTAAAGTGGACATTTAAAAGCGGCTCTATGTGTATGTTCAATAGCAATTGAACAGGATGCTTTGGCCGTCAATATTGCTCGTCTACATGCACATGCATGATTAAAATCTTGCATGTGCATTGCCTTGACATATCATGCTTAAATCATGCAGTAGGCACTTTAATTGAATGTTTAAACACTGCGGTGGAACTATTAGTTAGTTCTTTTTTCCTAATGAGGGAGAGAAAAGAAAAGAAAATACCTATTGAGAGTAAAAGACCCAATTTTTTTTTTTTTTTTTGGTAGGACTAATTTGTTAACTAACTATGTCAGGGGTTAGGACTGTCAGCAGGGTTTTAGAACTCAACACATGGTGGGCGTCAACAGCCACACCAAGGACTCGAACACGAGTCTTCCGTCCCCAAATGGGAGATACACTACCACTGGGCCAAACTCATGGTGTGTATAAAAGACCCTTTCATTAGGCTGATTTGGGGGTGTCTATCCTACTTTACACATGTGGTATATGTATGGCATGTACATGCATGTTTGACTTTTTTTTCTCATTCTTTGTATCCCAAGTAATAGTCATATTCATATTTTATCCATCTCGACTTTTCAAGGGTCTCACTTTATATTAATGGTCAAGGCATAATTATCTTAGGACTAGTGGGTTAAGTAAAGGAGTTCTATTTTCTCAGCATTATTTATTAGATAGAATTTGTAAATGGTGAGTGGACTTTTCGCTTTCTTGATTCCAAGACCTCCTCATAATTGGATATACACTGCTATTTGAGCTAAGAGGAGCATGTTAATGTGTCCATTTTATAAATTTTGTGGGAAAAAAAATATTAGATCCCGTAACTCTCTCACTCTCTTTCTCCTCTAAATGTGATGGTCGTTTGACCTGCAAAGACACGATCAAGGTAGGATCTCAAGGACTGTATTTTATTTAGTTCATCTTTTTCATAAGAGAATGAGAATTACCACCTTTGTGTGATTCAAAGTTCTTTTATAGTTTAGCAAAATGTCTCATTACTAGTTTATCTATCTTATCTCTGTTTTCAATTGTACTATCAGTAGGGTTAGTTAACTATTGTTCCACCTATTATAAGAAACTAGAGACTCAACATGTATGCATGTCTATCCACATGACAAGAGGCTAAGAGGTTTCCCATCAATCAGGATTAGATTGACAATCTACACTTCTTGCTTGTTCGGATTGTACCATGACCTGGTATAAAGAAACATCTCTGAACATGGGTTGAATGGCGATACTGTAGCTTGGTGGTCCTCAGCTTGGCTGGAAAGTCAATGGCTTGCCCTAGCCAAACTAATAGCTAGGCCGAGTGGTAAGGTTGGTTTATTCGTGCTAAATATACTAATTGTTGTCAGGTTGGAGTAGTTAGGTCAGGACTAATAGTCAAGTTCCGAGTTCGTCATGTCGGAGTTCATGGTCAAGGTCTGAGCTCATAGACCCAAAATCGCAGTCAATTCCTAGCTCATAGGTTCGAGCTCGCATGCAAGGCGGGTGATAGGTCCTCTGATCGAGTTCGTGATCAGGTCAGATAGTTAATTAACCGAGCTATAGGTCAAGTCGAGATGAAATCCGAATGATCAATTTTCAAATTGTTTAAGTGTTGGTAGGATGGATTGTTCAGTGTCGTACTGTCATAAATGTCTCAAAGACTAAAGCAGATTTTTACCCTTAGAATATCTTAACAAAAAATAAAGCCTAATCGGATCATAATATACATTCCCATAAGAATTAATCTATTGTCTAACTTTTCAATGAATTAGGGTTAGGGTTTTGAACCAAGGGCTAGGTTCGAAGCTCAACCCAAACCCAGCCCCATTACTAACAATTTAGGATTTACTATGAATGGTCAGAGTAAAATACTCTAGCCTAGCCTCTCCAACTCACCACGTGTCTCTTTTAATCCTCTTTATCTATGGTTAAGATTCGCTAACCCTTAGTGTTAAAGAGTGATTTTTAAAAAAATATAAAAATGGAAACAAATTTAACCACATGGGTTAAAACTTCTTAATCAGAAATAAAAGGTATTAGAGGCTAGGCTAAAGTATTTTACTCTAGCCCAGCCAGAATAAATCCAGACTCCGTACTAACACATCCGAATCCTACTAATGGTTACCAAACCCAACACTAACCCTAAAAATGTTGTACGAATTAATCGGTCTGGTCAGAAACTGCCACACCTAATCTAGATTAAGCTAAACCCCCAACTGCCGAAGTTAGGCTGAAGCCCATGTTTGCGGGTAGCTTAGTTGACAAGGTACCACCACTTAGGAAGTAGAGGTCCTAAGTTTGACTCTTAACATCCTCTTGGGGCCACCCGCTTAAGGTTTCATGGGATCCCAAGTCATACATTTTTCAGACTATTGAAACCTATGTCGGCTAGGGACAAAGAGTCCATTTCATAAACTCCTGTTTTTAAGGCCAAAAGGAATGAAAATATGGTGAAACCATGCGACTGACCTGAGTAAGCCTGTAGGTCAGCAAAGAAAATCGAGTAGCCCATGTTTTCAATGCAAGTATTTGCCACATTTTTCCATAGCAACTTTTACATCCGTCCTGTACAATTTTCAACATCCCTCTTGGCCACAACTGCTAGTCTCAAGAGGTCGACTTCCAAACTCTCTCTCCCTCTCTCTGATAGCGAATGAGTGTTAAAGCGAACGTGAGCTGATGAGGTGTACGTGTACTATCCAACGGAACATGCAAGATGCATGTTATCACCACTTAGTTAAAGACCTCTCCATGCGTAGGCTGATGAGCCTATGCCCGAGTGTAATATAAGGGCATCTAAGTAAATGGTGAGTGAACATCTCCTTGTCACATCACCAAGTAAAAAATTCTCTCATTATTAGTACTAAAGGTGTTATCGATCCGAGTTGGGGAGTGTTCAAGCTCAGCTAGTTATTTGCATACGTTCAAGCTCACCGTTATAAATCAGTTGGGCACGCATATTGACAACTGTACATATTTAATATGGGTCTTGATATGTAATTAAACCTAACAATTGAATCCTCATCTGGGAGAGCAAATCCTACTGTCGGCACCTAATACCAAAAATGGTATTAGGGGCACATGCTCAATGACATGTTTACAACTCACATAACTGCATTTATTGTACCAAATTACCATCATAACAGCGTTTCAAACGGCTTTCTTTGAGCAAAAGGTAATTAAGTAAATGACATTTAGTCTATGTTTAAGTAATATTGTCGAAAGTTTGGACTCCACGATTCAACCAGCCATTTGTCTTATTCGTCCATAATTAATTATGGTTAAATGTAATTAACCTAAGGTTTATTTATTTATTTTTTTAAAATCAAAGTTAGATTGATAAACCTTAGGGGTGAGTGATCTTAACCACAGTTAGTAAGTATTAAAAGAGACATGTGGCAGCTTCTAAAGCTCCTTTTAACTTTGGTTAAGCATAATTAACCTAAGGTTAATATTTTTTATTTTTAAAAAAAAACCTAAGATTTGATGGATGAATCCTAGGGATAAGTGAATCTTAACCACAGTTTGTGGGTGTTAAAAGGGATACGTGGCAGCTTGTAAAGTCCCTTTAATTGTTGTTAAGCATAATTAACATAAGGTTAATATTTTTTTTATTTTTTTTCTAAAACCAAAGTTAGATGGATGAATCTTAGGGGTGAGTGAACCTTAACCATGGTTAGTGGGTGTTAAAAGGAATATGTGGCAGCCTGTAAAGGTCTCTTTAACTGTGGTTAAGCATAATCAACCTAAGGTTAATATTTGTTTTGATTTTTTCTTTCTAAAAATAAGGTTTAATGAATGAACCCTACAGGTGAGTGAATCTTAACCAAAGTTAGTGGGTGTTAAAAGGGATACGTGGCAGCTTGTAAAGCCCTCCTAACTGTGGTTAAGCATAATCAACCTAATGTTAATATTTTTTATTTTTTTTCTAAAAAATAAGGTTAAATGGATGAATCCTAGGGGTGAATGAATCTTAACCACAGTTAGTGGAGGGATATGTGGCAGCTTGTAAAGGCCTCTTTAACTGTGGTTAACCATAAACAACCTAAGGTTAATATTTTTTTAATTTTTTCTTCTAAAAATAAGGTTCAATGGATGAACCCTACGGGTGAGTGAACCTTAACCACAGTTAGTGGGTGTTAAAAGGAATATGTGATAGTTTGTAAAGCCTATTTAACTGTGGTTAAGCATAATCAACCTAATGTTAATATTTTTTATTTTTTTTTCTAAAAAACAAGTTTAAATGGATGAATCCTAGGGGTGACAGAATCTAACTACAGGTAGTAGGTGTTAAAAGGGATATGTGGCAGCTTGTAAATGTCTCCTGTGTTTAAACATAATCAACCTAAGGTTAATATTTTTTTTTTTTTGATTTTTTTATTCTAAAAGCTAAGGTTAGACGGATGAACCCTAAGGGTGAGTGAATCTTAACCACAGTTGGTGGGTTTTAAAAAAAAATAAAAAAATATATTAAACTTAGGTTAATTACACTTAACCACAATTAATTGGGGATAAATAAGACACATGGCTGGTTGAATCGAGGTGTCCACGGTCAAACAAAACTACTTAAATTGAGACTAAATATCAATTACTTAATTACCCTTTGTTTGCATAAAGTCGTTAGAACGCTGTTATGATGGTGATTTGTTGTAATAAATGAAATTATATGAGTTGTCAACATGTCATTGAGCATGTGGGTCCTAATACCAATTTTGGTATTAGGTGCAGACCAGAGGATTTACCCTCCTGATCTGGTGAGCTAATTCAAACTAAACTATCTTAATCGGATTGAGTAACCAAACCCGAACCTGTCGCATTAGTCCAAAGCCTCAATCAAAGGTTGGAATAGTGAGTTGGGCTAGAAATTGCTACCCCAATTTCTTTTTTTTCTTTTTACTTTTTTTTTTTGTAACGAAGAACCCCAAGCCCACCCTTTGGGTAGATCCGGTAAACAACCTACACATGCATGCAAGGACGGAGTTAGGAATTTTTCCTTAGGGATGAAGTTTTTTTTAATAATGAGTCCATCGTGGTCATAAAATTCGTTAATGTTGCATTCTAATAAAAGTCTAGTAACAAGGAAAACAAGGATCCTTTTTTTTAATAGAGCTATTATATAAATAAAATTAACTATAATTTTATATTATGAAGATTGTTTTTCAAATGCGTATTCCACTAGGTAGAACACGTGCACCTCCCATACTTGACACATGTCCCTTTTAATACTGATTAATTGTGGTTAAGATTCACTCACCCTTAGGGTTTATACATCTATCCTTGTTTTTTAGAAAATAATTTAACTCATGAATTAATAAATCTTAACTAAGGTTAAAAATGGTTAAAAGGCACACAAGCAAACATAAAGAATCAATCCATTTATATTATACATATAACCTAAAAAAAGTACAAAATTTTATTTGTGGCAATAATTTTTTTTTAGGAAGGCCACTGTATACAAAATTTTAATATTATGTATTTAAAAAAAAAAATTATACCTATTATATATAAGTAGTTTAAAAAAATTTTGGGGTGTCATGGCCCCTCCCTGCTCCCTGAGTCCGCCCCAGTTGCATGTATGCAAGACACCGTAACCCTCATAAACCAGTAAGCTCAAGGCCCATGTGGGATGCGGGGTCTTAAGCATGGCCGGGGTTTACCTGGTCCGAAAGGTGGGCTTGGGTTCCTCGTTTTACAAAAAAAAAAAACACTTTTCAGTCAATTGAAACCTATGTCGGCTACGGACATGTCTTTGGAGTCCATTTCATAAACTCTTGTTATTAAGGCCAAAATATGGTGAAACCATGCGACTGACCTGAGTAAGCCTGTAGGTCAGCAAAGAAAATCGAGTAGCCCATGTTTTCAATGCAATTATTTGCCACATTTTCCATAGCAACTTTTACATCCGTCCCATAACAATTTTCAACATCCCTCTTGGCCACAACTGCTAGTCTCAAGAGGTCAACTTTCAAACACACACACACACACACACACTCACTCACTCACTCACTCTCTCTCTCTCTCTCTCTCTCTCTCTCTCTCTCTCTCTCTCATAGTGACAAGTGCCGTTGCTGCCAAGTATTACACTCTCGCATAGTCTCTTCAGCCAACGTGTGCAAAGGTCTTTCACTAAGGGGGTGATAGCTTGCGTCTCACACGTACCACTAAGCGATATGCGCACACTTCCCTAACTTGCCATATGTCATTTTAACATTTATTAACTATGGTTAAGATTCACTCATCCTTGGGGTTAAATAATTTCACCCTGATTTAAAAAAAAAATAATAATAATAATCACATAAGTGTGAGTGAATCATAACCAAGGTTAATTTTTTTTTCTAAAAGCTAATGTTAGATTATTCAATCCTAAGAATGAGTGAATCTTAACCACAGTTAATGAGTGTTAAAGCGAACGCGAGCTGATGAGGTGTGCGTGTACTATCCAATGGAATATGCAAGATGCATGTTATCACCACCTACTGAAAGACCTATTCATGCGTAGGCTGATGAGGTTATGCCCGAGTGTAATACTCGGGCATCTAAGTAAATGGTGAGTGAACATCCTCCTTGTCACATCACCAAGTAAAAAATTCTCTCATTGGGACTAGAGGTGTTATCCAGCCGAGTAGGGGAGTAATCAAGCTCAGCTCGTTACAATATGCATATGTTCAAGCTCAACTCGAGCTTTAAACATTTGGTTCGAGCTCGGCTCGTTAAAAATAGCATAAGCTCAAGCTTAGCTCGGCTCATGATGACTAATCTTCCGACCAGCTTGTATTGACTTGGCAAAGCTAACTTTTAAAAAAAAATTTCATTTTCATTATTGTTTTATAACTTTTCGAAACTCTCTCTCACATTATTGATATAAAGGCCAACTCTCTCTCTTACCTTTGTTTTTTAACCAATGTGGGACTAAAAGTCTCTTTGCTGAATGAAAATACATAACATACGACAATTGCAAGTAGTTTGAATTAATTTTCTATCACCCTTAACGAGCCGAGCTTTTATCGAGCCGAGTAGAGGTGTGATTAGGCTTAGCTCGTTAATTAAGCGAGCTCAAAACCCAGTTCAAGCTTGGCTTATTTACTTAAATAAACAAATGAACTCAAACTTTTAACAAGTTGAGCTCGGGCAGTTCAATGGTTCGTTAATCACCCCTAATTGGGATTTGATCTTATGACCACCCTAATATATAAAAGGGGCACACCACTAAAGACATTCATTACGGTGAGTATGAGAATGCTAAGTTTGTTTATTTTGAAAAAAGAGGTGTTTTCATTATTTCACAAAAGAGAAATGCTAGTAAAGCTCCAAACTCTCTTGAGAGAGGTGTTTAGAGGTATGCATATGTTCAAGCTCAACTCGAGCTTTAAACATTTGGTTCGAGCTCGGCTCGTTAAAAATAGCATAAGCTCAAGCTTAGCTCGGCTCATGATGACTAATCTTCCGACCAGCTTGTATTGACTTGGCAAAGCTAACTTTTTAAAAAAAAATTTCATTTTCATTATTGTTTTATAACTTTTCGAAACTCTCTCTCACATTATTGATATAAAGGCCAACTCTCCCTCTTACCTTTGTTTTTTAACCAATGTGGGACTAAAAGTCTCTTTGCTGAATGAAAATACATAACATACGAGAATTGCAAGTAGTTTGAATTAATTTTCTATCACCCTTAACGAGCCGAGCTTTTATCGAGCCGAGTGGAGGTGTGATTAGGCTTAGCTCGTTAATTAAGCGAGCTCAAAACCCAGTTCAAGCTTGGCTTATTTACTTAAATAAACAAATGAACTCGAACTTTTAACAAGTTGAGCTCGGGCAGTTCAATGGTTCGTTAATCACCCCTAATTGGGATTTGATCTTATGACCACCCTAATATATAAAAGGGGCACACCACTAAAGACATTCATTACGGTGAGTATGAGAATGCTAAGTTTGTTTATTTTGAAAAAAGAGGTGTTTTCATTATTTCACAAAAGAGAAATGCTAGTTAAGCTCCAAACTCTCTTATCAAGAGGCATGTGTCATTACTTTTACATGTTTTTTTTCAATTCATTGAAGCAATAATCTTAAAAGAATGTGTTAATTGATTTAATTTGTTGTAAAAATAACCGGTTATAACAATAACACATTTCACTTTTGCATTGAGAATTTGGCACTTTTTTGAATTATGCGATTGCATGTAGCATTCCTCTTTTAGAAAGGGTGTCAAACCGGCCTTCTAATAAGTGGCCCGAAGTGGCTTGACCTTGACCTTCCAAGTCCTCAAAGTGGAGGGCCTTTTTTTCACTACCAACGATCGAGCCAAGCCTAATATTTTAAAGTACTCTTGCTCTAGGGCCGAGCTAGGTAACATGTAGAGCCCGGTCCATCCCATCCCCATACCCCTTATTACACATACATACAGAGTTGGGCACGCCTATCGACAGCTGTGCATAATTAATATGGGTCTTCATATGGAATTAAACCTAACAATTGAATCCTGATCTGGTGAGCTAATTCAAACTAGACTATCTTAATCAGATTGAGTAACCAAAACCAAACCCGTCACATTAGTCCAAAGCCTCAATCAAAGGCTGGGGTAGTGAGTTGGGCTAGACATTGCTACCCCAATTTCAATTTTTTTTTTGTAACGAGGAACCCCAAGCCCACCCTTCGGGTAGACCGGGTAAACCATGAGCACATGCATGCAGGGGCAGAGTTATGAATTTTTCCTTGGAGACGAAGTTTTTTTAATTAATGGGTCCATCGTGATTATAAAATTTGTTAATGTTGCATGCTAATAAAGGTCAGTAACAGGGAAAACATGGATCCTCTCTTTTGATAGAGTTATTATATAAATAAAATTAACTATAATTTTATATTATGGAGATTGATTTTTCAAATGTGCATTCCACTAGGTGGAACATGTGCACCTCCCATACTTAACACATGTTCCTTTCAATACTGATTAATTGTGGTTAAGATTCACTCACCCCTAGGGTATATACATCTACCTTTGGTTTTTAGAAAATAATTTAACTCATGAGCTAATAAATCTTAACTAAGGTTAAAAAGGGTAAAATGGCACACAAGTACACATAAAGAATCAATCTATTTATATTATACATATAAAAAAAAAGTACATAATTTTATTTGTGGCACTAATTTTTTTTTTGGGAAGGCCCCTAGATACAAAATTTTAATATTATGTATTTTAAAAAAATATCAATTATATAAGTAGTTTAAAAAAAATATTGGGAGGCCATGGCCCCCTCCTTGCTCCCTGAGTCCGCCCCTGCTGCATGTATGCAAGACACCATAACCCTCATAAATCAGTAAGCTCAAGACTCATGGGAACTATGGGACCTCGTACGAGTGGCCCCAAGAGGATGGCAAGAGTCGAATTCAAGACTTATGCTTCTTGAGACGTGGTCTCTTGCCAATTGAGTTACCCTAGTTTCAACATGCGGAGGCCACATTGTAAGCACCCTATTTTTGCACCCCCTATTCCTCTTCCCACTTCTTCAAATGCTCCAAGGTTTACTCAAGGCCCAAGCCCATTTGGCCAAACTTGTACCCAGACAACTCAATCAAACCCAATTACCTAATTTTATTACCCAACCCAAGTAGTCAAGCCCAAATACCCAATCACCCAATTGCCTAAGCCAAAGCCTATTTCCATAGCCCAAGCCCAAATGTCATAGTCAAAGTCCAATAATCATAACCCATGACCATCTACTAATAACTCATGATCCATAAGACCTAATCCACATATCCATATCCACCTACCCTATATCCTACAACCCATACCCATATAACCCATAGTTCACTCAACCCACCAACTCTCTTACACCAACCCATACCCATATAACTCATAGTTCACTCAACCCACCAACTCTCTTACACCTCTCTTACACCCTATATCCTAGAACCCATACCCATATAACTCATAGTTCACTCAATCCACCAACTCTCTTACACCTCTCTTACACCCCTTACAATACTCAACCATCAACTCTCTTACACTCCTTACAACACTCAATCTATCAACTCACCTTACAACACTCAAGTCTTTACCCACTAGCTCCTTTTATCCCCCATGTAAAAGACACAACCCAACCTCTTAGTTTTCCTATAAATACCAATTCCTTAGCTCCTTAGATCCATCCCTCAAGACCCCTAGAAGGTTCCCACCCACTTGTGTTTCTCTTGAGTTTGAAGAAGGGAGAAGAAACTAATGTTTAGAGTTTGGAAAGAATTCTAAGACTAAAAGCTTAGAGTTCTTCACTAACTCTCTTCCTTTGTGGATTCTAAAACCCTACCCCTTGGAGCATTGAAGGAGAATTCTTGGAGGAGTAGGCACTCCTTCTTTCATTTTCTCTTCTTTCTTATCTTTTTTTTATTTGGTTCTCTCTTCTTGATCTCCCATTTCTCAAGCATAGTTGGGCCTCTCTACACCAATCTAATGGTGTAGAGGGACCCCATATCAAAGGCAAGGAGATGCTCCTTTTTTCTTTTCCTTTCCATGTACATATTTTATTCTTTTTTATATACCCACAAGTGTGGATATCGGTAGGCCCATAGAGAGTGGAAGCTAAAGCTATACCTCTCTTTTTCATTTTGTTTTCTTTTGAGATTCTAGTCCTCTTTCTAGAATTTTTTGTGAAAGCTCATCCCCTCCTTAACATTCTTTAGAGCAACATTACATCATTAATAATGGTGTAAATGAACCACCTTAAAAGGGAGAGGATGAGTTTTCATTTTCTTTCATTTCTTTATTTTTCCTTCATGTTCTATGTTGAATGGGTAGGTGATGGTTTAAGGACTTAAAATAAATGATAGTTTAAGGACTTAAAGAGGACATTCTTAAAAATGTCTCATACCAAAGACAATGATATTTGATCTATTATCAACACCAATTCAACAAAATAGGTGTTGGCAATAGACCATTTACATTCATAAGGCACATCCCTCTTTATGTCTTAAACTATAATCTTTTAGCCAAACTCTTGGACTAAATTTGACTTTAGTTAAGTTTGTCAAAACCTTACCTATCTCAAAATACCAAAAACATGATAAAATCTCAAAACACCAAAAACATTCAAATATAACCAAAATATAAAAAAACATTCAAATATCCCAAAAAATATCAAAAAATATAAAAAATACAAAAAGACCAAAAAGAGACTTGTAGGGCCTCCTTAGCTTTGGTTAGCTCTTCTAACCATAGATAAATACCCTCTAACCGCGGTTAGACTTAACACTTGTGCACTTGACCTCCCCGGTCAACTAAACCATAACCTTCTAGGCTAGACCCTTTGACCACCCTATGCACACACACACTTCCCCCTAGCCTCGGCACGGGCTCATGTGCCAGAACTACGCTCGGTCTGATCTCACCATGTGAGTACGTAGGCAACTCAACTCGGGTTCGACCCTAGCCATCTAGCTTTCTATTTTCTTGGATTAGCACTCACTTAAAAACTTTGGACATTCTAATTAAACTTTGAGATTATAATTGGCTTAAGTTTAGGGAGTAGGTAACCGTTATAAAACGGGGCTCTTGGGGTGCCTAACACCTTCCTCAGGGCTTAATCGAACCACTTACCCTAACTCTGATTAGACCATTTGCCTTATCCAAACAAACAAATACCCGGGACCTATCCCTAAGAATGAATAGGTGGCGACTCAAGTCAAAACATATAATTGTGAAAGTGGGTAGGAAGATCCCATGCTCACAGCTCTGGCGACTCTGCTGGGGATGAAGTTCAAGCCGAAACTTAAATTTAAGCCAAATGATCTCAAAATTAATTAAAATACCTAAGTATTTAATTAAGTGCCGATTCTTTATACTTTTTGGGATGTTCCTTATACAGTGCATTTCATGCATAGCATACTAGTGTAACAACCTAATACCCATTAGACAGGCTTATTACGCTCACGGCTGCTGGATGACTATCCTCAGTGATAGGAGCTTAACAGTCTTGGAGGTCCGCAGAATTACTCCTGCTGGGTGACTACTCTCAGGGAAGGATTCTGAACGCTCTCGCTTACACCAATCCTCTCAGGTATGTTCTATACCGGGGAGTCGCATATACGGTGTTAAGTGATCCCCCATCCTTTAGGAACACCTTGCATTACCCCAGCATGCATACATATAGAATAGGCTGAGGTATAGTCTACAAGCAGCCCACCCTGGAGGGATATTCTAAACCCTAACCTGCTTGTACCCTATACCTGCCCCCAATCTTGGCTGAACTTCAGGACATTTTGTCCAGATAAACACCCATCCAGGGGGCATGTACTGAGCCTTTTGTTGTGCTTGTAATAAAATACACCATACCCTACCTCTTGACATAGCATATGAGGTTCAAATCCCAGGTAAATAGGTCTTCACCAGACCTATCTCTACCTTTGACCTGATAGGTCCACGGTTCCCAACAGCCCGAGTTGATGCATGTCGGACCTCCATCCGTTTGCCCTATCGGATCACATATGCCTTGTCACACCCAATTAAAAAAAAACCAAAAAACAAAAAAAATCAAAAATAAAAAAATAAAAAATTCCTCTCTCTTGCATGACTAGGGGCATAGTCCCTATGTCAATTAGATCTTGCTAGGTCATTTACATGCTTTCTAGTCTTCCCCCACTCTTACTCATTCCGACTCTTACTCCGTACATTTCAATCATTTCAGGAGCAGATCATGAGTCAAGCACGTATCTGAAAAGCAAAATGGACCCTCGAGACGGCCAAGAGACTGATCCTGACACCCCAACATCACAACCACATGCCCCGAATCTTGAGGCAAGAATAGCTGAGAATGCCCAAAGCATAGAAGAGCTGAAAAATATTGTGCATGATTTTATGCGGGCCATAACACACGCTCTCTCCTCCTCAAATCCCCGATCGGCCGATGTGCCCGACCCATCACCAACCAATCCGCTACATATTATCCCTCCACCTCCCAGTCATCCACCGCCAGAATTCACTTTCAACATACCACCCCCACCTGTCCAACCACAACCCATTCCCCGCATCACACCACCTCTCATAGACCAATTTGAGGAGGAAGAAGCCAGAGCTGGCAATGAACCCAATACCAGGTCCGCTCACATATCTTCCAGCACAGCCCAGATCCCTGATGCATACAGAGAAAGAATTGAGAAACTAGAGGAGTTGGTAAGGACAACTCAGGGAACCCGTAGATCTACAGATTTCAAAGAGATGTGCATGCACTCAGAGATTCAACTGCCCCGGGATTTTAAGATACCTGACTTTGAGAAGTATAATGGGAAGGGTTGTCCCGAAATGCATTTAAGGGTTTACCGTGGAGAACTGTTCCAGTTGGAACATGATGACAAGTTATTGGTGCAACTGTTTCAGAAAAGCTTGAAAGGGGCAGCCCTACAATGGTTCACTAAGGTGGATCCAAACAAAGTCAGAACTTGGGAGGGTCTCTGTGAGACATTTTTGGCCAAGTACTCCTATAACGTCGATCTAGTCCCGCAGAGGATAGATTTGGAAAAGATGTCCCAGAGGGATAACGAGACCTTCATTGAATACTCTGTTCGGTGGAGAGAAATGGCCGGAAAAATGAGCACCCCTTTACCCGCGGAGGAGCAAGTGACCACTTTCCTCCGTACTCTTAAGCATTCACTTAAGACACTCCTGACCGCACAACCGATCTCTGACTTCAGTACTATGGCCAAATGTGGTGCCCAGATTGAAGCAACAATGGATGACATAGGGGCATTCGATATGTTCCAGGGTTTGAAATGTGCATCCTCTTCCCATGCTCCCCTGCCTCCAAGAAAAGATAATAGAAGGAAAGAAAATGATGGACAAATGGTCGCGGCCATACGGGTCCCTAACTTGCCCCAACAACCTCGGCAGCCCCAGCAGGCTCGACAGCCTCAGCAAGCTCAACAGAACCAGGAAAAACTCCTCTCCCACCAGATAACATTTGAACAAAGGAAAATCGGGAGTTCACACCGATCCCGTATTCTTTGTCGGCACTCCTCCCATTTCTGTTGGGCAAGAAGCTTATTACACTGAAGGAGCCTCAGTCTCCACCAGTTAACCTTCCAAAGGGATACAGGCCGGAGCAGCACTGTGGATATCATCAATCACCGGGGCATCCTACAGATCGGTGCTATGACCTAAGGCATGTTGTCCAGGACCTATTGGAGACAGAATCAATTTGCTTTGCACCAGGGAACACCGACATCACCCAAGTCCCTCTGCCTAATCATGCTACTCCTGAGAATTAAGGCGCATCAGCCGGAAGCCCTTACAGTCGAATTTTGAGTAAACTCTATGTTTGTCGTGTCTTTGCTTCATTTTGTTATCAATGTCTTGCAGTCGGCCTGTCGGCCAGTGTCAGTCCTGTCGTCCAGTCCAAGTCAGTCAAGTGGCCTATGGCCTTTTGCGTCATTTTGCTTTACATCGAGTCTGTTCACCCTTTTATGCAATTTAATGAAATGACACTTTTAAATCAAATTTCTATTGTGCTCTGAGATGCTTAATTGGGAACTGAACTAGTTTCTAATGCCCATAAGGGACAATTTGATAACAGAAAGTGATCGTTCAGCGAAAGGCGTAATGCTCAAATCAACAAGTACTCCTCCAACATTGAACGAATTAAGACAAGAACAATACAGGGGCAACGAAGACCTCTTTGAGCCGTCAAATCCCAACCAACTGAAAGGAGAATGATGCAATGAACGTACATGCTCTTGACCAATTAAGGAAATGATAAGAGGTCATCTTTTGATAAACCTCACTTACCCATGCTATATATATCCGCTAGTTAAACCTTTGAGCCTAATAGCCTTTCTTTCAAAATCCACACATGGGCACCCGTGAAAGTCAAAAGAACAATACAAGAGGAACAACCAGCAAAAAACAACAACAGAGTGACTTTTTGGCCGAATTACGTCATGACCTGATCCCTATTTGGGTACGTAGGCAGCCTGAAATCAGGTTCGGTCATAACACAGCAAATGCCAACAATACAAGACAATCATGCACAAAAAAAAAACAAAACAAAACAAAAAAAGAAAAAAAAAAGAGAAAAAAAAGAAAGAAAAAAAAAGAAAAAGAAAGTACTTGGCCAAACAAAGCTTCACCAAAGGACAAGGCATACAGAAGCTGGTTCCACCCCGACACTGAACAAGTATCATAGGGTGCCCTACCCTTGCTGAAACAGTAAATTTGAGCCATATCTCCTTTCTAGCCAAACCACGTTTCGTCCGAAACATTAAGCCCTCATTGATCTTTGAAAGGAATTGAGCATTAACGTTCAAAAGCATTCGTCCTCATTGTTCGACAGGCGATGATGAGAGAAGACTGGAGAATTATTGGAGAAAGGTTCAAGAACAGATGAGAAGATGCAAAACTTTTGTACCCAGTCCTGGTGAAAACCCGAAAGGGTCCAGGGGCAAAAAAGGGATAAATCAAATTTCACGGGCATAGTAAGGAATCATCAATCCTACTATTGCGCAAAAATTACGTGAACCCAGTCCTGGTAAAAACCTGAAAAGGCCCAGGGGCAAAAAAGGGATAAAAATTAAAAATGTGCAACCTAGTCGCGGTGAAAAGCTGAGAAACTTGGGAGCAAAATAGGGAAGCATAATTAATACAAGTACGAGTATCAATCAATCAGGAACAGATGCAGATCTATTTTAAAGATGATCAACCACAGCTTCATCAATGTTACCTGAAGGCGAAGGAACCTAGCTAGGTCTCCCACTGCAGGCAATCTCAAACACACATACAAGTGGTCAATTTCATTATAAACAGTCTGCTGGTCAACCGTCAGTCTACCGTCAAACCACTAGTCAGTCAGTCCATCAATCTTTTTAAGTTGTTCGCATCACCTGTCAGTCAATCCATCAGTCTTTTATCAAGTCGTGTGAATTCATAATCAGTCAAAGTCCATTCCCCAGTAGAGTCAGCTCAAAGTCGACTGTTCACTCTCGCTGGTGCAAGGAAAACACTGGAACCATGGCAAGGCAAAGTCAGTAGACTATCCTGGATGTCACAGATGTTTAAAAAAGATCAGTACACCCTGGGGGGCAAGTACCAACAATTGGACCATCTGAGCCGGGGGCAATCTAGTTCGACAGGTCAGATATATACAGAGAGGCAAAGATACATGCAATGGCTCAGGGTCACAACTCTCGCTCCCTCATATCTAATTCATTCGAATTTTCAAACTCATTGTCATACTCTCTATAACTCTTGCTTATTCTTATCAGCAACCTATTCAAATCACTCCAGGTGAAGCAGTCGGATGACTATCTTCACCCTCCTTAGTCCGCTATCCAGTCAGACAATGGGGCCGTTGTTTGTGCTGTGTTGCGTTCCCCTTCAGTGAGACAATCAAACGGTTGTCTACACTATGTTGGCTTGCTACCTGGTGAAGCAGTCAGGCGGCTGTCTTTACCCTTTTTATCTTGCAACCCAGTCAGATAATGGGACCGTTGTCTGTGTTGTGTTGCATTCCCCTTCAGTGAGACAATCGGGTGGTTGTCTACACAATCTTGGCTTGCTACCAGGTGAAGCAGTCGGGCGGCTGTCTTTACCCTCTTTATCTTGCAACCCAGTCAGATAATGGGGCCGTTGTCTGTACTGTGTTGTATTCTCCTTCAGTGAGACAATCAGACGGTTGTCTACACTATCTTGGCTTGCTACCAGGTGAAGCAGTCGGGCGGCTGTCTTTACCCTCTTTATCTTGCTACCCAGTCAGACAATGGGGCCGTTGTCTGTACTGTGTTGTATTCTCCTTCAGTGAGACAATCGGACGATTGTCTACACTATCTTGGCTTGCTACCAGGTGAAGCAGTCGGGCGGCTGTCTTTACCCTCCTTATCTTGCTACCCAGTCAGACAATGGGGCCGTTGCCTGTACTGTGTTGTATTCCCCTTCAGTGAGACAATCGGGCGATTGTCTACACTATCTTGGCATGCTACCAGGCGAAGCAGTCGGGCGGCTGTCTTTACCCTCCTTATCTTGCCACCCTGGCAGACAATCGGGCGGTTGTCTACAGCGTTGCATTCCACCTCAGGTGAAGCAGTCGGACGGCTGTCTTTACCTTCATTTATCATTCTCGGACAATCGGGCAGTTGTCTGTGACTTCGCTTCCCCTTCACTATTAAAGGAGCACTGGAACAGTCAATTTCAGTTGCGGCCTCTTGTGAAGTCTAACTCTAATCGACTAGCTCACTAATCAAGGGGTATGCGGATGCGGTCGTGTGACCGGGTGTCGTTTACAGCCTCCAGTGACGCTAATCTTGCACCCATCATTGCTTTGATTCATCTCCGGTAGATGGTCGTGTGATCGACCCTCACCTCATCTATCTTTGGTGAAATGGTTGTGTGATCGACCCTCACCTCATATATCCTCGGTGAAACGGTTGTGTGATCGACCCTCACCTCATATATCCTCGGTGAAACGGTTGTGTGATCGACCCTCACCTCATCTATCATCGGTGAAACGGTTGCGTGAACGACTCTCACCTCATCTATCCTCGGTGAAACGGTTGTGTGATCGACCCTCATCTCATCTATCATCGGTTGTGTAATCAACCTTCACCTCATCATCCGGTGGAATGGTTGTGTGATCAACCTTCACCTCATCTTCGGTGGATGGTTGTGTGATCAACCTTCACCTCATCATCCGGTGGATGGTTGTGCGATCAACCTTCACCTCATCATCCGGTGGATGGTTGTGCGATCAACCTTCACCTCGTCTACGATGGAATGGTGTTGTGATCAACCTTCACCTCGTCTCCGGTGGAATGGTTGTGTGATCAACCTTCACCTCATCTCCGGTGGAATGGTTGTGTGATCAACTTTCATTTCATCTCCGGTGAAATGGTTGTGTGATCAACCATCACCCTATCTCCGTTGAAGCGGATACATGTTCACTCCTCTCATCCATCATGCATCTCCAGCACTCCACATTTTTGTCTTGGCAAACTTAACTTAGTTTCAGGTTAGTTCATTATCATTTCTTATATTTTTTCAAGTTTCGCAGGTTTTACTGTGCAAAAATAGTGGTGATTTCAGTCTTTGTCGTTCGCTTGCCCGCACCCTTCGACAAAGAGGGGCAGCTGTAAGCACCCTATTTTTGCACCCCCTATTCCTCTTCCCACTTCTTCAAATGCTCCAAGGTTTACCCAAGGCCCAAGCCCATTTGGCCAAACTTGTACCCAGACAACTCAATCAAACCCAATTACCTAATTTTATTACCCAACCCAAGTAGTCAAGCCCAAATACCCAATCACCCAATTGCCTAAGCCAAAGCCTATTTCCATAGCCCAAGCCCAAATGTCATAGTCAAAGTCCAATAATCATAACCCATGACCCATCTACTAATAACTCATGATCCATAAGACCTAATCCACATATCCATATCCACCTACCCTATATCCTACAACCCATACCCATATAACCCATAGTTCACTCAACCCACCAACTCTCTTACACCAACCCATACCCATATAACTCATAGTTCACTCAACCCACCAACTCTCTTACACCTCTCTTACACCCTATATCCTAGAACCCATACCCATATAACTCATAGTTCACTCAATCCACCAACTCTCTTACACCTCTCTTACACCCCTTACAACACTCAATCTATCAACTCACCTTACAACACTCAATCTATCAACTCACCTTACAACACTCAAGTCTTTACCCACTAGCTCCTTTTATCCCCCATGTAAAAGACACAACCCAACCTCTTAGTTTTCCTATAAATACCAATCCCTTAGCTCCTTAGATCCATCCCTCAAGACCCCTAGAAGGTTCCCACCCACTTATGTTTCTCTTGAGTTTGAAGAAGGGAGAAGAAACTAAGGTTTAGAGTTTGGAAAGAAATCTAAGACTAAAAGCTTAGAGTTCTTCACTAACTCTCTTCCTTTGTGGATTCTAAAACCCTACCCCTTGGAGCATTGAAGGAGAATTCTTGGAGGAGTAGGCACTCCTTCTTTCATTTTCTCTTCTTTCTTATCTTTTTTTTATTTGGTTCTCTCTTCTTGATCTCCCATTTCTCAAGCATAGTTGGGCCTCTCTACACCAATCTAATGGTGTAGAGGGACCCCATATCAAAGGCAAGGAGATGCTCCTTTTTTCTTTTCCTTTCCATGTACATATTTTATTCTTTTTTATGTACCCACAAGTGTGGATATCGGTAGGCCCATAGAGAGTGGAAGCTAAAGCTATACCTCTCTTTTTCATTTTTTTTTCTTTTGAGATTCTAGTCCTCTTTCTAGAATTTTTTGTGAAAGCTCATCCCCTCCCTAACATTCTTTAGAGCAACATTACATAATTAATAATGGTGTAAATGAACCACCTTAAAAGGGAGATGATGAGTTTTCATTTTCTTTCATTTCTTTATTTTTCCTTCATGTTCTATGTTGAATGGGTAGGTGATGGTTTAAGGACTTAAAATAAATGATAGTTTAAGGACTTAAAGAGGACATTCTTAAAAATGTCTCATAGCAAAGACAATGATATTTGATCTATTATCAATACCAATTCAACAAAATAGGTGTTGACAATAGACCATTTACATTCATAAGGCACATCCCTCTTTATGTCTTAAACTATAATCTTTTAGCCAAACTCTTGGACTAAATTTGACTTTAGTTAAGTTTGTCAAAACCTTACCTATCTCAAAATACCAAAAACATGATAAAATCTCAAAACACCAAAAACATTCAAATATAACCAAAATATAAAAAAACATTTAAATATCCCAAAAAATCTCAAAAAATATAAAAAATACAAAAAAGACCAAAAAGAGACTTGTAGGGCCTCCTTAGCTTTGGTTAGCTCATCTAACCATAGATAAATACCCTCTAACCGCGGTTAGACTTAACACTTGTGCACTTGACCTCCCCGGTCAACTAAACCATAACCTTCTAGGCTAGACCATTTGACCACCCTATGCACACACAAACTTCCCCCTAGCCTCGGCACGGGCTCATGTGCCAGAACTACGCTCGGTCTGATCTCACCATGTGAGTACGTAGGTAACTCAACTCGGGTTCGACCCTAGCCATCTAGCTTTCTATTTTCTTGGATTAGCACTCACTTAAAAACTTTGGACATTCTAATTAAACTTTGAGATTATAATTGGTTTAAGTTTAGGGAGTAGGTAACTGTTATAAAACGGGGGTCTTGGGGTGCCTAACACCTTCTTCAGGGCTTAATCGAACCACTTACCCTAACTCTGATTAGACCATTTGCCTTATCCAAACAAACAAATACCCGGGACCTATCCCTAAGAATGAATAGGTGGCGACTCAAGTCAAAACATATAATTGTGAAAGTGGGTAGGAAGATCCCATGCTCACACACATGTGGCTAAAATGGCTTGGGATTGTCTCTGGCAGAAGCCAGAAAAAGGTTTTGGGCATACACATATCATCTGACATGTGACAATAAAAAAAGAAAGAAGTCATTTCATTTTCTCCCCATGTTTTTCTCTTCTCTCCACTTGATATCTCTCAATGCATGGCATGAGATTGTCTCTGGCAGATGCTAAAAAAATTGGTCTCTTGCTTCACACATCACTTGAAATGTGACGAGGACAAGTCATTTCATTTTTTCCTCATATTTTTGACTTTTCTCCACTTTATATCTCTCCCCTTTTTATTGGCAAAAGATAGAGCCATACTCGGGCATCCACAAATCATGGGGCACCTAGCGACAATTTGGGGATAAATCATTTCATTTTCTCTCATGATTTTGACTTTTCCCCCTTTAATTATGGGAAGGTGCCCCGTGACTTGGGGATGCCCGAGCATCCACCAGAGGTAATCTTTTGTCCTTTTATCATCACATGTAAGATGATATGTGGGCCGGAGACCATTTTTTCTGGCATCTTCTAGAGACAATCCGATGCGAAAATGCGTAAGATAGCGTAGGTGCAAAACAAAACATTGATCACGTTGCAAATAAGAGCTTCGCTTGGGCAAAAAGCAAGAAAACAAAGAGTAGGGGGCTGATGGAATTGAAATCTAAGCTGCCAAACCCTCATTGTCCATAACCCCACAAACCCTAAAACCTTTTGTTTCAATCACGTGAAATTATTAGTATTTAATTTCCCAATCCGCCGTATCCGAAAAGGCAAAGCCATCATTCAAATTTCAATCCCTATGGACACTCCAATTCAAGGACGACTCGTGGTTTCTACCCACTCAAGCACGTGAAATAAAGCCCAACAAAAAATAATAAAAAGTTGGGCATTTTGACACGTGGATGACTCGTTTTCCACGTGCTTATTTACGTTAGGCACCCAGATATTCTAACGGTGTGTTTGGAACAACAACCCATTTAAATCCCTTTTAAGCTCTCACCCTCTCTCCCCTTGTTTCTGTCATAGCATTTCATTCACTCTCTTCCTCTCTATACATAATCTTCAAATGAAAAACTGTGATTTATCCTTAGCCATGAGGAGGAACTTGAATTTGGATCTCTGTCTTCTCCCTACCGGCCATCGTCCCTCCACCGACTCCGGCACCGACTCCATGTAAGTATATATATATATGTGTGTGTGTGTGTGGTCGGTGTAATTTGGTTGAGTATAGATCTCATGGTGCTGCATTTGCTTGACTACTGTAGGAAGGATGGATCAAGCAGTAGCCCGCTGCAACCACTGACCTTCTTCTACAATGGACGGGTTTGCGTTTCTGATGTAACTGAGCTTCAGGTATGCTTCATTATCTTTTGGCATGCTATATATATATATGCACCAGTTTACGAGATTTAATGAGTCTGGGTGACTTTTGCTAGAGGTGTCCATAGGAAGTGTTTGGTAAGGTATACGGGAAATATGAATCCATATATCCATTCAGAAGGGACGTGAACAGATCCCTATCTGAATGCAAACTGGGTTGATAGGGGGTTCCCGAGTTGACTCAGTCCTTCCCCTGAATTATGAATGACTCGGACACCAAATTTATTTTTTTTAAAAATGTATCCGTTCATCTGGTTTGGAACTTATGAGTTATGATCCGACCCATCTTTACTTTTCACGGGTTAGGGTTGATGTTTTGTGTCGGTTCGATTGGTTACTCGCCCTGCCCCTCTGAGCCTGTAAATTCGGAAGTTTTTATTTCTTCCCTAAGGCCCATGGACCGGGTAGCAAGCGAAATTTCACAAAATCCCGGTTTCGTCCAATCCCCCTCGGTATCGGTATGAAAAGGATTTCGGAAAATGCAATTTCGACTGAGATTTCAGAAATTTCGGGTGAAATTTTGGAATTTTGATTTTGAATTATCTTTACTATTATTTTTTACAAAATTCTGAAATATTTCGAAATGTTTACCAAAATTTCATAAATTTATATATTTATTTCTAATCTAAATAAAAAAATGATATCTTAGAAATAATATTTTCTGACATTTGAGACCAAAATATTCTAAAATTTTAGACCAAAAATTCGTGAAATATAAAAAATTATATGAAATGTATATATATATATATATAATATTAAAAAAATACAAATTCAAAACTTTTGCCAAAATAACCAAAATTTTTGAAATTTCGGTTCGGGTTGAAGGACCAAAATCGTGGTAAAAATTGAAATTTCAAATCTTGTTGGGTAAGACTAATTTTTTGCCCCAAGCCACATGCTTTACCATACCATTATGAGGAATACTAGCACTACTCTCAGTCATCTCATACTCTCACCCTCTACCAAACACCTGTTCCAATTATTAAAGCACTCTCACAAAAAAAAAAAAAACAACAGCACCTTTCCAAAAAAGTGGCAGGCGGTTGGTAGAGGGTGAGAGTATGGTTGACTGCTAGCACTCATCATACCTTTATATAAATGTATAGTACTAAATATAAATATAAATATAAATATAAATGTATACTATGCCTTATATTATTATTAGGTCAAAATGCATTTATATTAGTACTGCATTAAATTTAAATAAACACTTTTTTTGTAAGAAAATAAATACTAGTATTATGTCTTGTGCCCTTGTATCAAAATTAGATGAGGTGTGCTACCCTACTCTTAGGCATTTGCTACTCTCAAACAAAAACCAAAACTTATTAAAGAAAGGTCGAGAGGTCAAGTGTTCGGGCTGAAGTAAGGATCAACATGTGTTAGTTTTTGGTTGAGAGTATGAAATGCATGAGAGTAAGGCTAGCATGACTCAAATTAAATACATGCCAGTACTTTGTCTTCTATCAATACTATTTGAAATGCTTTATACTAGTCCCTATATGTCAAATTAGTACTATATATGGCTTATGTTAACACTTTAATAAGATTTATGCTATACATATAAGATGTATATAAAGCTTACATCAGAATAATGTCAAAATTAAATATATGGTACGAAAAAGAAAATAAGTTAAAATATATCTATAAATAGTAAGCACATAATAATTTATAGTATGTCACATTATTTTTAACTTAAAATATATATTTATACTCCGCCACGGAGAAAAAAATGGTTATGATGTGCCGCTTTTTTTTGCATCACTCATTTCAAGACTAGATAAAAGGAGATTGATTTCAAGTTAGCATCCGATGGTGGTATAATAGAAAAAATTACTCTTGTTTTTATTCCTGGCTCTGCCCGAACCTAACTCTTGAGAGTAAAGCTTCGGCCTAACCAGTTCAAGCCCTCAAAAAGGCAAGGGTTGGTCCTATCCTTTGACAGCCTTAATCATAATACTTAGTTAATTTACAATAAATATAATTATATAGCTAATACAAGTAACTATCAATCTTAGTCTGAACTTTTTTTTTATTTTTTGATAACCGTGGATATCATGAGCCTTGAAAGCTCAGCTAGTCCCATGGGCTACAAAGGGAATACCCCCACCCATGCAACCATTAGTGAGAGGAGCCAGGAATCAAACTCGAGACCTCGGGTTTACGGTTCGTCCAAGTGATCACTGGGCTACACCCTCGCGGGGTTTTAGTTTGAACTTTGAACACTATTATAATAAAAATCAAATAATTTTCTTATTTATTTTTAACGGATTGACTATGAATGATTCCCTAGTAGGTTTGGAATTTAGGCATGCCTTTTTCAATATGTTGACAAACCAGTAGTAGGTTTGGAATTTAGGCATGCCTTTTTTAATATGTTTACAAACTAGTCTCCAAATTAAGAATACTGTTACTTAGTTGGTGCTCAACCAGAGTGGACCCATCCGGATTAGAATGAAACAAAAAATGACAAATACATTGGAAGCTTCCCCTGATATCCGAATTCTATTGTTTTATCTTCAATTGGTTGGTGAAGTCGTCGCTAGTCAAACCAAAACTAGCCACACGACTCTCTTGCTCCCATTCCTTTCATGCCGACAATCGTCCTTCTTTTGTTTATATCTATTCATTTATGGAAAGTGATAAAATAAAAAACTCTTGATAGTATCTACTATCGAGAGTGTAACCGTATGGTTGCCTTTGTATTCATGTTTTAAACGATGGATGGGCCCACCTAGTGCTTGCACCCTTAGATTTTTAATCCAAAGGTTCAACTCTATGGTAGGTACTATGGAGTTTTAAATCACTTCCCTTCATTTATTAAAGACTTAGAATCTTCTTTAGTTCATGCTGACGAGGAGGCTGTCAGCACCACTTAAAAGATACCATCTACCTTTTGTATACGATACTCAAGTTTGTGCACGTTAATCTATCCCTTGGTTATGTGGCACTTTCTGAGTGGTTACTAACGGTCTCCTTGCCAGCACCAACGGGAGAAGATCCTGACTCTTTCTTAAAATGATAGTGATTGGGTGCGCTCAATTGCATAGACTAGGCTATTGGGCAATCCATCAGCCCAAATCTTGATGGCTTAACATGCATTAAATAGTAGGTCACATATCATCAATGTTTGGACGGCCCAGTGCACGATAGTAGATACTATCAAGTGCACCCAATCGCTATTCTTATTCTGAGTAGGAATAACATTAAATTTAAGGGTTAATGTTGATTAACTACAGTTAGAGAGGACATTTGTAGCCACGGTGCAACTACTAGACTTACGTGACAAAAAAAATGGATACAACGAATTATCCCTAATGGTAAATTTTCATACAATACAGGCAAGAGCCATCATATGGCTAGCAAGAAAGGAAACGGATGAGAGGATGAACACGCCTCGATCAGAGCCGGTGTTGCCGGCACTGCCATCTCCACTGTATAGCCCTCCAGGTCTTTCCATGAAGAGATCTCTGCAACGGTTTCTCCAAAAGAGAAAGAACAGGAACCAGGCAACTTCTCCTTACTAGCATTATTCATATTATAAAATGACGAAGTATCATCACAATGGAGTTGCTAAGACTGAAAGTGTTTGATCTAATGGAGAGAAAATCATGTGGAGTTACCATGGACACCTTTTATAGCAGAAGAGATATGTATATTATGTATCAGCAAAGCTTGAAAATGGGAGAGTTACTGCCCTTATCAACATTGCATTTAATCTTCGATAAAGATCATAGTATCTGTCTTTTGCATTCGACAGGTGGTTCTCCGGCGACAGGAAATATCCATTAAAATTCTATTAAAAATTAACAGATAATTCTTTAGCATTCTTGACATGATTGAACATCATATGTTCTGACACCATATATTATACTTTATACCAAGGATATAGTCAGAATCGTTACCAATTTTTGTCATTGAAGAAGACAATAATGGATTAGATAATTTTTAGTCGTTAGTCAAGACAATGCACACGGTCTTCAAACTCTAAAGCTCTTAATGTGGAAGAGGCTTCTTGCAGGCCATTGCTAGGGTTGGATCTGGGACGATAGCCTCACTTTCCTTTATATAATGCACTTAGTTATTAGTATCCTAACCCGAGTTGGTCTATGGGTACTGTCAGCACCCTATTTTTACACCTCCCCCCCCCCCCCCTTTTTAACCATGGTTAATCTACTTAACTATGGTTAGCTCTAACCTAATCCTAGGTAAAACCCCAAACCCTAGGTGAGCCCATAGTCTAATGTTAGCCCTAGTCTAAACCCTAGTGCAAACCCAATCCAAACCATTCGGGCTCAAGGCCCATTTCAGTCCAAAAACTAAACCATAGCCTTAACCCTAGGCTAACCCTAGCTAAACCCTAAGACTAACCCTAGGTACACCCTAGACCTAGCCCTAGGCTAGCCCTAGTCTAAACCCTAGGCTAAGACCCCACGGGATCAAGGCCCGTTTCGAAGCCTAGATCATCAAAAATGTGGCTAAGCTGGAACCTAAACTTAAGCAAAATAATATCAAAATTAATTGAAATACGTAAGTATATAATTGATTGCTAATTCTTTATAATCTTTTGCGTGTTTATTGTAGAGTGCATTTCATGCATAACATATTAGTGTAACAACTCAATACCTATTAGATAGGCTTATTACGCTCACGGCTGTTGGATGACTATCCTCAGTGACAGGGGCTTAACAGTCTTGGAGGTCTGCGGAATTACTCCTGCTGGGTGACTACCCTCAGGGAAGAATTTTGAACGCTCTCGCTTACACCAATCGTCCCAGGTATGTTCTATACCAGGGAGTCACATATACGGTGCTAAGTGATCCCCCCATCCTTTAGGAACACCCTGCATTACCCCTGCATGCATACATATAACTTAGACTAAGGTGTAGTCTACAAGCAGCCCACCTGGAGGGATAGCTCTAAACCCTAACCTGCTTGTACCATATACCTATCCCTCAACCATGGTTGAACATCAGGGCACTCTGTCCAGATAAACACCCATCCAGGGAGCATGTATTGAGCCTTTTGTTGTGCTTGTAATAAAATGCTCATTCCCTGTCTCCAGACATACATGTGAGGTTCAATCCTAAGTTGTAAGGGGTTAAGCCAATTAACTTGCATCAACTTTGGCCTAGTAGGCCCTGGCTACCAACAACCCAAGTTAGTGGAACGGAGTTCTCTCCACCTACCCTATCGGGCTACACATGTCATGTCATACCCTGTTCAAAACAAAAAATCAAAAAATCAAAAATCAAAAGATCTTCCCTCTTGCATGTCATTCCCATCTTCCAGACTAGGGGAATCACCCCTATGTCAACCAGACAGTTAGGTCATTTGCCTGCATTCTAAACCTATCCCTCTCTCCTGCATGACATTCCAAATTTCCAGGCCAGGGGCATTGTCCCTGTAAACTTTATTAGGTCATTTGCATGCTTTACAGTCTTCCCTCATTCTCATTCATTATAATTCTTACTCCATGCCTCCCATCTTTTCAGGAGCAGACCCTGAGCTCAGCACGCATTCGAAGAGTGAGTACAAATAATACCTGATACGACATGGATCCCCGAGACGGCCAAGAGACAGATCCTAACACCCCGAGATCACAACCTCAAGTCCCAGATTTTGAAGCAAGGTTAACAGAAAATGCCCGAACCATTGAAAACCTGACAAACATTGTCCAAGATTTCATTCGGGCAGTGACTCATGCCCTCTCTTCCTTCAACTCTCTACCGGCCGAGGCAACAAGGCCATCACAACCAGATCCACCATCTACTACCAACCCTATCACATCATAGCCCACCATCAACATCACACCACAACATGTTCAACCATTACTCGCCCTCGACATCCCTTCAACATCAAATCAACAGCAGCTGGAATCCACCTTTAACATCCCTCCTCCACCAATCCAACCCCAACCTACTCACCATATCTCACTACCCATCATTAACCAGTACAAGGAAAAAGAGGCTAGGGTCGGCGGTGAACCTCATATGGGGTCTACCCATGTATCTTCAAGCACTGCCTAAATCCCGGATGCATACCGGGAGAGGATCGAGAAACTAGAAGAGCTGATAAAACAAAATCAGGGATCCCGCAAGTCCACAAATTTCAGGGATATGTGCATATATCCTGGAATTCAAATACCCATGGAATTCAAGATTCTCGACTTCGAAAAATACAGTGGGAAAGGTTGTCTGGAGACACATCTGAGGGCATACCGTTGAGAATTGTTTCAGGTTGAACACGGGGACAAGCTGCTGGTTCAGTTGTTTTAGAAGAGCTTAAAGGGGCTCGCACTACAATGGTTCACCAAGCTGGACCCTAACAGAGTTCGGACATGGGAAGATCTCTGTGAGACATTTATCGTCCAATACTCATACAATGTGGACCTGGTTCCACAGAGAGCGGATCTGGAGAGAATGTCCCAGAGGGACAACGAAACCTTCATCGAATACTCAGTTCAATGGAGGGAAATGACTGAAAAAATAACTACCCCTCTACCGGAAGAAGAATTGGTAACAACATTCCTCCGCACCCTTAAGCATCCGCTCAAAACTCTCCTAACGACATAACCAATTTCAGACTTCAGCACCATGGCTAAGTGCGATGCTAGAATTGAATCAACATTGGGTGATAGCGGGTCAGTCGACATTTTTTAGGGAACAAAGAGTGCATCTTCCTCTCGTCCTCTCATCCATCCGAAAAGAGATAACAGAAAGAAAGAGGACGATGGACACACTGTATCAGCCATACCAGTCCGGCTACCCAACTTGCCTCGCCAACAAGCTCAACGCCCCCAACAAGTTCAGCAACCCCAGGGGAAGCTACTCTCTCACCAGATGACTCTTGAACATAAGAGAAACCGGGCATTTACTCCACTACCATACTCTCCAACAGCACTCCTGTCCTTCTTTGTGGACAAGAAACTGATCACATTGAAGGAGCCCCAACCTCCACCGATAAATCTCCCGAAGAATTACCGGCCAGATCAGCATTGTACATACCATCAGTCACCAGGGCACTCTATAGATAGGTGCTATGATCTGAAGCACGTAATTCAAGATTTGTTGGAAATCGACAGAATCTGCTTTACACCCGGGAACACGGACATCACTCAAGCTCCCTTCCCTGATCATACTCCTCTTGTAAGCTAAGGCGCTTTAGCCAGTATCTACAACCGAACTTTGAACAGTTCTCTTTTCGGTCATATACCAGTGTTTATGTCTATCTCTTCTTTTTGTCTTGCAGTTGGCCATAGTGGCCCATGTCAGTCTCTTTATCATCAGTCCAGTCAGTCAGCGGCCCTTACTTCAGTTGCTGTGTATTCAGGTCAGTGGCTAATGGCCCTTGTCTCATTTTTCTTTTGTCGAGTTGAGTCTGTTCACCCGATATTATCTTTAATGAAATGACTCTTTGAAATCAAGCCTCATTGTGCTCTGAGATGCTTAATTTGGGAATTGAACTAGTTTCTAATGCTTATAAGGAATAAGTTGATGGATGCCCTCCTGAGATTGAACAAACCTGGAAAAAAGCAATATAAGAATTGAAGACCCCTTTGAGCCATCAAATGTCCATCAACCGAGATGAAGAACGATGCAATGACTATACGTGCTCTCGACCAATCGAGGAAATGATAGGAGGCCATCTTTGGATAAATGTTCACAACACCTCACTTACCCGTGCTATATATATCCTTTAGTAAGACCTTTGAGCCTAAATAGTCTTTTTTTCAAAACCCACAACAGGGCACCCCCTTGAATGTCAAAATGATAATTCAAAAGCGGAACAACCAGCAAAGAGCAATCAACAAATGCGACCTTTTGGTCGAACTACATCATGACCTGATCCCTATTTGGGTACGTAGGCAGCCTGAAATTAGGTTCGGTCATAACACAGCAAATGTTCACAATACAGGACAACCATGTGCTAAAAAAAAAACAACAAAAACAAAAAACAAATAAAAAATAAATAAAACAAAAACAAATAAAAGAAGAAAAAGAAAAAAAGAAAAAGAAAAGAGAAAAAGAAATAAAGAAAAAGGTATTTGGTTATAAAGCAAAGCTGTATCAAAAGACAAGGCCTGAAGAAGCTGGTTCCGTTCCGACACTGAACAAAAATCACAAGGTGCCCTACCCTTGATAAAATAGAGAATTTTGAGTCTTATCTCGTTTCTAACCAAACAATGTTTCGTCCTAAAAGCCCTACTTGATCTTCGAAAGGACTTGAGCATAAATGGTCAGAAGCACTCGTCTCTATCTGTCGACAGGCAATGACGAGAGAAGACTGGAAAGTTATCAGAGAAAAGAGCAAACAATGAGAAAAGTGCAAAGCTTGTATACCCAGTCCTGGTGAAAACCCGTAAGGGTATAGGGACAAAAAGGGGATAAATCAAACTTCAAGGGCATAGTAAGGAATCATCAATCCTATTATTGCGCAAAAATTACGTGAACCCAGTCCTAGTGAAAACCTGAAATAGCCCAGGGTCAAAAAGGGAACAAAGACCAAAACATACAACCCAGTCCTGGTGAAAACCCGTAAGGGCCCAGGGGCAAAAGAGGGAAAAATAAGCTAATACAGGCTTTGCAGACATCCATCCTCAGCAAATACAGCACAACCATTCATCTAAAGGTAGAGGGACCTAGCTAGGTTTCCCAATACAAGCAATCTCAAACACAGTCAGTCCACTTGTCAATCGCCAGTCTATCGTCAAACCACCTGTCAATCATTCCGTCAGTAAGTCTGTCACATCTCTTGTCAGTCAATCCATCGGTCTCTTGTTATCAATCCATCATCAGTCACTCTACAATAGGATCAGTTCAAAGTCAGCTCACTTCCGTTAGCGCAAGAGCAGCAATGAAACCAGGGCAAAGCAAAATCGGTAGACTATTCTGGGTGATACAGATGTTTGAAGATCAGTATATCCCAAGGGGCAAGTACATACAGTTAAGGCATCTGAGCCAAGGGGCATGTAAAATCCATCAGGCTATACATACAGAAAGACAAGATTCGTGCAATGGCTCAGGGCTACAGCTCTCCCCCGCATATCTGATTTCATCCTGCTTACCTATCAACCATCACATCAAATTCATCCCCAACAAGGTAATCGGGCGATTGTCTACACTATCATCACACTCCATTTCTTGGTGAAGCCGTTGGACGGCTGTCTTTACCCCTATCATCTAGCATTCTCGGTGAAGCAGTCGGACTGCTGTCTTTACTCCTGTCACCTATATCCCTGCTTGACAAAACTCACTGTTAAAGGAGTACACTGTCGTTCGTGAGATCGAACAACAGTTACAGCCTCGGTGATGTCAGTCTAGTACCCATCACCTTCCATTTTGCATTCATCATCTCATCCTTGCTTGACTAACTCACTGTTAAAGGAGTACTGTCGTTCGTGAGATTGAACACCAGTTATGGCCTCGGTGATATTAGTCTAGCACCCATCACCTTACATTTTGCATTCGTCATCTTATCTATGCTTGACTAACTCACTATTAAAGGAGTACTGTCGTTCGTGCTATCGAACGTCAGTTACGGCCTCGGGGATGTTAGTTCTACGCCCATCACCTTCATTTTTGCTTTCACCTCACTCTATCCTCGGTGAAACGGTTGTGTGATCAACCTTCACCTCATCTATCCTCGGTGAAATTATTATGTGATTGACCCTCACCTCATCTATCTTCGGTGAAACGGTTGTGTGATCGACCCTCACCTCATCTATCCTCTGTGAAACGGTTGTGTGATTGACCCTCACCTCATCTATCCTCGATGAAACGGTTGTGTGATCGACCCTCACCTCATCTATCCTCGATGAAACGGTTGTGTGATCGACCCTCACCTCATTTATCCTCGGGGAAAAGGTTGTGTGATCGACCCTTACCTCATCTATCTTCAGTGTGATCGACCCTCACCTCATCTATCTCCGGTGAAACGGTTGTGTGATCAACCTTCACGTTATCTATCCTCGGTGAAATGGTTGTGTGATCGATCCTTACCTTATCTATCCTCGGTGAAACGGTTGTGTGATCGATCCTCACCTCATCTATCTTCGGTGAAGCGGTTATGAGATCGACCATCACCTTACTCTATCCTCGGTGAAACGGTTGTGTGATCGACCCTCACCTCATCTATCTTCAGTGAAATGGTTGTGTGATTGACCCTCACCTCATCTATCTTCAGTGAAATGGTTGTGTAATCGACCCTCACCTCATCTATCTTCAGTGAAATGGTTGTGTAATCGACCCTCACCTCATCTACCTTCGATGAAACGGTTGTGTGATCGACCCTCACCTAACTTAATCCTCGGTGAAACGGTTGTGTGACCGACCCTCACCTCACTTAATCTCTAGTAGAACGGACGTGTATGTTCATTCCTCATACCTACTTATCCCCTCATACCTATCCATACTTACTTGTCCTGGTATAAAAAGGTGGTGATTCCAGTCTTTGTTGTTCAATTGCCGATCCAGTACTCTCCGACAAAGAGGGGCAGCTATCAGCACCCCATTTTTACACTCCCTTTTTAACCATGGTTAGCTCCAACCTAACCCTAGGTAAAACCCCAAACCCTAGGTGAGCCCATAGTCTAACCCTAGCCCTAGTCTAAACCCTAGTGCAAACCCAATCCAAACCATTCGGGCTCAAGGCCCATTTCAGTCCAAAAACCTAAACCATAGCCTTAACCCTAGGCTAACCCTAGCTAAACCCTAGGACTAACCCTAGGTACACCCTAGACCTAACCCTAGACCTAGCCCTAGCCTAGCCCTAGTCTAAACCCTAGGCTAAGACCCCATGGACTCAAGGCCCATTTCGAAGCATAGATTATCAAAAATGTGGCTAAAGTGTATTTTTGGGCCCAAGCATGGGGCCCACAAGGCCCAACCCAAGTGGGACCCACTTCCTTTTTCAAAATTTGAAATTTGGAGTCAAACCCTCAAATGGATAGGGGGGAAATGCTTTGGGCCGCACATGTAATGGCAAGGCCCAAAGTAGCAAACCAATTCAAAAAAAATCAAAAAAGAAATACTATTCACTGTCTTCTTCGTTGGGACAGTGTACAGACAACCACCCTTGCTGCGCAGACTGCCTCGGCTGCTCCCCTTTGAGCCTCCAATGGTCTCCCATCTTCCCACCTAACCCTCCTATTTACCTTCATGCCACAACCTCTCCAAAGTCTATAAATACCAATCCTTTCCAAGCCTAAGAAAAAAAGAGAAAAAATCTGTTTTCAGCCCCAAAAACCATCTCGTCCAGCCTCTCCCACCTCGTTTAGCTTCAGTCCAATGCAGCCAAAGTCACCCTAGGCCATACCAACTCTGTACTAGCCCCACCTTGCTCCACCATATTCAAAACCACCACCACAATACTCAAAAGAAAACAAAAAATTCATATCTGAACCTCGTTAGCCAAAACCCAGGGTGTTCAGGCCTCTCCCTCCTCTCCAATAACTTTAGACCATTATTCTAAATCCACACTTTCCACCTTTAAGGTCATCTTATACATTACTAGGCCCCCACTGTTCCCCCATTCATGATCAGCATTGCTCGCGGAAGTTCGGATACAGTAGCAGGATAGCATCCCTACTCCTATTGCCTATCTTTTTTCTGTTTCAAAGCTTTGTAAGGGACCCCTGGTCCCATTCCAGGGGTCCCATTTTGCATTTATTTATTTATTTATTTCAATAGTTTAAAGCTTTACAGGGAACCCCCTCCATCTTCCTCATAGATGTGTGGGGGGTATTTCCTGGAGGTGTAGCTTGGGTTCACACACTCCCCACCATACATGGCAATGCTCCCAAGTCGCCTGGGGGTCCTCAATCCATGAGGAACCTCCTGGATCGTCACTAATTAAGCACACATACAGACCAACAAAAAAAAAAAATCTGCAAAAATGGCAGTTTCAGGCACCTACTGTCATCACCATTTTAATCATGGTTAGTGTGGGCCCTGGTCAAGACCAGGGCCATGGTTAGGTTTCTCTTACCCCCGGCTATCTACCCTAGTCATCCCACACCTTAACTCGTCCTTTAACCGCGGTTAAATTGAAGCTAAACTTGAGTAAACAGTTTTGCAAAACAGTGCATGTAAGCAACTTTGGGCATCTATGGGGCCCACGCCCGACCTCCCCTTGGGCTCCACAAAGGCTCAAAATGTTCCAAGCACTTCAAGCTTTCCAACGGTGGTCTCGGATCCCCCATGGGTTGAGTCTAACTACGGTTAAATTGCTGGAGACAGTGGCTAAAAACTATGGTTAAAAAGAGTTGGTTTTTTTTTTAAGAAAATCATCATTGCATGCATGCTGGACTAGGCAACTTTGGGCCTCTGGGGGGCCCACACCCGACCTCTCCCTGGGCCCACCAAAGGCCCAAAATGTTTCTTGCATTTCAGGCTATCCCCTGGTGATCTTGGTTTCCAGTGGTTTCCCCCTTAACCACGGTTAAATCTATGCTAACTATAGTTAAAAACTTGATAAAAATTTTGGGCTTTTCTAACTTATGGGCTTTGTATTGGGCCCAGACCAGGTAGGAGGCCAGTCTAGGCCCTGCCATGGACCCTGGGCCCACTTTTGGCCAAGCTGGATCCTTAACCATGGTTAAACCCACTACGGGTGTATCCACTGTACGAGGGTACCAGACCCACCACCTTTGCTCTCTTTTGCTTACCAATGTAAGGGACCCCTGGTCCTACTCCAGGGGTCCCATCTTATCATCTTGTGAGTGTATCTTGATTTCTAAGGGCCAAGGACAGGGTCCCTAGCCTTCTTCATAAGCTTAGGGGAATCTCTCAAGGCCATGCATGGGTGCAACACCCTCCCGTGTACTCGGTTACTCTTCACAGGGGTTTGGGGGTCCCTCAGGCAATGAGGGAACCTTTGGACCTCAGTTTATGCAGCCCCTGTAGGGGAAAATATTTTTTTTTTAAAATTTACTAGTGGTCGGTAATAGGATTACTGACCCTATGTGCACTCTCTATGTTTGCTTCATTAACTAGGGTTAGTCAAGGCCCTGGTCAAATCCAGGACCAGGGTTAGTTGCTTTAGACCCTTGGCAAGCCCCCTGCAAAAAACAAGACCCTAACTCAACCCTTAACTAGGGTTGGTTAGCTTGCAAACCCAAATCACCAAACTGTCGGCAGCCTATTTACTGACTTTAAGGGCTATTTTCACAGTGACTTTGGGTCCTTGTGGGGCCCACATACCTTATGCTCTAGGGTCCACCCCAGTCTTGTTTGAAAGCCCTCATGCCCCTCTACCTCCCTGCAAATTTTCAAGTCCAAGGGTCATGTTTAACCAGGGTTAACAGGCCCTCAAACATGGTTAATCACATGTACAGTGCTGTTGCCGGTCAGACTGCCGACATTACAGGTTTTGTTTTTTTTCAACTTTGGGCCCCTATGGGGCCCACACCTGAGATGCTATGGACTTGATTCCAAGTCCACTGGAATCCTGGGGTATCAGGCTACCCAACCATGTGTTCACTTTACCCAGATGTGATCCCTAACCCTGGTTACAACCCTACAAACCATGGTTAAAAATTTACAGAAATGGAGATAATCCGATTATCTCCATTCTGTAAATTTTGTCTTGGGCTTTATGCAGGGCCCAAACCTGATAGGAGACCTTTCTAGGCCCTGCCATACCTTTTGGGCCAACTTTTGACTTACTTTGACCCTTAACCATGGTTAAAACGACCTGCGGTTAACTTTTAACCATGGTTAAGCACTACTTAATCCCACAAAATTTAGGAAAATCCCTAAAAATCCAGAAAAATACAAAAGACTAAAAAATATTTATCATGAACTTTTTAACCATAGTTAACACTCTTAACCATGGTTAACTCACTTTTTAACCCCGGTTAGCAACCCTAACCCTGGGTTAACACACCCCTTTGCCTCCGAGCTACATCCTTGGCCTACCGGGCCTCACCCCTAATCTATCGGACTACCCCTCTGCTTACCGGGCCCACACTTTGCACATTTACCAACCCCGGTCAAGCAAAACCCTAATCTACCAGATTAGGTCATTAAGCCACTTTTTGGTGCACACACACACACCCCCTCGCCTTAGCACGGGCTCAAGTATTAGAACTACGCTTGGTTTGATCTCACCCCAATGTGAGTACGTAGGCAACCCAACCCGAGTTCGACCCTAGTTAGCTTTTACTTAAACACTGCGGTATCAGGCTACCAACCATGTGTTCACTTAAACACTCTCGCATTTGATTAAAATTGAGACTTATTTTGACTTAAACTTAGCAAGTAGGGAACCACTATATGTGGAAGTGTCGGGGTGCTTAACCCCTTCCCTGAACTTAACCGAACTTCTTACCCCGATCTTTAATCGCGGACCAAGACCTTATCTAATATTTTTCGACGACTTATTCGTTTTGAATGAATAAGTGGCGACTTTTAACAATCTCGTGAGATTTTCTAAGGGAGTGAAATCCCGTGCTCACAAAGTAGACATTAATTCTTAGGGTGGTTCATTTGGTAAGAAAGTGGGTGAAAGAAAAAAAAAGATTAGAAAATAAAATAAAAGAAACTAAATTTCTTTTTCAAAACAACCATTAAAAGATGAAGAAGTTTTTGGGAGAAAATTTATCACTTTTGAAAAGTGCAAGGAAATTAAAGTGTTTTTTGCAAACCAAACGCAAGAAAAAATGCAAGAAACTCATTTTTCTTTTATTTTCCCTCGCTTTCTCATCAAACGAATGTACCCTAAGGGTGTATTTTGATGGTTGTTTTGAAAGTGTGTTTGTTCGGAGAGAAAGTGGGTAAAACGAGAAAAAAAACTTAATTTTCTTTCGAAACAATCATCAAAAGATAAAAAAAATTAAGAGAAAATTTATCACTTTTAAAAAGTGCATGAAAATGAATGTGTGTTTCTTGCAAACCAAACACAAGAAAAGTGTAAGAAAACTCATTTTTCTTTATTTTCCTTACTTTCTTGCTAAATGAAGATACCTAAAGTGTAGTGATTAGCCCACCACGCATTTGATGTGTCCCTTTTAACACCCTTTAACTATGGTTAAACGTAAGAATATTAAAGTGAATATATTTATTTTTTTATAAAAAAAATCAAGGTTAAATTACTTAACCCTAAAAGTGAGTGAATCTTAACCATAATTGATGAGTGTTAAAAAAGGGGCGTGAACCAATGAGAACCGCAAATGCAACGGTAAGTTAAAACATTTCCATTCTTAAATTTAATGTGGACTAACTAGAAATTTTAGAAAAAAACTTACAAAACAAAATTTCAAAGGGCAATATGTATATGGCTGTCAAGAAACATTGTGGGTTTGAGCGAAACAACAGAAATTTTGGGTACAAATTTAACCCAATGTGCGTTATGAGAAAAAAAATAATAGGAGTCATATCCTCTACGGTGATAACCGGATTTGGCAAATCCGGTTATCACTCTTTGAGGTGGCCACATGTCCCCCTTGACACCCCTTAACTGTGGTTAAGATTCACCCACCCATCCTTGGTTTTTAGAAAAAAATATTAATTATATTTTTTAAAAATATTTTAATATCAAAAAAACCCTATAAATCCCTAAAAACAGTTTTTTGATTTTAAAAAAAATAAAATTAATATTTTTTTCTAAGAACCAAGGATGGGTAGGTGAATCTGAACCACAGTAAGGGGTGTCCAGGGAACGTAGAGGATTTGACTCTGAAAAAATAATATCACAGGTTAGGTACGGCTGCAAGCCGCTGCCAAAAATTTTAATCCTATCCTGAAATCAAAAGATCGGGTGATCCATATCCATTTGGAAAGAATAGTGAGTGTTGACCAAAATTTCAATCAGGAAGCTTCTTTTAGTAGCAAGGAAATGAGGGATGAAAATTGAAATTGGAGGATCAAAATTTCAATTCGCCTCTGCAATTAACATGGAATTAAAGGTGTTAATTCTTAAATTTTGTGAGAATTAAAATATCCACTTAAGATATGGTATTACAATTTACATGTGCATAAAATTGATACAGATCAATTAGACAATTCATCTATTTGGACCTTCCCATCTCATTTGGTACTTGAATTATTTTTAATAGTTTTTTAGCAATATATTTTGGTAAAATATGCATTTACGTGATGCCTCAGATCAGCCATTGTATTTGCTGATTTTTTTTGGATAACTCGAGGTGTCCCCAACCCTTTGGGTCATGACCATTCCCCAAGGGTGTGACAGAGGCCCACAATCTATCATATCAAGTAAGTTCGGGAAAACTCGTGCAAGCTAGCCCCAAAGGGGAAGTGAGAAGTCGAATCTAAGACCTTTCGCTTCCTGAAACGTAACCCTAAGAACCACTAGTCCACCCCTTTGGGGTTAGTTTTGCCGAACTTTTGGATCTTAAGCCTAGGATGTTTACATGGAAAATGAAATGAAAATAACTTCCCTCCATTCTAAAAAGTTTTCCTTATATATGATGAAAAACATTTACTTTGGGAAAAACTTCTCTAGAAAAAAATTATTTTCCAAGATGTCAAACACAAAAAAATAAACTTTTCCTCTCGAAATCATTTACATGCTATGTTTTCCTTTCAGACAAACATAGCCTAGGAGAATATCAAGTCGGGATGACAGCAAAAGTCAGTGAATCCTCACCATCTTTGTTGTTGCTGGGTGATTCAAAAGTTGATGAGTGATCCGACTTTTAACCCTTCAATGATGGATTTGTATGAAAACCTCAACTATTTTCATTAGATGGTTTCCAATGAGAAAATAAATATGTTTATACCTGCTCATTGATACCAGTGGCAGTGTGTATCCTCCTGATTGGGTAGTCTAGGATCAATGCTCATCAATTGATGTGGATGTTCAAAAGCCCAACCCTCGCTTATGTTTACACCTGCTCATTGATACCAGTGGCAGTGTATATGCTCCTGCTTAGGTAGTCTAGGATCAATGCTCACTAATTGATGTGGATGTTCAAAAGCCCACCCCTCGCTTGGGTGGTTTGTGATTGATTCCCATGAATTAATGTAACGGTTAGGCCCATCTAAAATACTAGGTATCTAACTTCTAATCAATAAAATGATAGAATAAGAATGTTTTTTATTTGTACTGATGTCTAAGAAGCGCATTGTTCTATAGGTTGAAACTCTTTCTATTGTGGGTCTTGATTGTATCCTAATCATTTGTGTGATTATAAATATTAATTTTTCTCATCTTTACTATTATAATGAGAGAAGCAGGGTTAAAAAGTTGGTTAATATTTTTCTAATATTCCTAATGAATCCCAATGATTAGGATACAACTAACAACAATCCTTCTATATCTCCACGATTCCCTCAAATCTATATCATTATCTTCTCTCATGTTTAGGGGTGCACACGGCTCAGTTCTGAGAATTTTTGGGACCGAACTGATGAACCTCGGTTTGGAAAAATACCAACCTAGAACCGAACCATAGAGCCTTGGTCTAGTTCTACCCACGGGTTAAAAAAAAAAAAAAACCTCACTGATTTACATCAATAAAAAACCTAATATACAGATTTACATCAAAGAAAAAGACGAATAAAAGAAAAGTAACTAGGAGCAGTAGCTTACCTTTTCTCCCGGCGATGGAGTAGAGAGAGAGCAGAGGTGGGGGCTACCGGAACAAAGAGAGAGCAGAGGTGGGGGTTACCGGAACAAAGAGAGGAGCAGTGGGAGGTGGGGGCTGCCGGAACAAAGTGAGGAAGGTGGAGGCGGTCCAGGCGGAAGGGATATTAGGGTTAGGTACTTAGGTTTAAAAAAAAATAATTTATTTATAGGACCCAGAACTGGTTCGATTCGGGTCTCATACGCTTTTCCGGTTCTCGGCTCCACATTTGGTTCTTACTTCGGTTCGGTTCGCGGTTCTAAATTTGGTTCGGTTTGGTTTTATATTGGAACAAACCAGGACCGAAACGCATAAAATCAGTTTTAAGTAAAATAGGACCCAGAACCGAACCGTGCCTTTAAAAAACCAAACCAAACCGGACCATGGTGGTTGGTTCGGTCCGGTTCACGATTTGACCCGTACCCATGTGCACCCCTACTCATGCTTCCTCCTTGGTCTCTCTCAACGAAGAGGCATACCCTCTCCACGTGATAACTATTTTTCAAGAGAAAAAATAGGGATTTTTTGTTCTCCAAATGCCCATTTCTATACTAACGTGTCCCTCACAATGTTTTGTTTCTATCTAAAAAGTCTCTCAAGTTTCTATAATCAAAATATTTAATTTATTTTTTTAAAATGCCCTCACTAGGATCCCTCTTCCCAGTCTCTCCCACCTTCCCCCCTCTCTCACGTGCATCGCACGTGCCGTCCACTAGTATGTGAAAACATATATCAATTATCTACTAAAGTTTTAGGCGTTTAAAGGTAAGTACCCAAATTTGGGAGCAAATGCGGATGTGGGATTCTCTGTTATGTTTCATCTAGTTAGTTGTTTGTCAAGTTGATACTTATTTTATTAAATAAAGACAACAAGCATTAACCTCGGGAATTAAAGCTAACTTGTTAGACTTTTTTTTTGGTAAACTCAATCATACCACAAGGCAATGACTGAAGGCAAGTACAAGCAAAAACTCACACCTCCCATGCAAACCCCCACACACACTCAGCATGCAAACTCACACACACACAGCACACATATGCAGCCCTTGTAGGCTTCACCCTAAAGCTCCTCAAAACGGGTACCAACCATTTGAGGCGCCAAGGAACTTAGAAGGGACAACATGCTCGGGTAACTACCTGATGTGGGACTAAACACTCACCCTAAAGCTCTAACGCTTTTAGAAATTAAATTTTTTTGTATTGTACAGATGAAATGAAATTTGTTGCATTTTATTATTACCAGACTTAACCACACGAAAAATAATCATATAGGAATTGGAATCAATTTAGATATGTCCTATTCTTTAGAGCGCCCCAATGCGTCTTCCTATGTAGACGGAGATGATGCTTCACCCTTTATATGATAATTCTTTGAGCTCTCTTCTTTTGTTGGAACTTTTAAAAGTCCGGAACATTAATGTTTTGGAACAAGAGGCAAGAATTTGATAAGAGAGGGGAGAAGGTTTCTAACCCTTTTACTCGATGATATATTAGATTTATCGAGTTCAATTTAATTAGAAGTTCCGTATCTATGAAACTTAAAAAATCTAAAATTTTTGGTGGAACTAGAAAGTTCCATATTTGTAGAACTTTTGCACTCTATAGAATAATATAGTTCTAGACATTAAATAAAATTAGGCATGAAACAATAAAAGTCCTAGACTTTAAAAGTTCCACCAAAAGAACGGAGCCAACAAGTATATAATACTCCTTATAGTTAATTGCATTATTTTATTTATTTATTTATTCATAATCTTTTTTCACAAAATTTTAAGGAATAATTCTATACTGAAAACATATAACTTCACTTTTTCTATGATGCAAAAGTTTATCTAAAATATGGTTTTACATATACTAATATTGTATGCCATTTGGTTCCACGTGGCATCTCTCAACATCCTCCATTCTCTCTTCAGGTTCATGGCATGCGACTGCTAACATAACGCATTCTCTTAATTGATCATCAACTGAATAAGATTCTTTAATTTAAAACAGTTAATTTTTGGACCCCCATCTCCCTTATTAATTAATCATTTATTTAATAAGAATCCTTAATTAAAATATATTATTTTTTAAATTAAATAATAAGACCTTCATATATTACATTTCAATGCATGTTATGTAATGCATATCCATGTTGATAATTCATTTTAAATTACTTTATTTATCTTATTTTATTTCCAATTTTTCATTTTTTAATACTGAGATGTCTAAAACCTATGGTTAGATATAACACCAAGCCACATTACGGGAAATCACATGTAGCAAATCTAAAGATTTCTTTTACAGTGTCATTATTTCAACATAAGAAAAGAAATCACATGTAACAAATCTAAAGATTTCTTTTACAGTGTCATTATTTCAACATAAGAAAAGCTAGCTATGGTATTTGATTCTTTTAGGGTGAGTAAATATTTAAAGCTTTTGGTGAGAATTGAAACTTAGAATTTCCAAATTAACTACACTTCTTAGGTTCTCAAAATCTAAATTAATTAATTTTTTTATTACAACTCTCCATAATTTGTCGTAAGTTACTCACTTAGTTTGATAAATTGGTTGCATATATCTATTCTCTCTATATTTTTCATGTTTTAATTATAACATGATAAAGTATAATTTATAAAATTTTCAGGTCTTTCTTCATCCCATTGCCTAGGGTGTTTGCTAGTATACTATAAACTCTATAGTAGTTTTCATTTTTCTTTTCCTCTCTCATCATATCTATATTTTAGTGATATTAGTTATGTACTATAATCCTCACTTTATAATGTCTTCTATTATTCTATTTGAATTCATTATTTATATTTATAGGAGGTGGACATTTTCTTGTCTCCATAGATGTAGCAGGTTGCCCTATATCGATCAACCATTCAGCTTCTTCGCCAACCATGTTGCCGTCGATCACATTGACTGCCATTGATTTGTTTCGATTATCCTTCTTCTCTTCTCCTTTCATGTTCCGATAGGGAATCTCTTCTCTTCTTTTCCTCACTCTGGAGAAATGTATCCTGGTTTGCTACAGTTGAAATACTCAACTTGCTTCTTTGGAGGGTAGTTTCGGCATTGGAACTTCTTGCTCAGTCTAACAACCTTCTACTTATCTTTCTAAAATTCTTTCCTTTTTTTTGGGTACTCTTTTGATGGGCTTGCCTTCAACCATATGAACATTAGCCACATGTTCATCTTTCTTATCTCTCTTTAGAGACTTCTTCCACCTGATGCCATAGAGTACGGTTTTGAGCAATAAATTTTCATTCCTCATCAGCTTTGAGCAATGTCCTCCAAGAGGGAGATATCTTGGCCCTGATTGAGCTTACATGAAAGTTCTCATCCAAGTTCATGTCGAAGCTTACAATGACGCTTGCAATCACTGACTTATTGTCAACCATCTTGAATTAGAGGTAATTTGTCACTCTTGCACTTTTAGCTTTCTTCGACAATTGATCATTTGTGGGATTTCGGGACAATCTTCGATTAGCATGTACATGATGCTCAGTTGCTTGAGAAAATGCTCTATCTATTGGACCCATTGGTGGTAGTTCTTTCCAACGAACTCCGGGGCTGCATCCATGGGTATGACTGCTATCTTTGTAATGGTAACCAGAGGAGAGACATATCTTCAAATTGTTATGTGCTAGTGAAAATAAACACAAAAAAATGCACAAATTAGCTACTCTACAAATGCATAATATAATAATAAATATAATTGGATCAAGTGAATTGTGAGGCGCTCCATGAGTCTTTCTTGAAGATAGTCGAAGCCTCCCATTATGCAAGGGATAAGGCAGCTCAATCTCTGGGATTTAACTCAGTTCAGATTCATCCGGTCTTCCCTACAAGCTTGCATTGCTTGGTGGAAGACAATAATACCCAATAGACAGTCATTTCTATCAGCCTACCATCATGAACATATTTCTATCAGCTATACAGAGTTGTAGGGTTGAGGGAGCTAAACTCATTTCTATCAGCCTACCATAGACAGGGTCATGAATGTGACCCTATAGCTCATTTTATGTTGAACAGAAAATCATAAACTTATGAATTTGTATCAGAATAAGTCAATAATACTGCCCCAATTATTAGATTTTTTTTTAAAGATTTTTTTTTTTTTTGTTGTTGTAATAACTCTATATGAGTTTCTAATATAGTATTTTCACATGGAGAACTATAGAATGACTCATGGGTTAACTCAGCTAGTCTAAGAAGAGCAATTCATGATATTTGTAGTTTGTACCAGATTGACAAACTCATCCAAAATATGTATTCTTCATGTCAGCACGTATTAAGGAATCCATGGAGTAATAGCCTGTAATAACTGACCCCAAAATTTTTACTATTGTAGCTCACATCCTTCCAAGTCAGGTCTCTTATTATACAGTATGCAACTGTACTGGATGTATTATCATCAGGACTGCAAGAAACAAAAAAACAACCTAGGTTTTAACTAAATGACCTAAAAACAAGAGAATAGGAATCCAAGATTGGTATAATAATACGGAAACCTATTCTCCAAAGCTGCCTTCTTTTCCTGCAGAGTATTACCGACAGGGGCGGAGCCAGGATTTTCTAGTAGTGGGGGCACAATGAAATGAAAATGATATTAATTGTTGATAAATTTGTGAAAAATTATTGGGTGGGTATGAAATATAACGGGTCTACCCCAATTTATTTTTTGATGACTAAGTTATTAGGTCATTTTATCATATATTTCGTTCATATTTTATTGGTACTGTTTCCCCTTGATTATGAGACAAATGTTCCCTTGCTTTATAATCATGTCTTGTTAAATAATTACATAACATGTCAGATTTTTTTTTTATAAAGTTCAGGGACAGTTGTCCCATTGCCTCATGGCTGTGCCATTTTAAATAATTAAATATAGTATATTTTTTTAGAGGGCAACTATCCATTATATATGATTATGTCCACTTAAATAATTAATGAACTTAGCATAAACAATTTTTTTGATTTAAAGTTCAGGAGTTGGGATCAAGTCAGTTGCGATTAAACTCAAGAGAGTTCAATCGCACCCACAGGTCAACACATGTCTCTTTTAATCTCGATTAACTATAGTTAAGATTCACTAATCTTTAGGGTCCAACAAGCTAACTTTTGTAACACCCTCGCCTCTTGCGTGAGTGGTAGGGGTGTGGCCTTTCATGGAGGAGGTCTAGGGATCTAATCCCACCCGGGTATGAGTTGCAAGAGCTCCACTGCCCGAGCTAACTTCTGACTGTCTGGCTCTACTAATGTAGGTAAATGATATCTCTCATAAAAAAAAACAAGCTAACTTTTGTTTTACAAAAAATATTAACCCTCCCACTTCGATTTCTGCCCTTTTGTGAGTGAGTGCAATCCCAAGTTCTTGCAATTGGACAAATTCAAACTCAAAGCTCGGGAGCACGAGCCTCCATTCCAGAGATGAATCACAGCCAATCGCACTCACAAGTTAACACATAATGGGATTTGGTCTGGTCCTCGCTAGACCAAAACCATCTATCAGTCATCTCACAGGTCACCACATGTTCCTTTTAATTGTAGGTTTAGATTCACTCATTCTTAGGGTTCAACCAAGTACTATTGGATTTTAGAAATTTTTTTTTAAAAAAAATTTAACCATAGAAGTTTAAAAAATTTGGCTAAGGTTAAAAGGATAGTTAAAGGGGGCTCTGTGAGTGCGCCATATGGTTTTGGTTTGGCAAGCGTTAGACCAAATCCGATCCTAGCTAACACGTGACCCTTCTAACTCTTATTATTATGATTAAGATTTATTAACTCTTGAGTTTCAACACCTTGATTCCTTAAAAAAATTCTTAACCATAGTTAAATTTTTTTAAGAATAATGTTATATTATTGAATCCTAAGGATTAGTGAATCTTAACCATAGTTAATAAGTACTAAAAGGGATACGTGTTGGCCTATGAGTTGATCTCCCATTTCCAATTTCCTATGACTATATAATATACATACAAAACAAAAAAAATTTACAAAATTTCTGTGGGGGCACGTGCCCCCACAAGCCCCCACCTGGCTCCGCCCCTGATTACCGATGTATTATAGAAGATCAAGCTTTAAGTAATGGAGCTAGCATACAAGAACAGGATGTTATGATCACATCATAGAACAGTAATTTTCAAAGAAATATAGATGAGTAATCTAAAGTCTGCATGTTATGAATGGTTACTTTCTGTCTTTTAAAAAAAGAAAATCAAGATACATGGAGGGGTATAACATGAGGAATCAAGAATTACCTCTCATGACCATATGATCTATGACATTTTTTGGATGCTACCAAAATTTAGCACTTTATTTTTTATTTTTTTGACACTAGAGATTTTCTAGGTAGGACTCTTATCCAAAAAAGAGACCATGTATCTAACATCTGCAAAGATCACCTACATCTAGAGGAGTTTCTGAAGTTGGAGAGGATGGAGAATTGAATGAGGCCTCCCTAGCATCAATCATCATTGCAATGACCTCTCTCATTGTTGGCCTATTGAGCGGAGATGTACTGGTACAAAATAACGCGATCTTGAGAATTAGAGACATCTCATCAATTGTCCTCCTTGCTCTTAGATCCAACCTTTGGTCAAATATCTCAGATGTTGGCCCTACTTTTTGTATTGACCTTCTCACCCAATTGACCAGGTCCCCTCCTTGGTCAAGGGGCTGAACTGGAGACCTCCCTGTAACTAGCTCCAGCAGAACAACCCCAAAACTGTAGATGTCACATTTCTCTGTGACTTTCATCGTGTAAGCGTACTCTGAAATGAAAATCAAGTGAATCTCAGATGGGAAATATTGAACAGAGAGTCTATTAAGAATATTCTTTCAGACCCTCATTAAAACATGTTCCCAAAGCATTAGAGAAAGTAGAAACTATAATGCCAAATAAACATTTATTGTCTAGCATAGAAGGAAAAGCATATATACTTGTCAATAGCATGGAAATTCTAAACTCAAGCAGTATCACGGAAAAAATACAGATACTTGGATCAGGATAGAAAGAAGTCAAGAACTCATCCCCCCTTCCCACTCTAGATGTGGCATAATGCAGGAGAATCAGATGAACCATTTTGAACGTTACACCTAGGACATGCACCAAACCAAAAATCAACCCAATCAGAATAACATAACTTTCTTTTTACTGATTCTGTCTTGGATGCATCCTGTTGGCTTTGACCATTTAAAAGAGTGTGATAATAAACCTGGTTATCGAAATTTAGTGAACTTTCTGAAATTTTTAAGTTTTTGTTTGAAAAATAGAATAATAATATTTTCTTACTAGATTTTAAGTTTAATTAGTTGTTAATCCATTATTATAATGAGATACCTAATAAGTTAGGATACTTAAGACCCTTTAACACTTTTACTAACATATGAAAACTAAAAGACCTAAATATTAGGTCACTTATACTAACCTATTTAAACTACTAACCTATCTAAATAATTTACTAATCAGATAAGTCATGAACTATATTATATTAATGTATAAACTATATACTATAAACATTCTTTAAAGTTTATAAAATATAAACTAATTGTGTGCTTAATATAATGTATAAACTATATTATATTAATCTATAAATTAAAAGTGGGGTACTCTTAAGAGTGTTAACTTGAATGTCGGAAAGTTCAAGGTTTTTGTCAGTTTTAGAATATTATCTTTGTGAGTTCACAATGATGATCAACCCCTGTGAGTTCAAAGTTGATTGGTTAGAGTTCTTACAAGTGATGAGAGGATGCACCTCTCTCTATGATGTAATAGTTTTATAAACTAAAGGTGAGTTATTTACTCTTCTTGGGTGTTTTAATGCAACTTGATGGATTGATCCCTGAGGGTCTCAGGTTTAAAAATGATCAAGAAACTTCCCTTCTGCAATCCTGGTACAAGAATCCTTGTATGGATGAGACCTACTGAAAAAGCTATAATCCAGTTTCTCATATAACAGAGATCCATCAAAAGCTACTGAATGCATCTCGAGTTTTACTAAGATTAATCTGCTAGAATCCATCATAAATGCTACATATACAACTGTCTGAATAAATCAGAGTTTATTGATAACAAATCAGATGGATAGTAACCAACTCAAAAAAATATAAGTGTCTCATATGTAAATCAATTATAATCTCCTCCAGCTAGTCCTATTATAATTCAATCTTAATCAAAATCTAATCTGATATGATCTAGCTAGAGACGAGATACACCTGACACAGTGTATCTCATGTACACCTATTATACCAATCACTGTCAACTTCCTAACAGGCCCCTAGGCTATGTCTCTTGGCAGGTCAACCTTCATCCCGCCATGAAATCACACACCATGCATTATTCAGTCTGATGGAACTTGTCAGTAATCCTCAGTTCCAGGACATCAAATCAGTGTTCTACAAGGCAAAGGAATGAGGCAAGGCACTAGGACCTTGGGATGCATGAGGCATAAGTGTCAAGGTCCCTCATTATATATATAGAGAGGGTTCTAATGAGCGGCGCTCACTATAAGTTCTAGTGAGTGCCTCCTCTAGAAAGATGACATGTGGAAATCTAATTATGAATCCGACTATTGAATGCTGAGGCTGGTTCCTTGGGAGACACGTGGCAAAAAATCAACTCGGTCAGACTTTTTCTACCATCCAATTTGACCGTAATTTGTTAGCATTAACCCCATAGGGTTCATTAGACTATACCTAGGCTATAGAAACCCATGGTTTTCCAACCTTCAATAGATGGCCTATAAATGTCGGATCAGCCTGATTTTTTTGGCACATGTCTCCCAAGGGACCTATTTTAACATCCAATGGTCAGATTCTGAAACAACTTGCCACGTGTCAAGGTTTTAGGGGAGTGCTCACTGCATGTTCTAGTGAGCACTGCTCACTAGAACGTTACCCTATATATATATATATACAGAGAGAGAGAGAGAGAGAGAGAGAGAGAGAGAGAGAGTACTATATAAATGATTCAACCAGCTTATAGACGGAAATTAAATTAAGAGAGGCAAGCAAGCAATTTAGATTTACTTTCTTTTTCATATACATGTTGAAAGATGGATGATATTTGTTATAATTCATGTGTCAGTTTTGGATTCCAACTAAGTGTCACAGACTTGCAAAGAAGTCACAAAAGGAAATGAAAAAGAAATCAATAATTTTCAGTCTAAATTATGTGGCCGGAAACCTATGTTTGGTTGATGTATGAGGCACATAGCTTAGGTATAAAGCGTGCCTCAAGGCGTGAAGCATGAGGCGTGTGCCTCACTCTTTGAGGCGCAAGCCTCAGGTGTATTCCTTGAGCCTCACCTCAAGGAGTTTTCTTTGAATCTCGCTAGGAAGCGAGCCTCTCACACGCCTTTTAAAACACTGCATCAAATAGAATAAGAATCAAGTGGGAGTCTTGTAGATTTTGGTACATGATATACTCCACTATTAGCTTCCTAATGAGTTTGCTAATACATGTGATTAAGTAGATGCACAAAATTACCAAATATAAAACAATTCAACTACAGCTAGCCTACCAATTAGACAATTGATTAACATCAGATGTATCAGTTCCATGGCTAATAGTCAACCATCTAATTAATGAAATGACATTAGATTTTGATCAGAAGCTATCACCATAAAAAATATGGCACAGGTCTGGCTTATTAACTATAATTTAAACTCGAAATCTGCACATTTACAAACTCAACTTTCAATCGTCTGGGTAACATACACTAAAAACAGATGACCAGATCTCCAAATATCTATCCAGCACATTACAATCGCAACAATTAAAACGAAAAAAAGAAAAAAGACTTGAAGTAATTTTGTGATTCATGTTTTCCTATGTAGCTGCAAGCCTGCAATCAAACAGTCTAACAACATACATGCATGTGCCCAAGTTTAATAGTTGCAAGGATTCTAATATAAGGGGAAGAAAAAGAAAAAAAAATAGACAGGACAAGTGCCAGCAGAGATACTGAATTGTAGCATCAAAACTAAGTTATATTGGGCCTTTCTCCTAGTGAGGTCCTGGGTTCCATTTCTCACTCCCCCTTTGGGGCCAGCCCAGCAAGGGTTTTACCCGGACTTACCTGGTGTGGGGGGTTCCAGGCTCACGTCACACCCTTGGGGATTAGTCCTGAACCAAAGGTTGGGGACACCCCGAGTTCCAAAAAAAATATATATATAAGCACCAACAGACCCCACCAATCACTAATCCTTCAACTGTGAATTTTGATACAAACGAAACATAGTAGTGTAAGATACTATTAATGCAAAGAAAAAATATCAGTATATACACGAAGGCACTAAATACTGAAGCAGCTTCTTAATAACTGGAGTTATCAGTAGGAAGGTTGACATTAAATTGCATAAAAAAAGAAAAGAAAATTAGTGTTCCAAATGAGCTTGAAGGTATTCTTACCAGGGGCAATATACCCATATGAACCTGCAACAGCAGACATGGATTTTGAGAAGGGAATGTCGATCAACTTTGCCAAGCCAAAATCTCCCACATGAGCCTCTAGTGTTTCATCCAGTAAAATGTTATTTGATTTTATATCACGATGAAGGATTTGAGGCTTGCAGTCACAGTGGAGATAGCACAAACCCTTTGCCGCTCCAAGAGCAATTTTATACCGAGTATTCCAGTCCAGCGAACATTTTTGTTCATTCCCATGGAGGAGTTCTCCAAGGCTTCCATTCTCCATATACTCATACAAGAGAAGATTAGAGTCTTGGTGATAGCAGAAGCCATAGAGCTTCACAATATTGCGGTGTCTGGTCTTTCCGAGGGTCGATATCTCAGCATGGAAGCTGCAGTCAACATTAGACCCTTCTCCAAGGGAATTCAGCTTCTTGATGGCGATCAACTCGCCACTTGGCATAACACCCTTGTAAACTGTGCCAGAAGCTCCTCTCCCTATAATCTCACTCTCTGAGAAATTACCAGTAGCTTCCAAAAGGTTTTGATATGTAAACCCTTCTTTGGGGATGTAATAGTCATCTGACATATCAGGCTTCATTTGATTCTCAAGTGAAACAAAGACAGCCTCACGGCGCTTTATAACCCAGCAAACACCTACGGTAAGAACCAAAGAACTTAATCCAACAATCACAGAAGTAATGCTCACAATTTTCATCTTTGATGAACCCTCATCTACCCAACGTGAATGTGGAGCCAAATATGGCTGACAAGGATATAACCCCGATATGCACAGGCCCTTGTTTCCAGCAAAATTGCTGGAATCCATTCTTCGAAATACAGGGGTGCTTGGTACTGTTCCTACCAAGTTATTGTTAGAAATGTTGCATACCATAAGGCTCAACAGATCACCAATTGAAGCAGGTATTTCACCAATCAGCTGATTGTTGTTCAAGTAGAGGGATTCCAACATCTGCAAATTTCCCAGATCATATGGAATTACCCCTGAAAGAGCGTTGTGGCTAATGTTTAGAGCAATCTGGAGAGTAGTAAGTTGACCCAGCTCAATAGGTATACTGCCAGAAAAATAATTCCCTCCCATCTGCAACTCTGTAAGTCGGGCCAGACCTCCTAAAGTGCTTGGTATGGCACCATCTAGTCTGTTATCGGATAGCTTCAGCAGTTCCAGATTCACAAGATTGCCGAGTTTTTCTGGGACAGAGCCAATGAACTGATTCCTGCTAAGATCAAGCCTCTGGAGCTTTGTGCAATTGCCCAACTCATGAGGGATAGTCCCTGAAAGCTGGTTACAGGAAACATTGAAGATAACGAGCCGTGCCAGTTCTCCAATCTCAGGAGGGATATGGCCAACGAAATAGTTATCCGACAAGAGGAGCCTCTCTAGTTTTTTAAGATTACCTACTTCTGAGGATATTGGCCCCGAGAATCGGTTTTTATACAGTTCAAGTGCAGAAAGATTCTGTAGTCCAAAGAATTCGACAGGGAGGCTCCCCATAAGAATGTTATCTCCCAACATTAGCTGTAAAAGAGACTTGCATGTTTTTAGCCCGTAAGGAATGTTACCAGATAGCATATTTGATCCAAGGCTCAGAGAGATTAATTTGTTGAACTTGCAAAGTTGTGCTGGTATTCTACCTACAAGGTTATTCTCAGACATGTCAAGAACAGAGAGATTACTGTTTGCCCCGATGAGAGGAGGAATGGTACCCCAAAGATTATTGTCAAAGAGTTGCAAATCCTCCAAGAAAGTAAGATTCTGGAACCCTATAGGAATTGTACCTGTCAAGTTATTTATGGACAAATCTAAATTTCTCAGCTGTCCTAACTGTTCAAGCTCCCTGGGGATACTTCCTTCCAGGAGGTTTTCAAAAAGATGAAGCAAGTGAAGATTTGGAATCCGGCCCAACTCTTTGGGAATGAACCCTGTCAATCGATTCTCAGAAAGATCAATCTCAACTGCACTTCTACAATTTCCTAGTTCACGTGGAATTGTTCCATTCAACTGGTTGGTATAAACATATAACCTTTTCAGCCGGGATAATTTTCCAATTTCTTTGGGAAGGCTTCCACTGAAAGCATTGTCATTCAAGGCAAGCAACTCCAGGCTACTGAAATTCCCAACCCCGGGAGGAATGTCACCAGTTAAATGGTTTTGCCAAAGAATCAATGCAGTAAGATTCTTAATTTTCTGAAGCTCCCCGGGAAGAGAACCTTCAAGCTGATTCTGTGCCAACCCCAGAATCTCTAAACTCTCACATTCACTGATTTCTACAGGTATTGAACCGGAGAGAAAGTTAAGACCTGCTCTAATAATCTTAAGCTTTTTCAACATTCGAATTGATGCCGGGATCGTGCCATTAAGATTATTATTGTAAATGAAAAGCTCTTCGAGTGACGTCAAATTTCCAATCTCCTTGGGGATTTGACCATGAAGATAGTTTTCACACAGATATAGCTCTCTAAGGGTAGAAATTCTGCAGAGTTGGGGTGGTATTTCTCCATGGAACTGATTTGTGCAAAGGTCTAGAATCTCTAATTTACCACATGAAGCAAGATCTTTTGGTACAGGACCGGAAATGAAGTTCTTCGACATATTAAACACGGTTAAATAACCGAGCTCACAGATGATAGGAGATAAGCTACCCGATAAATTAAAGCCATGAAGATCAACAGAAGTTACCTTAGAATCGATACACCCTATACCACTCCAATTGCACGGAGTCGAATCCAACGAATTCCAGCTCCAGAGATTGTTATTCTTGTCAATAAGATATTTCTTAAACTCCATAAGCAAATTCCCCTCTTCGTTTAACGATCTTACGAAGACGATACAGAAACTAATTGTAAGAACCAAATGAAGATGAGATTTGATTTGAGAACTACTGGGGTTCGCCATTTTTTTTTTTCTGAGAGACAAAACAGGAGAAAGAGAAGAAAGGGTACACAAGATATTTAAGAAAGAGTGGTTTTTGATAGGTGGGTATGAACGAAAAGGGATTGATACCGAACTGGGGTTAGGCCAAATCAGAGAATTGAAAAACCCCAGCTAGAAAAAGTGAGGAAATTCAAAAGGGGTGGGAGAGAAAAATTAATTAATGAGGGCAAGAAGCTCGTGAGGGACTGTCAGAGTCGCCATTGGAGGAAGGAAATTACAGTCAACGAACACTTTACAGCAGAGCTTCGTCCTCTTCTTCTTCTTCTTTCTCCTGCTTCTGATCCTGTTGATCGACCTCCATTTTTCCTGTCTCATCACCATTTTTCTTTATATTGACTCTTACGATCGATGGGAAGGTCTATTATTGCTTTATACGGCGTAGATATTAGAATCTCCAGTCTCCACCATTGTTGCTGGGCCTTCCAATCTAGAATGAGACTTTTGATTTTCTTTCTTCTTTCTTCTTTCTGTGTTGTGGTTCTTGAAAGGCAATGATTTCCATGGAGACTGTTGGTTACTGGTTTGCGATAGTGGAATTGGAATTGGACTATCTCTAATAAAACAACTCTGCCTGGCGTTTTCATAATCATAGGATAGGGACTTATAAGTCCATGTTTATCAAAAGGAAAATAATCCTTATTAACTGTAGTTAAAGACTCATTAACCCCTAGGCTGTGTTTGTTTCCACGGAAAATGGGTTGGAAAAAAAAAAATTAAGAGAATTATTTTCTAGAATTTAATTCCCTAATCTTCACTTTTTTACTGCTTGACCAGAAGTAAAAAAAAATATCATAAAATCATATAAGAATTATCAGAAAAAATAAAATAAAATTATAAAATTTAAAAGTTAAAAAAACTTAAAAACTTAAAAAATAAAAAAAAAAATTAAAATTTTTGGGAGAGTTTGTTTTTTTATTTGGATACCTTAGTAAAGGGTCTCTCCAAAGAATTAACTTCCCTTAATGTGATCTGATCTCTCTCGCATGGCGTCTCGCCCAGCTTTTCCTACCATGTATTCCATTTAACTATGGTTAAAATTCATTAACTCTTAAAATTTATATTTTTAACATTGGTTTATTAGAAAAAAATTCATGATTAAAATTATTAACTATAATTAAAAAGAACTAACTATAATTAGAAAAGATACTTGGCAAAAAAAAAAAAAGGAACTCACTTTCTCAGCCTATTTCTATTTGGATTGGGTTTGTAGGACTCGAGTTTATATTATTGAGAATTTTTTAAATAATATATAATTATCTTTGTCTGTGACGCAAATTATGTTTTGTCATTTTATGTTATTGGAAGTCACAATTTCAATTAAATCAAATATTATCAATTTTTTTCTTACAATTTCCTACTTTTTATTTCATAGCCTATAAATTATGCCCAACATTTTACTTGGTCTTTGTTAAATATAACTAATATGGTTATTTAAGAGGGTTAGGACTTAGCATAGTGGATGAGGGTTTAGATATTCTTTAATGTTCACAATTTTCAGCCTATTATTGAAATTTCTAAGGTTTAGGGTAAAGGTATCTATTCATCGCCTCAATGCTCATCCAAATGTGAACCAACCTTCTCAATGGCAGAAGAACCCCACCAGACTATAATTTATAGTCAACTCCATTGTGAAGAGAAAAACATGTGACATTTGTTTTTCAAATCCAACTAATCTAATTTAAGGGGTGTCCTTTGATGACATGTGACAAAACTTAAGCCTTTTTTGGTTAACACGGTAGAGACACTATACTCTTAATACACACACCTCTAGGTCACAAGGCCATTGCACCCACATGCCCTCTCAACAAAAATTAAGCTTTGTTAGATTTTTTTTGTTCTTTCGATTTGACCTTAGTTGATTACCACTAACTCTTTAACCTATGTTTGGTTGTCGAGAAAATAAGTGAAAACATGAAAAAGAAAATAAAATTGGGCAAAACACAACTAAAAATCGTATTAGAAATCCAGAATTTTCTTTTCATTTTCTGCTCCGTTTGTTTCGAAGTAAAATAGAGGAAAACAAATGAATTTAGCGGAAAATGTCAGCTGTCCTAAAGGAAGTACACTTGAAAAATGATATTTTCCGTGGAATTCATCTGTTTTCCTTATTTTACCTCAAAACAAACAGAGCATTTATGTATTCACGTATTTTCTCAACAACCAAACATAACATAAAGGTTTATTACATCCTACATAGGTTATAGAAATCTTTGTTTTTTTTTTTTTTTTTTTAATGTCTAATTGAATAGTCTAGACTCTCTAGACACTTACGATCGAGTTATATTTTGCCTTTATCTCCTAAAAGACGTTTTTTCACATTCAAGGGCCAGATTCCAAAAATACATCCATCTATAGCTCAACCGAGATGGATAGGTAGGTGGGTTGTCTGCCACCTCTTGTGTGTGCTCTACAGTAGACCTCATGCAATGTACGGATGTTCCAATCATGACTTAAGTTAATTGTCATTTTAATAATATCCTTTAGGGCTATGTTCTTTCGATGAACTACGTCTAGAACTTTTATTGTTTCATGTCTAATTTTACTTAACATCTAAAATTATATTATTTCATAGAGTGCAAAAGTTCCTTCGTGTAAAAGAATTAGAAACTCTCTCCCCTCTCATCTCAGACTTTGTCTCTTGTTCTAAAATATTAATGTTCGGACTTTTAAAAGTTCCACATTAACCATCGCACTGTAATTTCTCAGGGAGGGCCACTATCAGATTCATGGTGGAATTAAGTTTGAGAGAAGCTCTTGATGTTAGAAGCTTTTCCTGCATTTAACAAATCAAATTACCTTCGAAAGAAATATATGAGAACTCAAATTTGTTATTGGAACTTCATTTAAAAAAAAGTTAATAAAACACTCTACAAAATGAATACATTTTTAATACTGATCTAAAGAAAATAAAATAAACCTTATTCAGTGGATAGATGAGGATACTAAAGAATAATCCATCTTGGGTGAGCACCATCCCCGTCCAAAGCATCCCCATAAAGACGTGATACTTTTTGATTTGAAAATAGGTCTCTTGGGGACTCATGAGTGGGAGAGAGAAGTGGAAAAGTGGAGATTGAATCACAAACAATCATGATTGAACTCAGGGTGAGTTCAATCACACCCACAGGTCAACACATCTCCTTTTAAGCCCTTATTAACAGAGGTTAAGATTTCTTAAATCTTATGGTTCAACAATGTAACCTTGGGTTTTAGAAAAAAAAATAACCTTAGGGATAAGAAATTTTAACCTTAAGTTCAAATTTTTTTGAAATAGAATTTTTAAAAACTAAGGTTAGATTATTAAACCCTTAGGATTAAAGAATCTTAACCGGTTAATAAAGGTAAAAAAGAGGACACGCCTGTGGGTGCGATTGAACTCTCCCTAAGTTCAATTGCAATTGGCTGTAATTCGATTCTGGAAAAGTGGGGTGGTTAAAGAGAAGTTTTGAGGTGGGGCAGTTAGGAAGAAGTTTGGAGGTGGCAAGGTGTAGCACGAGGATGAGAGAGAGAAGTTGAGATGTAGTGGTGGACTCCATTTTGTGTGTGAGAGAGAGAGAAAGAAGAGGAGGCATAAGAGAGGGAGACCCGATCACAGCCAATTGCGATTGAAATCGGGGTGAGTTCAATCACACTCACAAGTCAACACATGTCCCTTTAACCCTCAATAACTGTGGTTAAGAGTCACTAACCCTTGAGGTTTAACAATATAACTTTGATTTTTTGAAAAAATATTTAACTCTAGTTAAGAATTTTGAACCCTTAGGGTTAATTTTTTTTAACATCTATTTTTAAAAATTAAAATTATATCATTGAACTCTAGGAGTGGGTGAATCTTCACCACAACTACTAAGAGTTAAAAGAGACACATGTTGGCCTATGGCTGCGATTGAACTCTACCCCAGTTCAATCTATCCTAGTTCAATCGCAATTGGCTGTGATCTCATCTCTGAGAAAGGTGGTATGTGAAGAGGAGAAAGAGAAGAACATTGGTAATGGTGGGTACCCATTATGTGTGTTAGAGAAATCGCAATTGGCTGTGATCTCATCTCTGAGAGAGGTGGTATGTGGAGAGGAGAAAGTGAAGAACATTGGTAATGGTGGGTACCCATTATGTGTGTTAGAGAAGTGTGGCTTGACACAACCAAAAAGAGAAATATACACTTACATTTCTTCCACATTGCAACTCTTTTTATATAGATTAATAGGTAGATATCCTATATAAAGTCTTCTTCTACCATATTTTCTTGTTTTCCTCACAAATACTGTTTAAATTTCTTGGGAGAATGATGAAATTATGGCTTGCTTGCACAAAGTCGCCCACTAGGGAACTCTACATCCATGAATCATCAAAGCCTCCGCCAAATGCATGCTCGATGTACGTGTGTCCAAAGCATTAGAATATCAATGGATTATAGATATCCTAATTCTATAATAATACTTTCTAGCAAAAGCTTCCCATGATCTAGATAAGGACCAAGGTTTTCTTTCTTTCTTTTGTTATCTTCATTAACGGTAAAGGACCCAAAACTCATGTAGGGTGGGGAAGTTTAGTTGCTTTTGCATTGAGGCTTTTTTCTTTTGTTGGAACATCTCCCAGCACATCTAAGATCCAGAATTTTGCATTTAGGCTTTGTTCTTTTGTTGGAACATCAAAGGCCTGAGATTGTATAAGTCCTAGAACATCTAAGACCTAGGATTTTCATAGGCTCGGCCGTGTGATGTGGCTTTCCATGCTCTTATGTTCTTTTGTACCCGAGACTTGTGAGTGAATTTTTAAAGACGTGGATGTTTTGCATATATGTGAGCAAGGGAGGAGCCAAGAATTTTTATTGGGAGGGCCAAGTACATGTACGGAGAAAAATAATAGATTTTGTGGAGAATTTTTGTGGAGAATGATTAAGCATGGACAAAATATTATGACGCCTGGGTTTGGAGGTGTAATTCATGAATATTTTTTTATGTAATGGATTGTGGTCATAAACTTTCAATATTGCATTCCAATAAAGGTCCATTGGGGTATGATTCTTTATGTTGCGCGTTCTGCTGCCTCCCCAGCTTGCTACGTCTCTTTTAATCTCTTAATGTGGTTAAGATTACTAACCCAAGGGTTAAATTGTTTTCTTCTAAAAATCAAGGTTAGATTTATTAACCCTAAGAATTAATTAATCTTAACCATAGCTAAAAGGAATCAAAAGAAACATGTGACGAGCTGGGGAGGGACAGAACACAAACGCGTAAACTATCTTTCCCCTTTAATTTTTTATATATACATAGAAAAAATTACAAAATTTTGACTGGACCAAACTTTCAACTGTCAACAACTATATCTTAATTTGGGGGGTCACTCAATACAAAAATGAGATTTTTTTTTTAATTACACCTTATAGTTTCAAAAACAATTGGGGCCATGGCCCCTCCCACCCCTGGCTCTGACCCAGTTCTCTGACCCAGTTTGTGAAGGCTTAAAATACATCATGATGAATCAGACAAGATACAAGTAGAACATTGAATTGAACAAATCAGAATCATTCAATTAAATAAAAAATAGTTTCATTATTATATATTATATTGCATAACATATAGAAGGGGAGGCGGGTTGGGGTGGGTCGTGTTCTTACCAAGTCCGGCCCAAGTAAGAGGGCCTTCCAAAATTGGGACCGGCTCGGCCTTAGGGTCTAATTAAGGAAAAAAAATCCTCTATTTTGTGGTCTTTGAAGGGCCGGGTCGAGGCCCCTTTTATCCCTAGTCTTATTAAGGAAAAAAAAGTCTTCAAATTTGTGGGTTTTGAAGTGCCAGGTCGAGGCCCCTCATCAAAGGGCTGGATTGACAACCCTATGTGTATGTGGTGTCAACAAGAGATCTAGCTGATGATGTAGGAAATTTCACGTGGTACATATTGTTGATCAGGGGTGTCAATAGTCTCACTGGCCTGATTAAATAATAGGCTCATCTCGTGAGGAGGGAACTATTGCTCCTCGCCCTCACAAAGCCCCTTCAACTGCCATTAACTCTGGTTAAAAAAATTTAAACCCTATGGTTGATTTTTTTTCCTAGAAACCAAGGATAGATGGATGAACCCTAGAGGTGAGTGAATTTTAACCACAGTTAAAGGGAGTTAATAGGGGCCGAGATGCCTCCCTTTGCTCCTCGCCGGAGGTGGTGATTATTTTCCTTTATTGGGCTGAATCTAGTCCAATCAGTTAACAATCCTACTGTTACTCCGTAAATCAAACCTAAAAGACAATTTCATAATATCTTCAATAAATGGTTAGCTAAACAAAACTTTGTAGTTTCTGTTTTGGTAAAACAGTTTGAGGAGTGCTAGCTCTAGATGCACTAAGTCAAATTTTTTACAAAGATGCTGAGTGGGTGCAACATGTGGTGTTGGTACCCTATATCAGGGAGATGGTTTAACACTTGTTGTCATCACCTTGCGTCTTTGGAAGGTGCGATTGGGGCTATCATTTCTGAAACAGTGTACTTTGTAGCATTAATATTTAATGATATGCTTACTGTGAGAGTGACTCGATTTTGAAACAAATAAAAATTAATTGTCTGGTTATGCAAAGACCACTTCAGTCCCTTGCACTTGATAAAGGTTGCATTGATTATGTTTATCATATGATGAAAATAAGTTTGCATTAGCTTAAATGTTTCCCTACCAATATGGAACTTATATGGACATGGGTAGATGAAAATAATAAATATAAATTAGCTTGCACATAGAACGCTGACTGTTTATTCTTTTTCAGAGGAATGGTAGCCCAAGATGTAGAATTCAAATTTTTTTCCAAACTCTCACTATGGGTGCAGCACCTACTGTTGTTTCTCTTTCAATAAGTTAAGAAAACAAAATTTTCAAATTAGAAAGTTATGTTTTATACTAGTTCTCAAGGTTAAGTGAAAAGTAGAGAAACAAATCCTTATCAACAGTGAGAGTTTGGACGTTTTTTTAATGGCATTTTGTAGATCCTTGTAACACACTGAAACAAGATTTAGAAATATTAGGGTTCTCGTTAATGTATCATTAATGGGGATGCCCTTATCCAGGGGCGGAACCAGGAGTTTCGAGTAGTGGGGGCATGCGATGGTTCATGAAAAATGGTAGTAATTGTTGATGGATTTGTGAATAATTATTAGGTTGATTTAAAATATTATGAGTCTACGCGGGGTGGGGATCAGGGCTGTAGGCACCAATTTTTTTTTTTTTTTTATGAGTAAGGTTTTGGGCCATTTTGCCCATACATTTCATATATATGTAGCGGGTATTGTTTCTCTTTGTTTATGGGATAACTATCCCCTTGCCCCATGGTTACGTCCCGTCAAATATTTAAATAACATGCTATAAATTAAAAGATATATTTTGTTTTCAATAGTTCAAGAAACGCCGCCTACTTGTCTCATGGCTATACCTATTAAATAATTGAATAATATAGTATAGTGGTTTTAAGGACAACTTCACCTTACCATAATTAACTGCACCTTGCCATAATTATGCCCAATCAAATAATTAAACAACTTAGTATATAATACATATTTTTCTTGGGGCACCTGCATGGAGATCATATCACAGTCAATCACACCCACAGGTCAACATGTGTCCTTTTTAATCTTGATTAATTGTGGTTAAGATTTATTAACTCTTGGGGTTCAATAATATACCCTTGGTTTTTAGAAAAAGAAAAATATTTTAAAATGTTTAACTTTGGTTAAGAGTTTTAAATCTCAGGGTTAATAATTTTTATAATTTGTTTTAAAAAATAAGGTTACATTATTGAACTCCAAGAGTTAGTGAATCTTAATCACATTTAATAGAGGTTAAAAGGAACATGTGTCCTATGGGTGCGATTGAACTCTCCCTAAGTTCATGTCCCCATTCCCATGCCGAGATCGGATCAAAGCCAATCGCAATTGGATTTGGGGATAGTTCAATCACACCCTTAGGTCAACACATGTCTTTTTTAACCCTTATTAACCATGATACTAACTCTTAAGGTTCAACAATCTAATCTAAGTTCTTATAAATTTTTTTTAAAAAAATGTAACCCTATGGTTAGAATTTCTTAATCCTAAGGTTAATTTTTTTTAATATCTTATTTAAAAAACAAAGGTTAGATTGTTGAACCCTAAGGGTTAATGAATCTTAATTGTGGTTATTTTCCCTGCTAATTTTTTTTTTTGAACGAGGGTATCCGGGCTCTTAGAGCACCGACTAAGTCCCTCAGGCCTTGCACATCCCCTTATACTACACAGCCAGGAAAGCCGGGATAAATCCCAAAGGGTGGCCAAAGATTGAGTAAGGGACTTGAACTCAAGACCTCCGCTTGTTGTGTGGTCCTACTCTATCACCAACCTTTTCTTCACCACCATCGCAATTTCATAGAATTTGAGGGCGTCTGGAAGGGCCTTGGGGACACTTTCTCTCTCCTTGCACCTCTTCACCCATTCCATCAGCTTGGGGCATTCCTCATCTGTACTGAAATTACTAAGTTTCTCGTAGGTGTAGATTCGGCACGAGAAGAGAATGAGGGCAATGTCCAAGAACCCAAAGCACTCTCCTCCAAAATATGGCTTCTCTCCAAGCTCCCCTTCCAACACCTTCAAGCACTCTATAAACTCCTTTTTCGCTGCTTCCTGGTCTTCTCCTTTGCTCGCCCAAATCCTTCTCCCACAATCTAACATCTGTTTAAGATAGTTATCCATAGTATTGTTAATGGACTAGGCTCGGCCGGCCTAGGGGCTATCCAGGATCAGCCCTAAGTGGAAAGTATTGAGCCCAAGCCTTGTCGGTTCAAAGGAATCAAGGCCTGGACTTATAAAATAGTCAACATAATTTTTTATGGCATGGGATTGTCTCAGGCAGATGCCAGAAATTTGGTCTCGGGCATCCACACCTCATTCGACATGTGGCGATAAAAAGGGGGAAAGATATCATATAGGGAGAAATAAAAAACATGGAAAGAAAATGAAATGACTTCTCCCCTTTTATCGCCACATGTCAGATGATGTGTGGATGCCTGAGTCCAAATTTCTGGCATCTGCCAGAGACAATCCCATGCCAAATTTTTACATGTTGCTTGAATTTTTTAAAAAAATGTTATTAAAAAAAATATATTATTACACAAAGCTAAAAAAAATACGACATTTCAATAATTGGGATTATTATAAATAATTATTTAGGATTGAGCCTATACTTCACTTAGCCAAGCCCTAGTCTAGCCCTAAATTATGCGGGCTTCCACTTATCGAACCTGGTCGTACTTCTTAGGGCTTACAAATCATGCAAATTTTTTTGGCCAATTCCAGACCAGACTGCTAGGCCAACCCGGCCCATTGACACCCTAGTTATCCGAGAATGTTGTCCGTTTAAAACATGATCAAATTTATTAATTTATTGTATACAAAAGATTTATTTTTTAGAAAAATGTTTCAAAATGTAAGGATTTTAATTTAATTAAATTTTTTTTTTTTGGGAGGGGGGGTTGACGAATTAATCCCTACAGAAGCACGCAATTGCCTGCAAACCATGGGTCACGATGCTTGTGCCAACTGAGCTACCTGTGCAAGCTTGTAAATAGCCTTTACTGCAAAGGACAAAATTACCCTTACTTTCAACATAATTTCCATTTTTATTGAGTGCGCCTGGTAATTAACTAATAGAAAAAGAACTCTAGAGTAAAATAAAAATGGGTGATGCTACCCGCACCCCAACTTTTTCTAATAAACACCACACTTCAAAAAAAAACAAAATCAATAAAAAAATAATAAAAGATAAAAGGACAAAAACAGCCCTCTTCTCAATCCTTTTTCATTACCCAGCGTTTCCTACCAAAAAGTCTTATGTTTTAACTCCAAAAGGAAGACAAAAACAGACAGAATCCCTTGTCTCCTTCTTCCTTATTTCAATACTTAGCTTAGACTAGGGCTGTTGATATAGGAAGAAATCAAGAGATTTCCTCGGTTTTTTGCTTTTAGCCATTGCTCTCTGGAAGCAGCTCTTGTACCTTCCATTTGATAGAGTCTGAAACCCCAATAGGTGAAGGCCTTTCTCCCATTAATTGAATTTCAAGCTTAACAAATACAAATATATGGAATCAACTTACCATGAACGCGTCACATATGTTTTTTTTTTGGTCACTTTTTTTTTTTTTTGTTGCTAAGAAAAATTTCAGATTTGGGACTAATGGATCGCCACTCGCCATCTACCTAATCTCTCTTTCTTAGAGAGAGAGGTAGAGAGGATTAATCTGGGTTTTCGTTGGAGATAATAGGGAATAGAGGTGTCAAACGGGCCATGCGGTGTAGGCCCGGCCCACGAATGGGCAGCCCATTCGTGCTTCGTGTTATGCTGTGCCGCCCGACCTAATTAAACGTGTCGTGTCGTGTCGTGCCGGCCCACTAACAAAATATGGAGGCCCACTGGCACGGCCGTGTCGTGTGTCTTCCAATATCAATAGGTTGATTGTTTCGCTCCTGTATCTTCCAAAAAGGAAAAAGATCTTTGAGAGTTGTTTCCTAGATATGAAAGAGAGTACTTGAGTTCTCCCAATAACTAAAAAGTGTATCATGCCTGAATCTAACCGGGGTTCGCGGTGGTGGAGGAATTGGATCGGAAAAAAGAAGGATTCTAGTTGGAAGATATCGAATGAAACCGTAGCTGGAATTGAGATCTCATTCAAAGAGAAAGATATCAAATATCTGGAGTTTCTTTTGTATACTATACGGATGATCCGATCTGCAAGGACCATGATTGAGAATTGTTTGATCGTCTTTCTCTGAGGAAGAAGCGAAACATAATCAACTTGAATTCAGGACAGCTATTCGAAATCTTAGTGAAACACTGGATTTGTTATCTCATGTTTGCTTTTCGTGAAAAAAGACCAATTGAAGTGGAGGGTTTCTTCAAACAACAAGGAGCTGAGTTAACTATTCAATCAAATGATATTGAGCATGTTTCCCAACTCTTCTCCAGAAACAAGTGGGATATTTCTTTGGAAAATTGTGCTCAATTCATATGTGGCAATTCCGCCAAGATCTCTTCGTTAGTTGGGGGAAGAATCCACACGAATCGGATTTTTTGAGGAATGTATCGAGAGAAATAGATTTGGTTAGACAATGTGTGTTTGGTAAACAAGGATCGGTTTTTTAGCAAGGTACAGAATGTTTCATCAAATATTCAATATGATTCCACAAGATCTATTTTCGTTCAAGTAACGGATTCTAGCCAATTGAAAGGACCTTCTGATCAATCTAGAGATTATTTTGATTCCATTAGTAATGAGGATTCGGAATATCACACATTGATCAATCAAAGAGAGATTCAACAACTAAAAGAAAGAAAGATTCTTTGGGATCCTTTCTTTCTTCAAAGGGAACGAACAGAGATAGAATCAGACCAATTCCGAAATGCTTTTCTGGATATTCCTCAATGTCCCGGCTATTCACAGAATGTGAGAAGCAGATGAATACTCATCTGCTTCCAGAAGAAATCGAAGAATTTCTTGGGAATCCTACAAGATCCATTCGTTCTTTTTTCTTTGACAGATGGTCAGAACTTCATCTGGGTTCGAATCCTACTGAGAGGTCCACTAGAGATCAGAAATTGTTGAATAAACAACAAGATGTTTCTTTTGTCCCTTCTAGGCGATCAGAAAATAAAGAAATGATTGATATATTCAAGATAATTACGTATTTACAAAATACCGTCTCAACTCATCCTATTTCATCAGATCCAGGATGTGATATGGTTCCGAAGGATGAACCAGATATGGAAAATTCCAATAAGATTTCATTTTTGAACAAATATCCATTTTTTGATTTATTTCATCTATTCCAGGACCGGAACGGAGGGTTACACGTTACACCAAGATTTTGAATCAGAAGAGAGATTTCAAGAAATGGCAGATCTATTCACTCTATCAATAACCGAGCCGGATCTAGTGTATCATACGGGATTTGCCTTTTCTATTGATTCCTACGGATCGGATCAAAAAAAATTATTGAATGAGGTATTCAACTCCAGGGATGAATCGAAAAAGAAATCTTTATTGATTCTACCTCCTATTTTTGATGAAGAGAATGAATCTTTTTATCGAAGGATCAGAAAAAAATTGGTTCGGATCTCCTGGGGGAATGATTTGGAAGATCCAAAACCAAAAAGAGTGGTATTTGCTAGCAACAACATAATGGAGGCAATCAATCAATATGAATTGATCTGAAATCTGATTCAAATCCAATATAGCACCTATGGGTACATGAGAAATGTATCGAATTGATTCTTTTTAATGATTTTAATGAATAGATCCAATCGCAACTTCGAATATGGAATTCAAAGGGATCAAATAGGAAATGATACTCTGAGTCATAGAACTATAATGAAATATACGATCAACTAACATCTATCGAATTTGAAAAAGAGTCAGAAGAAAGGGTTCGATCCTCTTGTTTCTCGAACCGAGAGATCCATGAATCCGGATTCTGATGCATATAGATACAAATGGTCCAATGGGAGCAAGAATTTCCAGAAACATTTAAAACATTTCGTTTCTAAGCAGAAGAGCCATTTTCAAGTAGTGTTCGATCGATTACGTATTAATCAATATTCAATTGATTAGTCTGAGGTTATCAACAAAAAAGATTTGTCTAAGTCACTTCGTTTCTTTGTGTCCAAGTCACTTCTCTTTTTGTCCAAGTCGCTTCTCTTTTTGTCTAAGTCACTTCCTTTTTTCTTTGTGAGTTTCGGGAATATCCCCATTCATAGGTCCGAGATCCACATCTATGAATTGAAAGGTCTGAATGATCAAGTCTGCAATCAGTTGTTAGAATCAATAGGTGTTCAAATCGTTCATTTGAATAAATTGAAACCCTTCTTATTGGATGATCATGATACTTTCAATAAATCGAAATTCTTGATCAATGGAGGAACATTATCACCATTTTTGTTCAATAAGATACCAAAGTGGATGATTGACTCATTCCATACTAGAAATAATAGCAGGAAATCCTTTGATAACACTAATGCCAGTGGGCCATGCCTGGCCAACCCATGTGCCTTTTTATTTTAAAATTAAATTTATAATTATAAAATTAAAATACAAAGACACCAATATAAATCTAAAATTCAAAAAATTATCATTTTATTTATCTTTAAAATTTGTAATACCCCTAAAACTACTTGTTATATAGTTGTTGGGAAGGCTATTTTAGTTATTTGTGCGCTTAAATGACCGATTTCCACTTTTACCCCTCAAACTAGCCGTTTTATAGTTGTTGGGGGCTAAAAATGTAACTTTTTTTTTTAAAAAAAAAAGAGTTGTTGGAGATGGTGGGCTAAGCGGGTGGTGCCTAGAGGCCCACTTGTCATGCCGTGCCCGTGCCTGTCTCACGTGTTGTGCCTTGCTGGCCCACTGGCAAAAAAATAGGGCCCATGCACGGCCCACCAGACGGGTCGTGCTGTGCCTGCCCACCTATTAAACGTGTCATGCCATGCCGTGCCGGCCGCCTTGGAATGGGCTGTGCCCGTGCCGGCCCACGTGCCGTGGGCCATTTTTACACCCCTAATAGTGAAGAAGGAGAAAGGGCAATTTTTGTCTTTTATCTTCTTTTCTATTTTTTAATTTTTCAAATTTTGGTGTGTATTAGCAGAAGTTCGGTTGCATGTAGCTCCACCCATAAAAATATATGTGATTGAGAGGAGGAGAGAGGAAAAGCTATATTTTATCATGATTAAGATAATGCTCCAGAGGATACATGAAATGAAACATAAAGGAAGAGTAGAAGAAGAGAACAAACCTTCTTGTCAAAAAAATCTGCCCAAAATCTGGCATTTGGCTCACAGGTAAGGAGTTTCTGAGAGAAAGGGCAATTTTTCCTTCCATACATCATCGACGTACTGAACAATGATATGTGATTCACAGATGCATTTCCCATTATGGATTAAAGCGGGAACCTTCTTATGAATCGAATTTGCCTGGAGAAGTAAAGGGCTCTTACTATCTAGAATATTTTCTTCTTCCATGTACTCATATGAAACCCCCTTCTAAGCTAAGGCGATTCTCGCTCTCATCCCATAATTGCTGCTCCAGAAATCCAAGAGAATGACATTGCCCTCCATTTTAATGAGCAAAGTTGCCTTTAGAAGTTGTTAGTGGGAGAAATGGAGAGCTTTAACTCCTATTTATAAGGAGTGTTGAAACTTTGAAGTTAGTAGGGTTTTGCTTTGACTTTTTAACTAATGGTAGGAATGAATATATCAAGAGATGTCATTGCTTACGTCAAATGACTAATAATGGCCTTGGATTCTCGCTGATGCCGGAAAATGGTGTCTGGGCTACCACACAACAGGTGACAAGTGGTGGAGAAGTCAAATTCATGGGGCCATGATTTTGACTTCTCCACCCATGCTGAGATATGTGGTGATAAGTGTGTGAGAAAAAAGGGGAGAGATATCAAAAGTGGGGAGAAGTTAAAATCATGAGGAAAAAATGAAATGACTTCTCTCTTTTTATCACCACATGTCGTGCCTATTGTGTGGAAGGCCGAGACCATTTTCTGGCATCAGCCAAAGAAAGAGAATATGAGGCCACTAATAATATTGGAAGTCAAAGGAAAGTTGAGAACACAGCCCACCACTTGCTCCAATGGTAGGGTGTGGACTCTCTTACGAGAGGTAAGAGGTTATGGGATTCCCTATGGGTGACAACTTGCAGGAAAAGTTGATGAACTCGTCTAATTTGGGGGAGTGCTAGCTCCTCAACATTTTGACGATTTGACCAATAGAAATACACACCTCACTATTTGGACACATCTTGGCATATCAAAAGCGAAAGATTTCGTTTAACCCTACTTTAAAGGCATCTTGTTAAATTGGATGACTTTGTACATAAACCTATAAAAGGTTAAGTGCATTTATCCGGGGCAAGATCAAGTTCTATTAAAACTTGTTGGATGAGTGGATCTAAAGGAAGACGAAAACCTACAACTAATTGTTTTATATAAATGACAGTATGGCATTCACGAGTGTTAGCTATCGCCCATATGGTATATTTGGACATTTTCAGGGATATTATACCGGGTTCTAACCCAAGTTATTGCCTCTCTCAGTCTCTTTCTTTCAGCAGAAGATGCCGACCTAAGACTTCCTACAAGTCTACGACCACTACCAATTGAACTCTCCTTACTCAAGATCAAAGAAGAAAGAAACCAAAAAACTAAAAAGTAGACAAACAACGAAGAAGAAAACACAGGTTACCAAAAACGCAGACAAGAACACCTGATACTACATCAATGGCGAATGGACGAACAAAGAAAGGAATGCTGAAAACCCGAACCCAGTTAGAGAGAAAGTATAGTGTGGGGGAAAAATACATGTTGTTAGACCTTGATACCACGTGTCACCTTTAGGGGCAGTTGCTTCAGCTTCGTTTGTCTGGAATGGGATATTAGGTTTGACCTGCGAAGACGCTCCAACGATCAAGTTAGTAATGGGATGAAGAAGTGGGATATAAAGAAGAGAGAGAGCTCGAAAGCTCAGTATGAAGGAAAGAGACTCTCTAGGTTTCAATGTCTTTTGATCGGTCCCCCTTCCTTGTGCCTTACCTCTATATTTATAGGAGAATTAACTAGGGTTCGCCAGTCACCTTCCCACCCATGTTTCCTTTTTGGTTTAGAGATCTTTCCCTTCAAGTAATATTTTGCCAGTATGGGGATAGATTCAATTTCCTATTTACGAGGGGATTGTCTTAATCCATTACCTTGATCTAGCTCAGGATTTTATGCGATAAGCTTGATCTCATACAACTGTACAACTAATCCTGAGATCCTTAATGTCATCTGTTTCGGATTCTCCGAGTTGGAGTTGCGTCAAGAACCTTTGTTCACACGTGATTTGGCTTGAATCCGAAGTGGAGGTTGGGGTTGGTTTGATCAATCGGAGCATAAATCTTGATGTAATCTGGGCCGTTGGTGCTGACAGCTGTCCTCAAGTGTGTCTTTACTATTTTTTACCCTTACAAATGCCCCCCCTTCTCAGGGCCTTAGGGTTCACCCGAGGCTCTGAGAAGCGTAACCACCTTTCAAAATGTCCTACGATGCGCATGTTGCGGCTTTTCTTCGTATTTTGTTTGTATTTAATGCGTCGAACCTGGCTTCATCATTCTACCAGATGGGATGTCACTGCTAAAGGTTTAGTTATTTTTCTGATATTGACGATCCTACCCCCAGTCAATCTAACCCACGAGGTTTACTATAGGGGGAGGTTTTGGATATAAAAGGTGGGGTTTGACACGTTTGCTTTTTCTAAATGGTGCCCTGAATCTCTCCCATCCTTTCATGCTTCGGCTGTTGTCTTTCTTTGTTGGCAGTAGAGCTGTAACATTGTAGGATAGTGTGCTTGGGGATGCTCAAATTTCCCTGACCATGATTGACGTCATTTTGTCTCCTACGCGATATTACCAGCTTGGAAAGCTGGACGAAACACGAGGTGGTTGACCGGGGTGGCCTCGCCCTTACCAGTGTAGGTTATCTGTCCTTCCTCTGTTTGTTAATGGTTAATTTGTTGTTCTGAGGTTTTCTTTTGATTTCTATCTCCAGCTCGTCCATGTTTTTGCGGCCTTTCGCCGACTTTTGGAGCAAGCTAGGATGGATCACCAGTTCACGCTCAAGTCGGCAGCGCTGGGAGCTGATCAAGCACATGTCCGTGAGGAAAGTTTGGAGGCCGATGTGATCATTAAGCAAGGCGAGGTTGACAGTTTAATGGGGGAACTGGTTGACTCTAAATCTCAGACAAGTTCCTTTCGTGACCAAGTAAAGAAACTCAAGAAGGACTTGGAGGAGCTTAGTGACGAATTGCAGTGTGAATATCAGGTAAAGTTGGAGGCCATTGTTGAGAGTGACTGGGAGGAGACTCGCCGTCTGTATCTCGAGGAACTATAGAGTCAGGGACTCCTCCGCCCTGATGCTACCCTTGGAGGTTCCGATGTTTCTTCGTCGGATGTTCCAGTGGTCTCCTCTCCAGCTGTTGGCTCTGTTGTTCCTCCTCCTGACGCTTCTACAACTCTGGTGGTGCCATCATTTCAGGTGGAAGGGGTTGAATTGGCTCCTTCAATGACGGAAGGGTGCATGGTCGGCACGATAGTGACCGGAGGGGATCTCAATTCGGAGGTCGGAATGCCTGAGCCCATCGTGTCAGGTGGTTTCTAGGGCGCTTTGTTGGCCCTGTTTCGGTAATTTCAGTCTTCGCCCCTCATTTCTTTCATGGGTCACCTCCCTTTAGAGGCATGGGATACCTCCCCTTAGAGGATCTAGGATTGTAAATGGGTCCCCCCCCCCCCCCCCCCCCCCCTCAGAGGCTTTGTAAATGGGTAGCCCCCTCTTTGAGGTTTTTGATCGGTGGGCTATCTACAAGCTCTTAGGAAGAAAGATTTATCAGTATGATAATATACTTGAGTCACTTAATCGTTTCACCTAGATTTTTGTAAGTTCACGGTATGCTGTCCTTTCAAGATTTTTATGACCTCGTTCTTCAGAACTGTTTTGTGATCTGACATTAATGCGGGTGATTTAGCAAATCGTATATATACAAATTCCAAGGTGTTGGTGCCCCATGGGTTCTTGACCCTTAACAGATTCTTGTTTCTGGGCACTTTGTAGTGGAGGGTGAGTGAGTTGTTTTTGACGAGTTTCCCACTTGTGTGGGATCGGAGGCTTTAATGCGCATCAGACTCGCAGCTTAGGGATGAGCGTTGTACCCTTATTGAATATCTCATCCTTGTGTGATCTGAGGCGTTGATGCACATCAGAATCGCAACATAGGGATGAACGCTGTGCCCTTATCGAATTTCTCATCCATGTGTAATTCGAGATGTTAATACAAATTGGAATCACAGCATAAGGATGAGTGTCGTGCCCCTATCGAATTTCTCATTCATGTGCGATCAAGACATTAATGCACATCGGAATCGCGGCATTAGGATGAGCATCGTTCCCTTATCGAATTTCTCATCCATGTGTGATCTAAGGCGTTAATGCACATCAGAATCACAACGTAGGGATGAGTGTCGTGCACTTATTGAATTTGTCACCCATGTGCGATCCAAGGCGTTAATGCACATTGGAATCGCAGTGTAGGGACGAGCATCGTGCCCTTAACAAATTTCCCATCCATGTGCGATATGAGGCGTAAATGCACATCAGAATCGCAACGTAGGGATGAGCGTCAAGGAAGACGAAGGCCTACAGCTAATTGTTTTTCATAAATGATAACGTAAAGAATGACCGAAATACCCTCTTTATCCTTTGAACACATATACAAACTAAGGTCATTAAGCGTCTTCTTCTTCAGCCTAACTATCAAACATCACATCTTTAACACTGCCCTATGCAATCATCATTTTTTTTAAAAGCATGTGACGGTTAACCTGACGTATTAACCATGGAAACTCTATATGATTTAACAGTAGTACACGCATGCAAAGGCCGGACATCTTTTCATCTTCTCATAAATTTGGACAAAATCCAAGATCCCATGAAGGGCATATTGTAAAAGTAATTTTTTGAATCATGTCAGCTGTCATTAACCTGATCCCGTCCAAATCTTAGTTTAACAGGTCGATGCTGTCCTTTTTTATTCATGCTAGTTGTTATGTCATAACTATACACCACCTATCATCCTATAAATAACTTGATCCTATCCAGACATTAGTTCATCAACTCGATGTCACCTATCCTTTATCACCCTAGTTAAATAGCTCGATCTTGTCCAACTCTCAACTTATCAACTCCATCTTGTCCTTAATAACTTTGGGCATTTTGTTTATTCATAAACAACACTTCAATAAATGAAAACTCAAATACAAATAACCAAAGAGTAAAATAAGTCTCGTAGCCATTAAGACCGACCTATTAATTATCTCAGATATTTGAACAAAACATGCAACTAAACACCAATGATAATCTATAGCTCAATGACACATGATAGAGACATGCATTTATGACTATACTGTCAGCAAATAGAATGACATGCAAAGTCGTCATTTGCATGCATTGATACTTGGACGTTTATTTACCTATAAATATAAGAATCAAATGAGACAAAGATCCTTTTTCTGGACTCTAAAACCTCTAAATTTACTGAATTCTCTGCACATTTATTCAATTTGATTCTAACTTAAATTTTTGAGAGTCTTTGACAGGTCGGATGACCACTCAACAACAGTCTTTTCATCCTTCAACCAATCGTCCAAAAATGCATGGAGCTAGTGACTGTGAGAGAATTCCTCCCCACCTCCTCATAGAGAAGCAATCATCGATTACGAGGTCGACGTTAGGACGAAGGCATCGAGCCCCTAAGAGAGGTCTGGGTGAGTATTGAGCCGAGGTTTTATTGTGCAGTTTTTTGTTTTTTTGAAGGTGTTCAAGCTTGGCTCAGATAGTTTATGAACGAGTAAAACTGATCTCGAGCTCATTAGCTGGCACAAGCTCGGTTAAAATATGATTATTTTAAAATATACATATATGATTAATTTTTAAAAAGTAATCTTTTAATGAAGTGTTTATGTTATATATTTATATATTATCAATATTTAACATATATAATGTATTTTATATATATATTATCATTTATATATATTTTTTATATTTATTTGTATAGGTTATTAATATTTAAACTAGCCAAGCTTTTAACGACCTCATTATATATTTGAGTTCGGTTCGATTACTAAATGATCTTGAAAACTATGTTCATGCTTGACTCATTTAGCTTAGCAAACAAAGCCTGAACAAACTTTTATCAAGCTGAGCTGAGCTCGAGTTGCTTGGGTTGATACTCACCCCTCGACATGGCCTTAAAGGTCTAGGCTCCCTGCTACTTGTTAGATCTCGTATAACCCATTTCAAGTTATTTTAATTGAATCATATTATTTTGAGTGAACCATACAGATTAACTGATTCAAGTAAAATAACCTAAATTACGTTATTTCGCTTGAATCAAGTTACTTGAGTGAACCATGCAAATTAACTAATTTAAATAAAATATCGTAAATCATGTTATTGCACTTAATGTAAGTAAAATAATCTAAATCAGGTCATTTTACATTTTTTTTTGGTCACGAGATTATATTACTTGAATCACGTCATTTTACCAAAAGATGAATTATCAAAAGATGAAAAAACTTTCATCGGATGAATAAGTACTCGAAAGGTTAGGGCGTTACAAATTTTTGGGCATCCAAGGGACATGTATTTATCAATAGTCAATACCCGATGTTGCTAAGGTTTGGAGCATGACTAGGGAAAACTTTGTTTTGTGGCTATGTGGCAGAACACCATTGGGGCTGCAGCCTCTCATGCTGTAGAGTTGGGATCATATTCAATCGTGATTGAACTCTCTTGAGTTCAATCGCACTTACAGATCAACACCTATCCATTTTAACCCTCATTAATTGTGGTTAAGATTCGCAAATCAATAGGGTTCAACCATCTAACCTTGGTTTTTTTATTAAAATAAATATTAACCTAAGAATTAAAATTTCTTAACAATAATTAAAAGGGAAATTAAAGAGGCTCTGTGAGTGTGATTGATCTCTCCCGAGTTCAATTGCACTTGGACAGGATCCAGACTCCATGTTGTAGAGCAGGGTTACAGCTAAGAGTCTCATAAGGCACATCCTACTATTATTTTCAGAGCGTGGGGTTTATTTCACTATTAGCTTGTAATCATGATCTTATAAATGATTAAAAGGAAGAAGAAAAACTCCTCTTCATTCACCATTCAATGAATCTCCACTTGTGTGTGAGTGTGTTGTGTTTACCCTTAACCCAAAAAAAGAAAATTCTCATCTTTTAAATGACAATCAAGGTAGGACTAAAGATCAAGGTTTAAATTTTCGTTGAAATTTCGTGAAATTTCGGTTTCGGACAACCCCACTGACATCGAAACTGGGTTTATTTCGAAAATCTAATTTCGGCCGAAATTTTGAAAATTTTTCAAAGATTTCGGAATTTCGGCCAAAATCTGATTATTATTTTTTTAAATAGTTTTTATTATTATTTTTTTATTAAAATTTTGAAATATTTCAAAAATTTTACTGAAATTTTAAAATTTTATATATTAATTTTAAAAATAAAATAATAATATTTATATAAATATATAAAATTTTAATAAAATATTATTTTTTAATATATATATTTCAGGATTTCGGTTCGGGTTGGGCAAAAATCGCCGAGAATTTCGAAATTAAAAACCTTGCTAAAGATCCGCTTTCTTTGACATCATAAATGATGTGCCCCTCATTTATGGCCCACAGGTCTTGGCCTAGAGGTCTTGGGATCAAATCTAACTAGGAGAAAACTCCAAATAGATTATGACAATAATTCTATTTGGCTGATGTTGTAGTCGGGCCACTCATCATAATACTAAAATTCATTGATGCCTCTCATTCTAAAACTTAAAAAAAAAAAAAAAATGAAATTCTCATTTATCGTAAGCATATTTTGGTGGTATCAGTATAAGAGCCAGTTGAGCCCATTGGCTATTATGCCTTAAAATGTTGATGGGCCTGGCGTAAACTTTAAATTAAAAAAGACTGAGGCCCACATACTTAGCATTGTCATCTAAGCATCGGAATGAGATTTCATTTGGCCCCATCCCACAGGCCGCCAACAAATCTCCCTTTCAACACAATATAACTGTGGTTAAGATTCACTAACCTTTGGGGTTCAATCATCTAGCTTTGGTTTTTAGAAAAAAAAAGTATTAATTCTAAGGGTTAAAACTTGTTAACCAGAGTTAAAAGAATAGTTGAAAAGTCATTGTGATTGAACCAGACGGATTTGGTCTGGTGAGGCTGTCTCCTCAGCATGTGTTCTTTATTGGATACTTTTTTTTTTCACTAAGGATATCATTTAGCTATAGTTAGTAGCATCAATTAGTTGTTAGAAATGAGGAGTGGAGCTCTTGCAAGTCGTCACCCGATGGGAATGGATCCCTAAACCTCTTTAATAAGAGAGGACGCACCAATTGGGGCAAGCAGTGGGGTGTAGATTGATGCGTATATTCAGATATAGTTCTTAGGATCCCAAAAGGGAAATTTGACCCTAGAACATATGCGTCAATCCAATCCTAACCCATTTCTTGAGTCCAACTAGACTAATTCTGTACAGCACAGCTGACGGGCTTAATTATAGAAGTTGGGTGAGGTTCATACAGGAAAGAAAATTAAATTGCAGTCTGGATTTGGAAATAACATAAAGTGAAATCTGGGAATTGGAAAAAAAAATTAAATGCAATCTCTATTTGGAAAGCTAATTATAGTGCAATCTATATGAGGATAGGAAATAAAATTACAAATATGTATTTGGAAAGTAAATAAAGTGAAATCTGAGAATTTTGGAAAGAAAATTAAATTGCATGCAATCTTTAGGTGGAGAGAAAACAAATATGTGATTCTCTATGTAGAAATGAGAATTAAATAGTAATCTATATATGGTAAAAAAATTAAACAAATATCTATATTTAAAAATAAAAATAAGGTCAACCTTACCTCTTTAGTTCTATAAATATTCATCGTGGAATTCCATATTGGTATCTCTTCATGGCTTCTCCTCACTTCTAACATTTGGCCAGTAGTTTCATCTTGTTATTTTCACTATAATAGGTTTATATCTATCTTATGTGTGTGATTAAGTCTGTCAGAACAATGGCAACGTCAATCGGATAAGCGATTTACCAGATGTGATTCTTTAGGTGAGCTCATCAACTGGGAAGGCCTTGTTGATGAGCTGACTTGCAACAGTGGGAGCCGACGGGGGCAATGGCGAGCACAATGGGAGCAATAGCGAGCAAAGGTGGAGTGTGGGACACCTGAAATCCGAGCTTCTAGAAAATTTCTTCCAACACAACATCCTATTTGATTTCCTCTGTTCTGTTCTTTATCTAAGACTTACAAAGCTTGGCACCTTGAAAGTTTTGTCATATGATAATATTTATGTTCTTTTGATCTAGAAATCCTGAATGAATTTGCAAGCATTTGAATTTCTACAATCATGAGACTTCTCAGTCATGTCATTTTTTGTGAGACTAGAAATTCCTCATTTTACGGCTTGCGAAGTCTCGTGGGAATTAAAATCCCAAGAAATGTGAAGCAAAAAGAATAACCTAAAAATTGACGATTACGAGGAATTAAAAATCTTCACCTCCAATTCCTGTGAAAAGAACAGGCCTTTTTATTTTTTGGTCTCAAATGCAATCCAATTTAATGAAAAGCAAAACACATGTTCTAGTTTAAAAAAAACTTGCCATAGATCACATTCGATCTAACACAAGCTACCATTCTATCTAGCACATAAGATCTACTTATATACAAAGCTAATTTCGCTAGATTATGAGCTCCCCCATTCTGACCTCTTGGTATAAACTCAACTTGAACATTTTTAGATTGCTTCAACAAATCCAAATATCCAAGACTAAAGTTAGGGCCTCTACAGCTACTGAAATCATATTCTCAGTCTCAAACTCTGCAAACCTCCTATTTCACTCAGAAGACAAGCCCTTATTATTTGACTTCTTCATATACTTCCTCTAATCACCTATGGCTGTTTTATATATACTCTTCATTGTGAACTCAAACTCTTTTGAAAGCAACTCTAGTATCCTTTATGTTATTGTTGAAGACCTTGTTATTTCTAGCCATCCATATGGTCCAAATCACTGTTGTCATTAAACCCAGAGTATCAAAACCATCTTTTGTCAGCTTCAATCTCTTCCATTCTTCTTCCAACCATGTATTAAAGAAGTTTGCTACTAGAATCTCAAGTTCACTGCCATAGTGTTCTTCAAGCATCTCCACAAAAAATACTTAATTTTATTTGCTACTAGAATCCTCCACACATCTTTCCATAAATCCATTGGAACAGATGCCTCAGAGCATGATGCCCTTTCATTTTGCTTATTTCCATTTTTTATTCAAGTGTGATAACCTGATTTAATTGAGTAAACACCATTTTTGTGTTATGCCACATTAGTCTATCAGGTTTCCCAATAGTACTGAAAGCCATTTTTAGAACCTCTCGAGCCTCTTCTGGTTGAAATAGATCACCAATCATTCTCTCTTTTCAGCTGCCTCAAGAAACATCAATTATGTCTGCTACTTTCAAATCCAGACCCTCATTTCGAGAGGATCTCTTTGCTCTAAACTTTGCAGTTGATGGAAGCCAAGGATCTGAGCAGATTTGAGTCACTCCCTATTCCTATGGCCCATCTTATGCCTTCAAACAACACCTTCCTACTTTCTAACTAGCTATTCATCCCCAAGAAGGTTTAAAACCTTTACTAGCTTTAAGGAAACCATCATTTACGGTAGTAAATCCCTTTGAGAGTTCTACTACAAAGGGATTGTAATTCATAAGAATCTTCATCCTTGCTTTGCAAGCAAGGCCAAATTGAAAGAATAAAGATCTTTGAATCCTAAACCACCCTCCATTTTACTTTTACAGATTTCTCTCCAACTAACCCAGTGAATTTTTCTCTCTTCCTTTTTCTGCCGCTGCCAGAATCTAGCTGTCATTGCAACAATTTCATCACAAACTTCTTTGTAATTCTGAAACACTACATTGAATAAACTGGAATGGCCTGAACAATAGCCTTTATCATTACTTCTTTTCCTGCTTGAGATAAAAGTGATTATTTCCACCCTTGAAGTTTCTTTGCAATCCTAGTTCTGATATGGGAAAAAATCTCATATTTATATTTTCCCAAAAAAAAGAGGAGTCCCCAAATTCTCAACAAACTTGAACTTCAAGCAATTCATCAACTTGTGTTTTACATCTTCTTTAGTATTCTTGCTAAAGATAAACCCTGATTTCTCCACATTAACTAGCTAACCTAAAGCTCTATGGTATTCATCACAAATTCTCATAACTTCATTATAATTAGCTTCCTCTACAGTAGCTTTGATATGTACAAAACTATCATATGCAAAGAATAAATGGGATATAGGGGGACATCTTCTAGCCATTTCAATCTCACTTATCCTCTTATCCAACATAGCTTTGTTAATATTTTCTAAAAGAGCTTGGGCACACAAAATAAAGAAGGTCAAATAGGATAACCTTGCCTAATGCCTCTAGTAGGGAAGATCCCTCCTTTTGCTTCACCATTAATAAGGATTGAATATGTTACTATAGAAATGCATTGATGGATGAACTAGATCCATCTGTCACATAACCCCATTTTTTCCAGGACTCTTTCTAGGAAGTTCCACTCAATTTTATTATAAGCCTTCACCATATCCAACTTCAATGCCATATGCCCTTCCTTCCCTGATTTTTTCTTGGTTAGCAAATGAACCACTTCATGAGCAATGATGATGTTATCTTAGATTTGTCTTCCCTCTCTATAAATGCTTATTGGTTTTCACAGATAATCTCATTAAGGAATACTTTTAATCTATTTTCCAAAAGTTTGGATATAACCTTGTAAGTTATATTACACAGGCTTATTGATCTGTACTGACCAATCTTTTTAGGGTTCTTCAGTACTTTTGGAATTAGAACTATGAACTTGTGGTTCATCTCCTTAAGAAGATAACCTCCATTCAGAAAACTGAGAGTAGCAGCACAAATCTCATTCCCCACTACATCCCAATTTTCATGGTAAAATTCTCTAGGATATCCATCAGGGCCTGGGGATTTACTTGGAGGAAGGTTAAAAACAACCTCTCTCCCTGCTTCAATAGAGAAAGGCTTACACAGCTGGATATTTATCTCAACAAAGAATCAAGGCTAAATATTTTCCATCACTTTGCCCAAGTGATTAGAATTAGAGGTCGTGTACATATCATAAAAATGATTTAAAAAGAGCATCTCAATCTCCTTGCTATCTTCAATCTATACATTCTATTACAAATTCTATAAATTCTGTTTTGACGTCTCCTTTGGATTGCAGTGTTATGAAAATACCTACTATTAAGATCCCCTTTTGCCAACCAATGAATTCTTAATTTCTATTTCCACAGGATTTTTTCATGATCAACACTGATTTCAGCTCATTTTCCATAGCACAATATGCTATCCTACCATCTTCTTTATCTCTCGTTCCTTCCAACTCTTCTATTTTCTTACAGATATCTACCTTCATCATGTGAACATTTTTTAACACTTGCTTGTTCCAATTAAATCAAGTCTTTTCTACAATTTTTAGATTTTTGGGCTATCATGTACATCGGGGAACCATTGACATTAATGTCCCAAACTTTTTTGACTTTGTTTTTGCAGTCAGGGTGGTTTAACCACATACCCTCAAATCGAAACATCTTCCTCCTTTTCAACCTTTTTTCTCTGTATCCATCAACATAGGTCTATGATTTGAACCAATGTCCATAAGATGATAGACTATAGCATCTTCAAACATTTCCCTCCATGACACATTTGCAACAGTCGATCAAGTCTTTCCCAAATAAAAACTCATTCTTCTGTTTATTTGACCAGGTAATTTAGGTCCTTGAAATCCAAGATCAATAAGGTTAGCTCCATTAATAATTTCTGTAAAATTTCTAATTTTTGAAACAGCTTTTGCAACTCCTCCTTCTATTTCCTAAGCTGACATAATATCATTAAAATTGCCACAGCTTATCCAAGGACTATTTCTTGTTGCAGCTTTGTTTTTTATATCTTCCCACCGATCCCTTCTATGCTTCTCCTTTGTTGGGCCATACACAAAAGTAGCATCCCATGTCCCAATTTTTTCCGGGTGACTGAACTCAGTATCTATTTTGCTACTGTTGGAATCAGTAACTGTTGATTTTTGATTTTAAATTGTTTTAAATTAATAAAAACCGGATCATTAGGATCCGGGGTTTTGATTTTAATCATGGACTAAAACCCCCATTAATTTAATCTTTGTTTAGGTTGGGTGTTTAATCTCTTGAAAGAGAGAAAACACACTTTTAGTGCATTTCTCTTAGTTCTTTAGTCCCACATCGGAAAAGTAAAGAAAATCTAAAGAATTTATTTACCCCCTTAGTTGCTTAGTTGTCAACAACTAATAGTGAGGTGTAGACTTTGACCCACCAATTCCTTAAGACGGTAACTAGGGTGCGCGAGCTGCGTTCGCAGCGAGCGCACACGCACACGCACGGGCTCGGGCTCGGGTGCGGGCATAGGGCTTTGGGCGCTATGAGGCGCACTTTGCACTTCGCGAGTCGCTTGGGCTGCTATTTCTTTTGAGTAAATCTGAGCCGTTGATCTAATCTCAACCTTAGATCTAGGTTGACCCTGATCAGATGATCGGTGTGGTTGATCAGAGCCGTCTGATCAAGTCTCAGGCTAGGTCTGATCTGGACCGTTGGATCTGGGTGTGTGAGATCCGAGGACACACATAGGTGTGTCAGGTGGATCAGATCCATCAGATCTAATGAGTGCCTGGGTCAGTGGGCGTAGGCCCATGCGTGCAGGCCCATGATGGGTTGCTCTGACCAAGGCCTGACCCTGTGTGCCATGTGGCCTGCCTGGTGTAAGAGGGCCTAGCCAGGTGGCTGAGCTCATGCGCATGCAAGGGGACCTGGGTCCTCTATAAATAGAGAGGCTTGAGAAGGTTCTGAGAGTTGTTGGAACTCAGACCAGTGAGCCAGACTAGAGCTTGATCCGTGGAGATTAGCCTGATCCGTGGCCCAGACCACGGAGCCTAGAAACCAGTGAGCTTGATCCGTGGCCCAGACCACGGAGCTTAGAGACCAGTGAGCCTGATCCGTGAGCCCAGACCACGGAGCCTACAGTCCAGTGAGCCACCAGACCAGAGTAGGTGCACCCTGGTCCAGTTTACTCCGAGTAGCCATGGTTCATCAGGATGACTCCGTACCAGAGACCTCTTAGGAGGACCCTAACCTGAAGCTCTCCATTAATGGTGGTCCTTGAGCTCGATGGAGAAGATGGTGACCCTGACCCATCATTCAGAGGCCCAGAACCCAGAACCAGACCCAGCAGGTTGTCCGGATCGATCCGGATCCATGGATACCAGAAAATGGACAGTGTGTCCAGCTCCTGATGAGGTTGCAGAATGCCTTTGGGCTTTTCAACCGTCCATACTGTTCAGATGCCCAATCTGGGATTCCAGATTAAGTAGAACAGTGGATCAGTCTGTCATGGACTGAACCATCTTGGCGAATATCCGATTTCGGGTGATCCTACCATATCCACATGATGGACCCAATCAGGGGTATCTTGTGGAATGGGTTAATCTGGACAAGCCTGTTCTTGTACCCAAACAGAACCCAGACTAATAAAATCAGATTAAGTATAATCTTGTCACCAAACAGACTTGGATTAAGTTAAAATGAATTAACTTAAATCTGTAACCAAACGGGACTTAAGGCAGAATTGATTCTGGCCAAACCAAAAATAGATTCTGTGCAGAATTGATTCTAGACAAAACTAAACTCTGTAACCAAACAGAATAGGTGCAGACCTAAACTAGAATAGGTTAAACCAGAGTGGACCTAACCCTATAACCAAACAGACCCTTAAACCCTAAGGGGTAAAATGGTAATTTTGGATTTTGTCCAATTAATTAGATTATCTTTGACTGTAAATCCGATGGGATTTTAGGACATTTGGATAATTAGGGAAACTCTAATTAAATGGATATACATATATTTATATATTTATTTTGAAGGGCATCCTAAAGGATCAGTACTCCGTCTTCTACCGAGTAGTGCAAACTCGTTGGGAAGACCGGAGAGAATCCGAGCTGAGTTGTATCCCGAAGATAGAGCTGTCATATCCCTTGCACATGGGAGGCTTCGACTATCTTCAAGAAAGACTCTCTTGTAGCGCCTCTCAGCGAAGCGATTCTCTAACATAATTAATTAAATAATTAATTATTTATTTAACTGTATTTATTATCTGTCTGTATTTGCTAAGTGGCTATGTGTGCAGGAATTTAGCCCAATTACACCAACAATTTGAATATATTGTCTATCTCTATGGCTGCTTTGCAAATGTGAGGACTGAACCAGACGAAGCCGAAGCCCCGATTTGATGGAAAGAACTTCTACCGCTGGGAGCAGAGGATGAAGTTTTTCTTAAAGCAATCAAAGGTTGATCATGTCCTCACAGAGGAGTGTCCAAAAATTCCAGAAGATCCTGACATCGCTAAAATAGATTTGGATTACGCTACTGCACAAGTGCAAAGGTGGATTGATGATGATGATACAGCTCGGAATCTCATCCTCAACTCACTGTCGGACCAGCTGTATGAACAACACTCAAGGAAGACCAAGCAAGCTAGAGACTTGTGGGAAGTGTTGAGGCTAGTCTACCTAGCAGAGAAGTCTGGAACAAAGAAATTTCACGTTGCCAACTACTTGGAATTTAAGATGGTTGATGGAAAGACCATAATGGAGCAGATACAAGAGCTACAGAAGATAGCAGATGCGGTCACCTCGGCTGGAATGGTTTTGGATGAAACCTTCTATGTCAACGCAATCATTGCCAAGCTTCCCTCATCCTGGAAGGAGTATCGCTCGAAGCTTATGCACAAGAAGGAAGACTGGAATCTTGAAACTCTGTTGCACCATGTCAGGGTAGAAGAAGAAAGCAGAAAGCGTGACAAGAATGAGGAGCCGACTGCTAAGGCTCATATGGTTGATTCACATCAATCAAAGAAGTTTCAACCGGGAAAGAAAGAGTTTAAGAGGACAGGGAAGTTTGAGAAGAAGAATGGTCCGTACAACAACAGCAACAGCAACAGCAACAACAGTAGCAACAATAATAACACCGAAAATTTCAAGAAGGATGTAAAGTGTTACTCTTGTGGTAAGATGGGGCACTACGCCAAGAACTGCAAGATTAACAAGAGAGGGAATTTTCAGAAGAAGATGAAGTTTGTGAAAAAGGAAGAGAAGAGAAACAATATCAACATGGTGGCAGTGGTGACTGAGGCCAATATGATTGGCAAAGAGTCTGAGTGGTGGATTGTCACTGAAGCCACCCGTCACGTCTGCAGTGACAAGAATATGTTCAATTCCTACGAACTAGTGGGGGAAGGAATAAACATATTTATGGGTAACTCTTCGTCATCAAAGGTCGCAGGAAAGGGAGTGGTGAAGCTGAAGTTTACCTCCGGGAACGTTATTGAACTGAAGGACGTTCTGCACGTGCCTGATATCCATAAGAACCTTGTCTCGGCAGCTCTGATCGGCAAGCTCGGATACAAGCTGGTTTTTGAGTCTGACAAGGTAGTTGTAACCAAAAATCGGATATTTATCGGGAAGGGGTACCTTGTAGCAGGAATGTTCAAGTTCAACACTATGAATGAAACTCCAGTTATTTATGCTTATATCACTGAGTCCTTTGATCTATGGCATGGTAGGCTAGGTCATATTAATTTCAAGAAAATAAAATCTATGACCAATCAAGGACTGATAGCTAACGCATCTAGTGATAAGCATGAAAAATGTATTGCCTGCAGCAAGTGCAAAATTGTGAGACCTCTATTCAAGGGTGTAGAGAGAGAATCGAAGCTACTCGAGCTTATTCACAGTGATATATGTGAAATGACTGGTGTACAGTCAAGAGGAGGGAAAAGATATTTTATCACCTTCATCGACGATGCCTCTCGATACACGCATGTTTTCCTCATCCGAACTAAAGACGAAGCATTTGAGAAATTCAAGATTTTCAAGTCAGAAGTTGAGAATTTTCAGGAAGCTAGAATCAAGATACTTAGAACTGACAGAGGTGATGAATATCTTGATTCAGAGTTCGTTAAATTTTGTGAAGATAACGGGATCCGTCACGAGACAACTGCACCATACACACGACAGCAAAATGGCGTTGCAGAAAGAAAGAACAAGACTCTGACAGAAATGGTTAATACCATGCTAACCAGCTCCGGTGCTCCACCAAATCTTTGGGGTGAAGCACTTCTATCAGCCTGTCACATTCTCAACAGAGTTCCTCAACGGAAAGTAGAATCAATTCCATATGAATTGTGGAAGGGAAGAAAACCCAATTTATAGTACCTTAGGGTTTGGGGTTGTCTAGCTCAAGTAAGATTGCCTAACTTGAATAACCCCAAGGTAGGAACCAAAGGTACTGACTGCGTCTTCATTGGCTACTCAATGTCAAGCAAAGCGTATAGATTTCTAAATCTGGAAACTCCAGCACCATACTCGGCTGTGGAAGCTATTAGTGCTGAATTCTTTGAAGTTGTATTCCCATACAAGAGAAGTCAAGAAGTAGTGGGGGACCAACCGGAATCCAGTTCCAAGCGGAAAGAGCCTGAAGACCCAGTTCCTTCTGAACCAAGAAGAAGTACTCGACCAATAATTTCAAAGGATTTTAGCCCTGAGTATATTTGTTTGATCGAGAAGGATCCAACAAGCTACACTGAAGCAATGATGTCTAAAGATGCAGATCTTTGGAAAGAGGCAATGGACGATGAGATGCACTCTATCAACCCTAACAACACTTGGATCTTGGTGGACCTACCTCCTGGAAACAAGACAGTAGGGTGCAAGTGGATCTTCAAGAAGAAATTGAAACAAGATGGATCCATAGAAAAGTTCAAGGCTAGACTGGTTGCGAAGGGCTTCAGACAGCGAATGGGTTTTGATTACTTTGACACCTATGCCCCTGTGGCTAATTTGACCACCATTAGGATGTTGATTGCGTTGGCCTCAATCAAGGATTTGATCATTCATCAGATGGACGTCAAAACTGCATTCCTAAATGGTAATCTAGAAGAAGAAATATACATGGATCAGCCTGAAGGATATGTTCCGCCAAAGAACGAGAAGAAAGTCTGTAAACTTCTGAAATCATTATATGGATTGAAGCAAGTTCCAAAATAGTGGCATGATAAATTCAGAAGTGTCCTTCTAGCTGATGGGTATCAAGTCAACAGTGGTGATATCTATGTATATAGCAAATTCAGAGACAACTCTGGGGTGATAATTTGCTTATATGTTGACGACATGCTTATATTCGAAACGGATTATCAAAGTGTTGTTAGCACAAAGGAGTTCCTATCGTCTAACTTTGATATGAAAGATATGGGCGAAGCAGACGTTATACTTGGAATCAAGATTATTAGGAGCAACGAAGGAATTGCGCTTTCTCAGTCAAGCTACATTGAGAAGATTCTTAGGAGGTTCGATCAGTTTGATTGTACTCCGGCTCCTACGCCAGTTGATTCAAGTATTAAACTAACAAAGAATGAAGGCAGAGGTGTTTCTCAACTGGAGCACTCGCAGATAATCGGTAGTCTAATGTATGCGATGCATTGCACAAGGCCTGATATAGCTCAAGCAGTGGGGATGTTATGCAGATATACCAGTAACCCTGATCGATTGCACTGGGTAGCATTGATCAGAATTCTGAGGTACCTGAAGGGTACATTGTCCTATGCTCTGCACTACGGAAGATTACCCGCCGTGCTTGAAGGTTTTAGTGACGCGACAAGGAATTCATGCCCAGACGAATCAAAGTCGGTCACTGCATGGATCTTCTCGATGGGAGGAGGAGCCATCTCCTGGAAGTCCAAGAAGCAGACTTGCATAACTCATTCCACCATGGAATCGGAGTTCATTGCACTATCGTCAGCTGGAGAAGAAGCTGAATGGATCAAGAGTATTCTAGTTGACGTACCAATCTGGGAGACACCAATGCCAGCAGTCACAATCTATTGTGATAACCATGCAGCTATGCTCAAAGCATACAGTGAGAACTACAATGGCAAGTCCAGACAGATCTGCCTGAAGCACAACCATGTTAGGGGTCTGATTGCTGATGGAAAAAATGCAATCCAGTATGTGAAGTCCAAAGAGAATTTGGCTGACCCCTTGTCCAAGGGCCTTGGCACGGACCTTGTGATGAAGACATCAAGAGGAATGGGACTGAAGCCAGTTGAGCAGTTGAACTAGGTGGAAACCCAACCTGATGAGTCTCTCAAGTTCAATGGGAATAACGAACCTTGTAAGAAACTGCAAATGCACTATAAATGATATGCCATTGCAAGTTGTGTCCCTTCCTAAGGATGATGTCAATAGTGCAAGTCTATAGACAGTAGATCTATAGATAATTCTGCGATGAGGTTGAGAATTTAAATGAATTCTCTTAATGAGTAACTATAGGTCTGTAATAGGCTGGAGTATTGCAGAAGCACTCTTGATAGACTCACCTTTCTGAGTGTCGAAGGCTCGTCACCTTCTATGAGATTCTGGCTAAATCTCTAGAGCTCTCAGTAAGACCGGGGTTAAGGAATGGACGTTATAGTGCTAAGCTGAATGAGTACACATATCTTCTGAAAGGAATGTGTGTGCGATGAATCCGATTGGTCAATACGAGTTCTGCAGTTCAAGGCATAGTCCACTGGGTTCTCTGGCCTTTCTTCATTTGTTTGCACTAAGTGTAGATTCAAGTCGAAAGACACCTACATCTATGCACAGGATATTCTTGGATGCTCGAATTTGTTTTACTTAATTCTTAATTACTTTACTAATTTTAAATCAAGTGGGGGATTGTTGAATTTTGATTTTAAATTGTTTTAAATTAATAAAAACCAGATCATTAGGATCCGGGGTTTTGATTTTAATCATGGACTAACACCCCCATTAATTTAATCTTTGTTTAGGTTGGGTGTTTAATCTCTTGAAAGAGAGAAAACACACTTTTAGTGCATTTCTCTTAGTTCTTTAGTCCCACATCGGAAAATTAAAGAAAATCTAAAGAATTTATTTACCCCCTTAGTTGCTTAGTTGTCAACAACTAATAGTGAGGTGTAGACTTTGACCCACCAATTCCTTAAGACGGTAACTAGGGTGCGCGAGCAGCGAGCGCGAGCGCACATGCACACGCACACGCACGGGCTCGGGCTCGGGTACGGATGCGGGTTCAGGTACGGGCATAGGGCTTTGGGCGCTATGAGGCGCACTTTGCACTTCGCGAGTCGCTTGGGTCCCTATTTCTTTTGAGTAAATCTAAGCCGTTGATCTAATCTCAACCATAGATCTAGGTTGACCCTGATCGGATGATCGGTGTGGTTGATCAGAGCCGTCTGATCAAGTCTCAGGAGGCTAGGTCTGATCTGGACCATTGGATCTGGGTGTGTGAGATCTGAGGACACACATGGGTGTGTCAGGTGGATCAGATCCATCAGATCTAATGAGTGCCTGGATCAGTGGGTGCAGGCCCATGCGTGCAGGCCCATGATGGGTTGCTCTGACCAAGGCCTGACCTTGTGTGCCATGTGGCCTGCCTGGTGCAGGAGGGCCTAGCCAGGTGGCTGAGCCCCTGCGCATGCAAGGGGACCTGGGTCCTCTATAAATAGAGAGGCTTGGGAAGGTTCTGAGAGTTGTTGGAACTCAGACCAGTGAGCCAAACCAGATCTTGATCCGTGGAGATTAGCCTGATCCGTGGCCCAGACCACGGAGCCTAGAGACCAGTGAGCTTGATCCGTGGCCCAGACCATGGAGCTTAGAGACTAGTGAGCCTGATCCGTGAGCCCAGACCACGAAGCCTACAGTCCAATGAGCCACCAAACCAGAGTAGGTGCACCCTGGTCCAGTCTACTCCGAGTAGCCATGGTCCATCAGGATGACTCCGTACCAGGGACCTCTTAGGAGGACCCTAACCTGAAGCTCTCCATTAATGGTGGTCCTTGAGCTCAATGGAGAAGATGGTGACCTTGACCCATCATCCAAAGGCCCAGAACCCAGAACCAGACCCAGCAGGTTGTCCAGATCGATCCAGATCCATGGATACCAGGAAATGAACAGTGTGTCCAGCTCCTGATGAGGTTGCAGAATGCCTTCGGGCTTCTCAACCGTCCATACTGTTCAGATGCCCAATCTGGAATTCCAGATTGAGTAGAACAGTGGATCAGTCTGTCATGGACTGAACCATCTTGGCGACCATCCGATTTCGAGTGATCCTACCATATCCACATGATGGACCCAATCAGGGGTATCTTGTGGAATTGGTTAATCTGGACAAGCCTGTTCTTGTACCCAAACAGAACCCGAACTAATAAAATCAGATTAAGTATAATCTTGTCACCAAACAGACTTGGATTAAGGTAAAATGAATTAACTTAAAATCTGTAACCAAACGGGACTTAAGGCAGAATTGATTCTGGCCAAACCAGAAACAGATTCTGTGCAGAATTGATTCTGGACAGAACTAAACTCTATAACCAAACAGAATAGATACAGACCTAAACTGGAATAGGTTAAACCAGGATTAGACCAAACCAGAGTGGACCTAACCTTGTAACCAAACAGACCCTTAAACCCTAAGGGGTAAAATGGTAATTTTGGATTTTTGTCCAATTAATTAGATTATGTTTTATAGTAAATCCGATGGGACTTTAGGACATTTGGATAATTAGGCAAACCCTAATTAAATGGATATATATATATATATATATTTATTTTGAAGGGCATCCTAAAGAAAGATCAGTACTCCGTCTTCTACCGAGTAGTGCAAACTCGTTGGGAAGACCAGAGAGAATCCGAGCTGAGTTGTATCCCGGAGATAGAGCTGTCATATCCCTTGCACATGGGAGGCTTTGACTATCTTCAAGAAAGACTCTCTTGTAGCGCTTCTCAGCGAAGCGATTCTCTATCATAATTAATTAAACAATTAATTGTTTATTTAACTGCATTTATTATCTGTCTGTATTTGCTAAGTGGCTATGTGTGCGGGAATTTAGCCCAATTACACCAACAGTAACTTATAAAATAAAATGATCATTCCAGAATAAAGCAAGACCTCTAGACATCGCATTAGAATCCACCACCAATCATTGCTAAATTTTAATCTTCTCTTTAGATTCTTGAGTTTCCAACCCACCGTTTTTGTTTCAATCAAGAAAATCGCATCTGGTCTGTTCAATTGGGAGAGTTCCAACAAAACTCAAACTGTCAAGGGCCGACCTATCCCCTGGCAGTTCCAAGTTATGATTTTCATGGTTCCAACAGACCTTAATGGTAGTGTAATCATTTGTCTAAGCATTCTAAGGGTCAAAACTTGGTGAATAGCTTGGATTTCAGCGAGTTGACTCAGGTGGGCTGGTCGGGTTCTGAGTATACTCAAGTGGATTTTTTTAACATCATCAATATAGTCACTTTACCTATCACATTCACTAACATGGCGATCTTGAACTTGGTTTGCTTGATGCCAAGGATCATGGGCGGCTACGACCCATGCCTCAATGAATATGTGGAAGCTTTCTAAACATGCTTGATGTTCAGATGGCTCCCCATGTGAGTTTTTGCAAGTAATGCTCCCTCCCTCTCTCTCTCTCTCTCTCTCTCTCCCAAAATAATTAATTTCTGCAAGCATTCTAAACATGCCTAGATGGTCAGATTGAAGGCATTCGGTTCTTCTCATATACAAGAAGCTTATTACCGCATGACTTAGAATATGGGTCTACATGCTATGTTCGATTGTCAAGAAAATAGGTAAAACATGGAAAAAAAAAGAAAATTTTGAATTTCTAATACAATATTTAGTTGTGTTTTATCCAATTTTCTTTTCTTTTTCATGTTTTTACTTGTTTTCTCAACAACCAAACATAGGGACAAGTTCAATGCCTATGTTTGGTCTAGAGGTACAAGTTCTTTGTTTTTTTTGGTTAGATGGTCTACAGGCACAAGTTCAATGCCTCGTATTAGTATCTAATGATTTTTCCCACTTTAGGGAAATAATACAAAGGACATTATGGTGGACATTATGGTGTGAACCCTACTTAAAGTCCTTAGTCTTATTCTCCCAAAAAATGAGAAATTACATTAGGGACAAGTGGGGATAGCACTTCTACTAATCTTTATGCATTTGTTTTTGTGGCTTAGCCGCGACACGAATGGAAGAGTTCCTGTATTGTCCCCAAGATACAGTTTAAGTTCTTTGGGACTTGCCTATCACCAAGTCATGGAGACCTTGGTATCATCAGAAATATATATATAACAAAGTATTTAAAAAATATAAATTATGAAATTTCGCCGAGAGAACCGAAATTTTTGAAATTTCAGTTCGGGTTGAAGGACCCAAATCGCCGCCGAGATAACTAAAATTTCAAACCTTGGTGATGAAAGGAAAGTTGACGAACTGGTCTAATATGGGGGAATGCTAGCATCATTCTTGGGAGGAGGATGAACCCACTACCTAGGATGCATCAACCTAGGGTTGCACTCAAGCTAAGCTGACTCATTCACTCGACTTAACTTGCCTCATTCAAGCCAAGTCCAGGCTCAAACGAATCAAGACAAGTTTTTATTTGAACTAGAATATTTTAAAAACCAACCTCAAGCCAAACCCTATTTAATTTGGCTCGGCTCGTTTAGGCTTAGTTTGGCTTGAGTTCGGCTCGACTCGAAATATTATTTATATATATATATATATGCACAATATTTTTAATGTTATTTATATTAACATAAAATAATATTTGTACCTTTCTGTATCACAGATTATAATATTTTTAATTTATAATAAATAAGTCTCAAATCAGCTCAAGCTTGGCTAAGCTCAGTTCAAATTTACCCTTACATTCATCAGGTAGGGCTATCAATGGGGGTGTCAATGAGCCGGGTTTGGGCCTGAATTTTGGTAATTTTTAATAAGCCTGGCCTGAAGCCAAACACATTTACAAAGGCATTGAAGCCCAAATTTGGCCCAATTGCCACCCCTAGCTATCAATCCGGCCATCTTAAGCTCACATAATCGAGGGATGAGGCCTAAAGGAGTATGCAAAGGGCATAGGAGAAAGCAGTATACAAGCAAAAGGACTTAAAATCCAGAAAATTTACCACAACCTCTACTTTATTAAACCCAAAACAAAAATTTGGAAAACCAAGAGAACATTACAATATCAGACTTAAAATCTAGACTCAGCTTCTCTTGATTGCTCATGTTCCGGTATTCTACTCTATCCCAAGCATCTTCTTGATTTTAAGAACCATGTCATAGAGCTTGTGTTGGTCAGGAAGAGAATTAGACACACTCTCCTTCTCCATGCACCTGTTAGCCCAGGCCACAATCTTTGGGCACTCGGACTCAATATTGAAGTTAGCAAGCGTTTCATAGGTGTAGAACCAGCTATAGAAGGGAACAAGCGCCAAGTCCACAAAGCCCATGGTCTCACCTCCAAAGTAAAGCTTGTCTCCGAGCTCTCCTTCCAACAGCTTCAAGCAGTCTATGAATTCCTTCTTGGCTGCCTCTTGCGCCTCTCCTTTGGTCTTCCAAATCCTCGTCCCACTGTCGGCTATCTGCATTGCATGAACGTCCACTTATAAGATACATGCCCCATTTATAATTATAAATCTATCTCGTCAACCATTAATTGCCCTATGCCCCGGATGCGAGCAAAGTTCCAAACTCTCAATGAAAAGTGAGTCGTGTCTTCGATGTAACCTTACTTTTGTATCCTTGGAACTTTTTTTTTTTTCACTTCTACAATTCTGCCATCATCCATAATTGGAAAGTCAAGCACTAAAAAATAATTTAAAATTTTTTCTAAGTATGGATTAATAGTTGATGTAACCGGGGCTTGCATTCTCCAAAGACTCTACCTTGAAATAAGTAAAAAAATATATTACATGTATTCAGCGGATAAAATCATGTTAAGGGAAAACTGAGCATATAGTCATGTCAAATTAAGAAGTGAAATCATACCGCTCACCCAAGTAAACACGCACACATGGGGAGATGGCGGGGGATGGATTAGGAAAAATATTGTGAGGCCCAGTCATAGGGCAACCCGAGATCGTACACGACGATGCGGGATTCTAGGACATCCAATTTTTGGGAACGCCCTAATGTCCCTCTTACTTAATGATCCTGTAAAACCTATTTCATATTATTTTAATTGAATCATGTTATTTTGTTCGAATCTAAGTTATTCGAGTGAACCATATGAATTCACTAATTCAAGTAAAATAATTTTTTTTTTCTTTTGTATATATAAGGGAACAATAAACAAACACGCAATCAGACCTACACTAATTGCCAAGGTGTGATAAGAGTAAACCCAAACACTCACTCCAAAAAGCCTGACTAACGGAGTTGTGGACCCTTATACACCTTTGTGATGTGGGACTATAAGGGAACAGTAACATCCACATCCAGTGACTAACGGAGTTGTGGACCCTTATACACCTTTGTGATGTGGGACAATAAGGGAACAGTAACATCCAGCTGCACCATCACGAAATTTCACTTGAATCATGTTATTTGAGTAAATCATACAAATTAACTAATTGAACTCAAATAATTAAATCACATCATAAAAAAAAAGTCTTTCATGAGATAAGTAAGTAGCCTAGATGTTAGGACATCCCAAATTTATGAACACTCTAAAATCTCACTAAGAAGCCACCGGTTGAGATCGTACCGTCTCAAAGTCCTAAAAATATAATTAATAAATATTTCGCTCCAAAATTCTTAAATTCAAAATCAAATCAAGCAAAAGATAAGATAGGAAGCATGGATGAGTTAGTAGAACCCACCTTCTTGTCAACAAAATCAGCCCAAAACTTGGCTTGAGCTCTCTGGTAAGGATCGGAAGGCAAAAAAGGAGATTTATCATTCCAAATCTCATCAATGTATTGAACCGTGACGAGGGATTCACAAATGGGTTTGCTATTGTGAATCAAAACTGGTATTTTCTTATGAACTGGGTTCATCTTCAGAAGCAGAGGGCTCTTGTCCGACAAGTTCTCTTCCATGTTTATGTATTTAATCCCCTTCTCTTCCAAGGCGATCCTCACTCTCATCCCAAAAGGGCTAGGCCAGAAACTCAACAGAACTACCTCTTCCGCCATTGCCATAGATTTACGGAGCTCAAAGCTTCAAGAAAAGATAATGAGGTGCTTAAAATATATTGAGAAGGAAATATCTAGAAAATCTAAGTAGTAAATTAATATATTATAAAATCTACCTAATTAATTAAACATTTATTGCACAAATTTTATTATGTGTGTCTACAAGGATTCCTTGTAAAAAGGGGTGCCAACTAGCTTAGTTGGTAAAGTCCATTGGCGTGCGTCATACCAAGGACCTGAGATCGAATCCCGCATATATTTCTCCGGTAGGGGTCTGCCTAACCCTAACTTACCTTCCAAAATAAAGGATTCCTTGTAAAATCTAAGAGATGTTGACCCATATATCAATAGGTGGAAGGCGTTTTCCGGAGTGACATTAACTAGGAAGGGTATTTCGGTCTCATAATTATTGCAGTCTTCCAAACACAATTAACTGTTTTACATGCTTACCCACATGAATTTGAGAAGAAATATCTAAATAGGAAGTCTAAAAATCTATAGAAGGTTATTAAATGTTTTAAAAGAAAAGAAAATCCTTCCCATTAATGAAAGACATTTATTTTGGAAGCTTCTCCAATTAATTAAAGGGGTTTTAGCAAGCATAACCCAGATCTCACCTGGGAATAAAATTCTAATTTTTCTTAAAATAACAAGAATGCGATAATTTAAGGTGGCTTTTGGATTGGATTTTTTTTGGCCAAAAATCAATTCTGATAAAATTAATTGTGTAGAAATTCATGATCAAATAATCATTTTCTCAAATAATACTGTTCGGAGAATACGACTCACTTACGTATTCTCCGAAAACTATTATTTGAAAAAAAAATTATTTGATCATTAATTTCTACACAATCAATTTTACCGGAATTGATTTTTGGCCAAAAAAATCTAATCCAAACGCCCCATTACAAAATCAAATAATCAGTTAAAATGTTAGGATTTTAATATTTTAGAGGAATTATTTAAAATTATAAGTATTCTTTAACTTGTACAAAGTGTTAGGGTTTTTACATGTTTGTTCCATTAAAATTATAAGTATTCTTTAATTTGTACAAAGTGTTGGGGTTAGTTCGGTCAATTCTTCAATCTTTCATATATTTAATAATAAATTATGTGTGTATGTGTATTTTAAATAATAACACGTGCATATATATGTACGAAAAATGCCTCTGTTTGCTCAGTCAAGTGCCCTTTTTCAATAGAGAGGGCCTTATGGAGGGGGTCGATTGCCGGAAGCTACCGCGGTTGATTGCCCTTGATTTCCCCGATCCGATTCGCCTACCGCTTGTGAGGACTCCAATGTCCGGGGATGCCTCCGCTCGGCCACTTCTCCGAACAACATTGATGGAAGATATCTTGCTATACTAATAGGGTTTGCCTTGCCCCAATTTCTAAATCAAGGGCACTCCTTTACTAATAGGGCTTATATGTGTGTATGTGTATGTTAAATAATAATATGTGCATATATATATATATATATATATATATGGAAAATAATCACGCCGGTGACGCGAGGAGGGGCGTCCTGGCTCCCATTTTCTTGTCATTTGTCCCCCTTCTAACCTCATTTGACTGTGCTTAAGATTCATCCATTCTTTGGGTTTACCCATCTACCCTTGGTTCTTAAAAAAATAAAATAAAATAAATTAACTAAAGGGTTAAAAAAAAACTAACCCGACTATTGCTCTATATGTGTGTGTGTCCGTGTGATGTGTTAAATACGAGACCATTTAGGTCCATCAAATATTGAGGTTAATTTGGTCGTTTTGCTAACAATATTTGTGTAATTTTATTGGAAGTACTTAAATATGAGAATGTATGCAAAAATGTGCATAACCATGAGTTCTTTTGCACATCGTTCAACAAAAATTGTACTTAAATAAAGCCCTGATGCCAAATGAAAACCAATCAAGGTCTTCACAACAATTAGCGAATAACCCATACTTTCAAATGAAAATCAATTTAGGGCCATCACGTAGCCACTCGCAGCAGCATGGGATAAAGTTAAACCCTTGGTGCAAATTTAAATCCAATGAGAGGCCACAATGTGACCCATCGCAACAACAATGGATTAACCATTGCTGTCAATTTTAGACCATCTAAACAGAAGCAGCCTACTGCCAAACTTAAATCAATCAAGAGCCAAAATATGGCCTTAATTAACCCTTGTTGCCAATCAATGGCCAACACGTGGCCTTAGCAGCAACAAATTAAGGATTAGCCGGCTGCTAAATTTCAGACCACATGTGACCCTGGCAGCAGCTGGGGTTAACCTCTATTGTCAAACTTACACCAATTAATGGCCCCCACGTGGCCCCTTTCAACAGCAAGGGATTAACCCTTGCTACCAAAGCTTAGCCAATCAATGTGGCCCTGGCAGCATTACCCTTGCTTCTAAATTTTAGGCCAACCAGCGGTAACCGCGTGGTCTCTCTATTATTTTATATTCCTTAATGCTATGTTTGATTGTCGAGAAAATAGGTGAAAGCAGGGAAAAAAAAGAAAATTTTGGATTTTAATACAATTGCTAATTGTGTTTTGTCCAATTTTCTTTTATTTTCTATGTTCTTACTTATTTTCTCGATAACCAAAGGATTCCAAAACAGACCCCAATTTCAAAGAAATTTGTTAGAATCCTCATCCAATACCACATGACGTGTCTTTTGTGGGTTGACATCCACTACACTCCCAGGGAAAATGGACAGATTTAGAGGGAGAGTCTATAACTTCTCCTTCTGCTCACATTCTCTCTAAAAAGGGGAGGGTGGCATGCCCCCACTCCACACTAAGGACAAGAAATATGTCATGTGTCCTTTTTAAAAGAGAGAATAAAGTTGTGAGGCTAGTTATAAGGCATCGGATTTACTCTGGCGGACGCCTGAGGTGGGATTTTAAGTGTCCACAAATCAAATGACATGTGGCGATAAAAAGGGGAGAAGTCATTTCATTTTCTCCCCATGTTTTTGACTTCTCCCCCCTTTTTATCACCATTCGTCTTTTGATTTGTGGACACCCCCCAACTCGGGCGTCCGCCAGACTTAGTCTGATGCCTAGTTATAAAGTTGTTTCCTCTGATCCAACAAGAGGAGTATGCACAAGCATAAGAAAGCTCAATAACATAAGAAAAAAAATATACAAAAAGAGGAAGCAAGAAAAAAAAACTCAAGGTCACTCTCCTCTCTTCTTCCCCTTTTATCTTTTTTTTTTTCTTTTTGTAAAAAATCCTCCATAAGGCACCTATAATCCCACAAGAGGCAATTTTTTTTTAAAAAATAAAGCTTCCCAAAGGCGGAGTGGATTTGGCATGAACCCCTACCAATTGGGGATACACCAAAAAAAAATAGGGGGCAAAAACCTTACCTCTGAGGCAAAAAAAATAAATAAAGATAATGATAAAACGGAACCTAGCTATCAATCAAAACATTGGAGGCGACATAAAACTTAATTACTCCAAATTACAATTATATCAGAAATCCTAATACTAGCAAGTCCGGTCTTATCTAGCATGACTATCCCTTCAAACTTCTGTGGAAAGACCGGGGAGAGAGTAATCTAACAGAAGAAAAAAGATCACATGCGTGATTAGCAAGAAAATTTGCAGCTTTATTACTCTCTATAGATAGCAAGAAAATTTGCAGCTTTATTACTCTCTATAGATATGCTTTAACCAAAACTTGATCTGATTCATTAATTTGAGGATAATGTGCTGCCAATACCAGATGTTCTAAGGAGGATCTGACTTCTTTCAATATATGTCCACAAGAAACTTAGAGTCACTTTTGATATCAACCTCTTCATAGTGAAGATCAATGCAAAATCTAAGATCAACTAAGAATGCACGAATTTCTGTCACTCAATTTGAACAAACATCATACAATTTTTTTTTTAAAAAGTTGCAATCACCGATCTAGAGTTGTTTCTAATTAAGCCTCCACTACTGACCATACCAAGATTACCTCCGATGCACCGGCCATACCCGGATTACCTCCCGATGCACCATCAATATTTAATTTAAGTCTATCGAGATATGGTCTTATCCATTTCGTGATCACCAACTGTTTTGCTTTTGGAGTAGAAGTAATATTCAAAACCTTCAACGTTAACTCCTTTTAAGGAAATTGGCTTCTTCACTTCATAACACTCAACTATGGATTGAATATTATCTAATATTATCTTTAATAATAACTCTCAGGGGTTTATACAGACCATCAAATTTTCTCCGACATCTTTCCTTCAAAATCTACCAAATAATAAAACACAAACTTATAAGTTTTAAGATTCCAATTTGAGAAGATTTAGAAGATATATGACCATGCTCAGCCTACTTTGAATAGTCATTTGAAAAATTAAGAATTTCCAAAATTCTAGAAAAATAACTCCACACATGCATGGAAAGGTTGACATTGATGAAAAGATGATCCGCGGTTTCTAAGTTCAATTGAAAACAACAAACACATTTACTACACATTTGAACTCCTTTATCTTTGATTCTCTCATCCATTGACACGTTATTCAAAAAATCTTCCATGCCAAGGAAGAATCTCAAGGAGGACTATGGTTGTTCCAACAAAATGTAGCCCAATGATGGATAGAGCCTATTTTTTTATAACATTGCAATAACTTTTGGTGGAGAATTTTTCATTCGAGCTATGCTTCCAAATCACTCTATCAAGATTATTAGATGTGCAGTAACCACTTTCCAAATTTGAATAATAAGATCTTTATCAAGAAAAATTTAAAACAATTAACAGATTCTAGTTACTTGCATCATCTAGAATCTCATTCAATATCGGGAGCACAGAAGGAGTATCCAAAGCAGAATCAAAAAGAGGAGAATCAAGAAGCCAATTATCCAACTAAAAATCAACTTTAGACCCATTTCCAATCAACCACTTGCAATTTGACATTAACTCTAGAAAAATCACAACAATTTCAAACCACAGATGTGAAGATCCTTTGGCTATAGTAGCACTCCAAATATGAGTGCTTTTCAAATATTTGTTTCGAAAAAATCTACCCCATAAATCACCATTAGAAATTAATTTTCAACTCATTTTCATCCTATAGGATTTAACATTATCTTCTATGCTGCGCACACCCAAGCCTCCATCAAATGGAAGAGTAATCTTGCCCCAAGACACCCAATGACATTGGAAGTACTTCCATCATTCCAAAGAAAGTTAGCAAAACATCTTTCAATGGATTTCCAAAAACTTTTAGGGGTAGAGACTAAAGCCAAAATATGAACTGGAATAGATTGCAGAACATGCTTAAGAAGAATCAGCTTTCCTCCATAAGATATAACTTTAGATTGGCATCCTTCAACTCTTTTTCTAATCCTGTCTAGAAGTGGAGAGAGCAAACTTGTTTTTAATCTTCCTTTGAACATAGCCGGAAGTAACTTGCTGGAACAATAGAATGCACTATTGGATCTGTTGATTAACTGACCTAACGCGTTTTCATACTTACTCAAAAAATTGAACTTTATAAAATTCAATTTATAACCATCAGTAAACACTAAAGTATCATCTGCATAGAGCAAGTGAGAAAGTGAGGCATTCCTACCTCTTCTAAAATTACTAGAATCATTATCTTGAAATAATTTCTTCAACCCTCTACTCAGAACCTCATCAGCTAAGATAAATAAAGAAGGCGATATTGGATCCACTTGTCTAAGGCCCCTGGAGCTCAGGAAAAAACCATGATTAGCTCCATTAAAGCAAATAGAGAAAAATTGATTGACATGCAACCTCTAATTAGCTTGATGAAATTTTCTTTAAAACCAAATTTCTCCAATACCTTGTAAAGAAAACCTCATTCCAGCCTATCATAAGCTTTGGTCATGTCTAATTAAAAAATGACATTGTTTCCTCTGCATTTTCTGTCCAAATCCTGAATAACCTCATGAACAATGGTTATATTATCCATAATATTCCTTCCTTTTATAAATGCTCCTTATTCTTTATAAATCAGCATAGGAAGAATGTTAGCAAGCATTGTAGCAATAATCTTCGTGAAAATTTTGTACAAAAAATTGCAATGACTTATTGGGCACAATTCAGCAAAAGCAGAAGGATTATCAAATTTCGGAATTAATGCTAGAACAGTAGCACACATGAGGCATTGAGTACCCTCCCCCCACCCCACATTTTCTCTCTCTCTCTCTCTCTCTCTCTCTAGATCGGAAGGAAGTCTCCCAAATCCAACAATCAATGGAAGATATTTGACGCCGAACTTCATACGTACTATTCCCCTTTACATGACCAGAATGTAGGAACCTGTGGTGAATCCAACATTGCAGTGAACTTTTTTGGCAGCCAATCCTCAGTGGTATAGGGGAGAGGAGGGGTTAGGTTTTTTTTGGGAGGTTGGACAAGGAGGTCAGGGAGAGCTGTGTGTGTGTGTGTGTGTGTGTTCTACCTTTTTAGCGTAGAACATCTGCAAGAAACAGAGGAGAGGAAACATACATTTCTCAAAAGTGATATAGAGGCACATGATTAATAGCACAAAACAAAATAGGCAGGAAAACATTGATAGAAATTTACCATACCTTTCCTAAATTTTTGCCAAAACATTGCGAACTCCGTTTTGGCGTATTTTTCAAAGTTCAAAAGGCCACTGAGGCTTGAGAAAGAGTGTATAATGTCTCCTTACCTTTCATTTACTTTAGTTAAAGGTTTATCTGATCACATTTCATATCACAGTCACTATACATATCATAGGGACCTCGAGCCTCCATGTTCACAATCATCTGTAATATTCACCTTTTAATGCAGTGGTCCAAAATTCGAAAGATCCAGTACAAAGACCAACTGAAACTTTTGTTAGATCCAATAGAATTAATCGAATCAGTATCTGTTACTATAAGGTGTTCCATACACGATCAGGTAAGGTACAGTCCGCACAACACTATCGATTGGTATTGCAAAGTTAACACCAGAGGATATTCCTGTCCCTGTGCAAAAGTAGAAAATCAAAAGCATTTAGAACTTAGAACACTGAAATAAGTAGGCTTCTCAGTTTTTCAACCAAAGTTATTTGGTTAACACCCATCTTACAAATCTGTGTTCAGTTCAATCCATTTCAATCTAGTCACATAAGTAGACAAGGTGCCAACCTCTGGCTCATGCATGGAGTGCCCTACTTATAGAAACCTCCTAAGTTTTTTTTTTTTTGGTAGTGTTATCATTTACCTACTGTTAGTAGAGATCATCAGTTAGTGCTTAGTAATAGGGAGTGGAACTCTTGCAAGACATCATCCATTGGAATTCGATCCCACGACCTCTCTCATAAGAGAGGCCACACCCTACCATTGGAGCAAGCGGCGGGGTGTAACCTCCTAAGCTTGAGATTGTCAAATTTGAAAGTATTGATATAGAAATAATGTTTATATACTAATAGAGTTATAATGAGTTTATGTGACAGACGTAATGATAAGAAGATCCATCACAAAGTAATGTTATTTAAGTTTTCTAGGATATATAATGTTAGAACTGCAAAATGCAAAGTATTGTGATGTGCAATGCGGAATAAACCTGGAAAGAACAAGAGAAAAAACATGATTCTCGTGTAATATAAATTTCCCATGATTCACAAAGGATCTCTTGTGAACCATTTTATGTCTTTCTCTGTTGCTGCTAAGCTACAATTAAGGAAAACAAACAATTGGAGAAATACTTCTTCACCTTTCCGAGTGAAAGTGGCTGTGTTAACTCCGATGACGTGACCATATGAGTCAATCAATGGCCCCCCGGAATTTCCTGTACAGATTTCTACACGTCAAAATGAATCTGAAACAATTCGTAGCACCTAACATATTTCTGCTTAAAGGTTGATAATGGCACTGCACTCTAAATCAAAACAACAAAACAAACTTGACAAGATCTTCAGCAATTATTTTTCAGTAACGAAACCAAAACTATTACCATTAGTTAATGAAGCTCAACTGATTGGATAGCTAATTTTGTGAGAATGTTTTCTATGAGATCTACTCACTGATGAAAGAGCTCCTTTAGTTAGTATTAAATTTTAAAAAATTAAAGCAAAAAAAAACTTATGCAGGTCAACAAAAACAGCATGAGAGGCTGTTTAATTTCAAACAAATATCATCATTACTTATGGAAAATAAATAAATAAATAGTTAAGAAGGTTACAATGCAATAATTAAGAGAAAATGGAAACTTTACCTGCATTAATAGCAGCATCTGTTTGTATCGCTCCTCGGATTGCCTTTCCATTTGGGGAGGGTATTTCCCTACCTAATCCACTGACTACCTGCACTATCATTAAAAAAATTTACTAAGTAGAAATAATATATATATATAGAGGCAAGTAATATCTACTCTTTATTCCTTTGGAGGCTTGGTAATTTGGTGAGATCTTCATATTTCATGATCATTTTTATGAACCAGATTAAGTAGTCCTGCAACTCAGCGAACAAGATCAAGCTAGAGGGTAGACAAGCTTATGTGTCTATTAGGGAATGTTTTATTGTAATACAGTGAATGAGATACACTACATCATTATTAGGTAGCGTTTGGTTAGACTTTTCAATTGACTTTTCATTTTAAGAAGTCAAAAATCACGTTTGGTTAGCCACTCATCAATGACTTCCCGTGGAAGTCCAAAGTTAATGAAAGTCAAAAATCTCAGTTCCCCAAAAAGCAAGTGTGGGTTGCTTCCCTGGGAAGCCATGTTTATCACTTCCACAGCAAGTTGACGGAAAGATGGTTGTTTACGACAATTTTTTTTATATAAAAATTTAAGCTTTTCAAATCAATTTATAAAAGCATGTATTTCCCCCTAGCACGAAGGACACCTTATAAAAGCATGTATTGCCCTCACACAAGTGACACCTTATAGTGGCATGCACAGGTTCCTGGTCCTTTTAAGATCTCGTCACCCTTGCCAACATCTCATCACAGCCAATTGCAATTGAACTTATGGAGAGTTCAATTGCACCCTAGACCAACATGTGTCCCTTTTAATCTCTATTAACTATGATTAAGAATCACTAATCTTTGGGGTTTAATAATATAACTTTGGTTTTTAGAAAAAAAATATTTAAAAAATTAACCTTAAGGGTTAAAAATTCTTAACCAGAGTTAAATATTTTTTAAAATGCCTTATTCTAAAAACCAAGATTATATCGTTGAACCTCAAGGGTTAGTGAATCTTAACTACCAAGGATTAAAAATACGGTTTCGGGGGATGTATCGGTCCCAACCGAAACCTTTACGTATCAGTTTCGGATGACAAATAAAATTTTCTTTTTTAAGGAAAAAAAAAATCAAATTAAATTTTTTTTAAAAATCAAATGAGTTATAAGAACCAAATTTAAAGTCATGGGAAGCAAATAAAAAACAAAGTAGCAAACAAAATTACAATTACACAATAATTAAAACATGAATAACTAATAATCGATATGTATCACCCGTTTCGTATCGGTATATATATCGTAGAGGGGACTACCAATACCTATACTTATCGCCCATTTCGTATTGGCTTTGGCGATTTTTATTTCCATGTTAATTACAGTTAATCGAGGTTAAAAGAGACACATGTTGGTTTGTGGGTGTGATTGAACCCTCTCGGAGTTCAATAGCAATTGGCTAGGATGAGATCTTTGTCCCTTACACCAAAGGAGTAGTGATTAGAGGATTGCACATTCCCTTATGCAGGGGATCGTTGTATGATTGTATCCCCGTATCTCTTTTACCCTCTTTTAACTATAGTTAAGCTTAAAAATAACTAAGCGTGTAGGAGTAACTTTTCAAAAGTGTAAACCAAACAATATTTTTGATTTTTTTAATTTACAAGAGTAATTTTTCACATATGCAAACCAAACATAATTTATTTTTAGAATGCCTTTTGCAGACTTCTTTAGGAGTTGCTTCCTCCAAAGTAATTCCTAAGAAGTTCTTCTCTTCTCAAAGAAGTTTAACCAAACAAGGCCTTGGTGTATCTCATCAAAAATTGATTAGTATCAAATATTAGATTTGATTATAATGTGACAATGCTTCTATCTTGAGATTCATGTGATTTCCATATAATCCTTAATGAGGAGCCATTGAAATTATCTAAAATCTATCAATAGAATCAGTTTTTAACAAAAACTAGGATAAGAAGAACTCAATTGGGTACTTAAAATTCTGAACAACGTGATTGGGTGAATGAAAATGTCGATTGAGTCATTGTTGAGCTCCAAGGTTTTAATTGATAATTCGTGAACCGTGTTCTCAATCTAAGTATCTAACAGACAAACTAGGATATATGTGAGCTGTAGAAATATCTATCATGTTAGTGATACAAAAACCAAATGTCCTAGAAAATTTAAATTACCATGTACTAACCCAGAATAAAGTTAATAGTCCTACTAACCAATTTGACTTTGCCCAGTAACAGCCACAATAAATTGCATACAGCATAAGGGACTTGCCTTTAGTTCAAAAGAAGAATATATAACAATCAGATTATGAAAAATTACCCCCGTCGTTAGAGTGTTCTCATATCCATAAGGATTTCCAATGGCAAAGCAACTCTGACCCACACGTAAGTCACGAGATGTACCAAGAAGAGCCGGCTTTAGCTCATCCCCTTCCACATCAACCTGCACTCACTATCAAAATAAGCATTTCCAGACAAATATCGAATTGAAACCCTTTTTTTTTGGCTTGGTCCTAATCATTTATCTACCTAGGGGTTAGCAGGGTTAGCACTCATGGTGGGCGTCAACAGCCACACCAAGATCGAATTGAACACCTTACTAGCCTGGAAAATCTGCTTTGTGATTTACACATAAATATAACCCAACAGATAATCAAGTATATATATACACGACTCATAAACATGGTATATATTGGTTTCGTCATGTGGAGCAACGAACAATGACAGCAGCAGTTAGGAATGCTTTGGATTAGGTTGAAGACACAGGAGAGACTAAAAAGAATGTGGATTGAGGTAGTGTGGAAAGACTTGAAAATACACACCTTAACAGAAGAAATGGCCCTAGATAGAGAAGAATGGTGGAACATGACTGCAGTAGACCCTAAAGAACAGTTGGGATAAGGCTCCTATGTGATGATGAACATATATATTGAGTAGGAAAGTTTGGTGGTTACTTCGTTAGCAGATAACCAGGTGAGATGTTTTTTGAACCCAAGTCATGGAATCAACAAAAGAGATTTTACCAAGTAAGCTAAGCCATTTTAATATAAAAATGTAAATTTTTATGATTTAGGCAGGCACTTGTTCAATTTTTATAATTTTAATATAAAATTATAAATTTTCGATTCCTAGACATTGCCTAAGCAACACCCATAGTTCAAAATATCGATACGTATCGGCCGATACGGGCCGATACGTACCGGATTTGCAGCCTACCGATACAGAGATACGCAGGAAGGAAAAAAATACTGCGTATCGGTGCGTATCGGTACCGATACGCACCGATACTCACCGATACTCACCGATACTCACCGATACGCACCGATACGCACCGATACGCTGTGATACGCAGCTGTTTTACAAAAAAAAAAATTTAAAGCATCGACCGATGGTGTTCAAGGGAGAGATTTAAAAAAAAAAAAGAGGAGAGCTATTAAAAAATGACTGATACAGATTAAAAGGATAAGAATTTTTCACTCTAAAGTTTTTTTTTTTTTTTAAATCAAGCTTAGATTATTGAATCCTAAGGGTTAGTGAATCTTAACTACAGTTAGTAGGAGTTAAAAGGGACAGTCAATAAGTGCGATTGAAATCTCCCAAGGTTATAAAAATAAATAAAATTAACCCTATTAAAAAAATCACACCCACATGCCAACGTGTCTCTTTTAACTCTTATTAACTGTGCTTAAGATTCACTAACCCTTGGGGTTCAACAATCTAACCTTGGTTTTTTTTATAAAAAAAATTAACCCTGTTAACTTGTAATCACCTAAACGGCTAAACACCACTCAATAGATTTGGAAGTCCTACTTGTTTATATTTTTTTTGTCGGTAAGAAGTAATTTCATTAAAAAATGAGGATTCACAAATAGTGAATCATAAAGAGCCCAAACAAACAGAGCATAGACTAACAACTACCAAATAAAATTACAGTCATCTGCTTGTTTACATCAAAAATAAAAAATAAAAAAAATTGAACAATGGTCCTGCTTGATTACATAAAAAAATAAAAAATTATATTTACATCCACTTCATAGTCAAATAAAATTATAATCATCTTCGTTTGATCTTGATTTCGTTTGATCTTGATGCTGGGTCTTCGATTATTCAACAATTTCCTCATCTTCCCATATTGTTTAAGTCCTCAAAAAAAACATCGAGCTCGTCAATTGCAGATAGAAATAGGTTTGGAAACTAAAATGCTAAATTTCAATTAGTGAAATGTGTATTCATAAATTCTTTAGATATCTAAAACAATTAAAATGGATAATCATTGAAATATTAAGTGTAGATAACTTAAATTTTCAACTCTAAGTTGATATATACTAATGATCATTAATTCTAGATTGTATTTCTTATACTTGGTTAACTAACTATTGTTTGTATTTTCATGCATATTTATCAACGCGCACGCCTTTTTTAACTTATAACTTTTTTAATTCTCATATGTATGATTATAAATGTAGTTGAAGGTCTTCATTTAGTTTGTTTTTAGATTATATCTGCATTAAAAGAGGTTTTATGTAAGGTATCCAAGTTTTTCCTTGCGTATCCAAGCTTTTTTTAGCGTATCCTGAATTTTTACGCCGTATCCAACCGATACGGTACCGATACGCCGATACGTATCCTATTTTGGGCTAACCGATACGGTGACCGATACCGATATTTTGAACCATGGCAACACCTCGCCCAGGTAAGCCACCTATCACCTAGGGGCCTGCCTATTCGCTTTGATTACACTGGTTAAATCTTGCCCAAGTTATGCAGTAGAAGACATCAGGCACTCAGCATGACCATGCTGACTTGGAAAATTCTCTACGGATATTTAATCATGATTATAACACACTATAAGTTCCTATAGAATAATTAGACTTTTAAGTTAACTATATGCTTCTAAATTCTTAGTGTCGGATGAGCATTTTTTCTTCTCTAACCTGTCCATTCAATAGCAATTATACGGACACTGGTGTCCTAATCTCTTCTATAAACAGTCTGAATTTTACATTATGAAAACTGACCTTACCTTCTGTAAATGACCATCACCAGAGTTCTCTCACCCTATTGAGAACAAAAATTGTCATTTTACATTGTTACAGATGAAAATTGTAATACTTGCAATACTTCGTGTTATATATAATCACCCCCACCCCCAAATCAAGGTCCACAGTCCACACCTAGATCAGTTGAACCATGTACTATTCAGTTGGCATCATCATAATTATTATACATATGCTCTACATATATCAAATAAAAAACTAGAGATTATGGAGTATGGACATCGGAATTCAATTAAACTTTCAATTCAATACCTTTAGAACAGCAAGATCGTATGCGAGATCAACACCAATAATCTTGCCTTCCTTGGAAAAGCTATTGCCACTGCTATCTACAAGAAACACCTGTAAGGATAAGGAAAAAAGAAATCACTGCTGCTCATTCAAGAATATAACAATTACATTGACCGAAAAAAACTAAAAACAGATCAGTTCAATAGCCAATGTACACCCCCGCCTCTTGCATGAGTGGTAGGGGTGTGGCCTTCCAATGGTGGAGGTCTGGGGATCTAATCCCCCCAAGGGGTAAGAGTTGCAAGAGCTCCACTGCCCAGCTAACTTCTGACCGGCTGACTCTACTGACGTAGGTAAATGATATCTGGTCCCTATGGGGCCCTCAAAAAAAATAGCCTATGTCCAATAAGAGGGGGGAAAAAAGTAACATTAAACAAACCTTACAACGCTGAAGCCCACTTGTATCTGTAGCTAATTTGGCTACAACGTGATAATTTGTGACCTGTAATACACAGATAAACATACTTGCAATGATAATTGGAGTGGATTCCAGTAACTTAAACCGAAGTGATTACATTAAAGTGAACTGAAAACCGCTAGCTTATAAGGAAAAGTCAAACTTTTACAATGCCCAGATATAGGATCAGGAATTTAACGAAAAGTTATTTCTCTTGAAAGATAAAAATCCTTACTTTTATTGAGAGAAGCTCAAAAAATCTGGGGAGAATATAAAGATTGAAAACAAAAGAAAGTAGAATAAACACATACACATATATAAGAAACTGGAAAAAGCACCGTTCTTGAGAAGAGTTATTTAGAGAGCATATCAGAGATTCAAACAAAATGTCAAGGAACCAATTACATATAGGCAAACCCAAGATTTCAAGCTTACTTAAAATGGAACTTATAAACTACCAAAACATAGAATTTTTATTGAGAAGATGGATGGAAATAGTAATACAACTATGAATGTTTTGAAGGTCAATATCTTAATATGGAATGCATAGTGTATGAGTGCTAAACTAGTTACAAATGCTGACATCACAAATTAAACATAAGTTATTTTCCTGTATTAAAAAGTCTCACATTTACTAAGAAATTTTCAAGAAAATATTTGCAAAATGGAAGAAGAAAACAAAAGAAAAAAAAGGAGAAAAAAATGATGTGCATGGAAAAGGTAATCATTTGTTTACAGTAACCATTATTTTCATTTTTAAAATAAAAATCTCACATAAAATTCTCTAAATTATATTGTTTAATGTCTTAAAACCACAGAAATTGGAAGGAAAAAGAAAAGCACCGACAAATTGGTAAAGGCTAATTTGGGTTTACCATCAAAATGCAACCAAGGAACCATTTTTTCCATACATCATGTTCATATTGAAAGACAATTTCTAATGGAGGTGTCCAAGAATCACAATCTATAATGAATCCTTAAGTTGGATTAGAAGTAGAGATTGCCTACAATGTGCCCAGTCTTATCCCAGATGAAGCCCGAGCCTGTCCCTTCAACTTTTACATTTTCATCGTCGGTTAGTGTTTCCTTTTTAGAGCTCTTGGATGCTTTCACTATTTCAATGTCTTTAATGAAAACGACCGATGGTGAAGTCTCCTACAATCATTGAATAGAAGCTGCTCTGTTAATATAAACTTACATTTACATCCCCATATGAGGAGAGATAAGAAGAACAACAAGATCCGTCAGTAAAAATTAACATAGATGCCAATATAACACTCACTCTTTGCTATTCACTCTTACTCATTTTAAGTCCATATCATATCCATAGCTAAAGACTCCCATTTGTGCTTACCGCCCAAGCTACTCTAGAATTCTATAAATGAATTCTAAGTTTCTCAGCTTGGCCTAGAGATAACCTCCATGCTTGCCATAAAAGATATGACCAAATAAGATTTTTTAGCAATGATAAACCTACAATGTTATAGAAAATTCAACATGATATAAGGATCAAGTAAGCACAAAAATTTAAGTTCACATGATATAAGGATCAAGCAGGGGCGGAGCCAAGGTTTTCTTCCAAGGGGGGCTAACAATGGGGTGTGGGGGTTCGGGGACATAGCCCCCGGGGGAAAAAAATGTAAGGCCAAGTTTGTGGGCCATCTCGTCGCTTTGTCCGTTTGTAAATAATATATTTCTTATTAGTTAGGGGCAGCTGTTTTTTTTTTGCTTTTTTTTTTTTTTTGTGGAAATGTTATCATGTAACTATAACACACACACATTCTAAACTCATATACACAGCCAGGCTTAAGGTAACCGCTAAGGTGCCTTAAGTCCAAGCAACCACTCCAAAAGGGCCTGTCTTAAGGAGGGTTGATAGCCCCTCATACACACCCCCTACGAAGTCCACTTCCCAACCAATGTGGGATTAAACCCAAGATACACCCTAACGCGGTAACAAAGAACCAAATTGGTTTTTTTGGTGGAAATGTTATCATGTAACTATAACACACACATTCTAAACTCACACACACAGCCAGACCTAAGGTAGCCACTAAGGTGCCATAAGGGTAAGTCCAAGCAACCACTCCAAAAGGGCAGCTGTTCACTTGCTCATGGCTAGGCCATCTTAAACTAAGTAATTTCCACGCCTACCCTCTTAAATTAAATAATATAAGTGTAATTTTATTTATTTTTTTCTCCTCAAAAGTTCCGGGGGGAGGGGGGAGGGGGGAGGGGGGGGGGGGGGGTTTAGAGCCCCCATCGCCAACTGGCTATGCCCCATTCCCAAGCTACTCCCATGTGTCTAGACAAAAAAAATCCAAAGTTGAGGAGGGATCCTGTCGTGCCCCAAAACCCCACCTAAGAGAATGTGAGATCTTGGCACGTGACTTACTTAACAAACTATCCTGTTAAAAGCAATTAAGGCATACAAAAAATACGAACCTAAAAATTTCTTCAATTAATAACATCAACTAAATCCATAATACATAACTCAACTAAAATATAATAAAATCCTGAACATACATCATGATCATTAATCATAAAACTAAACTAAACTAAACATGATTCTCCATAAAGTCAATTAAAGTCTCCCTGAAATTTAAATACTAATAAATCAACTTCAACAGTAGGGCCATCGATCAAGATCCCGTTCTTCTTCGGGATGATCACCTTTAGGTTCCTTTATGTATTCCTCTTCTTCTCACGGTCCGGGTGCACAGATATCAAAACCAGAACCTACCGACAACTTAGTCATCGGCTGAGTAACAAGTTACTCCACGTCTATAACAAATAATAGTAAACAATGTAATGAACATTAACATACATGCATTTCATACCTCAGTTCACATACATAAATCAGAGTGCAAAAACAAATAGGTACATTATGTCAATTGCTTTCTTTTCTTACTTTCTTACTTTTCATTCGTTGTACTTTATCGTTTTATGAACAACACATCCACATGCATCAATTAATAAATTAAAATACCACTTTACCGTATAAGGAAAGGGGTTACTATACTTTACTTTACCGAGATACCACCCTTCGTACATTATCCGGCACGGACGGCTTAGTACATTTTCCGGTATGACAGCTTACTTACTTTGGCATACTTATCACCCTTTTGATGGTATTCGGTAGTGCAAAACATAAACATGCATTATCGCTTTCGTGTGTCTTTCTTTCTTGCTTACTTACTTTGCTTTTGGTCTTACTTGTAATCTTATTAGTGCCCTTAATTTCCTCTTTATACATATGCATATTTTTTATTGGTGAGTGCACAATGATACACCTTTGGTCAACTTATACCTAAGACTAACCGTCAAGGGCCATAGGACATCTCACCATAACGTCCTATTCCACTATGTTAACCAGGCCTAGGCAAGCTTGACTCTCATCAAAGGTTCCTTTACCCAAATATAAATCACGTATAAAAACATAAAATGAACACACAACTTCATATATCCAATAATTTAACAATTCATAATCACAGTTTATCTTCAATAAACATAAGTCACAATCTAATTTAAGCATCAAAATCCCATTTTTAATCAAGATCAATATCATAATTATACCACATATTTTATCAATAATAATTCTCATGAATTATAATCGCAAAATCACACTAACATATAATCATAATCTGACAATTAATTCATCTCAATCATTCAAATTCCTTCATACCTTTCATTCAAACTCCATACATTCATCTCATCCTCTTCATATATCCACATACATTCAATATAAATTCTCAATCCCTTTGTTGAAGCATAAAAAAAAAATATAACATGGTTCTTCACATCCTAATTTAATGATTCATGTATTAATAAATCAGGAACAATAAGAATTCATAGATCTTGCTTGTCTTTAGGATCTTACTTAGATCCATCTCTTTTAATTCATCTTTTTGGTTAATATTCAAGATATGAAAAACTAGGTTCGTTATTTACCTCACTTGATCGCTTCCGTTCGATCTATCGCTTGCGAATAAGGCTCGATCTCGATCTTCAAATCTCTTTCTTCCTTTTCCTGATCGAATCTTTGAACACCTTAGGTTTCTCCCTTTTGATCTCTCAAGAAAACAACTTCTCTTTCTCTTAAGATGTAGAGCCTCGGATTTTCTGCAAACACTAATCATGTGAGTGAATAGTGTTTTGCACTAGGTGTATTCAAGCCAAGGTCTTCCATGTAATCTTAGCATTTGGTTAAAGCTAAGGGGGAATACATTTTTGAGTAAAACATGTGATATGTGTTCTATGAGTTGAGGATTGGGTGTGTTGTGAGCCTTAGGGGTGAAAACTAAGTTCACATGCATTGTGAATAGTGCCGAGGGCACTAGTATTGGAGGCCAAAAGCCTTCATGTATTGTTATAGTTGTATAATAAATGATAATTATGGTTTTTACCATGAGTTTAATTGGGTAGGAGTATATGAACTCAGAAATACTGAGTATAAGAATACTCTAAGTGTTTTCAAGTCAAGGGTATGAAACACCCTAAGGTTGGTAGGGGTGTTTGGGTAAGGGAAAGAGTAAAGTGTTCTTGTGGTGTTAGAAATGGGTTAGGTTCACTGGTAAGAGCATGACAAATGCTCTAAGGGTGTTTGTTCAAGGTCCTAAAGACTCTCTTATGTGATCAAGGCACAAGTAAAGTTGTAAAGAAAAGGGATGCCTTAACATACCCTCAACTTAAAAGAACTATAGTTTTCTCACCGCTAATCGGAATCGAGTGATTCTTGAGCCATTAGAAAGATATTGAAATCCTCTTTGAGGTTCATATTTTTAACACTTTTTCAGATTTTGAGTTGAAGTTGGGTCAAACGTCGAATTTCCGAAAACTAGTCTGCTGAAATTATGGTCTGCTATAACCCATCCCAGACCAATCAGATTTAGAGCTCATTTAGACCATTAAGAACTCAGAATTAGGATTTATCCATTAGACACAAAATTATTCCCCTTTGAATGACAAGTCCAACGCAAGTTAAATCATCAAAATCTGATAAGTGAGTCAATAGTTATGGTCAAAATACCAAAGTAGGAAAAACAGGCCCAGTCAAAGTACCAATTTCGGCGATGAAATGAGTTGGGGGCTGAATTGTTGTGATGAAAATGGCACAGAAACGGCCAAAAATGTCCCAAAACAGGGTAACCAACCTTGGGGATATTTTTTAAGGACTTTTAAGGGTTTTGGCAACCCTTGGTCTATAAATAGGACCTCAAATTCGTGGGTTTGAGTTATTCAAACCCTAAGCTTTGATTTTTGAGAGAGATTGAAAGAGAAGAAGAGGGAGGAAGCCGTGAGTCTTCAAGTGTTCATCCAAGACCATGATTCGAGCTTGGGTCTTTATCCTAGAGCCTGGATCTTCATCCTCAAGCTCTGAATTGGCTCCCAAATCGTCTCTCAAGCTAGGAATTGATTTCTAGATAAGGTGGATATCTTCTACTAGTTTCCTTTATTGTATTTCCTAAATGAAAAACATGATTTCAAAGTATGTTTTTATGAATTCTATGAATGAAGTTGATGGGTGTATAAGTTACTATTATGAATGAAATTCCATGATGATGCCTCTATAATTTACAGCTTTATAAGTATGTCTAATGATGCTCACAAGTCTCACATGTACACAAAGCTGGGATGAATCGGATTTCTCATAAGTTGGATGTTTCAAAATTCATAAGAAATGTTTTATGGAAAACTCATAAGAACTCATAAGTGATTATGCCAAATTTTGGGTTGGTTTTTAAGATCGGTTACCCATGCTCATAAGGATCTCAATGTCTAAGATCGCTCATAAGTCTCTAAGGATCTCACATGCTCTACGGATCTCATAAGAACTCATGAGACAAACTCATAAGCTATTGATTCTCGCAAGACCTCATCAGATTATGTTTTCATACGAATGCTCATAAGGTAAATGTTTTGAAAAGTATGCACCTTTGATTTATGCTCTACACTCTACGATTTCGATAAACTATTCGCATGTTACTGTTTTATGACATTGTTGGCTAGTGGTTGGTACCCACTAAGTGTTTCAATACTCAGCCCTACATTTTGATGTCGGTAGGTTGATTCTACATATCCAATCCAGTTCCATGGGTTGAAGAGGAGTACGTTGAGGAGCCGGTAGGTGGCTATCCCGAGAAGGGAAATGACTTAGACAAGTGGCCTTACGAGGCTTATTATTGTGTGATAGAGAGCGAGTGATATGTAGATAAATTTTGATGAGTGAGTATGTTCACTCTTTACTTTTGTTATGTTGTACAAACTCTTAGAATACATCATAGGTTATAAAGTTTTGAGTTTTACGCTTCCGCTGAGTATTGTCTTGTGTATTGGACAGGATGGTTTGTTATGATATGTTAGTCATGCACAAGGTCACTCCTAACTCCTAGGGGGGATTTTGGGGTGCGACAGAGTTGGTATCAGAGCTTAGGCTCTAGATTCCCTCAAGCTGGGGTTGTTGTTTTAAGGTAGACATGTCTCCTTCGAGTAAGAGTATGTTCTAGTCAGAGGTTGATACCGTGACAAAATTGGTATCAAGCCTAGGCATTAGAACGGTATGGGTAGAAATTATTCTTTGAGTTGAACTTAGAACTCAGATGAACTTTAAATTTTAGATTTGATACAACGACATAATGGGTATCAAGCAAGGGTATTAGGTCCGTATAGGAAATGGTATTCCAAGTATAGACTACTTAATAGTCTTCATCTTAAACCGGTTGATACTTCAATCAACTTGATTCCTAGCTTCGCTAAGTTATCTAGGAATCCCTACTGTATGTATACTATATGTACTGTGTTGTTGGGTGTTACTATATACTAGGTGTTGTGTGCGTACTATATGTTATAAATTATTGAAAACTAGTTCATCAAGCATAGAAATCCAACAAAATTGTGGTTCCCAACTAGAATCATGAGTTGTTGTGATACACAGGCTAGAGTCCAGCCTATGTGTTAGTTGACAAGGATTTGGTATGTCCTTTGTCATCCATTGTGTTATTAGGTTTATGTAGGGATTTGTCTTCCGAGTGAGACTATAGGATTCTCTTTCGTCTTACAAGTCTAGTAGATTTAGAGTTATTGCGGAACTAAAGACTTAGGTTTTGATATATATGCCATTATGTGTATCCTGTGTAATTTCATCTGTTAAATTATGTTTAATGCATCTTTTATCACAAACAAGCACAAGTCGCACATTATGGTAAGATGATAAGTCTATATGAGTTCATACATACCCATGACTAGTAGGAACCCTGGAAGAGAAAAATAATAATAAATAAATAAATATATATATATAATTTTGGACAAGCTCATGGATGTTTGATGCACGTTTCTAGATATAGATGCGCGTTATCTGCAGCACGTTCTAGACCCAATGTTCAGTCCAAAATAATGAATATATTATAAACTCCAAGAATAGTTTTGGTCTCAAAGTACAAAAATATTATACATAGCATAAACATCATAATCTTATAAGCATCATACATAGCATACGCTTCATACATAGCATAAGCATCATACACATATTACACATTTCATATGCATCATGCAGATCTTAAAAGCATCATACATGTCTCAAAGTTTCAAAGGATTTTGCTTAGAGAACTCAAATGTATAAACTAATTATTAGTCTTAGTCTTAAGCCGGTTAATGTCTTAAGTATGTAATCGGTTAATACCTTAACCGAGTGTGAGAACTTAGCTTCGTTAGGGAAACCAATTGTATGATTATACTATTATGTGTTTACTTGTATGTATACGATACACTTATATAGGCAATATATGCTCATGAAATTGTTATGAGCTTGATTTCAAGTTATACTCAGGTTATGTTATTGCTCTCAAGCCTTGATCATGAGGCGTGGCAACTGAGGTAGAGTTTACTAGACTAGCGGGAACGAAGGTGATGCTCCATTTGGCAATGAATAGCCTACGCTCCCATCAAAGTTGTTGAGCTATAAATTAGTGATAGAAATTGATGTGGTTGTTATACATATACAAACATGCTACAATATAACTATATGTGAATATATTGTGATGTATGAATTTATACATGCTGGATGTAAATTAGAACATTATTTAGTTAATAACAAAGGCACCTTGCTAGTGAGTGAGTGCCTAGTCCATGTGTTAGTCTAAATTGGATTGACACATCCTTGTGTCATGTCTAGGGTTGTCAAGTCGTATACTCAGTAGAGTAAGGTGAAGTGTGGGAATAGCATCCCCGTTTGTCCGTGTGAAAGTCTAATTTTGAGGATGAAATTTTTATAAGGGGGGGAGGATGTAGAGCCCCGGATTTTCTGCAAACACTGATCATGTGAATGAATAGTGCTTTACACTAGGTGTGTTCAAGCCAAGGTCTTCCACGTGATCTTGGCATTTGGTTAATGCTAAGGGGAATCCATTTTTGTGTAAAACATGTGATATGTGTTGTACGAATTGAGGTTTGGGTGTGTTGTAAGCCTTATGGGTGAAAACCAAGTTCACATGCACTGTGAATAGTGCCTAGCACACTAGCATTGGAGGCCAAAAGCCTTCATGTATTGTTATAGTTGTATAATAAATGATAATTCTGGTTTTTACCTTGAGTTTAATTGGGTAGTAGTATGTGAACTCAGAAATACTTAGTATAAGAATACTCTAAGTGTTTTCAAGTCAAGGGTATGAAAGACCCTAAGTGTTGGTAGGCGTGTTTGGGTAAGGGAAAGAGTAGAGTGTTCTCGTGGTGTTAGAAATGAGTTAGGGTCACTGGTAAGAGCATGACAAATGCTCTAAGGGTGTTTGTTCAAGGTCCTAAAGACCCTCTTGTGTGATCAAGGCATAATCAAAGTTATAAAAAAGAGTGATGCCTTAACATACCCTCAACTTGAAAGAACTATAGTTTTCTCACCGCTAATCGGAATTGAGTGATTCTTGAGCCATTAGAAAGATATTGAAACCCTCTTCGAGGTTCATGTTTAACACCTTTTCAAATTTTGAGTCGAAGCTGGGTCAAACGTCGGATTTCTGAAAACTAGTCTGCTGAAATTATGGTCTGCTGTAACCCATCCCAGACCAGTCAGATTTAGAGCCTATTTAGACCATTAAGAACTTGGAATTAGGATCTGTCCATTAGACACAAAATTGTTCCCCTTTAAATGACGAGTCCAACGCAAGTTAAATCGTCAAAATCCGATAAGCGAGTCAAAAGTTATGGTCAAAATACCAAAGTAGGAAAAACAGGCCCAGTCAAAGTACCATTTCGGCGACGAAATGAGTTGGGGCTGAATTGTTGTGACGAAAATGGCACAGAAACGGCCAAAAATGTCCCAAAACAGGGTAACCAACCTTGGGGATATTTTTTAAGGACTTTTAAGGGTTTTGGCAACCCTTGGTCTATAAATAGGACCTCAAATTCGTGGGTTTGAGTTATTCAAACCCTAAGCTTTGATTTTTGAGAGAGATTGAAAGAGAAGAAGAGGGAGGAAGCCGTGAGTCTTCAAGTGTTCATCCAAGACCATGATTCGAGCTTGGGTCTTTATCCTAGAGCCTGGATCTTCATCCTCAAGCTCTGAATTGGCTCCCAAATCGTCTCTCAAGCTAGGAATTGATTTCTAGATAAGGTGGATATCTTCTACTAGTTTCCTTTATTGTATTTCCTAAATGAAAAACATGATTTCAAAATATGTTTTTATGAATTCTATGAATGAAGTTGATGGGTGTATAAGTTACTATTATGAATGAAATTCCATGATGATGCCTCTATAATTTACAGCTTTATAAGTATGTCTAATGATGCTCACAAGTCTCACATGTACACAAAGCTTGGATGAATCGGATTTCTCATATGTTGGATGTTTCAAAATTCATAAGAAATGTTTTATGGAAAACTCATAAGAACTCATAAGTGATTATGCCAAATTTTGGGTTGGTTTTTAAGATCGGTTACCCATGCTCATAAGGATCTCAATGTCTAAGATCGCTCATAAGTCTCTAAGGATCTCACATGCTCTACGGATCTCATAAGAACTCATGAGACAAACTCATAAGCTATTGATTCTCGCAAGACCTCATCAGATTATGTTTTCATACGACCGCTCATAAGGTAAATGTTTTGAAAAGTATACACCTTTGATTTATGCTCTACGATTTCGATAAACTATTCGCATGCTACTGTTTTATGACATTGTTGGCTAGTGATTGGTACCCGTTGAGTATTTCAATACTCAGCCATACATTTTGATATCGGCAGGTCCATTCGACATATCCAATCCAGTTCCATGGGTTGAAGAGGAGTACGTTGAGGGGCCGGTAGGCGGACTACCAAAGGAAGGAAATGACTGAGACAAGTGGCCTTATGAGGCTTATTATTGAGTGATAAAGAGTGAGTGATATGTAGATAAATTTTGATGAGTGAGTATGTTCACTCTTTACTTTTGTTATGTTGTAGAAACTCTTGGAATACATCACAGGTTATAAAGTTTTGAGTTTTACGCTTCCACTATTTATTGCCTTGTGTATTGGACAATATGGTTTGGTATGATATGTTAGTCACGCACAAGGTCATTCCTAACTCCTAGGGGAGATTTTGGGGCGCGACATAAGATCTCTTAGAAAACTCTCTTTTCTCTCTCTTTTATGTTTAGGAGTCTCGTGGAAACCTAATTCACGAGTTAGAGGGATATTTATAGAGTTTGGGGACCAAATGGAACTTAAAAAGTCAAAAATCGGCGTTTTTCGTGCAGGTTTCAGTGCCCACCGATCGATCGGCGAGTTTGGCCGATCAATCCCAGCCACCATTGATCAATCGGCGCTAGTTGAGCCGATCGGTCGGATCCCATATATATATATATATATATATTTTTTTTTTAATTTTTTTTTTATGAACCTTGCTTCGGTATTTTGCCCATAACTTTTGACTCGGTTATCGGAATTTCAACTTGAGTTGAAATCGTTATTCTAAGGGGAACAATATCTTGTCTAATAGACAAGTCCCAATTTCAATTCTATAGAGGTCAAAATGTCTCATCAAGTTGGATGAATGTGAAAGTGAACCCCGAAACATTTGGGTTAATACTATGAGCCCAAGGTTTGAACCCCTAGACTCCTAGAAGTCAGAAAATAGATACCTTAACCTAATTTTAAGCAATGAGGTGACCCCTTAGACCCCAAAACTTTTAATTTAATAATAATAATAATAAGTTAATCACTATTATTATTATTATATAACGGGTTACTACATCTAGGCATCCCACATTAATTCTCATAGGATGCATGCATTTAAAATCGAGCACACATTTCAAGAAATTAGTATAAATGGCACGAATGCCGAGAAACTAAATTTCGGGTCTCTACAACTTCCCCCCCCCCCCATGTGGCTCAGCCCCTGGGATCAAATAAACACAAAAATTTTCTATACATAGATCTAATTTATTCTTGTCATGATCATCCTCTTATTGTATAATTTTCAAATTTTAATCTAAATAAAATTGAAAGAACATGAGATTAAGAATGTTGTACCTCACTTAGCTTCCCAAGTGTTAAGCCTCCTATCAATAACGCACTAAATCTCCTTTAGTTGTTTAAAAGCCACCAAAGAAAGAGGATGATGATATTTTTGAATTCTTTAAGCTTTTTTTTAGGGTTTCTTCAATCAAATAGATGTCCCATAATAAACTCACTCTTTGCAATTCACTCTTACTTTAAGTCCATATCATATCCGAGGATAAAGGCTCCTTTTGTGCTTACGACCCAAGTTATTCCAGAATTTTTATAAATTAATTATAATTTTCGAAGCTTGGTCTCGAGATAAACCTCCACCAAAAAGATATGACCAATCAAGATTTTTAAGCAGTTCTAAACCTACACTGTTATACCCCACTACCATTATAGCACCTTTGCTCTCAACATTCAATGATTTGAAACCATTTGCTCCTTGTTCTGCTGTTGTGTAACTGAGTATATTAAATGTAGGAGCTAAAGGGTGATCCAGCAATGATTTAGAGAAAGTAAATCGAACTTCAAATATCAGATAAAAAAACTTGTTTTTGCAAGATTCAAAATAACACCGAAAAAGAATTGGCTTGCTTTTTATTCGAGGAACCATGCTCGCCATAAAAGAGAGAGAGGGAGAGAGATACAAGATTAATTTAAGCAAGATGATCAACTCAATACCTTCCCTCTAGAATTCCAAGAGCTAAATTTCAGAAAATTAACTCTCTCAAACACTTTTTCATGAATGTGGTGATCCAAGACTATAAAATTTAATCCAAGCAGAGATTTCTGACACTAAAACTAAGCATGTAAAAATATATTTTTCAACACAAAAAGAACAAATGAGGCCTACTGCATTAAACTACCTACAAGAAGTAAATGTCAATGTAGTTCTAGGGATGCAAGCAAATTATGCTGTTAAATTAGTAAAGATGAAAAGACTGGATTAAAAAGGGTTATGATTCAGAACAGTGGAAAAAAGTTAATTAGACTGGTATTGAATCTATTCACCAAAAATGTTTTTCCCCATTTAGTTTCTGCTGTGAAAATTGAAGAGCATACTGAGTCTATTGACCAAAAATGCATTTCCCATCAAGCTTTTTCAATTGTAGCAGCAGAAACCAAATGGGTCAGTGAATTAGTAAAAGAAAAATCAAACTAATGATATGTTCAAGGGCATGACATAGAGAGAGAGAGAGAGAGAGAGAGACCTGGAACAAGTGAACGATCCGGTCTTCTTCTTCCTGAAATTCATTATCTTGGGCTCTTGCAAACTGAAATGGAGGTATTGAGATAGGAGAGAAATGGGTAAGCGAAGTCAGAACAGAGGAAGCAAAAAATATCGATTTTCGCCTTGAAATGAAGCTCTTATTTGAAGAAGAAGAAGAAGAAGAAGAAGAAGAAGAAGAGGTTGTTGGAATTAAAGAGGGGGGAGATTGCAGAGATCCCAACACCACCATCTCCACACAAACCCCAGAAAACTTCAAATTGAATTTCTTAAAATAAAGAATTCCTCTTCATTTTCTTCCCCTGTAATCCCTGGTAACGGTAAACCGTATAGCTTTGAGGTTCTTTTTGTCTGTGTCCTCTTTTCCTTTTTTAACCACCCCATTTAACTCTGGTTAAGCTTAACTAAATTAGTTAAGATTTTTATTTCCTTGTAAAAATCAAAGTTGGATTGCTTAACCTTAGGGGTGAGTGAACCTAAACCATAGTTGGTGAGTGTTAAAAGTGGGGCACGGACCAATGACGACCTGCCATTCCTTACATAATAGAAACCGAGGGTAAGTTAAGCATTTCCCTTTTCTTTTTCTTTGTTTTTTTTTTTTTTACATGATGTACTCACTTTTCTTTCGGGTGGGTCAGCCTGTCAAAAAAACCTGGGTTGAAGGGCACCCGGCCCGTCCAAACCCGCCAAATCCCTGCCCTTCCCCTGCCATTGGGTTAGGTAGGGCCCAAAATCAGCCAGCTTTTCTTCCGTAGGGCTGGGCTGGGCTGGGCATGGGCACCTCCCTGTCCGGCCCGCCCCTAGCGCCAATACACTAAAACATTTGCATATCAACCATGTTTTGTTTATATTTGCATGTAAAATTACGCATATAACCCCGTTAATGGATTTAATTTAGGGTTACATTCATAATTTCACACACTCTATATATACCCACACAAAACCTAACGTAACGCTCATATATATATATATATATATCTCTGTTGAGTCGACGGTCCGTACTCTCCTTCTCTGCTCTGCTAGTGCTCTTTCAAATGATTGTGGCATTGTGCTCTCTCTGACGATTGTGCTATTTGAAGATTGTGTAGATGTGCTCTCAAGCTCAACTGTCTCAACTCTCAACCACCATCAGCGCTCACTAGGCATCGAGCTCGAGCTCGAGCTCAAGCCCGGAGTATAAACCCATTTTTGAACTTGCTATGTTTTTAGAAAAATAGAAAACGGACCCAAGGTCGGCTTAGAAGCTGACCCCGTGATATCATTGATCCACATCCCCTTTTTACTACCAATCAACTATAGTTAGGATTCCCCCCCCCCCCCCCCCCCCCTTAAGATTAAACAATCTAACCATTGTTTTTTTTTTAATATAAATATTTACTTTAATTTAATTAAGTTTAACTATGGTCAAAGAGGTGTTAAAAGGGACACGGGGACACTACAGTCAGCTTAGAAGAGGACCCTGGGGTCCTCTTCTCAAGACTCATTTTTTTTTATCTTCAACATAAATAATTATATTTATAATATATTTTGAGGAAATTATTTGTTTCAAGTGATATAGTGAATGCATGTAAGGATAGAGCCCTTAAGAATATTAAAGATTTGTATAGAGAAAATAGTGGTAAATTTAATATCTCTAATGTCTCGAAGTCAAGTGGGGAGAATATTGTTGCAAGAAATTCAAAGAAGAATAATGAAGACTTCTTGAGATTTGAAAAAGAAATGTTTCAAAGTGCTGATTTAGAAGTAAAATCATAATTAGATCAATATTTGGAAGAGCTTGACGACTTAGATATACTACTTTAGTGAAAACTTAGGTGGCGTTTGTCAACACTAGTCTGAAAAGAAGTGTTGACATTAAAATGTAACTCCATAGCTACTTTTTAAATTAGAAGTTTTTACCTCTAAAATCTTTAAAATGTAAACATGCAATTAACCTTCAACTTAACAATCTAAAGTCCAACTAAACATAATTTTCAAATAAGTACTTCTTTTTAGACTAGTATTGATAAACATCACCTTAATTATTAAAAAAAAAATCAATTTTATCAATGATGACTCGCGATATTATAGCAATTTCAATAACAATAGTAGCTTCTGAGTCTTCATTTAGCACTGGAGGAATGGTACTTGATCAGCTTAGGAGTTGTTTAAAATTAGACATTGTAAAAACCTTAGTTTGTTGCCAAGTTAGATTCCTACAGCTAAACAAAGTAAGTTAGAGTAAATAAAAGTATCAAAATTAGATATATTAATGGATAGTGTAGGTAATTAAACATTATAAGTTTTGTTTTAACAGGTTTTTGACAGGGATCAATAGGAAATATTTGAATACTATTTTATGTCATCGAAGTTGAAGAATCAATAAATTCTTTCAAGAGATTAGGATAACTTGAGAAGTTTTGTATAGTGTATACCCGTTATGCACACTAACAGATGGTTATTCGATTTTCATCATAGAATAATTATTCTATTATTTTTCTTCTTTGGATCATAATTCAATCAAAACTATATAGTTGTATTATTATATTTGTTTTCCTTTAATTTTTTATTTATTTAATTATGTCAAACTATCACTGACAAAGGAAAAAAATTAACTATGTCATTGCTATTTGTTGCATTGCTACTCCCAAAACCCGAATAAAGGAGGAGGGTATCTATTTCCACATCAGTTTGATAGTCGGTGTGGAAAAAAATCTCATCATCTCAGATGACAAAAAAATTCTCGTTCTTTCTTCCTACCCTTTGGCCCTACCCTGCCCTTTGAATGTAGGGTTAAGACCTAGTCAACCCCGACTGTTGAAGAGCTAGGGCAATACTCTCATAGGTAAGGGTAGGGCTAGTGTTGAGCCCCGCCCTGCCCCAACCCGACCCTTTGATAGCACTAGGGTGGGGGAGAGAAGCATCATATTTACCTAGGAAAATCATATTTCTCAACCTTGCTTCTTAGAAGAAGAAAAAAATAACCACAGGAGTTAATATAGAGACTCAAAACTTCATGTCTTGATGTTTGTGCAAAATTGAATAAGAACCTTGAATTTTGTGTTGAAAACGTCTCATTTAATGTGTAATTATGTTTGTATATGTTATATGATCAATGACTAAGTGTTATGAAGAAGAAAAAGACCAAACCCCCCCCCCCCCCCCCCCCTCCCCCTCTCCCCTCTCAGTGCAATCAATGAAAAACTGTATGGGGTTTTCAGGCAGAGAGTTTGGAACCCATTGGTCAACCACACTACATGACCAGTCGACCGCCCAAACCCACCAATCGACCGTCTGACTACTGTTTTAGCCAAAAACTTCTTATTTTGAAGAAATGCCGAGAATTAGTAATTGCCTAGGACTCTTAGGCCTATAAATAGATTACTAACTCGTGGGGATTAGGGTTTTTAACATTCTAAGAGTTCCAAAAATCCTAGAGAGAGTTCAAGCTAGGGTTTTGTAAAGAATTTTGTCTCAAGAAAAAGAAAAGCTTGGAGATCAAAGGCCAAGCCCATTCATAAGTGATTGATCGCAGGGAAGCGATTGAGAAAGGTTCGATATATTTTCTCATTAATAGTATTATGATAATGATAAAAACTAAATATAATAGATTAAACATATGGTAAGGTACAATGAATGTGATTTACATGTTATCGCTTTGCATAATGGAAACGAGTATGGGATTGAAGAATGGGAATAGATGGTTGGAAAAGTGTTATGATATGTCTACTATTTTATGGTTTTAAACTAATAATGATGATAGAGATTGTGTAGAACCCCGGATCTCGATGGCATGGCATGGTGAATAGTGCTATGAATAGTGTCTAAGGCTTTATGTAATGCCTTTAATGGTTATCAATGATAATGAAAACCTTGTTTTGATATATTTCGGGTGGATGATATGTTATGGCATGTATAAAATCTTTAAGAATATTTTTTTAAGTTTAAGGATGTTTGGGATGAAGGAGTAAGAGTATAAAATACTCTAAGTGTCAAAAGGGTTATGTCTTAATATACCCTCAACTTTAGGGACTTTAGCTTTATCAACCCTTATCGAAATCGAGTGATTCTTGAACCATTAGAAATGTACTGGAACCCTCTTCGATATTCATGTTTATCATTTTTCTAGATTTTGAGTCGAGGATAAGTTAAATATTAGATTTCTGAATTCAGGTATGCTGAAATTCTGATCTGCTGTAATCCATCCAAGACCGGTCAGCTTTAGAACCCATTTAGATAATTAAAAACTCAGAATTAGAATTTGTCCATTACACACAAAATTGTTCCCCTTTGAATGACGAGTCCAACTCAAGTTAAATCATCGAAATACCAAAGCGGGAAAAACTCAAGACAGTCGGAGCAACCAGACGTTGATGTCTGTAACCTAAAATTCGACATTTGGGACAAACAGAAATCAACTCAGACGTCAATGTCTATAACCCAAACATCAACGTCTGGCCCAAATGTCAACATTGGCATGCAGGAACACGAAAAATTAGTTTTTTTTAAGGGTATAAGCGTGATTTTGACAACCCTAACCCTATAAATTCCCAATTTTCGTGGGATTAAGGGTTCTAAAACTTAGAGAGAAACATTTTGAGAGAAAAGGGGAGAGAACCTAGGGTTCCAAAGAGAATTTTCTCATGAGATCAAGGAGGAGCTCGAATCCTTACTTTCCAAGCTTCCACAAGCTTGGATCTTCTTCCTCGAGCGTAGATCTCCATTTCCAAGCTCAAGTTCATGTTTAATCATCCTTCCAAGCTAAGATTCAGTCTTTGCAAGGTAAGTATACCCTTCTAGTTAACCTATAGATAATCTAGATCTCAAACCTAGTTTTTCAAGTATGTGATGTTGAAATTGCTCACATGCGTTTCTAAATCCCTAATCTACTAAGATTTCCCTAAATTTTATGAACTATGAAGTATAATATTGATGTAATAGGCTAAGTAACCATGATCTATGCAATATATGTCAATTGTATGACGCCTATTGTCATGATCTCTACATTTCAAGTTTTCCATGAATGCGAAGATACTTTAAAGTTTTTTCATGATTAAAAAAATGTTTGAAATGCTATATGTGATTTCCTTTAAGTATTCACATACTACCATGATGCTCATTAAGCACTATGCACAAGCATGTATGCATGACCGAGTTTTCTAAGTACAAGCATATGAAAAACAATCCAAGAACAAGACAAGTGATTCAAGAAACAAATGATAAAGCCGAACTTTGGGTCAGTCAAGGATAGGGTATATCCAAGGATATGCCATATCTGGCTTCAAAAAAACAAGACAAGAAATCAAGGATGTTGATGTGCCTTTTCTATTTCGTTGTTACCTTCAAGAATTTCGATGAAGGGTATTTACATACCCGGCTCACAAGTTACTACAAGGGCACTAACACCTGGCTCACAAGACAAGCACGACAAGACAAGCATAACAAGAAAGGTATGATTCAAACAAGAACAAGATAAGATAAGCACGATTCTCACAAGACAAGAACAAGCCAAGAATAAGATTTTAAGCACGATAAACAAGTTTGAAAATACGAAAAGATAATTTCAAGTACAAGCTATAAATTTTGAACACATGTTACATGAGGTTTTGCACAGGGGTTTTCATGCATGCTCATGAATGTATTGTTTAAATTTCTTGTATGCTATTAATTGTATTATATCACTGTTAGCTAGTAGCTTATACTCACTGAGTGTTTCAATACTCAGTCGTACATTTTGATGTTGGCAGGTACACCATTTGACATTTGTGCTCCTAATCTTTGGGTCGAGGAGGACTATAGTGAGGAGGAGCCATATGTAGAGCCAGCAGGAGTGCCTCAAGCGAAGGCAAGAGACTTAGATAGTTGGCTCTATCAAGGTGACTACTGAGTGAGAGAGAGAAATAGAGTTTTATATTTTGTATTTTGATGGGTGGGCATATCCACTCTTACATTAGTCATGTTGATGTATAAAACTTGGAATACCGTTAATGTGTAGAAAAGAAATTTTTTGTTCATGCTTCCGCACATTGATTTCATTTCCGCTATGTTATGCCTAATATATCTTACAGGATGGTTTGCCAGGTTAGGGTAGTCACGTCTAAAGTCTCACCTAACTCTTAGGGGGATTTTGGGGCGTTATAGAGTTGGTATCAGAGCCTAGGCACTAAATTTCCTTAGGGTCACTTAGTAATTGATACCATGATTGAAACAAAGCATTAGGTTTAAGAAAAGAGTCGTGTTCCAAGTATAGACTAATAATTTAGTCTTAGTCCATAATCAGTTGGAACCCAACCGAACTTAGTACCCTACGCTAGAAATAGAAATTGTATGCTTACACTATTGCAATGTATACCTCGATGTATTATTATTATGTACCTTATAAATATTGAATAATATTAAAGTTATGATTTAAATAAATTTAGTTTCCAATTTAGACTCATGGTTGCTATTGTTCTCAGGACGAAGTCATGAGACGTGGCACACGGGGTCGCGGACACCATACGAGGAGTAATGGATCACCTCCTCCAACAGAGCATGCACCACCTGACATGGCTCAGGCTTTTGCTTCGATAGCTGAGACATTGGCTATGCTGGCAACCAGGCAGCCTGCTACTCCTCCTCCTGATGCGACACTCATAGTTGCTCCGTCAAATAAAGCGCTAGCAGGAATAGAGGCATTTTGGAGGATGAGGCCTCCGGTATTTTGTGGTAGCATTGATCCGTTAGTGGCAGAGGCATGGATCAGGCAACTGAAAAAGTTGTTCTCAGTGTTGTTGTCCACTGATACAAAGATGGTCAACTGGGCCACCTTTATGCTAGAAGGTGAGGTTGACCACTGGTGGAGGTCCGTTATTAGGACTCGGGATTTGACCCGACTGGGTCAAGATTGGACTTGGGGAGAATTTCTTGACGTCTTCTACAAGAAGTACTTCCCATTAGGAATAAAGGAGAAGAAGAAAGTGGAATTTATTACCTTAGAGCAAGGTAATTTGTCTGTGGCCAAATACAAGGCCAATTTTCGAAGTTGTCTAGATTCACTCCTCAAATGATAGCTACAGAGGCCATGAAGGCTCGGAAGTCCGAGAGGGGATTGAGGGCCTACATCAAGGATTGAGTCTCGATGTTTAGGTATGAGACCTATGTAGAGGTGGTGGACAAAGCTTAGTTGGCTGAGTCGAATTCAGAGGAATTCTTCAGGAGAAGAGAGAGTGTTAGAGGCCAATCTAGTTGCTCAGCTCCTCCTGAAAAGAGGGCTAGGACTGCTCCATACCAACCTTCAGGGCTAGCATAGTCACAGAGGCCATACTCTACACCATAGACTTATCGTCCTTATGCTCCACAAGCTTCACGCTCGTCGACTACGCAAGCTCCTCGCCCTACGCTATCTCAGGCCACGAGATATGTGCCTTCCGCACCCTCTACATTCTCTTATGAGGTCTGCGCTCATTGTGGTAAGAGACATGTGGCAGGAGAGTGTCGGAAGGTGTCCGGTGGATGCTTTCACCGTGGTGACCAAGGCCACATGATTAGAGATTGTCCCCACCGGCAATTGTCATCCCAGTCTCAAGGGAACAAGCCCCCGATTTGGTAGCCTTCTCAGCAGGGTTCTTCACAAGCATCGGGCCCTCACAGTCTACACAACCGCCTCACCAGGCAAACCAGGGTTGGGTCTTTGCCATGACTGAACGAAACGCACAGGCATCTGACAATGTCGTGTAAGGTACGCTAGAGTGCTAAATTTTTCAAGTTGGTGAATGCTTGCTATTATATGATATAATTGCTTACCTGTACAACATGTTACTTATACACTATGTATATTCGTTCTTGAAATCTATTGATATGAGTTATTTAATTACACAGGCGCATTATTAGTAAATGAATGTCTAGTCAGAGTATTGATCGACCTAGGATCCACTCATTCTTTTGTCTCGCCTACTTTTTCGAAGGGATTTTCATCTGGGTCGAGTCCGTTGGAGCATGAGTTTTCCATTTCGACTCCGCTAGGCAAATCGGTGGTTCTAACCGAATGTATAAGGATTGTGTGGTCAAGTTGGGCAACATGAGTTGCCAGCCGATCTGATTATCCTAGATTTCCAGGATTTTGACATCATCCTGGGAATGGATTGGCTTGCGGTGCACCACGGGCACGTGGCTTGTTTTGAGAAGATGGTGAACTTCAGGCCGAAGGGTGTAAAGCCATCTCATTTCTGAGGGTTGCGGAGAAGAGACATAGCTCGTTTTGTAGCTCTCAGTCTCTTGAATCTGGAGGCACGAGAATCCTCAGCCATACCAATTGTGAGTGAGTATTTGGACGTGTTTCCTGAGGAATTGCCTAGATTGCCTCTAGATTGGGAGATCGAGTTCATGATAGAGATTGCTCCTGACACTGCTCCAATTTCTAGGGCTCCATACAGGATAGCCCCAGTAGAGCTTAAGGAATTGAAGGAGCAAATCGAAGAGTTGCAACAACTTGATTTCATCCGACCAAGTGTGTCACCATGGGGAGATCCGGTACTCTCCGTGAGGAATAAAAATGGGTCGATGAGGATGTGCGTCGACTATAGATAGTTGAACAAGATCACGATCAAGAATCATTATCCTTTGCCTCGAATAGACGACTTATTTAACTAATTCAAAGAAGCGAGATTTTTCTCCAAGATTGATCTTCGATCGGATTATCATTAGTTAAAGATCAAGGTTGAAGATGTTTCCAAAACTGCTTTCAGGACTCGATACGGGCACTACAAGTTCCTTGTCATGCCTTTCGGTTTGACAAATGCACTGGCGGCATTCATGGATTTGATGAACCGGGTGTTCAGACCTTGTCTTGATTGATGTGTCATTGTGTTTATTGATGAAATCTTGGTGTATTCCCAGACACAGGAGGATCATGATCGAGACCTTCGTCTTACTCTTGAGACACTTTGAGAGTGTAAACTGTATGCCAAGTTGAGTAGGTACAAATTTTGGTTAAAGATATTGACGTTCCTTGGTCACGTGGTATCCGTAGAGGGCATTTCAATGGATCCAGCAAAGATAGAGATAGTGATAAGCTGTGAGAGACTCAGGAGTGTTACTGAGATACATAGCTTCCTCAGTTTGGCAGAATACTATAGGAGATTTGTAGAGGGATTATCCAGCTTAGCGGCACCGCTCACATATCTGACGAGGAAGGATGCCATGTTTGCTTGGAGTGATAAGTGTGAAAACAGTTTCATGGAGTTGACGAAGCGGCTCACTATGACTCCAGTTCTCACAGTGCCATCGGGGAGTGGAGGTTTCCTAGTCTACAGTTATACTTCGAATATCAGACTACGATAGGTTCTTATGCAACGTAGAAAAGTCATCGCCTATGCTTCCTGGCAGTTGAAGGATCACGAAAAGAACTATCCTACACACAACCTGGAGTTGGCCGCAGTGGTGTTTGCATTGATGATTTGGCTAACACTATCTTTATGGGAAACATTTTGATGTGTTCACGGACCACAAAAGTTTGAAATATCTGTTTTCCCAAAAGGAGTTGAATATGAGGTAGCGTCGATGGATGAGAGTTCTTGAAGGACTATGAATGCTCAATTCAGTATCATCCGAGTAAGGTGAACGTGGTGGCAAATACTCTTAGCAGAAAGCCTCCTGAACTCTTGACTCGCATGATGGTGCGAGAGTGGAAGTTGTTGGAGGATGTGTCTAACCTCGATACTAGCTTCAGCCTTCCTACCTATGGGCCGGTGATGGCTAATATCACTGTTAGGCCTTATATCTTGGTCTGGATCCTAGAGTTACAAGGGTTGGATGCCAAGTTGCTTACTTACCAAGAAAAGTCAGTTAGCAGTGGCAGTGAAGAGTTCTCCTTGATTGTGAGGGGGCCATCACATTCAAGGGAAGGTTATGAGTTCCAGCCGATGAGGAACTTAAATGAGAAATCTTAGACGAAGCTCACCAGTCCAAGTATACAGTGCATCCTGGGGATATAAACATGTATCAGAACCTCAAGGGGCACTTCTAGTGACGGAACATGAAGAGAGAAGTGGCAAAATATGTGTCTCGGTGTTTGGTGTGTCAGTAGGTCAAGGCTGAGCGTATGAGGCCAGCAGGTCTTTTGCAATCACTTCCGATTCCCAAGTGGAAATGGGAGAATATCTTCATGGATTTCATTGTTGGGTTGCCAAGGACGGTGAAGAATTCCGATGCCATTTGGGTGGTGGTTGACCGTTTGACAAAGTCCATCCATCTCTTGCCATATCGGATTACATTCAACTCAAACTAACTTGTAGCACTATATATCAAAGAAGTGGTTCGGTTGCATGGAGTGCCAGTGAGTATTGTTTCAGATCGGGATCCGAGATTCACTTTCAGGTTCTAGAAGAGCTTTCAGAATGCTATGGGTTCCCGTTGATTGAGCAGACCGCAGACAGGGTATGGGAGAAGTTGCAGGTCTCCTCTATACTGGGATGAAGTTGGTGAGCAGAAAATTTTGGGTCCAAAGTTGATTGAGCAGACCGCAGATAGGGTCAGGATTATCAAGGAAAGGTTGAAGACTGCACAAGATCGAGAGAAGAGTTATGCTGACAACCGTAGGAGAGATCTTGAATTCCTTGTTGGTGATTTTGTGTTTGTCAAGATTTCGCCGACCAAGGGCGTTATGAGGTTCAGGAAGAAGGGCAAGCTCAGCCCTAGATATGTGGGTCTGTTTGAGATCATCACCAGAGTTGGTGAAGTAGCTTATCAGGTTGCTCTACCCACTCACATGGCAGCGGTTCACAATGTATTCCATGTTTTCATACTCCGGAATTACATCTCAGATCTGTCACATGTCATCGAGTTGGATCCCGTGGTGATTCGGAGAGACCTCACAAGGAGCAAGTATTGCGCACCAAAGTCATTCCCCTAGTGCTCGTGCAATAGGAACATCACTATAGGGAAGAAGCTACGTGGGAGCACGAGACCGAAGTGAGGGAAAAGTACTCTCAATTATTTTTGTAGTTTTCTTTCATGTAATTGTATTGTCTTAATTTCGGGGATGAAATTTCTGTAAGGGGGGGACGATGTAGAACCCCGGATCTTGATGGCATGACATGGTGAATAGTACTGTGAATAGTGTCTAAGGCTTAAAGCCTATTGTAATGCCTTTAATGGTTATCAATGATAATGAGAACCTTGTTCTGATATATTTCGGGTGAATGATGTGTTATGGAATGTATTAAAGCCTTAAGAATATTTTCTTAAGTTTAAGGATGTTTAGGATGAAGGAGTAAGAGTATAAAATACTCTTAAGTGTGAAAAAGGGTCTTAACATACCCTCAACTTTAGGGAACTCTATTTTTGTCACTGTTTATCGGAATCAAGTGATTCTTGAACCATTAGAAAATTATTGAAACCCTCTTCAATGTTCATACTTATCATTTTTCTAGATTTTGAGTTGAGGTTAAGTTAAATGCTGGATTTTCGAAGTTGGGTCTACTGAACTTCTGGTCTACTGTAATCCATCCCAGACTAGTCAAATTTAGAGCCCATTTAGATAATTAAAAAATAAGAATCAATATTTATCCATTAGACACACAATTTCTCCCCTTTTAATAAAGAGTACAATGCAAGTTGAATCGTCAAAATCCGATAAGCGAGTCAAAAGTTATGGTCAAAATACTAAAACGGGAAAAACTCAAGACAGTCCGAGCACCCAGACGTCGACGTCTGTAACCCAAACGTCGACGTCTGTAACCCAAACGTCGATGTTTAGGACAAAAAAAATGTGCAAATTAACCGAGACATCGACGTCTGTAACCCAAATGTCGACGTTGGCATGCGGGAACGGGAAAATGGGTTTTTTAAATGGTATAAGCGTGATTTTGACAACCCTAATCCTATAAATATCCAATTTTCGTAGGATTAAGAGTTCTAACACTTAGAGAAAAACATTTTGAGAGAAAAGGGGAGAGAACCTAGGGTTCCAAAGAGGATTTTCTCGTGAGATCAAGGAGGAGCTCGAATCCTTACTTCCCAAGCTTCCACAAGCTTGGATCTTCTTCCTCGAGCGTAGATCTCCATTTCCAAGCTCAAGTTTGTGTCCAATCATCATTCCAAGCTAAGATTTAGTCTTTGCAAGGTAAGTGCATCCTTCTAGTTAACCTAGAGATAATCTAGATCTCAAACCTATTTTTTCAAGTATGTGATGTTGAAATTGCTCACATGTGTTTCTAAATCCCTAATCTACTAAGACTTCCCTAAATTTTATGAACTATGAAGTATGATATGGATGTAATAGGCTAAGTAACCATGATCTATGCAATGTATAAAGTTCATGCTTTTGTATTGACATATTCCGGTGTCAAAAAAAGTGAGTCTAGGTGTCTAGGTATGTATCTTGTGTCTGTTGCCTTCAAGCATCCACGACAAGTGAAGTTAAAGACCGATGAAGACCCATTGAAGTCTCGGTTGATCATTTCCTTCATAGGATAGTAAGTGACCTAGATACCATACTACCATAGGTGGGATTTGACTTAGAATTATCCTAACATGATGCCCTAGGTGGTAAGTGACCTAGACTAACCATACAGACCCTAGGTGATGAGATAAACAGTGCAAAACTTGTTTTAAAATCTGAAATTTTTCAAAAAACCAAGGTTGCTTGTTTTGGGTGTATCTCACAAACCGTAACTCAGATTTTGCTCTATAATATGTCAAAACAACCGCGTCGAAAAGAGCTACAACTTTTGTGAAGGGTGCGAGACCTAAAAACAAAGTTTGAAATTCAGGTTAGCACCTCAGGGTCGACCCTGACCATTTTGGGTCGATCCTGGGTATAGAAAAATATGTATGGTGTTTTTTGGCAGAGAGTTAGAAAAGTGAGGGTCGACCCTGGAGGACCATCCGGTCAACCGAATGATCCCCATGGGTCAACCCTGATATGGAGTTTTCATAAAATTCTTTCTAAACCGATTTTTTGAGTTTTTAAACAACTTTAGCAACTTCCAAAACTTGGTTTTTGATTCTCTATTTACATAGAACCCTTCTAATTCGTGGGATAGAACTTAGAGAGTGTGTGGAGAGGGTTTTTAAGTTCTCCTAGAGGTTATAAAACATATGGAAATTGGTACTCTCCCCCCCTTTTGTTAATGCTTTTAACCTAGAGTTTGCAAGCCCAAAGTTCCATTTTTGTTTGTTTGGACTTGTGCATTGAAGGAGTCCATCTAGGTGATGATTCTTATCAAACCATCAACCCGTTCTGGATAGATCACCTTGCCCGGAGTATCCCGGAGCCTTTCCGAAGGAGATCAATCCGAGAAGGATTGTGGTAGAGTGATTTGGTCGGTGGAATCCGAAGCCGTCATTGACGGAGATCGATCGGAAGATCGTGGACTGTTTTCGAGACACAAAGAGAAGTACAAGCGGCTGCGGTTGATCACGGGACTTGAGAATACGTTGTGACTTTTCGAGGCGTGGAGGACTATGAACTGAAGGATCAAGGTGTCGAGTCCGAAGGAGTCAAGTTCGAGTCTTGTAAGTTCTTGTTTACTTTGTCTTAGTGGATTCTCATGACTGGACTAGGTCCCGTGGTTTTTTCTGGAAGGGTTTTCAAGTAAAAATCATTGTGTTGTGGTTTGCGTGTTTCTTTATATTTCCGCACTTGATTATCATCTTCCCTTGAGTTAAATAACTTAATTTAAAATCATTCAAAAGGGTAGACAAACTATTAGGGAAACCTAACCATCCCCTTAAGCTTGTGAGATTCTCAACTCAAACCATAGATTTGAGGTTCACCGAATTGTATTTGTTTTTTCACAATTGTATGACACCTATTGTCATGATCTCTACATTTCAAGTTTTCCATGAATGCAAAGATGCTTTAAAGTTTTTTCATGACTAGAGAAATGTTTTAAATGCTATATGTGATTTCCTTAAGTATTCACACGCTACTATGATGCTCATTAAGTACTATGCACAAGCATGTATGCATGACCGAGTTTTCTAAGTATAAGCATATGAAAAACAACCAAAGAACAAGACAAGTGATTCAAAAAACAAATGATAAAGCCGAACTTTGGGTCGGTCAAGGATAGGGTATATCCAAGGATATGTCATATCTAGCTTCAAGGAAACAAGACAAAAAATCAATGATGTTAGTATGCCTTTTCTATTTTGTTGAAGGATATTTACATACCCGGCTCACAAGTTACTTTCTAGAATTTCGATGAAGGGTATTTACATATCCGCCTCACCAGTCGCTACAAGGGCACTAATATCTGTCTCACAAGACAAACAAGACAAGACAAATATGATAACACAAGCAAGACAAGACAAGCATAACAAGACAAGTATGATTCAAATAAGTACAAGATAAGACAAGCACGATTCTCACAAGACAAGAACAAGCCAAGATTAAGATTATAAGCACGATAAGCAAGCTTTGAAAATACAAAAAGATAATTTCAATTATAAGCTATGAATTTTGTACACATGATTTACATGAGGTTTTGCACTGGGGTTTTCATGCATGCTCATTAATGCATTGTTTAAATTTCTTGTATGCTATCAATTGTATTATATCACTGTTAGCTAGTAGCTTGTACTCACTGAGTGTTTCAATACTCAGCCGTACATTTTGATGTCGGTAGGTACATCCTTTGACATTTGTGCTCCTAATCCTTGGGTCAAGGAGGACTATGGTGAAGAGTCATATGTAGTGCCAGCAGGAGTGCCTCAAGTGAAGGCAAGAGACTTAGATAGTTGACCCTATCAAGGTGACTACTGAGTGAGAGAGAGAAAGAGAGTTTTATATTTTGTGTTTTCATGGGTGGGCATGTCCACTTTTACATTAGTCATGTTGATGTATAAAACTTGGAATACCATTAATGTATAAAAAAAAAAAAATTGTTCACGCTTCCGCACATTGATTTTGCTTCCGCTATGTTATGCCTTTTATATCTTACAGGAAAGTTTGTCAAGTTAGGATAGTCACGTCTAAAGTCTCACCTAACTCCTGGGGGAATTTTGGGGCGTTACAAATTGTTACATGATAATGGGATGATGATTTTAGGCTTTCAGATACATATGTGATATAATATAGAGGAAGGGATATGTGATCATGGAATTGTGATTAGGTAATTGTGATTATAGGAGTATGATTATGGAATTGTGATTATCGGATTGTTATACTATGATGTTGATAACCATATTAACATGATTTGAAAGTAATATCTTACATGAATGATAAATATTATGGTATGATGCTCATATGTTAAATAATGATCAGATAGACAAATACTTAGAGGATGATATTAATTACCTTGAATTCTCTAATGATCGTTGTATGGGCGGCTTTGGTGGAATTTCAATGGTGAGATATCAGAATCTAATGGATAATGTAGATGAAAGTCATGTGACACTCAAGAACATTATTCACGGCATGATTAGTTGTTAAGTCTACACAAGTCTCACATAATCATGCATGGATACAAAACTGACATAACTCTGGTATAGACCTTGAAAACAAGTATGGACTTTGAAATCTGGTATGCAACTTGGAAACTGGTATATAATTGGGAACTGGTATGGAAATCTATTATGAACTGACATGTTACTGTTATGATTTTACATGCATATGCACGTGTATCATAAGTCTGCACAAGCCATGAGTCTGAACATGCAATGGAATGATGCTATGGATATGCTTACATGTTTCCGCACTTTAATTATGTAAATTATAATATGTATAATATTGTTGAAAATGCATGATATTATATATGGTTAACTGTACTTTATATACACTGAGCGTTTTCAATGCTCAGTCAAATTATTATTGTCGGCAGGTTCAGGTTTTGACATCTGCGCATCAGGGTTTTGGATTGAGGAAGAATATATAAAAAAACCCGAATGTGACTACCAGGAGGCAGAGATTGATTTGAATCATTATCCATATTATTGATCCATTAGCTAGTATTTATTTTAATTTAAAAATGGATGTAATAAGATAATTAAGTTGGTGTTGCTTAGGTTAAAAGTTTTGGATTTTAAGATTACAATGGGTGATCTAGATTATTTATGTTCAGGTTGGTCATATATGGATTATAAATTGGTTTTGTTATTAATATTGATGATTCAAACTCATATTTTATATGACTTGTATGTTATTAGGTTAAGTTGGACATGTAGTGTCACGATTCCAAAGTTTCATTTGACCAACATTTGATTTTGGGGCGCGATAGTTAAAGCTTGTTAACCATAATTCAAAGGGGCTTTGTGAGAGCTAGGAGGAATAGTCTCCTCCTCAGTGGAGGAGGGTGACTATTGCTCATTTATATATGGTTTGTTCACAATTGGAGGGGGGCACACCTTATCATTTGAGCTATAGGCGACAAATGGAGATATTAACTCAGGTGGTGGTAGTGGGAGGTTGGGGTAGGAGTGGAGTCGGGCCAACTGCCCTTGAACTTTTGAAAGAAAAAATATCTCTTATACTATGTTATTTAATTATTTAACAATGTATAGCTATAGAGTAAGGGGCAACTGCCTCCCTAAACAAGGAGAAACAATACCCATATACAAAATGTAAGAACGAGATGGCCAATAAACATGAACCTAAAAAAATGGTTTGATTGAGTAGGGCTAGCACAACTCATATATATTTATAGGGGGGAATGATATCGTACACTAAGATTACTGAAAACCTTCACTAGTTTTTTTCGGAGAAGTCACCCAACCTGTCCAGGCCGGACCTATCATCCTGCAGATTCGATTCTTCATCCTTAATGCTCGGCCCCTCTCAACGCCATTCTTGCTCAATGATGGATGCGCGAGATGAGATCTATCCCCTCGTCTTACTATCAAGTACCGATGTTTCACACCCAGGATGGACCAATAGAGACCAGAGGAGGAAAACTGGCCTCCTAGAAATGTCAAATTAATCACCATGCTGAGCATTTCTACATAGTAAAGACAGACAAGGAGCTAGCGGTAAAGGTATGTACTCTATTTGCAATGTTGGTCATTAGTCATTGCATGCATCCCTGGACGGAGATGCTTCTCCATCCTCTAAATGAATTATCAAAGGAAATTTAACCAATGAACTATCAACTGCAATGTCTGATGAATGTTTAACGAATTTTCAAAACTCAATGAATGATCAATGAATTGTCAAAAGAATATCCAATGCAATGCCTGATGAAAGCTCAAAGAATTGTCTACATAACACGTCTCGAATTGAATATCATGACCTTTCATCTAAACGTGGTACTCACCACGGGGCACAATCAAATGAAATGTCATCTGAACAAAGTATTCTCTTAGCGAGGAATCTAAGGTTCAGCGTACGAAATTTCATCTGACTAATTGCATTTATGATGTATCGTCTTATTGTGTTTCCATGCTTCGTTATAGTTATATCATGATCATGTTTTCTATATGCGCTCTTGTGCTCATCATACTTGTAAAAAGAAAGGTCAATGTAAAGACAATGTATAAAGTTCAATGTAAAAGTAATGTACAAAAAGGCATTTATATTCATAAAGCATCCAAAGGACGGATGCGGCAATTACAAGAGAAAGAAAAATATATATAAAGGGTCATACGAGCCGAGTATGATCATTACATCAAAAATAAAGGATCCGGAATTTAAGGCGACAATCAAGTTTGCTTCAAAGAGCCAACAAAAGGATGTGCCACAAGAAGCTCTTCAGGTCCAGAAGCAAGCTCGACGGGAGGTGCACTAGGCTCAGCAGAAGGCTCAAGCCATCGCGGTGCACACTCGACAGTGGGAGGGATTATCCACGATTTGAAGTTCATCCTTCTCTGAGATGATAATGACATCGAAAGCACGATAAGTCCGAATGGCTTTTTCTTAGGAATCATCAATCTTCGCTCTGAAACTCGGAAGGCCATCAGTTGCTCATCAAAGTCTTCAACCATCTCCTTCTCCAGATCTTCAAAAACGGCACAGACAGTAAACAAGATTGCACTGATGCTTACTCACAGAAATATTTTGAGTTCAGCAAAGGCAAAAATCAAAGTAAAGGGGATGCAGTCTATTTCATCTTATTTATATACGAATCCATATGCTCGTAAGTTCATGCAATGTTTTGCCTTCCACGGATCAGTAGGTATTCTCCATCATCGATTTTTTTCATTAATTTATGATACTCCAAACGTACGTCCAAAGCATCATAAAGGGGCAAATTGTAATGGATAAAATCCATAAAATGAGCAAGTATTGCAAGGGCGAGTAGAATATTCGTCATCGTAAAAGACGATTGATGTTTCTATACCCCATTACGATGTAAGCTCGTGCTCCAAAGGACGATGTTAGAATTCATCGTCATCAGGACGATGTCAAAATTCGTCGTCATCAGGACAATGTCATAACTCATAGTCAAGGCATGATGTCCGTATTCGTAGTTGAAGGACAAAACCAACATAAAGGACGATACCAACATGAAGGACGAGACTAACATAGAAGACGAAACCGACTTTCAGGATGAAGTAATCAAGAGGCGATCTCTGTACTCTGAAAATTAGGAGTTAATGATGGTTATCTCAGCCCACAAACAGTCCAAAACCGACCTGAAAAGAGTAGGCTTACACATGTGGCATGTACCAAAGAAATTAGGCTTACACGTACGGCACGTATGAAGGAAGATTTGTTTGACATATTTGGTAATGATCACAAAGCAAGTTACATGATCATGCATGGGCATAGATGGGCATGGAGAGGGCATCCGACTTCAAGCCTATAAATACTCAAGATCCTCTATAGGAAGAGAGGAGTGAAAAAAAGGAAAAGGGAGGAGACTACCAAATCATGAATGGACTTCAACTAAGATGTGGAGGCATATTGTCTTACTCTCACTCTCTATTTCAAAGTTTGTTCTTGACACCCGATCTTAAACGTATACTGACTTGATCGTCGGAGGACTTTGTAAGGTAAAACTCTCACCCGCGCATCAACAAAGACGAGCTGTGATCATACTTGCATATTTCTACCAGTCAACCAGAGCTAATGACGCGTGGAAGATCCAATGAATTTTCCACACAATATATATATATATATATATATATTCCTAGACCTTCACACGCTAGAAATAGCCCTGTGGTGATGTATCCCTTCACTATGAGAAGGTCTCGGGTTTAACATGCGGGAGTGAGGTGAGCATGGTGTTCCCACACCTGGAATGGAAGTGATATTAACCCCAACTGAGTAAAGTGTCAAAAAAAAAAAAAAAACTACAAACGGAGAGCTAAGTTGATAACTTTATCCAAAAAAATATGCCTTGTATTTGAAAATTATAAATATAAAAAATTATTTTTAACATGTAAATATTTTTATGTAATTTTTAAAATACCCTGATCAAGGTATATTTTGCTGAGCTCCAAATTTATTATTGGTTTTTTTGTTAGTCGTTAGAGGTGGGCTTGCAAGACATCCCTCGTTGGAATTAAATCCTACGACCTCTTTGATGGGATCAGAATTGGTCTATCCCTCACCCAATCAAAATTGTTTGGTCAGCCCCTTTAACTGCCCTTTTAACCGGTGGTTAATTTTTCTAAATTCTTAGTTGAATCTAAGGATTTGTAAATCTCAACCACATTTGAGGAGTTTTAAAAGTGACACATGTCGACATGTGGAATGAGGGCCAGACAATAATGGTTTTGAAAGGCCGGACCAAATCTCATTCCCTCTTATATTATAAGAGAGACCATACAATTGGAGCAAGCAGTAGCAATGTGGCTCACCATCTCTTGATCCATACCTTAGTGTTGTTAACTCTTTAATTATTTATCTTATGCGGTCTGAGGCATCATTTATTTGCTGGGAGTGGGGCAAGCACTCCCACAATGACATGATACAAATTTCTTGTTTATTGACTCTATTTCCTAAAAAAAAGGAAAGAGTGCAGGGGAAGAGTAGAGCTAGCAGTCCCCTACAAACACATTGTCTATATAGTAAGAGAAGGCGTGGAGCTGAAAGTAGATTTGGCGTGTGAATACCCAAAAACAAAAAAAAGGGGATGTGGCGTGCAGCTGATCCTAGGGCCAGCAGAGATGCATGACACGTACAGTAATGTCTGCTTCCTCTGTCGGTATCGATCACACTAGACTAGATAGGGATCTGTCCCATCGTTTTACTGTGCTTGCTTTGAATACCTTTTGACCCTTCTCACTCTTGTCCACTTATAGTAACCGTTCCTCTGCAACCTCACATCCCTTTCCATGCAAACCATTACAGTAATTGAGTGAGAGAGAGAGAGAGAGAGAGGTGATAGATATTCGTTCTGCCAGGAGAATCAGTCCAGGGAAACTTGAAATACCCTACTAAGGGACACTTGGAGGGTAGTGCCAACAAACTTTCCATGCCTCTCTTAGTTTGTTGAGACTCTTCTCCACTTGTAATGGCTTCTCTGTCTCTTCTTCTTGTAGGGTTCCTCATTTTGGCTGCAGATTTGAGTGCCACACAATACAACATTACAGAAGATGGTGCGTTTGGGATGGAAGCAGAGGAACTCCTGGGGTTGTTTGAGGTTGTGGGTGACCTTCTAGAGGACCCTAACTGGACCCAAATGCACCCATACCCATGTACTGACACTCCATGGCCTGGTATTAAATGTGAGATTGACCAAGACCCTCCAATCTTTCATGTCACCAAGATCCATGTTGGTCCTGATTTCACCACCCCACCTTGCAAAATCTCGGCAAAATTATCCAAATCTCTGCTTAAGCTACCTTACCTCAAGACCCTCTCTATTTTTAACTGTTTCCTCACATCACCAGTCACTCTTTCTCCATATCTCTTTGGAACATTCTCTTCCTTAGAGCAACTGGTTCTCAAAAATAACCCAGCTCTCTCTGGAGAGATCCCTCCAACTTTAGCAGAGATTTCCAGTTTAACAGTCCTGAGCCTGTCACAGAACAGCCTACAAGGAGAGATCCCAAAGGAGCTTGGTGGGTTAGGTAGTTTGGAGCAGCTTGATCTCAGTTACAACCACCTGAGTGGTGAGATTCCTGAAGAGATTGAAGGGTTGAAGGGTTTAACCATCTTAGACTTGAGCTGGAATGGTCTGCAAGGTCAGTTGCCTAACTCTTTGGGTCAGCTTCAGCTCCTCCAAAAGATTGACTTGAGTTCTAACAGGCTTGTTGGAAGGATACCTCCAGATATAGGGAAGTTGAAGAGGTTAGTGTTGTTGGATTTGAGCCATAACTCCTTAGAAGGGCCAATCCCAGAAACCCTTTCAGGATTGGAGGATTTAGAGTACTTGTTGGTGGAAGACAACCCTATATCTACAGGGATACCTTTATTTTTAGGTGCTCTTAGGAAGCTCACAGTGTTGAGTCTTTCAGGGTCTGGGTTCATAGGTCCAATACCCACCTTTTTTCCTTCATTAAAACTGCTCACTGCACTGTCTCTAGACAACAACAGCCTCAATGGGACAGTCCCTCCAAATTTAGGGGCACTTCCCAATCTGGGTCAGCTAAATTTGAGCCAAAATATGCTAAGTGGAGAGCTATGTCTCCCTGAAGAGTTCATTAACAGGCTTGGGAAGAGACTGGATGTTAGAGGAAACAGTGGGCTATGTGCAAGTCACAAACTATACAAGAAAAACGTATCTATATATCTAGAGACTCCTGCTTGTTTGGGTTCATCAAGATCTAGTCACAACAGATCTTGGGCTGAAGAACAACCAAATGATGATAAGAGATTGAAGCCATCTTGGTACCATGACAAGGTAAGTTCAAATGCTCCAGGACTGAATCAGAGGCTTATTTTAACACTTAATGGTGTTTGGATTATCTTCTTCTTCTTCATTTTCTTGTAACTCTAATTTGAAAGCCAGGTCTCTAGCATTTTTCAAAACTGCAGGAATAAGAGCTTAAGTTAGAATAATGTACATTGGCAGTTGAATACATGGATACAAAATGAAGTTTTTCCTTTCAAGTGTTTTAATGGAAGACAGTGCAAGTACTATTCTATTTTTGGTCTCTGAATCGCCATCAACTTCAGCAGTAAGTGGTGTTTTCTGTTCCAGCCTTTCAGAAAGAGAAGAAATTAAGTAAGAACTGTCTGAATATCTGAACATATCTTAAAAGATCCATCACCTTCCTTTCAAAAGGGAGTGACATGCCATCAGCGCTCTGCGCGAAGAGAGAGAGAGAGAGAGAGAGAGAGAGGTCGCTGTCTGTGGTCTGGGTCCTGTGGGATATGCTTAATATGGGCTCCTTGTGTTGGGCTGGGCCTGGGCAATGCAATTTGCATAATGTAGGGGTAAAACCGGAAGGTATTAACTATAACTATTAAAAGAAGTCAAGAATAGCCGTGCATTTTTCAACCTTTTGTTTTTGGCCTCATAAGTTATAACAGTTTGTAACCTTTTAAATGTCTATTTTACCCTTGAAGTAACTCTGTTTTTTTTTTATTATCTTCTTGTTCAACCAAGACAGTGTTCTATGTTACCACTTATGCTAAAAGTGGAAGAACTGTTACTCTTGTTCTTCACCGTCATAGAATATCACCCATTTTTCATTAGTAGAAATCGACTCATCGGTGATCGTAATTTATTAATCACGATCATGATTATTTATCAGTGAAGATGTTAATTAATTGAGATTGAACATTACAAAATTAGGACATTTTGAGGTGAACTTTGTTAGAAGACTCATTCACCTCTCCTAAGAAATAAGGATAATCCTTGTCAAATAAGAATTATCTCTTCATATACCTGCATTACGGTTTTGCATTTAATTTTATCCTGATCACTAAAGGATAGATCACAACTCTCGGTAATTTGAGTTATCAAAACTCTACGCTCTGTAACATTATAAATATACAAAGCACAGATAAGAAGGGAATCAAGTGTTACCTTCAGCAAACCGTGGTACTCATTTTCTTTATGGTATCAAAGCCAGGTTAATTTGCCCGGCTCCCTCTTCCCATCTTAACATTGCAAACATTACCCAGTTTGTGTCGATCAAACTGGACGACATGAATTACCTACTATAGCGCAGTCAGATCTATCTGATCCTAGTTTCTCAAGCCTTGTTCCACTACATTACATAGATGTTTCAATACCTTCCCTTATGGATGATGCTACTCTAAACCCAGCCTTCACTCAATGGCAACGCTCCGACAGCTATAGTAGGACTCACTACTTCTCAAGCAATCTGGGATTTACTGGCTCAGACTTTTGCACCAAAGGATCTTCTTCCATGACAGATTATCTAAATCAGCTCAAAAGCATTGGGGATGCTTTAGCTGCTCTCATCGACCATATTCCTGATAAAGATATGGTCATGAATGCCTTGGGTGGTCTTCCACCAGACTATGAGTAGTTCATTACGGCAATTACTAATCGGATGGCGCCCATCTCTTTCTTGGAACTGTGTTCGAGGCTACATATACACATTCCACACTTTCATCCTCTCATGACCGAATAAACCCAAATCCCTCTATTCGAATAGATAGCAGGCTCCTCCTTTCCGTCCTAGAGGATGAGGACATGGCAGGAATTCCTCACATTACCGAAATTCTGACCGTGACAATCAATCTCATTTTCGCAATGGTTAACGTGGAAATCAACAACCAACCGTGGATAAGATTAATTTATTTGCTATCAATATTTTAGCACTATTAGTATTTATTGTTCGTTCAGGATTAAAAAACATATTGCTTTCCTCTTTTCTATTCTCCAATAATTTATTTATTTTTCTTGAATAAATGACATTTCAAAGTGTAAGTGGTAAAGTTATATGACTAGGAAAGCAAATAAAACAATCTTAATTATTGAGTTATCTCATCTTATGTCTAGCAAATTAAATTTTGCACCGATATCTTTTTCAGTACATAAGTCTGTGACATATTTATATGATATATATGTTGAATTAACTCCTTCACCAAAGATTAGAATATCAAATGTTATTAATAGAAGTCCACCACTTCTTATTTTCTTATTAAATCAATGACTAAATTCCTTGAAGAATTCTTTCAATACTCTGGATTCTCTATGATTAATTGTTATGTATAATTCAGTATATACCCTTTCAACACATTTCTTTTTAAGTGTGGTTAAAAGGCATTTAGTCGCCTTAAATTTTAATAAGCAAAATTGAAAAAAAAATTACTTCACTACACATGATAAGACATGTGATGTATTTTATAATAGTAACATGACTTAGCCGAACGTCCGAACCAAATATAATCTTAGAGGATTGAAAATCTTCTTTTAAATCACATTTTGTAGTTTTACAATAATATAGGTAATTTGAAAAATTATACAAATAAAATAAGAGTATTTTCCTCAAACATATATTTTTATACAATTTCTAAAACATCCCTGCATTTTTTGGGAGCATCCCATATTATGGGAGCATTGATTATATTTTTTTAATTTTTGGTGTCGACATTATTTATCTAGTGTTAGTAGAAATTATTAATTAATTATTAAATGCGAACGAAACTCTTGCAAGATATCACTCATGAGATTAGATCTCAATATCTCTCTCATAAGGGAGGCAACACCGAATCCATTGGAGGCACACCATCGATAATCTCTTGAACCACAAAAAGCTCGTGTTATAAATTTAAACTTTCTTTTATTTATTTTTATTTTCAATTTGGATAATATTCGCATCACTTTCTTTGAAGACTCACTCTCTTTTTTATTGGAGAAGGTGTCAGTAGAAAACACTTGTCCTTCTCTTAATGAAAGACGATAACACATGTCTTCTTCACAAAGAAAGTGAGTTTGAAAGAAAGTGATGTTTAATTTTTATATGGGGTTTTTGCATCTTAGCTGCTAGGTTTGTCCTAGTTTGCAAATATGTTGCTATGTATAACACTTTTGCAAATTAACTCATTGTATTGCAACACTTAGACAAAGAACCTCAACCCTCAGTTCCATTACACTTTTGTTTGTAATTTGTTAATAAAATGACTATAATGCCCTTACGAGATTTCATAACCTTACAAAGACACTTTAACTGTTCTTGAACTATGGTTAATAAGTTTAACCCTTATAATTATTATTTTTAATTATTTATTAAAACTCAAGGTTAGATGCTTTAACCCTAAGGGTTATTGAATCTTAACCATAGTTAAAGGGGAGTTAGCAAGGAGAACCAGCCCTATACTTCTCCACAGAAGAACTAGAGAAATCTGCAGAACCGCTCCGGTTGGCTCTCATTGCTAAATGCGGTTATGGGAGACCTCCTCTTGACGCCTTAAAGATCTTCATCAAGAAATTTATTCATACATGTCTCGAATTCTCAGTGGGCATCATGAATACTAGGCATATCCTTCTAAGATTCGAAGAGGAATCTGATTTCCTTGCAGTGTGGATGAAGGAATATTGCTACGTTTCTGGAAAACTAGTTAGATTTATCAAGTGGTCCCCTCAGTTCAGATTTGGGTAGGAACCATATGTTGTGCTGGTTTTGGTTAACTTTCCCGGGTTACCTCTGTATTTCTTCAACCCTGAAGACCTCTCCTCAATAGGGAGCTTGTTAGGGAGAGTCCTTGTGGATGGACCTACTTAGAGCATTACTAGACCAAGCCTGGCAAGGATATACGTGGAGATAGATGTTAGCAAAGCAAAACTTGAACGTTTCTGGCTAGGAATGGGTAACTCAAGTAGATGGCAAACAAAAGTATACGAAAAAGATGTTTCATTCTGCTCACGATGTCAAAAGCTAGGACATGATGGTGATCAATGCAAGTTATTAAACCAGAAAGCGTCCAACAAGGAAAATAAAAGCACTGGATCATCCAAGGAAATTATAGCCAAAGATTTGGCCCCTCAAACTGAGATCATTAATCAGCCAAGCAAGGAATCGGATCCCACTCATATTTGGGTTGCAAAATCATTTGGTAGGAGTCCAACAATATTTCAAGAGCAGGAGGAAGCGCTAAACCCGAAGCCATTAGCATCTGATACATCTATCAATCCTTCCGGAACTCACAGCAGTAATATTGTTAAGGGCGAGGGAAAGATAACATGATATGGAATATCATTGAAGCAAGTAACTCTAACTCCCGTACTATACTTAAGTCATTAATTCTTGAATTGAAAACTTCTATAGTAGTTATCCTTGATCCTAAAAAAGACTTGAAGTTCTTAGAGTTTTGCAGTAAGAAATTTGCTATGAGGAATTTTTTTTTGGCTAATGGCGAGGAAAATAGCCGGATATGGGTTCTTTGGAAAGATGACATATCTCTTTTATTTGTCAAGAAATCTTCTCAATGTTTATCGTTGGTCATCTCCTTTGGAAATTCTGAGCCAGTTCGGTTCTCATTCTTCTATGTTTGAGTTCTGACCGAAGATTAGCATGGGAGGAATTAATGCAAATCAGCTCGTTCAACTCCATTCCTTGGATAATCGTATGTGATTTCAACGTTATTTGGAATACCGAGGGAAAAAAAGGTGGCAGATCCCCTGACCTCAGTGCGATTGATGACTTTAACAATATGATTGGCCAGTATGGTCTAATTGATGGCAATTTCAGCGGCAACAAGTTCAAGTGGTGCAATGATCATTGTAATATTTGGGCTAGACTAGATAGAATTCTTTACAATTCAGCCTGGGAAAGTTTTTATACTCAAACATCGGTTACTCGTCTCTCTTGGAGTGCTTTTCTTTACTTATTTCTCTAGTCCCTGTCTCAGATCCAAGTCTTCTTCATTTAGATTTTAAAATATGTGGCTTAAAGACCATAATTTTTTCGAGAGTGTCAGATCTGAATGGAGCATTGCTATGCCTAGTAATCCCTTATTATCATTTTTCCTTAAACTCAAAAACTTGAAAACTGCTCTTGTATCTTGGAATAGGAGGACTTTTGGGATTATTTTCACTGTTTTAAGAGCTCTGGGACGCAGTTGTTAATCTAGAAAATTATATTCAGTTGAATTGGACTAGTAATACCCGGAATGAGGTAAATGCTAGTAAAGGTGAATTGAAGAAATTTCTTGATTACGAAGAAATTTTTTGGAAACAAAAACAAAAATCTAAAGAGCATTGGTGGAAAGAAGGGGATAGGAATACCAAGTATTTCCATGCAAATTCAAATCACAACATTAAGAGAAATACTATTAAAATCATTATTGATGAATCCAGAAATTCCTTGGAAAGCAACGAGGACTTGGGTTCAATTGCAGCTTACTTCTTCCAAAGAACTCTCATTTTTTAAGGCAACATGCCATACTAAGCACTGGTTGACAACGTTCTAGATATTGTCTTGGAAGAGGAGAATGAAAGTCTTTGTCGTACCCCAAATAGCCAAGAGATTAAACATAATTTTTTTTACTATGTCAGATGTCGGGGCTTTGGGTCCGGATCGATGGTTTCACAGGTCTATTTTTCAAGCAATGCTCAGACATTATTAAAGATGACATGATTTAGGCAATTCATTTCTTTTTCATGGAAAGATTCATGCCTCGGGATATCAACACTGCTCTCATATGCTTGATCCCCAAGGTGGAAGCTCCATCAAAATTCAGTGAATTCAGACCTATTAGCCTCTACAATGTGTTTTATAAGATCATCTCGAAAATAATTACTTCCAGATTGGATCAGTTGCTCCACAAATTAATATTCGAGGAACAATCTGAATTTGTGAGGGGAAGAAATATTGTGGATAATTCTTCCATAGTCTTACAAAGGACATTAGGGGGCAATGTTATCTTCAAATTGGACATGACCAAAGCCTAGCTATGACATGCTTTAATGGTGAAAAATCAATCTGGTGAACCCCAAATTTATGTTTGAGTTGAGAACTCACAAATTTAAGGGGATGGTTAGGTCTCCCTATAAGTCTATCTACCATTTTTAAGATTATGCAATCAAAATTATTAATTAAGGGATGATGAACTTTAAAGTACAGAATAAGGGAAACAAGCAAACCACAACACAAGCAATATTACGTGGAAACCCTTCCAGGAAAAACCACGGGACCTATCCCAAAAATGAGAATCCACTAAGACAAAGAAACAAATACTTACAAGACTCGAACTGTACTCAACCGGACTCGACTTCCTCGATCCTTAGTACTCAGTCCTCCACGCCTCCGAAAGCAATCACGATCTCTCAAGACTCGCAATAACATGTTCTTCTCTTGTGTCTCAAAAACCACAATCTCCACGATTGATCTCCGTCAATGACGGCTTCGGATTCCACCAACCAAATATCACATCCACGATCCTCCTCGGATTGATTTCCTTCGCAAAGGCTCCGGAACACTATGGCCAATTTTTTCTTTCTAGAACGGGTTGATGTTTTGATTAAAATCAAATCCTAGATGGACTCCATCAATGGAAAAGTCCAAGCAAGCAATAATGGAACATTGGCTGGCAAACTCTAGGATAGAAGAGAAAATAATAAAGGGGAGGAAAGAAAACAAATATGGAGTTTCTATGAACTCTAATGATAACATAATACCCTCTCAATACTCCCCCAAAATCTATATTCACGGACTAGAAGGGTTCACATTAAATAGAGAACCCAAACCAAGATATAGAAGTTGCCAGAACCGAATTAGCAAGAAAATCCATATCAGGGTCGACCCTAGGCACTTTGGGTCGACCCTAGGCACTTTGGGTCGACCCAAATGTGCACTTCGGTCGACCCAAGTGCCTCTCAGAGTCGACCCTCACTTTTCTTGCATTCTGGACTTTTTCTTATACAAAATCTTTCCATATCAGGGTCGACCCTCAATGGTCAGGATCAACCTTCAGGTATAAAATCGCTATAAAAACGCATTTTTAGCTCTAGCTTCCTTCATGAAAATTGTAAATATTTTCGACATGGTCGATTTGATATATTATGCAACAGAATCCGAGCTACGGTTTGAGAGATATGCATCTTACAAGCAATCTTGATTTTTTAAGAACTTTAAAAACCTTTAACTTGTTTTGGACTACATAACTAATCACCTAGGGTCCATATGGTTACTTTAAGTCAATTTCCACCTAAGGTATCATAATATGATTATTCTAAGTCAATTCTCACCTAAGGTAACATGATATCTAGATCATTTACCATCCTATGAGTGAAACGAAGGATATGAGCGAAATGCCTTCAACTGAGTCTTCAACCGATCTTCTTCGGTCTTTATCTTAACTTGTCGTAGATGCTTGAAGGCAATGACACAAGATATAGTAGACTCATTTGTTTTGACATCGGACTAAGCCAACACTAAAACATGGACTTTACAATCTCCCCCTTTGGCAATTTTGTGACAAAACCAAACTAAAGTACATGGCTTGACACAAACTCACCAAAACACATCAAACGGTGAATTAAGACATTACATGACTCCAACACAATTACATTATACCAATTGACAAATAAACTTAAATGAAGACACTGAAGCTCTTGTCAAGAAGATCTGTCTGCAGCAACCATGCACCTGCACATGCTCATAAACAAAACACTCAGTGAAGCATGTGTGGGATATGAAAATAAATAACCAGAGGTATTGGTATTGTAAGGAATGTACTGAACTAGGGAAATAATACCCAACATTCTTCCCCTTTTTGGCACAATTGCCAAAGGTAGTCATGAAGCCAATATCACAAAGAATATACGAAGTTAACACATGTGTAATATCAATGCAATCACAACACAACCAAGCAAATGTAGACAATGCGGGGACTAAAGAACGGGGAACAAAATAGCAATATAAAGCACAAACTCCCCCTCAACAACTCAACTTGATCTTCTCCCCCTAAGATCAAGGACACCACAAAAATCAGGGCACCTAAGCTAGAAAGGCCTATGTCAACCAATAAGGAAACACATAATACTAATACTAAAAGGTATCATGTGCCACCCAAACATGCATCAAAAGCATTCCAAGCAATAGTAATTTAAAATTACGAATCCAATGAAGAACATGATTAGTCAGTCCGACTGATGATACACATCTAACTAAATCTCATAGAATGCTAAAACATAGCCAATTCACTTAGTCACATTTAGTGAACAGTTCAAAAGTGAAGCAATATGTGTGTAGTGGTGGTCTGACTAAATACTAGATCAAGGTTTCTTCTCCTTTCCATAGATATGACATTAACCACTAGGGGACTCCTGGAGACATAAATCTTAGAAGTCAGACCTCGTTAGATCTGCTGATTTTTTATTTTATTTTATACATTTTAGTGCTCCTTTATCCATTTTATTTGACTCAATATTTTTTCTTTTACTTTTGGACAAATACCTCCAAACTTTGTAAGATTTCTTTTGAAATTCTTTATCTGAACATATCTTTTCATGCAATGATGGCTTTCACACTATCCAGATAGGTAGTCCTGGCTATTGGCAGTATGGGCTTTCACTCTAGCAACCCAGATAGATAACTACTGTCCGTATAGGTTGCCATTACATACTATTTGCATCCAATAGTGACTTTCACACTAGTCCAATAGGTAGCCCTCTTCATTGTAATAATTTTAGCTCATGGAGGATACACAAAATGGGGATGACTAACAATATGGTCATCCTAGATTGGTCATCCTAGGTTATACTTTTGGGATAAGTCAAACATCTACAGATTTGAAAATAGACCTCTCAACAGAATCAGTCAGAGTGCATGTAAAATTGTAAAGTATACACATATGAATAAGTCTCTAACTGTGCAAGATAGAACCAGTCTAATTTTTAGTCTAACCAAGAGACTATGAAGGTGATATATCCTCAATCAGCAACAAACTCATGTTCAACCCTGGACAAGTATAGAAATAAAGATCACACAAGGAATGCAGATCATGCAAGTCAAACAAGGGCAACATGACAAAAATATTTTTAGATTTTATAGTTTTTCAATATTTTTGAGTTTTTCAAATAAGCAAAACAGAAAAACAAACCAAAATAGATAATAAAAAAAATAAAAACTACTAATATACACAAGCAGCATAGCACTACGACAAGATATAGCAATACCAGCACACCCTAGGCTATGATAGGCAAGGACTAGGTGAAGCCCTTCAGGTCTTCCTTTCTCACCCAAATGGTTTTAGCAGTTTTATTGACCATTTGGTCTCTAACTGTTTCAGTTGAGGTAGGTATGACATTTTGCCTCTTCATCATGTTCCTCCTTTTTCAGGATTGAGTCCTAGAATTATGGTGGGTATTATGGTTCTCCTCCTTACCTCCTTTATATCTAGCATAAGGAGTGTCATGACCATACCACTATCTAGAGTTATGAGCAATTTTCATCACATATTCACACAAACTCTTAGACTTCTCCACTAGGACCTCAACTCTCCTTTGAAGATTCCCATTAAGATTATTTTGGTTCTCAAAACCATGATTGAGCATTCTTCAAAGTTTAGGACATCGAGGCTTAATATGACCTTTTACTCTACATTTATGACATGTAGGAATGAATTTCTTAGTTAAAGGGTCCTTCCTATTTTCAGGAGGGTGCCTTTTAGCACCAGGCTCAGTGTTCGAGGTGGATGGAGTTCCCTTCTCATCTCCATACCTCTGATCTTGCTCAAGATCAGCCAACTTGATTTCAAGACTTGTCTTTTTATCAAGACAAACATGCAAATCAGATTCAAGAAACTGAGTCTTGACAAGAAGGAAAGCCTTCTCTTCCTCAAGCTGTGACACAAGAGCTTTCAACAAGCCACTTGGTCTAAGGCATCTCTTTCCATTTCAATAGATTTGACTTTTTTAATCATGGAAAACTGAACCTTTTTAAACTTTAGGCATTCCTGAAATAGCTCATCATAGGCTGTCTCAAGGTCTCCCTCAGAATCTGAGTCATTTTGACTCTCATTATCCTCACCATCACTATGGTGTTGATCACTCACAACATTTGAAGAAGATTCTTCAATCTCAGATAAAGATACAGTGAAAGCCATATAACCCCTAGTCTTCTCACAAGAAGAACTATCTGATTCCCCATATTCAGATTCACTATCATCCCTTGTCTTACCCTTAAATCTTTTCTTATTAAAGCACTCAGTGGCAATATGGTCATAACTTTGACATTCATAGCATTGAACACCTTGGGATTTACTGTCAGCATTTTTAAGATTTTTTTGTTTTTAAAGTGTTTGGACTTAGGCTTCTCAAAAGATTTTTGTCCTTTCGAATTAAATCTCTTATTAAATTTAAGAAATTTTCTAGAATTTCTTTGCAAATAAAGTCAACTCTTCTTCATCTTCCCCAAAGTCATTATCTGAACCATCTATGGATTCCGTGATAGATTTCAAGGCAATAGATTTTGGTTTCTTAGATGGGTTCAAATTTAACTCATAAGTTTGGAGAGAACCAACCAACTCCTCGATTTTGAGAGCATGAATATTTTTGCACTCTTCGATGGCAGTAACCTTCGATCGAAATCTCTCTAGTAGAGATCTCAAAATTTTTCTAAAAATTTTGGACTTAGGAATTCTTTCCCTTAGATTGAAACTAGAATTGACAATGTCACTCAGATTAGCATAAAAATCGTCAAAATTTTTATTATCATCCATCATCAACTTTTCAAACATAGAGATCAGTATTTGAAGTTTGGAGATCTTGACAGTTATAGTCCCTTCATGGGTAATTTAAAGAATGTCTCATGCCTCATTCGAAGTGTCACATTTAGAAATACGCTGAAATTCTTCAGGTGTGATAGCAGTGAAGATTGCATTAAGACCATTATTATTCCATCTACAACTTTTAAGATCTACATTGATCCATTCAGAAGAAGGTTTAGGAATGGTCTGGTCATCTATGGTCTTTGTTAGATGGATCCAACCTTATTCAATGGAAATCCATACTCTCTCATCTAATGATTTTAGAAACGCTCTCATTCGAGCTTTCCAATAAGCATAATTATTCTCATCAAATAATGGGGGACAAGAGATGGATCTTTCCTCTCTTTGGAGATTCATATTTGTAAAGTCCATGTTTTTGTATTGGCATATTCCGGTGTCAAAACAAGTGAGTCTAGGTGTCTAGGTGTGTATCTTGTATCGTTGCCTTCAAGCATCCACGACAAGTGAAGTTGAAGACCGAAGAAGACCCATTGAAGTCTTAGTTGATCATTTCCTTTATAGGATGGTAAGTGACTTAGATACCATACTACCATAGGTGGGATTTGACCTAGAGTTATCCTAACATGATGCCTTAGGTGGTAAGTGACCTAGGTGATGAGATAAACAGTGCAAAACTTGTTTTAAATTCTGAAATTTTTTAAAAATCTAAGGTTGCTTGTTTTGAGCATATCTCACAAACCGTAGCTCGGATTTTACTCCATAATATGTCAAAACGACCACGTTAAAAAGGACTACAACTTTCGTGAATGGTACGAGACCAAAAACGAAGTTTGAAATTCGGGTTGGCACCTCAGGTTCGACCCTGACCATTTTGAGTCGACCCTGGGTATAGAAAAATATGTATAGTGTTTTTTGGCAGAGAGTGAGTTTTGTGAGGGTCGACCCTGAGCACCATCCGGTCGACGGAAAGGCACCATCCGGTCGACCGAATGTGCCCCATGGGTCGACCCTGATATGAGATTTTTCCTATTTTCGTTTTTCTTGCTATTTTTCACTTTTGACAACTTCCATACTTGGTTTTTGAGTTCCCTATTTATGGTGAACCCTTCTAGTTCGTAGAGTAGAACTTAGGGAGTATGTGGAGAGGGTTTTTAAGTTCCTCCAGAGGTTATAAAACCTATAGAAATTGGTGCTCTCCTCCCCTTACAAGCCAAAAGTTCCAGTTTTGCTTGTTTGGACTTGCCCTTTGATGAAGTCCATCTAGGTGTTGATTTATATCAAACCATCAACCCGTTCTAGATAGAACACTTTGGTCGGAGTGTTCCGGAGCCTTTGCGAAGGAGATCGATCCGAGAAGGATCGTTGTAAAGTGATTTGGTCGGTGGATTCCGAAGCCATCATTGACGGAGATCGATCGGAAGATCGTGGACTGTTTTAGAGACACAAAGAGAAGTACGAGCGGCTGCAGTTGATCACGGGACTTGAGAGTACGTGATGAATTTTCGAGGCGTGGAGGACTAAGAACAGAAGGATCGTGGTGTCGAGTCCGAAGGAGTCAAGTTCGAGTCTTATAAGTTCTTGTTTACTTTGTCTTAGTGGATTCTCATGGCTGGACTAGGTCCTGTGGTTTTTACCGGAAGGGTTTCCACGTAAAAATCATTGTGTTGTGGCTTGATTATTTTCCTTATTCCGCACTTTAACTTTATCATCTCTTTAATTAATAAACTTAATTCTTAAAACATAAAAAGGGTAGATAGACTTATAGGAAAACCGAATCATCCCCTTATCTTGTGAGATTCTTAACTCAAACATAGATTTGGGATTCACCGAATTATATTTGTTTTTTCAATATTCACCGAATATAAGAATGAGATCGCACTAAAAAATTAGTGAACCCGCTCTGATACCAATTGAAAAATCAATTCGGTGAACCCCAAATCTATGTTTGAGTTGAGAACTCACAATATCAAGAGGATGGTTAGGTCTCCTTATAAATCTACCTACCTTTTTTAAGATTATGCAATCAAATTATTAATTAAGGGATGATGAACTTTAAAGTGCGGAATAAGGGAAACAAGCAAACCACAACACAAGCAATTTTATGTGGAAACCCTTCTAGGAAAAACCACGGAACCTAGTCCAGCAATGAGAATCCACTAATACAAATAAACAAATACTTATAAGACTTGAACTGTACTCAACCGGACTCGACTTCCTCGATCCTCAGCACTCAGTCCTTCACGCCTCCAAAAGCAATCACAATCTCTCAAGACTCGCAATCTACCGCAGTAGCATGTTCTTCTCTTGTGTCTCGAAAATCACGATCTCTACAATCGATCTCCGTCAATGACGGCTTCGAATTCCACCGACCAAATATCACATCCACGATCCTCTTCGGATCGATCTCCTTCACAAAGGCTCCGAAACACTCCGGTGAATTTGTTCTCTCTAGAACGGGTTAATGGTTTGATTAAAATCAAATCATAGATGGACTCCATCAATGGGAAAGTCCAAGTAAGCAATAATAGAACATTGGCTTGCAAACTCTAGGATAGAAGAGAAAATAATAAAGGGGAGAAGAGAAAACAAATATGAAGTTTCTATGAACTCTAGTGATAACCTAATATCCTCTCAATACCCCCCCAAAGTCTCTATTCACGGACTAGTAGGGTTTACATGAAATAGAGAACCCAAACCAAGATATAGAAGTTGCCAAAACCGAATTAGCAAGAAAATCCATATCAGGGTCGACCCTGGGCACTTTGGGTTGACCCAAATATGCACTTCGGTCGACCCAAGTCCCTCTCAGGGTCGACCCTCACTTTTCTTGCATTTTGGATGTTTTTTCCCATTCAAAATCTTTCCATATCAGGGTCGACCCTCAATGGTCAGGATGGACCTTGAGGTATAAAATCGCTATCAAAACGCAATTTTAGTTCTTACTTCCTTCACGAAAGTTGTAGATCTTTTCGACATGATCGATTTGATATATTATGAAGCAAAATCCAAGGTATGGTTGGAGAGATATGCCTATTACAAGCAACCCTGGTTTTTTAAGAACTTTAAGAACCTTTCACTTGTTTTGGGCTACATAACTAATCACCAAGGGTCCATATGATTACTCTAAGTCAATTTCCACCCAAGGTATCATGGTATGATTATTCTAAGTCAATTCCCACCTAAGGTAGCGTGGTATCTAGGTCACTTACCATCCTATGAGTGAAACGAAAGATATGAACAAAATGCCTTCAACCGAGTCTTCAACCGATCTTCTTCGGTCTTCATCTTCACTTGTCGTGGATGCTTGAAGGAAATGACACAAGATACAGTAGACTCACTTGTTTTGACACCGAATAAGCCAACACTAAAACATGGACTTTACAAATGGGATTTTCTTCTTAAAATATTGGCTAAATTTGGCTTTAGTCCTGATTTTATTCAGTTCATTAAAGGTTGTATCATTTCTCCTTCCTTCTCGGTGATCATTAACGGTGAAATGAATGGATTTTTCAGTCTTCTAAAGGATTAAGGCAAGGTGACCCATTGTCCCCGACTTTATTTATCCTAGCTGAAGTAGCTTTAAGCAGGAGAATCTCTAATATCTTCAGAATTGGCATCGTGGGATACTTTCATTAATTCGTCCCGGAGTGCTACTCCTATATCTCATCATCTTTTTGGGGATGACACTCTGATATTTTGCAATGGTCAGAAGAAATTGATTAAGAACCTCTTCAAGTTTTTAGATTCTTATGAGAAAGCTTCCGGCCAGCTTATCAACAAACAAAAAAGCTCTTTTTACTTCTCTGAGAAAAGATCAAGAGCCTTCCATAATTTGATCACTAGTGCTTCCGAGATCTCTGCTAGGACTTTGCCTTTTAAATACCTAGGAGTGCCTCTTTACCATGGGAGGATGAAAGTTGTGCACTTCGATTTCATCATTTCCAAAATTCAGCGAATGATAGATGGTTGGAAAGTAAAATTATTATCTTCAGGTGGAAAACTTGTTATATTAAAACATGTCGTATCGTCTATGCCGATTTACTCTATTATGGGCACCAATCTTCCAAAAGGAGTGATTAGGAGACTCGAAAGCATTTGTTCTTCCTTCTTCTGGAACGATAGTTGTGGTAGCCACTGGCATTACTGGGTTGCATAGTCCAAAATCTCGAGACCCAGCGCCGAAGGTGGTCTTGGGATTAAAAATCTTTCAGATGGTGCAATTGCTTTTAGAATGAAAATGGCTTGGAAGCTGATTACGGAAAATAGCTTGTAGAGTAAATATTTTAAAAGCAAATATCTTCGCAATAACCATCCCTGGATGGTGGACTTATTCATGATGGGATCCAGGCTTTGGAAAGATATAGCTATTTGGATTAAGCACACCATGGAAAGATGTAAATGGCTTATCGGGAACGAAAATAATACAGATTTCTGGTTTGATATCTGATGCAATAATAAGCCTCTTATTGATAAAGCTATGAGATGTCCGACTCAATTCCCTTCTATTAGTGACGTCCTCATGAAAGGTGTTTGGGTGCTAAACAACCTCTCGGAGGATATTCAGCCCAATGACTATGAGAACATTTTAAACAGTAATGTCTCTATTTCTTCATTGCAAGACAGGATAATTTGGACTCTGGAAAGCTCCAATAAATTCTCTATCAGATCCTGTTGGAACAATCTAAGACTTACCAATCTCAAGCCCCTTGGGCAGATTTTGTAAGGGATAGCTCAGTTCTTATTAAGATTTCCATATTTCAATGGAAAATCTTCTTGAATGCGGGGCCAGTGGATGAAAATATTCCATCTAAGAAGATCTCCCTTGCTAGTAGATGTGTATGTTGCAGCACCCATCGACAGAATCCTTATCTCATCTTTTCTGTCAAAGCGACCTGGGTAGCAGAATTTGGGCCAACATGAGTTCGGTACTCCAAATTCCCATATCCTATCAAGACTCTATTCAAACCCATGCAAATGATTTTGCCAAGGTGAGTTATGTAACATGAGTTTCGACCATATTTACAGGCAGGGCCGGCCCAAGCCATTTGGAGGCCTAAAACAAGAATTCTAAATGAGACATTTTTTTAATTGGACTAACTATAAAATGAGGCCTTTTTTAGGGTTTCTTTGCGCTAAATCAGTTTCATAAAGCCATCAAAGCCCACGCTTTGGGCCTTCATTTTTTTGGGGCCGAAAGCGCGGGCTTTGATGGCTTAATGAACAGTCCAGCTCTGGTGGGACTCAGGGCCAGCACAAGCCATTTGGAGGCCTAAAGCGAGAATTCTAAATGAGGCTTTTTTTTTAATTAGACTCGCTATAAAAAGGGGGGCCTTTTTTTAAATGGGACCTTTTTTAGGGTTTCTTTTCACTAAATCAGGTTCATAAAGCCATCAAAGCCCATGCTTTGGGGCCTTCATTTATTTGGGGCCTAAAGCGCGGGCTTTGATGGCTTAATGGACGGGCCAGCCCTGTTTACAGGGAAAATAATCAATGTGCAGATCTTTTGACGAATGAGGCTTGTAGTACAAGTAAAATTTTTAGGGACTCAATTGACTTATAGGGGTGGTCCCCCGCCCGAGTTCGGATGGGCAACAACGCTTGCTGTTGCGCTATTGCCCATCTGTGTCTTGCAAAATGGGCCTCATATCTATCATTTGGTGATCCCCATGTGAATACCCCCCTTTATTCCGCTTTCTTTATTTAATAAACTGATAGGGTCCGCAAAAATCATGAATTAATTCACACATAACAGTACATTTGGAAACTAAATTAGAACGCAGCAGCTGATATGCAATACCCCATTTTGGATGGGTTTAATAATCAACCAACGCTCTCGAACAAACGATGGCATATGTGGCCAAGAAGGGATGCGGTTTCAAATGCCCACCTCGAAAAACTGATCCATAAATCTGTAAATTTCAAGTGCTCACCTCGAAAAACTGATCCACAAAACTGTAATTTTCATTCAATGATCCCTACCCATTTGTCTTCTCTCTACCTTCTTTTTATTTTTCCCACTGTATCATTTTAGTTCATTCTCTTCTAATATCACCTTCTTCTTTCTCAATCTCAGGTTGTTTCTGTTGAAGAATTTCCACTCTGTGATTGTTTAGTTCCGTTTTCTGCATGTGGGTATTATCGAAATCTGACATGAGATTGAATATCTTAGTTTATATCTTCTTCTAGAGACATGACTTGGAGTAGATTTTCAATCTTATATTGGGTTTTTTATTATTGGGTTTTAGCAAGATTTGAATTTGAGACTGTTCTATTGTATTTTCTGCAACAGCCTTTATCAGAATCTGATATGACATTTTAGTTTTATCTCTTCTTCTATGCACATGTTATGAGTAGACTTCTAATCTCAGGTTGTGTTTTCTTCTCTTGGATTTTAGCTCCATGGGAATTTGATGTATAATTTAGCTTATCTCTTATATTGAGCTCATGAATTTAAGCAGAGTTTCAGACTTCAAATGTGTTGTGATGAGTTTTAGCAGAACTTCATTCCAGACTTTCAGTTGTGTTCTTTTGAGTGAGTTTTATAAGAATATGATCTGTGATTCTTTAATTCTATATCCTTGCTGGGGATGTGTAGATTTTCATTATGAGGAGGTCTATTTATGTGTGCTTTCAGTGTTTTCTAGTGTGAACTTTCGCAGAATTTGTTTTCACTCTCCTTTGTTATTTCTGCAAGTGTTTTTTTTTTTTGGAGGGGAGGGGGGTTAGGAATCTAATCTAACTAGATTCAGATATAAGATTGTGTGTTCTTGCTTGTTTTTGGTAATGAGGTTTAGCCAAATTTGGTTTCAAAACGTTTATCTCTACAGGTCTTAAACAATCTGATCTAAGACCGATTATTTCTGTTGTTTTCTTTTAATTTTATTTTTCTGTGGATGAAGTATTTTGTTTTGTTTTTGGATTGTGTGTTGGGGGTACTTTCCTTCTTTTCTTACTTGTTGGTGGGTGTAGACTTATCATCGGGTGCACTTCTGTTCACTTTGACAGCATGGGCTAAGGCTATAGATTCTTTACTGTTTATTTATTCTGTATATAACTTGATAACATCTTATATGTTCTTGTTTTGATATTCTGGATTCGAGAAGAATTTCACTTGAAACTGTGTGATTTAGTTGCGGTCAGTTGTTGTAGATTTGGGCAGAATTTGATTTGACCACTGTATTTATCTTTTTATCTTGTGGGTATGAGTAGAACATGATCTGGTTTCCGTATTTCTGATTCTAGATTTTTGAGGGAAGCATAAACAGTCAATTGTAAAGATGGAGATAACCAATGTTACTGAGTATGAGGCTATTGCAAAGGAGAATTTGCCAAAGATGGTGTATGACTACTATGCATCAGGTGCAGAGGACCAGTGGACACTTGGGGAGAACAGATATGCATTCTCAAGGATTCTGTAAGCTCTCTCTTTATTTACTATCCCCAAGAGCCCAATTTTGAAAATTGGCTATTTTCAAATATAGATCTTAATTGGAGTGTTGATTTTTCCTGTTTTCAGATCGGCATGGTCATGTTTTTGTGTGTGTGTGTGTGTGTGTGTGGGTGGGTGAGTGCATTCTTTTGGTTCAAAGTGCCTATGACTTGGGTATCTTTCACTTTGGTGATTTATGTGTCTTTTCCATTTTTTTTATTTTTTATTTTTTTGAATAGGCCAGGAGTTATTTTTGGGATAGGCTCCTAGCTCGTATCCTCTGTAAAATATGATCTCTGTGTTAACCTTCGAGGGATACTTCTTTTTTCATACTAGGAAGTAGGAACCATAGCCAATTAAATTGGAGGTGGTCAAAAGTCAGGGTCATTTCATATGTCTTTCCTCTACAACTAAAACTACCTTTGGATTCATGTTGATGTTATTCTCTGAATGAGCTTGTTTTTAATTGAAAAATAGGTTTCGGCCTCGTATTCTTATTGATGTCAGCAAGATAGACATGACTACCACTGTCTTGGGCTTCAAGATTTCAATGCCCATCATGGTTGCCCCCACAGCTATGCAGAAAATGGCTCACCCTGAAGGTATAACCCTGTTTCCTTGAGCTTCTCCTCTTGTCATTTTTGTATCAAATTTTAGACTTACTAGATGATGCTCAGACTTGGTGAATGCCTGTCTGATTCGGCTTGTAATTTATCAACTACTTGGACGATAATTTTGAGGAACTGATTGTGTTTCTTGTGTTTAGAGTAACGTATAAGTGTAGATGCATAGAAATTTGCATAATGTTCAATTACCCAAAGGTAATGTGACATGAGTCTTGACCTATTGAGTTGATACAGAGAGTTTTGAGAGCTTGATTGAGTTTAGAAACAGCATTTTTGAACTAAATTTGATCGAGACTTGAAAGAGGCTCAGTTGACTAAAAAAACTCGATTGGGTACTTGAAATTGAGAGATTTAAGTAGTCAATTGATAAAGTGAGCGCTTTCTTGAATTTCTGTACATGTAGAAGGAAATGGAAAGGTTTTCTTTTTCATTCCTGGCTTTTTAAAGAGGTTGAATCACCCAAATGAAAATGTACTTGGCTCTTGATCTATTTGCGTGGATTCAGAAAGTTTCTGAGTGAGTTTCTAAATGTTGTTTTTAGTTATAACCATGTGATACTCTGAAATGTGTTAGATACAATATGGTACTCACGTGTCAGACACATGCTAACACTTCTATTCAAACTTTAATCTAGCCCAACTTGCTTGTCTTTTTTTCAACTGTTATTTATATATAATTTATATAATTTTCATCCATATCAGCTTATGTAAGTACATTTTATGTTGTATAGTTGCATCAATTAAATTATAGTTAAAATATTTCTCAGTACATGAAATAAATTGTATGGACATGTCTGCATTTTGGATTTTTTGAAGTCAGTTTTGTAACACTTTATATCAGTGTCTGACATGGACACATGTGCCTGTGTCTAAGTTACATTCAATCTTGACCTGGAGTTAATGAGAGCCCAATGCCTGAGTTGAATCTAAAAGTGGATAGTAATTAAAATTTTAAAACTCATTTTTGAGTACTTGATTGAGATATTGAGTTCTTGATTGAATTATAAAACATCTTAGAATACACTAAATTTAATGAAGACATATTGAAGAAGTTGTGTCACCATGTAACTTGCCTAAGTCTCGACATAGTCAAGTTGATATGAGAGTTATTCAAGAAATTGACTTACATTTTGAACCCTAGTTTAGGACTAAGAAGAATAATATGATTTGTCTAAACACAAGGCTTAATTCTATTGCAGGAGAGTATGCAACGGCAAGAGCAGCATCGGCAGCCAACACAATTATGGTTCGGCTTCTCACCTTTTTATGTTCCATGTAATCTTATCGAAGCTTGCTCACAGATTTAAAGACCACGGATCTCACAATCTACATTATTTCAGCTGTGTTGATTTAGGCAAAAAAATACATTTTTTTAAAAACATGAATAGAGAAATTCGTAATGCTGGATGTCATGAGCACGCAAATGGAAGCCTGTACGTTAGTGTCACTGTAGGTTGCCAATTTCCATGGCCATTTCTAGGTAGCATAATATTAAGGAGCTAATTAATCAACATACTAAACATTATCCATGAAATCTTTACTACTTTTACCAAATCCCAAAAAGCATAGTTGCTGATTTGCATTCTAAGTCTAAATTCGTCAACAATCCTTCCTGTGATTCTATCATGCTTCATGGGCTACTTCCAGTGTGTGTTCATGTGCCTCACTCCGTTTATGCATGATCTATTGTTACAGACATTGTCCTCATGGGCTACTTCCAGTGTCGAAGAGGTTGCTTCAACAGGACCTGGCATTCGATTTTTCCAGCTCTATGTAAGCTTGAGTGGTTCTCTTTCATTCTCCTTTGTTGGTTACTTCTGTCAATCTGGGTCATGAGTCGTGCATATCATTTGGTTGATGATTGCTCCGCTTATTGTTCAGGTATACAAGGACAGGAATGTAGTTGCACAGCTTGTGAGAAGAGCTGAAAGGGCTGGCTTCAAGGCAATTGCCCTCACTGTTGATACTCCAAGACTTGGCCGCAGGGAAGCCGATATCAAAAACAGGTACATTTCAACTCAAATATTGGTCCTAAAATGGTCTCCATTAGGAGAGTTGGGGTGGATCTAAGAGCGATGTTGGGTTGAGAATGATACAGCTTGGGTTTCTGATTTTTCAGCTTTCATGTTCTTTTCTCTGCTTCTTGTCTTGAGTTTATGCTGTTGTAAACTCCTTTGCTTTATTCTGTTTCTTACAGCTATCTTTTGATTAATTTATCCTCATGATTATCGATCAAAATATAAATATTGTTCAAAAACTCCAATAACTTCAAGATTTGGTTGAGCTATCTTGTGACTTGGCTGTGACAAATCAGCTTGAGAGAGTCAAGTATTGATGTCTTAAACTAAGGCTATACATAAAAATTTAAAGTACAGTTATTTTACAGTCTCCTTAGAAGTTTTTTAATGGGTTGTCCTACAGATTTACATTACCACCATTTTTGACATTGAAGAACTTTGAGGGTTTGGACCTTGGCAAGATGGATATGGTGAGAGATAAGTTAATCTAGATTCATGGTTTTCCTTGGTTATTATTTTGTTCATGATTTTTATGGGTCCATGCAGACCAATGACTCTGGACTTGCCTCATATGTTGCTGGCCAAATCGACCGATCTCTGAGCTGGAAGGTATGTTAGGCAAGATTCAATAGTTGAGACTTGAGCGGAATGTGATTATAGTAAATCACTGGATATAAGATGACTGCTTGTGTCTTCAGATTGCTTAAAATAAAAAATCTTTTCTGAAAAAAATCCCGGGTTTGGACAGGATGTGAAGTGGCTTCAGACAATCACCCAATTGCCAATTCTAGTAAAGGGTGTACTCACTGCAGAAGATAGTAAGCAATTAAAGTTTTTAGCTTTGCTATCCATTCTTCTGATCTTATTTATGGACTCTTGTATAATCATCTTCTATGTAACCCTCATTTTGTGCTGACCCTGCAGCAAGCCTAGCTATACAAGCTGGAGCAGCAGGGATCATTGTGTCCAATCATGGAGCTCGCCAACTCGATTATGTCCCTGCCACTATAATGGCTCTGGAAGAGGTATATTTATAGTTACTAAGTCGGGGTTGGGGAACTATTCGGCTAGAGGAAAATTCATAATAAATCGACAAAATTCGGGAAAAATTGGAAAAAAAAATGTTAGTCAGTGGATGAATAAATAATGAATAAGGTTATTAATGATGAAAACTTGTAAGAAATTTCATATATTAGATATTTATTCAAATTTTTTTTTCAAAAAACTGTAAATAGTTCGTGATTTTTCTAAAAAATCATATTTTTTTTCTTCAAAAAGTCATGAATGTTTCGTGAATTAATCGTTCAACAAAAAAAATCGATACTTATTTGGGACTTTTTGAAAAAAAACGGAGAACTTTGTTGCTATGGGTATATCGGCTTGCTGATCATGATACATTTCTAATTACTGGAAATATCTATGATCTTGCATTGTGCAAAACTGTATCCTGTAATTCTGAGATAATGGATTCTGTTGGTAACTTCAGGTTGTCAAAGCAGCTCAAGGCCGAGTTCCTGTGTTCCTGGATGGTGGGGTCCGGCGTGGAACAGATGTTTTCAAAGCATTGGCACTTGGAGCCTCTGGCATATTTGTAAGTAAACAATATCACTTGATCATTTTAGCTAAGACTCCTTCTTAGTTCCTACTACTCTTTTCAATTTCACCCATTTGTCCTGGTTTAAATATCAGATTGGACGGCCCGTGGTGTTCTCTTTGGCTGCTGAAGGTGAGGCTGGTGTAAAAAAGATGCTCCAAATGCTTCGTGACGAATTTGAGCTAACGATGGCATTAAGTGGATGTCGCTCGCTCAAGGAGATTACCCGTGACCACATCACGACCGAATGGGACCTTCCTCACCCTCGCCCTGTGCCCAGGTTATAAAGTGGCCTGGAACATCAACAACTGCGCACATAATTCCCAGCAACTATAGAAGGTTAAGTTTACATGTTCAAGAGCCTGTCTATCATTTGGAGTAAGTCATTTCAGACTAGATGATGGATGGTGTTTTCATAAATGGCTCTAACCACCTTCATTGTATATTCTTAATTTGAGCTGGGATGTTCTTCTAAATAATATTGTTGCGCTAAACTAATACTGGCCCTTCTTCGAAGCTGTTGAAAGGTTTATAATGATAGAAACCGAATACTATTGAGAATTCTTGGATGAATTACAAATAAACCGGTTAAAATAGATAATCCAAGAATCCTAACTTGGACGTGTAACTATAAAGATAATCCTAATCCACTAAAGATAGTAATCTAAGATTGTGATTATGATGAGATATCTCATCTTACAATTATTTCTCTAATACTCCTCCTCAAACACATGGGGATTGAAAATATTCACGGGTTTGCTACAACTTGAGTACTCCCTTTGCTGATGAATAGCTATAATATCCAACCGTGCTTGGTGGTCACCGAGATCATCTCTATCGCATCCCACTCATTTTGATGAGTCTGTCGGAGCCAGGTTGTCATGATCTCTTCTAAAAGCACATGAAGTATGATTTGGACGCACCTCCTTCCTTTAGTAGCTACACTTCTCTTCAAATCGTCGGGGACCTGATCGACTCCATCAGCCAAGACCAGGTGTTTGTGGTGGGTTATGACTGGGAGGTGTGATCGCTTGGTCTTTTTGCTTGTTTCGTCCTGACCGGGTGAAGACATTGGTGAACTTCAGTGTTGCCTTTAGGCTGCGTTAGCTGTCGAGGAAGCCAGTCAAATGATTTATAATCTCTCATTCAGCTACTTCAGTGTCTAGATTGATAAAACAGGTGGATTGAATTTTACTTAATTCTAAAACTATCATTTACTCATACATAAAGACATACTTTAAAAAGATTGATTAAATTTTAGCTTAATTCTAAAACTACCCTTTGCTAATATATAAAGATAATGATACTTAAGAAAGTTAATTGAATTTTAGCTTAATTTCAAAAGTGCCCTTTATTAATTTAACTTTTATTACTATCGAGACTTTTTCACCAAAAAATATAGGGGACTTAAAAAGTTGATTGAAATTTAATTTAATTATAAAACTGTCATTTATTAATATATAAAACAATGTTTTCATAGCTGGACCAGCCGTCGAACTGGCCAGGTGACCAATTCCCAATTCAATCGGTCATGTTGGCTCATGTCCTTATGTTATTAAAAATATATTTTTTTTTATTTTCTTGACCAAAATGTCTTTAAAGTTTTTTATTCGCAAAATGCCCTTAAATCGGGTTTCTATACCCAAAATGCCCTCAAATTTTTTCCTATAGACAAAATGTCTTGAATATTTTTTTGTTTCTAAAATACCCCTAAGTCAAATTTCTATACCCAAAATGCCCCTCACAATTTTTTTAACCCAAAATGCTCCTATGTTTGCCATATTTCTTTTTTTTTTAAAATAAAAGCCACTCAGAAGGAGTGGAGGGTTTGGCAGACCCCTACCAGTTTATTAATAAAGAAAAATAAGGGGAAGACATAAAACCTTACCCCTACAAATAAGATAAAAAAACTGGGGGGGGGGGGGACATAAAACCTTACCCCTAAACAACCAGCCCACAAGCTAAGCCTTTAGCTTTCTAAAATTCCCAATACCTCTTTTAAAGAAACAAAGATTTGATCCTGTCTGGAATATTCCTATAAGACAATAAGCAATTAGAAGACATCATATCACAACCAATATTAGCTAATCCATCAGCCATAGAATTTGCTTCTCGGTAAACATGCTTAAAAGAGAAGCTATCTCTAAAAAGATTTTTAATCTTTTTGTCCCAATACCAATTCTTCCCGGAGAAAGAAATTAGCCCATTCCACCTCTCAACCAGAATTTTGGAGTCGGATTCAATGTCTAAATTGTAGATACCTAGGGTCTTGCACAAATTCAAACCATCCAGAAGAGCCCGAGCTTAAGCAGTGTTATTGTTGTCAATACCATAGAAAAAATAAAAACAAGCAACAAAATCTCCATTATGATCTTTAATAACCCCTCCTCCACTAGCGATTCCAGGATTCCTCCTAGAAGCCCCGTCAACATTTATTTCATTCTACCATTTGGAGAATAAATCCACTTAACAAATAAAGAGCAAGGAGGAGAGGCAATAGATTGCCTAATGCCAAAAATAGGAGACAAATCCAAATTTTCCTGAGGATAATAAGATGCAATATTCAAAATCCTCCTTTTGATACTATCCAGTAAGGAATTAATAGATCGACTTCTAGTGTCATGTTTTCTACGACACCTCTCGATGCACCAAACAATCAGAACCGGCACAAGAAAGAGAAGATCATTTTTCCTGTAAGATGCCGCCCGGTACCATCTATTAAGACTGCATTTAATATTATCTTGAGAATGAAAGGGGATATAGCAACACGCCGAGAAAAACCTCCATAAAGGAATAGCAATTTCACTACGAATAAGCAGATGAGAGATATCTTCCATTCTAGCATTCTTGCAGCAACAACATTTACTCACCATAGGAATACCCAAACTTTGAATAGCTAAATCAGTTGGAATAACATTATGAAATATTTTCCAACAGAAAATTTGAATTCTAGAAGGAATAATGCGATTCCAAACTGCAAAGGCCCAATGCTGAATTTGATTTTTTACCCTTAAACAATTCCAAGCCGAATTAACAGAGAAAATCCCAGAAGTCGAAATTTTCCAAATAAAAACATCTTCATCTTCAAAAGTGGAATAACCTCTATCTTTAATATTCTCAATAATGTTAAAATGTCATTTAATTTTTATTTTTAAAATGTCACTCAAGTTTATATACCCAAAATGTCCTCAATTGTATCTATACCCAAATATTCTTAATATTTGGTTCTCAAAATGTCCCTATGTCATGTTTCTATACCAAAAATATTCTTTAATTTTTTTTTTCTAAAATGTCCCTCACTAGGGTCCATTTTCCCAGTCTCTCTCCCCCTCCCCTCTCTCACGTGCATCGCATGTGCGGACTACTAGTAAAGATAATTCTAATCTACTAAAGATAGTAATTTAAGATTGTGATTATAATGAGATACACTTATAATACAATGTATCTCATATTACATTTATTTCTCTAATATGTAAAACAAATAATAACATGTCTTCTTCATTATTATCATCGTCATTGCTTTATCCAGACTATTTGGGGGGTGGACAACACATGTCATGTTTCCCCATTCTAAGTATATAACATCTTCTGGCATATACAGTTCTTTGGGCGACCTCCATTTCCTCCTATCTTTATTTTATTTTATTTTTAGAGATGCAATTACCATCACAATGATGTGGAAGGAAGGTGTTAAGAACCTTTTACAGGCAGGAAGCTAGGCTCATGAACCAATATGCCCCGCAGCCGATGTCCATAGCAGACCACTTTTGTGGTTGTGGGCTCTCTCTCTCTCTCACTCAGGTAACTCTTTTCCTATGGTGACTCTCACTCTAGTCCATCGAGTAAAATAATCCTTTCCTTAGGTTGCACTCAGGAGTCATACTCGAAACGCAGTGTCATCTCCAATAACAAATGTTAGGAACCTAGCCAATTTTTTTTGGTAATCCAACTAAGTTGATAATTAAACCTGACAAGTCTAAAGCCATTACATAACCCACTAAAGGGCTCAAGAATTGGAGAACTTTCCATAAGAAGATCATGAAGTATGAAGACATCAGTAGCGCCTACAGAAGATAGTCTTCCCTTTGCCAGAAGACGTGCTTGATGTATAATAGATCTTCCCGCGAACCTAATGCATACTGATCAGAATTCAATAATGAGACTATCGATATTGTGTAATGAAGCCATAATAGCCCAAGGATAATCACATTTTGAAATAGAAATCAGATCAATTAGAACTTAATTAGAACTTTAGCATCGCTAAAAGTATTTTTGCTGCTCCAACTTCTAGATTTTGCCAGTTATAAAGCTTCAACGATTGCCCAAGCTTCGGCTACAAATCTAGAACCACCTGAAATTAGCTTTGTTACTTTGTCAATAGTATGACCATCTCATCCTTTTTCCTAACAAGTCATATACTGATAAATTCCCATTTGTCCTAACCGCTCCATCACCAAAAAACATTTTAACCTCAAAACTGGTCCAATGAAGAACTACAATAACTATCTTGCAGATCTATAGTTGAAGAAGGTTGATCCTCTATGAGATTTTCATGATCGAGGCTAACCACAAAATCAGTTAAAACCCTGGATAACCTTCCTCAAGTTTAACACTAGACTAGCTTTTAGTCATGAAAATATCATTGCATTAATACAATCTTTTCAAATTTACCAAATAATGAAAGGAACTTGCAACTTGCCAAATAATTAAATTCTACTTTTCTAAATTCACTCATTTGTTTCACCGAGATTCAAAAGATTAGTTTTCACTTCCAATTAATCTGATGGAAAAAAAAAACATCATGTAGCTCTAGCATATTCAGAATGATCTTCTTTTTTATCTACTACGAAAATACAAGATTTTTATTTAGAAGTAATTTTTTTAATAATTTGTAATGTACATTACCAACCATATTATATAATAAAATAATATATTATTACATATATTCTTTGTTTGATAAAGTAATTACATTAAATTCTATATACTTTAATTAGTTGACTATGGTTTCCTAGTCTAATTAGATAAAACTTAATATAATAAGTCCAACACCTCATATGTATCATAAGGAGAACCCATGGGTGGATCTCACAAATACATTATAGGTTTAATGAGGAATGATAACCATATTCTCATAATTCAAGTTTTACTAATGAAGCGACACATGCGGATTCGGGTGTTGCGCCAAGGTTTGATGAAGCAGGGGGACACAGATAGGGCTCGTCTTAGGTAAGTTTCAAGATCCTAGGATTCGAAATCAACAAAGGGCCCATTTGATATCAATTCTACCAATTCTCATGTTCTCAAGAAGAATTGTTCTTCTTGGGAATGTATTCTCAAGATTAATTCTTTGTTGAAACTCGTTTGGCAGCAATAAGCCAAGATTTGTTCTAAGAACAAAAATAAGTTTGGATGAAATAAATTAAAAATAAAAAAATAAAGAAAAATAAATTAATAAAAAAAATTCAAAAGTAAAAATAAAAAATAATAATATATAAAAAATAAAAAATATAATAATAAAAATAATAATAAAAATAATGTCTCGTGTCAAAGAGCTTATTCAAAGAAATAGTTTTGAAAAGTGACAAATTTTTACTCCTCAATTCTCACTTCAAAATGAGAACATTTCCCTGATTTTGTGCTAGACAAACACCATTCTTGAGTTTCTATTCCCAGGGAATAGAGAATTGTTCATTGGGAGTGATGTCAAACGGGCCCTAAGGGAATAGAGAATTGTTCCTTGGGAGTGATGCAAAATGGGCCCTAAGGTGCCCAGTCCTAGCAATTCTCATAATTCTATTTTGGGCTATATGTCTGACCAGAGAAACCGACGTTTCACACTCCTCATTGGTAGGATTGGATTGTTCATCTGAAGGGCTATGTCATTCCTTTAATTGATTACTTCTACAACTAGTTAAAGCAACCTTCAAAGAATGTAAAATTTGTGACGTTAATTGATTGTAAAAGTAATTGGTTAAAGCAACAACATGTGTCACTTATTAGTGAGAGTATGGAGCATTTTTGAATACTAAGAATTTGGCTAGTATCCCTCAAGGTTTAAATATCTAAATCAATTTTCATATATGTTATTTATATATATATATATATATATATATGTGTGTGTGTGTGTGTGTGTGTATTTATAAATAATATAAGAGTGTTATTATACACAATGTTATATAGTGTACATATATATATATGCAAGGGCGGAGTCAAGATTTTCTTGCAGGAGGCTAAAATGTGGGTGTGAGGGTTTGGGTGCGTAACCCAATACTTTTTTTTTTGTGGGTCAAGTTTGTGAGCTATTACATATATCTATTTTGGCCTATGCCCCTCTCAAATTAAATAATATAAGAATAAATCTAATTTTTTCTGTTTCCTCAAACATTTAGGGGGGCTTCAATAGCTTTACACCCACTCTGCCCCTACCCTAGGCTATGCCCCAACTAAACTATACTACTACTATATAGCAATTGATATCAACGTGACATACTCCATTGCTCTCCATTTTCTTCAAATTCGTTCCATGCAGCTCACCCTGCAACCAATAGTTTTACTCCATGTGTGTCATGTGGACCCATTCAACCACTTTCTCTCTATGCCTTCCCATTCATCTCCCCCTCCCACATGTCCCTATCATTCATCCTCTAAATTAATGAATTCCTACAACCACTCAGCTTCATTAATTTAGAAAAAAATGAATGCATGTTCAGTTATCTCCTCCAACTCTCTCTCTCTCTATCTCTCTATGCCTATGCCCTTATTTGACGGTAGAACTCCCGAGTACCACTTAAAAAAATGAATCTATTAAACCCCCTCTCTCTACTGAAACCTCCCCTTTATCCTCTCATTCATCTCCCTCATTTCCCTTTTCATCTTCCCCAATGAAACCCCTCCTCTATCTCCCCATTCATCTCCCCCAACCAAAACCCTCTCTATCATTAAACCCCTTCTCTCTACTTAAACCCCATTTCTCTCTCCTAGCATTCACTCCCCAACCCCTCCCTCTTCTTTTTCTTGGTTCACTTCGATTGCTTTGTAATGCTAGCTCTACTTTCTAATAAGGAGCTGTTCCAAGTTAAAATGGCTCGCATTAGAAGAAAAAACTTGCAGCACCGCAGCAACAATGGAGGATAAAAGAACAAAAAGGAGGACCCAAGAGGACGAAAAGGTTTGGAAACGGAGAGCAGTCTCAGAAGCAGAAGTTTGAAGTTTTTTGGTTCTTTGGGATTTCCCTAATTTGAGCTTTGAATGACTAGAAAGAAAAGAAGAATTTTCTTTTGCCACGAAATTGTAATCAATCAGCAATTTGCCACTTTTATAAATTTATATACCTCGAGCCATCCTTCTTCCACTTTAATCAAGGTAACATCCTCTCTTTAGGACATTTTAGAGGAGGCTTTTATGGCTACTGATATGGAACAAGAAGTGATTAATTGAATTAGTGCTTTCAAAGGCTCTAGACCAAACATAATGGGTTTGCATATCAAGTTTTCATTAGGATGGGTGTAGATGATGATTGAATGTGTTTCAACAGTCTAGTATGGTGGTATGTGTTTATTGACAGGGAGCCACAAAACAGTTTTTTTGACATCCCAAGTGCTGAGAGTTGGGGGATCTATTGTCCCCATATTTTTTTTTACAGCGGCCCCGGATTTGAATGCCGGTCCACGTGTCCCTTTTTAACTATAGTTAATAATTTCTTTTAAAAAGAAGCAAAGGTTAACTCTATGCTAATGTTTATTTTATGTTTAGAATGCTTGTCAAATTATGTTATACATGCCAGTATTTCCGACCAGCTTAAGTTATTGGAGCAACTCTAAAGTTTCTCAATCCAGATAATTTGTTGAAACTGATCAACTCTATGCTAATACTGCTGATCCCTAAGAAGCTGTAGCCTGAATAGATAAATGATTATCGCCCTATCACTATCAATATCTGTAATTTTATTTACAAGGTGATTGCGAAAGTCTTGACAAATCATCTAAAATGAATTTTAGGTTGTAAGATTTCATCCGCTTAGAATGCTTTTGTCTCCAGACCACTAAACACCAGAGAATATTAGTATGTGTAGAGACCCAAAGTTTTCATTCATGTCTTCAATTCGATTAATAAGGGTTTAAATGGTCAAAGATGAGTTTTAATATATGTGATGCCTTGTTCCTGAATGGTTTTAAGTAAAAATTTAAAATGACTAAGGGCAGGAATATTAGAAATTCTAGAAAGGGTGTGGTTTTAGCAAAAACATAAATTGTTGAATTTTGAGATGATTTTTCCCGGAAATGGATTATTTATAGGTTAAATAAAGGTATGTGATTTTATGAGATTTTATTATTAAGCAAAGAGTGGTTAAATCGACTATCGAAAATCTTACGACGACCGAGATTTTCAATTTTTATCCTAAAATTGGAAAATGAGATTTTGATTTATAAGGATTTTAATTTTCTAGTATATTTTATTGAATCCAAATGGGGGTACCTTCTTATTTTAATTTAAAACTTAAAGTAAATAAATTTTAAAATCATTTACTTAAATGTTTTAAAGTAAAATAAGTATGTTGATGGGCTGATGCTGAAGAAGACAGGATGCTGGTGCTGATGAGAAATCAGGAGCTGGGTATCTACGATCAATCGCACACAGTCAAAAATTTCCAGGAGCTCCCGATGTGATTTGCGACAGATCACAATTTAGGTGCGATAGATCGCAATGTAGGTGTGATCGATCGAAGTTGTGCTCAGATTTTTTTTAAAGTTCGGAAATCAGGGTTTTAAACCCCTAGTTTATAAATAGAGGTTCTATTTCGAGGGTTTTAGGGTTCTAAACTTTTCTAAACCTAATTTGGCAAAGAGAGGAAGAAAAACTTAGGGCTCTAAGGAAGAAATTACTTGGAAAAGAAGGAGATTGCAAGAAAAGCTTGAAAATCATCCCCAAAGCCTTCTTGAGCAATTTGGATCCAAGGGAAGGATCCTTAAGGTCGATATACTATCCAACTTATCCCTATTATGAATTTATATGTGTTTAAAATTACTTAAGCTAGAAATAATGAAGTATTATCATGTTTATGGTAAGATTGTAGACTATGGAATATGGATTATGGTTTATTTGTATGGAAATGGATTTGTGAATATAGATTGGAGTATTGATGGAATATATGGATGGTGGGAAATACTATGGAGGATGGGATGAATGTATAGATGTAGATTGTGTTTGGGTTGTATGGATGAATTATGGTATGGTGAAATGTTGGAAATGGGAAAAGACAATGTATTCATAAATTATGAACCCCAAGGTGTTTGTTGAAATACTTGAGATGATAAATATTAATATGACATTATGGAATTATTGGAAATCGATTATGAATTATGCTAAGAATCATGATAAGGTAGTCGTATGTGATTGTTTGTTAAATTATGCCTAATTATTTTGCATGATAATTGATATTCAAGCAAGCCAATACTTAGAGGAAAATCTTTCAAACCGGAAATTCTCCAACTATTTGGTATGAGACAGTATAGTGAAGTTTCCATGGTGGGAGATAGAATCTAAGCATTGACCGATTCGAATGTTAATTGTGACACTTATACACAAACTCACGTATATGTTAAGATAAGAGTCTCACAAGTCACACATGTGGACCACAAGCATAAGCATTGCATACGCCTGACAGACTGAATAAACCCAAATGAGATATCTGAATAAGTGTATGATCTGAATAAGTGCATAAGCATAAGCATCTCAAAAGCACGTAGTCTCATAAGCATAAGCATCTCATAAGTATATTGTCTCCTAAGTCTAAGGTTCTCACAAGTACACGAGTTAAGGTGATGATATGATGTATATAAGCACATGTTCTTCTGCACTCTGATTATGTTATTATGTTATTGGTTATGGTTCTAACTAAGTGCAGATATACTATCTTGTTAGTTGGATTTTATATACACGGAGTATTTTTGTATTCAGCCAGACTTTTGTCTTGGCAGGTGTGGAGCCCGAGTTTGTAAGTGGGCCTTGGGTAGAGGAGGCTTATGGCGTAGAGGAGAAAGGCGATCTTCTGGTTGAGGGAGAGCAAGAGTTGGATATGTGGCCCGAGTTTGTAAGATACCTATGTTAATGACACATTGACACTACATCAATGGTTGGTGTTCCAGGTAAAATGATTCTCCTTCTATGTGATGCTCTCAAACCTGTTGAGGTATCCGGTCCCAATTGACTTTTTCTTATATTTTTGTGAGCATTGACAAGCGGACCCATGGGTCCATTTCATATCTACCCTTGTGTCCTCATGTCCCTTTTAACACCCCTTTAACTTGATCAAGCTTAACTAAATTAAAACTAAGATTTTGATTTTTAAAAAAAAAACCATTGTTGGATGGCTTAACTCTAAGGGTGAGTAAAACTTAACCACAGTAAGTGAGTATTTAAAATCTGGGTGTGGACTAATGAGGACCGGCCATTCTGTGACAAAATGGGAACCACAAGTACGTTAACTATTTTCCTATTTTTATAGAACAATTTGACAGATGTGGAAAGAAACAATGGCTCTGGTTCAAGATCAAATAAGCGATGTGCACACATGAATAATGAAGAACTAGAGGCAGTTCCTTCTTTTTTTTTTGTGATGAGGTAATGACATTTGAGATAAGGAATTTACAAAAGGGGTAGCCGGCACAAAACTTGGTGTCCCCAGACTGCTATGACCAAAATTGAGAAAAACTTGATTCAAGTTATCGGTTAGAACGTGTTACGCTATGGGCCAAGAGATTTGCTTCCCTGCGAATAAAGTTGAAATCCACTTCTTGTCACCATTGAACTCCTCAATGGTGGTTTTTGTCGCGCCCCAAAATCCCCCCTAGGAGAATTGAGAACTTAGGCACATGACTTACTTGATTTAATTCATTTAATGAGCTTTAAAGGCATATCAATATCTTAACTTAAAATTTTTTCTTCAATGAAATAACATTTAATACCTCAACTAAGCATCAATTAAAATATGTATTTAAACTGAACCTACGTAATCTGAATCATCCTCGTGATTCTCAACTCTTTAATTAACCATATCAAATCTAAACATCTCAATTTAAAACTAAAACATAATAAACTAATTACAATCTCTTTGGATTTTAAATAATTTCTAATAAATTAAAATAATAGTAAAATCATCCATCGGAATCTCATTCCTCTTCGGGATGATTACCTGCAAGATCTTTCTTACGTACTCCTCTTCAACTCAAGGCTCTTGGGCACAATTATCAAATCTCGAGTCTACTAACAATAAAAGTTATCGGCAGAGTAACAAGTTACTCTCCGTATATAACAATCTCTAGTAAACAATATCATAACGATAACATGTATACAAATAATAGTTCAAATACAATTCACATACATAAATCAGAGTGCAGAAACATCTATTCTTTTCAATTCTTTCATGTGCTCACTTGTACTTATCTTGCTTGTCTTATTACTTGACTTTTCTTTCTTGTATTACTTTTCTTGATTTGTCTTTCTTATCTTACTTTTTTGACTTGTCTTTCTTTTTCGTGAATAAATTAAACAACATGTACTGTACAATAACTTAAAATAACTCTACCTCATATATTGGGTAGAGATTAACATATACCCTACTTACCGAGGTACCACATGGTTTACACATTATTCGGTGTATACGGCTTGTCTATACATTATCCAGTGCATACGGCTTGTCTACACATTATCCGGTGTATACAGCTTGTCTGCATATCATCCGGTATATACGGCTTGTTTTGCCTTGATCTTAGGCTTATTGGTACTCGGGTAGTGCAAAACTCAATCATGCATTTATCACTTTCGTGTGTACTTGTATAATACCTGTAATCTTGCTATATATCATGGTTGTACATATTCATTATCTTAAGTGAGTGTGAGTGAAATAATGATAACTGTCAATTAAATCGCACCGGAATTTTTGGATTAAGACTCTCGAAAGCTCATCATATCAACTAACGCCGTCATGATAATACCCCTAAGTCATATAACCATAATTCACGGTTCAATTAAATCAACATATATCATCATGCAATTTGTCAATCATACACCAGTTTAAACATACAAAATTTCTCATAGTTGATCAATATAAAAATATACTCTATCAGGTTTTCAACAATAAAATTATGAAACAATTCTATTTATCATGCATCAATTTTCAATATATAGCTTTTGATAAAATCGATCACATAAACCCTAATTTTATAACACATCACAATTCAAATCAAACTCATAATCATTCCATAAAATCCAACCATCATCCATTCCTCCATTCTCCATCATACATACACCACAAAATCATTCATTTTCCCCTTGTTGATATGAATAATAAAAATCATAAGAAACATATTTAATATCATAAATATCTTTCATAATAAAAATCATAACGAAACATCTCTAAACATCATAACTATCTTCATAAGGGATTGATATATCATAAACATGCTTGATCTTGTTTTTCTTACTTTAAATCTAACTCTTTTTATTGTTTATATTAAAATCACCATATTAGTAGGAAGAAATTCATATGTACGTTATTCATAAAAACATTGTATGAGGGATGGTCAAAATCCCTTAATCTTCCTATTAATCATGTTCTTTACATAGATCTTATCATTAATTTCATACTTTAGATTAAGAGTTATAAAATTGAGGACTAGGGAAAGTTATTTACCTCACTTGATCGCTTCCTTATGATCTTACGCTTGCGAATGAGGCTCGATCTAAATCCTCAAGTCTCTTTCCTTCTTCTTTTGTTGAATCATTGAAATCTCTAGGCTTTTCCCTCTTTAGACTCTCAAAATACTCTCTTCTCTTTCTCTTTTATGTTTATGAGGCTCTAGAAAACCTAATTCACGAGTTAAGAAGATATTTATAGAGTTGAGAACCCTAGGGAAGGTAGGGGTCGAAAATCACGTTTCTCGACAAAATTTCCCGCACTGGGCAATCGATCGTCACTAGTAGGCAATCAACCGCCCTCCTTTTTATTTTTGACTCGGAACTGTTTTTGGTAATTTAGCCGTAAATTTTGACTCGATTATCGGAATTAGACGATTCAATTTGTGTTGGACTCGTTATTCAAAGGGGAATAATTTTATGTCTAATAGGCAAATCCTAATTTTAAGTTATCGGAGGTCAAAATATCTCATAAAATGGGATGAAGGTGAAAGAGAACTCTAAAACATTTGAGTTAATACTGGTTTGAACCCTAGACTCCTAGAAGTTATAAAATAAATATACTAATCTTGTTTTAGGTAATGAGATGGTCTCGTAAACCCGACATTTTAATTTAATAATAATAATAAATCAATTATTATATTATTATATAAGGAGTTACTACATCTAGGCATTCCACATTAACTCTTATAGGAACACATGCATTTTAAAATTAGACACATATCTTAAAAAGTTCATATAAATGGCATGAATACCGTGAAATTAAATTCGGGTCTCTACAGGTTTATAGTATCTTAACTTTGATGGTGGCTCTTGCCTTTTATGCTTATGAAACTAAGATAACAATATTAATAATATTATATTATGTTTTGTAGGTTTGGTTATACTATATTTGCTAATAATATATGAGTTAGTTCAGGGATACTCCCAAAGTGTACTCCCATGTATCCTCCCAAATCCTAACCCTTTATCTCAATTATTAAATGGTTAGGATTAGAGCTAGCGTGACATTAGAAAAGATAAAATAAGCCAACTCAAATCCTGACTCTTAGTGGTATATATATATATTTATTTAAAAAAAATTATAATATATATTTTTATATATAACCATATTATGATATTTTATGTAAAACTTTTAAGTTAATATTATATGATACTTTTTTTTGTATAATAATATCTATTCCTTTACTTTGTTCCCGTATAGTACAATACATATATCAAAAGTTGAGGGAGGGGAGGGGAGGGGAGGGGGGGCTTAGCCCCTAGGCCCCACGTTGCTCCTGGATATATGTATAATATCATATGCATGATATATCATTATATGCATAAGAGCAATAAACTCATAATATGGAATCCATCATTCTTTGAAAATGTACATGAGCAGTCTTTAATTCAAATGCCATAACTAACAATTCAAACAATTCGTCTGGAGTTGCGAACATTGTCTTATGGATGTCTTATTCTTCAATTTTTCTCTGGTAATTTTTACAGAATTAGGATAAGAACCCAATTTGCTCTGATACCAAAGAAAATTGAGTTTTTATCTTGATTTTGTATCACTAGTCATTGCTATATGAGTTCATAACCAAAGTAGAGAGTGGTCTTTGCCTAGATATTCTTAGAAGTTCATGCACATTTGTTCAATCAAATGATCTCTTTTATCAATTGTCATTTGCATATCAATCCTTCGTTCAATGATATCTTTTAGTTTGCTTATTTTCTCTTTAGTTATTAATATCAATTATCTAGTGTATGTGTCAGTTGATATCCGTTGTTATTTGTTCGAGTCTCTGTTCTTTTGTTACTATTGTTTTTTACTGCTCCATTGTCATTTTCATTTGTGTTTCTCTTCTAAATACTCTTAAAATCTCAAAAATCAAAAAATTATTTGCGTCATTATTTTATCTTAGTGTTAACAATCCAAAAATCACTTAGACTATTTGTGTTTGTCTACTTAATGTCTAAAAATTTGAAAAATTAAAAGTCGGTGTGTTTTTTGTAATAGTCTTTGAAGCCCAGTCAAGAATCCTTTGATAAAAAAAATATATGAAAACAAAAAAAATATTACAAGAATTTCTATTTCCCAATTATTCAAGAGTCAATAATAATATATTTATTGAATATAGATGGGCTGACCCAAGCCCAACCCTATTAATAATAACAGAAACGCTTCGGGCAGGACAATCCTATAAGGGGAGATAAACGGAGATGAATGAGCTAGTGACACGTAAGTGATCTTTCATCTAGTCTGGTGCGCCGCGCTGTAGGTAAGAATTTCTCTATTTTTGTCAACCCCCCACCCCACCCCTCTTTCTCTCTCTCTCTCTCACCGAAAACCCATCTCTGTCGAACTGAAGACCTCTCTCTTGCGTACTGCAGTCCGCAAGCAATTTGATCCCGAAAACCTCTCTCTCTCTCTGTCGAACTGAAGACCTCTCTCTCTCTCGTACTGCAGTCCGCAAGCAAGCAACACCCGAAAACCCCTCACTCTGTCGCACCGAAGACCTCTCTCTCTCTCGTACTGCAGTCTGCATGCAATCAACACGAACCAGCCCGTGAAATTATTCCTGGATTATTTTTGAGCCCCGTTTTCGGTCTCCTATTGGTGCGTATTATTTATTCGTCATTTTCCCTTCATTTTTTGTTTAACTATTCCTATTCGGATGCTCTAACAGCTACCATTTCCCTTCATTTTTTGAGCTTCTTATTATTTTCCCTCTTAAAATCTCTTCCGATTTGATTTCCCTCTTTTCTTTTCCTAAGGATTAGGGTTTTATTTTTTCTAATCTTTTCCTAATTTTCGGTAGTGTATTTTCTTAATGGTTTTTGTCTTTGTTTTTGTTGTTGGGTTTTGGCTTCAATTTACCACTCTTCGCACACCCACAATCAACATCATGGTATTAAATTTGTTTGGTATTCTATTGTTTGCTATGCCACGGTTCTCTTTTGAATGAATATGGTTTCCAATTGTAATCTAGAATGAAAACTCTGCATTAAAATAATTTGATTAATATCTAAATCTGTGTCCATCTAACTCAGCTATTAAATAATTGAAAACTAAAAATGGGTTGGCTAGATTGGTAGAGATAAGTGTCCAAACAAGGGAAGAGAATGAGAAAATCGCCAAAAGCTAATTAAAGTTGTGAAAGAACAAAAGGGTGAGGCTGCATGCACAGGGTAGGTGACGGGTTTTGAATATTTTGTTAGAACCAATCCATATATTTTTGTTTTGAAAATTTAACAATTAATACCAGATCAATTCACAACTACGAAACTTTTAATTGTAATTCATTTGTCTATTAAAAAGCATAGCATTAGATATGTTATTTTAATGGAATTAAATTTTTTCTACGAAATGGAGGTTTGAAGGTCTGGTGTTTAGAGCTAATTAGATATGGACTGATTTTTTATTGATTAAATTGTTTTATGTTGGGATGAAGGATTTTGGGTGGAGTTCGGATAGTGATGACGTTGAGATAGTGACGAGTAGAAACTGTCCACAAGGCATTGTAAATGAAACTATTGAGGATGAAACTGTGGAAGAGCAATGTGATGTGAGCATGGGAGATAGATTGGATGTGGGAGATGGCGTTAATTTGGGAGATGGTGATGGAGATGGAGTGAATGTGAGAGATGGAGATGGAATCAATTTGATTTCCACTTCCAGTAGTGGAAATTTTGAACCGTTCGTTGGGAAGGAATTCGATGAGGTTGAGGACGCCCAAACATTTCACAAGGCGTATGCAAGATGAAAAGGTTTTGCAATGAGGACCAACCATACGCAATTATCGAGAGAGGACAAAAAATTAGTTGGAGTACACTATGTTTGTACAAGGGAAGGATTTAGGCGTGAAAGTCTCAAACAAAAAGAAAGAAAAATTCTTGAACCTGCTGAAACAAAGATTGGGTGTAAAGCTACCATGTGTATAAAAAAGGATGGTGAAAGGTGGATAGTATGCAAGTTCGTGCCTGAACACAACCATGAGCTACTCACACCAAGAAGTAATAGCTTGCTCCGTGGACATAGAGGAGTGACACGTGTGCAAAAAAAACTCATTCTCACTTTGAATTAGTCCGGCGTACCGACAAGGAAGATAATGTTGGTGTTGAGCAAAGAATCGGGTGGTGATTTAACGCAGGTTGTATTGGTAAGGACGTCGAAAATTATTTGGGAAATAAAAGAAGAAAATTGTTTGAAGAGGGAGATGCACAAAGGTTGTATGCATACTTTCTTGATCGATAGTGTAAAGAACCTAGGTTTGTGTACTCCATGCAGGTTGATGAGAATGGGTGTATGGGAAGCTGTTTTTGGGCAGATGCAAGATCAAGGTCTGCATATCAATATTTTGGAGACGTTGTCACATTTGATGCGACATACCTCACAAATGTTTATAAGATGCCATTTGTGCCGTTTTCAGGAGTTAATCATCATCACCAAACCATAATGTTTGGTTGTGCGTTATTAGTCAATGAAACAGCTGAATCCTGTATATGGTTATTGAAGACATGGAAAGAAGCAATGCTTGGGCGTGCCCCTTCAACTATTATTACTGATGATGACAAAGCCATGGCCAAGGCTATTGCAGAGGTACTCCCAAATACAACTCACCGGTTGTGCTTGTGGCATATTTTACAAAAATTTCCAGAACATTTGGCACATGTTTATAACAAGTTTCCAGACTTTCAAAAAGAGTTCCGTCATTGTATTCATGAGACAATAACATGTGATGAATTCGAGGAGGAATGGAGTTCAATAATGGTGAAGTATGGTATAGTTGGTAATGATTGGTTGCAAAATCTTTACAATTGATGGGAGAAGTGGGTTCCGGCTTACTTGCAAACCACGTTTTGTGCTGGTATGTCAACCACACAAAGGAGTGAGAGCATGAATAAATTTTTCAAGGATTATGTTCGTTCGAGCACGATGGTGAATGACTTTGTGCATCAGTACGAGAAAGCCTTAGATGCACGCTATTTTAAGGAGAAAGGGAAGGATGTAAGGACTAAATCGACTAGGGCGGTTTTGAAAACATGTTGGACAATTGAAGAAGAGGCGGCCAAAGTGTATACAAGGAAGTCATTTAAAATCTTTCAAGATGAGCTATTTAATAGCCAACGGTACAAAGCTACCAAAGTTCAGAAAGAGGATGAAAGTAAGATGTATGAGGTGGCACCTAATGGCAAAGATAAACGTATTTATTATGTGACTTTGGAGAGTGGAGAAGCTAAGGCAATATGTACATGTCATATGTTTGAGTTTCTGGGTATTGTTTGTAGGCATATCCTATGTGTCCTAGTAAAGAAATCAAAATTAGATATGTTGCCATATCACTATGTGGTAGAGCGATGGACAATCAATGCTAAGAGTCGAGCTATACTTGAAATACCAGTTTTTGATGGACATGTAATGATAAAAGAAGATCCGATAATGCGAAAAAGCAAGTTGATGATGCAGTTTTACGATATTGCTGAACTTGGTTCACAATCAAGTTTTAGAATGAACCACCTTTCTCTTGCCTTAGAGAAGGTCCACAAGGAGTTGCTTTTGATGGAAGATATTGGAGAAAAAAATTTAGAAGGCGGAGACATGTCACATAATGATTCCCCTATTTTAAGATCACAAGTAATATCAAATTTCTCACAAACTATACAGGATCCTCAACGTGTGCCAACGAAAGGAAGACCAAAATCCTTGAGAGCAAAAAACCCGAAAGAAACTCAATCAGTGAAGAAGAGGCGTTGTAGCATTTGCAAGATTGAGGGTCATACGAAGAACAACTGCCCTTCGTTGGGGTATAGTACTTCTCATGCAAATTTTTTTCTTATCTTATAATCTAATAACTTAATTTTTGATGCTTTTATTGTCTTTCATGTAGGGATATTGAAAATATAAATGACAGCATATCACAAAGAGTAGATCTTGAAGAACATATCACATGAGGTTGGTGTTTAAGTTGGAGTATCCAACTTCTGTGTATTACTGACGATAGTGCTTTTATTACCAAAACTTATTTAGCAATTTTCTAATGTTGTAGGAAATGCCTAAGAAAATTGATAGTGCTATTGAAGTTGGAGCTATTTATTTGGCTTAATGTATTTGGAGCTATGTATTTGGCTTAATGTATTTGGAGCTATGTAATTGGTACTATGTATTTGGAGCTATGTATTTGGTACTATGTATTTGGAGCTATGTAATTCTGCAGATGCTTGATGATTTGTTATCATCAATGTAAGAACTGAATTTTGCAGTGTATGAATATTTGAGTGAAATTATTCGGCTTGACTAAGTTGTTTTAAGTCAAGAATCTTATGTTAACAATTTGGTGGTTTGCCAAACAAGAACCCCATGTCAACAAATTCTAAGTTGAAGACTTTTTTGTTACCTTTCCACAGCTTACTACAGAGGATGAATGAAGAATCGAAGGAAATCCCTAGTACATCTTTGTAGTGAAAGCAATTGTATTGTGGAATTTGTTGATGTCCTTGATTCTGCAACTCTAAATAATTTTCAGACTATTTTGTTCAAGGCAAAGCTTGTACATTTTTGTAATTAAATTACATTCAAAGAGGTTAACAGTTTCTTATTTTTCTTTAGATTTTGGTTCAGTTTCTACTATTTTATGAACCTACCATTTAATGTCTAAATTGGTTTAGGCTCTCTTTTCTGAGATCATTAGGTAAGTTAAGCAATTTCAATTATTAGGTGAAGGTGTCCTCTCAAATCTAAGAACGTGAAGAGCACTCCCACGTTGAACAAGTAAATTTAACTTGAAACAAAGTTTAACCATTACATCTCTTACCATTAATTACAAAGTTTAAACAAGGTAAATTTCTTACCATTACATCACCATTAATTACAAATGTTTAACCATAACAAAGTTAACTTGAAACAAACAGCGTCAAGCTCATTTACTTGAGCAGTTACATTCATATTGCTGGTCCCAAACACACACAGATCCTACTAACCATATGATCTTAGCATTGACCGACATACATGATTATCGTTCAAATAATAAATAATTACAACACGAAGCACAACCGTACATAACCATGACAACAATAATGTTCCCTTGTACTTCTTTTCCATAGCTTTAAATTTTGCTTCTTCAGCCATTACACGTTCTTGATTGATCCTGTCGTTCCTTCTTTGAGCTAACTCCAATGTCATTTTGCAACAACTGTTTTGTTCTTGTTCAAAATCAATCCATTGAAAATATGAGCATTGTTTCTTCATCTTATAGTTTGGACAATTGAAGAACCGTCTGCCAAAACTAGTATCTTTGGCAGAATTCCTTAGCTTTGATGGAATCCCACAATGGCAAAGTGGTACCGCACCACTCTCATACTGCATTTGCTACATTAATTAATATTAGACATTACAATATATTGACAGAATATTACACTTCCAAGATAATTACACAAGCTGAACAGGCACCAATAGCTTGATTCATCTAAGCAATAAGCATGCATTTCTTATTAACAACCAATAAAGAGCATTGATTCTAAACAATAGATAGTCCAAGCACTGTACATAGACAATCCAAGCAAAACTATACTGATTTAGACAATATAGAAGCAACATTGCCGAGTATCTATAAATTATACATCAATAGAAGTTAAAGTAAAATTACCTATATAAAAAAAAGAAGTTAACAACCAAGAAATCAAAAGAATATTACACTTCCAAAATCAAAAGGAAAACAAAAGCAGCCCATAAACTTAGAAGGCATGCATATCAATATTTATTAACAGCCAAGAAATCGATTTCCCACAATACATCCTCTACTAAACACCACATACAACCCCGAAATTAGATCATCTGCTCAACAATCATCCGAAATTAGATATGTTCAAACAAAATAACCCACAAAACAACTCAGGAAGTAACCCATAAAATAAAACCCACGAAATTAGGGAGTTTAGACGGTGGAATACATGTCAACATCCCATGAGCATGTTAAGCGCTTTTCAAACAAAACAAACTATGAGTGAACTCTAAAGAATAGTAGGATTATGCCACTACAAGTCATACAGGATTAATTATTTGAAAAATACTAAGAATCATCATCCCCCTATGTACTTCTTACCCATCAAATAATTTTCATGTTGAAGATCACTCCTGCTCTAAGAGATATAAATCAAATATTGGAGTTTGGTTTTTGGTGATTTCATATCAAACCCACGACCACAACATTTTACTGCATACATCTTGACAGCCTTAAGCGAGTTTACACAATCATATAACTTTGAAGTTTAGTAAAAAACAAACATTCGCAGAAATAAGTCAACCATACCACTCCATCTAATAATCAATTCAACCAGTAATCTTATGAAGATGATGAAATACCAGTATCCCATAATTGTACAATATGAACCCAAAAATTTAACATATATACCAACTTACCAGATGATACAAACATATACGAAGCATTTCAGATCTAATGGGTCATTTTTATTCATTGATGATTAATCAGTAGAATAAAATACACTAGATAGAACCATTTAATTCACTTAAAAAATTATAAAACAAGAAAACTCACCTATAACAAGAAGTAACCCAGAAGAAAGTTGTTTAAGAAAAACAACTCTTTTCCCCTTAAACCTAGGGTGAAGCTTGCATGGGCTGCATGTGTGTGGTGTGTGTGTGTGTGAGTTTGCATGTGGTGTGTGTGTGTGTTTGCGTGGGTGGTGTGAGTATTCCCTTGTCTTTGCCTTCAGTCATTGCCTTGTGGTATGATTGAGTTTACCAAAAAAAAAACCTCCCAGCTAGGATAATTAGAATCGTCCCTGGAGTGATACTGGCCCTAATTTTAACCAAAAACAAAATGAAATTTAAACCCAAACCCTAAAAACTGAACACTAAAAATCTGTAAATGAAAATCCCTGAAAAGTGAAAACAGAACCTGAGCGTGGTGGGTTTGGGCTTGCGCTTATTGACCAAAGTCTTCTTCATGTCATCGGCCGGGTAGAATTTTGGAGGCTTCTTGGTGGGCTTGGCTACCTCCGGTTTGGGATCATGGTAGGGGAAAACTCCGCCGTTCTTGGCCTTGATGGCCCAGAGAGGTGAAGCAGAGAGAGAGGTCTTCGGTTGGGTTCGGGTTCGAAGAAAGAGAGAGAGGTGAAGCAGAGAGAGGGTCTTCAGTTGGGTTCGAAGCAGAGAGAGAGATGAGAGAACTTTCGTGTTGCGTGAGAGAGCGAGAGAGTATTCCCCTGCGCCGCGGTTTGGAAATTTGGTGATGTAGCCCTTACGTGGCTTTCACCTATTGGTTTCTAATAATAAAGGTTGGTAGGATGTTCCGGCGTGAAGTTATTCTCTAATAATAAACTCCACCCGATTATACATATCAGACTCATTTAAAATCAGGCCTAACCAAGTGTGGCCCTCATTTTTTAAAATTGGTAGTTTGAGAATATACCCAAACTTGAGGGGGTAATTGGGGAAAAACCCATTTTATTTAGGAAAAAAATTAGCTTACCCTACCCGTGGTTGCTTTTATGAAACGATAAATGACTGATATCCATGCCCCATTTTTTTTTAACACTTAATAACTGTGGTTAAAATTCACTCACCCCTAGGGTTAAGCAATTCAACCTTGATTTTTAAAAAAAAAAATAACAAAAAAACAAAAAACTTAGGGGTCGTTTGGATACACTTTCATTTTTCTGTTTTTATTTTCTATTTTTAAAAATTAGAAATGACTTTCTATTTTCAAAATTTTTAAATAGAAAACATGTTTGACATTTCTAATAGTTACTTGTTTTAAAAAAGGAAAAACAAAAAAACACGTTTGGTTATGATATAATGAACATAATAACGAGTAAATAACTCCAATCCATGGCGGTGGTAGTGGTGGGTGTTGGTGGTGGAGGTTAGTTGTGGTGTGGTGGTGGTGTAACACCTAATGTTTTTTGTTTTTGTTTTTTTATTTCCAAAAACAAAGGTAGTAGAAATTTTTAGTTACCTTGATTTTAAAAAATTTTGTTGCTAATTTTTAAAAACAAAAAACAGAAAACAGAAGTGCAACCAAATGGGGCCTTAACTTTAATTTGTTAAGCTAAGCAAGGTTAAATGGGGGTTAGAAGGAACATGAGGACACGGCGGTAACTTAAGCAGCGGACCCGTGGATCCGTTAATCACTGCTCTTTAATTTAGGGTGGTGCTACGAGCACCCCAACTTTTACCGAAATACACCAATTATAAAAAACCTCTAATTAAACGCAACAAAAAAAATTATAAAGACCAAAATGTCCTCCTCTCTTTGAAAGGAAATTAGATGATCTCTTTTAAGTTTTTTAGGGGCAGAGACGGTGGCTGTAGAGGCAGATGGTTTGGTCAAAATTCCAATACCGGACTCATGGGGTCAAGCTCAGAGGTGCTCGCTTTGTGAAGTTGTGTTTGGGGCTTCAAACCCATCTCGAACTGCTTCCGAGCAGCAAAAGAAAGGAACTTGCCCCCAATTTCGGCTCTAGCCCCAACACCTCTTTCTTCAATTTCACCTTCCCCAATCTCGTCCATTGCTTTGCCATTTTGGCAACACCATAACCACCTTAAGCCTAGTTCTGAACTCTCTTGCTCTTCGGCTATTTGATGCTTTCGGGTGGGAATGAGGATTTGGGAGTTTTGGCTATGTTTGAAGACATGGTAAAGAAGATGAAAAATCCCAAGGATTCACCTGGATCAACGCTTAGGAAGACCCAGAGTGATTCTGCTCCAACCATGAAACAAAATCTAAAACTACACAGCTCTAGCAACCGTGGATATTGGCGTCGCGGCGATCAAAACGAACTCTGCCTACATTCGAAGTGGGTCTTTTTGATCGGTGGGATAAAAAAAAATGATGGGTTTTTAGTCTTTTCCATATATTTTTTTTAATTTGTTTAATTAAAGACGAGTGTTTATCAGTAAAATATGGGTGCGTGTAGCTCCACCCTTTATTTACTATCTTAAACCCCTGCTTTATTCACACCAAATTTGCACCCGAACTAAGAAGGGTTTGGAAGAAATTGGGTTCTCTTCTTAGTTCTTCCTCAACTGCTCTTCCTCCGCCGCCGGCTGCTGCCGCTGCTCCCACCGGTAATCCCCTCTTCTGCTTCTTTCTTCTTCTTCTTCCCCGATTCTAAGTATTGTTCGTTTGGTAGGTGTTCTATGTGATTTGGACTTCTACTTTAATCCATACCCAACACTGAAATCTAACATAAAATGCTCTAACACCATTAGAGCATCATCTGTATCCTCAGAAACTGCTCATATATAGAGGATTTGAATCAAATCCAAGCCCAAATGATTGGTTTCTTCAGTTTTCCTTCTACTCATTACAACATTGGCTATGCTTGTAGTGTATTTGATCAAATCCACCACCCAAACCTATTCATATTGATCTCCATGATCAGGGGTTACACCCAAAGTTATGGTTCAACATATTACAGACCCCTTTTTACTTTAAAGCAAATAAATGTTCCTCAAAGATAATTTTCCAGATAATTCACATACCCCATTGTAACTAAAGCGTGTGCTCAAATTCGTGCACTCGAACCCGGTAAGCTTACTCAGTTATTCATGGTCAAATTGTAAAATGTGGGTTTGAATCAGATATGTGTATTATGTCTTTATTGAATTTCTATTCAAGTTCTGAGAGGATTGAAACTACAAGAAAGCTATTTGATATGAGTGGCTCTACACTTCTACTAGGGTTCTCTTTCTCCTGCAAACACTTGTAAGCGAAAATCGTCTATGCAATCGAGCTTCATCAATGGGGAAGAGAAGCAGACCATCTATTCAACAGAAAGATGACTTCTCTGACTCAAAGAAGCGATCACGACCACCCAAACAACACCAGAAAGAAGAGAAGGTAGTCTCTCTCTCTCTCTCTCTCTCCTCCTCTCCACTTACCTACTTACCTCACGTTTGTCTCTCTTTTTGTACAGCTTATTTCATCCGGTATGAGCTCCAAAATTTTGAAAGAAGCCCTAATGCAGCAAAAAGAGATCCAAGATGAGGCTGAAGACCAAAAGCCTAATTCCTTCTCCGCTATTACTGAAGAACCGAATGCTGATTTGGACGAAGAAGAAGAACTCGACGGATTTGATGGGTTTTCTGAAACTCTAAGCCATTATGATGGTTATGAAGTGAGTATTCTTTCTATTAGAAAAGTTCTCTAATTGATTAGGTGTTGTTCTCTTTACTGAATTTTTATTTTTGAATCATAGGAAGAGATTGATGAGGAGGAGGAGAGAGTATTGGAGGCGTTCATGTCAAAGGACGCCGGTCCGCAACGTACCTTGGCAGACCTCATTATTGAGAAAATCAAAGAAAAAGATGTTGAAGTCTCTTCAGGTAATTTTTTAATATTTTTTAAGCATATTTAGTAATCAATGTTTGGAAGAATTTGGTTTATTTCTAGTCAGGGGCGGAGCCAAGAACCGAAGTATTTGTATCAAAAAAAATTAATGGATTGGAGGGTATGTGGCCTAGGGTTTGGGGGCGTAGCACTTGATTTATTTTGAGTAATGGGTCCATCATGGTCATAAAATATGTTAATGGTTTATTACAATAAAGGTCCAATACATAATAAAATTAAGGGCCCTCCCTTTTGGGAGAACCATTATATAATTTCTCCGTTCCTCTTTGTCATAGTTGCGGAGACTTTAAGCTCGATGTTGGTTAGAGCTAATGGTCCTGTGTTTGATGGTTTCTCGATAGGCAAGGATCATTTTTGTATTTCCCATCAACAATTGGCGGATGACACCCTAATTTTCTACGATGCTTCATGTTAGAATTTGATCTATCTTAGATGCCTATTTAGATGTTTTGAAGCCATTTTAGGGCTGAGGGTGAACTATCTAAGTTTGAGATTGTGTCTGTAGGTGAGGTGGTGGAGGTAGAGCGTTTAGCGGTCTGTTTAGGGTGCCGAGTGGGTTCTCTTCCATCAATGTATCTTGGCATGCCCCTTGGGGTGGGTTTTAAAGCCAAGTCGGTTTGGGCTCCAGTTGTGGAGAGATTTGCAAATCGCCTATTAGGTTGGAAATGTTCATGCTTATCAAAAGGAGGAAACTTAACTTCGAGTTGAAGGATTACTGCCCAATCAGCCTTGTGGGTAGTGTGTATAAAATCTTATCAAAGGTGTTGGTGTTTGGTTTGAAAGACGTCTTAGGCTCAGTCATCTCCCTTTAACAAGGGGCTTTTGTGGGTGGCTGACAAATTTTGGATGAAATTTTAATTGCTAATGAATGCATGGATACAAGACTCAGAGCAAAAATTCCGGGAGTCCTTTTCAAGATGGATATGGAAAAAGCATATGATCATGTGAATTTGGAGTATGTTCTGGGTAGGATGGGATTTGGGCTTAAGTGGAGAAAATGGATACGTATGTGTGTCTCATCCGTATCTTTCTCTATCCTTCTTAATGGGAGCCTAGTTGGGTATTTTAGGACCTCTAGAGGACTAAGGCTAGGGGATCCTCTATCCCCCTTCTTATTCATCATTGTCACCGAGGCATTAAGTAGAATGTTATCCTGGGTGAATGGAGCTGTGTTCGAAGGTTTTTCTATTGGCCAAGAAAACCTGAAGATTTCCCATCTCCAATTGCTGATGACACTATGGTTTTTTTGTGAGGTTTCGTGCCTTCAAGTGGTCTATCTCAGATGTTTGTTCAGATGTTTTTGAAATAGTATCGGGTCTGAGGGTCAATTTGGGTAAAAGTGAGTTGATTAAGGTTGGGGAATTTCCGAATATTGGGAATCTTGCTGAGTGCCTAGGTTGTAAGACCGGGTTGTTACCTTCCTCCTATCTTGGGGTGCCAATGGGAGCTTCTTTCAAGTCAAAGCTCGCTTGGTCTCCAGTGATCGATAGATTCTTTAGACGATTATTAGGGTAGAAGTCTAAGATTTTATCAAAGGGAGGGAAACTAACACTCATATAGAGCTCACTAGTCACTGCCGAGCCTTCCTGCGTTCTTCATGTCCATCCTATCGGTCCTGCATTCCATAGCTAATTCTTTAGAGCGGCTTCAAAGAGAATTTTTCTATGGAATGATAGCGAAAATAGTTAAATATCACTTGGTCTCATGGAGTCAAATTTGTCGCCCTATTCAGGCCGGGGGATTGAATTTGAAACCTATGGTCGACATCAATAAAGCACTAGTAGGAAAATTGATTTGGAGGTTTGGAGTTGAGAGAGAGAGCCTGTGGAGACGAGTGCTTGCAGCTAAATATGGGGCTCTTTCACACTGGGAAACTAGGGAGGTTAGAAGTCCCCACGGTGTGGTGGGCCTATGAAAAGGTATAATGGTAGTGGCTAAGTTGGTAAGTCTACTTGTCTGATCCATAGTAGGTAGTGGTGAGGAAGTTAGATTTTGAAAGGATTTGTGGTGTGGTTCGATCAAAATTAGTGACAAGTTTGATAATCTGTTTTTGCTGGCACTAATAAGGATGCCTTACTATCTCAGTGTTTTGAGTTGCGTAATGGCAAGGTGGTATGGTGTCCTAGGTTCCAGCATAATCTGAACGATTGGGAGATTGAAGACCTTATCCATTTTCTCCAATGGCTCCAAGCGTTTCCCCGTGCCCTTAGGTTAGGGATTCTAGGATTTGGTTCAGAGGCCTCAACGAACGCTTCTTCTTGGTTAGATCTCTTCTACAGTCTTTTGGTCCAATCCTATCTCTGTCATTTCCTTCTAGGACTCTGTGTAGAATCCTGTTGTTTCGATCAAGGTATTTCGTTTTTCCATTGGGTTGTAGCTTTGAATAAGCTTCTTATTGGGAACAATCTGAAAAGGAGAGGGTGGAGGTTGATAGATCGCTGTTATTTGTGCCTCCTGGTGGAGTGGACTGTGGATCATTTGCTCTTACATTTCCCGGTGACTTTTGAAATTTGGGGTCGTTTCTTATCCTATTTGGTTGTGGATTGGGTCTTCCCTTCTTCCATTTTGAGATTTTGGTCACATGTTTACTATTAATCTGGTTTTACATGTTTTGAATCTGTTTGGTCAGAGGTTTAAGGTTAATCGGACCAGATTAGTGGTATGTCTTGAATTGGTCCGATCCACAAGTCATCCTTATTTGGGTCCTTTGTTCGATCCACCATGTGGATTATCTTTCACCCTTATCATAAGAAAGGAAGCGAGAGAAAAGAAAAGAGAAGAGAAGAAAAGAAAGGAAAAGAAAAGTATTTGAAATGATCATTGGAGATGAAAGTTGAGGGGTGAAATGGTAAAATTATAGCTCCCTCGTAAACTGTGCTTTTCTTTCTATTAGAGTAACCATCGTTTTGGAAAGAAATTATTTGGAAGAAAGTGAGAAAAATGGCATTGTTCACGTACGTTTCTCTAGAAAATTTCATGATTCTTGAGCGGCGAACGCAAATAGAGTGATAAAATGTCTCATTTTCTTTTACTTTACCATACTGTCCTTGCAAACAAACATACCCATAGGGATTGGTCATCTACCCATTATGGATTTCCAGATTAAGCAATCGAACGATCCACATATGGGCTGATCTGCAATTCATGGAGGAGAAGCCCAAAAGCATTCTGCTAATCCATGTGTAGCCAGACTAAGGTCCGTTTTCGGGTCCCATGGATTTGGATCTCGATCGACGGACAGCCACTTTAGACATGTTTCTTTGTTAGAACCGGATTCTGTATCGTCTTCTTCTTCCTTGAGCTCCAAGGTCACTAATGGAGAACTCTAGTTTAGAGTCCTATGGTTCAAGGTGGGTATGGGTTTTGGGTTACTCTCTTTGGGTCTAGGTTCACTCTTTGGACTTGGGTTTGGTCTGGGTTCTACCAGATGAGAGAACCAACTAAGGCCCCCCTATTTGTAGTGGGGACTTGGCTAGCTTGCATGTTTATGGGCTCAACCACTTGGCTAGACCTTCCTGTCCTTGAAAGGTCATGCAAGGGTCATGGGCTTTCTGGGTCAGACCAGTGTTACAAATCTTGTTCTCGGGTTTTTATCGACTGAAGTTTTTCTCGGGAGATTTTCAAATCTAATTTTTTTTCGGATATTTCTTGCCTAAATCTCGACAATGATTAAAAAAATATATTGAAATTACATAAAATAGTAATAAATATCACCAAGTTATAAATTCATAAAACCAACAACATCGTGTATTTTTCATGATATTTTTGAAATCTCGGTTAAATCTTGGCTAAATCTCGCAATATATACGGGATAAAAAGAGAAAACTACATTTCTCGCGAGATTTTTAAAATATTGCGATAAAAATGAAGTTTTGAACTTTGATGTTTTTCTCGGAAGGAATTGGGTATTTCTTGAGAGATTTGTAACTGTGGGTCAGACCATAATTGCCGGAAAGCTATGTACAAGGTGGGAAGCTCACTTCCTAGGAAGCTCGTTTCTGAAACTCGCTTCCATTCACTTCTCATTTAGTGGTCAAGGGGGTTATGAATTTCCTATTTAGGAAGTAATGGGATAGACCTGAGTCTAAAGCCTATAACATATATCCTAGGCAAGTATCGTTGAATTGAAACCTAAGACTAAGATACTTGCTTCTTCACAAATATCTCATGTAAAATAAAATTTAAGGTATAATTTGTCATCCTAACATAATGAGAATGATGCACCTATATCTATTTTTGCTTTCCGTTTACTAAGGATTTTTTGGGCTTCGCTTTCCGCTTCTCGCTTTCGCTTCGCTTCTTGTTTTCATTTTACGACTTGGTAACTATGGGTTAGACTACCTCTGCTGACAACATGGTTTACATATAAATATCTTAAATAAATGAAAGTAAATTAATTCAAAACCAATTAATAAAGTGATATTTTATATAAATAAGTTGGGTCAATTGGCTAGCATCCTGGGTTCGCTTCCAGTGGTTGTGTGTTCAACTCCCACTCCTCGACTTACCTTATGTCCATTGGGAAAATTCCAAGTGGGTCAGTGCGGACACCTGAAGGTACTAGTCCTTGCCTCGAAGAGTTTTGGACACCCTCCGTTACCAAAAAATAAAGTTGTGCATATCAGTTCAATGTTGTGGATCCTAGTATAAATGGAAAGAGAAATTTTTTTAATTGAAAAATCCCCCTTATCTAGCTCGGATCAGGCTCGATACACCTAATACGGGGTCGATACAAGTTTTTTTTAATAAATATATGTTTTTTTTTCCTCGGTATCAAAATGATTATATTAATCAAAACAGAGAACAAAACAATACGGTAGATGAAGAATTTACAAGAATGTAAGCTCAAGAAAGAGGGAAACAAAAAGTGTAGAAAGATAACCCCAGGCTGAAACTGAAGATTGCCTAAGGGCTCAACCAAATCACCTTAGCCCAACACATCTCCCGAATCCTTCATGCCACACCGAATGGAACACGGAACACCACTCTCATACAAGCAATCAGATACGAAAACAAATGCGAAATGGCAAAGGTGGAGAGTCCTGAAAAACTATCATATTCTTTCTTTCCATATTGACCATGCTCTGGCCCGGGGAAGGGCCGCCCAAACAGTCATCTGCACACTAATAAATATATGTTACTTAAAAGCTTCAGCATAAGCAAAATTTAGGTAATTATATGATACAGTCAAATGTTGTCTAGGCAACCCTGAGGCCACTGCCACTACCTAGGACCCCTTATTGCCTAATCCAGGTCTAGGTGGGCATTCCTTAGACGAGGTTGCATAACTATGCCTAAGCTTGTATCCCAGGGTCTAAAATGCAGTGACAAAGTCCTGGTCGATGTTATTTACAAAGAAATAATATATATATATATAGTTATCATATCTAGTCTAAGGTTTCTCTATGTAGTTTTATCTCTCCTTTTCTAAACCTTAGCTCCAAAAAACAAAAGAAAAAATAGTTGCACGGAAGCTATGTACAAAGTGGGATGCTCGTTCTCTAGAAGCTCATTCCTAGACTCGGCTAACTTTACCTCTCCTTTTTTTTAATCTATGTTTGTTATATATATATATATACTTTAGAGTCGGTCGAGTCAAGTTTTTTTTCAAGATTTCCGAGTTACTCGACCCGGCTAACTTTCGAGTCAAGTTTTCGAGTTTTGAACTATGCTTATAACTGTATCTAATCACTACTATAGTTTTGTTTTAGTGGGTCAAACTGCTTGGGGTACACTTCTTGTTACTTTTGTTTGGTTTATTTGCATGCGATTTTTCTTTTATTATTAATCATCACTAATGTACTAATAATCTTCTGTTTATTCATCGACAGATGCACGACCCATGCCTAAATTGGAAAATTCTATCATAGATTTATACAAGGGGTATTCAAGCCATACTATTCTTGTGATTATCATTTTCTTAATTATATATCATGCTAGTGCTTATCAAAGTGGGTGTAAACATAATTGCAGAGTGGGCAAACTGCTTAGTAGATACACAAATGGCAAAATGCCCAAAGCATTCAAACACATCCCCTCACTGGAGCTTTGGGAAGATGTCCTGTACTTGACTGAACCTGAAAAGTGGTCTCCCAATGCAATGTATCAAGCCACTAGAATATTCTCTTCCAATTTTGGCGTTAGGAAGGCGCAACGCTTTTACAAGCTTGTCTTGCTCCCACGGGTCAGAGAAGACATCCGAAAGAATAAGAGACTCCATTTTGCTTTGTATCAAGCTTTGAAAAAGTCCCTTTATAAACCAGCTGCATTCTTCAAGGGAATATTGTTTCCATTGTGTGAGGTATGCAACCTTCAATGGATTACTACTGCCATTCCTTAATTAATTAGTAATTTAATATTGATATGGTTATTTTGATTAGCTATGGCTATCCTGCTTGATTCTATTCACTACAAGAAATGAGGGTAATAGCAACAGAAAAATAGCCACGGTATTTGATTCCGTAAGTGAAGGAACCTTTTCCCACGGTTTATTTTTTCGTGGCTATATATCTACCATATTCGTAAAAATAATTCTGGTAAATTGGGAAAAATAATTAGCCACGGTTACTTAACCGTCACTATTAATTTTTAATAGATACTCACGGAAATATTCCGTTGGTATAAGTTTTTATATTAGCCACGGTATCATTACCGTTGGGAAAAATAATTAGCCACGGATACTTAACCGTTACCATTAATTTTTAATAGATACTCACAGAAAATATTCTGTTGGTATCGTTCTATTTGTATCCAGCACGTCCCTTCTGCATCATCACCATCCCGCCCAAATCTCCCGCCTCATTTTTCCCCCCTCTCCGTCATCACTATTCCGCCTAATCTCCCGCCTCATTTTTCCCTCTGCCTTGCCGCTTCTCCGTGCCATCGCCGTCTGGTTTTCCTTGCCATCGTCGTTGCTGACGCCAACGCCGTAAGTCCTCTCTCTCTCCTGATCTCTTTCTCTCTCTCTCTCTTCGGTAACCCCTCTCTTTCTCTAAGTCTCTCTTTCCTTCTCTCTCTCTCTCTCTAAGTCTCTATTAGGTTTTTGCCTCTGTGTGTTTTACCTATGTGAATTTTTCTAGGTTTTTCCTACTTTTTTTTTCCTATTATGCTCTGTAGAGTAGTTTTTTGTTTTTACTTAGCTCTGATTTGGGTTTCTTCACATGAAACTCTTGATGTGTTTGTTTTAGGTTATTCTGAAATATTGATCTATTTATCCAATAAACCCATATAGAAAAAACATTCTCTTGGTAGATTTAAGTGCTTGTAGTAAACTGTCATAGATCTAGGGATCATACAGTTATTGCATATCAGTTTTTAGTACAGCATTTATAGATTACTGAAGTTTCAGTTTTTTTTTTTTACTTGTTCTTGGAAATGAAATTGATGGTGATGTATCATATAATTATCACTTCATTTTGTTTGATTCTCAGTTTTGTTCAATCAGCATTTTGACTATCACTATAATTCTATAGACTATCAAATGGCAAGCAACAAACTACATATTAAAGTCCAAACTGAAAATTTGAATATGCAGTCTTAATGAAGACATGATGACAATAGAACTTCATAACAGTGACTGACTCAAGTTATTCAACATCACTACTGTGGGAATAATATATAGGCACCGTAAAATTACCGTGGGTAATAATGTATAGCCGTGGGAATAATATATAGGCACCGTAAAATTACCGTGGGTAATAATGTATAGCCATGGAACAATTTCCGTGGATAATAATTTACAAATACCAACGGGAATTCAAAACGGAGTAATAGTCACGGAAATAAGTCCGTGGGTACTTACCCACGGAAGACATTACCGTGGCTATAGGTTTTACTCACACCTGCATTAGTCACGGCCCACCGACGGACAATATTCCGTGGCTACTACTTATTCCGACGGAAATATACATTTACCCACGGAATTAAAACCGTGGGTAATACCTTTGTTTCTTGTAGTGATTATTGTTCAAGGTTAGTATTGAGAATATCATTGGTGTAAGAAACAAATTTTAGGAGCCTTTATATTTTTTGTTTAGCTATTCGATGAACACTTTGGCTCATTGCATGAGAACTAAGATTTGATCTTGCAACTCTGATGAGTTTTCAGGTTGGTGTAATAATAATGATCTTTTTGGAAAAGTTTCTTGATTCAAGGTCAAAATAGAAACAGTATTAGCAGGGAGACAATTATCTCACTGCTTCTGGAAATCTTTACTTTCCAATTCCTGTGTGTTCGAATAATTTTTGTAACGTCCATTGATTCCCTTTTTTGTTAACCACTTAAAAGCAAGGATTAAAAATGCGGTTTCGGAGGATGTATCGGTCCCAACCGAAGCCTATACATATCAGTTTCAGGCGATACATATAATTTTTTCTTTATTAAAAAAAAATAAAATAAAAATCAAATGAGTTATAGGAACCAAATATAAAGTCATGGGAAGCAACTCAAAAACAAAGTATCAAACACAATTACAACTATACAATGAAGCAAAACATAAATAACTAATAAATGACACTTATCGCTCATGTCGTATCAGTATAAATATTGTACTGGGGACTACCAATACCTATACGTATTGCCCGTTTTGTATCAATTTCGCCGTTTTGGTGAGTTTTATTTGCATGCTTAAAAGTCCATCCCCTTTATCCTTGTATAAAACCCAGATAGAAGTTGGTGTTTCCTTTCCCTTTTCTTCTCCTTTTGCTTATTTTTTGACCCAAGCCGTAACCCAGTTGTCAATCTCACCTCTCCCGATTTTCTTTTATCACTCTCCCTCTCTCTCTCTCTCTCTCTCTCTCTCTCTATATATATATATATATATATACATATCCACACACACACACTTTTATCTCTCTATTTTTTCCTTACATTTTCCATTATTTATCAGCTTTAATTAATTTTACCAAGTCATAACCAGAAGTGAGACTACTGATTCTGAGTCATTTAATTTTTGTAAATATTGCATTTAGTTGTTATGAAACAAAAATTGTGTTCTTGTTGTACAGTCAGGGACTTGCAATCTCAGGGAAGCTGTCATTATTGGAAGCGTTATTCAAAAGGTCTCTATTCCTCCTCTTCATTCAAGGTATATTGGCTTTGCTATTAATGGGTGTGATTTTTATGATTCCTAGGAGCTTATTCAAACATATAGCTGTTGAAAGTTGAAACGCATATTTGTAGCTTCTAATGCATGCTGGAGATGTCTAATCCAAATTTCTAAATGGGCCTACAGTGCTGGACTGTTGAAGATTGCAGAGAAGGAGTACTGTGGAACGACTAGGTATTCATATATAAATCTATACAGAAACTGTGATGTTTTTTTTTGCTCAACTAGTTTCTTCCTACATTAAATGAGTTGTGACAAATTTAAACTATCATGAGCCCACAGTGTTGCATCAAAGGCGGTTAGGGTTTTCTTGTATAAAAATTCAAATCTGAAAATATTGTACATATTTTTATGCGCGCTCTCTCTCTCTCTCTCTCTCTCCCTCTCTCGTGTGTGTGTGTTTGTGTGCGCTTTGGCTGTTAGGTCAAGGTAATTGAAAGAGATCTAGGGTCAATAGGAAGAAAGTAGAAGTGGAAAGAGAGAGGAAGGGAAAAAGTTTAGGGGATGCCCTGCATGCTTCACTATCCTAATCTTGTTGAAGATTTGCTTATAAATTACAATGTCTAGTCTTGGAGAGAGAAAAGGCAAGCAGAAAATTATGCCCTGCCACTAATTGAAGAATCTAGTCAGGATAATACAGTGCTTGGTTGACTTCGTTTTAGTACTAGAATGATTTTGTGCATCATAGCGAGGGAGCTTCTCTGAATGGACTGAAATGCTGTCATTAACATTGTAATGAATGAAAAGAACTGAAAGTCCTAGTTAAACATAAGATACGACTCCTAGTTGAAGTTAATTGGCTTTCTGTCCAGCTCAAATTTTACCTTGTTCTATCAGTAGATTTTCAATACTTACCAATATAGTTTACATATAATTTTGGCCATCAACTGCAACAGCGTACTGCGTATCTTTTTTCTCCTTAATGCAATGTTTGGTTGCTGAGAAAATAGGTGAAAACATGGAAAATAAAAGAAAATTTTGGATTTCTAATACAATTTTTAGCTGTGTTTTGTCCAATTTTCTTTTCTTTTCCATATTTTTACTTATTTTCTCGGCAACCAAACATAGGGTAAAGGTTTAAACAGATATTTAAGTGTACGACAGGAAGAAAGTGTGAACGGCTTGTTTGAAATAACTGTAACAAACCCCACAGAATTTAGAAAGCATAGTGTCTTTGCGATTGAATAAACTTAAAAGGCATCTTCTGATCTTAACTGGCATCTTAGCAACTATCATTTCTATTTTCTCTCGTTTTTTTTTTTTAATTTTATGTTTTTGATACTTGGATACTTCATCATGCTCGGTTACCTGTAATATCACACAATACAAATAGCAATGCTGGTATAGGGTACTGCATGGTACTTGTGCAATGCAAGTTATTTGCTTTCAATTTCACTCTATTAGTTTTATTGTTGACTCCTCACAATTTCCATCTCTGCTTTGCCTTCAAAAATATGTAAATGGCATAATGTATCATATAAATGGTACACTGTATTATTTTACCGTCTGAAACTTTTTAAATGTAAGAAGTTCCAGTAAAATTGCATGATGTAAATACTTAAAAGAACACTAGCTTAAGAAACTTGAAATTAAAGTATAATATCGGCATAATGAGTGGGATACTTGTATCCGTATCTTCATCCTTGATTTTGGGAAATAAGGAGTCTATTCCCCGTTTCTTGTATCAGTTTTGATATCCTTGCCATATCTGTGCATCTTAGCTTTAAATGTCCTAAGGCTTGATTACTCCGATGAAATGAATTTTTTATTTTATTTTTCATGTTCAACAACTCTTCTATACTCATAAAGCTACAATATTCTCTTAACCAGTATCAATTGCGACTTTTTTGAATTCAGTATGATGTGGACATAGCTTGACAATTTTTTCCTCTGATAATCTTTTGCAGTTACTTCATAAAGCTTCTTCTGGAAAAGAAATATGCTTTGCCGTACCGTGTACTTGATGCCGTTGTTGCTCATTTTATGAGATTCCTAGAGGACTCGAGGATCATGCCTGTAATATGGCACCAGTCACTTCTTGTTGGCTAAATTTCATTAGATATTACTGTATGTTATACTAAAAACATGCTGATTACAGAATGGCAAACATAATCACAGAACACAATCTAAGATAGAATAGAAATGAAGAACAGTGCACTTTACAGTTTGAATGGACTGAGGCTTGAATTGAATTCAATGTCCTTAAGACAATATTGCCCCGCACAGGTGGTCACGGCCGACGGCAAGTTGTCTCCCAAGATACAACAGTCACGTCCTGGGTACTACCACTAGAAACCCAAGGACACAGCGAACCTTGGATGTTTAGTACTCTCTTTCTGGGAATGAAAATTGACTTAATGCAGAAGAAGATTCAAACTGGGGAGGAGAAGATCTTTTTTAAAATTCGTACTTGAAAAATGCAATAGAATTCCTTAATATAAGGTTGAAAGGAGGAGACTGTTCCAGAAGGGTCATATCTGTTGGGATTTCAGTTTAAATCCAACAGACATGACTGTTGGATATTTAAACTGCTGTGTAAGTTGAATGGGCTTTGGCCCAGCCCAAAAAAATAAATATAAGGGCTTGGACTAGAGGCCCACAAGAGCCAAGGCAACCAACCAAACCAAACCAAACCAAGCCAAGCCAGCCAGCCGGCCGGACCGGACTCGGGCTCGGGCCGGGCGGGGCGGCGGCGCGCGCGTGTGAGAGGTTGGTTCTACCTTCGAGCATGGGCTCACTCCTTCGCAAAATTTGGGTGCCCCAAGGGCCCACCCTTAACTCCAAGGTAATAGTATATAAACCACACTATGATTTCAATAGTTTTCTAATGTGGGACTATTCTTTTCTACCATTCTTCAACTTACAATACATGTTCAAGTGGCCTACTTTGAGATGAATTTCTCATTCACCACTTCACTGTTTTGGACAAGTAACTATACCACGTTAATCTCCTCATGGAGGAGAACACGGATCCACTTGGACCCGCCTCAAACTCCTTGTGGGTCCCACTTATATTTTGGGTCAAAGTTTATAAAAACTGTTTTCCCAAAACACTCAGATTTTCCAAAACAGATTTTTTCCCAACAATCCCCCACATGAATGAAAATTCCTGGACAGAATACAGAATATATGCAGACACTAAAGAGAGTACAATTGAAAAGTTACTGCATTGGGAAAGGTAGCTTTTGGCCTTGAACCTTCCTTAGTGAAGTTCTATCGGATTTACAGGCTATCCAGTGATGATGTCTTGAACTGTTCAGCCGTAATGTAAACCAAGACAATAGAACTCACACAGTACATTTTCGAACACCTTTGGTTCTCATGGTTGTGTTCATTTTGGCCTTGAACAACTCCTGGTTTTTTCATAAGTGCTCTTAAAGAATTTTGCCTTTTAGAATTCTTATAGAAGCGGCCCCTCTTCATACTTATATAGGTGATCTCTTATCAAGAGTATCTCATCATACCCCACTTGGATTTCCAAGATATAAGAATCATTAAAAGCTGTGCTTACCCTAGATTCTTTCACTGTTTCATCATAGAAATGGGATGAAGAAATGTATTCTTTACAGTGACATTATTGAGTTACACATAATTAGGTTGTCCCTTTGAACCTAGATCTTGGGATCTCCAGTCAGCTAGGTTGGGTGTCCATTATGTCGACTCTTTAGATATAGGCTTTAGTCCCATTCCCCTCGATGATTTATACACTTGCTCTAAAGTCAAACCTTTGGTTAACGGATCCGCTATGTTATTCTTTGACTTTACATAATCAATGGAAATGATTCCATTTGAGAGCAACTGTTTCACGGTATTGTGTCTTCGACGTATATGTCGAGACTTACCGTTATACATGCTATTTTGTGCTCTTCCAATCGCAGATTGACTATCGCAATGTATGCAGATAGCTGGCACAGGTTTTGGCCAACTTGGAATATCTTCTAAAAAGTGACGAAGCCATTCTGCTTCTTCACCAGCTTTATCTAAAGCTATAAACTCAGATTCCATTGTGGATCTGGCTATACATGTCTGTTTAGAAGATTTCCAAGATACCGATGCACCTCCAAGTTTAAAGACAAATCCACTAGTGGATTTTGAGTCTTTAGTATCAGATATCCAATTTGCATCACTATACCCTTCAAGTACAGCTGGATATCTTGTATAGTGCAATCCATAGTTTTGGGTATATCTCAAATATTTGAGAACCCTAACTACCGCCTTCCAGTGGTCTTCCCCTGGATTACTTGTATATCTACTCAGTTTGCTAACTGAGTAAGCTATATCAGGTCTTGTGCAGTTCATGAGATACATTAAACTACCAATAATTCGAGAATACTCTAACTGGGAAATTCTCTGTCCAGTATTCTTACTTAGATGTAAATTTACATCTACAAGTGTTTTTGCAAGACTTTTATCATCCTTGATAAATCTTTCAAGGATCTTCTCAATGTAATGAGATTAAGATAAGATGAGTCCTTCAGATGTTCTAGTAATTTTAATTCCTAGAATTATATCTGCAACACCTAGATCTTTCATGTCAAATCTTTTATTTAACATCATTTTGGTAGATTGAATGATTTCATTATTGCTACCCATGATTAACATATCATCCACATAGAGACATACAATGACATATGCTATTGCAGTGTTTTTCACATAAACACATTTATCGCATTCATTTATCCTGAAACCATTTGACATCATAACATTGTCAAATTTCTCATGCCATTGTTTAGGAGCTTGTTTTAACCCATAAAGGGATTTAACAAGTTTACATACTTTCTTTTCTTGGTTATTTACCATGAAACCTTCAGGTTGTTCCATATAGAGCTCTTCATTCAAATCACCATTTAAGAAAGCAGTTTTCACATCCATTTGATGTATCTCTAAGTTGTTAATAGCAGCAATAGCTATTAACATACGGATGGATGTTATCCTTGTAACTGGTGAATAAGTATCGAAATAATCGATACCTTCCTTTTGCTTGTAGCCCTTTACTACAAGTCTTGCTTTGTATTTGTCAATCGTTCCATCAGTTTTTATCTTCTTCTTGAATATCCATTTACATCCTAATGGTTTATTCCCTGGAGGAAGATCCACCAGTTCCCAAGTATGATTTTGCATGATGGATTCGATTTCACTATTTATAGCCTCTTTCCAAGATGATGCTTCTGGAGAAGACATGGCTTCTTTAAAGCTTTGAGGCTCATTTTCCAATAAATAAGTTAGAAAATCAGGACCGAAAGATGTAGTAGTTTTTGCTCTTTTACTACGCCTTGGTTCATCTTCATTTTCCTTATCTATAGACTCGTGGTCTATATTTTTTCGATGATCACTATTAATAGTGTCATGTATTCTTTTGATAGGATTATGTTCTTGTACAACCTTGCAAGGAAATGTAGTTTCAAAGAAAGATGCATTCCTTGATTCCATGATCGTATTGACATGTATGTCAGGAATATCTGACTTGTGTACAAGAAATCGATATGCACTGCTATTATGAGCATATCCAATGAAGATGCAATCTACCGTCTTTGGTCCTATCTTAACCTTCTTAGGAGCAGGAACTGCTACCTTTGCTAGACACCCCCACACTTTTAAGTATTTGTAGGAAGGTCTTCGACCATTCCACAACTCATAGGGTGTCTTGTCTATCTTTTTGTGGGGTAGTTTGTTAAGAATGTAATTAGCAGATAAGACTGCTTCCCCCCACAAGTTTTGAGGCAAACCTGAACTAATCAATAATGCATTCATCATTTCTTTTAGAGTTCGGTTTTTGCGTTCAGCAATACCGTTCTGTTCAGGTGAGTAAGGAGCGGTTATTTGATGAATTATGCCATGTTCTTTACAAAATTCATCAAATGGTGACACATATTCACCTCCTCTATCGCTTCTTAACTTCTTTATCTTTTGGTTAAGTTGATTTTCAACTTCACTTTTATAAAGTTTGAACATGTCCAAAGCCTCATCTTTGCTACTTAGCAAATAGATATGACAATACCTTGTGCAATCATCAATGAAGGTGATAAAATATTTTTTCCCACCTCTTGTTTGCACAAATTTTAAATCACAGATATCACTGTGAATCAACCCTAAAGGTTCAGTACTTCTTTCAATTGAGTGAAAAGAAGTTCTGGATAATTTAGATTCTACACAGATATCACATTTATTATTTGAATCAAATTTAATTTTAGGAATTAATTCTGAATTAGCAAGTCTACGAATTGAATCAGAATTAACATGTCCTAATCTAGCATGCCATAAATCAAATGACTCAAGCATATAAACAGAAGAACTAGCTTTATTATTGTTATTGCCCGAAGGCATTACAGTCATTACATTCATTTTAAATAGACCATCACATAGATAACCTCTGCCAACATACATTCCATTTTTAGTCAGAACAAATTTGTCTGACTCAAAAACCAACTTAAAACCATTCTTGCTTAGAAGTGCTCCGGAAACAAGATTCTTTCTGATGTCTGGTACATGCAAGACATCATTCAATGTAAGCTCTTTTCCTGAAGTCATTTTCAGAACCACCTTCCCAGATCCTTGAACTGTTGAAGTAGAGGAGTTTCCCATGTAAAGCTTTTCTATTGCAGTAACTCTATGATAGTTACTGAATGCACTCCTATCTGAACAGATATGTCGAGTAGCTCCAGTATCTACCCACCATTGCTTGGGATTCATCACCATATTCACTTCAGATACAACTGCAGACAGATGCATGTCATTAACATCAACAGTGATGTTCTCAACTTCAGTAACATGAGCTTGAGTGGATCCCTTCTTATATTTTCCTTGGAAGTTCCGGTTCCTGCAGTTCTTAGCCACATGTCCTGGCCTGTTACAGATGTAGCAAAGGCCCTTGAACCTTTTATGTTCCTTGCCTTTTTGCTTCTGACTTGGACCAGCTTCAGGATGGTTCCTTTTCTTAGACTTGTGTTCCACCACATTTGCCTTTGACTCAAGAACTTGTTTTCCAGCCTTCCTTTCAGATACTCGATTGTCTTCCTCAATTCTGAGTCGGACAATCAAGTCATCTATCCCCATTTCCTTCCTCTTATACTTTAGGTAATTTTTGAAGTCCTTCCAAGATGGAGGTAACTTCTCAATTACTGCAGCAACTTGGAATGATTCACTTATCATCATTTTTCATGGATCTCGTGAAGGATCAATTGGAGGTCTTGTACCTGACTTATAACAGTTCTTGAATCAATCATTTTGAAATCAAGAAACCTTCCAACCACGAATTTCTTCATCCCGGCATCCTCAGTCTTATATTTCTTGTCCAAGGACTCCCATAACTCTTTAGCGGTCTTAATTGGACTATATACATTATATAATGCATTGTCCAGACCGTTTAAGATGTAGTTCTTGCACAAGAAATCAGCATGTTTCCATGCTTCAATAGCAGCAACTGCCATCCGGTCTGATTCACCCTCTTTCAGGGTAGGAGCATCCTCTTGCAAAAATCTTGCTAGATTCAAGGTGGTCAGATAGAACAGCATCTTCTGCTGCCATCTCTTGAAATCCGTCCCATGAAATTTCTCAGGTTTTTCACCATGAGCAATGGGGCCTGCAGTGGGGATATTTGGCACTTGTGCCACATTCGGGGTAGGAACAATGGTCTTTTCAGTAGTCATATGTATGTTTAGACTGTAACACAATAATAAAAATAAAATTTTCAGTAATTAACTAATTACAGATTATGAATTCAACTACTCAGTAAGTTGCAAACTAATGTAGAATACTATTGAGCAGAATTCGAAGTTTCAGAATTTAGAATGGCAAAAATTTTTTAAATAGATTTCAGAATTACAGAATTTTCAAGTTTAGAAATGCAGATTTCGTAATTCAGAAAAGCAGATTTCTAATAGTATTTTTCATGTTTGCATAATTGGAACTTTGGAATTACATAGTAGAATTTAAGATTCCAACAGTGCAGATTTTAGGAGTGAAACCTAGTACAGAATTTAACACTGTTCAGAATTCTGGAATTGCAGAATTTTAATATTAGAAATACAGAGATTAAATTTCAGTTTTCAATTTTCAATTTCAGAATTTCGAAATTGTAGAAAATGAAATTGCAGAAATTAAAATTACAGATTGCAGATTTCAAATTCTATATGTGTAGAATTCTGTTTACAGAATATGAATTGCAGAATTTCAGAATATAGAATACAGAAATTGATCATGCAGATTTGAAATTATTAAAATGCAATTCCAGATTCTATATTGCAGAATATGAGTTTTCAATTTCAGAAATTAAAGTCCAGGGTCCTTGAAAAGCAGATTTTAAATACTGTATTGCAGAATTTTTTTGAAAATAGTAATTGCAGTGTGCAGAATTCTGTATTGCAGAATTTGAAAATAGATTCCCAATTTTACAATTGCAGAATTTCAAGTATGCAGAATTTTTACAGCATTACAGTATACAGGAATTTTTCATATTGCTGAAATTATGACATGCAGAATTCTGTACAGTTGTTAAAAAACAGAATGTAAACTTCACAGAATTCTGGTATGCAGATTATATAATTTGCAGAACAAAGTTAACATACAGTAAAAAACAATATTGTCTTAAGTTTGTTGGCTAAATTTCATTAGATATTACTGTATGTTATACTAAAAACATGCTGATTACAGAATGGCAAACATAATCACAGAACACAATCTAAGATAGAATAGAAATGAAGAACAGTGCACTTTACAGTTTGAATGGACTGAGGCTTGAATTGAATTCAATGTCCTTAAGACAATATTGCCCCGCACAGGTGGTCACGGCCGACGGCAAGTTGTCTCCCAAGATACAACAGTCACGTCCTGGGTACTACCACTAGAAACCCAAGGACACAGCGAACCTTGGATGTTTAGTACTCTCTTTCTGGGAATGAAAATTGACTTAATGCAGAAGAAGATTCAAACTGGGGAGGAGAAGATCTTTTTTAAAATTCGTACTTGAAAAATGCAATAGAATTCCTTAATATAAGGTTGAAAGGAGGAGACTGTTCCAGAAGGGTCATATCTGTTGGGGTTTCGGGCTTGGACTAGAGGCCCACAAGAGCCAAGGCAACCAACCAACCAACCAAACCAAGCCAGCCAGCCAGCCGGACCGGACTCGGGCGGGGCGGGGCGGCGGCGGCGGCGCGCGCGCGAGAGGTTGGTTCTACCTTCGAGCATGGGCTCACTCCTTCGCAAAATTTGGGTGCCCCAAGGGCCCACCCTTAACTCCAAGGTAATAGTATATAAACCACACTATGATTTCAATAGTTTTCCAATGTGGGACTATTCTTTTCTACCATTCTTCAACTTACAATACATGTTCAAGTGGCCTACTTTGAGATGAATTTCTCATTCACCACTTCACTGTTTTGGACAAGTAACTATACCACGTTAATCTCCTCATGGAGGAGAACACGGATCCACTTGGACCCGCCTCAAACTCCTTGTGGGTCCCACTTATATTTTGGGTCAAAGTTTATAAAAACTATTTTCCCAAAACACTCAGATTTTCCAAAACAGATTTTTTCCCAACACTTCTCACATTTGTGCAAAAAGGTTAGTGACTTTCCCATAGTTTGTTGTTTTTCCTTGGTGAGAGTTGAGAGCCATTTCTATTTCTATTTGTTGTGGGTGAACTTTATGTAAATATCATTTGGACTGGCTATTGTGGTGTCTTTTTGTGCCAAGTAGACAAATTCAGGGACTGCGACTTAAACATATTTGGGTGGTGTCTATAGTTGGGAAAACGATAACTTAAGAAAAAGCTGCCCCTTTGTATGACCCAGAAGGAAACCACTGGCAGACAAGTATTTGTGCTGGCTTTGACTTTCTTTCTATCTGTCCATATATGTAATATCTTTACTATTATAATGTGAGGGCCTGACGGAGCCTGATTTTTTTGAAATTCCCAATCTACCCTCATATAAAATAAAACTTTGATTTAATGTTTTACTTTAATTCCTAAACTACCCCTTGCTCATCTATCTATTTAAAGAATAAAATCGCAGCCAATCAATCACACCTACTGGTTAACACGTGTCCCTTTTAACTCTTATTAACTGTGGTTAATCCCTTCCCCTCGCTCTCACGTGCATCGCACGTGCCACCCACTAGTTATATATATATATATATATACACACACACACTATTAATATGAGTACAAGCAATTTTTAAGGTTTTTTTTCCGTTAAAAAACCTATTATTTTGTGACTTTTTCTAGACAATATTGACCTTAATAACTTTTATATTTCCTGGGAGTATTGATAAGAGTGGACTATTGAGCTAAGTTAGTTCATAACAAATACTACTTCTACTATTACATGGGCCCCTGAGAATCTGATATTAGTAGTGGATCCCACTATAATAAAATCTGATATTAGTTAGACTCTCTTCCTTGTATTACCCAATTTATAATGTATTGTTACTAATTTTGAGTATTAACTGGAATCGATGTTTAATTATATTATTAATTAAAAATTTCAAAAATTCTAAAACTCTTTAAAGTACACTTTTTGCTATTGTTAGGATTTTTTAACTCAAGTTTAAAGTAAGGCTGTATTCGAGCAGAGCTTGGCCAAGCTTGAGCTCGGCTTGAACTTGTTCAAGTATGGCTCGAGCTCGAATCAAGTTTAAATATTCTGGCTCGAGCTCAAACTTGATTCAAGCTTGAGCCGAGCTCGGGTTGGCTCAAGCTGGGCTCGTTACATAATTTCTGGTAATTTTTTTTTTCCGTCTCCCAATGGCTAGAACCCTAACCCAATCTCCTAAATCTTGTTTTTTAAAAAACCCAATAAAAATTTTTGACTATAAAAAAGAGAACAGAGAAGAAGAAGAGGGAGAAGGATAAATAAGAATGAACATACCTGAAAAATCTTGGGCGGTGTCTATTCCGGCGAGATACTTATAGCATAGAGGGAAAAGGGGGAGCCTGAGAGCTGTGGCTGTACATCGACCGGTCTCCTCCTAGATTCGGTTACCCTACTAACCCAATTCATTGCCTTCCCTCCCATTTTCGTTGCAAACTAATTTCTGTTTGAACTTCTCAACGTCATTCTCGGTGTTATTCAGCTCTTCCTCTCCCTGTCTCCCTCTCTAAATAGTACCACTGTACTAGTACTTCTCTGAGAATAGTACATACCATGGTAATAAAAATTACCGAAACCGATACGAAATGGGCGATACATATAGGTATCGATAGCCCCTAGACGATATTTATACTGATACAAAACTTGCGATATGTATCGTTTACTAGTTATGTATGTTTTAATTCAATGTAGAATTGTAATTGTGTTTGCTACTTTGTCTTTGAGTCGTTTCCCATGACTTTATATTTGGTAAATTTGGTTTTTATAACTCATTTGACTTTATTTTAAAATTTAATTTTATTATTATTTTTTTCTTAAGAGAAGAAAAAATTATATGTATCGTCCGAAACCGATACCGAAACAGATACTTATAGGTTTCGGTTGGGACCGATACATCGCCTGAAACTGTATTTTTACAGACGTCTCTCAAAAAAAATTAGTTCGAAAAACCCCCAACTTCTCTTGAGATTTGTGGTGACTGGTGAGAGTAATAAAATAATTTTTTAAATTAAATCAAATAATTTATATGAAAAGACTTGCGTTGAAATTCGTGACCAATCTCTTAAATTTAACTTGACGTGATTTCTCTTAAACATGAGAGATGAGTCAGATGACAATGGCTTGAAATTCATAACCTCTTAAAATTTAACATGAAATTGTTTCTCTGTTCAAACTTGAAAGAGAAGCAAGTACATTGAAATGACTGAAGGAGAGAAGGTACACTAAAATGACCAACAATTTTTAAATTTAATATAATATATAATTTAACTTCAAATATAATAATAGATTCCGAGTCTAGCTGATCTCATGCCAAACCGAGCTTACACGAGCTGAGCTTCGGACCGAACCAAATAGGGCCAGGCTCGAGCTCGGCTTTATTAAAAGTTCAATCTCAAATATAAGCTTGGCTTGGCTTGGCTTGATCAATCCTAACAGTTTAACTTAAACTCGGCTTGATCGAACCGAGCCTTTGAGCCAGCTTGGCTTGGGTGTAGCCCTAGTTTAAAGTAAGTTCAATTTTACCGGTGTTTAAGAAAATTTAATAACTTAGGCTTCGTTCTTTTTGTGGAACTCTTAAAGTCTAGAGCTTCCATTGTTTCATTATTAATTTTACTTGATGTCTAGAACTATATTATTCCATAAAGTACAAAAGTTCTACAAATATGGAACATTTAAGTTCCATCAAAAAATTTGGATTTTAAAAGTTCCATGGATGTAGAACTTCTAATTTATTTAAACTCCATAAATCTGAGATACCATTGTGTAAAAGGGTTAGAAACCCTCTCCCCTCTCATCCCGGACTCTTGCCTCTTGTTCCAAAATATTAATGTTCCGGACTTTTAAATGTTCCACCAAAAGAATGGAGCCTTATCGATCAAAAATATTAGTTATTATTTAAATAGTTTCAATAACAAAAATTTAGAGTTTCATATTTAATATTGCAAATTTCTAAAACTCTGATATCAGTTTTGATAAAGTTTTTTTCTAACAAATTTTTTTTCGAATTTTTATAATTGTATCAGTTAAAAAAAATAGTTCTACATTACCGATAAAAAAATTAAACAAAATATTTCGTTTGGAACTAAAAAACTATAAATTTCTATAAAAATAATTTGAAGGTAGGACATCTTATAGTATTAGTGAGACCCACTAAATATATTTAAGATAAAAATATTTTATAGTAATAATATAAAAATACTTTATCACGCGCAAAGCACATCTGTATAACTCAAATTTTCAGCCCAACTCATATATGCCAGTATTTGGAAGTTAAATGAAGAGATCCACACTCCTTCCTTTAAACCATCTTTCTTGATTGCTTTTTTTTTTTTCTCACTGTTTTGTTTTACATATACAACAAAGATAAATGATCACAGTTATCCAATTTATTTATTTTTTAACTAAAAGCTATTTTTCACACATCAGTCATTGCTTTGATTTGGTGTTTCCTTTTCCCTTGAATGTAATTATTCTCTGAATGTCAATTTGGTACAGGTACAAAAATGAACTGACGAGGGATGACAAAAATAACCTAGATCATCTAATTCAATACTAGAAACATCACTTAGTAAGAGAATTGGCCCTTCAATAGTTACTATTCTGAATTCTGATAACATAATCTTGTGGTATTTTTTTAATTCTTTTTCTCTTCCCTTTTCCCCTTAATGTAGGTTACACCTGAAATCCGAAGTGAGCTAAAAAATAGCCGCAACCGCGGTGAGAAGGATGATCCTATGTCAATGAATATCCTTTTATTTGAGAAATTGGTTAATGACTTCTAACTCAATTAAAGTTTTCAAGCTTCTATTTCTAATTTAATTTCCCTCTGAGAGATTTTCCATTTGTCTTGTAATTTTTCTACAATATTTTGTTAGAATCTTGGTGCTTGCTTTAGAAGCCGAGTAAGTGGCAATGCTCATAAACTTTAGGAAACTGGGGTATTTTGGGAAACATATATACAAATTATGGAAGAATGCCTGATGCCCTGAAATCCTCATCCAAAAATATAGCACATTATAATGCCAAATTAAGTTATTTTTCCTTTAGTTTGATAAGAAATGTGGTAACAGATAGAAACTGGGAACAGTTGGGTTTGACCTGACCAATTTTAAAATGTTCAATGAACATTTTAAGTGGATACTCATCAATTCAAATTGTCTGATCCATAGTTCGAAAACTTGGCAAGTCACCCGAATAACTAGGCCGAGTTACTCAACTGAATTTTGAGTCGAGCCGCCCCAAAACTCGAAGGAGACACTATTTACCGAGTTACTCGGGTGACTTGGCCGAGTCAAGCCGAGTTATTCGATTCCCCAAACTAGGTCGAGTCACAGAAAAATATTTTTTTTCATTTTTTTAACCTAAACTTGAATGTTACACTGTTTTTGCATCATATTTTTTTGGGTCTACAAAGTCAACTTACAATGAGTTCTGTTAAACCTAGTTTTTAGGTTTGAGGTTGCAAACCATCGTACTATGAGTTCTTTTAACCTAGGTTTTTCAAGTTATTACATATATATTTCGAATTGGACTAAGTCGAGTTTTTTTCGAGTTTTCCGAGTTACTTGACCCGGCTAACTTTCTAGTGGAGTCTAATTTTTGGGTTTTTGAACCATGGCATGATCAGTTGGCCCTATCTTGGATGGACCTAGCCTCTTATTTACATATAAGTATGTTGACCTCTGGAAATTAAGCAACTAAATTTATGGTTGATTTACCGGTTGGACGGTTAATAGCTGATTGTAGGCGTGAGAGTGATTTACAGTAGCAGGAGAGGGAAGGAGGCAGGGACTGGACATATTATGGGAGATTCCTTCTCTTGGGACTAGGTTATATGCTGTATCTAAACACAGTGACCAAATCAGGGTTCGGGAATAATTCGGCTAGGGTCAAGTTGGAAAACATTCGGGAACAATTTGGGGGAAAAATAATTATAAAAATATATCCAAAATTTTGGTTAGATAATATACAAAATAAACAGTTTACTTGCCGAACTAAATAAATTATTTACAAATAATTTAGAAATAAATTGCAAAATTCGCGAATAATTTGACAAACCTAAATTTCGCAAATAATTTGGCATGCCTAAAATTTGCGAATAATTCATGAATTTTTCAAGAATTCGGCAAATTCTATTACTATGAATCTACATAGATAACTTTAGATTGCTTGTCTGAAACATATCTTAGGTTAACCGTTGTTTTTCTTTGAAAACTCATGTAGATGGTGGTTAGATGCTAGACAATCACAAAAATTTTGTTTCTTTTCTTTCTTCTTCTTTGAATTTAAATAGATTCCCAGTGATGATTATGTGTTTATTTATCTTCAATTTCTTCTTGGTTGTCCAGTTGTGTTTTAGGAAGCTCTATTATATTTCTATATATACTTTTTATTTTTAATTTCTTTTTTGTTGGTCAGTTGAATCTCAGGAAGCTCTATTATAATTCGTTGTATTCATGGCATGATCTTTGAAGACATTGATTTGTTTCTGAAGCATTTTGTATTGGTTCAGTTTTAGCATCTTTATTGAGATTCATTAGAACTTGTAAATTCTTGTTTCCTTAATGGGCCATTACCATCTCCAGTTTCTGTAATCAATAAAAAAATCGAAGAAGACAGGTTTGATTTTCCAGATGTTCCCATGGAAGAGGACTGAATGTTGCCAGTAACTGCTCCGTAGATCACTTGGTAAAAGCACTCCTTACACTTCCCATTCTAATTTTCTTTCCTCGTACACATTTTCTATGGTGAGTAAGCTTGGATACAAGCCTTGTCGACATTGTTGCAAGCTTATATCCTCTTTCCTGACGGGCTTAACTCGAAATACTTCTTTCATACTTATGATGGAATATACCTTCTCCAGGTGATTGAAGGCTTAGTTTATCTGTCACAGGTTCTGGATTGTGGGACGGAGAAGGAACTGCAAATACATTGTTCCATCCCTCAAATTGAGAGAAATGCAGTGTGGTGCTTCTAGTTTTGCCGGTTTTTGTGCGAGTGTGCTGAACTGATTAGAGTGAAAGTGGGCATCAAAGCTCTGGTTAGTGGGTTAAATTACAGTTGATGAGGAATAGTGTATGTCTATCCCTCTTGAATTTATTGTAGTTTCACATGTTTGGAGTTTTGGACAAATGGCCCTCATATACCAGGTTCCAGTTTTTTTATGTTTGGTTATGAGGGCCAAACAGTTTTCTGTGTCCGAGAGCATATTTTGGACCCTAGTTACTTTTTCTGTGTCTGACCAGCATTTCTCATTTCTTAGGGTTATTTTTTTTTTTTTGTAATATGTTTTTGTCCTTAAAAACCAAGGTTAGATTGTTGAACTCTTAAGGATTTGGTGAATCTTAACCACAGTTGATAGGGGATAAATGGGACACGTGTTGACTTGTGGGTGCGATTGGATTGAACTCTCCCAATTCAATCACGATTTGGCTGTGATCCGATTTCTCCAAAATAGTAGGAACATCAGTTAAAAACAAAATGTATATTAATGTTGTTGTCTTCGTGGATGATCTTGTAAAACGCACACATTTGAGGCTGCCCTAGGTAATTTTTCCCTATCATTTTTTCTTTTAATTGGTTCGAATATATAGGTATTAACCCACTAACCCTTAGAGCATATACTCAACCCTGGTTAACCCAAAGTTGAGAAGACCAACAATTTTTTTTTAATTGGGAAAGTTATTTTTTTAAATTACATTTAATACCTTAAGAAGTTCACATTTTGGGGCCTGGGGGTATCTGGGTATGGTTATAATTTTCTCAAAACCCCTCTTCTATAAAAGTCCACGGAGACCCTTATAAGGCCTTAACCAATGGTGGAACCAGGATTCATTTGCAAGGGGGCTAACAATGAGGGCCCCGAAATTATTTTAGAGCCAAGTTAATGGGCCATTGCTTGCGTTTGTTTGTGTTTGTAAACATATTTTTTCTCAAAAGTTTAGGGGATTAGAAGCCTTGCCCTCGAGCTCTGCCCCTCCTAAGTTATTAATACTATTAAGATTTTTTTTTTCAAAATTTCAAGGGGGCTTTAGCCCCCCTGGCCACATGTGGCTCTGCCCCTGCCTTAACATAACCCTAACTCTCCCTCTCTGTCTCTCTCTCTCTCTCTCACACACACACACACAAAGAGATCCCTCTCCATCTCTTCGCCGTGTTGTAGTTTGTCTTGCATTGCCTGTCCCAAGTTAAGGATGGTTTTATGTTTGGTTGGCAATCGGTAAAAATTTTCTTATCTCTTCTTCCCAGCCCAGACCCTTGAGAGTAGGGCTAGGGCCTATCTGCCCATGCCCTGGCCTAGCCCTTGGGCAGTGGTCATATGTATAGTAAAACCTCATAAAATCACCCCAACGATGGCACCAAGAGATGAATTCGATTGTGCATGATTACTTTAGGACTCTAAATGGCCAGGGGGGTTAGCATGTGGGCCTTAAGGAACTGGATCAAGCTGGGCATCAGATTGACCCAAATTTATTTATTTTTTGATATGGAGATTGACCCAAACTTAAATCCTTAACCGAGTGGTGCCAAGCACACTACCACTAATTGGGCAAGCATTGGCTCCCCGGTTTGCCCTCAATTACTTATTACATATTGTAAATATATAGTACTTTTAGTGTATACAATATGTTTATTATTAAAATTAAATTTTAGATTATCATATATATCCTTGAAAACGTTTTAATTTTAGGGGTATGGTGGTAATTTTTCTAGTACCCCTTATATAAAGCCCTAAATCTAACCCCTAACCCTAATTGAATCTCTCAACTTGTCTCGTCTCTCAGGCTCTTATTCTATCACTCAGCTGCTCTCTCTAATTTCACTCAACAACTATCTGGCTCACTCTATCACTCAGGTTGGCAGGAGGTGTGGAAAAAAAACCTTGTTAAATAGTATCCCAAAAAGTTTTCTTCATTCTTCTTCTGGTTCTGGGTCTGTCGAGACCTTTGAGGACCGGACTAAGGCCTAGCCCGTTTAGGTCCTCTGAGGGTCAGGACCTGTAACGACCCTAAATCCTACCTTGATCAAAATAGGACCTTGGGTCGCCACATTTCTTAAACCTGCTTAAATCCCCTGACATACAAGGCATACAACACGAGTCTCCAAATATGAGAGTAATAAAATTTCGATATATAGAACCAAACCATCCTGCTCAAGTCTATACTCAACATAACAACCCACTATAAACAAATAGTCTAATACCAAACTGTAAAATAATCTAATGAGCAACATCAGCTAAGAGTCTATTACAATTTTCTTAACCGAAACAAAACATAAACAACTAATAGGGGTAACTATCAAAACCCCTGGCTCCCTCCTCAGAAGGCTCACCTACTCATCCTTCCTCGACGTAAGCCTCCTCAATCCACGGCTCACCTACAAACTCGGGCTCCACACCTGCCAAGACAATGGTCCGACTGAGTACAAAAGTACTCGGTGTATATAAAATTCAAACAACAACATAGTATCACTGCACTTAGTTAGAATCATAATCAATAGCATAATAACATAATCAGAGTGTGGAAGAACATATACTCATATAATCACCTTGACTCGTGTACTTGTTAGAACTTTAAACTTAGAAGACAACATACTTATGAGATGCTTATGCTTGTGAGACCACGTGCTTGTGAGATGCTTATGCTTATAAGTCCTTGAGCAAATTATTCAAATCATGCACTTATTCAGATCCCTCATTGAGCTTATTCAATCTATCAGGCATATGCAATGCTTATGCTTATAAGTCTTTGAGCAACTTATTCAGAACATACACTTATTCAGATCCATCATTGGGCTTATTCAGTCTATCAGGCGTATGCAATACTTATGCTTGTGGTCCACATGTGTGACTTATGAGACTCTTACCTTAACATACACATGCATTTGTGCATACGTGTCGGAATTAACATTCGAGTTGGTCATCACTTAGATTTTGATCTCACACCATAGAAACTTCACTATACTGTCCCATACCATATAGTTAGAGAATTTCCGGTTTAAAAGATTTTCTTCTAAGTAATGGCTTACCCGAATATCAATTACCATGCAACATAATTAGGCATAATTTGACAAACAATTACATATATATACCTTGTCATGATCCTTAACATAATTCATAATCAATTTCACAAATATTCATTTATGAGTTATTCATTTTCCATCACATTGGCCCATCCTCCATTTCTCACCATCATCCACATACATTTCACATCAATGCACAACCAAACAATCCATTCACATACATTCTCATCCTCTCTTTCACTTATCCATAGTATTAATCATCACATATACATTCTCATCCTCTATTTCACTTATCCATAGTATTAATCATCACATAATAGTTCATAGAAACGTAATCTATATTCACAAATCCATTCCTATACAAAATAAACCATATTCCATATTCCATATTCCATAGTCTACAATCTTAACATAAACATGATAATACTCTATTATATCTATCTTAAACAATCTTAAACACATATAAATTCATAATAGGGTTGAGTTGGATAGAATATCAACCTTTGGGATCCTCCTTGGATCCAAAACACTCCCAGGAAGATTTGAAGTTGATTTTCAAGATTTCCATGAAATCTACAAGCAATCTCTTTCTTCTCCAAGTAATTTCTTCCTTACAACCCTAGGTTTTCTCTTCCCTCTTTATCAAATTAGGTTTAGAAAAGTTAGAACCCTAAAAACCTCGAAATAGAACCTCTACTTATAGCCTAAGGGTTTAAGACCCTGATTTCCATAACTCTTTTAAAAACTTGAATCGCGACTTGCGATCGATCGTCATATTGGGCGATTGATTGTCGCCTGCCTGGTGATCAATTGTCGCATCTGCTACTATCGATCGTCACATCTGCTGCGATCGATCGTCGAAGAAACAGAAGCTTCCCAAATTTTCTGGTTTAGGTCGATCGATTGTCACACAAAATAGGGGCTTGCCCAGATTTCAGGTTCTGGGTGATCGATCGTCAGCTCTGATTTTTCACCCTATTAACACTTAAAACATTTAAACCCACTACACCGCTTAAAAAAAATTAAATATGCATAAAAACATAACAAGAGACTATTATACCTATATTAATTGTATTAAAGGTATGAAAGAAGGTTCGGGTCTCTACATTCTTTCCCCCTTATGAGAATTTCGTCCTCGAAATTTATGCACCTTAGTTGAATAAGTAAGGATATTTTTCACGGACATCGGCTTCTCTCTCCCATATGGCTTCTTCCTTAGAGTGATGCTCCCATTGTAAGATCACAAGAGGAATGACCTTAGTACGTAAGACTTGCTCTTTCCGATCCAAGATTTGAGTCGGTTGCTCAACTAGAGTCAAATCTTCTCGGACTTCCAATGGATCTAAATCACTGACATTCGAAGGATCTGAGATGTGCTTCTTCAACATGGAGATGTGGAAGACGTTATGCACACTTTCCATGTGAGGTGGCAAGGTGACCCGATAAGCAACTTCCCCGACCCGGGTGATGATCTCAAAAGGACCCACGTATCTCGGACTGAGCTTGCCCCGCTTGTCGAATCTCATCACCTCTTCGTAGGTGAGATCTTGACAAATACAAAATCTCCAACTTGGAACTCAAGATCTCTCCTGCGAGTATCGGCATAGCTTTTCTACCTACTTTGAGTTGTTTTCAACCTCTCTCTGATCAACTGAACTCTATCCACAGTCTGACCAACGAGCTTGGGACCCAGAAGCTTCCTCTTGCCAACTTTGTCCCAACACAATGGTGAACGAAAAATCCTCATATAGAGTGCCTTAAATGGTGCCATCTGAATACTCACTTGATAGTTATTGTTGTATGCAAATCCAACAAACAACAGGTGATCATCCCAACTACCCTGAAAGTCTAACATGCAAGCCCGTAGCATGTCCTCTATGATTTGGTTCACCCTTTCAGTTTGCCCATCTATCTGTGGATGAAATGTCGTACTGAAATCTAAACAGGAACCCATGGCCTGCTGAAAACTCTTCCAGTATCTGGAAGTAAATCTCAGGTTTTGATTAGAAACAATACTAACTGGCACTCCATGCAAATTAACTACTTCTTTGATATAAAGGTTGGTCAACTGGTTGGAATTGAACATGGTCCGATACGAAAGGAAATGAGCCAACTTAGTCAATCGGTCGACCATAACCCAAATGGCATCAAAGTTCTTAGCCGTCCTTGGCAGACCAACAACGAAATGAAGGGAATCCAGATAAAAAATTATGCAGAAAACCGGATCCCGAGAATCTTTACGCCATAGAAAGCAACTAATACTATCTATAAGTTTTAGTCATAGTACCTCGGTGAATGATGTTCACCGGTGAAGCAAAAACCAACTCGAATCGTCAGAACTCTTTGTAGAGATTTGTCGAAGAAATACTCGAAGTTCGATCCTTTTTCTTTGCTATCCCCACGATGCTTTGGGATCTCCACTTGGTATTGTAGAAGCAAAGAGAAGAAGAAGAGATTGGTGTAGATTTTCTATCACCCAAAACACTAAGGGTTCAAAACCCTAAGCCTTCAATCACTTTGGAGGAACCCTAAAAGCTCACGAAAATCCAAGGGGGTATTCCCTCGGGGCTCACGGTTTTGGAGAGGGAGAGAGAGAGAGAAAATTGAGAGAGAGGAAGTGTTGTACGGTCATGGGGTGTTGGGGTATATTTATAGGATTTGAATCTTATCCTAATCCTTCTCCAATTACAACTTATCCCTTAGGAATTATTAATTAATAATAATTCTAACTATTAATTAAATAATCTCCTAGTTTATCTATAACTACTTTAGTTATAATAAACCTACTAATTTAGGAGTCGTTTTCTCAAAAGAATTCCCTAAATAATGAGATTAGTCAACTCTCTCAAACCAAGGAGTCCTAATCAAATTAAGAAACTATCCAAGAGGGGGAGGGGGAGGGGGAGGGGGAGGGGGGGGGGGGGGGGGGGGGGCTTCAATGGAGTCTTGGACTCCTAGTTGTGATACAATTCCAACTTCTTCTCCTTTAATCTTGCATTCCAAGTATTGAAATCTAATTCCATAAAATAAAAAGTAATTATTTAATAATTATTCAATTAACAAAATCCTAATCCAATTAAGACTCTCCAATTGGGCGCCCACCCTAGGGATTAAATCCCATGGGCTTGGGCCCATTAATAAGGTCCACTATTGAAGGGTTTTATGGATATGGGTCAAACCCATTTCCCCTTATGTTGGGTTAATTAAATAATGATTAATATTATCCTTTAATTTAAATTAACAATTAATTTAAACCATAGATTAACATTTAATCTTTAATCAATGATTAACATTTAATCAATTGTTTGAGCTTGTATTTCTTTTGTGAGTATCTCCACAGATTACTCTGAGACATTCACACCTTGGCTTACCCAATGTTATCTTATTGACCCTAAATAAGATTTACATCGGAATTGCAAGTGACATGAGATATCCATATTGCAATTGAATCCCAGTGTAAGAACATTAACCATTAAGGATCCTGCCACATGAACTTTTTAATTCAATTGATCATTCCAATTACATTATCTCTAATGGGCATTTGAGATTATTTATACTATCTAACTCATAGCCCATTGCACATCATCCAGGTTTCCAAGAAATTTGATTAAGCTATGAGAAACAATTTCTCATGTAAAACATTTTGATAAAAACCTTTTATAAGTATAATATATTTTAATAAAAATATATTTCAAAACTTATTTTGTTTCAAAATCACCTGATCAGGATTTGAGCTTAATCGACTGTCTTACTTGGAACTTGGATAATCTCTCAAATTAATGAGCATGAATTTCTTATTTGAAATTTATCATGACTCGAACAACTTTCTGACTATCCAACTGTCACTGTATCGTAATCCCTAAAATAGAGAGTACTTTGGTGGAATCAAAACAGTCAGATTACTGTTCAATTATAAATGAACTCATCAGATCTAAGGATCATTAAAACTGTTTAATGTGAATGAGAGACAAACTATCTGATAGTATGTTTATGCAAGAGATCTCTCATTGTATGCAATCAGTCAATGTACATTTAAGCACTCATATGCTGATATGTAGTCTCCACTACAATAGTTTGAGATAAAACTGCATCTCAACCATTGAGAACATCTTAGCATTGTGACAGCCATATAAGTGAAGTGCCCAGCTTCACCCATAGCTGTGACTATATAAGGTATAAGAAACTGGAAAGCTATATCTGCCTGTGATAGTCCTATCACATAGCTTTCCTACAATATATTCTAAGGACCTTTATCGATATCTCATATCGTATTGATCATCTCATGATCATGGTCAATTACCCATAATGAATACACAATAGATAAAGAAGATGTCCCTATTAATCTAATTAATAAGAATCTTACAATCTAAATGATTTTTCTGGGCATCATGTCTAATACGAAATCCATAGAGATATTTTTTCATTTCCACTCAGGAATAGGTAGAGACTGAAGAAATCCTGTTTGTCTCTGGTGTTCGGCTTTCACTTGCTGACAAACCAAACACTTGGACACATAAGTAGCAACGTCCTTTTTCATACCTTTCCACCAGAAATATATCTTGAGGTTCTGGTACATCTTGGTATCTCCTGAATGGATAGTGTACTTAGACTTGTGTGCTTCGTCTAGAATCTTCCTTTTTAAATCCTCATTATCCAGAACATAAAGTCTGTCTTTGAAGGAAATCTCACAATTTCTCAAGGAGAAACCTTCAAACCCGCTGCTAATCAACTTGTTCATAACAGCGTGCATTTATCCATCATCCCATTGCAGGTTTTTAATCTTGTCCAAGATAGTTGACCTGATTACAATATTAGCCAACAAAGCTCCAAATGATCCAACACTAAAACCCGCATCGAAACTAGATACTTCTTCAAGGAGCTTCCATTCTTGGACTATCAACTGTGCCAAGAATCCAGTAGGTTTTTGGCTTAGTGCATCCGCCACTACATTTTCTTTCCCCGGGTGGTATTGGATAGAGCAATCATAATCTTTGAGGAATTTCACCTAACAGCGTTGTCTCAAGTTCAGCTCTTTCTGCGAGAACAAATACTTTAGACTCTTGTGATCGGTGAATACTTCAAACTGCTCACCATACAAGTAATGTCTCTAGATTTTTTAGAGCAAAAACTACTGCTGCCAACTCCAAATCATGGGTAGGATAGTTCTTTTCATGGTCTTTCAACTGCCGGGAAGCATAGACAATCACCTTCTCGTGTTGCATAAGAACACAACCTAACCCATTGAGTGAAGCATCACTGTATACCAAATGTACAAAATTATGGTATGGGCAATGCTCATTGTTCAAACCATAGATAAAGTCTACTCCAATTAAAGTTTTAGTTGTAGCCAAACAATGGTGATTTATGCATTAACTAAGTAATTAAGGGTTTAGAAGTTATTAGTTTCCTGGATGGGTTAGGATGAATTGGTCTAGGGATACTCCTGTAGTGTACTCCCAAATATACTCCAAAATCCTAACCGTTTATCTCAATTATTAAACAGTTAGGATTAGAGCTGATGTGGCATTGGAAAAGACAAAATAAGCCAACTCCAATCATAGCCCTTAGTGGCTAGTTATAAACGGTTATGATTAGGGAGTATATCTGGGAGTATATTTGGGAGTACCCATAGAGCAACTCGGGTTAGGATACTAATAACTAAGTGCCTTATATAAAGTAAAGTGAGGCTATCGTCCCAGATCCAACGCTAGAAATGGCCTGCAGTAAGCCTTTTAGAGTTTGAAGACAATGTGCATTGTCGTGACTAACGACTAAAAATTATCTAATCCACTATTGTCTTCTTCAATGACAGAAATAAGTAACGATTCTGACTAGATCCTTAGTATAAAGTATAATATGTGGTATAAGAGTATATAGTGTTCAATCATGTTCAAGAATGCATAAAGAATTATCTGTTAATTTTTAATAGAATTTAAATGGATATTTCCTATCGCCGGAGAACCACCGGTCTAATGCAAAAGACAGATACTATGATCTTTATCGAAGATTAAATGCAATGTTGATAAGGGCAGTAACTCTCCCATTTCCAAGCCTTGCTGATACATAATACACATATCTCTTCTGCTATAAAAGGTGTCCATGGTAACTCTACATGATTCTCTCCATTAGATCAAACACTTTCAGTCTTAGCAACTCCATTGTGATGATACTTCGTCATTTTATAATATGAATAAAGCTAGAAAGGGGAAGTTGCCTGGTTCCTGTTCTTTCTCTTTTGGATAAACCGTTGCAGAGATCTCTTCATGGAAAGATCTGGAGGGCTATACAGTGGAGATGGCAGTGCCGGTGACACCGGCTCCAATGGAGGCGTGTTCATCCTCTCATCCGTTTCTTTTCTTGCTAGCCATATGATGGCTCTTGCCTGTATTGTATGGAAATTTACCATTAGGGATAATCGTTGTATCCATTTTTTTGTCACTTAAGTCTAGTAGTTGCACCGTGGCTACAAATGTCCTCTCTAACTGTAGTTAATCAACATTAACCCTTAAAATTAATGTTATTCCTACTCAGAAAAAGAATAGTGATTGGGTGCACTTGATAGTATCTACTATCGTGCACTGGGCCGTCCAAACATTGATGATATGTGACCCACTATTTAATGCATGTTAAGCCATCAATATTTGGGCTGTTGGATTCTCCAACAGTCTAGTCCATTGGCTATTATATTAATAAAGAATCGTGATCTTCTCCCAATTGGTACTGGTGACGAGACCGTCAGTAACCACTCAGAAGGTGCCACACACCACAAGAAACAAAGGAATTACCCACGGTTTTAATTCCATGGGTAAAAGTAAATTTCCGTCAGAATTAGTAGTAGCCACAGAATATTGTCCGTTGGTAGTCCGTGGCTAATATGAGTGTGAGTAAAACCTATAGCCACGGTAATGTCTTCCGTGGGTAAGTACCCACAGACTTATTTCCGTGACTATTACTCCATTTTGAATTCCGTTGGTGCCTATATATTATTCCCACATAAATTTGACCGTGACTATTGATTATTACCCACGGAAGTTGTTCCGTGACTATACATTATTACCCATGGTAATTTTACCGTGTCTATATATTATTCCCATAGAAATTTGACTGTGACTGTTGATTATCACCCACGGTAATTTTACCGTGCCTATATATTATTCCCACAGAAATTTGATCGTGACTGTCGATTATTACCCACGGAAATAAAACCGCGTCTATACTTATTACCCACGGTAACTTTACCGTGACTAATACCATACATATAATTTTTTACATTACCCACAGTAATATTTCCGTGGGTAATTCCTGTGGAAAAAAAAAAAAAAAGGGACCTATTTGCATTTGCAAAGAAGCTGTCACCTGTTTACCTGTTTTCAAAGGTAGATATAATAGTCATTCCTGTATGAGAGCCCTATAAATCTCTAAGGCCAACACACCCCATATATTGTCTTCAAAAGAATTAACACCAAATTCAAACCAGCAAGCTGGTGGGCTTTTAAGGGTCCAACCAAGTATCAACATAAGATTTCTAAAAATTACGTTAAAGGCCATATTACCTTCAGCAACTCATCTCTCCCACCACCTTGCAGTACCTGAACCTTCCTCGTCTTCTCTTGCAAAAGAAGCTTCACAACCTGTCAATAGTTCAGATATTACTTTCGTACTATACTATCAAACATCCCGTGCGATGCACGGAGGGTAGAGTATAAAACATATAAAGAATGATAATGATAAACATAAATAAATAAGGAATGATAAATGTACATGGATACAACTAAAGAACTCACTACAGTGTAAGTAATAAGATGAATGCCTTGGTGCACTCCTCGTGCGGAAGATGGCCACATCTAGATACTGCAACTAGTCTCTGCAACACAATAAAGCACAATGTATTATATGGGGGGGGGGGGTTAATTTTGCTTTCACAATAAACCAAATCCTACTTTCACAGCTGTACCCAGGTATTAACAGAAAATAAACATCTGCAGACACAGAATCACATTGATTAGATCAGTAGAATATGAAAGTCCATTGAGAAACCTACTAATGGTAAGTATATCATCAAAGCATGTTGAAATTGAGTTCCTAGAAGAACCCAGCAGCTCAAGTAGCAGTAAACTAATCACAAGTATGACACATGTTGTAGCAGAAAAGAGAATAGGGAGAATTTCCTATACCTAGTATCCAAGAAACCAAATTGTGGGGGAAATTTTGAGAAAATTTGACTCAGATTTCTCTAAACCAAAGCTTTTAAGAAAAAATTTATATTTGGTTATGAGTCATGGATATGCCATAATTAAAGCATCAAGGGCAATTTCAACACCAATTAACTTGATGATTCCAAGTATGGGGCAACCCCTCCACTAATGCTGTCTATGGTGTTTTATAGCAACTCTCATTTTTCCAGTGCCAACCATTGGGAACAGAGAAGTAAGTAGCACAATGAAATAACATGTTCCTATTAGTTGAGTGAAATGAAGTCTGACGTTTTTTTAGATGGTTACTGTTCATGAACAAAGACTGAAAAGGATTGCAAAATCATCTATATGGAGCAGTGAGTATTTTAGGAGAAATTGATTCTTAATCTTAAAAATGGTTTGATACAGTCTAATGAAGACATGGAAATGGTATTTTAGCAACAAAAGAAAGAATATTACAAAACAATGTTTGGTACATAAATCTTATTTTCAATCAATAATGATAGAACGTATATCGCCAACATGAAATTCAATAACCAGCTATATCATAAGTTAAATTATAAAGCAAATCTTGGTTTCATTTTCCTTGTGACAGACCTGGAAGAGGAGGGAACACTGGAGTGTTTCATTATAAATTCCATTTGAAAATCAATCGTTATTTTCTTCTTTTTCCCTCTCGTAATGATAACGATCTACTACTGGTGATAATGTCACTGCTAAAAGAAAAATGGACATTTTACAAAACAATGCCAACAAACAAGGTCACTGACAAAGATCAAAACAGACCATCTTTCTAAGAAGTGTGATGGCCAATCAAAACATGACAAGCCGAACAGAAAATTAGACAAATTAGGATACGAGACATGGGTTTGCTCGGAGGTTCCAACAAATAAAAAGCTCAGATAAATATAATTCTGAGTACCATAACACTCACCCTAATGGCAAAACAAATTGTTACTTCTTTCATTTTGGTTCATGTCATTAACAGAATCATAAAATAAGTTGTATAGAGAATATGTTAAATTTTTCCAATACCACCCAATACGTAGCTAAGATGAAGCTATTGCATCATAATAGCAGTTACTATTCTCTTCATCTATTTTTAGCACATCACCGAATAATTCAAGCGTACAACAAAAGATGTTGGATGAAAGAAGAGCCATTCCTGGAAATAAACTTTACGAAGATCAAGAGTTACATATCAAGTTCGATATTGAAGGTTGTTCCCTTCGTCATCCAATATTTCTACTTTCTAAAACGTGCTTAAGGTTGCGTTTGGATGAACTTCTAAATTGACTTGTACCAATTTTTTGCTTTAAAAAAAATCAAAAGTCGATAGAAACCATGTTTGGTACTTTGGTTATCCGCATAACTTCTGACTTTCAGAATCAAAAGTTAGTAAAAGTCAGAAAATAACTTTTCTAGGAAGCTAGCCCAAGGAAACTTCCATGGAAAGCCGAGATTTTAACTTTTTTTTAAGTTACTTTTCTTTACAGTTCTCGTAGAGAAGTCCTTATCTTAGAGAAGTTTATTCAAACAAGCACTAAGAGTTGAGAGAACTCGAGTGACTCCAAACTCTACGAATGTTCTTCCTTATAATCCAAAGTATGCATGAAGTTATCAAGAGCTTAGAGCGATAGCACTTTTTTCTCACAAAAAACTATTCCAATAATTTAACCTGTAAGTTAAATATCCAAGCTTTAAAATCTCAATCAATTTGACTAAGAACTAGTCTACACAAGTGGATATAAAATGATTAAAAGAACATGAACAACTCTCAAAATGCATATTCGTTGTGAGTAAATAAATAATTAGTTTTTATCATATTACTCTCATATAATGGTTTGAGGAAAAGGAAATTACTACTCTCAGGTAATGACTTTAGATAAAGAGAAGAAATTAAATGTGTTGAGAGAAGGTGGTGATATACCAAATTGTATTTTACTCGCAATTCAAGTAAGATCGACAACAGTATGAAATAAAAGAATGTTATATAAAAAAATTGGAATCATATCTAAAGTGCTGAAAACCTTCAGTTTCATGTACTTACAGTAGAGCTTTGCGTAAAGCTAATTCATCTGCAATAAATAAATAAAATGTTAGCAAAACCCCTAATTTCCAATTCATAAAACTTAATGAAATGGAAGAAATACAATAAAGCAATTAAAATAGGAGAAATACCTTAAACTAATTTGAATCAACCAACAGCGAAATCGTATTACCTTTTTCTTTCTTGCTTCCCGAAAGTTTCAATACAAAGAAGATCAAAAGAATTCAACACTTATAACGGATAAAAAAATACTCTTAAAATTACAGAGAAGAGAACAATGAGTAATCCTTATACATAAACCCTTGAATTTCGACCCTAACTTTCGATTTAGCAGCAAAAACAATAAGAAAAAAGAATCAATTAAGGAGTTTCACTTCTTAATTAAACTGACTAAACAAGTTGAAGAAATATGGTTAATATTACACAAATGACCTTATCCACGAGGGCAATCACAAAAAGAAAAGTAGGTGCGTGACACATAAAGACAGATCATGTCATCAATGCTGGGTAGCATCTGGCGGCTGGGTTTCGTCTGTGTCATACTCTGAAAATGTGGTCATATTGTTAACATTCCGCTGGAAGCTATCCATAAAGCCTTGCATTCGTGTCACTTGGCCTTGCAGGGAAGAAATGATTTCCCCTTGTGACTGTATCATTGCCATGAGCGCCGCCTCAGATGCGGTATGTCGAGCCTCTGATGCGGTATGTCGAGCTTCAGATGAATCCAATTGGCGTTGCAACCGCTCAGAATGTGCTGTGGCGCCTGCTACACGCATATCAGTGGGTGTGACCCCATGCCCATATGTACGCACACAGCCATGAGTGTCGGGGCCCATGACTTGCGTGAAAATCTCATTTCGGGCAGTTCTGCTAGCACTGCTATTAGGGCGCTGGGTTATGATCTCATTAACCTGCCTCTGAAATCCATAAACGATTCAAATCAAAATAGGCGGCTACCAAATTTAAGGCAATACGGACATTTTAACACTGATAATATTATAGATTCCTTTAGCATTCACATACCATCACTGTCTCGGATGCTTCATCCACAAGATTCCCATCCCGTTTTGTATGAGTGAGCGTCCAAAACGTCAACTTATCGGGCTCCTCTCCCTCGGGATGTGCACGTTGCTATAAACATAAACAATTTACAAAATTAAACAAATGTATACAAATTGAAATTAAAAATTAAGAAAGTAACACGAACATGTTAAAATTAAACAACCTTGAAGAAAGTAACACGAACATGTTAAAATTAAACAACCTTGAAGAAAGTAAAACGAACATGTTAAAATTAAACAACCTTAAAGAAAATAACAAGAACATGTTAAAATTAAAACTGAAACAGAAATCCCAAAATCGATCCCAAACACAGTATATATAATGCAGTAATAATGTTGTTTTTAAATCCAAAGAATGATCGAGGATTTAAAATTTCGATATAAAAAATAAGTGTCAATTTCAGACTGCTACAGTCCCTAAACATGGTCAGACATTCAGATTTTGATCAACAATCATTGACCATAAATTTGGAGTGCAATATAGTATAATCAAAAATCAAATACGGAGGTTGAGGCACCCAGTTATCAAGCAAAATCTGGAATGTAATGCATCTCATAGAAGAATTACAAAAAAAAATAATCAGATTTTAAGCATCGATTGTCGAGCATAAATCTGAATTGTGATACAATCTAAACAAGGATCAAGCATTGAGATTAAGGCACTCAATTAGAAAGCAAAAAAACTGGACTGCAATGCATACTTTGAACAACATAAATCAAACCTATAACAACGTGACAATGAGCACAATTTTGGACTGTAAAAAAGTGATCGAAAGTTAAGATATTATAAGAAATTATTATATATTTATGTAAAATTTGATGAAAGTATATATACGGACACAAATATATAGATATTTTTGTAATATATAAATTGGTATGATTTATGATAATTAGGTTAATCAACCAAAAAGGAATAACAATCACAGTATTGATATATGAAGAGAAAGAATCAAGTGTATCTCCCTTTGGGGAGGAATGACTCGTGTTCGAGTCCTGGTGTGACCGTTGAGCGCCCACCCTTGAGTTCTAACCATCCTAGACATAGATAGAAAAATAATGTAGCTGAATATTTTCCATCGAGATGTTCCCAGGCTGGGGTGTCGGCAGGATGCCGTAACACCCCATCTTTGGTGCGACCCTCTGCATGCCATCGCATGAATGAAGCTGTCTTGTCAGGCATGAACAACCTTTGAAGTCTGGGCTTCAAGGGAAAATGACGCAATATCTTGGCAGATATTCTATGATCTTTGGAAGATGATGGCTCTACCATTTCTCCGCTATGCTTCCACCTTGAAGTCCCACACATCGAACATACACTATCGTTGACAGATTGCTTCCAATACAACATGCAATCATTAGGGCATGCATCAATCTTGTTGTACCCGAGCCCTAATTCCCCAATAATTTTTTTAGTGTGATAGAAAGAGTTAGGCAACGTTTCACCATCGGGTAGTGCCTCCTTCAGTAGCTCCAGCAGCATGGTAAATGATTTGTCGCTCCACCCATTCAGACACTTTATATGAAATAGCCTAACAATGAAGGAGTTTACTGAATTTAGTGCAATTCGGGTATAGTTGTTGCTTGGCATCCTTCACCAACCTATAAAATCTCTCAGCTTCCACATTAGGCCCTTCTCTTGATTCACTGGTCCCACCAATGTCATCTGTAACTCCGAATGCCCTGTGCAACATTCCGTGCATATCATCATCTTCAGATAGTTCATCTTCAACTATTGGGCCCCTTTTGTGTGGTAATTCCCCGTGAAAAATCCAAACGTTGTTGGCATACCCCTATAAAAATCCATCAACTATCAAATGTTCTTTTACTTGTGGTCGATACCTTGAAAAAATGTTTGAACATTGCTTACACGGGCATTTGATCTTTCCATTGTACTCTGAATGGTCGAATGCAAAGTCTAAGAATCGTTCGACACCCGCTTCATATATAGGGCTTAGCCTGTTTAAACTGACCCAAGTCTTATCCATAATGGATTCCTGAAGAATAGAAGATACAAGGACACTGAAATAGAACAGAAGACAATAATGAAATGCATGTGACATACCATTATGATTTTAATGTAACAGGTGAGGTTAACCTATCCCATCCAGGAATACATAATCCCCAAGAGTCAATTGCTCTAGTCATTTTATCCATATTGAAGAAGAAATTTTGGCAGCATTTCCCCATGGCTCTTCAGGTACACGATTTAGACAAGTGGGGAACATGTCACTTTAATTGTCTAAATATGTACCCAAAGAGCAATGTGAAGCACTGCCAAAAATTTCATCAATATGGATTACACTGACAAAAGCGATCAACTGTACTGGGGATAATGCATTCCTAAACTGTCCACACAGACAATTCAAGAATCAATTGCATGCAAGAGTAAATGCTTGTCACACAGTGATTCTTGAACGGGAGATCTAAGGTTTCAATGAATGCATGCACATGAATCTTAAATGAATAAAGGAAGGTGTTAGGTACGCCTAACACCTTCTTCCAATTATGATAACAAACTACATGTGGTTAGTCAAGTTACATAACTTATGGTTCACTGGATGGTAAATAAAATAATGTCAAGTTCATACAGAGCCAATGAAATGCCCAAACAAGTTAATGTTAGTTAAGGAATAACAAACATTTAGTAAAAGTGCCATGAAATAGAAGCAATTTACTGAAACTCCAATTTTCAAAAATAACATTTCATTAATATTCTAACTACTCCAATTAAAGTTTTAATTGTAGCTAAACAATGGTGATTTATGCATAAACTAAGTAATTAAGGGTTTAGAAGTTATTAGTCTTCTGGATGGGTTAGGATGAAAACACTCCAAAATCCTAACAGTTTATCTTAATTATTAAATGGTTAGGATTAGAATTGATGTGGCATTAGAAAAGATAAATAAGCCAACTCAAATAATAGCCCTTAGTGGTTAGTTATAAATGGTTATGATTAGGGCGTATATCTAAGAGTATATTTGGGAGTACCTGTGAGCATGGTTTTTTTCCTACCCAATTTCACATTATATGGTTTGACTGAGAGTCGCCACCTATTTATTCTTATGGATAGTTCCCAGGATTGTTCATTTGGATAAGACAAATGGTCTAATCAGAGTTAAGGTAAGCGGTTCGATTAAGCCCCGTGGAAGGTGTTAGGTACCCCAGGACCTCCATTTTACAATGGTTATTTACTCCCTAAACTTAAGTCAATTTTAATCTCAAAATTAATTATAATGTCCAAGTGTTTAAAAGAATACTAATCCAAGAAATATAGAAAGCTAGATGACTAGGGTCGAACCCGAGTTGGGTTGCCTACGTACTCATATGGTGAGATAAGACCGAGCGTAGTTCTGGCACATGAGCCTGTGCCAAGGTTAGGGTGTGTGTGTGTGTGCATAGGGTGTTCAAGGGTCTAGCCCGGAGGCTAGGGTTTAGTTGACGGGTTGGTCAAGTGCTAGGTCAAGTCCAACCGCAGTTAGAGGGTGTTAATCATGGTTAGGTGGACTAACCAAGGTCAAGGAAGTCAAAAAACTCTATTTTTGGGTTTTTAATATTTTTTTGGTTTTTTTGGCATTTTTGGGGAATTTTTCAAAGAGTTAAGCATCTTAACCATAGTTAAAAAATCAATCGGAGGTGGTGCAAAGCTTGAGGCGACTCCGGAGATGGCCTAGGAACCTAACTGATGCTGCACAAGGGACTAGATGAGTGGCTAAGGATGAAGGGAGGCAGGTGGAGCTCGGGTAGGGGTTGGACGTGAAGAATGGGAGTGTAGAACCCATGGGGGAGGCTTGGGATTTATAGAGAAGAAGGGAAGGTCCACAAGGGCCTTTGGGTAATCTCTACAGGCGTGGAGAACCAGCGGTGAAGGACTTAGGTGGCTGCAGAGGGGTCTGCAACACGCAAATGCAGAAAGCCAGGTGTGGCGGTAATCGAATTACCGCCACTCAGAAATGCTGAGTTTTTGGAGTGTTGGTAATTCGATTACCGACACTCATGGGTTATTTCTTCTTTGGGCCACGCCCTGGCACACTTGGGTTGAAAGCGAGGTAGGTCACCTATTTCGGGGATTTTCCCGCCTACTTTCGAATTGGGGGGGGGGGGGGGGGGTGGGGGCCCCACCTTAATGGACCCTAGGGGTTGGTGGGCCCAAGTTTGGGCCCCCAAGGGCCTTGCTCTATGGATTTTGTGGATTTTGGACTGTAAACGGGCCTTGAGCCCATGGGGACCTAAACCTAGGTTTTGCTAGGGCTTAGGGTAGGGTTAGGCCTAAGGTTGGTTTTAGGGCTCACCTAGGGTTAGACCTAGGGTTGTTTGTTTGGGGTTTAGGGTATGTCTGGTGGTGGGCCTTGAGCCCGAGAGGGTTGTTCCTATGGTTGACTAGGGCTAGGTCTAAGGCTAGGTCTAGGTCTTACCTAGGGTTTAGCTAGGGTTTGTCTAGGTGTAAAAATTGGCTGCTTACATGCTTAATTAGAACCAGTGTTTTCATAACTGGACTGGTAGAGTGGTCGGTTTCTCATTCCATTGGTTCGTCCTTTTGTTAATTTAAAAAATCTTTTTTTTTTTCCATTTTCCCTCTTTTCTTAGTAGCTTCTGTCGATTTTTAACCCCGATTCCTGGTTCTGACGGTTCTTAATACATCCCAATTTTGAGAGGTTCCCGACCAGCTTCTGGTTTTACCAGTTCAATTAACCATCCAGTTGGATTTTAATAACACTGATTAAAAATGAGCCAGTCTATGGGTACTCCCAAAAATACTCCCTAATCCTAACCGTTTATAACCAACTACTAAAAGCCACCAACTACTAAAAGCCAGGATTTGAGTTGGTTTATTTTATCTTTTCTAATGCCACATCAGCTCTAATCCTAACCGTTTGATAACTGAAATAAAAGGTTAGGATTTGAGAATACACCTTGGGAGTATCCTAGACTAATTCATTAAAAATAAGGAAAAATGTGGTGCAAGAGTTTTGAGTGCCGGAGTATAATCTTGAGAAATCCCAAGTCCCAACTAATACACATGAGCGTGAAATCTAAGCATTCCATTCTTACGGGTGCCTCTAGCATTCCCTCGTAATAAATATAAAGGGTCTTTCACCTAAAAGGGTATGCTTTGCTTTTCTATTACCTAATATGGTCGTAATACTATCTAATTTTTTTAAAAGTGAAATACCTATCCTACCAGGTGTGTATATAGATACAAACATTTAACTGTTCATGTTTTTTTAACTTTGAAGGAGAGGGACGATAGGAGGAGGTGAGATAGACGAAGTTTTGCCGGAAATTGCCGAAACCCTTGCCTGTTTGACCGGAAATCAAGGAAGTCATAGCATATTTTGCTGAAACCTCTTTTCTCTCTTTCTCTCATTCATTCATTTCTTTTTGCCTGGGCTCATTCATTCATTTCACTGAGCCATTTCTTCAAGCATTTGGACTGTTGTACTGCCAATGTAGACAGAGATTAAGGGGAAGAAGACAATTATCTTAACATTTGCAGAGAAATACAAGGCAAAGCATCAGCAAACACTTGGAGTAGTATTAAGACAAAGCAACCGAAAGGGTTTGATCAAACTCAAACCAAGGCGATAAAAAAAGCAAAAATTCTCAAATCAAAACTAGGCAATAAAAAGCTTCAAGAACACACAATCTATGCTTTGATCAACCCTCAGACTTGGATAACACAGAGCAAAAGACAAAAAATAAACAAAAACTCTTCTTAAAAAATCAGAACTTTCTCTCATTCTCTACCTCTCTCAATTTCAGACTCCCTTCTATTGCTCTTCTATTGCTTATGAGAAGAGGTGTTTCTTCTATTTGAGGTCCTTGTACGTTATGCATTTGAACATAAAAAAAAAAAGAGCTGTGAAGCTTGATTTCGGAAGGAGACGAAGAGGACATATCACCCAAATCACGAATCACAAATGAACCCTAACATGTTAATTTGGGGTTTTTATAGGAAGGGTAGAATTGGAATCTTTTGGGATGACTTGAGTTTCATACCCTTCTTGGTTAAAAGTTTCAAAGCATGCCTCGAAGGATAATATCTTTGGTTTAGGGTGATGACATAGTACTTATCCCAAATAAAGAGAGCCTTCCTATTCATACTCTATTCTAAGCCAAAGTTGTTGGTGCACGCCGCAAAAAATAATTATGGGACGTATTCTTCTGCAGTTGTAATCAATTTTCCCAAAATCAGTTACACCCCTGAGTGGCCACATGTCCCTTCTGACACATCTTAACCGTGGTTAAGATTCAGTCACTCCTAGGGTTTACCCACCTATCCTTAGTTTTTTTTTTTAAATAACACTAAATTTTGTGGTTTAATTTTTTAAACATTTTTTTTTTTAAACCAATGATAGATAGGTGAACCTTAGAGGTAGGTGAATCCTAACCACAGATAAATAGTGTAAAAAGGGACACGTGGTGACCACAGAGGCGTAACCGGTTTTGCCAAAAACCGGTTACAATTTGAGAAGATTACGTGTCTAATAAATTAAACACGCAACGCAACTACGCAGCTACGCAAGTGGACCGAGGAAACAAATCCCGCCAAATTCTGTTTCTCTAAGCAAGTGGAGTCCCGACGTAAGCCAACCACCATCTGCATCCTCATCTGTTGGACTTCGGACGTGTACCCAACTAACATGGCTTATCAGATGTCAAAATTACCAAACTATCCTTCATCAAACTATCCTTCTTAATATTCTGTAGGCCCTTCGGGGTATTGAAATGACTAAATTATCGTTCATTTAATACATTATTACAAGAATTTAGCAAAATGGTCGTTATAAACATGAGTTTTGCTAACACCCCGTCTCTTGCGTGAGGGGTAGGGGTGTGTCCTTCCAAGGGTGGAGGTCTAGGGATCTAATCCCCCAATGGGTAAGAGTTGCAAGGGCTTCACTGCCCCAATTAACTTTTGACCGACTGACTCTACTGACATAGGTAAATGATATTTGGTCCTTGTGGGGCCCTAAAAAAAAAAAGAGTTTTGCTCCATTATTGAAAATGATCCCATGGCTTGCTCCAATGGTAGGGTGTGACCTCTCTCATAAGAGAGATCTTGGGTTCCAATCCTACATGTGCTATTAACCGTAGGTAAATGATACCCCTAGCAAAAAAAAAAAAAATTATTGCAATTAACCATCATAGAGTACACACTAGGGCTTTGTCCGAGTGGTAGTGTATCCCCTACATTGGGGGGAGGTATCGGGTTCAATTCCCGAGAGGGTGGGAGTTTGTATATACTCTCCACCTGCCCACTAACTGAACAGATAATAACACCTAACCGGCGTTGCGGCCTAAATGTATATCTCGAACAAAAAAAAAACAGAAAGGGTTAAGCGAATAATTCATCTTAACTACCATGAGCTTTGCATTGAAATGAGGAGCTCTGCTTCAGCAAGAGAAGCTCAAGCTCTTACACTATTTTTTAAATATTTTGAAGCTCTTGACTTATTTTGAATGGAGAACACTTACTACTATTAGTAATTTTAAGTATATATGTACTTGTTTATAACCAATCTAATTCTTAGATGTGATTTATAAGTGAGGGTTTCGTCTATTTTTTTCTTTAGAGGATGTTCACTCACCATTTACTATCGTTATCAACTAACATAACTAACACAGAGAAATGAATGATGTCATGTACCCTAAAAACACACTCTGGGAATAACCCAGTGATAGGTGTATCCCTTCCTTAGGAAGAAGGTTCCGGGTTCCATTCCCGAGAGGGTGAGAGTGGGTTGCACTCTCCACCCGCCTTTAACTTAGAACAGACACTGATTTGCTAACCGGGGTTGCGGCCTAACCGTGTGTCTCATACCAAAAAAAAAAGTACCCTAAAAATGAAATTACTTTTTAATAATAACAATGGTTGTATTAATATTAAGAGTTTTGCTAACAAGATCACAATAAGGTCTTATGGTTGAGACTACACATTTCATTTTAAAAAAAAATTAAATAGCAAGTATCACTTTATTTTATAAGTTTGTTTTAATTTTGCAAGTTCCTTATAAAATGTTAACATTTTATAATAATTAGAAGTTTAAAAATTTAGAAATTCAAAAATTCGACTTCCCATGCTGTTAAATTGTTCTAAAAAGATGTCTCATTTTATAAGGAACTTGTAAAATTAAAACAAACTTATAAAATAAAGTGATACTTGCTATTTAATTTTAAAAAAATGAAATGTGTAGTCTCAATCCTAAGACCTTACTGAGGTCCTGTTAGCAAAACTCTTAATATTAATATAATCATTGTTATTATTAAAAAGTAATTTAATTTTTAGGGTACTTTTTTTTTGGTATGAGACTCACGGTTAGGGTTAGGCAGCAACCCCGGTTAGCAAGTCAATATCTGTTCTAAGTTAAAGGCGGGTGGAGAGTGCAACCCACTCTCACCCTCTCAGGAATGGAACCCGGAACCTCCTTCCTAAGGAAGAGATAGACCTCCACTGGGCTATTCCCATGGTGTGTTTTTAGGGTACATGACATCATTCATTTCTCTGTGTTAGGTATGTTAGTTGATAAGAACAGTAAATAGTGAGTAGACATCCTCTAAAGAAAAAAAAATAGACGAAAACCCTCACTTGTAAATCACATCTAAGAAATAGATTGGTTATAGACAAGTACATATATACTAAATTACTAATAGTAGTAAGTGTTCTCCATTCAAAATAAGTCTAGAGCATTTATACACCATGGCTTTGTCCCAATAGTAGTGTCCCAATAGTAGTATATTCCCTGCTTTGGGGGGAGGTATCGGATTCCATTCTCGAGAGGATGAGAGTTTGTATATACTCTCAACCCACCCATTAACTTAACAGATACTAACACCTAACTGACATTGTGGCCTAAACGTAGATCTCGAACCAAAAAAAAAAAAAGTCTCCGATGTGGAAAAGCATTGAGAGGTCTTAGAAGGTTAATTTTGGTTTTAATACTAATTACATTGGCATGTTTAAAGGGTAGGGATATATATATATGTTATTTTGTAAATAGTCACACATAACCAGGGCATTTCAGGAATTCTGTAGAAAGCTGCCGAAACTTTTTCTCTGTTGCCTTGTAGGTGTAGCTAAAAAGAGATAAGGATCACAACCAATTACGATTGAATTCAGAGAGAGTTCAATCCGCCAACATGTGTTCCTTTTAACCCTATAATATAACATTAGTTTTTTTTAAAAAAATTTATTTAAAAAATATTAACTCTAAAGGTTTAAAAATCCTTAACAGATTTAAATATTTTTATCCTTAAAAACCAAAGTTATATTGTTGGACAATGGTATAAATAAATCTTGACTACATTGAATAGGGGTTAAAAGGAATACGTGTTGGTACTAGGTTAATAAATCTTGACCACACTTAATAGGGGTTAAAAGCGATACGTGATGACACCGGATTAATAAATCTTAACCATAGTTAGTAGGGTTAAAAGAGACGTGTTAGCAGTGCGATTGAACTCTCTCCGAGTTCAATTGCAATTGACTGTGATTCGATCTCGTTAAAGTTCATCAATCATGGTTCACGGATATGCTTTGAGAAGTGCAATTCAAACGCGGAGAGAGAGAGAGAGAGATTTAGGATCTGGGTTTCTGGTTTTATTCCGAATCTTACCCAAAAAAACAAAGACAATCCATGCTTTAATAATTTTGGGAGGGAGAAGAGAACTGAGCGCATAGAGTGGTGGCAGTAGAAACCATTATCAATGGCAGCCAAGAGACCTCTACAGTATTTCTTGAAGAGGATTTGCAGGGGAAGGAGTTTCTCTGCTCTTCCTGAAGGCATCCCTTCTTCTTCCCAAGAGCTTATTAACTTGGAATATGAACATAGTGCTCACAAGTGAGCTTCTTCTCTGTTTCTCTCTCACTTGTTTAGATGATACTTACTTTTAAAATCTCCCTAATATATATCATCTCAATCTGTTCTATGTCTGGGTTTCTGGGGTTTGTTTATTTCCCCTTAATATGAATATATTTTCTATATTGTTATTCAGAATCTGAATTGAATTCCTTTGAATTGCTGTTTTCATATATGGGTTTAGTTTTATTGGATGACTTGTCATCTTCTGTCTTGGTTGATTCAGCTGTGGTAATGACATAAAATAAATTTTAAAAAGGAAAAAAAAAAAAAAACACTTTTCCTTTCTCTATTTTGATTTATTGTATTTTGGTGAAAGTGTTTCAACAAGAACATTTGTTTTGCAATTCATATCATAGTAAGCTTCTGTAGGCAAGGTTGTCGAAATTCATAGCAGGTGACAGATTCTTCCAGGGGCATATGAGATTTGTCTAGGCACCTTGCTGGGCTCCAATTAAATGGAACCCAAAATCATTATTTCCACTTACCATCTAGAGTAATATCAAGGGAGGATATAAATTAGGAGTCCATTGAAGGGAGCCCAGAGATCATTAACTTGAGTAAATGGCTTGGCAAGATCTCTGCGTAATATGAATACAATATTGTGGGGTTAATGGCTTTGGCTATTTGGGAAAGAGTCGAAAGACAAGGATTGTCTGTGGAGAAGAGTTAACGAGTTTGAATGGAATCCATAAGCTGTTTAGATACCTCTTAATGTGGGTGTGTGGAAGAAATTGTAACAAGATAGGAGTTTGAAAAAACATATGGATCCTTGATGTATTCGTGGGAAACTTAAGACCGAGTTTTCAAATCTATATTCACTGGTCTCTGATAATCAATGCGAGGTAGCTACCTGTTATGAATATAGACCGAGGGGCAAGGAGGAATCATTGGATCACCTATTTATCAATTATCCTTTGGTGAGCAGAAATTGGAGTCATTTCCAAAGCTGTTTGGGGTTTCATGGGTCTTCCTGTCTTAACTTTAAGTTCCTAGTCTCCTATTGGGTGTTTAGAAATGCCGACATGTTCATAAAGGAATCAAGAGGGCTCTATTGGGAGCCATTTGTTGGGGAGTATGGGAAGAGAGAAACAAGAGGACATTCGAGAGCCGTGAGGCCACAGTGGGTCAAGTAATCGAGGATATCCCAAGAATCTGTGTGAGTGGATTTTGTTGGGTTTAGTTGACCATGACTATCTCATATGCTATATTTCAACCTTTATCAAATTTGTCATTTTTGTTGTCTTTTGCAATGTTTTAAAACGTGAAGGCGTGAGGCGAGGCGTTAGAACCTTAAGATGCGTGAGGCGTAAGCCTCACAAGAAAGCTTCATGCTCATTAATTTTAACAAATAAATAAAATATAAGAACATTTACACACAAATTTTTTTTAAAAATTAATCAAAGATTATAGTGTATATATATACACCATATATATAGAAAGAGATACATTTATATATTTATATATGTGTGTGTGTGTGTTTATTCGTGTACATTGTGTGCGTTCGTATGGGCACACGCGTACACATAGGAAATACTATATAAATTAGTTGAAACAAATTTAAAAAATGACATTTAATTATCAGTTGTGGCTAAAAACCTAATTTTAGTTAATGAATGAGATGTACACAATAGACATAAAGCAAGTTTCAAGGCATGAGACGTGTGCCTCATGGGAGCCTCATGGGATTTAAGCCTCATGATTGAGCCTCAAGGCGTTTTTGTTAAGCCTTGCCCCGAGGCGTAAGCCTCACACGCTTTTTAAAACACTGGTCTTTTGTTACATTTTCTTTGTTTTTATTCTCCTTTTGCTTCTTTTTTTGTATGTGCTAAGTTCACCTATCAGTGATTAAGCTTATGCACTTATTTTATTGTATATATTGATCAACATATACCGATAAAAAAGAATATCTCATATTTCATTACCAGTTGGTTAAGATGTTAGTTATTTAACCTGCATAGGTCCAATCATTTCTTTCTTCAAAGCGAAGCTAGGCTGTATTACAGAAATTGGAATAAGTTTTGAATCCACCAGGTGTATTAAGTGTTTTATTGTGTACCCCCGTAAGAAATAGTATTTTTAGATTCTGGATTATATATTTTAACTAACTTAAGATTAAACTTCAGGTGACAATATAATGGGATATCTAAGCAATATATAATAAGAAAAATCATAGATCTGGTGGGTGGTGAACTATTGTATTATAATTTTGTGTAACATACACTAATATAATGTTATTTATCCTTGTAAAAGCTCAGACTGTGAAAGGTGGAACTTATTTGTATATTAACAGAATCACCAAAAAAACTGAAAATAAATGAGTAAATTTAAAAAAATGCCTCCCAAATCTATGTTAGACATGTGCATATTGTGTGCTTACAAGTTCATACAACTAGGCTTCAGTTCATTGATATCGAAATAAAACTACTTGTAATGAAAGAGCTTATTTATGTTAACATGGACGGTTGTCCAAATAATTGTAACTTCCCTTTTGGACAGACCCCATTCAAACTTGACAAAAATTTGCTTCTTTCATTAAGTGGTAAAAACATGTTGTATTCTCTCTTGCATCATTGTTTTCTTCTTAAAGCTTTGCTAGAGCCTCTAGCACTTGGGCTACGTGATCCTGCACTTCACTTGATGCTCTTTCTGCTCGTGCTTATAATGATTTTTTTCTCTCTGACCCTTTTTATTAGATTTATAATATTTGCTTAAAAAAGGAGCAGAGGCCCTAAGTACATCACTTTCGTTAATTTAGGCATTATATTCATACATATGAATGCATATAAATGGTAAATATGTAATATTTATACATATTACACCCCTGCCTCTTGCGTGAGTGGTAGGGGTGTGGCCTTTCATGAGGAAGGTCTGGGGATCCAATCCCCCCCGGGTACGAGTTGCAAGAGCTCTACTGCCCAGCTAACATCTAACCACACTAATGTAGTTATAAATGATAACTGCACCAAAAAAAAAAAAAAAAGAGAAAAAAAGAAAACAAAAGTTGGAGTGGTATAATTATGAATGAACAGAGATGGCCTAGTGGTAGGGCTGTCAATGGACCGGATCATGATCCGGATCCGATCCGAATCCGATCCGATTAGCCGGACTTTGGACCCTATATGTGATCCGTCGGATCGGATCGGTGGAATCCGATTATAATCGGATCGGATCTGGATATAGGGTGATCCGATCCGATTAAAATCCGATCCGATAATAATAATAATTTTTAATTATTTTAAATATATTATTTAGATTTTCTATGTATAAAATATTAATTTTTTAAAAAATTAACATTAATTAGTATTAATTAAGGTATTATTAGATTTTTTATTATTAAAATAGATTTTTTTTTTTTTAAATAACCTTACTCGGATCAGATCGGATCGGATCGGATCGGATTCGGATCGGACGATATATAATCGGATCGGATTCGGATCGGTTACTTCATGATCCGACGGATCTCGGATCGGATTCGGATCAGTCGGATTCTTAATCGGATCGGATTCGGATCTAGGCAGATCCGGTCCGAATCCGATCCGTTGACAGCCCTACCTAGTGGCGCTTTGTCTAGATAAGGCGTTAGCTGCATCATTATGTTCCTCACATTTATCCATTTCTTGATGTTCGTAGTAATGTGAATTATATCTGCCTGTATTATACCCTTCATTGATGAAGTTTATTTAAAAGTTTCTTGATGATTAGTCCTTTCCTAAGTCACTTTCTGGCTAAAATGCAGTTACCACCCAATCCCCGTGGTATTTTCTCAAGCAAAGGGGTCATGTATATGGGATCCGGAAGGCCACAAATATCTAGATTTCCTCTCAGCTTATTCCGCAGTTAATCAGGTTGATATCATCTTCTTTAATCGTTGAGATGGATATTTGATTTCTGCAATACATATATTAATACGCAGACTTACCTTCTAATAAAATTATTCCAAGTTGTTCTGGACTTGTTTCCACTTGTTTGACCTGCTTGAAGAAGCTTTTAGACTATATTCAAGTGTTAACTAACTCTACTCCCTAATTAACCGTACAAGTCAATGGATGAGCTATTTTGTTTGCTAGAAAGTCCATTCATGAATAGGCCTTTAGCATTAACTGGATACCTTTTGAATCTTGTCATTTCCAACTATACATGGACATTAATTTCAACTCAATGGCTTCTTGCTTCAGGGACATTGTCATCCAAAGGTCATGAAAGCCTTACTTGAACAGGCAAAAAAGCTCACTCTCAGCTCTAGAGCCTTCTATAACGATAAATTTCCAATATTTGCAGAACGTCTAACAAGCATATTTGGCTATGACATGGTGCTGCCAATGAATACTGGGGCTGAAGGAGTGGAAACAGCATTGAAGTTAGCAAGGAAATGGGGTTATGAGAAGAAAAATATTCCAAAAGATGAGGTAGAAGCAATTGTCAATAATTGAGTATTAATCTTATTGTAAAATCATGATTATTTTGGTGATAACTTCCGTTAGCTTGCAGTTTGTATATTTTTGTCCTTTATATAAGGGAAATGATTTCTTTACTCGAGTGAGGGCCACTAATATTATATATATATATAAAATTAACCTTGGATGGACCAATACAAGCTCGAGAATTTCTTGGTCAAGTGATGAAATTTCTTCCCTTTATAGTTTATACAATAACTTGCTGGTGAAGGTCTTCTAAGGAAAGAACCTGGAAAAATTAAAAGAGGAGAAAACATTATGTAGAAGATAAAAGGAAAATGAAATATGGGAGGGAGGGGAGTGTGCACATTCCCATCCACATTTTATCATGTGGTTGGTGGTCTGGAGTTAATTGGAAATTTTCTTCGAGTCATCGGCTGATTTTCATATTAAAAAAAGGAAAATAGAAGAAACATTTGCATGAGAAAACCTAAGGATGCTTCTCTGTTCTCTAAATTATTGTAAGTAACTTCTTGTGATGGTAAAAAGAAAAAAGACATTTTCACTTGGAAAGAACTTCCAATTAATGTATTGTTGACCTCAATGCACAATGAAATGGAAAGTAGGGGTGAGATTACAAACTTGGTAATGGGGGAAAGAAGAATAAGAAGTCCACGATCCATCACCTCCTCCTGTTGCAGCCTCCTATCCTACAGCTTTAATATGACCTAATAGGTTGTGAGATCTTGATGGAGCTATGTCTCTTCATCAGTGTTATATAGGCACGTGGTATGGGTGCCAAGTGTCCAGGTGTCTAGGGGTGTTCGGCATGGCAAACTCTGAAAATCCCAATACGGTGGCACGGGCGTACAACTTTTTAAAAATGATTAAATATATATGTTATAACTCAAAATTTATAAATAACAATAATAATAAAAATGGGGATCACCAATCCCCAACTTTAAAAAAAAAACATATACCTAAGTTTTAAAAAATACTCATATAGGAAATAGAAATGAACAACAAAAGAGAAAAGAAGAGAGAGACATACATATTGATCGTTGTTGTTGCTAGTAAATTTCGTCTATGTTTCCAAAAAAGCAAATACAGTTTGATAAAAATTTCTTTGCAATTGTATTTTTAAAATGACACAACATACTTGAAGCACTATGTGCTTAATCATAATGTTGATGTCACCATGATATGGTATAGGCACGTACCAAGGAGTGCCGTGTCGTGCCATGGAGTGTCGTGTCCAAGTGTCGGCACAACAAAATTTGGGAAAATTGAAGTGCCTACTGCTCTTCATCCTGATTTATAGCTATTAAATCCCTATTCTTGTTATGTGAATTTTCCTATGTTAAATCACTCTTAACGTTTTATGGAAGTGAGATTAATAGTCTTTGGTTTTTACTTGCTTTAGTTGGAAGTTAAGACTTCTAAAACTTCTTAGCTTTAATATCATGGTATCATAATATAGATGTCGAACTCATAAGTCAAATCGGACTATGAGTGCCTGATTTAGATTTACCCTAGAATGCATTTGAATAGTTGATTATACACATTCCTTCAATATCATTTTTTTTTGGGTAATCAATCATTTTCCTTTAAGACCCGGTTTAGTTTTGTTTGATCAACAGAAGTTAAGTATTCCTTATTACTCAAATTGAGTCATGTGCAGGCTATTATTGTCTCATGTTGTGGCTGCTTTCATGGTCGTACCTTGGCTACGATTTCTATGAGCTGTGACAATGATGCTACTCGTGGTTTTGGGCCATTGTTACCTGGCCATATTAAAGTTGATTTTGGTGATGCAGTTGCCCTTGAGAGCATTTTTAAAGGTATGTAGGAGGAAATATTCTCACCATAGTTCTCTCTCTCTCTCCCCCCCCCCCCCCCCAAACCATCTCAGTTTGGAGAATTCTTCGAGACAGGCAGTGAATCAAACCAATGGGCAATGAGGGGGCTGGTTCCTACCTTGGTCGACCGTCCGGCTTGGTCCAAGGTTTATAATTATGATCTAAAGTCCCTCCGAGGTAGACCTAGAAATACCAAACCGAAGGACCATAAAACATTTGGTGGGCCTATCTAGAAAATCTCGTACACCAGATATCATGCTAATCAGATGATTTTGTGCATCTGATCTTTGGGTCCCATCTAGTTCTGTTACAGAATGTGACAGCTTATATGGTTACAGGCATGCAATTTAGCCAATCTTTGACTTACAAGCTCTCATTGGTGGGAACTAATTTGTCTGTGATCCATCTGTCTAGCTTTTCCGTTGGCAGACTAGAGTACACCTGATGGGAGACTTAGTTTTCCTTTTCATGAAGTCAAAAATCATGCTCGTAGGATTTAAGGTGTTTCAACATTGTAATTATTTGGTTCTTTTATGGAATGCAGAAAATGGAGATCGGATAGCTGGATTTCTATTTGAACCCATTCAAGGAGAGGCCGGGGTACGTGTGTTTGGGAATTGAAATTGTTATAGGCTGTTTGGAAATCAGACAAATGTATAAGAACTTGAATTTCGAAGACACTAAGTTCTTCAGTTTCTATGTTTCACTCAGTTGGGTCAGTGAGAAGTAGGCAATAAACAAAAAATTTGGAGACTGGACTAGGTGCTCCGAGCCCAGACATACTAATATGGTTGGATTGCATTAACTAACTCAAGTCATTCTTAATTGGGTCAATGTATTCATCATCATTGGTCTATCTGATGGGTCAATTTTGACATAGAAGGTGTCCTCATTGTGACCTACTGAATAATGGTACCCAAGCATTGCTCCATTTTTATGGCATTGGAAATGAGGGTGCTTTCTCCCCATCCCAATTCGAGTATCATCTTTCTTTTTTTTCTTTGTAATTATTTATAAAGTTGGGAAGTTCCATGGTAGTCTAATATTTCTTTTGTTTCAATTAGGTTATAATTCCACCAGATGGTTATTTAAAAGCTGTCAGAGATCTTTGCTCGAAATACAATGTTCTAATGATTGCTGATGAAATACAAACGGGCATAGCACGCACAGGAAAAATGCTGGCTTGCGATTGGGAAGATGTTCACCCTGATGTTGTGGTAAGGCCTTTTCTTTGTATTAATGAATGCCCTATTTGACAAGAATGTTGCACTCTTTTGGTCTTTTCTTCCATTTTGACAAGCATTGATAGGTGTTGAGATAAATTATTATTATGCGTGTAAATACATTGTGTCATAACTTAAGGGCATTGTTGTAATCTTCTTTTTATAAGTAGTATAAATAAATAAGAAAGGGGAAATCAGCCCCCAATCTTCTTTTTAACATCCAAAATATGATTTTACAGATTTATGTTATACACTTGCCCCAAATAATTTTTCAATCTCTTTAAAATATCAAATATGCCTCCATATTTTTTAATTAACTTCATTTGTGTTTGTTTGATTCAGATACTTGGAAAAGCATTAAGTGCTGGAGTCATACCCGTAAGTGCAGTCCTTGCAGACAAAGATGTAATGCTATGCATCCAGCCAGGAGAGCATGGAAGGTTTGTTGGTTTATTGCTTCATTTCTCAATGACAAACTCAATTGAAATTCCTTAATCAGTTTGTAATAGGGTTCAGCTGTGTAGCTTAATTGAATCATGCTCATTGTTGCGAACTGCATCCTTAAGGTAGCAGGTTCAGAACAAGCTTAACTATCCAAAGAGATAGTGTTACTCCAGCTTTTTCATGCATTTTTCCTGTGAATGGGGACATGTTCAGAACAAGCTTAGCTATCCAAAGAGATAGTGCTACTCCAGCTTTTTCATGTATTATTCCTGTGAATGGGGACATGTTCATATTGATCTGCACAAAGTTTCCAAGATGTGCTACTCTAGCCTTTTGTCAGTCACAATTGACTAGTCGAGTACAAGTCAAAGGAAAAATGATGTAAAAGGGAACAGGAGTTCTGTAAAACATGTTTAAGATCTAAGGGAAGAGGAAGATAAGCAAATACAATTTACTGGAAATTAGATATATATATATATATATATATATTTGTCCCAACTGGCCTAAAAAAATTTCATTCACCATCCCACTGTTGTGGTTTTTAGGTGATATTAGAGCTTTAATTTGGTACGTCATTGGTTCCAATATGGTGAAATTACTCAAGTAATGTTGTTTGAACTGGATGACATGAACAATAGACTTTTAGTTGCTTATGTGAAATATTTCAAACACTGTGGGCTTGTGGATCCTTTTGAAACCCTGTGGGCTACCTTACTAGTGCGGCTCACGAGTTGTTTATATGTTATCACTTCTATTTGTCCCATTTTCTACTGAAATATGTAGATGTGTTTTTTCTCTTTTCTGCCTTAAATGATCAGAATTTATGGTGTGGGTGCTAAATGCTAATTATGCTTCTGATTTTGATTGTTCTCAGCACCTTTGGTGGAAATCCTTTGGCGAGTGCAGTGGCAATTGCTTCATTAGATGTCGTCAGAGATGAGGGACTTGCTGAGAGGTATCGAATCTATCACCTCAGGTTCCATCATGAAGATCATGAAACACAGTAACCTATAAAGGAAGGAATTCAAAGTAACTGACTCCAGAATAAGATCTATATTTTATTATGGAACAATGAAAAAGAACCAGTATGCTTAATAGAATGGATAGAATTACCTGATTCATTCCTAAAATTAGAACTTACACTTCTATTAAGTAGAAAAAATAATTCAGAATTCCAAGTTTATGCTGGTGATTTATTAGGATAACTAAGGGTGTTTCTTGAAATCTTAATTTGTGCTGAAACTTAGCTTTTTGGAGATGGATCAGAAGTATCCCCCAAACCTATGTTTAACATTTTCCCTTGAATAACAGTAATAGCTCAGAGTGTCTAGCATTTGAAAGTGCATTCCATCAACAGCTTAGCTTAGGAACTATTACTTACCATTCCTTTTGATGGGCAACTATCTTTCAAACTGCTCAAGTCAGTTGGGCTCCACGGATTCATCAATCCAATCAACCAAATTGAGTTATGGGTGTGTTTCATTAAACAGAGTTCTGCAATAAAAATCAAGTCTTGTAAATTGGGTTTACTTGCCGAATTTTAAAGATTAATGTTTTAATTTGCCTAACACTTGATGTGCTACTATTTACAGGTCTGCTGAGATGGGGCAGGATTTTAGGCATCAGCTAATGAAGGTTCAGCAGCAATTCCCTCACCTCATTGAGGAAGTGAGAGGGAAAGGTTTGTTCAACGCTGTGGAGCTCAACAACAAGGCTCTGTTCCCCATCTCTGCTTATGATATATGCCTCAAGTTGAAGGACAGAGGAATTCTTGCGAAGCCTACACATGACACTATAATTCGATTAACTCCTCCACTCTCCATGAGGTAAGGAACCATGCTTGATGAGTGTTCCATCATTTGCTACTATTGGAAGTTCAAACTTCTGTAATTGAAAATATACGGAGGCACAACACCCTGAGAGTTTAGTGATGTTTTCACCTATCACTGTGATGAGGCAACCTATGCATAAATTCAGACTATATAATTTATTGGACATCTCTTAGGCAGGCTACAAGCCAAAATTACTAAAATTAAGTAATCTTTACCCTTTCGAAATATGAACTTTTTTTCCCGACAGCTAAACTACTCTCTTCTTAGTAATCATCAGAGTTATGGTCCAGACTAGAAAGTTAAACATTGCAGGTCCCACAGATTTTGAGCCATGTCCAATCCAAGGGTTGCCCACCAATTGAATGGCCTTGATTGATGTAAAGGTTGGTGATGCAGCTGAAAAATTCTGTAGAAAAATCAGCTAGCTTTGATGAAGAGAAACTTGTTGGAGCTGAAGCTCTAAGCATGATACGTTGGTACATGGAGTAACAAAATCCTTGAATGACATCGAAAAAGAATAAGAAGGGGAGCAATCTAGATGACTAAAACAGTACTTTTTTGTATTTTTAAGCCCCCAAAACAGAGTATCTTTACAGCCCCCTATTAGGCTTTCGGTTTGAATTTGCCAGCCAAAAGTTAAGGGTTAGAGTATTGTATCATTAGGATGAGTTATTATCAGTGTCGTTATTTATTAATTTGTTTGGGGTGTTTTTGGTAGGCCCAAGTGTGAGTACCGAACAACTTAAGTGAATGGGTGTTTGAGTTTGATTTGTTTTCTAATTGGAGTTAAGGCATGGGTTTCCTTAGTGGATCAATAAAGGGCTAGGATATGGTAGTGGAGTTTTATTCTAAGGGCTGAGACTATATATATAAAGAGAAACATATAAAATAGGGCAGATTGTCTAGACCTAGTACTTGCCTACTTGGACTGAATAGAGTTGAAAAGGTCTCCTTTTTTTCCTTCAAAAGGAGCTCTCTTGGAGCTCTTGTCAAACCAATTTTATGTTTAATTTCATACCCTAGATTGCATTTGTATGTCATGTGTATGATGCGGGTTAAGGCACCACCTATCACTATTGTACTGAGCAACATATGTTTACTCTTGGTGAATTATTTGTTAACCTGGTAAGCTTTATCATTCTTGCAATCGAAGTGTTGAATCTTGCACATTATTCCCCACTTATTAATTGAAAGTGTGTGCAAGGATTTTGTGTTCTAAATAAATTTTCTAACCCATTTACAAGTTATTAGGATTCTAGGAATCAAGCTTGTGAAGAAATTATAAGTTATAAACTTGGATATTCTGGCATGCCATTGGGGTTGTTGATTAGTTACTGAAGTTTCATTTGGGCTGTGATGGTGGTGCAGTCATTTCTTTATTTCTTTTGACTTTCCTGTTCTTCTTAGTTGGAGTAATTCTATAAGGGGAAGATATTATTTGTTAGTTTAAGCTTCTGCTGGAATATCTCTACATTAATTATATAAATTTTCTTTGGATTGTGAAACCAACCATGAATTTTATTTTCTTGCAAATTTGGCTAATTTTTTCCGATTGATAGCTAGTTTTTGTTGTCAGTTGGGTTACTCCATTTGGCAGCTGAAATTTCTTGGGATTTAATTATTAGTCCACAAGCGACCATTTCCTATAAGCTTATCGATCAATTTATTGAGATAGATCTTATTGATTGATTTATCAATTGATCAATTGTAGCTAATTCTGTTGTAAAATTCCATTTTGATGTGAAATTATTGGAACTACAATATCCACATTGAGGTAGGAAACTTGTGGTACCCATCTAGTAGACCACAAAGACAGTCTACCAACTGCGTTGCAGTGCAAAATGGCACAATGCAGGTATAGCCATCATTCTGTAGTCAGAAACAGTACGGTGAGAATTCTAGGGGAACATCTGTAGTTTAAATGTTATGATCTTCTGATCAGGTGAATCAGGCATTCATATTCCAATTGGGACCCATATCCTTGGATGCCCCGAAAGGGGGTATCATAGTTCTCTCTTTTCATGCAACCATAATCTTGTAGCCATCCTACCGTGGCAGATGTGTATGAATGCCAGTAAAATTGATGAATGGGATGAACAACTTGCTAGTTTACAATTTCTGTGGATTGCTTCCATCTTATTGTTGTATAATATAGGTGGTCCTTGATTATATTGTTGTTTCAGTTTGGATGAACTCCAAGAAGGTTCAAAGGCACTGCGTGATGTTCTGGAGCTCGATCTACCAAAGATGCAGATGCAGAAGCAGAAGCAGAAGCCAAAAACGGCCTCTCACGTTTGTGACCGGTGCAGGCGAAGTATGTATAAATCTCCTGATAAAGATCTCTGAATTTCCATGCACATTTCCACCCTACTTATATACAAGTTTATGGGTCCTCAAAATCTTTTTTATTTTCTTTTTTAATAAATTAAGAATGAACTTCTCTTATTACAAATCTAAGATAAAAATTGCCTTAGATTCTTGGTTTTGTCTAATCATTCTCTCCGGCAGTTGCTCATAAGTCATAACACAAGCAATGCAGCAATGTAAGCAAGTTTCTAAGGATATATTCCCTAATTTCATGCACATCCCTACATCAAAGATGCATACATGTATATGTCAACAAATCTCTTTTTCACAGATACATGCATACATGTAGAAACGGGGTCATTGGAAGCTTTTTGGTAAAATCACAAGCATATAACCCATCACCTACAAATGATTTTATCTGGATCTCTTGCTTCTTTTACCCCTTTTTTTGCTAAACTAATATATATAAGAGAGATGGGAAGGGGAGAGAGACTCTGAAGAGGGAGTGAGGGACCCTAGTGAGGGCATTTTGTAAAGAAAAATTAAGGAATATTTTGGGTATAGAAACTTGAGGGACATTTTAGATTAAACAAAATTGTGAGGGACACGTTGGTTATAGAAATGTAACGCCAGAGGGACATTTTTAGAACCAAAAAGCTTTAGGGACATTTTGGGTATAACAAAGAAATGGGAAGAAAAAGACATGCATACGAATGGTTAGAATTATGGATTTAGTAGACTTACTTGGTGGGATCATTAATTAATGATAGGCTCTATACTATATTTAATGTTAATGTTTGGATTAGTGACCCTAGGTAGGTCAAATGGATCAAATGCCATTAAAGTAAAATCCACATATTTGAACAATATTATTACTAAATTAATAAAATCAAGACCCCAAATTACACACACGTGAAGGAGAGAGTGGAGTGAAACTTGTACGGTCGCTCTGAGTCTCGACAGTAACTTGACCTTAGCCTCACCAGAGCTATAGGTCTTCTTTGGTCGGTATTTCTCTCTTTTTCTTCTCTTCTTTGGGCTGGGTATGGCTTGTATTGGACCATGGAAAACGACGGTTTGATGGAGTCCTTTCAAGAAAACTCCTTCAATCCTAACCACTCATCAGTCCAGCTCTTCATCTGAATCACCTTTAACCACCACATATCCCAAGAAACCTTCGAGAAGGAAGCTGCTGTTTCTTCCCCAGGTGGGACCCAACCCAAGAGCCCCTTTCCAATGCTGAGGTGAGGGGGATGGTCCTCCACAACCCTTATTACTAATGGGCCCTTCCTATATCCACAATGCCTTTCTTCCAGATCCAATACCTAATACACCTTTGGTCCTTCAAACCGAGCAGCGAACCCAATTCATTAAAACCCAAACCATAGCCCATGGTCTGAAAACCAGCCGAACTTTCCCTAGCCCAACTCACCTTACCCCAAAAATGAGGAAAACCCCAAAGCTCTTGTACCCATTAGACCCAGCCCATATTCTAAACTTACCCCAAATATTTCCAGTGATCCGGTTCAGATTATGAAGTATGCTACTGCCAAAAGCCTGGTTGAGGAGTTTTCTTGGGTTCCTATAGAGATCGTGGAGGTCGATAATGTAGCCTTTGTGGAAGATGAAAATGTTTCAGAAGTTGAGAGGGTTGTTGTCTATGAACAGCTGCCCTGACCAGAATGAGCATATTGAGCTTGAATTGTTAGGGGCTGGAACGAACCCTGACAATTTGACATCTGAAGGATATGATTCTTCAATATCATCCCAAATTGATCTTTGTGATGGAAACAAAAATGTGTCGGAGTGGTCTTGAACGAGTGGCTAAAAAAATTCATCTAGACTTACTCGTTGTGGTGGAGTGGTGGAGCATGTTGGTCTGTCAAGGGGCTTGGGGATATTTGGGTAGGAGGATGATGACAATCAGCTTCTCTTCTCACATAAGAATATAATAGAGGTTGGTATTCCTGCTAGTTCAAATAAGAATATAATAGAGGTCGGTATTCCTGCTAGTTGTGGTCTCTTGGGTTGGCAGCTATCTTTCGTTTACGCCCCACCAGTAGTAGTGGGAATGAAGCGATTGTGGGAAGGGTGGGAGAGTGTCGCGACCCAAAATCCCCCTAGAAGTTATGGGACTTTGGCTCGTGACTTATACTTCAAACCATCCAACAAGAGCATTTAAAGCAATGCTAAAAAGCGGAAGCTAAAATTTTTCTTAACAATGCTTAATCATATGCCAAGGACATCAACAAAATTGAACATGATATGAGTTTAATAACGTAAATGAGTCTAACAACAAAAGACATGAGTGGACATCCCCACTTCAAAACAAGTCTAAGTTAATATGTACAATTCAAGTCTAAGTTAATATGTACAATTCACTCCCTCACAGTCTCTCAACAATAGTCCAGATAGGGCCATTGGTCAAGGCCATTACCCTCCATAGCCTGGTCTCCCTCGGGAACCTCCTCAGCGTACTCCTCCTCTACTCATGGAGTTGGAGCACAACTATCAAAAGGACTTGCCAACAATAACAGTTCGGTTGGGCATGGAATACTTAGTGTATACAAACCACTAGATAGAGATGTTATAAACATTAATAATAACATACTTACTGGTCAAGTAAAATAAAGAAGTTCAAGACGGACAATCATACTTTAGTCAGAGTGCGAAAACTATACTTCTTTGCAAGGCTAACAAGTGCATACTTTTTAAATATCAGACTTTAGGTCCATACTTTTCAAAATCATATTATTCTCAAGTTCTACTTTAAACTATACTTTTCAACATCATTTGCTTCTCGAGCTTCACTTTTAAACCATACTTTTCAAAATCATATACCTTGTACCCCATTTTTTTTCTTTCTTTATAAGAATCATATTTCACATATCCTTTACTAGTACCCAAACTATGAAATGGACGAACCTACTAGCATCATTACACATCCTTTACTAGCACCCGAACTATGAAATGGACGGACATACTAGCATCATCACACATACTTTACTAATACCCTATATCACATATTCTTTACTAGTACCCGAACTATGAAATGGATAGACTTACAAGCATCATCACACATCCTTTATTAGCACCCGAACTATGAAATGGACGGACATACTAGCATCATCACACATACTTTACTAGGACCCGAACTATAAAACGGACGGACATACTAGCATCATCACACATACTTTACTAGTACCCGAACTATGAAATGGACGGACATACTAGCATCCAGGGGCGGAGGCGCCCCCCAAAATTTTTTTTTTTTTGGAATTCCTTGTTTAGGTAGTACTCTATAGTGGCCCCCATAATTTAATTTTTTCTTTTTACACTATTGGCCCCTCCAATTGTTGTGAGTCTCACATCTTCGCAAATACGTCCAGTAAAATTGTAGAAGAAGGCCCCCCCCCCCCCCAAAAAAAAAAAAAAAAAAATTTTGGAATTCCTTGTTTAGGTGGTACTCTATAGTGCCCCCCACAATTAAATTTTCTTTTTTTTACACTAGTGGCCCCCCCAAATTTTTAGTATTATTTTCATAGTGGCCCCTCCAATTGTTGTGAGTCTCACGTTTTAGCATATACGTCCAGTAAAACTGTAGAAGAAAAGAAGAACAGTAGAAAAACTAAAATCCTTTATTACATAGGAGATTGGATCACAACCAATTGTGATTGAACTCTTACATTACATAGGAGATCGGATCACAGCCAATTGTGATTGAACTCTCCACGAGTTCAATTGCACCCACAAGCCAACATGTGTCCCTTTTAACTTGTATTAACCATGGTTAAGATTTATTAACCCTTGGGATTCAACAATATAACCTAGGTTTTTTAAATGAAATATTAAAAAATATTAACCTTAAGAGTTAAAATTCTTAATCAGAGATAAAAAAAAATTAATATTTTTTTCTAGAAACAAAGGTTATATTGCTGAATTCAAGGGTTAGTAAATCTTAACCACAATTAATTGAGGTTAAAAGGGACACATGTTGGCCTGTGGGTGCAATTGAACTCTCCCCAAGTTCAATCACAATTGGTTGTGATTCAATCTCCTACATAGGTATGTTTTATTTTTTTGGCTTTACTAGTAAGACCGTCTTAGGGTCGGCCGAGATTGTGCTGCATGGTCTCGGTGGTCTTGGCCCTAAGACAGTCTCAGAAGCATTATCATTTTTTTAAGAAGGTAAATGATATCTAAATTTTATATATAGTGGCCTCCCAAATTACATTGAATGTAATTTCTAATTAGATGAGAAGTTTGGCCCCTAAAATTTTTGTAAATATTTTATATGTATAATATAAAAAACTAAAAAATATAGTAATTTATATATATATATATAATAGCTCTATCAAAAAATATATATATATATCTCGGGGGCTATGCCCCCGAATCCCCAACCCTATAATATTTCGTGCACGCATCTTTTTTCACAAAACAATAATTTTTTTAATACATGTATTTGGCCCCCTCAAAGAAAAATTCCTGGCTCCGCCCCTGCTAGCATCATTATACGTACTTTGAATCACTTTACTTTAAAAAATTTACAACATATGAGCATGAATTTACAGGTAAGGTGATTAACACCCTTGAATCGAGAATCCAACTTGAGCAAAACCATACTTTGAGCAAAAATCATACTTTGAATAAAAACCATGCTTTGAGCAAAAATCATACTTTATAACAAAACTCTTCTTTGAGCAAATCATACTTTGAACGAAATCATACTTTGAGCGAAAACCATGCTTTGAACGAAATCATACTTTATAACAAAAACCCGTCTTTGAGCAAGTCATACTTTGAACGACATCATACTTTGAGCGAAAACCATGCTTTGAGCGAAAATCATACTTTACGATAAAACCATTCTTTTCAATACTTATACAAAACTCGGTCGTACTAGCATGTGTAATCATATACATCATTTCTGAGCAATAGGGTAAGCAAGGAAAATCTTTAAACACATGACAATACTTCTCTTATTTCATTTATGACAATATCATATGCATGTACATAGGTGAGACACATAACTTCATCAATTTCACATGTTTTTCATCTAAAACACATGATTTTCATCAAGTTCCATTTCATCATTCAATAACATACTAGTAATTAGGTTGAATACCTAAACTTCATCAATTTCATATGCTTTTCAATCTTACTTTTTAGAATAGAACACCACATGGTTACATAGTAGAGCACTTAGGCTTTTTACCATCCATTAAACATGCTTAACAACTCACTTTATTTTAATAAAATCATACAAGGCAATTTAGTAGAGGGTAACTATTTTAATTAATCAAACCCACATGTCTTTAATCTCATTTTCAATTATAAAATTATAACAACACATCTAGTAGATTGTATCTACTTTAAATTATCAACTAATCATGCTTTTAAATATTAATTTCATCACAAAATTACCTAGTAGAGAATACCTACTTCAAATCATCAAACCAACATGCTTTTAATCTCATTTCTAATCTAAGAATCATGATAAGATTGAATGGTAGAGCATAATCTATCTCAAATCATTGAACAACATGCTTTACATCTTCATTTAAACCAAAGGATTATAACAAAACCATCTAGTAGAATGTATCTACCTCACAAGACTGAATCCCTGCAGTCTAGAGCTTGAGAAAGGTTGAAGAAGGCTTGAGAAAGCCAATCCAAGCTTGTTCTTGCTTCTACCAAGGATTTTCCTTAGAAAACCTAGGTTTTCCTCCCTTTCTTTGCCAACTTAGGTAGACAGAGTAAGAATACTCTAAACCCACGAAATAAACTTCCTATTTATAGTCCTAGGATTTAAAACCCTAAAAATCCAGACTTAGCCCCTTTTTTTAAAAACCTGTCTGCACGACTTCGTTCGAACGAACATGTTCGTTCGAACGAAAGTAATGTCCTTCGATGAAAATGGATGTTGATCTCCACTAAATTGAGATTTTCCTGACTTCGTTCGAACAAACTGTTTCTTTTATTTCTTCTACAACACACAACAACAACATTCTTTTCTCTTCAGTACCAGTCAGCAACACATATTTTTCTTTAAATTTCATTTACTTTAAGTTTTAAATTAAAATAAGGAAGTATCCCTCATTTGGATTCAATAAAAATACTTAGAAAATCAAATTCCTACTTAATCAAAATCTTATTTTGCAGTTTTAGGCTAAAAATGATCAATCCTGTCTGTCGTAACATTTTAGATAGTCAATTAAACCACTCTAAACGTACTAATAAAATCCCCTAAAATCGTATATGATTATTTAACCTGTAAACATCCATTTTCAGGAAAAATCATCTCAAAATTCAACAATTTATATTTTTACTAAAACTACACCCTTCTTATAGTTTCTGAAATTCTTAGTCATTTTTAATTTAACTTAAGATTATTAAGCGACGATGCATTAAATGCATGACACGAATATCAAGATTATCATTCAATATGTACAAACATTAAGACATGAAGTGTTGGGTCTCTACAGGGAGACTAAACAGGCCATGGGTGTGTGTTGGGGACTTTAATGATCAGTTGACTGTCCATGAAAAAAAAGGGGAAAGGATCAGGGAGGACTTTCAAATTCGGCCATTTGTGGAGATGGCGTCTCAGGCTATGTTGATGGACCTGGGGTTTCAGGGACCTCAGTCTACTTGGAATAACATATGCAATGGAGGGGATTTTGTTTAGTGCAGGTTGGACAGGTGTTTGACAAATTCTAAATGACGAACGATCTTCCTCAACGCTCAGGTTCTTCACTTAGATGCAATCGGTTCAGACCATAACCCGATTCTTCTGATATTTGATCAAAGTCCTTCGAGAAATCATCCTTTTCGTTTTGAAGCTATGTGGATTTCACATTAAGCTTGTTGCAAGGTTGTGAATCAGGTATGGCTGCAACAATACTACGGCTCTCAGATGTTTAAGCTTTACACGAAGCTCTCGAAGTGTAGAGAGGCTTTTCGAAAATGGAATAAATGTGTTTTTGGCTTTCTTCCTAGAAAGATCAAAGATTTCAAGGCTCAATTAAATGAGATTCAATCTTCCCCCTTTCGTGCTACCTTAATTAATAGAGAGAGAAGTCTTCAAAGAGAGTTACAAAATTCTTGTCATCACGATGAGACCATGTGGAGCCAAAAATCCCATACTCAATAGCTAAAGAGTGGAGATCAAAATACCAAATTCTTCCATATGATGACTATTCATAGGAGAAGTAACAATGAAATTCTTAGTCTTCGGAGGATTGATGGTTTTTGGGCTCGCACCTCACCAGAAATTGATGGTCTAATTATAGGGCATTTCCATAGCCTCTTCTCTTCCAGTAACCCGCACATTGATGATTCAGATCTAGAGTGTCTAACTTCCCGAGATTCTGATGAAGCCAACAGTTTTTTGGCTCGTGAATTTACAAAAGATGAGGTCAAGGAGGCATGTTTTCTACTCGGTCCCACAAAAGCCCCGGGACCTGATGGTATGTCTGCCAATTTTTATCATCACAGCTGGGATACTGTGGGTGATCTTCTTTTGCAATGCTATCTTGAGCTTCCCCAATGGAGGTTTCCTCCTTCGCCAGATGAACCACACCTATATTGCCCTAATCCCAAAGGTGAGTGCTCTTGGATCTGTTGATCAATTTTTTCCTCTTAGTCTTTGTAATGTTTGTTATAAGGTAGTGGCAAAGGTATTGGTTAACCACCTAAAGACTATTCTTGACCCTTTGATCAACCGAGATTAGTCAGCCTTCATACCAGGGAGAAAAATCATTAATAATGTGATGATAGCCCAAGAGGTCTCTCACTACCTGAACCGACGGAGTTCGGGGAATCGAGCAGCGAAATTGGATATGTCCAAAGCATATGATCGAATCGAGTGAGATTTTGTTAAACAAGTGATGCAGAAGTTGGGATTTTGCTCCTGGTGGATCCATCTAATTAACCAGTGTATTTCCTCAGTATCGTATGAAATTCTAATTAATGGTAAACCAAAGGGGTTTTTTTGCCTGGAAAGAGGACTTCGTCAAGGGTATCCATTGTCACCTTATCTTTTTATTCTTTATTCAGAAGTGTTATCTGCCATGGTAGTTGGGGCAACAAGAGATAGTTGGATTTCTGGCATCAAGCTTGCAAGATCATCTCCTACTCTTACTCATCTTCTATTCGCAGATAGTCTCATCCTTTTGAAGGCGGATATGGACGAAGCTGCCTCTTTGCATGAGATATTGAGTCATTATTGCTGGATCTCTGGGCAAGAAATTAATTTTAGTAAGTCCAATCTCTCTCAGTCGTAATACTCTGTGGCGTTTTCACAGAATTTTAGCGGCCCACCTTCAGATGAGGTGTTCTAACACTTTAGAGTTATATCTGGCACTCCCCTCTATAGTGGGTGGAAACAAATCCTAAACTTTCGCCGACATAAAACGTAGAACTCAAAATAGATTGCATGGCTGGAAGAAGAAATTTTTAACACAGGCGGGCCGAGGGGTTCTTATAAAATTGGTGGCACAAGCCCTCCCTAGTTATGCGATGAGCTACTTTCTTCTTCCATTGAAGACTATCATGGAGTTGAACTCTTTGGCTGCAAATTTTTGGTGGGGTCAAATGCAGGGAGAATTTGAAATTCATTGGATAAGTTGGAGGAGGTTATGTAGCGCCAAAGGTGAGGGAGGTAGGGGCTTTAGGGATATGGGCTTATTTAACCAGACTCTTTTGGCTAAGCAAAGTTGGAATCTTCTAAACTCTCCTCATTCTTTGATGACTAATGTGTTTCACAATCTGTATTATCCTAATAGCTCCTTTCTTGAGTCTCATCGGGGCTATCGGGCTTCTTGGGGATGGCGGAGAATTTTGGTAGGCCGTGATGTTCTTCAAAAGGGTCTCCGTTGGTAGGTGGGTAATGGGCAATCAATCAAGATGTGGTCAACCCCGTGGATTCCGGATCTTCCTAATTTTAAAGTGACCCCAAATTGGTGAGGAAGCAGTTCTGGTGAGCTCTCTTATAGATACTCAAACCAACTCTTGGCGTCTTCAAGAGATCAGTGCTCGATTTTCGATGTTGGAAACTAATGTCATTCTCAAAATTCCTTTTAGTACTCGAGGAGCTTCCCATCTCCTTATCTAGCATTACACCAAGTCGAGTTCTTTTTTTGTGAGATCGGCTTACCACGTTTTGGAGAAGGATCAGCGAATTCGAGCCAGTAGTCCGGGTCCTTCTCCCTTGGTTAGTACTGAAGTTTGGAAGCACAATTAGAAGATTCCTATTCCACTAAAAATCCGAAATTTGATATGGAGAAGTAGCTGGAATGCTATAGTAGTGACTGAAAATCTTCAATGGAGGCGGATCCCAGTTGAGTCGACGTGTCCTCTATATCATGTTGAGGGCGAATCTGTTTTTCATTGGAGAAATTATTTCTCCATTGCTCTTTTGCTCGAGCTACCTGGCTAGCTTTATCTTTCCATTGGAGGTGGGAGACAAATATTTGTGGGTGACTTTGCATCGTGGTGGTCCTTTTGGTCGTTGAAACCTTGCTTTCGTGTGAAAAACTATAGGCTGGCTGTGAGTAGGAGCACGACTATTTGAGGCATCTGGCTGGTTTGTAATGAGGTTGTCTTCTCCCAATTTGAGGCAAACCCAAAAAGAATAGCGAATAGGGCCACAAGGTTGGCAGATGAGATTTTGCATCAACCTAATTCACATCCTCACCAGAGACAGTTCTTGTGACCAAACTAGCGAGTCTCTAGCTTATAGATGGCATGCTCCTGAGCAAGGTTGGTTGAAAATCAATTGTAATGGTGCCTTTCGGGATTTGGATGGTGTGGCAGGGATCAGCATTGTAGTTCGGGATCATTGAGCAGTGGTGCTTCACCGGGTTTCTAGTGTTGTCCTGACAAATTCTCCTCTTATAAATGAGGCCTTTTCTATTAAGGAGAGATTGGAATTGGCCATTCGAATAGGGTGGGTTCAGTTCTCCATTGAACATGACTCACAAGTTTTGGTAGAAGCTATAAACGATGGATCCTTCTCATCGGTGATGGAAGTTCAAGTTCGTCCAATCCTTGAGGATATTATATCCCTCTTAAACCTTCTCTCCTTTGGGAGAGTAGTGTTCATTCGCCGTTAGGTGATGGAAGTTCGTCCAATCCTTGAGGATATTATATCCCTCTTAAACCTTCTCTCCTTTGGGAGAGTAGTGTTCATTCGCCGTTAGGCAAACTTTGCAGCTCATAGCCAAGCTCAAATGGCTATCTGCTCGCCCAGACTAGAAGTTCCAAGAATATTGGTCTTGTTAGGAGTTGACTTATTCCTTTTAACTCGGGAATATTGGAATCGGCTGTGGGGGTTCTTAGATGTTTTTGCTTAGCTCCCTGTTTTGATTTTGGCTCTCCTTTGTCATTACCAAAAAAAAAAAAAAAAGAGTGAGAAGAAGGATAATATTCTAACTTCAATGAACCATTTGACCTAAATTTGGACATGGGACTAGGGCTATCAAAGGGCAAGGCTGGGGCAGGGGTTAGCCCTGACCATGCCCTTACTTATAAGGGCAAGACCCTAACCTTGCCCTAGCCTCTAAGGGTGTGGATTGACTAGGCCTTAGCATTGCCTTCAAGGACTAGGGTAGAGCCACAACACGCGAAAGAAAAACGAGAATTTTTTTCTTATTTGAGATAACAAATTATACTTTTGCACCGAATGTCAACCCAACAGATAATTCAATTGACATTATTTAAAATAAAATAAAAATATATATAAAAGTAAAGTAAAACAAGTATAATAATAAAATTAGACAAAATAGAACCTATCTTTGTAACAAACTAAGGTTATAATCAAATTGTTAGGGTCAGGGAATCAACCATTTAGGAGCTTAGGGTTACAAAGGATTAGAATTAAGATTTTAAGGGGTTGGAGTAAGGATAGGATTGTCAAAGGGCAAGGATCAGCCATAACCTCTACTCTTACTTGTAAGGGCAACACCTAAACCATGCCCTAGTCCTTCAAGGGCCTAGATTGACTAGGCCCTAACCTGTCCTAAAGGGTAGGGTCGGGTACCCTTGTTAAAGGGATTTTTGGCAAGCCTATGTAGGACCAAAGTTTCAAATGTCTGAAATTTCGTACCAAAAAATTGAACCAAAATTTCAAAAGTTGAATATTGGATTAATTTATCCCATGGAAATATTCCAAAATTTTATGAAATTTTGTTATTTTTTCAGAAATAATTCTACTTATTTTCCAAATTATCAATTTTTTTTATTTATCTATAATCTTACAAAATTTTAAAATATACTGTTTTGATATAGTTTATACTTGTACTATAAGTATATAGTATACACATAATGTATATACTATTACATATAAACTGTAAAGTTTACATCTTATATAGTTAATATTTATTATATTAAGTATATTTTATAATTAATATAAGTGTATATAAAAGTATATAGTTTATAGTATATCAGAAGTTTAATTTACATTAATATGTATAAAATTAGTATAATTTGTATAAAACCCTGAAATAATTTTTTCTTTAAAAATGAAACCTTAAAATTTCAATTGAAATTTCCCAAAATTTCAGAAATTATTCATTGAATATAAATTCAATCCAAATTGGGGAAAACTAGAATTATTTCGGATGAAATCATGACATCCGATATATTTGTCAATTTGATTTCGGTGGGTAGTCCAAAACCAAAATTTCATGAAATTTTGCCTAAATTTCAAACCACAAGATGAAATCTTAGGGAAAAAAAACCCTTGTGTGCTTAAATGATTGTATTGAGTAGAAAACTTCTCTCTCTCTATAGATATATGATATTATTTTATAAACCTTTGCTTGGTTAAAGGGGAGACATGGTAGGGACAAACTAATGGAATGTGTGTGTGTATATATATATATATATATGTGTGTGTGTGTATGTGTTTTATTTATTGATGAACCTTTTTCTTGGTTAAAGGGAGACATGGTTGTTACAAAATAATGGAAAAACTTTAGTTGTTTTATGATGAGTAGCGGGTGGCACGCACGTGAGAGCAAGGGGAAGGAGTTAACCACAATTAATAGGAGTTAAAAAAGACATTTGTTAACCCGTGGGAGCGATTGAACTCTCCCCGAGTTCAATCGCGATTGACTGTGATTCTATTCTTTAAATAGATAGATGAGGGTAGTTTGAGAATTAAAGTAAGATATTAAATTAAAGTTTTGTTTTATATAAGGGTAGTTTAGGAATTTCAGAAAATTCAGGCTATGCCTGCCTCTCCCCTTATAATAGTAAAGATGATGAAGAGATAACTCCTTATAAGTAATGTAGAGATTATAAGTAATATATATATAGATCATGTAATTCATGAAAGATTTACAATTGAATTTTGATTAAAAGTAATATGGTCTAGACAGCCTTATAAGATATTTAGTTGTAACACATTATTGTAAAGTGACTCACAAATATTCACATGCATTCAAAATCATACAATCCGGAGATCAAATGGTTACTTTCGCACCACCTTTATGTGTGTGAAACGACATATAGGAGAATTATAAATTTTTTTTTAATCTGGTGTGATGGTGACCATTAGATCTTACGATAGTATGTATGTATATGGGGGTTACCGGACTGCACACTTGCCTAAAGTTAGAGAGCCACATTGCCATAGACACGTAGCACATGTTAGGTCCAAACAAAAACATGAAGTGGACCACTTGAGGAACACATAATATCTAAGCCGACGGTACAACGCCATTCAATTGGATGTCCTAGAGATCTCTTTTGGAGCTCATTTTCTGTCACGTGTTCTTCAAGTGTCCATTTCATGTTTTATTTTAGGCATCAGATTGCCTCTGGCGCATGCGTGAGGGTGGGCCTCGGGCGTCCATTCATCACTTGCCATGTGGTGATAAAAAGGGGAGAAATAAGAGGAGGGATATCAATACGGGAGAAGTCAAAAAATAGGGAAGAAGAAAATATGAAATGACTTCTCCCATTTTTAGCGCCAAATACCGGGTGATGAATGGACACCGAGGCTTAATCCCATGCCTTATTTTAAAGTGGGTCCTAAAACTTGCAACATGACCCACTATTAAGGATGGCAATGGGTCGGGTCAGAATTGAGTTGGATAAAAATGACATCAATCTGAACTCATCCCGGTTTTATTAAACGGGTTGCCAAATGCAGACCAAAACCAAATCCGCCAAAAAATCCTCAACCCGAACCAACCCACCTACCCCTTTTATGTATTTGAATCGGTGCTGCTGCTTTGGTTACTCTGAGTTTTCTGTGTTTAGGAAAGAAAAAATTTGCTGAGATCAGAAAATTATTGTGTTTACAAAGACTATGTTTGATGATGGTCAAATACTTAGATAAAGAGAAAGGGGCCCAAATCCAGACTCTCATTAGTCATTACCTTTTTACTCTTTCTTATTTACCCTTTAATTTATTTTATATATTAAAAATAATTATTATAGTCGGGTTTGGAAAACCAACCGAAACCTGACCCATGGGTCATAACTCCGGACATGTGCCTAGCCGGGTGGGTTCTGGTTGTGTTAACGGGTTGGGGCAGATTTGGTCATCTCTACCCTTCGTCAACAACAGTGTAGATATCAACCCGATTAGACAAATCTGGGCAATCCATATGGACGGATATGTGGCCATAGGCCAAGTCATGTCACCAGGCTCATCTTACTCCAAACCTTGGTGACCCGATGTAGCCCATGACTGATAGATGGCTCACAATCATCTGCGAAATGATTTTTTTTTTTTAGGTAACGATTCATTTTCCGTCGTCCCAAGCAACTTTCATATAACTTCGAAATGCATGATACATAGGCAAGCTTACATATACATCATCTCAGGGACATCAACGAGCTGAGCTGGGTACTGTTCAAGCTCGGCTCGTTACATCTTTAGGCTTTATCAATTCTATGTTTAGGAGGCTAGTAGCAGCTCAAACTCGTCTCGGTTCAAGTCGACCTAGCTAACAAACCTAAGTCCACCCAGCGAAATGTGCATGGCTCTACAACTCGTCACATTTCCTTCTAAATGGGCCTCAATTTTTCATAAGGACAGTACACATATGTAAATATTTTATATTGTAATACCTTCTCCTTTAGTCAATGCATTTGGCAGGGGTTTGCCTAGCCCCAACTTACTTTTAAAAAAAACCTATGGTGATTTGGGTCATTCAGGTTTCACTGTTAGGTGGACAGTTGAGATGCTCACTTCTAGGTGCATCTAACAACATATACTAACACCATTAATCAAGAGAGTAGAGTACCCAAAAAATAGTATTAACGTTTATTAATATATTATATAAATTTATTGAGCCGAGCCAAACTACCCCTGGTTCTAGTTAGGTGGCTATCTATTTTTATTTTTTCTCAATACCGATAAGATCCATCTTAGATTGTATGTGTGAAGATTGGCTCGAATTGGACAAAATCAAGGAGCATTGATCGATCGGTCCACTAGGCGCCGATCAATCAGCGACTCACAAAATCCGAAAAATGCCTAGAGCGAATTGATTGATCGGCGCCCTGTGGACCGATTGATTGGCCAATGCGAATTTTAAGTTCGTTTTGTTTTTTGGAAACCCTTATTCCGAGTGGAGGACTTCTAATTGTCTAGGTCTCTTGTTTAGGCCTATAAATACATAGTTATGAGTTTAGGGTTTGATATGAGATGTTTATGCATTGAGATATGGAGATAATATAAAGAATTAAAAGCATATTAGGGCTTGGGAAAGGTTTAAGGGGGGATAGATAGGGATTCTCCTTTGAGTTTTCATTGAGAGTGTGAGTTCAGTGCTTTTGTACTGGTTCTTTAACGTTTCTTTGAACAAAAGAGTAATTGGATCTTGACCCTTGGACATAAGCAGGTTATTGTCGAACCACGTATATCTATTGTGTTCTCTCTTAATGTGTACTTAATCATTATTTTCTGTCGGATCTATTCTTTTTCCCCCAACAATTGGTATCAAAGCCCTAGGTTAATTATTTTTCAATGGCTTGAAATTTCTGGGCAATTTTCTCTGGAGAGGGTTGACGGAAAAGGGAGTTTCAATCTGTGGCAAATGAGGATAAAGGATCTCCTAGTTCAGTAGGTTCTCGCAAGAGTGTTGAATGGGGAGTCCAGTAAATCGGAAAAGATGTCTGATGCAGATTGGAAAGATATTGAGGCGAAGGCAGTCACCACAATACACCTCTGTCTTGCTAATAACGTGATGCATAGTGTTATGGGTGAGGAATCGGCACCGAAACTCTGGAAGAAGTTGGAAAAAATCTACATCAAAAAAAGCCTTACCAACTGGTTATATCTTAAAAGGCAAATAAATACTCTTGAAAATGGAGGAGGGTGCTGATCTCATGGATCACATGAATGTGTTCAATCAAATTTTGAATCAACTGCAGAAAGTTGATGTCAAAGTGGATGTAGAAGACCAGTTCATGTTACTTCTTACATCACTTCTGGATTTATATGAGCACTTGGTTATTACATTCCGTTATGACAAAGATACATTGCAATTGGAGGAGGTCACGACGACATTGATCTCTAACGAGATTAAGCGGAAGCCAATGCATGATGGAAATCAAAACCATGCTATGGTTGCTCAGGGAAGAGGAAGGGTCTTGGAGAGAGGATCTAGAAAAGGCAGGGGCAAGTCCAAATCCAAGGGTAAAGGTAGGGTCCAATGCTATCATGGCAAAGAATTAAGGCATTTTAAAAGGGATTATCCACTACATGTTGAGGGGAAGAGGGATTCATTTAGAGGAGATTCTTCAGTGGCAATAGCACATGACAATGAGGATTACATTGGAGATCCTTTCACAATCTCCAAATGTATGAATAATTCTTTTAATAAATGAATTTTAGATTCGGGGGCTTCATTTCATATGTGCTCAAATATGGAATTCTTTGATACTTTCCAAAAGATGGCAGAAAAAATGTTATTGGGTGATGGATCTGAATGCAAAGTCACGGGGTTTGGAATTGTAAAGATAAGAATGCTTGATGAAGCTATTCGGACTTTGGGAGGTGTAATTTATGTTCCTAAGTTACGAAATAATTTAATTTCTCTTCGAAACTTAGACTCCAAGAGTTGTTGCTACATAGTTTTAGGTAAAGTTATTAAAATCAAGCGGGAATGCTTAATTTTGATAAAGGGGAAGAAGTGTGGTGATTTGTATCTTTTGGATGGGAATACAGTGGTAGGTGGAGCTAATACAAGGTCTATAGGAAAAAGAAAACTACATATTATATAGAGGGTAGAAATTTCACCTAAGGTCTCTTTCGGAGTTAGAGAGGAGAGGATGAGTCTATCCTCATTTGGGGTTCTTCTAGAAAGGATGACAGTTTTCAGGCTACACATGAGTTTTGACCATGTTTTATCGAATCCGGTGGATGGTTTTTCGGGGTGATTCGAAGGTGTGTGTAGCTGGTGGACCTCTTTCGCAGATGGTACAGAAGGGGCAAGGTCAAAAAAGTTGTTTGCGGTATTTACAAATAGGGTTACAAAAATTTGAGAGAGTTTTGATTCGAGGTGAAGGTGCTTCCCAGATGTGGGTGATACGGTGATCTTTCTTGAAGGTTTGTTTGGCGAATAGCAAATCAATTCTCTTGGTTGTGGTGGTGTCGCAAAATTCTCGCCAAGGTAGAGATTTGTGAAGATTGGCTCGAATGGAACAAAATCAAGGAGTGTTGATCAATCAGTTCACTAGGCACTGATCGATCAGCGATGCAGAAAAATCCGGAAAATGCCTGGAGTGGACTGATCGATCTGCGCTAGGCACCGATAGATCGGCCAACACGAATTTTGAGTCCGTTTTGTTTTTTGGAAGCCTCTATTGCAGTGAAGGACTTTTTAATTGTCTTGGTCTTTTGTTTAGGCCTATAAATATGTAGTTATGGGTTTAGGATTTGATATGAGATGCTTATGCATTGGAAGAGGAAGATAATACAAAGGGTTAAAATCATACTAGGACTTGGAAAATGTTTAAGGGATGATAGATATCTCCTTTGAGTTTTCATTGAGAAGGTGAGTTGAGTGCTTTTGTACTGGTTACTCAAGGTTTTTTTCAATATACGAGTAATCGGATCTTAACCCGTGGAGGTACGCAGATTCTTATCGAACTACATATATCTCTTGTGTTCTCTTTTGGTGTGTGCTTGAACATTACTTTCAATTGGATCTATTGTTTTTCCCCAACAGTATGAACCAGTAAAACTAGTTGATTCAACCTTAAATGGAACTGATAACGATTTTAAGAACCGGCCGGTTTTAATAACATTGCTCAAAACAGGAAAAAAATTTGTTTACACCCTAGTTTCAAATAGCAACAAGTGTTTCAGGCTTGTTTAGGAATTTTTAATAATGAGAAATGCTAGCCCCAATCGCAAGTGTTGATACTTTTACTGATATAAACCATCATTTCTTATTTTAAAAAATTGTTTTCTTAAACCTTATGGAAGGGATAACTATGCTACGGGTTGCACCCACCGTGAAAGTTTAGAAAAAATTTGGACTAGTACTTTTTTTATAATATTCTCTTCATAGCTTCTCTATGGCAACAGTCAAAGTAGCTGGATCGAGTATAGAGTCGGTGGATCTCGTTTGCCCAATGTAATTCTCATAATCTTTTCAATTCATATGTTTACAGCCCTAAATGAAACTTTGATTTAGATTGTTATGTGTGAATACTAACCCTATGTTTGGTTGCCGAGAAAATAAGTGAAAAAGGAGAAAAGAAAAGAAGAAAATTGAACAAAATATGACTAAGAATTATATTAGAAATCTAAAATTTTCTTTTATTTTCCATATTTTTTCATAAACCAAACATGCCATAAAGTTTCAAAATTTTCTTGTTTTGTTCAATGAAATAATGGAGCAATTTTATTAGTGTAGGGTTACTTTTAAAGCTAGGGCTTATAATTGCCCAATGGAGCAATTGGAGATAAGAGGATTGTCCTCTGTTAAAGTCGCAATTAGTCATCAAAATATGCTTGAATTACTATATTAAGAAAGTTCATGATTATAGTTGTTGAAATAATTCCTTTATTCTTGTCAATTTCATTATGGGGAAATTTGCTCCTCTTGGTCTGTGTGGTATTGGTGGAATCAAATTGTGATAATGAAAATATTAACTTTCACCTACATGGACATGTTTATAGCGAAAGCAATCAAGTGCTTGACCCTTGCCAAATGAAACTTGCAAGAGAAGATCTTCAACTAGGTTTTTCGATATTGGTAGCCTTTCTCGTGAGGCAAAATATTTTTTGTTACTTGATAAAGCTGATTTTTCAAATATTAGAATGTAATTTTCATTATTTTAATTTTTATATTTTAGGGTGTAAAGAAGATCATCATAAGAGATGTTAACCCAAAAACTAAAAAAGTTCAGATTCTTAAAAATTTTAGTTTTAATTAATCTTCCTTTCTGATGTAGATTGCATTCTACTTTTAGCAAAATAAAACAAATAAAGTACATCAAAGTCAAATATAATTTCAGCTTAAATGAATCGTACTATGAAAATTAGTCATAGTGTTGGTAGTTAGGGTTGTCAATGGGTTGGATACGAACCGGATTTGGCTATATCCAAATCCGATCTGATTGCAGATCCGAATTCAATTCGAGATTCGTCAGATCGGATTTTGACTTACCCAATTCAAGTTCGAATCCAATTATTTACTTAAGATTCGAATTGGATCGAGTTAATGTTAACATTTTTAAAAACTATTTTTTAATCATAATAAAAATTTATTTCAACCTTTATTTCACTCTGAAGGGAAATGGTCCAGATGGAGCCTCATTCTTTAGACATACTTTAAAGTTTTTTACTATCTTTTTAATTGATATGCTACCAATGTGTCATTGACTTAATATTTGGTCATTACAATTTAATATACCTTGTAATATTACTAATTTCGTAGAGTAGTGACTAGTAGGGGTGTTGAACCACAAAGAATTGCATTGGCTTCGTTGCCTTTTTATCAAGAGTATTTCTAAATTAATGAGTGATAAAATTTTATTAAAATTATATTAAACTAAAATAAAAAATTAATTAATGACTTCTAATTATGAACTCAACTACTAGGTTTTTGGTGATTTTAAGGAGAAAAAATTTAGGGTATTTGAATCCACCATTATCCTCATAAATAACTGATCCTGAATGCATCTATTCAAATTTCTCGAAGTGTAAAAAATTAAAGTGAGAGTGACTACAAATTCATACTCAACAGATCGAGAATGATACAAGGGTTTAAATCTTAGGTATGTCTTATCCTTGGTTAGCATGAGTGATACACATTAAACTAGGGTTGTGAAATCACTCATCTTCCCTAAGCATAAAATATCTCAGTATTTAATCTCTTGAACAATACAATTGCATAAAATTCACAATTAATAATTTCAAAAAATTAATGGAATGCTTTGAGTTTCAATTTCATAACACCTAAGACAATGATAGAAATCCATTGAAATCAAATATAATAATTAAAACCGGTTGTTTCACAACTTTCTTATTATGCAGTTAATAATGTTTACACTCTTAAAATTCAAATAAAAACCAAAACAAAGATAAAATTACTTAGATAGGGTTTCATCTAAACCCTAGAACGGAAAATTAGTTTGTGCCAAGGGAGGAGAACAACGTCTTCATCGACGAACACGAAGAACACATCTCTTTACCTTCACAGATCTCCAGAGCTCTTCTTCTCTTTAATTTCCTAAAATTCAGTACCCCTTTCAAGAGCAATAGTTTTCCTATATATAGAATGAGAGATTCCTTGTTAATTAAGGTTTTACGGATTCTAATTGGGTCCAAGCTCTTTACTTTCTTTTTCGCTGATAAATAGGGCTTTAGAAACCTTTAAAAATGGCCCAAAAGATAAATTTTCACACATTTGAAACTAGCCAAGATGCCGTCCACCGATCGATCGACCACACCTATGCCGATCGATCAATGCTTTGACCAATCGATCGGTGCAGGCATGGTTGATCGATCGCTAGTGGCGATTTTTCGTTCTTTTGATATTTTTCTTATTATTTCTTCAATTTTGGCTTGATTGAAGTTCATATGAGTATTTAAAGTTTGTAAATCTTCAGTTTTATCTTTATTTCCTCGTATGAACTTGAAATGGACAAAAACAATCAAGTACTGTAAAACTGAATAAAAGAAAACTCTAAGGAACTAACAAGATTAGTTTAAGGTGCATAAATGTGTAACAATTAGCACCGATCAACATTCTTCGCTGCAAACTCTTTATGTGAGTATGTTTCCTACTATAGGGTTTTCGATAAATAATGAGGTATAAGAAATGAAATTTTGGCAAGATTCTCATCAAATAAACTTGAATGCATAGATCCACTTTTAAGAAATTACCAAAGTACAACGTTAATAAAAGTGAATCACAAGACTACAATTAAGATTGGGGACCTTAAAGAATACAACCATATTAACCATTAATTTCTTAAATTACATATATATATATATATATATATATATATATATATATATATTCGCCGCTTATAGCCTTATATCCAATAAAAATGTTACTAATAGGATGTGTATCTTCTCACTGCTCAAACACATATGATCTTACATACTTTTTTTGGGGTCATCATTTATCTAGGTTAGTAGATTGGCTAGGAGTTAGGTTAGTAAATAGCATTGACCTCTCAACCACCACACTGAGACTCAAATCGGAGTCTACCCCTCGGACAATCCCCTGGTGTGTAGTATTCATTGGATTATATTAAAACAATGTAAAGTACATATATCTAATATATGTATGAATAATATAAATTTTTATCTATAATGTGCAATACTATATATATATATATATATCTAATGCTATAGTGGTGCATTTTTTTTGGTTGGAGATATCATTTACCTACTGTTAGTAGCATAAGTTAATAGAGCCTATAGAACTTAAGTTAGAGGGCTTTTGTAAATATGTGTAGTAAAAATTATATATATTAGATATATTAAAATTTTAGCAGTGATTAGCTGACCCTACATTCCGCTACCTAGCTGAATGCCTTCTTATTTCTTTCCCTTTAACTGTGGTTAAGTTTAACTAAATTAAGGTTAATATTTTTTGTCTTTTCTTTTTTTTTCAAACCAAGTTTAAACGGATGAACCCTAGGGATGAGTCAATCTAAACTGCAGTCAGTGAGTGTTAAAAATGAGGACCTAGACTAATGGGGACCGACATTTGGCTATATAGCTGAATGCGCAGTCCCCTAAACATTTCCCTCAAAATTTATGAGTCAGTCTATGGGGTACTCCCAAATATACTCCTGCGTCCTAACCTTCTATAAGATGACCACTAAGGATCAACATTTAGCAGGACTCATTTTGTCTTTTGTAATGTCATGACACCTCTAATCTTTGACCCTTTAATAGTTTGAATTAAAGGGTTAGGATTTGGGAGTATATGTGGGAGTACCCGTAGACTTGCAAAAAATTTATACCATACATACTACCGTTGGATTCGAGCTATTGACCCGCTTATAAACGGTTTGTTTTGGGTGAAAATTGATTACAGGGCTCAGTAGAGACCGAACCTGATCTAATTCTTTGGTGGTTGATAGGTCCACTACAAGCACCCCATTTTTGCACCATTTATTCCTCCTCTATCTTCTTCAAAGTTCAAAGAATTATAATCCAAGTCCAATCTAAGCTCTTTCTAACCCCAGATTAAGCCCAAATCTAAGTTCAAACCCAATTTTATCCAAGCTCAAACCCAAGTGGAACAACCCAAAATTCAGGCATCTCGCCTGAGCCATCCTAATTCTCACTCGAGCGAGATTACCGAACTTGGTTCATTCAAGCCAGATTAGGCTCGTTTGAGTGACTGCAATCATTTTCCTAAGTATGCTTAAAATAGGAATATGACAGTTAATCCCAGTGCAACTCAGGACCTATTTCTAAAATTTTGGCATCTCACTGGAGCAAGACCAATCTCGCTCATGCAAATCACGCAAACTTTGTTTCCGGAAACCAACTGTTTTTCCTCCACTTTGACCCTCCAATAACTTCCCTCCTCTCTACCAACCCTCCCCTTATTTACAAGACTACCCTAACCATTTTAAGTCTATAAATACCCCACCCCCTTAACCCATTTGAGCTAATTCCATTTTTGCCTCCAAATAGCCATTTAAAAAAAACTGAGAGAGTGCACCCAAGTTCCCTAAACCCAAGCCCATGAACCTTAGAGAGCTAAGTCAATTTTGAGTGTAAGCTTTAAGCTACACTCAATTTCTTTAGAGACCTAAGTCAATTTCTTTGGCCTAAATGCCCTCACCCCTTAGAGAAATGGAGAAGGCTCGAAGGAGTAGGCTCTCCTCCTTTTATCTTAGTTTTGCTTTTTAGTTAGGTAGTGTTTGGTAATACTAGTCTAAAAAGAAATGCTTATTTGAAAATTATGCTTAGTTGGACTTTAAATTGTTAAGTTGAAGGTTAATTGCATGTCTTCATTTTAGTGATTTTAGGGGTAAAAACCTGTACTTTAAAAAGTACCTATGGAGTTACTTTTTAAAGAAATGCTTTTTACCCCTAAAATCTCTAAAATATAGACATGCAATTAACCTTCAACTTAACCATCTAAAGTTCAACAAAGCATAATTTTCAAATAAGCACTTCTTTTTAGACTAGCGATACCAAAGAGTTTCTAGTCCTTTTCTAGAACCACTCGAGGAGACCATCTTCTTAAGTATAATAGGTCCTCTACATCATATCTAATGATATAAGGAAACTCATTAAGAGAAAGGGGATGAGCACTCTTTCAATTTCTCATGCATTTTATTCCTTTCTGATCTCCACTAGACATGGATTTGGGGAGGCCCATTTTTAGGACTAGGTCCTTCAAATCTCATCCCTAACTGGAGCTTCAACACTCTGGCTCGAGCAAGCCCAAGTTGGCGAGCAAGAGAAGAAACTAGTAACCATAACGACTTTCTCCTTTGGTAGAGTAATCACAAAACCATTTTCGCTCAAGCCAGACTTATTTTGCTCGAGCCAAAGTGTGTGCTCAAGTGAGATCAACCTCGTTCGAGCGAAATGTATTCTGCATTTGCTTTTGAACCCTCGAACCAGACCATCCCCAATCCAACTTAGGTTAATTCTTGACCATAGTTAGCTTTTTATAAACTTCTTAATTGTCCAGACCTTCTTTACTAGACTAGGGTTAAGTTTTAACTCTGATCGGTTTACATAAATCACATATGCATTTCTGTGTTAACTTGGCTCCTATGCAACCTCTAGTGAGAATCTCGCTCGAGCAAGCCCTAGTTGGCTTGAGCGAGATAGTGTCCAGCCAGAACAGTAGCTAGAACACCCCCGCCTCTTGAGTGAGTGGTAGGGGTGTGGCCTTCCATGTGGAAGGTCTGGGATCTAATCCCCTTGGGGTAAGGGTTGCAAGAGCCTCAATACCCCCAGCTAACTACTAACCGTACTGACTCTACTGATGTATGCCGATACCAATAAAAAAAGAAAAAAAGTTAACCCAAATTTGTCCTTGCTTTGTTAGAACCACTTATGCTCGAGCGAGATTAGTCCTCGAGCAAAAAAGGGTTTTGTAATCGGTATTGAACCTCCCAAACCTCCTTGATCTGCCTTGAGTTAACTTTGGACCATAGTTAAGCTTGCCAACCATCATTGCTCCGGTATGAGCCTAAATTGCCTTAAAAAATAGAAAATCTCAAAAATATTTAGATATTTCACAACCTAAAATCAACTTAATATTCTTGTTTGTTCGAACTACATTGACTTAATCCCCTATAGTCGAGTATGTAGGCAACCCTAACCTATCTAGTCTACTTAAGATTAATTTCTTTTTTTCCTCTAAGCTTGAATTTTTTTAGATAGAATAATCAAATAGCATTTGTAATTACTTTTAGAACTTCATCTTAATTGGCTTAGTCTTAGGAAATAGGTACTTATCTTCAGTTAGGGATCTCAGAGTGCCTAACACCTTCTCCAGAACTGAATTGAATATCTTACTTAGAATTTTTAAATAGATTGTAAGCTCTTATCCATTTATAATCCTGGGTTTCTACTTCCCCATAATTAATAAGTGGTGTCATCTAATTAGGCGTTTAGTGTCAGCAAAAACTAAAATGTAGTAAATTCCAGTGTTCACATTTACCATGTTTAGCTCGTTTCTAAGTCCGCTTAGCTCTCTATATGTTCTGTTAACCAATTTTAACTCGTTTCTAAGTCCGCTTAGCTCTCTATATGTTCTGTTAACCAATTTTAATTGGGGTTGCAGCCTAACCATACTTGGTCTATCCAAAAACATGATCTGACCTAACTCAAACCGTTGTCGTGCCTTCCCGACCTTTATGCTTTGATTAGTAATGAAAATGCTCAACTGTCTATCTCATGAATTAAATGGTTTCACGCTCTCCCGTTGTGTGCCTATGTTAAGCTGCCAGTTTACTCTGTAGCTTTCACCTATTTTCGTATTTCAATTATACCATTCTACATGTCTCGTTGATTGCTCAATATTAAATGCTTTCACACTCTCCCATTGTGTGCCTTGTTAAGCTGTCTGTTTACTATGGAGCTTTCACCTATTTTCGTATTTCAATTAGAGTAGTGATAGGCGGACCCATGGATTCCAGTGGTTATCATTTAAAAGGGGGCATCCACCTATAGGTGGATGTCTTAAGTTTGCAATTGGAATCCATGGTTACTTTAACTAATTCCCTTTCAATTATACCCGTCTATGCCATCTCTCGTTGATTGCTCAATATTAAATGCTTTCACACTCGCCCATTGTGTTGCCCCTGTTAGGCTGTCTGTTTCCTCTTTAGCTTTCATCTATTTTTAGTACTCCAATTATGCCCTTTTGTGCCATGCCTTGTTGAATGCCCATAATAATTGCTTTCACACTCGCTCATTGTGTGCCTATATTTACTCTGTAGCTTTCATCTATTTTCGTATTCCAATTATACCCTTTTATGCTATTTTTTGTTGAATGCCCCTATTTAATGTATCACCTAATGTAGAAAATGCCCACTCATCCTTTTCTCTCCATTAACTCTCTAGCTAACTATTTATTGCCACACGCTTGGGATTGTCCTAGTGGTAGTGTATCTCCCTCAGGGAGGAGTGACTGCCATTGAGTGCCCACCCTTGAGTTCTAAAAGCATTCCTAGCAACCCCAAATGGCTAAACGAAACCCTCTCCAGCAGTCTCACCAAAACTTAGCAAAATAAAGATTTGGGTTTGGTAAGTATAGAGTACTCACCAAAGTTAAAATTTTATATTCCCTCCTCTTTTGTGGGCCCACACAAATAATAAAATAAAGGTTTCCCTCTCCTTTCATTGTGGTCTCACACAAACAATAAAATAATGTCTCTCTCTCCCTTCCTTTTTTGTTTTCTTACACAAATAATAAAATGTTATTTCCCTCTCCTACTTTTCTTGTTAAAATGGTGAGGCTGTAGGGAGTGTTTTAAAAAGTGACTCACCAAAATCACTTTTTGAGAGTTTTGGCTATTTTGGTGAGTAAAATTTGGTCAGGCTACTAGAAATGCTCTAACCAACCTAACAGATAGATAAATGATATAACTGATTACTAGAAAAAAAAAAAAAAAACTATTTATTGCCCATCCAGCTCCTTCAAATTTCAATCACTCTCCCAGGTGAAGGTGTTGTGCCCCATCTTTTTTAAAATACGGCAAAAAAAAAAAAAAAGGCTCAGATGGCAATGAGCAAGACGTTTGTGAATTATGCCCCTAGTAAGAAGTAATCCACCCTTCTTGTTTATAGATGAGTGTTAGCCATAGTTGCATTTATTCCAAATTTTTTCATAGACGCAAGATAGGACTAACATGTGGAGATGTTTTTATTATTTTAACAATTTAAAAAATAAAAAAACAAAGAATGTTTGACATTTGTAGTGCCCCAGTTGTGCCTTTGAAAGATTTGTGACTGGGATAGCAAAATCCCTTATTCATATGGTAGGGTTGTGCTTGTCATTAAGGGAGGAAGGTCAGGATCACGTCCAAGACAGTTTTAAAGATGTGGACTAACTTAAGATAAATGACGTAAAAGAAAGAAAGAAATCAAATCAATCTCATAGGTTGGCTTATACTCCGATATTATTGTGGGGGGTGTGAGTGTGTGTGTTTTCCTTTCTTTGCCTTCAGTATTCACCTTGTGGTAGATATTATTTTAGTTTTTTCTAGCTCCTATTCATTACATTCATTGAGTTTTGGGGTGTGCTTATATTTAAAATTAAAAGCAAAAGTTCTCTCCATGAGCGAGGAGGGAATTATCGCTTCTCACTCTCACTTAGCCACCCCTTTAAGTCAACATGAACTTGGGTTAAAGTTTTCTAACCCTGTGGTTAATTTTTTTTTTATTTTCTAAGAACCAGGGTAGATGTGTGAACCCTAGGGGTGACTGAATCTTAACCACAATTAAATGGAGTTAAAAGGAGGACACGTAGCATGAAAAGGGGAGCCAAGACGCACCTCCTCACGTCACTGCCCGAGGAGGGGATTATTTTCCTGAATATAAAGATAGTCAATACATATGGGTAAAAGAGGTCCGATGAATGTTAACATATTCGCGTACTAAGTGAAGGATATAAGGATATTGTTCTCCATATATTTAACACCCATTAACTGTATTTAAGATTTACTCATCCCTAGAATAAATTCATCTAATCTTGATTTTTAGGAAAAAATAAAAAAATATATATAAATTATAATTTAATTAAGTTTAACCATAATTAAAAAGGGTTAAAAGGGATAAGGGAAACTGCATTAGCTAAGAAGGAGACAGTGGGGTCCCATTCTCAAGGCTATATATACATGCTTTGGAGAGATTGTGTTTGATGTGGTTTTTGAAGGTATCTTTTTTCTCTGTCCTCCCAATTTTGGGGTCAGCTGGGATTGTATATGTTCTCAAGGTCAAGGTTAATGCCTAGAATTTGAAACTTGGCTAAGAGTGATGATGCACCCCTCTAAAATCGAACCCAGAACCTCCCTCCTAATAAAGGAATACACTACTAAACTAGCAAAAAAGTGTTTTTTTCACCCTTTTTTTTTTACTTTAATGTTTTATCGTTAAGTATTAATTTTTTGCTTTAATATCACGTGCATGGTTTGATTTTGTTTGTTTCTCGTTTCTTGATATTTTACCAAAAAAAATTATATAATTTGTTTATCAAGGTGTGTGCATTCTAGGAATGGAGCTCGCAAGCAATTACACACAACAACGAAGATAAGTAAGAAAAAACAATATGTATAATTAAAAAAAAAAATTCCTGTAGATTTTAAAAATATTTGTTGTGTAAAGCATTAGCCCTAATTGGTTAATATTGACTAATCATTATTAATAATCCTAAATATATTTAGAAAAAAAGATTAACTATCAACAGTGCTCCGGATGAATAGATAACGGGAGCAACCCAAAGGAAAGCCTTGGGCTGTGGTGGTAGTTTTGTAATTATGAATAACTAGAAGGTGTTTTCTATCACTAATTTTTCCCGAAATACCCCTTCCCAAGGTTTTTTTTTTTTGGGTTACTCCGGTTATTTATTCAACCTGTTGTTTTGGGTTAACTCTGTTGCAGTTTATCTCTTAGAAATATCTATCATAGTTACACATTGACATCTCTCATTGAATGAACGGGATTGTTCACGCTTAGAGAAGTACTCTCCGAAAAAGATTTGACACCTAACCCGAGCTGGGATGATGGTTGTGCCCCTAATTTGATCGGGTGGTCCTGGATTGAAAATACAAAATTTCTAAGTGATCATGTGTGTCTGACACAAAATTTTGATGGGATCAAATAACAACATATCTAAAAAGGAAAATAATCACCTCCTCCCATGGTGACACGAGGAGTGGTGTCTCGGCTCCCATTTTCTTGTCACGTGTCCCCCTTCTAATCCTATTTAACTGTGGTTAAGATTCATCCACCCTTAAGGTTCACCTATCTACCATTGGTTTTTAGGAAGAAAAAAAATTAACTAAAGGGTTAAAAAAAACCTAATCTGAGTTAATGGGAGTTGATGGGTCGGCTATGTGAGAGTGAGAAGTAATAGTTCACTCCTTGCCAGTGGAGTGAACTATTGCTTATTTAAAAAATGGTATACTCTCAAAGAACTCTCTGATTAACAGACAAAATATCAAAGATTAAAAATATTTAATAAAGAGAACAAGAGGCCGATAGGCATATTCCTCATTCTTGAAAAGTTTTGTAACTCTTTTCTCTTCGGTAAAGATCGGATTTTGGTTTTGGCTTGATCTTCTTTGGAGGCGAGGGATGAACTATTGTTCATTTAAAAAATAATACACTCTCAAAGAACTCTCAAATTAACAGGCAGAATATCAAAAATTAAAAAATTTTAATAAAGAGAACAGGGGGCCGATAGGTGTGTTCCTCGTACTTGAAAAGTTTTGTAACTTTTTTCTTTTTGATAAAGATCGGACTTTGACTTTTGCTTAATTTTCTTTTGAGGTTGTAGTAGTATTCTCTTTTCTTCCGTACTTAGCGCGTTATCGAGTAGGAAAGTTTTTTTTTTCTCTTTAAAAGACTTGCTTTGGCTTTAGCATTGGAGAACTTTGAGTTTCTTGATTTTCTTTGATCTCTTCTTGAATCCTTTGTCTCTTTTTTTTGTTTCCCTTTTGATGTGCTAATTTCTTGGTTCCTTTTTGTGATAGCTTGACTTTTTGGTTTCTCAATTTATCATTAACTTATGACTCTTATTTATAGACTCATGAGATGGAGTTCTTGTGAGTCTCACTCTCATTAGTAACCAATAGAAGACTTTGTTGTTGGCAGGGCAACCTATTTGGTGGGTTTATAGTTTATTTATGGATGAACCCATTTGGATGGGTGTATGACCCATTTTAACTTTGACTTTGAATGTATAGATTTTCTTCTTTGTGTCTAAAACTCGGGCCATGCTTATTTGATTTTTATCTTAGATTTTGGGTTTTCTACTTCGTGCTCAAATCTGGGTCACTAGAAGTCTATTTCCTGCCATTTGACCCAATTTAATTATCTAAGCCATTTTCTTGATCTTATATAAGGCTGTCAATGGATCGGATCTTGATCCGGATCCGATCCGAATTCGATTTGATTAGACGGGATCTTAATCATATTATAGATCCACCGGATCCGAGATCTTGAATTCGATTATAATTGGATCAGGTTTGGATCTATATTGATTTGATCCGATTAGATTATATATAACAATAATAATAATTATAAAATTTTATAAATAATATACAATACTAATCATAATTTCTTATATTAAAATGTTAGTTTTTAGATATATTAATGTTAATCAAATTCGGATCTTGGATTAGTAATCGGATTCGGATTGGTTGATTCATGATGCGACGGATTTCAGATCGAATTCCGATCTGTTAAATTTTTAATCAGGTCAGATTCAGATCTAGATAGATCCAGTCCAAATCCGATCCGTTTATAGCCCTAATCTTATAAATTATTTTCCAACTTTACTGACATATAAGGTAATTTTAGTAAGGATTCTTAAATGTGACAGGAGAGTTCACTTACCACGACTAGCATGGCACTCTCATCCCGACATAACAGCCCAAAGAAAAGACCCACTAACAAAATAGCTGGCTCACGAGCTAATCCCAACGTGCACCCCTAAATAATAAATAAATAGAAGAAAGCCAAAAACCCTTGCTTTCTTGAAAAGGATAGTTACATCATTAACTTTGGTTCCTTGCCATTTGGCACTTGGAGATCTGGTTAGTTATAGTTGTAATTTATCTAAAGTTTGATTGTATGAATGGTAGTGTTTTGTGTTTTACTTTTTAGTTTAGTTTAAATATGAAAGGGAGCTTAGGTTCAACTTCACCAAAGGAGCTCCCTTAAATATGCATGTATTTTAGAAATTACATAATATAGACAAAAATATCTTTTTATTTTATAATTCTCAAAATATCTATGTCACAAGCATATTGTAGGAAATTCGGGTTATCTCTTGAACCCCAACTTCACCAAGGGTCGACAGATGACAATATGCCCCGCCCCACCCCTATAGGGGCGGTTTTTTTCAAATAAATCAGGGACGGGGCGGGGACAGTATAAAAAATAAAGACCCGACTCGGTTTCGGGGCGGGAGTGGTTTTAGTATACCCCGCTCCGGTGCCCCGCCCCGGAACCACTTTAATAAAAAAAAAAAAAAAATATATATATATATATATATATATATAATAAAATAAGCGAGGCGGGGCTAGTTTCACCATATATAAGCCCCGATCGTGGGCGGGGCGGGGTGCTTTATAATCAGGTCGGGGCCGAGGAGGTAGAAAACCACCCCGCCCCGCAACGCCCCATTGCCATTCCTACCAAGGGAGTTCCCTTAAATATGCCTATAATAGATGTATTTTAGAAGAGATTAATTTTGAGCCGGAGCTCTGCTTTATAGTGTTGAAGCGGAGCTCTCTTTTTTACACTATAAGAATGGCATGTTTGTAATTATTGATGAAGGTTGGGTAATTTTGCAACACATCATAATTACACATTTGCCACCGAATAGTATAAAAAGGGGAGTTCCGTACAACGTGGTGAAGCATAGCTCCTCTTTATATTTAAACTGATTTTAAAAGGAGCAATAGTCCCCTGGTCGGCCGAGGAGGGGAATATTCCTCCTCGCTCTCACATAGCCAACCATTCAACTCCCATTAACTCCGGTTAGTTTTTTTTAACCCTTTATTTTATTTTATTTTATTTTATTTTATCTATCTACAAACCAAGGGTAGATGGGTGAACCTCAAGAGTGGATGAATCTTAATCACAATTAAATGGGGTTGGAAGAGGGGACACATGGCAAGAAAATGGGAGCTGATACGCCCCTCCTCGCGTCACCAACCGAGGAGGTTATTATTTTCTTTTTAGAAATTACATAATATATACTTAGACATAAATGTCCTTTTATTTTATAATTCTCAAAATATCTATATCACAAGGCATATTGTAGGAAATTCGGGTTATCTCTTGAACCCGAGGTCTTGTTTATATGTGAACCTTTTATTTTCAAGATTGTTGGCATATAGTATGAACGACAATACATCTCATCTCTTTCCCGTCCTTGATTGAAAACATGAGAAAACCTTTGCGTGTTCTCTCAAAAGATGGTCGCTTGGATCTAATCTAAGCTAACTACATGACATATGAAATTTCCAATGACATAAACCACATGATTATGCTGTATAATATAGTTTTATGTACATGAAATGGTATCCATACATAAATATACAATTCTTGTTACCTCTAAAAATGGATTGAAACTTATCAACAATAATCTTTATTGCTCAGGACAGTAAAGAATTAATATTCTGCTGACACATTAGACAAAAGTACTAGAGCTCGAGTGCGCACAAATCTATTTCCACACTTCAAGAAACCCTAAAAGTTGCATGGAAACCCCTCTTAAAAAGATTATATATATCTCATGACACTGTGAACGCATAAATTTACCGCCTTTCCTCCCCTCTTAACTCTAGGTATCGGAATAAGGTCCGAGAGTGGAGGAATAACGCTAAATCTATTTTTGAGAGTCGCCACCTACTTAGGGGAAGTAGGATCCCGAAATAATCCAAATGAGGGGGTCTACGGTCCAAAATAGTCTAGGTAAGGGATCCCTTTAGGTCCTGGGGAAGGGGTTAGGCACCCCAGGACCTCCATCCGATGACGGTAACCTACTCATTAGGTCTAAATCAAACATAAAAAAAATCACTTAACATTTCCTAAAATTTATTAATTTTGCTAATCGAAATCAAAAAAGGGAGTGTAAAAAAGTTTATTTTTGGTTGGGGTCGAACCCTGATTGGGCTGCCTACTTATCCGGTTAGTCGGAATCAGACCCTCAATAGTAGTTCGGGGTCCGTGACTGTTTTTATACTCGTTTCGGAGTGTGGGATCACTTCCAACTCGTGCTTGAGTTGGGGGAAGCGGAGTTGAGATTTATGAATCTCACTCCGGGATTTGGTTACGCAGCTAGGTGCTCATGGGGGAGCGCTAGGGGGCGTTCATTTATTAGGGTAGGTCCTTTTTGAATTTTGTGGGTTTTTTGAATGTTTTTGTAGTTTTGTATTTTGATTTTTTTTGTATTTTTTAACTAACGGGGTAGGCAAGTTGTTTAGGGTTGAATCCACCTAAGTGCCCGAGGTAGGCAAAAAGGAAAAATAAGCTACGGCCTAATCCTAAAATGCACGTACATACATGAAACAAATACTTAACCAGGGTTAAAAAATTAAACCGAGAGCGAGTCGGGGCCAACTTAGGACTATTGTGCCAAGGCTAATTGACTAATGAAATTAGTCGACCAACTTTAGTTCAATAGTTACAACAGAGATTAAGTCTGGCTGAATTAACATTGGTTAAATTTTAACCCAGGGGAAAGTATTAACTTAGGGTCAAATTAGCAAAATAAATAACAAGATAAGATCAACACAGCATAAAAAAAAAAAAAATAGAAAGAGGTAATGCCATGATTGAATTTAGCTCATTGGTTGAACTTGGCCTTGAATTGGAGCTTTTTGACTATTGCCGAAATTTAAATAGGAATTCTAGCTTGCTAATTTTGGAGATGGACATTTCCCACTCTCAGATTTTGGTCAACTAGAACCTAATCTCAGGTCTGTTCTCTGATTTTAAACAAATTAAATCAAACCTCCACATGTTCTAAACACAATTTGGCACATTGGATCTGATCAAATCTTCTCCTATGTCTCAGGTTTTGGCCAAAACCAATCATGGCGATACCTCTTTATTGCTTTCAAAATAACACACAAGAAAGAAGAGGAATCCAGCCACTGTTGAATTCCAAAGGCCACACAAGAAATAGAAACTATACAAGGACCGAAATAAAGAAAGAAGAGAGGAAGGAATTACTTGACCGACTGGGTGTGAAGGATGTTGAAGATGATGCCGGAAAGTTATTGAGGATGGCCGGAGGTAGATCCGGAACTGAGATCTTTTCTCTCACGGACCTGGAAGGTGGAGATGCTGAAAACAGTAGATACAAGCTACTGCCAGAATGGGGGCTTGGCCGTAGTAGATGACAGTAGAACTCCTCTACTGCTGCAGATCTAGAACAAAAAAATAAATAAAAATAAATGGAAATGAATGAATAAAACAAACCAAGGAAACAAATAAATAATGGAGACTGAATACCAGATCTAGTTCAGTTTTTCTGGCTGGAAATATTGGTTGTTGGAGATGAGAAATGGAGCAAAGGCGGAGTTGGCCGGATCTGAAGGTGATGATGGCGGTAGCGTTGTGCTGGAGCTACCGGCGATGGAGATGGAAGTCGCTGGGGAAGATGATCAGAGCTCCGAACTGAGATCTTTACAGATCTGTGAAATGAGGATCTGCCGAAGTGAAAATGCTATGAGGAGGACGACGACGCGATGGTTGGTGCGTGGTGGTGCTGGCTTCGCCGGAGAAAGATTGAGCAGAAGAAGAAGAAGAGAAAGAGAGAGTGAGGGCTGCTGGATCTGGCCAGATCTCTTCGGTTCTGCAACTCGCCGGAAATGGAGCTTTAAATAAAAAAAAAAATTCATTGATTAGAATAACGATTGAGGAGAAAAGAAATTGATCAAAGGGGATTAGCTACAGAAAATCAGATCAATAGATCTAAATCTAGAAACCTAGATCTAGATCTAGAAACCGAGACAGCAGATTACCTGATCGGAGAAGACGACCGGCTGATGGTGGGTGGTTCGCCGGCGATGCTACTAGCTGGATTGGAACTAGCCAGAGGAAATGGAGAGGGCATCTTCTTCTCTACTGAACTAACCGCAGCTCGCCGGAAGGGAAGACCGATGGAGATGAAAGCCAAAGAGATAAGAGAGCTCGGGGAGAAATGGAGCTTCTGCATACGATCACGGTACGATCTTGCCGGAGAAGATGACCGGAGGCTACTGATTTTCTTCGGGAAAAAAAAAAGTGAACTAATGGGGGCTATTGTCGGTGGTGATCTGAGCTCGCCATGTTTGAGGAAAATGGTGTGGCTGCTGACATTCTTCAGAGCTGTTGCTGATGAGGGAAGGAAATGGGAGGGAGAGAGGAAGAGGGAGAGAGAACTCTCTGGCTGGAACCGAATGAGATTGGGTTTTTAAACCCAATCTCATTCCTTATATAGGTAATAGTGATGGGCTGGTTTGGTTTTCATAGGCTTGGGCCCTTAAGGTTTAAACCCTTGAGGGCTAGGCTTGATTGCACTTGGGCTTAGAAAAACGGGCTTGAATTTGGGGGTTTTAGATTCGGGTTTTGGTTATGGATTTGATGAAATGGGTTTGGCTTTGGGCCTTTAGAGGTTTAATGAGCAGGCTTCTAGTTTGGATTTACACTCTTGAGAGTCTTGAACAATGGGTAAAGGGGATGATCTCTCTCTCTTCCTCTCGAATTCAATTCATTGACACTAGTAAATAAGATAAAGAATTAAAATTAAAATTAATTTAAAATAATAAAATAAAAATAGGATTACAGGGTGTAAAAATGGGGTGTTCACAGTTGCCCCTCTTTGTCGGAGATTGTTGGCAATTGAACGACAAAGACTGAAACACCTTCATTTTTACACACTGAAAACCTGAAAAAGTTTATGAAAGTAAAAAATGAAAGAAAGGAAAAATAAATTCTAACCCTAGTTGAACTTGCCAAAACCAGAAGGATGGAGTGAAGGATAGTAGTTTATAGCCTCATTACGGAGGACTGTTGGGAAAAATGGGTGCAAATGGAAATATGGATTGAAGGGAGCTCGTGAACACTATTGCCTGGAGACTGATATAATGTTTGGAGCGAGTGTACGGTTGCATGGAAGTTGAGGACGAAACGGATATGATGGATTGAAGGGAGCTCATGAACACTATTGCCTGGAGACTGATATAGTGTCTGGAGCGCCGAGAATGCTTAAGGAAAGTTGAAATGCGCACGGAGCACGAAAAATGCTAACGTAAAGTTTAGAACACTACTGCATGGAGACTGATGTAGTGTTTGGAGCGAGAATACTATGGCATGAAAGTCGAGGATGGAATGAATGTGATGAATGACATCGCCTTGAATGTCAAACAAAAGGATTGATGGTGACATCGCCTTGAATGTCAACCAACAAGATGGGGGTGACATCGCCTTGAATGTCAACCAAAATGATTGATGGTGACATCACCTTGAATGTCAACCAAAATGATCGATGGTGACATCGCCTTGAATGTCAACCAACGAGATGGAGGGTGACATCGCCTTGAATGTCAACCGAAATGATTGATGGTGACATCGCCTTGAATGTCAACCAAATGATTGATGGTGAGTGACATCGCCTTGAATGTCAACCAACGAGATGGGGGATGACATCGCCATGAATGTCAACCGAAAGGATTGATGGTGACATCGCCTTGAATGTCAACCAACAAGATGGAGGGTGACATCGCCTTGAATGTCAACCGAAGATTAATGGTGACATCGCCTTGAATGTCAACCAACAAGATGGGAGGGTGACATCGCCTTGAATGTCAACCGAAAGGATTGATGGTGACATCGCCTTGAATGTCAACCGAAAGGATTGATGGTGACATCGCCTTGAATGTCATCCAACAGGATGAGAGAGTGACATCGCCTTCAATGTCAACAGAAAGGATTGATTGTGACATCGCCTTGAATGTCAACCAAAAGGATTGATGGTGACATCGCCTTGAATGTCAACCAAAAAGATGAATGAAGGTAGTCTGCCTGATGAAAAATGTTTAGTGCGCGGCTTGCGCTAGAGACCTTGCGGTCTTACCTAGCTTGGCGTGTACGCGACTTGAGAGAAATGCATGATGATGCAAATATGGTGAGGTGTATGTGGAGTTACATGTGTGCTAAGTGACAAAGTGGCTAAAATATGACTCGATTGAGTGTGTGCAACTGGAATGCAGTTAGGTACAATATGTGTGACTCGATTGAGTGTGTGCAACTTGAGTGTACAAATGAGTATGAGCAATCTGTGTGCACCTAAAGTGCAATATGTGCGACTCGATTAAGTGTGTGCAACTGAGTGCAGCAAGAGCGCAAAATGTGTGCGACCCCATTAAATGTGTGCGATTGAGTGCAGCAAGAGTGCAAAATGTGTGCGACCCCATTAAATGTGTGCGATTGAGTGCAGCAAGAGTGCAAAATGTGTAACTCAAATGAGTGTGTACAAGATGGGTGCAACTAGAGTGTAATGTGTGCGACCCCATCAAATATGTGCAACTGAGTGCTACAAGAGTGCAAAATGTGTAACTCAAATGAGTGTGTACAAGTGTAGTAAAAGTGTGATATGTGCGACTCGATTGAGTGTGTGCAACTTGAGTGTGCAAGATGGGTGCAACTAGTGCGATATGTGCAACTAGTGTTAACTAGAGTGTAGTGTGTTGAATGTGTATTGACTGGACTTGAATGGTATGCATGTATAACATGTATGAGAAGCAGGACAATGCAAGACTCAACTTATGCAAATGCGCGGATGATGCGACTAGACCTGGATTGAACCAATGCAGTACTAATGGAAGATACAGATTGATGATAGGCTAAGTATATGACTCGCTCTTAGATACCAGTCTCATGCTTGTCAGAGATTTCAGATGTTCTTGACCTTGCTCCTGCTTCCAATCGAGGTTGTTTGGCGCCTTGAACAGTTGTTGAGATGAGATTGATCTGATCAAGCCAAGAGACATGACTGACATTAAGACCTTAATGACCAAATTGAGGATGATTAGATATTTCTTGGAAATGCCCTACGGTTTGAATGAGATTGATTTCAACTATCAAGATCCTGATTTTGGTTGGTTATTTTGAAGACAACCGAAATTTTTCGAATGCAAATGCTTTCTTTGCTCATTGGATTTAATAAGGTGATCACATTCACAAGGCGATTGAATTTTTTCCTCAAGGGTAGAACATGATGCTAAGCAAATATGACCCGTCATGCTGTGTCAGTGGTAAAGTTGATCTTTAATCCTTGACATATGCTGAATTGGGCCTTGCTACGAACAAGAGACACTTAGTCCACTCTGACGATAAGATTCTTCAGATGATGCCCGAAAGTGCTTTGTCTTGATCTCGATGATGCTCCTAGTGAATGCTTGTTGCTTTCAACTTTTCCCTTTTTACCCTTGGAATGACCAAGTCTGGGGATCGCATAATTTTTACGCAATGAGGCCGTTGCCGGTTTTCACTCATGCATGCGAAGTTGATCAATTTTTGTATTTCCCTTTTTTGCCCCTAGTCACAAGACTAGGACTGGGGTTCACGTAGTTTTTGCGCAATGAGACCGTTTCCGGTTTTCACTCATGCCTACGAGTTTGATCAAATTTTTTTTTCTTTTTTTGCCCCTAGTCACAAGACTAGGCCTAGGGTTTGCATAATTTTGCGCAATGAGGCCGTTTCCGGTGTTTACTCATGCCCGCGATTTGCTTGAGGTAAAGCTCTGTCTCGACCATAAAATCCTTCAATTGGTGCTTGAAGTTCCTTCGAACTGGTCTCAAGGAAACTGCTGTTGAACGCTTGATGTTTTCAAGTTTCCCTTTTTTACCCTTGGAATGACCAAGTTGTGGGGTCGCATAATTTTTGCGCAATGAGGCCGTTGCCGGTTTTCACTCATGCCTGCGAAGTTGATCAATTTTATATTTCCCTTTTTTGCCCCTAGTCGCAAGACTAGGCATGGGGTTCGCGTAATTTTTGCGCAATGAGGCCGTTTCAGGTTTTCACTCATGCCCGCGATTTGTTTCAAGTTGGGTTTTGCTCCCTTCATTGCCTTGGATGCTTGCATTCTGCTTTTGAATATTGTCTGATAAATTGTCTGCACTCTTAATCTCTAGGGGATCGAGGTGGACTTAAGATAGGACGAAATGTAAGTTGAAGGGACCGAATATTTGGGACACCCTTCTACTTGAGAAATCATTTTCAGCTATGGGGAGAAGAATCTTGATTCTTTTGCTTCTGATAGAAGATAAAAATTTCCATTGAAAATTCATCTACTTGAGCGCCTCTTGACTTTTTTTTCTTGCCCATTTTTTTTCTTTTGACATTTTGTCTTTCTATTTTTTTTTTACGAGCCTTTTTTGATTGAGGCTGATTTTTTTTGCTCAATAGATTGAATGTTATGACCGAACCTAATTTTCTAGGCTGCCTACGTACCCTTTTACAGGATCAGGTCATTGACGTAGTTCAAGCAGACATAGTACAGGGTGTCCCGTCGAAAGTTTTTTTGAAAGAAGGGCTATTAGGCTCGAGATGGCTAACTATCGGAATTTGATGATATATCGAGGGTGTTACATGAATCATAAGGGAAGTAGGTGACAAACATGGCCTCCTGTCCTTTCCCGAAGAGGCTTAAAGTGCAAGCATTTATCAAATAAGACCCTAAGCATAATACTTTTTAACCTTATCCATGTTGATTGGCTCAGGGTTCCTTGTACAAATGTTGAGTTTGCCCCTTGCATCGCATAACTCGATGATGCCTTGGTGAAAACGAATCATTTGCTCTGGCTTGTTGATCTGCACAGCTGTGTGAAGAGTTTGACCACTTTTACTCTGAGTGAGTGCTCTGATGAGATGTGTCACTTGAAGAAAAATCTCAGATCTTAATGAGAGTGGCTTTCCCTCGGCATGGACAAATCTTGATTTAGATCCGCTTTCTTGCTTGTCTATGATAGTTGCTCCACGGCATTTCTCAAATTTGGATCTTGAGCAACCACACTATTCCTGCCCCCAAGCATCGGTGAGGGTACTGTTGTGGTGAATCTGTTGCCCCAACTTATATCGTGATCTTAGGGGGTTTTGAATCTCACCTCAAGCGAATCTTTCCTCTTGCCCCTTTGCGTGTAGTAGATGTACTTCATGTATTGACTGAGTCTGACAATTTTGCATTTGATCATCCTTGTCATAGTCAGGAGCTTTATCTGTTCAACAATTAGGATCCTGTAATTTTTCCTTTGAAATGTGTCTTGGAGGGTTCAGCGAACAACAGGAGGTGAACTTGCCTTTTGCCTAATCGGTCTTGACCTTGATCCCCCTGCCCCTGGCGTAGCAAGGTTCTAATTTTTGCACACGTAGGATCGTTACCCAACTTTGTTCTGCTTTGTACCACTCGCACGGGATTGAGGGTTTCCTGTTAGGTATCCCTCTCTATGCTCTTCATCATGCTCTGCCCCCGAGGGTTATGAGTTTGACTTTTGTTTGAGTGATCCCTTATTTAAACCAATAAGCTTAGCTAGCATTTTTTATTGGGAGAAAGATATTTTTGGATTTTTGATAGCTTCAGATCGCTAGACTCTTTGAGAAGTACTAGGTCACGCCTTCATTGAGACTCTTGAAAGGAAGAGAGATTTCAAGGAATTGAAAAGTGGAGATGACTCGATTATTGCAAACTGGATATGTACATGGGCCACTGTGGCCGACTCTGACGGAAAGAAAACCTAGCTAAGATTGACTCAGACCTGGCTTGATTTCGATCAATCTCGCTCGACATCTTGCTCTTGGAACTCCTTTTTGACGGGGCTCGAAGATGTTCTGCTTGGCTTTCTTGGATGGTACAAGGGTGATTTGTTGATATAACAGGATGATGTATGGGATGTATGGAGACAGATGTTTCAGGGGTCTCAAGTTCGAAATTAAGTTTGGCCACATCCGTCAAGTTCTGGGTGGTGCCCGCACTTTTACGGTGCGGAGGGTGGGCATGGAATGATATGTTGAGTAAGAGAAGATTGTGGTTGTGTCATTAAGATAATGAGCGGGTGTTTGTTAGGATGGTTGATGGGTGAATCTGGGTTTGCCTCCGTGCCACCAAGAGTTTGTTGAGAGCCAGAGTAACATCTTTGAGTACAAATTTAATTTCTCTGATGTCTTGCTCATGATTAAGGAGAGTTATCGTGATGATCTTTTGGTCACTCGATGTGTCTCCGTGCTCCATATTTTCTGCTTCTGCTCCAACTGTTTAGGCAAGTCCAAAGATGAAAGTAAAGAGCGAGTCACTACCAGACTGGGGTGATTGGATTATGATGCTGCATGAGTATGCATGGATGAATTATGAATGAGGTGAGTGCTATGTGAGACTCAAAATGAATGGCCTATTAAGCAACTTCCTAAATGAGATGTGCCAAATTAAGGGTCAGGACATGTTTTGAATGGTAGACTTTTGGAATTGGACTTCATGGTTGTGCTACCTCTGGGGGTGTTGCCAACTAGATGATGCATGACGGAGACTATGCTTGACCTAGCCAATGCAATGTTAAAGTGAGCGGAGTGCAGTGATAAAGTGAGCACGGTGCAATGATAGTGTGAGTGTAGTGCAATGATGAAGTGCAGTACAATGCCATGATGAAACACAGTGCCACAGGGGCATGCAGTCAGTGTAGATGTACTGGTAGTGCAGTGAAAATGCTATACTAGCAGGTGAATGTGCAATTACGGATAGTGCCATGAAGAGGATGAATTTTTTTATTTTTTTTTATTTTTTTTTTGGATTTTCAACTTTATATTTTTTTTGAATTTTGAATATTTGATTTTATTTTTTTTTTTGTTTTTTTTTTTTTTTTGGAATTTTGATATTTTTTTGATTTTTTTCAATTTGGATTTTTGAATTTTTTTCAACACATTTGGATCTTTGAATTTTTCAAATTTTAAATTTTTGTTCCTTCTGAATTTTGAACTTTTGATTTGTTTATTTTTCTTGAACTATGAGTTAATGACATTTTTTTTTTTTTAATTGAAGTTCAGATTTATTTATTTATTTTCGGATTTTGAGTTTTCATTTTTTTTTGGAATTTTGAATTAATGATTTTTTTTTGAAATTTTGACTTATTTGAATTTTGAGCTTCCATTTTTTTTTTTATGTTTGAATTTTGACTCTTTTTTTTTTTGACTTTTGATTTTATTTGGACTTTGAATTTCTCATTTCATTTTTTTGTTTTTTTTTTTTTTTTAATTTGAATTTTGAACCTTCTCCTTTTTTGGATTTTGAATTTCTGATTTTGTTTAAGGTTTCAAATTTTAACTTCATCTTTTTTTTTCTTTTTCTGAGTTTTGAATTTTTGATTTTTTTTCACCAATTATTTAGTTGAAAGGGGTGATCCTTGACATATGTAAACCAATGGGGTAGGTAGATAGGGGTCTACCTACTAAGTTGGGTTATTGGAAACCAAGGCCCATTGGATTTAAGATAGAATATGGATATGGACATCCAATAAAATCTAGGTTTTTGAACCCCATATGTAAGTCTAAAGATGGGTTGGGAGTTTATTCAACAATGGCTCACACAGGCCCCTTTTTTAAATGAACATATGGGTACACAGGGGTACCTTCATGTTCAATCAAAAGGCAGGGCGGGTATAGGCTATAAGCAAAGTAGGATTAGGGGAAACCTTCCTAAACAAATGCTTATAGACTATATCTCTATCTAAACTATATGCATATGCTGGGGTAATGCAAGGTGTTCCTAAGGTGGTTGGGGGACGCTTGGCCGTATATGCGACTCCCAAAAATGGGCCGATTGACGCAAGTGGGTTTAGTCTATATCCCTTCCTGAGAATAATCGTCCCACAGGGGTGATACAGCTAAACCATGACTGTTAAGCCCCAACACTGAAGATAATCATCAAACAGTTGTAGGCGTAATAAGTCAAACTAAAGGGTTTAAGGGTTATTACACTATTATGCAATGAATATGATATGCACATAAGAGAGAATAAGAACATACCCACAATATCTCTACTATATACATATGCTGGGGTAATGCAAGGTGTTCCTAAGGTGGTTGGGGGACACTTGGCCGTATATGCGACTCTCAAAAATGGGCCGATTGGCGCAAGTGGGTTTAGTCTATATCCCTTCCTGAGAATAATCGTCCCACAGGGGTGATACAGCTAAACCATGACTGTTAAGCCCCAACACTGAAGATAATCATCAAACAGTTGTAGGCGTAATAAGTCAAACTAGAGGGTTTAAGGGTTATTACACTAATATGCAATGAAAATGATATGCACATAAGAAAGAATAAGAACATGAATAAGGACATACCCACAATATAGAAAGAATTAGCAAAAATAATAATTGATTTAGGAAATGATTAGTGATTTTTTTTTTAAAAATGTTTGGCTTTTACCTAATTTTCAGGTTGGATCCTCAGATCCCCAGCAGAGTCGCCAAAGCTGTGAACGCATAAATTTACCGCCTTTCCTCCCCTCTCAACTCTAGGTATCGGAATAAGGTCCGAGAGTGGAGGAATAACGCTAAATCTATTTTTGAGAGTCGCCACCTACTTAGGGGAAGTAGGATCCCGAAATAATCCAAATGAGGGGGTCTACGGTCCAAAATAGTCTAGGTAAGGGATCCCTTTAGGTCCTGGGGAAGGGGTTAGGCACCCCAGGACCTCCATCCGATGACGGTAACCTACTCATTAGGTCTAAATCAAACATAAAAAAAATCACTTAACATTTCCTAAAATTTATTAATTTTGCTAATCGAAATCAAAAAAGGGAGTGTAAAAAAGTTTATTTTTGGTTGGGGTCGAACCCTGATTGGGCTGCCTACTTATCCGGTTAGTCGGAATCAGACCCTCAATAGTAGTTCGGGGTCCGTGACTGTTTTTATACTCGTTTCGGAGTGTGGGATCACTTCCAACTCGTGCTTGAGTTGGGGGAAGCGGAGTTGAGATTTATGAATCTCACTCCGGGATTTGGTTACGCAGCTAGGTGCTCATGGGGGAGCGCTAGGGGGCATTCATTTATTAGGGTAGGTCCTTTTTGAATTTTGTGGGTTTTTTGAATGTTTTTGTAGTTTTGTATTTTGATTTTTTTTGTATTTTTTAACTAACGGGGTAGGCAAGTTGTTTAGGGTTGAATCCACCTAAGTGCCCGAGGTAGGCAAAAAGGAAAAATAAGCTACGGCCTAATCCTAAAATGCACGTACATACATGAAACAAATACTTAACCAGGGTTAAAAAATTAAACCGAGAGCGAGTCGGGGCCAACTTAGGACTATTGTGCCAAGGCTAATTGACTAATGAAATTAGTCGACCAACTTTAGTTCAATAGTTACAACAGAGATTAAGTCTGGCTGAATTAACATTGGTTAAATTTTAACCCAGGGGAAAGTATTAACTTAGGGTCAAATTAGCAAAATAAATAACAAGATAAGATCAACACAGCATAAAAAAAAAAAAAATAGAAAGAGGTAATGCCATGATTGAATTTAGCTCATTGGTTGAACTTGGCCTTGAATTGGAGCTTTTTGACTATTGCCGAAATTTAAATAGGAATTCTAGCTTGCTAATTTTGGAGATGGACATTTCCCACTCTCAGATTTTGGTCAACTAGAACCTAATCTCAGGTCTGTTCTCTGATTTTAAACAAATTAAATCAAACCTCCACATGTTCTAAACACAATTTGGCACATTGGATCTGATCAAATCTTCTCCTATGTCTCAGGTTTTGGCCAAAACCAATCATGGCGATACCTCTTTATTGCTTTCAAAATAACACACAAGAAAGAAGAGGAATCCAGCCACTGTTGAATTCCAAAGGCCACACAAGAAATAGAAACTATACAAGGACCGAAATAAAGAAAGAAGAGAGGAAGGAATTACTTGACCGACTGGGTGTGAAGGATGTTGAAGATGATGCCGGAAAGTTATTGAGGATGGCCGGAGGTAGATCCGGAACTGAGATCTTTTCTCTCACGGACCTGGAAGGTGGAGATGCTGAAAACAGTAGATACAAGCTACTGCCAGAATGGGGGCTTGGCCGTAGTAGATGACAGTAGAACTCCTCTACTGCTGCAGATCTAGAACAAAAAAATAAATAAAAATAAATGGAAATGAATGAATAAAACAAACCAAGGAAACAAATAAATAATGGAGACTGAATACCAGATCTAGTTCAGTTTTTCTGGCTGGAAATATTGGTTGTTGGAGATGAGAAATGGAGCAAAGGCGGAGTTGGCCGGATCTGAAGGTGATGATGGCGGTAGCGTTGTGCTGGAGCTACCGGCGATGGAGATGGAAGTCGCTGGGGAAGATGATCAGAGCTCCGAACTGAGATCTTTACAGATCTGTGAAATGAGGATCTGCCGAAGTGAAAATGCTATGAGGAGGACGACGACGCGATGGTTGGTGCGTGGTGGTGCTGGCTTCGCCGGAGAAAGATTGAGCAGAAGAAGAAGAAGAGAAAGAGAGAGTGAGGGCTGCTGGATCTGGCCAGATCTCTTCGGTTCTGCAACTCGCCGGAAATGGAGCTTTAAATAAAAAAAAAATTCATTGATTAGAATAACGATTGAGGAGAAAAGAAATTGATCAAAGGGGATTAGCTACAGAAAATCAGATCAATAGATCTAAATCTAGAAACCTAGATCTAGATCTAGAAACCGAGACAGCAGATTACCTGATCGGAGAAGACGACCGGCTGATGGTGGGTGGTTCGCCGGCGATGCTACTAGCTGGATTGGAACTAGCCAGAGGAAATGGAGAGGGCATCTTCTTCTCTACTGAACTAACCGCAGCTCGCCGGAAGGGAAGACCGATGGAGATGAAAGCCAAAGAGATAAGAGAGCTCGGGGAGAAATGGAGCTTCTGCATACGATCACGGTACGATCTTGCCGGAGAAGATGACCGGAGGCTACTGATTTTCTTCGGGAAAAAAAAAAGTGAACTAATGGGGGCTATTGTCGGTGGTGATCTGAGCTCGCCATGTTTGAGGAAAATGGTGTGGCTGCTGACATTCTTCAGAGCTGTTGCTGATGAGGGAAGGAAATGGGAGGGAGAGAGGAAGAGGGAGAGAGAACTCTCTGGCTGGAACCGAATGAGATTGGGTTTTTAAACCCAATCTCATTCCTTATATAGGTAATAGTGATGGGCTGGTTTGGTTTTCATAGGCTTGGGCCCTTAAGGTTTAAACCCTTGAGGGCTAGGCTTGATTGCACTTGGGCTTAGAAAAACGGGCTTGAATTTGGGGGTTTTAGATTCGGGTTTTGGTTATGGATTTGATGAAATGGGTTTGGCTTTGGGCCTTTAGAGGTTTAATGAGCAGGCTTCTAGTTTGGATTTACACTCTTGAGAGTCTTGAACAATGGGTAAAGGGGATGATCTCTCTCTCTTCCTCTCGAATTCAATTCATTGACACTAGTAAATAAGATAAAGAATTAAAATTAAAATTAATTTAAAATAATAAAATAAAAATAGGATTACAGGGTGTAAAAATGGGGTGTTCACAGACACATTCTTTCAAAAGTTGATATAATGGCCTACATCCAACTAGGAACATGTTTTATCAAGGTGAAACCCCAAAATCTTGTAAATAACCCTTACAGACTAAGTGCCTACAACCAATGAAATAAACTTACCCATAATAGAGGGGAAGATCTCAAGCTCCCCGTCAAATTATTAAGGTCATTTTGCTATCAAAATCCATTCGCTCCTTGTGGGAGTAACAATTGTTAAGACAGTTATTATCTAGATACAAATTCCGTAATTAGAAATTCTGTGATTAGTAGTTTTCTTCATTGTAATTATTTGACTGTAAAGGTTGTTTGCTCTACACTCTTATATACTTGTATAAATATACCTCTCATAGAGAAGAATAAATCATTAAGGGATTAGAACCATAAACTTTATCTTGGTATCAGAGTAAGGTTTTACTGCCGCCGCCCATACCACAACCGCACCATTGTTGCCGCCCAAACACCACCGAATCACCACTGCCATTGCCGCTGCTGCCCATACCACCTAGACCACCATACCGTCCAAAACCACTGTCACCTACCATACCACTGCCCTTTTCTTATTGCTGTCTGGGGAGGTAAGAGATAATATTCCCTTTCCACTATTATCTCTATCACCATCCTTGCTATTATTCCTTCTACTATTATCTCTTTTTTTTTGTTTCTTTTAGCTTTCTGCAATACACTTTTTTCCAGAGAGTTGGTATAACGTCTCAGCTCTCTATTTAATCAAACAACTTCCCATCTGACTCCACCATCACTAGACTTCCACCTTTAAACCACCAACCCGAATCTGTGCATACCACCTTTAATCCACCATCACTTGAACCATGACCACCGAATACTCATTCGAATCCTCACCTATACCCACTCTCATACCAGTCATACATATTCAATCCGAAGGTTCTGGTTTCAATGCTGGAATCATAAAGATGCAAAATGCAAGGCGTGAAAAACTTGAGTATATTGTGGTCAAAACATCCCAACCGAAAGTCACTGATGCCTCCTATGCAAAGTGGTATGCAGAAAATCAAAAGGTTAAGGGATGGTTGTTGATGTCTATGTCAACTGATATTATGAACCGCTACATTCAGTTGCATACCGCACGTGAAATCTGGGATGTCCTTGCCAAAGCATTCTATGATGGATCTGACGAATCACAAATTTTCGCACTGAATCAGTGAGCTTTTCCCACCAAGCAGGAGGGTTGACCTCTCTCAATCTACTATGGTGAACTTATAGAAATTTTTCACGAGTTGGACCATCACGATAAAATCATCATTAAAGATCCAGACGAAGTTATTGCTTATCAAAAATCAGTTGACCGACTACGTATGCATATCTTTCTGACTGGGCTAAATGCTGAATTTGAACAACTCCGAGGTGATATTCTTAGGAAGGATCCAGCACTGGATTTCGAAGAAACTTATGCGTATGTACGCTGGGATGCAACTCACAGGACCACTTTGAATGGAGAATCCGATCACCCAGAGTCATTTGCTATGTTGGCTCGCCGGTTCAAAGGATAGCCCAATCGTGGGCCAGAGCAAGCGCCTGGCTCACCAAACCATATTGCAGACCCGAACCGGTCTTCTGGCTCCCCGAATTGCAACTATGAGACAGGAGCTGCACGGTCAGAATGTTTGTGTACTCATTATGGTAAAAACGGGCATACCAAGTCACATTGTTATGAGTTAATTGGATATCCAGAATGGTGGGATCCTGCCAAGGCACCTAGCAAACAAAATTCAAAGCCGAATCTCCGTGCCATTGTTGTTGTTGCTGAATCATCTACCATTTCGGAGGAGGCTTTGGGTTTGATTGCTATTGCAGGTAACCCTGGTAAAGTTCTTAATGTTTCTGTATCTAATAGTAATAGTACATGGATTATTGATTCTGGTGCTGTAGATCACATGACCTTTGACATTAATCATATTCAGTCTATGAAACCATCAAAACAACCTATAATGTCCACAGCTAATGGTACTCTCTCTCCTGTGATTGGGGAAGGTTTAATTACATTGACTAAGAATTAAATTTGAACTTTGTTCTGGTTGTTCCTTCCCTCAAGTATAATCTATTGTTTGTTGCTCAAATAACCTGTGCACTACATTGTATTGTGAATTTTTGGACTAACCTTTGTGTTTTTAAGGACATTTGGACTCGGAGGACCAGTGGTTATGGTACTAGAAGGGGAAAGTTCTATCATCTTGATCTGACGCCAACAAGTTCGAATCAGTTGGCTCAAGCTTTTTCAGTTGATAGGTCGACACATCTACATAATTCAGAAATTTGGTTGTGGCATCGACATTTAGGTCATGCCTCTTTTGGCTATTTAAAAAAATTGTTTCCGAAGTTGTTTTGTCAATTGAATATTTTTGATTTCAAGTGTGCTATCTGTGAACTGGCTAAGAGTCATCGTGTTTCTTTTTCAATAAGTATGAATAAAAGCCCAGTATCATTTATGGTTATTCATTCTGATGTCTGGGTCCAACAAAGATCTCTTCTCTTAGTGATGCACGTTGGTTTGTTTCATTTATTGATGATTGTACCCGTATGACTTGGGTCTTTTTAATGAAATCAAAAAAAATGAAGTCAGCTCTCTTTTTCAGTAATTTCACAGGATAATAGTCACTCAGTATCAATCTCATATATAGGTTATTCGCACTGATAATGGTGGAGAGTTTGTTAATCAAAACTTGAAACAGTATCTGAATTTACATGGCATTGCTCATTAGACGACATGCCCCTACTCCTCTTAACAAAACGGGGTTGTAGAGCGCAAGAACCGTCATCTTCTTGAAGTTGTTCGTGCTTCCTTGTTTGGGGCCTACATGCCCACCAACTACTGGGGTGAAGCTGTTACTGTTGCGGCCTACCTCATCAACCGTGTACCTTCCAGTTCAATACAATTTCAGACCCCCTATGATACCTTACATACAGCTGTAAGTGCTCCTACTATACCGAATTTACCACCTAAAGTATTTGGGTGCGTAGCATGTGTACATCTCCATAAACCCTTGCGAAGTAAGTTGGAAACCTGAGCTCTCCGGTGTGTATTCGTTGGCTATGTCTTGCATCAGAAAGGCTATTAGTGTTATCACCCCCTCTCTCAGAAGATATATGTCACTCTTGATGTTACCTTTAATGAGAATGAAATGTATTACTCTGCCCCCGAGTCTCCACTTTAGGAGGAGAGTAGCAATGAAGTACAGACTCTGAATCATTCTCTGGACACCTTGGATGAAAGTGGTGACAACTTGGATATAAGTGGTGAATGCCCAGAAGAGGAAATTTGTCAGGATCTGATGCAATCAACTTCAACCGAGCAACTTGTGGACCCAGTACCGCTGGTATCTCCATCGTCACACGTGCCAGCCCTCCTGCAATTTGTACCATTTAACCAATTGCTCTCTGAAGCCGAAGCTGAATACACTCCTGAGCCCCAGGTGAGTTCTGAACCCCACATAAAATCGTGACCTGATCGAGTCACTAGAGGAATACCTAGAATAACCTATGGACTTGTTCTTAGTTCCAAAGTTAAGTATCTCTTGAGTAACTTTGTATCTTACCATAGACTGTCAAAGGAATGTGAATCATTTGTGAATCAATTATCTGTTATATCTATTCCTAGTAGTGTGCAAGATGCTTTGAGTGATTCCAGGTGGAAGAAAGTAATGAATGAAGAAATGAAGGTTCTCCAAAAGAACTCAATATGGAAAATTGTTGAGTTACCTGAAGGGAAGAAACCCGTTAGATGTAGGTGGGTCTACACCATTAAACATAAAGCAAATGGAACCATCAAAAGATTCAAAGTTAGACTTGTTGCCAAAGGGAACACACAAACGTATGGAATTGACTATGAAGAGATGTTCGCACCAGTGGCCAAAATTAACACAGTTCGTATTCTGTTATCTCTAGCTGCGAATCTTGATTTGCCATTACACCAGTTTGAAGTAAAGAATGCGTTCTTGCATGAAGATCTTAAAGAAGAAGTATATATGGAGTTGCCTCCTGAGTGGAATTGACTATGAAGAGATGTTCGCACCAGTGGCCAAAATTAACACAGTTCGTATTCTGCTATCTCTAGCTGCGAATCTTGAATGACCATTACACCAGTTTGAAGTGAAGAATGCGTTCTTGCATGAAGATCTTAAAGAAGAAGTATATATGGAGTTGCCTCCTGAGTATAATATGCGGATTAAAAAAACCAAACAAGTGTGTAAGCTGAGGAAGTCCCTGTATGGCTTGAAGCAATCCCCTAGAGCGTGATTCGGAAGGTTCACGAATTCTATTAAGGCATTTGGATACAGACAAAGTAATTCGGATCACACTCTCTTCTTAAAGCATAATCAAGAAAAGATCATTACTTTTATTGTGTACGTTGATGATATGGTAGTGACTGAGAATGATCCGGAAGAGAAGAAAGCATTACAAGATCACCTTACCCGTGAGTTTAAAATGAATGATCTTGGTCCATTGAAATATTTTCTAGGAATTGAAGTTTCAAAGTCAAAGAAATGTATTTTTCTTTCCCAACGAAAATATGCCTTACATTTGTTGAAGAAAACTGGTATGACAGCTTGTAGCCCGATTAACACTCCTATGGAAGAAAATCTAAAACTGGGTTTGCATCCGAGTCAAGTTCTTGCTAACAAGGAATGCTACCAAAGATTAGTGGGAAGATTGATGTATCTCGCACATACTAGACCCAATTTGGCTTATGCGCTAAGTGTTGTCAGTCAGTTCATGCACTCCCCTAGTGAAGAACATATGAATGTTGAAGTTCGTATATTGCGCTACTTAAAGTCATCTCCTGGAAAGGGAATCATGTTTACAAAAGGAGACAATTTGGACATTGAAGGTTACACCGATGCTGATTGGGCTGGGTCAATAGATGATAGACGTTCTACGTCCGAATATTTCACATTTGTAGGAAGGAATCTAGTTACTTGGTGAAGTAAAAAACAGGAAGTAGTAGCTAGATCCAGTGTTGAAGCCGAATACAGAGGAATGGCTAAGGGTGTATGCGAGTTACTGTGGATCAGAAATTTAATGCAAGATTTACAAATCGAATCAGCCAGTCCAATGAGGTTATACTGTGACAATAAGGCAGCATGCAATATTGCCCACAATCCAGTTCAACATAATCAGACTAAACATGTTGAGGTGGATAGACACTTTATTAAAGAGAAGTTGGAAGCAAAGCTCATTGAAGTTTCTCATGTTCGATCGGAAGATCAGCTTGCGGACATACTCACTAAGGCGGTGTCAAGTCAAGCATTCCATAGTCATCTCGACAAGTTGGGCATGAGTGACATCTATGCACCAACTTGAGGGGGAGTGTTAAGACAGCTATTAGCTAGATACTAATTCCGTAATTAGAAATTTTGTGATTAGTAGTTTCCTTCATTGTAATTAGTTGCCTGTGAAGGTTGCTTGCTCTACACTCTTGTATACTTGTATAAATATACCTCTCATTGAGAAGAATAAATCATCAAGAGATAAGAACCCTAAACTTTATCTATAACAAATAAAGAGTGTAGTTAATATTTTAAATTGAAAGTCTGAATTAGTTTGTTAATTAGAAGACCCAGTGAAGCCTACAAGTGAAGATAGATTTGATATTTGAGTTTGGTGGAAGAAAAAATTAAAAATTATCCATTGACATATTTAATTGCACATGATATTTTAGCAGCACCTATTACAACTTTTGCATTAGAGGCTGCTTTTTGTGGAGCCTCTTTTAGCGGTCGATGTAGAGTGCTTGACCAATATAGGAGTGCTCTACTTTTATAAATTGTTGAGGCTCTAATTTGTACATAAGATTGGTTCACAATGAAATTAATAGCATGTAAGGTGTATTTCAAAGAGACCAACATTAATGATGTGTTGATGACTTCAATTCTGTGATACTGATGCAAGCATTCAAAGTTCCAAACCGATGAATAGTAGAGATTCTTCAGTTTACTCATGCAATGAACCAGTGGTTCCTAGGCCTTTCCCCAAATGGGAGGTCATGGGTTCCATTTCTCACTCCCCTTTGGGGCCAGCCCCGCACAGGGTTACCCGGACTTACCTGGTGTGACGGGTTGCAGGCTCACGTTGCACCCTTAGGGATTAGTCCTGACCCAAAAGGTTGGGGACACCCCTAGTTCCAAAAACTAAATTGTTAGTGACTTACTTTTTTTCCTATTTTCTTTTCTTTTATCGTCATTGTGGTTGCTTATAATTGGTTTTATAGATTAAGTTTATCAATGATAGGATAATTAACTTTTTATATAAGCTTCATCTATCCATTTTAATCAATTCTTTTTTCTTTTTTTTGTTTACATAGCTTATTTGCAACTATTACTCATTGATATAGGATGGTTCAACGACATACATAAGATCTTGGGCATTTTAAGGTTTATTGTGCACTTTACATACCTTAATTTATGATTTTTTTTTTCTTATTATTAGTTTTATTGATTTTCTTTTCTTTTGATTTTGTAAGCACTTTCAAATTGCATGCAATCTTTTCCCCTTCAACGAGATTCTAAACAGATTTTGTCCTTCAACTTGTAGTGCTAAAGTCTCTGTGACAATTAGATTGTATGGCCCATTGGGCTGACAAGAAATAGATGTTTTAATGACAGTTTGAAATGATGTTTGTGTGTGTCATTTGAGTTTATATAAATATGTTTTATGGGTTTCTTTAACATGTAATCAGGCCCAATTATTAGCTCAGAAAAATAGGAATAAACATAAAATATAAAAACTTGTGTGCCCTGATTAATAATAGGGTCGGCTTGGGCCTCCCTATACAACCCGTTTATTAATTGGGCCACAACTTGGTCTGCTCGAACCCGGCCCATCCCATTGACACCCCTAATTTATCAATATGCCAAGCCTGCACTTAGGGATGGCAACGGCTGGGTTAGTCGGATAACCCGCCCTGACCCATCCTTATTCAAACGGTTTTGGGGGGCAATTAAACAGTAGGGGTGGGTTTGTGAATGAAGAGTTAAACCCGGCTTGGGTTTGGGCCAAGAATGAATTTAAGTCGCCCTGTCCCGACCCGTCCATTTTATAAAATAAAATTACTATTTTACCCTTAATTTAATCATAAAATTATAACAATATACCACTTATAATGTGAAATATCTCCCCGACCTGCCCCGCCCCGACTATTAATTAATGAGACGGAGATGGGGTTAAGAAGGATTTTGATAAACGGGGATGGGGTCACCCGCCCCACCCCTACTTGGGTTTGGGACAGAAATGGAGTACGAGTTTTTCCATTAGGGGTGGGGTGGGGTAGGGTTAGCGGTGCCTGGCCGGTCCAATCCCACCCCATTGCCATCCCTACCGGGAACTAAGCACGACTCTTTTTTAGATCATATAAGATTTGCCAAACACTACCTTGGTGTACGTGGAGCCCTAGCTGACACACCAAAAATATGTCTTGTCTTCCACACAAAAATGAACTCATTAAAGAGTAAAAATTAGCTAAAACAAAAAGGACAGGGAAATATAGTTAACATACTCATGAAATACATTTTAAAATCTAAGGCACCATCTCTTGGTGGATGCTCTCCCTCTTAAATACTCACGACAGTTGGTGCCTTAGATTTGGAAATGGATTTTATGGGTATGCCTATCACTACTCAAAAGGATAACACCAACCACAATATCTTGTCCTATTGGCCCAATTTCCAATGTTAGACTTCAAACCCTCTAACCACTTAACATAAACTAGCACGGCTAACCGAAGATGGTCATAGATAGTGTTGTCAAAGGATAGGGTTAGGGCAAGGCCTAGTTCTTACCAGGTTCAGCCCTCACCTCCAAGGGTCAGGCCTTAACTCGACCTTAGCCCTCAGAGGGATTGAACTATCTAGGCCCAAGCACTACCCTCAAGGGCCAACGTCGGGCTATGGCCTAAAAGAAGAGTAATTTTTTCCATACACCGTTACCGGAGACCAACATAAAATCAACCATCCTACTTTATCCAGTCTTAGGGTGGGGGATGCAACGCAAAGAGCAACATGAATATTTGTTACTCCGTCGCAGAGAAAATATTTTTCTTAAGTTAAGAAATAATATATTTTTTTTATAATGAAATTGTATATAACATATTCCATATTTTTCTATGTGTTTTAACTATATGTTTATTTTCATATATTTAATTAATTTTGACGTAGTAAATACTAACATCGTGCATAAATAGACTTATATGTGTAGTACAGATTTTTATTAATTAAAGTATTAGCATGAATATATGTATTGTATAGATTTTATTAAAGTATTAACATAAACTACAATACAAATTTTGACATAATAATAACATAAGACATTTTGAAAACTACTCACATAAGGCATAGTAGCATGTATATTACTTTAATTGATAGAGTATTGACATAAGGCATAGTTCAAGTATATATCCAAATTTAATATAGTACTAACATAAAATGCATTTTGGCACAATTCTAACATAACACTTAGTATTAAAATGTGAACCCATCTATGAGTACTCTCATATATACTCCCAACTATATCCCATATCCTAACCGTCTATGCCTAACCACTAAGGGTCTAGGTTGATGCTGAGGTGGGACACTTTTATCTTGGCTTATTTTGTCTTTTCTGTTGCCACATGAAGTCTAATCTTGACCATTTATTATTTGAATTAGAAAGCTAAAATTTGGGAGTATAATTGGAAATACTCATAGACTAACTCTTACAGTGTTACTTTATAAGATATAGAGACAGTCTAGGGATACTCCCTATTCTTACTACCTGTTTCTACACCTTATGTAAGTCATGGTTTAAACTAGGATCAATGTCTCTAATTTTTGCTAAGATGACATCCTCTACAAAATTTTGTAATTCCAAAATCACTCCTTTATTCAAAACATGTTATAATTCATTTCTTTCTCGGATGAGCAAAGTTTAGTTTTGAAGAACATTTTTCCAATCGCTTTGGATTGATTAGCAGAGGGAAAATCACGGTCCTTACAGAATCCACTTCCTTGAGAATCTCCTCCTTATGAGTTCCTAGATTTCTTGATAGGAGGTCCGCTTTTGGATAAAGTTAGGAATTGCCTTCTATTATAATTTGAGTTGGAGGAAGTGCCAACAAAAGCATCTCCATCCAAAACTCTTTAATCATGCTCAATTGCACAAATTGTTTGGTCTCCCAATTTTGTAATACAATTATCGACAACATTGCTGCCTAGTATGTTAGGAATTATCTGCCCAACATCCACTAGAATATCTAGCTTCTCCACCACAGTCCATTAGCAGCTGTAGAGAATACAAAGAAACCCTAATAAAATAGCTTAAAACCCTAACTTTTCTTCTACATGAATAATAGCTTATACAAACATAAACCCCAGAGATTCAAATCACCAAAAGTTCAAAACAAAAAATAAATCCAAAGAAAATGTGCAGAAACTAACAGATATATTGAAAACTTTGGAATTCCAACAAATTAAGTAAATTATCAACTGGGTTATCCATTAACCCACCTACCATTCACATAAACAGATTAAACTATCAAAATCTCCCCAAAATATAATTCATTCATTCAAACAAAAACAACAAGAAGTTATCAAAGAAAGTATAAAATCAAAAATCAAAAAAAAAAAGTAAATTATCAATTCCACTAATTCTATCCAAATTCACTCAACTTATGTCTCCAACATCAAAACTCCAAAGAAAATAAAATTTTAAGAAGAATAAAGAATTCACTGATAAAATCAAGCACAAAAATAGAGATTTGGGGATCAATGGAAGAAGAGAAACTTGGAGAGATAGAGTGGAAGATGAGAGGCGTGAGTCGGAGAGAGAAACAAATTCGTGTTTTGAATATTATGGTGATTTTGAAATTACAAATTTTTTGTAGAGGATGTCATCTCAACAACAATTAGACATTGTTGAACTAATTTAAACAATGATTTAGATCGAATGTAGAATTAGGGAATAAGAATAGAAAGTATTCCTAGAATATATATATACAGTTCATATCTTTACTAATATAAAGAGGATTGGCGTGTTCAAGTCGTTGATTGAAGTTTTATTAGTTTCAAAACTACCTTTTCCTTAGTTCAAATGTTGATTTAATTTTAGTTAATTCCAAAACTGTCATTCCATTATGGGTTGAATTTTAATTAATTTCAAAACTACCCCTACACATATAGGTTGAATTTTAGTTAATTCCAAAATTGCCCTTACGTAAAAGTTCAAAACATTAACTAACTTTTACTTAATTCTAAAATTACCCTTTAATTTAGCTTTTATTAATATAGATGACTTCTTCACCAAAAAATATACGAGACTTAAAAAGTTCATTGAAATATAATATAATCCTAAAACTGCCATTTATTAATATATAAAACAATGTTTTCATAACAGGATTGATTGTCAGACTGGCTTGGTGAAGAATTTTGGGTTCGACCGGTCTGATTGGATCCTTTTGTTTTCTTTATTTCCTTGGTTAGAATTTTCCTAAAATGTTTTTATTCTCAAAATGCCCTTAAGTCAGGTTTATATACACAAAATGCCCTCAAATTTTTTCTTATAGTCATAATGTCCTGAATATTTTTTAGCTCCCAAAATGTCCTTAAGTTAAATTTTTATACCCAAAATGCACCTTACAAAATTTTTAAACCCGAAATGCACCTCACAATTTTTTAACCCAAAATGCTCCTTAAGTTTGCCCATATATTATTTTCTTTATTTCTACAATTCTCTCATTTTTTTCTATACTCAAAATGCTCTCAATTTTTCTAAACCCAAAATACACTAAAGCTTTTGGGTCCTCAAAATGTCATTACATCATGTTTCTATACCCAACGTATCCCTCACAATTTTTAACCTAAAATGTTCCTCAAATTTCTATACCTAATATATTTTTTAATTTTTTCCCAAAATACCCCTCACTAGGATCTCTCTTCCCTGTCTCTCTCCTCCTCCTCTCTCTCTCACGCATGCATCATTATATATATAATAGAACATGAGAGAGTCGGTCGTGCTCGGTAGGCCAGGCCGAAGAGTGCAAAGCCCTAACCCAACCCTAAAGTAAGAGGAAAATGTCGTCATACCTAGCCCAAAGGCCTTAAAAAAAAGGGAAATGGAAAACGGACCATAGGGTCAGCTTAGAAGCTGACCCCAGTGATCTCATTGGTTCAAACCCCCTTTTTTAGGCTTCATATTACCTTTGGTGGACGCCCAAGCTAGGCGCTCAGGCATCCACACATCAAAGGGCACCTGACTATAGAAAGGGGAGAAGTCATTTCATTTTCTCCTCATGCTTTTGACTTCTCCCCACTTGATTTCTCTCCCCCTTTTATCGCCACATGTCCTTTGATGTGTGGATGCCCAAGCACCCAGTTCGGGAGTCTACCAGAGGTAATCCAAAGCCCCTTTTTTTCCATCAACTGTGGTTAACCCATTTGGTTAAGAAATTTAATCAATTAAAAAAGAAACAAAAACAAAATTTATAATTTTATTTTAGTTAAGTTCAACCATGGCTAAACAGGAGTTAAAAGGGACACTTGGGTCAGCTTAGAAGCGGATTTCAAGACTTACAAAAAATCAAAACAAAAATTGTTGCATTTTCATACTTTTTTTTTGTAGTAAAGTTATCATGTAATACACACGTACACCCTAAATGCACATGTAAGCACCCAATTTTTACATCCTGCTTAACCAAGGTTAACCACCCTTAACGATGGTCATCCCCAGCTAAGACCCTAGTCAAACCCTGGACCATAGGCAAATCCCTAACCAAACCTTAGGCTTAACCCTAGGTGAACCGCAAGCCAAACCCTAGCTAAAACCTAGGTATACCCCAAACCCTAGAAAACCCTAGGTATACCCTAAACCCTATGCTAACCCTAGCTAAACCCTAGGTCTAACCCTAGGTAAGCCCTAACCCTAGACCTAACCCTAGCCCTAGCCCTAGACCTAGCCTAAACCCTAGCCAAACCTAGGTATGAGTCCCACGGGCTCAAGGCCCATTAACCAAGCCAAATCCCAAAACCGTAGCACCTAGGCCTTGGTGGGCCCAAGCAAGGACCCACAATCTCTCTAGGGTCCACTTGGGTGGGGCCCACCTTCAAAATTCAAATTTCGGGTGCCAAAATCCCAAAAGGGGAGTGAGTAGCCTGCTTTTGGCCCAAGTGTACATGGATCTAGCCCAAAATAGCAAAGTCCAGTCTTGGCGGTAATTGGATTACCGCCACTCCTGCAGTAGCCTTCATTAGGAATGGCGGTAATCCAATTACCGCCATATCCTGAAACCTGCAACCAGCGTATCAGCACCACTCCTGCCATCTTGGGTCTGCTTCCATTGGTCCCCCATGCCACCTATAATGCCTAGCTTGCCCCCAAGCCTCTCCTCAACCTCTATATAAGCTCCACTCCCTTTCCACAGTTCTCCACTCCATTTTTCTTCTATCAAACCCCTGCTCGCATCCCACTAGCTCTCCTCCATCATCCTTACACCCTAGCCTCAACATTAGTTAGGACCCCAGGCTTCCCAGAAGCTGACCCAGGCCACCCTAGTCTAGCCACAGTCTGTAGCAACTCTTGCAGCCACCGCAGGGACTCCTCGACAGCATAGGGCCACCCCCTACCCTCTTATCTCACTTCCATTCATGTAAGGATCCCTGGTCCATTTTTAGGGATCCATTCTTTTTTTATTTTTGCTGTAGAATAGCCTCTTTCCCCCCACCTTCCTCATAGGTGTGGGGGTGTACCCTTGAGGTGTCATCTTGGGTTAACCCCTTCCCTTCTTGCATGGTTACTCCCCACAAGGTCTAGGGGTCCCTCAGTCCATGAGGGAACCTTTGGATCCCAGCTCGTGCAGTCCCTGTGGGGAAAAATCGATTTTCTGGGCAAATCTCTAAATGTCGGTAGAATATCTACTGATATTTTTTACCTTCTCTGTAAAACCCCTCTTAACCATGGTTAGTTAAAGCCCTGGTCAGTTCCAGGGCCAAGGTTAGGTACCTTTGGACCTTAGCTAACTCCCCTAAAAAAATCAGACCTTAACTCAACCCTTAACTAGCGTTAGTTTGCTTTTAAACCCAAGCTGTCATACTATCGGTAATAACATTACCGACAATATTGTTTTGTTCAGATAGTGGCTTTGGGCCCTTATGGGGCCCACACCGTGCATACCCTGGGATCCACACAAGACCCAGTAGGTAGCCCTGACTCTCAGCTATCCCCCTGTAAAATTTCAGACCCTGGGTCTAAGACTAACCCTGGTTAGTAAGCATCCAAACCTGAGTTAACAGACAGTCGGTAATAAGTCTACTGATAATTTGGGTTTCTTTTACAGTGACTTTGGGTTCTTGTGAGGCCCACACCTAAGCTGATCTTAGGCCCACACTTGGCCCATTGGATTCCCTGCACTCTAGGCTTTCCAACCATGCTTTTATTTTCTCTTGAGTCAGTCCTTAACCCCAATTAAAACTCCTGCAAAGTTGGTTAAAAATGTGACAAAATGGAGGTAATCCAATTACCTCCATTTTTCATTTTCTCTTTTAATGGGCTTTGTACGGGGCCCAGACTTGATAGGAGGCCATTGTATGCCTTGCCATACCTTCTGGGCCAATTTTTAACTTAACTTGACCATTAACCATGGTTAAATCTACCATTGGTTAACTTTTAACCATGGTTAAGCACCCCTCAACCCTATAAATTCTGAAAAAATCATTAAAAATCAGAAATATTCATTGGATTCCAGAAATATCTTTTGTGACATTTTTAGCTTTGTTAGACTGCTTAACCATGGTTAAACTCCATGTTTGGTTAACTTTTAATCATAGTTAAACATTTCTTAACCAATAAAAAATCTAGAAAAATCACAAAAATCAGAAAAAATATTAAAAGACCAAAAAATCAGTTTCTGGACTTTTTACCATGGTTAGCAGCCTTAACCATGGTTAACTCTCATTGAACCCCGGTTAGCAAACCCTAACATCGGTTAAATCCGCCTTGACCTACCAGGTCTCAACCCTTAGCCTATCGGGCTTATCTTTGGCCTACAGGGTCCAATCCTAGCCTACCGGGCTTGACTTCACAATTCCAACTGTGGTTAGCAATCCTAACCATGATTAGTTTGGCCTAACCCCCGGTTAGCAATCCTAACCTTGGTCAAACTCGTTTTTGAGTCTACCGGGACCAAACCCTAGTCTACCAGACTAATTCTAAGCCTACCGGGCGCATATCTTGCACTTGACCACCCTCGGTCAATCGAACCCTAATGTACTGGACTAGCTTGTTAGCCACCCTTGATGCACACACACACACCCCTAGTCCTGGCACGGGCTCAAGTGCCAGAACTACGTTCGGTCTGATTTCACCTTATGAGTACGTAGGCAACCCAACCCGAGTTCGACCGTACTTAGCTCTTATTTCTTAGATTAGTATCACTTTAAACACTTAAATATTTTAACAAGACATTGACATTAATTGATTTAATCTTAAGGAGTAGGGAACCATTGAAAAATGGAAGCGTCTGGTTACTTAACACCTTCCTCAGACTTAACCGAACCTCTTACTCCGATCTCAATTTACAAACCAAGACCTTATTCAACTTTCCGGGGACTTATCCTTTCTGAATGAATATATGGCGACTCTAAATCTCATAAGTAAAATTTTCGTGCTCACAGCACACACAAAACTAGACCTAATACTTAATGCTATGTTTGGTTGTTGAGAAAATAAGTGAAAACATAGGAAAAAAAAAATAATTTGTATTTCTAATACTATTTTTAGTTGTGCTTTGTTCAAGTTTTTTTTCTTTTCCATATTTTTACTTATTTTCTCAACAATCAAACATAGGGTAAGGGTGCGTTCGTTTGGTGAGAAAATTGGTGAAAGAAAAGAAAAGAAACTTAAATTTTCATTCAAAATAATCATCAAAAGATAAAAAAACGTTTATCACCATTGTAAAAAAAAAAAAAAACACAACAACAACAAAAAGAAAAAAAAAAGTTTGGCTCTTACTCACCTCAGAAAGTATAAGAAAACTCACTTTTGTTTTACTTTCCCATCAAATCCAAGACACTCTAATAAAGGATCAAAGAACACACCCATTGTGTGGCCGGATTGCCACCCGTAGTCACAGACATGAAAATTAAATAATAAAATTAATAATCGGATCTTTATTCACCCACACATGACATCTCTCTCTCTCTCTCTCTCTCTCTCTCTAAAAAGGGATTTTTCTCCTCTTCCCCCCACAACGCTCTCATTTTCTGGTTACAGAACCAGTCTGTCACCTCCTCTCTCTCTCCATTTCGTGCTTATTAGGGTTAGGGTTAGGGTTTCTCTCTCTCTCTCTCTCTCTCACTACTGTTATGTCTTATCTCCGAACAGATCTTGCCTGGAAATCCTGGCCGGAGAAATCTTCTGAGTCTCCACTTCCTACAACAGCCTCGTGTCCCTAGGGTTAGGGTTAGGGTTAGGGTTTCATTTCTATCTGATATTATCGGATCTGTTCAGATCGGATCAGTTTATCTAATCCGATCTATCACTTTTCCTCTCAATCTTCCCATGTCTCTCCGATCAGATTTCGCCGTCCAAATCTGGCCAGAACCTTCCAATTTGGTGGAAGAGATCGATCATTTCGACCGCTTACCGGATTCCCTGCTGCTAATAGTGTTCAACAGGATCGGAGACGTGAAAGCCCTAGGTCGCTGCTGCGTCGTCTCTAGAAGGTTCCATGGTCTGGTTCCTCAGGTGGACAACGTCGTGGTGAGGGTCGACTGCGTCATCTCCGACGAAGATGCTTCATCGGCCGCTGCTGGCTCCGACAAGACCCGAGGCGTCTTCTCTAACATCGTTCGTCTCGTTTTTGGCGGCATCGTTAAGCCTCTTCAAGCCCTTGGCCAATTTCTTGGCCCCAAGAAATCGTCTTCCTCCATTGTTGGTGGTGGTGGTGGAGGAAGAGGGATAGGTAGTGAGGAGGAGGAGAACATGGATGCGGGTGGTGTTAGCCATCACTCCCCGACGCAGGTCTTGAAGAACTTCAACGAGATTCTTCGTCTCCGAATTGAGCTTCCCAGTGGAGAATTGGGTATTGAGGATGGTGTTTTGCTGAAATGGAGAGCTGATTTTGGATCTACCCTTGACAACTGCGTCATCCTCGGTGCCTCTTCGGTTATTTCTCCCGGAACCGCCAAAGCTTCAGTCTTTCAGGATAATGGGGTCAGTGGCGATGGTTTTGCAGACGATAATGGGAACATCCCGGAGTCATTTTATACCAATGGAGGCCTGAAATTGAGAGTTGTGTGGACAATTAGTTCCCTCATCGCTGCTTCCGCGAGGCATTACTTGCTCCAGCCGATAATTGCAGAGCACCATACCCTGGACAATCTGGTCTTGACAGATGCTGATGGGCAGGGAGTACTCTGTATGAACAGGGAGCAGCTGGAGGAACTGAGGGTGAAGCCATTGTCTGCTTCAACTGCTTCGAAACGGACTCTTGTCCCTGCACTTAACATGAGACTCTGGTATGCACCCCACTTGGAATTGCCAAATGGGGTTGTGCTGAAGGGGGCAACATTGGTTGCAATCCGGCCTAGCGAGCAGACAGGGACCAAGAAGGAGATCTCTGATGGGTCTTGGGTTTCGACTGCGTTCGAGGAGCCATATGGGACAGCCGCAAAGCTGCTGGTGAAAAGACGAACCTACTGTCTTGAGATGAACTCCTTCTGAGAGCTATGGAAGCTGAGGTAATGATACTCATCCTCTTCCTGGTATATGACTCTTGGAAGTGCAGGATAAAATGGAAGTGGCTTATAGTGTCAAAAATGAAAAATATGACTCCTCTTTCGGCTTTACTTGTTTACCCTTGATCTTTTAATGCCACAGCAAACTTGTACACAGTAGATGTAATGTATTAGTCACTAGAAGGTGCTGGTCGGATATGCGATCGCTAAGCGCTGTATAGTTTAGATGGAAGATGTGTGTTTTGCACTCTCTTCCCTGTTTTTTTTTTTTTTTTTTTGAGCTGTTGTTTATTGTCTCTGAGGTGCACCTTTATCCACTCAAAAGTTCAGAATATGTACTGAGAGACATTTTGATCACTCTGAAGTTATCTATTCCGTTATGGAATTTTCAATTTTCAGGGAAAGTGGGTTGTTTCAAGGAAGGGGGATATGGTTTTCTTTAGTCAAGGCATAGAAAACTTTTTGCTGGTGTGGTGTAAGCCAAATCTTGTTTCCTATGATGATACCTGGTTGATTATGCACTGTAAATCTGCTCCTTTTGTGCTCGAACTGAAAGATGAGATACATCTGCTGCTTGTTTTTATTGTGAGCATATGCATTATGCACGTAGATTAAGAATGCACACATGCAGAGAGATTGGTGTTATAAGAGTTTTGAGTTTGTGTTTATCCACTCTTAATCAAATGTCCCTTTAAATGTTAATAATGTAGGTACAAATGTGTAATGCTCATGTGAATATGCTCTGTTAATTTTAATGTATAGCATACTTGAATTTAGCTACACTCCATCCTTTTTCTCAGTTCTCTGGTTCTTTTAGCAAAGGCTGTGCTCTCTAAGCTGTATTAAGTTACTAGTTGTTCAGAAATGGAATGGATTTTGTTTCATCCATGAGGGATTTACATTTCAGTAGTCTACCTATGTAGTTTGTCAAAGTCCCCTTCTATTTTTAATTTTTCATTTATCTAAAATGATGATATTGGTTTGGAAATCAGGAAGCTCATATGTTTCGTAGTTAATCAGAAAGGTGATGATCTGTCAAAGGCTTCCGCCATTCTATATATGGTCTATGTGCTTAGAAGGTAAGTCGGTGCCTGAACCATTAGCAATTAGCTTCCTTGAACCTAGGTGCTCGTCCAGGTTATGCAGTTGCCAAGTTGACCTCTTACTTTGTGGCCAATTAGTCACCCACAACCTCCTACCTTAGACTATGAGACAACATTTTCACATCGTTAAAGCCTTAGGAAAAATCTTTTTGATGGAATGGACCAAATCAGACTGAACTTTTAGAATCGCAGATCAGATACTTGAGCTCTACCAAAAGAAAAAAAGGTTAATGTAAAAGAGCATTGTTGTTTTACTAGCATGAATAATACTTTGTACTGCAAATGTGTCGTTTTCCAATGTCGTGGTGGCAGAAAATCAGTTGATGTATCATTTCCATTTTTTTTAATCGGTGATGTCTCATTCCCCTTTTCATTTGTACATTCCAACGCTTAATTTAAATATATGGTGATGCAAGACAGTTACTTCCAGTTCGACACAAAATGGGTTCATATTTCGTTTCTCTTTTCATTGATACATTCCAATCCTTAATTTGTATGGTGATGCCAAACAGTTATTTCCTCATTCTAAACAAAGTGGCACTTCCCTTCTGTCTGTTTTCTTCCCATAGAAAATAATGATTATTGCATTACGGATGAAATTTTTGTTGTTACTGTACATTTTAGATCAGGAGGATATGGGGTTCATAATCATTTAAGTGTTTGCTCACTGTGAGAAGATGCATTATTTGAGTGGTAGAATTATTATCACGTGGAGATTCTCTGGTGTCTTAACGTTGATATACATTACCTGAGATTGTGTTCTCTCTTTTTCTTTGTTAGGACCTGAGATACATCAGGGGTGTTGCTTTCTTTGGATGGTTACATAATTTACTAACACAAACAGATAACATATGTGGTATCTATTATTAGGTTTAAGATGAAATCATAAACTGGATATTTTGCTGCTAGTACTATACTTTGGAAGCAACTAAAGCACATATTTTCTCGTGGAATATGCAGCTATTGGTTTTCTTTTCCACCATCCATTACAGGAAGCACTTCAATTGACAAGAGTTCCAGCGCTACCGATTTAAAATGTCACTGGCACAATGCTAGAAATTATGCAACTCCCTTTACCCCCTTCTCCATAGTTTATAAAAATCCATTGCTCAGCATTTTTTTCCCTGGGTGTAGGCATTATTTATCTAGTTTAATAAGTTGGTTAGGACTTAGGAGTTAGGTTAGGTTAGTACAAATGGTGCGGACTCGAACCCGAGTCCTGTCCTCCGCTCCCAAAGGAAAGGGGATACATCATCTTACTACTGGAGCAAACCAAAGAGGTGTCATAGCTCATCATTTAATTGTATAAAATCTGATTTTTTTGGTTCCGTTACGCAACCAAACTGCCAGGTTTTTTTGCATTCCTATAGGCCAAGGTTGAGTTTCTTGTTGCATTTCAAAAGAAATGGTACGGTCCAGGAGTAAAATCATTTAAAGCATGTAGGAACCCCATGGCTACTGACCGTTGAAGTATGCCTTAATAATCTTTTGATTTACAAGGGGTGCTTGCTTACACGGCCAGTGGCTATGGGATTTGCAGCATTTGCTACATGCATTTAAAGCTGTGACTCGTGACCATTTTGCTTTCATGAACTCCATTTGGTTTGCCTTTATTCTTCTAAGGAAACCACCAACTCGTTGACAACATATATATATATATACTTGAAAAGCTGCCATTCTTTTTAAGTTTGGTTATCATAAAAAAACGGAGTGGTTCATGGCCAGTGGCCAGCCAGGTTGGAGTTGCTAGCCTATGTTAGAGGATGATGCTGGGATGGAAGTTAGTTAGTAGTTGAGAGAACACGACAGCAAAAGATTAGCTCTGGTGGCTAAGCGTTTGGGTATCTACAAATGATTGGGCACCTGGTGATAATAGGGGGGAGAAGTTATTTCATTTTCCCTCCATGATTTTGGCTTCTTCACACTTCATATCTCTCCCCTTTAAATGCCACATGTCCCATCATTTGTGGATGCCCGAGCACTATGCTCGGGAATCTTTTCCAGAAGGAGCCTATATTTGTCTTGCCGGTAAGGTTGGAATTTTTTTTTTTATTATTATTATTATTTATGGTTAAGAGGTCATATAGAAACGCGTCCACACACTGGCCAACAACACAGGGATCAAAGAAGGCATAAGAGACAGCGAACCTAACTTTAAATAGATGAGTGTGATTTCCTTGGGGGTACTAAGAAGGCATAATAGACAGCGAACCTAACTTTAAATAGATGAGTGTGATTTCCTTGGGGGTACTGGAGTAACAGGATGGTGGCTTCTAAGCACCCACTAACCAAGGCTAATTACAATACCCAAAGGAAAAACAGGAACAGGGACATGGATGAATGCTTTGAACATATCTAAATATGATGTGACCCTCTCCTCCCTTGTCAATGCTTCCCCTAATGATTATGATTGTCTTGGGAAAGCTAAAATTTCTAATATTAAAGTTAAATATTTATTATTATTATTTTTTTAAAATGGAGAACTCTCTACAAGTCATTTTTTCAAGTTGCAATTCAAAAACAACTTTCTATCTCTTCACACATTATGCCTCAGGCTTTCTAACGGTTTTTTTTTTTTTAAATATAATATAAAATAATTGGATAAGTATATTACTCGTCAGATTTGGCGATCTTTTTTTCCTTAGCTTAAACTGTCAAGCATAATTGAGTTTCATTGTTTTTTCTGTGTTTGTACTGCTGTATGCGGCCGTGGTTGGAGCCGTGTAGGTGTGGCCCAAATGTAGTGTTTATCTTTGGAAGATCTGGAGGTCAAAAAAGCTTACCTCAATAGACGAAGAATTGTGTGGACGTCTTATATCCAGATTCCAGACACTTTTCTTTCTGATTTTAGGTGGTGGATCATCCCCTTTTGCTTTCTTTTGAGTGCAAATCAGCCGAAACTCTTGCGGTATTAGATTCTATCACCTCCAATTACAAAATGCCACCTATTATATTGGTGCAAAAAAAAATTGGAAAACCTAAACGAAGTTGGATGGTTTGGAAATTTAATACTGAAGTTTGAAAGCTGGTATCACTTGCTCTCTTCTCTTTTTTCCGTTTTTGCTGACCCATTGGAAATGAAATTGGTGGGAAGTCACAATCATCCCAAACGGTAGTTTGACCTTTGGGATGTTGTAGACGTGCCATCCCATAGGCCACGCTTACTCACTGTTTCAAAACGAATGGGTTTTCAAAGCTTTATTAGACTAATTTCTTAAATTTCTCTACTTTTATACAGTTGAGAGTTTTCTTCAAAATAGGGGGCCACTTTTTCTCGGCCTAGGATTCTCTCAAGTTTGAACCCCTGGAGGTCACCACATGTCTCCATTGACACCCCTTAACCATGGGTAAGGCTCACCCATCCCTAGAGTTCACTCACCCATCTTTGGTTTTTTTTAAAATTTTAATTATTATTTTTAAAATTAAAATAACTGTTTTTAGAGTTTTTTAATATTAAAAACATTTTTTTAATTTAAAAAATAATAATTCATATAAAAAAAAACCAAGGATGGGTGAGTGAACCCTATGGGTGGGTGACCCTTACCCATGGTTAAGGGGTGTCAAAGGAGACACGTGGCGACCTCTAGGGGTTCAAACTTGAGAGATTCTCTCAAGTTGACCTTGAGAGAATCCTGAGCCCATTTTCTCCTTGCATCTCCAACCCCACACTTCACTTCTTCTCTACTTTTATTTAAATAGTCACTTTTCAACACGAGTCTCTTTTAATACTTATTAAATTTGATTTAATTTCTACAATATTTGGAGTTCAATAATATAACTTTAGTTTTCAAAAATAAATATTAAAAAAAATTAACCATAAGAGTTAAAAAAAATTAAATGGTGTTAAATATTTTTTAATACTTTTTTCTAAAAACTAAGATTATATTATTAAATCCTAAGGGTTAGTGAATCTTAACCATAGTTAATTAACTATAGTTCGGATCACAGCCAATCACGATTGAACTCAAACTCGCACCCACAAGTTAATTAACTCGTGTTCCTTTTAACCTCCATTAACTGTGGTTAAGATTCACTAACCCTTAGGATTCAACAATATAACCTTAGTTTTTTTTATAAAAATATTAACCCTAAGTGTTAAAAATTCTTAACCAAAGTTTAATTTTTTTCTTCTAAATACTAAGGTTAGATTATTGAATCCTAAGGGTTAAAGAATCTTAACCACAATTAATAGCGGTTATAGGGGACATGTGTTGACCTGTGGTTGTGATTGAATTCTCCCTGAGTTCAATCGCGATTGGTCGTGATTTGATCTCTAACCCCAACCCTCTACTCTCTAAACTGAAGGACTGTCCTTAAATCTTTTTTTTATTGTGTATAATGGATTGATTTTGTTTAATTTCTTGCATTATAATGTAATAATTTTTTATTATTAAAATCATGTAAAATTGACGACAATAATCCTGTGAATCAAGCTTGACCCAACTCGATAGCAACTTGACTATCCTCAAATCTTATTTTGTGTATGAATGGATTACTTTTGTTTAGTTTCTTGTATTGAATGTAAAAATGATTTTTAAAAAAAAATTAATATCGTGTAAAATTGACCACAATAACCCTGTGAATCAAGCTTGAGCCAACTCGAACTCAGCTTGGCTCAAATCAAGTTTGAACTCGAGACCAATCAAATTGTTCAAGCCGAGCTTGAGTTGAGCATGTTCATGCCAAGCTTAGCTTGGCTCGAATACACCTCTACGGAAAAGAACGGCCTGTGAGTCACAAATATGCTACCCGGACTTACAGATTCCAACCCGTTGCCAATAAACTTTTCAGCCTCACATGAGAATGGAAAAATGGATCATTTTCTGCATTGGTAGATGAATGAAATATCGATTAGTGTAGTAGAGAATGTAGAAATGGCGGTGTTCCGGGTAGGAATCAAAGAGACTAAAGAGCTATGCGGTGAGGGTTTCGCTCGCTGAAAGAAAGGCTTCTTTATTGAGTTGAGCATGGAATCACGCCGTTGCGGTGAAGAAATAAGGGGATCTATCTATATCGACAAGTTGAAAAAATCATAGGCAAATTCATGGATCACCATGAGAAGAAGCATCATGGTCAACAGCAGTGTGAGGAGAGCACACCCTGCAAAGCCTATTTATTGGGTTCGGACGTGGGGGCGAACATGGTAGGCACATTACAAATCAATACACGAGGGAGCTCTCACACGAACACACAAAAATACCATGGAGTCAAAATAAACTTATAAAGTATTAGAAGTTGTAATAAATGATTATAGAGGGAATCTAGGGAAGAAAGAGTAGGAGTTAAGATGTTGCAGCATAGATACCCCTAGTAAAGAAAACCATGCATGTTATTTTCCAGTTTCTACCTCTCCTCAAGGAAGGGTTTGCTAAGTTCATGCTCAATTAGGGCTCAGCCCCAACTCAAAAAGATTTCGACTAGAATTGTTTTCGGTATGATTATGGCAGACTGGTCTGGACTTAGAACTGTTTTGTACGCTCAGCTTATTCAAGAGGAACATAATCGGTTTTGAAGAAAGCAATTTCCTCATCGTGGCTCAATCAATACATTAATACGCTAAAGTACAGAATACAGATAAGTGTTTCTCTTATTTCATATTCATATTGCATGTGTTTAGAAGACAGCGATAATCTGATGCAGTCTAAGATGTATGGTTCATATGATGAGATGAATAAAGGCGCTAGAAATTGCTCTTAATTACCAACTTGGAAAGCCAAAGTTACGTTACGTTGGTTGCATGAGAAATATGTTTGTAGCTTCCAAAATTGATTAGAATGGATATAAAATGAGCAACCATATATAATCTACTTATGCATGTGAAGAGAGCATTGTTAATGCTAATTCTAAGAGTTAAGTGAGTCCTCTCTTCTGTCCTCCCAATTGGGGAGTACCTTTCCCGGCCTGCGGCGTCAAAGCTAAATTTCACATTTTACTTTCAATCGAGGAGTACCCAAAGTATTGGATCTAGAAAATTAAGTTAAGTTAATCCCTATCGTCGCTTCCAAGTCGGTCTGTCCCGATTGGCCTGCCTGCAGATTTTCTATTCCCTGATTTGGCCATGTGACTGTATCCGGCCACTGCGTTCGCCAAATCTCATGTTACCATAAATCCATTTTGATATCTCATGGGGCTGCTCAGGGACCTGCCTCAAGGTTTGATTTTGGTGTTCAAATTAATTCGTCAGCCATAATCTTCATGCCAGTCTCCAGTATTAATAGATAGAGTCGTTAGGACCCTAAATATAAGATTTCCACTCCAATACTAATTTGATTCAAGACCACGGTATCAACAATAGGATAAAGGAAAATATACTAGCTAGTGAGCATTATAGATGGCTGGAACCGTAGAAACGGCGAGTTCATCCAGTTTGTTACACTATCCTGGGTTGATATATGAAACTATATATATCTGCTTCATCCACCGACTAGCTGGGAAGGTCCATGTATATTGCACTAAGCATAAATTTGACTCTGATATGTAACTGCATATAGTGCAATTTAAATATCACAAAGAAACCAAAACAAAAGAACGTGATCAATCAAATCATTTGGTAAGGAAGAGATGTTTAATGTTATATCTCACCAAAACACACGAACATGATGCTAGAATGTATAAATAGATTTCCGAATGCGCAAAATCAAGTTTACTTAAAAATGGATGGAAGAACAAGTGTTAATAATTTCAGAAACATAGTGATAATGTCGGATATTGCCTGGGGCAGGGAAGGGATGCATTCGCTCATGGCTCCGCCACTCTCCGTGTTCATTTACCTGCATCAATTGCACTACAGAAATTAGTGGCATGGTTGTGGTACTCTTGGCATTTGTGGAAGAAATAAGGATAGACTTCCCTTTTTTGACTTTCTGATGTGCAGAAAATATTAAGATTATCTACAGATTCGATCATACTTTTATTCTGATTGGATTTTTTTCCGATTTAAAGTGATCTCAGTAGGTAATCAATCCCCTAACACCTATCTTATAAATAAGTAGAGATAATAGAGCAAATAGAAGGTTTAGAGAGCAAAATAGAAGGTGTTTCACAGTTTTGGTAGGGACTTTGTCTATTTGATATGATCATGTGGTTTTCCTGTAAAGTGTATAATTCTCAGTTAGAAAAAGAAAAATGGTCTCAGATTTCCTCATACCAGGAAAAACATTCCAATGGAGAAAGAAAAGGATTTCCAAAAGAAAATTACTCCCGTGAACTTACCAAGGTTAGCTGATCCCTTTAGGGATATATTGACATTGCAACTGTTTCCGAACATGGATTTTACATGTTTACGGTACTCCCGCTCCACAGAAACCACTATGTTTATCTAATGTATCTGTACGTATTAATGCATGTAACTGTTAGCCATTCCAGATCCTCTTGAGCACATTCATGAGTGAATCTCTCAAGCAAGTAAGCCAGTTCTTGGCTTTTCTCTAAAATCCTAAAGGTTAATGCTGACCAGCTCGGATTAATGGGACACATTGTGCAACGATATTAGCTTAAGAGGTCTTATGAGAGGATGTTTCATTATATGCAGCTCTGCTTGGAAACGTCTGTATGAATGTCTTGTTCATGATACATACATTAACCAAATAATAAATGGAAAATGGAAAACAGACCACAAAATCCTCTTCCAAACGGACCACCCAATTGCAAATTAACACATGGCAGTGAAACTGTTATTTTATTTTTTACTTTATTTCTCCTTCTCAATGTGTTGAAATTGGATTGGTGTGGTCAGCATGGAAGAGGACCTTGCGGTCCTCTAATCAGAACTCATAATAAATAATGGCATGCATGTTTAGTATATGTATGACAGCAAGTAAAAAAATATGCTTTTTAGTGCCAATGCACCATGTATATAAGGATGCAAAATACTGATAAGAAACATAGGGAAACACATACAAGAGAATACTGAGCCTCCTCCTTTTAGATTCATGCATGCATTGATTCTACTGAATAATAGTGTCAAAGTCATAAAATGATCCATATCCATATATAGCTTGGATCTATATTTGTATATTGATAGTTAGGTAGAAAATGTATGAAAATGATAACAGACAGGCTCACAAAGCATCACAACAAAGGGTTAATGAGAAAACAAAAATTAGAACCATATTAAGTATATCTTTTGCATAGTATGTGGTTTATAAGCAAATTCTGTGAATAATTGATTCCACTGTATTACCTCGGACTATACAAGCATTTGCATAGGTGAGAATGTAATGACAGAGGTTTCAAGATTCGATATTCTGTATAACCGAATATTCCATTCATAAAGGATGGAACCATCGAATTGCTGAGCTAATAAGCTCGGGATCTCTTCATATTGGACATCTACTAGAGTGGGACGAGGGTGATAATTTCTTAAGAACTTATTATTTTTCGACTCTAGAAGTTTATTAATTGGTAAAGATTCATAGAAAGTATAGTCATCATCCTTAGTTTCCTCTAGATTGTTTAAAGATTTAAATGAGCTTTCACATTTCTTAATTAAAATTTGTTTTATTACTTTCGACAATCTCCGTTAACTTCATAGCAATGTTTTACTAACCATACCGATTGTTGAACCAGTAGGAAGACCGATTCCTAGTTCGATAGTAAACCCCCAAAATTTGCTCATTTAGGCTTCAAATACCTGTCACTTGAGTAGTTTTTACATTCCTACCAAAAAAAAAGTAGTTTTTACACTAAAACATGTAAGAAACTACTGCTCCTTTTATACCCACCAACATTGATAAGATTCATTGTTTTTATGGCCTTATCTATAATATTTAGATATGATAAATAAACTAGTGATATTCTATCAATCTTTTCCTAATTTAAGGAGAAAAAAACTAGAAATTTACCATGAATCTTTACTTTAAAAGCTGGAGGTTGGATTTCTGAGCTTATTTGCCAGCCCCTTGGAAGGAAATTTTGGTGAGACATTTTTTTCCCTTGAGCTTCTTCTCCAAAAACTCAAGAGTTTTCCCCAATTTCTCCTCTTTAGAAACCCTCAAATCTAAGTTATCTTTTACCTTTTATACCTAATGGTGAGTAAGGACTTTTTTTAAATATTTTTACAGCCATTATGGCTGGTAAGTCAACCTGAAACGTAACTTGGAGTGCCGTCACGACGCTGACAAATTATTAGAATCGGTCACCGATTCCCCTAGTTCCCCGTTAATTTAACCAGTTGGTTATGTCGGTAACGTCTACAGTAGCCCCTCTTATAATTAATATTTTATAAGTTAATAATCTCTAATAATTAATAAATTTTTAAGGAACCAACTTGGTTCTATAGTGTATAATTAATAATCTCTTATACTTGCTATTTAATAATTTTTTAAGAAAGTTCTAGTATATTATTAATTATAAGAGATGTTTTTTTATACTATATTAATACATAGTCATACGTCTCTTATGAACACTTTATGAACACTTTATGATGGTTTAGGTATCAGGAAAAGAAAGAGATAAAATTATTTAAATATTTTGACTATGTATAATAAATTATCATATACATAATATAAACTATAAAGTTTTAGATATTTTAAAAAGAAAAAACTAAAAAAAATCATTGTACGGAAACTTCAAAATAATTAACAAAAGTTAAAGGGAGAATCCCACAAATAGCAGAGTTCAAAACTAATTTTGTCTCTTCCCAAAATAAATGATGCTTTTTCTTCTCTTTGAAAAATGAGTTAACTTTACCTAACTGAACTTACCATATATATACTAACCTTATACATTTGTATCTACATGAAGCTTATAAGGAAAACACAATACATTCAGAAGAAATTATGAAAAGAAAATTTTGATGAACCATCATAGTGATTCTTATATATAATATTCTCTTATAATTAATATAATTTCTTTCCACCAAGGTTATTGATTACAAGAGAGTCTACTGTATTTCCATCGATTTTAAATTATGGCCGTTTTTGGAGGTTTTGGAAACCGCAGCCATGACTGTTCCCAGTTTGACCGGTTCAACCTTAAACATTAATACATGCAACTAGTTGAGTGTCTAGTCATCAGTAATTTTCATTCATTTTTTGAATTATTTGTTTGAGAATTTATGAGGAATGATGAGGATTTTGTCAGGAATAGCTTACATTTTATGCTGTTTCAACAGGGATTCCCAAGTTTCAGGTTCTATAGAGTTTAAGATTATTTAATAGTTTAGAGAATTGTATTTGTATAGCTGTCCCGTGTCCTGATCCTTCCCTATATTTATCCAAGGATTCCCTGTAGTTAGACTAGGAAATAAATCCACCGATGATATATAATGAAGGTTTCACAGGTAGGATCATGGCAACAAAATATGCTGTGCCCTATTCTGGTTTTTGAAACTATCCTGCCGCCACCGACAGCTCCTCTCTTACTATACTTCCATCGAGACCATTTTAACTCAATCAAGTTAAGATTATTAGTTACCATCCAATAAAAATAAAATAAAGATTATTAGTTTCCCAGATCTATAATCTTGAGGACTCAAGATTTTGTTTTAATATATTGTTCATAGACTATGTCCAAGATAAAGCCATCTTCTGGATTATATTAGGTTTAATAAAGAGATAGCTCCTAGAGTTTACTAAGATAATTGTTTGAGTCAATGGATTATTTGCTCTTTTATTGGTCAGAATATTTGTATATATATCCCAATGTTTGAGGCTGGGTTGTATGTGTGAGCATAGGCAGTCAATGGAATATTATTTTTGGATCAGGTAAATCAAAGATTATATATAGAGAGAGGAAAAGCAAAAGCTAGATTACAAAACAACAAAAGGGTCAGAAGAGAATGAACCCAGCTGATGGACCCAAAAAAGAGAAGAGATCGAATGGGCAAGTCTACTACAAGAAAGGAGAAAAAGAAGAAAGGGAGCAGCACCGAGTGGAAGAATGGGATCTACTATCTCGAAAGAACCAAGTGACCCAAACCAACGTTATAACAGAATAAGAAGATTCGTGCCCTAAAAAACCTTATCGCTGATCACTATCCCCCCCCTCCCCTAAACCCCGCAAAGAAGATATAGCCACATCATCGAATACTCTTTGATTTCTTTACAAATCAATCAAGCAACCACTGTCGGGAGGAATCCCCAAAAAGAAGAGATGGGTGTCTTCAAACTCACCAATAGCCAATAGGATAAGAAGCCATTAAAGGAATTCGGAAAGACCCATGTCACACCCAATTAATCGTTCAAGAAAATAAGTTCACACCTCTTAAGCAAAAGGACAATGTAATAACAAGTGATCCATTGTTTCCTTCGACTGCCAACACGTACAAGAAGCACCGTTTAGTCAAACTCCGACCTCTATTTTGCAAATGGTCATAAGTGATTAATTTTTCCAAAGAAAGCAAGCAACTTTAAAAGGACTGAACTACGGGCTTCAACACGGCCCTAATACAGATAAGAAAGTGATATGACACCCCATAAAGCTAGATCAGAGAATCTCACTAAGAACTGACCCTTAGCGTCTAGAGACCAAATGTACGTATCCCTTAAAAGGGATTGAATGACAACATTCTCAAGACAACCCAATAAATGAGAAAGATCTTCCAATTCTCAATTGTTAAGATTGTGCCTAAGTATAAGACAACACACATCCCTATCACCCTAACACTCAAACATTGATGTAACTGAGACGTTTAACCTCTTAGCTAAGAAAGAGTTAAGACACCAAATTTCTCCCTAAGAGGCACCTAACAACACCACGAATCATCCCAAAAATTGTCATCCTTACCACAACCCATGATAAATCTAATAGATCTAGAGAATAGTCCTTTGATACTCGAAATGGTCTTCCAATATCTCACACCATGCGGACTCCACATTTCATGCGGTTCTCAAACTGATTTAGACCCAAATTGGGCTTCAATGACTTTCGTCCAAAGACTATCCTTATCTACATTGTATCTCCAAAGTCATTTTCTTAATAAGGCCTTGTTAATTCGAACCAACGGTTTAACACCCAAACCCCAGACAGCAGATAGATTCCCACACCATAAAATGGTATTTATTCGAGTTAACCAATCTATTCCATATAATCTCTCGTTGAATCATTTAGAATTTCTTTGCAACTAGCATTAACATGGTAAAAAGAGACATAAAATCGATTGGAAGAGTATGCAGTGAGCTCTAATTGAGAAGAAATAAGCATCTCCCTTTGGGGAAATGAGTGGATATTCATCTAGCTAATATGTTAGAAAAATGATCTATAGTTGGTTGCCCAATAGCCTTGGCCTTGTAACCAGCTCCCAAAGGCAAACCTTGCTTATGCGTAATGTGTTTGAATGACGCGTGGCAATCTTTAGGTCCACAGAAAAACCCAAATTTTTGGGTCCACCTTTCCTAACACAGGAAAAAATTTACTCAATCTAAAAAGTCTAGGCAGTATGAGTACGGTGGAAAATAAACCTAGGTTGAGTGGTATTAACCTAGAGGTTAATGCTAACTAACTAGGATTAATGGCAGATATTTTTGACGTCCAATGGATGGCTTAAATGTTTTGGATTCGGTTAATTTTTTGTCACATGTAAAGGAATAAGGACCCGCATATCAAGTTGTTTTGTGGGCTTAAAGGAATGCCACTATCATTCAAACTCATGACATAGAGGTAAGGTTGCCTCACTAGACGTTGTAGTGAGTGGCCCCTTTAAAATCCCAACATGTGGCATGTTTTTTAGGAATTCGACAATTGGATGTCAAAGTGGATCCCATGAAAAACATAGGAAAAAAATCAAACTGATCGAACTATTCTAGACTGTCCGATTACACCCTTGTGTTTCAGCATTAGCACTCTAGGGTTCACTAGATCCCTCCCAGGCTATAGAAATTGCTTTTGTTTTTTTACTTGAACAGTCTAGATATCTATCGATTGGACTAAATTTTTTTCATGTGTCTCCCAAAAATAACATAGGATGTGTCAAGTTTTTAGGGGCCACTCACTAGTGTTTCTAGTGAGAACCATCCACGTACTAGAACTCTTTAGATATATATATATATATATACTATTAAAAGTACCAGTAATTTTAAGGATTATTTTTTTAAAATATTTTTTTTAGTAACTTTTCATTTAAAAATATTAATCTTATGTTATGCAGCTTTATAAAATATTATGGCATTTTATAAACTTTTGTTTTAGTAGTTACTAATTAGATATTCATTAGTACTTGCACTCTTATATGCCGGACCCACTATTAGTAAAGGCATTAAAAACTTTATTAACTACCTAGGTGTTCTCCAAACACTACTATTTAATAATTTTGTAATGTAAACAATCTATGGTGGTATAATAATGGACTTGATTTTTATAGAAAAATGTAATGAGTCAAGATCACGGGGTCTGAGGCAAGGAGATCCACTCTCTCCATTCCTCTTTATTATCATCTCAGAGACTTTAAGCCAGATGTTATCCAAAGCAAACGACCCTATTTATAATGGATTCCTGATAGGAAAGGATCATATGCGCATTTCTCATCTTTAGTTTGCGGATGACACTTTTTTTTTTTTAATCAATAAACTCGTCTTATTAAGCAAAAAGAGAAAAACAGGAAAAATGACTAAAGCCTACGGGTTTACAAGCAAGTAAACTCGGCCTCGGCCATCAACATGACCTAAAACCACCCCCCTCTTGGGGATTACAATGACTAGAACAAAATGTCCTGGATCTCCTCCCTCAAATAATGTAAACCTACCCACTCTGAAACTGCCAATCTAACTCGGGCACAAATCCTGGGCACTGTAGACAAGACATCTTCAAAAACTCTGGAATTTCATTCTTTCCAAAGCTCCCAATCGATAGCCCCAGGAAGAGCTCCCCAAATCTTCTCCCATACTCCCTCTCCTCTTTTCCGTAGCCAACAGTCAAGGAGATGACGAAAAGAGGAGGGAAAAACCCACTCCACTCCCATACGAGAAATAAAGAAACTCCACACCTCAGATGCTATAGGGCAATGCAAAAGAAGGTGAGCCGAGGTTTCTTTCTCTTGGAAACACATATAACATCTGTTTTCCGTACTCCAACCTCTGTGATGCAAATGTTCCCTAGTTAAAATTTTATCCAACGACGCTAGCCAAAGGAAAAAAGAAACCTTGGAGGGCATTCCGGGGTTCCACACCCCTCTATGAGGATAGGAGCCCTCCCGATAAGGAAGCATAGACTAAAACAACGATCTAACCGAGAACCGCCCTTGACTGCTCCTAGACCACGACCAACAATCCCTTACCTCTGAGCACACAGCTGACGAAGTAAGGCGCTCCAAAAGCGATAGCTAATTTTCCAATCATTAAGGTCCCGCCGCATCCTCGAGCACCAAACGACACCTTCTGACCTTCTTTCGTAATAGTCATTCACTAAAGCATTCCTCTCAGAAGAAATAACAAAAAGGTTTCCAAAGTCATCCATGAGGCGAGTGGATCCTAACCAAATGTCCTTCCAAAATCTGATCTCCATCCCTCTCCTTGCCCGAAAGCTAAAGAAAGGCACTACCAACCCTGCAGTAGCCATGATTCCTTTCCAAAGTCTCAAACCGTGAGAGCCCCTGACCTGCCGAGGAATCCAGCAAGATACCGCTCCATACTTGGCTACTATCACAACCCTCCACAAATTGTCCCTATTCTCTCCAAACCTCCACACCGACTTCCCTAGTAACGCTTTGTTCATCTGGAGGAGCGGCTTTATATTCAGTCCACCACCTTCCTTTGGCCGGCACAACTAGGACCACTCTACTAAATGATACTTTCCTCGACCCTCTTTATCATTCCATAAGAATTTCCTCTGAATCCTTTCAATGGTATAAGTCACTGAACGGGGAATGATAAGAGCCAACATAAAATAAGTGGGGATACTTTGTAACGTACTTCGAATCAAAGTCATTTTCCCCCTTTAGATAAGTAGGATGTCCTCCACCCGGACAATCTTCGAGCAATACGATCTAATACGGGGTTCCAAACTTATTTCGCCCTATATTTCTCTCCTAAGGGAAACCCTAGATACTCAAAAGGGAGAGTCCCCACTCCACAACCTAGGCAAATGCAAGATGATCAAGGATGGGAACCTCCCCCACCTTCAAAATCTTTGATTTTGCGAGGTTAACTCACAAACCTGACACCACTTCAAAGCATCTTAGGAGGCATCTGATATTAAGAATATCCATTCGCGAAGCCCAGCAAAAAATGAGAGTATCATCCGCAAACTGGAGATGCGGATGACACCTTAATATTATGTGGGCCTTCATATCAAAATTTGATTTATCTCGGATGTTTACTTCGATGGTTTGAAGCCGTCTCAGGCTTAAGGGTGAACCTAGCAAAGTCAGAAATATGGAGAGTAAGAGAGGTGTTGGATATCGTAGGTTTATCAATTTGTCTAGGGTGTCGGGTAGGATCTATCCCATCTTTGTACCTTGGAATGCCTCTTGGGGCCAGATTTAAATCTACATCGGTATGAGTGAGCGTCAATTCAGGAGCGATTTGTAAATCGATTGTCAGGGTGGAAATCCCAATCCTTATCGAAAGGAGGAAAGTTGACTCTTATCAAGCACACCCTTAGCAGTCTCTCGTCTTATTTTATGTCCTTGTTCACCATCCCGAGGTCGATGGCCGCTTCCTTTGAGAAACTTTCAGAGGGAGTTCATGTGGCATGGTCAGGGAGATAGATTTAGGTATCATTTAGTACTCTAGGGTAAGATATTTCATCCCCATAGGGTTGGAGATCTCAGTCTGAGGCCTTTGATCCAAGTGAACAAGGCTCTATTAGGCAAGTTGGTCTGGTGATTTGGGGAGAGCGGGAGAGTCTATGGCGATCCGTTATTATAGAAAAATATGGAGAGGTCTCGTGATGGGTACCGCAAGGAGTTAGGAGGTCTTACGGGGTAGGTTTGTAGAAGGGTATTATGGCTGTGAATCACCTAGTAGTGCCTATGTTTAGATTCAGGGTGGGTAGAGGTTCGGAGGTGAGATACTAGAAAGATGCTTGGTTCGGTCTTGAGCCTTTAAAGGACTCATTTTGCAACATTTTTCTCCTAACTCTAGACTAGGATGTGTTAGTGGGGGACTGGTATGAGGTGAGTGAAGAGAGGGTTGTGTGGTGTCCAAAATTGAGAAGGGATTTGAATGACCGTAAAATTGAGGAATTGGGTCTCTTATTGACATGCCTTAGTTGGCTCATGTGAGCCCTGATGATCGGGATTATAGAATCTGGGCCGGAAGTAGCAATTGTCAATTTTCATTAATGAAATCACTACTACTATTAGTTAAGTCAGCATCTGACGCACCATTTCCCCATCGATAAGTTTGGAATCCAGGCATTCCATCCAAGGCCTCCTTCATCTGGAATGCATATTTGGATAAAATCCTTAAGTGTGATCACTTAAAGCATAAATGGTGGAGTTTAGCTAATCGCTGTTTCTTATGCCTCCAAGCGAAGGAGACGATGAACCATTTGTTGTTGCATTGTCCTATTGTAAGTGTCATTTAAGGATCTTTTCACTCCTGTTTAGTGGTGGATTGGGTCTTCCATTCTTCCTTTCAGAACTTCTTATCCTACTAGACCTTGGCTAGTGCAGATGGTGCTAAGAGGGCAATTTGGTCGGTGCTACCGGGAGCCATCTCATGGGTCATTTGGAAAGAGAGAAATAGGAGATTTTTTAAAAAATCCACATCCTCAATCTCTCATATCCAAGATTGTATCTGCCTACTGATCTTGGATTGGGTCTCCATTCGGAATAGAGGAGTGGATCTGGGGCAGATGCTGGGATGACATCAATCATCGTTTCAGGATCCGTTATGCTATCATATTGGTTTTAGTGTACGCCATGGCAAACTCCACTATGTATTATACTCTCATTTCCTTGTACTTGTTTTTCTTCTTAATGAATACATACTCCTAATTACCGATAATAAAAAAATGAATTAGTTTTTATCTTCCATTGTGTAAGAACAATATCTAAAATGGCACCTAAAAAAATTAGAATCACTTTTTGGTTTTGGAATTTCCAAACTCTTTAGATGTCTTAAAAATTTAACTATTTAAAAAACCTTGAGTAATTGAAGTTAATACAAAAACTATAAGAATTCTATTGGAATTGTAATTATACAAAATAAAAATTACATTGGGTACATAAAATTGTTGAAAAATTAGGTTTAGTTCCTTACATGAATGACTTATTATTAGCAAATGGTAAATAAATTTTAGAATCACTCAATTGAGAGTCGTTTCGTAGTTTCTTGAAAATAGTCTAAGCCTCCCATTTGCTAGGAAATTTATAGTAGTAGTAGTACCTCTGGGAATCAACTCAATGTAGATGCTCTCCAGTCTCTCTATGAGTTTGCACTACTCTGTGAAAGATGGGCACTCAACCTTGTTCAGGATGCTTAAATATAATAACTTATAAATAAGTTAATTTTTTTGGTAACCAACCAACTATCTTATTTATCCCACAAATTGCCCTTAGAAGAGTCTAATTAAGTTGTTGAGTCACTTGTAAAAAAGTGACAAATGCCCTTAAATTAATTTTGGTCTTAATTGGTTACAGATTTAGACTTAACCTAATTTAAGTCTAATCCAATATTGGTTTGTCCTAAAAATTGGTTAAAGCCCTTAATTAGTCCATTTTTTTTATTGGTCTTCATTAGTCCAAATTAGTTTTAAGTCCTTACTCTTTTTGGTTACATGCTAAACATGTCGTTTTCTGTCATGTCCTGGAATATAAATACGCTAGATTCCATAGCCCTTGCTTTTATCCTTTTCTTTTTCGCGTCAAATATCATTTACCTATGTCAGTATGGTTAGTGGTTAGTGTGGGGATTGAAGCTCTTGCGGACCCATCACCCGGGGGGATTGGATCTCAGACCTCCCTCAATAGAGAGTTCACACCCCACCACTGGCGCAAGAGACGGGGTGTCTATAGCCCTTGCTTAGTTACATTCTTTACCCGCCAAATTCAGGCGGTACCCCCTTAATGTATGCATCAATATTCTAGGAAGTATCAACCTATTAGCCATATGGTACCTAACTATAATCTATCAAGTGGATAGATCACTAGACTAGTCCTTGATGGACTGGTCTAATTTGGTTCAATTCGGGCTTGTCTAAAGAACTAGACTAAGAAGTATGATCTCCAGTCCAGCATTGAAAAGTCCAATCAGTGAATGAACTGAATAGTCTTGTTGGTTTATTGAGATAGTTAGTCATGTCGATAGATTGACTTGATTAGTCAGGTCTTGTGGCAGATCCACTTAGTCAAAAATCTTTTGGATCAGTTTGAGAGACTATTTGAATAGGGCTCTTTGATCAGTTCAAATGGTCTTAAAATAAGAGTAGAGCCCTAGCCGGTTTGCTCTCTGATTGCTCCAGACCAAAGTCTGGTTCAAATCTGGTTTTGTTCTAGGCCTATAGACTTGTCTTCTTTTAAGTGCAAAGAGCACATCATAGCACCCAAAGCCCTTTGTCGAACTCGAACTCATGGTCTTGCGCATGTGCACTAGGTGCTGGACACCTCGCACAAGCGCTAAACTCTCTAGTGATGCTCTAGAAGATACTTTGATAGGACTTAAACCTTTTTTTAACACTCTTGTTGTTTTCTTTCCCATGCGATGTGTGATTAAAGAGATAAAGAATATTCTCAAGTGAGTGTCCTTTCCTCAATTAAGAAACCAAATAAACAACTTACACAAAACCTGATAGGTAATGTGGAGCTTGTCCGTACTGAACACCCTACCTCTGTTTTCGGAGGTAGGGGTACTCTGCTACTTTCGCACTTTGTTATGTAGCCCGAATACTATCAAACATAGGGGTGGGCGGCTACTATTGTTCAGATCGCAACTCTGTATTTTTCTCTCTTGCTCCAGATTTTTGAATAGATCTCCATTCAAAATGGTGGGGTGAGACTGACACAGTATTAGTTTTGGATTATAGTGGGGTATCTATAATATCCCAGAGTATTTTAGTTTACGCTGCTGTAAGGTTCTTATGTCCTATATCTCATATTTCTTGTACTCCTCTTTTGATTAATATATCTGTTGATTATCGATAAAAAAAAATTAATACCTAAATCCAGCTTGATCAAAGCTAGTTTTTAATTAAAATATAAGTGATCCAGACATCAGATCATTGGATTTCGTTTATGATGGAGATCCACCGTTGGATTACGAGTTGGAGGACGATCGACCGTCGGATCGAGAGATGGCGATCAAAGGGCTGAGATTAGGCCATAGATGTGCATGGGCAACCATAGTGGCCTGTCCACCTCTTTAATTATTTATTTGTTTATTTTATCTAATTTGTTTTTACTTTGTTTTGTCCCTTGTAGTTAGTTTATTATGAGAGAACATAATAAGGGTAGTTTAGTATTTTTCTATTAAGCAGGGTTTAGTCTTTTGTTTATAAATACTCTCTTTGGAGATTAGAAATTTACCGAATTTTTATGAATGAAATGTGAGATTTTTTTGGCTTTTAAAATATCCTGTGATGGAATGGTGTGATGTCATAGCGTGATGCCAATCTTGGAGTGATTCCAAGGTAATCTTTCTATTTTTTTTCCTTCTCTATCTCTCTCCAATCACTATTCACAGGAACTGTTCATGAGTTACTATTCACAACATATTCCCTATTGTTGTTCTAGCAAATCTGGACCATCCTATTGTTGTTCCAACAAATCTGAGCACATCATATTGCTATTCCAGCAGATATGGACAAGCCCTAGCCTATTCCAGCACTGCTGCACCTTTCCCTAAGTCCTACAGTCCCCCTCTTGCTGCCACACCTGTTCTCGAGTCCTTCTGGCCGTTATAGCATCCCCCAACCTTCCCCTATTGCTGTCACAGCCATACTACAAGCCCAGAACAGCCTATACCTTATTGCCACAGCCCCTTGCAGCATTCCTATTGCTGCAGCAACACAAAAACCCCTCTTCCCTACTGTCCCAAGTCTCCTATAATCTCCACATGCTTGTTTTCTTCTTACCCTACAACCATCCCAGGCCCTATCAATTACTTTTCCAAGCCTATATAACCAATTGTTTGTTGTTGTGGACCTTATTACCCATACCCTATTGCTGTTACAGCCAACTTATCCCCCTTTCCCTTGCAACCATACTTTTCTAATAACCTCAAAATTCTAAAACAACCAACAAACCCAAAACCTTAACCCTAGATTTTGATTATTCTTGTTATTTTGCTATTGGTTTGTGATCCTAGACTCTTTAATACTTAAAACCTCATTACATGTACTTAAATTCTTAACCATTATTGAGCCTAAACTTCTTCTTGAAATCCTCAATTGAGTAAGGAAACTACATTGACTATTGACTAAAATACCTAAGCTAGTGCAAGTTTTCACTTCCATTACGATCACCTGATCAAGTTTGAAAAATCTTTATTGCGAGATTGTGATTGACCTAGGATATTACTAATTTCCCTTTTGACTTTATTTATTGTAATTGTGGAATTTTAGGTATTTATGATTTTATTATTAACTGCAATTCAATTTTGATCTCTCAATCATATCATCCTAGATTAGTTGCATTGTCCAGCATCAATAAGTATATGTTGTAAGCATATTCATTATTACTTTCATTTTTGCGTTTTTAATAAAATATCACATGGAATGCATATACAGTTGACTACTGTATGTATGTATATATATATATGTATACATAGATTATTTAGAGAATTTTATGTTGCATAAGCTTTAGTATATGTGGTATGACAGATTATGAAAAATATGTTCAAACTGAAATTTTTTTTAAAAATGACATATTGTTCACATTTTTTGGAAATATCTTACAAACTTATTTTTCAATCAAAGCCTATTTAAGTAAATCCTAATGCAGTTTCACATAAGCACAAACATGCTATGGCTTACAACTTATACCCTGATTCAAGTCAGCCCTCATAAGGTTCTGGATAAATCTTGTGAACTAATGCTATGACTAATGTTTCTTGTTTATTTTTGCACTTATTTTTAAAGAAAATAAAAATAATAAAATTAGTACTTCAGCAATGCTCTTTCATTTATAGTGCTTCACGTTTTTTGATTTAGAGTTGCATGAAGATATGTAAAGCTCAATTTATGTACACTTTGAAAAAATTTAAGCACCATCTTACTTCTATTTAGCTTTGCACTTATTTTAAAAACAAAAGAAAAAGAGTAAAATTAGTACATGAGCCATGGTCCTTCATTTATAGCTCTTTGTGTTTTTTGATTTGGAGTTGCATGAAGATATGCAAGTTCAATATATGCATTACTTAAAAAAATCTAAGCGCCATCATTTTCGTTTGTCTTTGATTTACTTCTTATCTCGCTCAAAGTTATTTCCTAGTTAGAATTATTAAGATTTCAGCAACAAGTATGGTTCTCTTCAATGAAATTGGCAAAAATAATTCTACATATAACTTTTGTAGAATAGTACAAACGAGTATAGAAACTCAAGAGACTCAAAATAAAGAACTTGATGTAAATAATCTAAAATGGAGTGTAGAGAGAAAATGTTATATTTAATTAAATAAGTAATATAACAAATGTAGGTCATTTTTCTTCCTAACTTGTCTCTTGACGATTCTTCATTATTGTCGTTGTAAAATTTTGTAATGTAGCACCACCCATAGAATATTTTATGAGCATTCCATTCTCCACAAACACCATCGACAATATATGAATATGCGAAGTTACTAATGATTTGAAGAATAAGTAAAGAGGGTCATCTCAAAATTCTATTTCTAAGTGGTAGATAAGAAGCTTGGTCAATTAAACCAATATAGATGCTTCAAAAACTTTGGAAATCCAATTTTAAATGTTTGATGATTGGTTAAAAGTAGAATAGTACATTATAGGTAGTAGCTAAAAAAGTAAAAAAAAAAAAATTATGGTGAGAAATCATTGAAATTAACTCCAATAATTAAAATAAATGGAATAGTTTATATTCACTACAATGACCTTGTAGTAACCTTGAAATTTATGTGATCTAAATGGTCTATAATACTGAATTAGATGGTATTTAAAAAGTCAAAAGAAAAATTTTATGGTACAAAGTGATTGAAACCAACTCCAATAATTAAAATGAAGAGAATAGTATATATATTTGCAACAAAGACCTAAGTAACCTTGAATTTTATGCGATATAAACAGTTTATGATACTGATTTGAGATTCAATTTATAGGATTAATGCTTGAAATTTATAGTTACACACTGTTTATATTATATATGCGGTAGTAAATAGCCATCTTGTCATCTATTCTTTGTACATCTTATTTGTGTTTTTTTTAAAGAACTTAGTTTGTAAATATTTTTGAAATATAATTCATAATATTAGAAAACACTAACCCTTGAACTGGAAAATTATGTCAAATTAAGAATTGTAAGACCAAAATGCTTGTAGAACTATACAATATTGCTATCCAACAGGCGTATGAATCTAGGTTACTCTTTTTGAAGTTCGAATAATTTAACTCTTAATACAAATTTTTGTATTAGAGGGAATACATATAGAGTCCACATATAATCGAAGCGGTTCATCCTTTTTACATTTTGTCATATAAGCCCTACATATAAGTTAAAACATTTTTGTTGTTGTAATAGATCTTTGTCATCTTTATAAGTTATTTTATTTAATTAGTTCATTGGAAACTTGCTTCAAGTCCTTATGCATTTATTTGTTCAAACAATCTTCTAAGTACACAAAACAAGTGTAAGTAAAATATAAACTATATATATATATATATATATATAAAATTTAAGACATGAGAAAAAAATATACATTTTTAACTCTTACATTTGATGAACTTTATTTAGCTTCTTTTAAGCTTATATTTATATTAAAAGAAGTTTTATATAAGATATACAAATCTTTTTTTGCATTTCTAAGCGTTTCTTAGCGTATTATTTTGAATCATGAAGAATAGGTATAATTCTTTCTCATTTGAAATCTATTTATTTTCTATCAATGCACAAGTTTTCGTAGTTTCTTCTATAATGTTGAACATGAATACAAGTTAGATATGAAAAAAAGTGATAAGATACTTAAAAATGTGAGATTTTGATGTTCGAATAGGTCATGTTAATTTGATATGATAATTAAAAAATAGGCTCTCCATATTATGATAAAAGAAATGTTCATCATGTTTTACATCTTAGCTAGAGGTGGATGAACTTTCTCAGTCTCACATCCTTGCTAATCAAAAATATGGTCGCAACAAACAACCATTGCAATTCTCATATCAATAATTTTATGTTCGAGCCAAAAATATAATATAATAGTCTGATGAATTCTCAGTATTGCAATTGAACTAGCCAACTCATCAGCTGGAGGTAATGTCAAGAAAGACCTAAATCTTGTGTGGATAGTTAGAATAGTGCTTGCAGCATCATGGTTTTAATTCAATATGTGAACCAATTAATCAATTAAGTTATAGCTCCTGCCCCTTTCAAAGTAAGAAATTTATTTTCCTTAAGTTTTGAATTCTATTTCTGGTAGTAAATGTTTTGTAATAAATTAAATAAAACAATGATACCGCACTTGACAAAGCAACAATATCGAGCATGACTATTTAGTAAAACTGATCAAGATGATACCTAAAATTCCAACCATAGTCTTCTCTCTAAATGTATATTAGAGCTCTTTGACAAATAACTATTATTTTTCATGACTATTCATAATGTCTTTTGATTATTTAGAGATTCTTTCAATGCCATCTTCTGAAGCTCTATGCTATTTGGCTCAGATCTTAGTGGGGCTAATTCACTAATTCTTTGGACTAGCAGAAGCCAATAGGGATCATATTGATAAAATATTTTTGTGGAGAATTATGTTAATTATATTTCATATGTTACCTAATTTTTTTTTAAAAAAGGCAAAAATTTATAATAATTGAATTTTTATGAATTAATTGGCATTTCGGCCTTCATATTGTAATGTGAGCTCAATTGACAAACAATACAATTGGAATGTATAAATGAAAGAGAAATCAATAAAGAATAGAGATTAGGTTCTCAAACAAAGTGGAAAAAATTCACAATAAGGGAAAATAAACCTTCTTTGCAAAAGAATGAGATCTATAATATAATTATAACTAGACCTTTAGACTAGAGGTAAGATTGAGTGAATGACCACAAACATGCCATCTAACTGTGGATGTGAAAAACCCCAAAAAAAAACGATTCCGAGATATGAAAGGATATTTTAGTTTTTTATTTAAAATTAAAATTATTATATTTTAACTATTATATGAATAATATTATGAGAAGAAAAATAATAATTAAATATGAATGGAAAAATATTACAAACAATACTAAGTAATATATATTACAAACTATAATTAAAACATTATATAAATAAGAAATAAATTAAACCAAAAGAACTAATGAATATATATATATATATATATATATATATATATATTAATTCTTAATATTAATGTGAATCTCAAATAAGATTAATTTAAAAGAAAATTTTTGTAGCCCAAATTCAACTTGTTGATACCTCTCTCTCTCTCTCTCTCTCTCTTCCCTTTCTTTTTGGTTATAGCGTTGAAAAATCTTCATATTCTTTTTTTCTTGTTTTCTATTAAAAATAAAAGGATCGTGGTTTTTTCATCTTTTTCTACCAACTTATCCTTTCTATGATGAAAGTTAGAAAGAATTTACTGAAATTGAAGTTGTAAATCATTTTTGTAAAATGAAAACTAAAATTTAATGAATATCAATCTTTCCGTATTCATATATATCGATAAGGGACACGTTTGTAGTGAGAAAATCCATACAACATACATTTGTTGAAAGAGTCTCCAAAGTATTACCAACTTCAAAAGCTCTAAGTCATGATAATTGCATGTTGAATCTAATATATGTCGTATGATACATAACTAATTGTTTTATTTGATGCATCTAGGCTTTGTCTCAGCATTTAAGGATTATCCATGCCTTTATGTCTCAATTGTGTGAGAGATGATTCTCTACATTTAAGAGATTTTATATAATAATATTTGGGTGGTGCTAGGCACACCCCAATATTTGATGACTACACCCTATTTATATTTCTTTTCTAATTTCAGTCTTCTCCAGCTTTAATAGTTGCCCGCCCTCTCTCTCTCTCTCTCTCCCTCCTTAGTATATAGCTCCAAAGTGGTTACCACTACCATGACCTAGTTCTTAGCACATATGCCAGCCACTTCATTAGTGGTAGGTTCAATTCTAAACCTTTAAAGGTGGGCATTATTTCAAGCTACCAGCTTGCCCCATCACCACTAGGGCTGCACTCAAGCCAAGCTAGCTTGACTCGACTCGAATCAACTTGTTAGAGTGAAGCTCAAGCTGGCATTTCAAGCTCAAATGAATCAAGCCAAGCTTTTATTTATTTTTGATCGGTAATCATGTGTATACATTAGAATCAAAAAAGGAAAGATCCCAAAACGGGAGTACTGGGAGATTATAGGCTAGTAAACTCGAAGCACAAAAACAAAAAACAAAATACCACAACTAGCTCAAAAAATACTCTCCCACGGCAAGCTACAAACTCCAAGCTTCCCCTATCATCTCCTTCCCAACCTCCTCCGATTGCCTAACCGAAGTCCAATCCAGAATTAGTTACCTAATTCAAGCACAGATACGGGAAGGACTAGAGGCTGAATCTTCTAACACTCTTTTATTCATTTCTTTCCAAATGGCCCAAGCTATTGCCCCCGGAAGCAATCCCCACACTGCCTTCTTAGTGCCATCCACCCCGGCCCAGGACCAACAAGATAGCATATCTCTAAAGGAAGAAGGGAAGGCCCCGACCACGCCTACTTTTGAAAGGAAACACCCCCAAATACCATGCACCATAGAGCAATGTAAGAGCAAATGATCAACTATCTCCTCCTCCCCCAAACACATAAAACACCGGCTCGCCATCTGCCATCCTCGAGATTTCAAATGATCGCAAATGAGAATTTTATTTAAAACTACGAACCAAAGGAAGAATGACACCTTGGAAGGAACACCTGGATTCCAAACAACCCTATAGGGAAAAGAAACGGAATATGTCGAACTCAAGCTCAAAGTCATACCCTGTTTGATTCGGCTCGGCTCGGCTCGGCTCGACTCGGCTCGGCTCGAAGCTCGGCTCATTTAAGGCTCAGTTTGGCTTGAGCTCAGCTCGACTCGGCTCAATATATATATATATATATATATATATATATATATATATATATATATATATATATATACTATTATAATGCGAGAGGCAAGCGTAGCCTGATTTTTCTGAAATTCCCAAACTACCCTTATATAAAACAAAACTTTGATTTACTATAATTCCTAAACTACCCCTTCATCTATTTATTTAAAGAATAGAATCACAACCAATCGCGATTGAACTCGGGGAGAGTTCAATCGCATAGGCGGGTTAATATGTGTCCCTTTTAACTCCTATTAATTATGGTTAACTCCTTCCCCTCGTTCTCACGTGCATCGCACTTGCCACCCGCTAGTATATATATATATATATATATATAATATTTTAAAATTTTATTTATTATAGATTTAATAAATTTATAATAAATAAGTTTAAAAGATAATAATGAAAAAAAAAAGGTTAAGAAGTTAAAAGCAAAAACTCTTGTCTAACTCTCTACTACTACTCCCAAATCTTGTTTTTGTATATGAATGTATTGATTTTTTTTTAGTATCTTGTATTATCTTTACTATTATAATGGGAGAGGCAAGCGTTGCCTGAATTTTCCGAAATTCCTAAACTACCCTTATATAAAACAAAACTTTAATTCAATGATTTACTTTAATTCTCAAACTACCCTCATCTATCTATTTAAAGAATAGAATCATAGTGAATCGCAATTGAACTCGGGGAGAGTTCAATCGCACCCGCGGGTTAACACGTGTCCCTTTTAACTCCTATTAATTGTGGTTAAATCCTTCCCCTCGCTCTCACGTGCATCGCACGTGCCACCCGCTAGTACTTTATTAATAAAAACTTTCATTAAAATTATTGAAAGAAGTTCGAGCTTGAATGGAGCTTGAGCTCAATTAAGCTTTTCAAGCCAAGCTCAAACCGAAATATTTAAGCTCGAATCAAGTTCAAGTCAAGCTCGAGCTGAGCTCGAGCATTTTCAAGCCGAGCTCAAAATTGGGCAAGCTCGGCTCAGTTCGGCTCAAATACACGCCTAATGACCACAATTACTCATACTTAAAACACATATAATATATGACCACTCATAAAATAAAAAGTGAAAGTTGTGTTCATAATCTATTATTTTCTACAAATTAGCTGTAACTAGATTGGGTGTTTTTCTTCCATGAAGAAGCCCTATTTCAAAATACAGAAGATGAAAAGAAAGTACATGGGATGGTTTCAACCTTTTGGTTTCTAGAAGCTAAATGTCTCATATGTTTATCCTAAAGGTTGTCGTCTGTGAGTGACTCAGTCTGCTTATACGAAAATATGGAACTCCTATTCCAATAAAAATTTGGGATTCCAAGAACCTAAAATTAGAATTTATTTTATTAAACTCTTTTTTTTTTTGTTTACGGAAAGCCTGAGTTTGGAATCCTAATTCCAATGTGGGAGGGGTTAGAAATTTAAGAATGTCCAAATAAAGTCATTTAAAATTGAGAACACTTCACTGATTCAAAAAAGAAAAAACATCAAACAATGAGTTTCAAACATCCTAAACACATGCAATACCCATAACATTGTGAATGGTGTGTGGTTATAAACTTTAAGACGGTCTATGGCTACTCCCAAATATAGTCCATAATCCTAACAATTTCTAACCAACAATTAAGAGTCGGGATTTGAATCGGCTTATTTTGTCTTTTCTAATGACACATCATTTCTAATCTTAACTGTTTAATAATTGAGATAAATAGTTAGGATGAGGGAGTATATTTGGGAGTACACTTTGGAAATATCTCTAGACTAATTCATAAAATTTATAGATAATTTTTTGTTTTTGATGTATATATATATAATTTATAAATATAATGATATATAGTCAATTTATAATAATAAGAGTGCAGTCATCAAATCCAGGGTTGTACCAACACCACCCAATATTATTTTAACATCCTTCCATATTTGAAACAAAATAAAATTTTCAAGTTTTGTTTTCAAGAATTCGTTACTGTTAAAGAATCATAGGCACCCTACATGTGTATCTACTAATCTGAACCCAATTCATGCGACTTACCTGACCAGCTAACAATCTAGAGGCCGACAGGGCGCCGATACACTGCCGCGTGGAGAGGCGACGACGTAGTTCACCCTGACATGCAATTAGATCTGGTCGGACTTCACTCGATGGATGGGACTCCCAAACCTATGGGAAGATCACTGATGTTATTTGTTAAGTTTCTTATTTTCACCAATTTGTTTGACACCTGGCTAGGCAATACGACTCCTCGAGAGAAAATAGACAACCAGCTCATCCCAAACATCACATCAATCAATAACCAGACAAGACAATACAACAGATAATCAAATTTCAATAGTAAATCATAAATGATCGTTAGGCACGCAAATCCAAGTAACTCAGAAGAAAAAGAAAAAAAAGAAAAACCACCTAAATCAGGGACACTCCAAAAAACTTGAAGACAGCAGAAGATATGGCAAAATCCAAATAACGAAATTAACAAAATATAAACGAAACAGTTGCGAGAATGCGAAAGGATTTAGTTAATTAAGTGAGTTTCTTACCAGCAACGAAGAAGACGAGCCGAGAGGCATCTGCTCTACCAGAATTTCAGTTCTTCCCTTTGCCCTTGAGGTCTGAATGCCTGCACTCGTCGCCATAGTAGAGTTGCAGGCGGCTATCAAATCCTGCTGGGAACTGATGATTCTCCACAGGTGCAGCACCAGAAGCGGCAGTCCCAAGGAAGAAGGGTAGGTTTTGGCCGTCGAAAGGAGAAAACCTCTGAAGGTGAGGCAAGGGAGATTGTGAATTGGACTGAAGGGTCCCCCTATTGAAACCAGCAAGGCTGGAAGATATGGTGAAATTGTGGTTGTAATCACTTCCTGCCGGAGCAGCGACTGGGATCAGATGATCAGGCATGAACGAAAACTGCTGCAGCTCCGGTTGATGATCGCCGGTGACACTGAACGGTGCCGGAGCAGTCATGGATTGTGGAGGGAGAGCATTACCGAAGTGGGTTTGTCCGGAAAATCCAGAGTGATGTGATCTCAACCATGAGTGCCCCAAAAGATTCGCCCCATAGTAATCCATCGGACATGGAAAGGGCTTGTGAACGAAATTGAGCCCGCCATTAGGGTTTTGATGAGCTGAACCAGTGGGGCTGTGGCAATTGCCATCAACATTGCCACCGGTGAGAAGTTCCGTGAAAGAAGAGTTTTGGGAGTTAGGGTTCACATTGTGTTCATGGGAAACTGGAGATTCCTTCTCTTTCGCTGTTCTTTCCCTTGCACGCTCTCGAGCTTTCACGCGAATTTCAGACCGGGAAAGTGATAAACCCGACCCCTTGCTGGTCTCCGAAGTGCTGCTTCCGGCCGATTTTGACAAGGAAATCTGCTGCTGCGGCGTCTGGTAATGAGGCTCGGGATCTAATTCGATTTCAGCGGGATCGAATCCAGGTCCAGAAACCCTTGGCCTCTTTTCATTGCTTGGTTGTTTTGGGGTATCGGGAAACACAGTTCTGAGTGGAGGAAGCTCGGCAATGGAGTCGGAGGCAGCTTTTATCAGCCATTCTACTGCCTTGCTGGGCTGATCGTAGCCCAGACGGTCCTGAAGGTCGTAAAATTGTATGGCCGTGGAGACTGATAGACGAACCCTACGGTCTCTGAGGCCTTTCGCCGTTAAAACCTTGCTGTGGCGATCTTTCCCGCCAGATGCTCGAGAAACCCTAAAAATCCTGGACGAATGCCACGCGCGAAGGCGACCACTCTCACTTCCAACACCTTCTCCTCCATTGATTTTTCCATCTTCTTCGTCTTCGTCTTTGTATTGCTCTCCTGGTTCTTTCCCTATCTTGTTGGATTCGTTTCTACCGATACCGATCCTGGAAAGCTTACACGCCTGCGTATGAATCTCATCCACCTCCATACCACTTTCATGCCTTTCTCCAGAAACCAGAACAAGATCCGTTTTTTAGTTTTTTGCTTCTCTTTTTATCTTCCCTCCCCTTCTTCAAAACCCGAGGAGAGAAAGAGAGAGGAGAAAAGTTGGCTGCTCTTGCTGGGATAAGAAGCTAAATTAGGGTTTCTGAGTGCAGGTGAAGGCTGTCCTTTGCATTGATGACGAGTTCAGAGTACTTGGATTATGATAAAAAGGTCTTTTACGCTTCGTTACGTCGCGCTCCTGGCCGGAAATGTCAGCAGCTCCGTTTAGCTTTTGCAGTCCTTCCAAAAGCAAAGCCTGTAATCGCTCAGTCGCCTGCGAAGATCATCAGAAGCTTAGACGTACAAACGTTTAACAGTCATTAAAATCCGCTTGGAGAGCTGAGATCTGACTGTCAGGATCGTAAAAAAACCTAGCTTTAGAAATTACCGACGTTAAAAGAAAAGATAGAGGAATAAAGCTAACCTCACCTTAAATTCCTGAGATTTCAACTTCCGATCTGAACTTTTTTCTGCTTCAGATTTAAGCTTCTTCGCGGTAAAAAGGAAAAAAAGAAATGGCGGAAACAAACAGCTAAGACGTGGTAAATACTTTTGCGTCTTTTTCTACCTCCGTTTTGGGCTCCGATCTGAGCCTTTTGGTTGCGTACTTAAAGCTTCCTGACTGTAAAAATGGCAGAATCTAGCAAAGCTTAGTAATAATAAACAGCAATAGCACAAATTTTTTATAAAAAAAATCTAGAAGAAAATCCAAAAACTCACCTTCCTTTCTTGCAATTTTAGCTTCGATCTGAGCTTCGGCAACAAATCTAAGCTTCCTGATTATAAAACTAGCGAAAATCAACAATTCTGACGTAAATCTCGCCTCAAAAATAATAAAATAAAATCACATCTCCATCATTCTCAGTATCTACTCTATAAATTCAACTTGATTTCGAGTATTTGAGGAAACAAAAGATCTAAAAGGACGAAGAAATAGATAAACGCGAGCTACTACACCAAAACGGACAGCAGATTTTCACCTCCGATTTGGTTGAAGATTAAAGAAAACACTTCCTTGGCAGATCGTTTCCCGAATTTACTCAGTTATCAAGTTTCGAACTCGAAAGAAATCTTTGTACCGACACTTCTCCTTGAAAATGAATAGCAAGTTCTGAGCTCTCTCGCATCTTTTCCTCTTCGTTTGCTGAAAGTTCTGCAATCACTTCAGATTTCAAACAACCATTAAAGACCTCAAATTTAACTGAAAATGAAGGATTTTTTAGCTGAAATGCAACATACAGACTCCTTTCTCTACCTTTCATTCATTTTTGTTTTCTTTTCTTTTCGAGGGTTCTTCTCTGGAAAATCAAAAAAACAAAAAACAAAAAAGAGCGGTTTTTTTCGAAATCTGAGTGAGCTCGATCCCCTATGCCCTAAGCGTTCCCCCCATCCGAGCAATCACCGGTCTTATCGGGAAAGGACAGACACAGCGCCGTTCCCCTTTAAATATTGTCACTATTACTCATTTGCCCCTTTCTTTTTATTTTTTTCACCAATTATCGTTAGGGAAATATTGTAAATAAAAATAAAATATAAAATTTTAAGTTTTAGTTGCATTACACCCCCTCTTGCTTCAATGGTGGGGTTAGGGGTGTGGCTTTATTTTATTTTTTTGCTAGAGTTATCTTGTACCTTTGATAGTAATCATGAATCATTTAGACTATTAGGGGTTAGCAATGGGTAAGGGAGTTCTTGCTTCTCTCAGCGAGAGGTCTCGGGCCCTAATCCTACCAAGCAATGAGTTGCAAGAGCTCCAATACTCAAGCTAACCACTGACCACTAATCATAGGTATATGATATCGGAGTAAAAAACAAAGTTTTTGTTGAATTTTAAAATGAACCAAATCCTCTACGGTGATAACTGGATTTGGCAATTCAGGTTATGCTCCTGAGGTCATCACGTGTCCCTTTTGACACCTTTTAACTGTGGTTAGATTCACAAACCCTAGGGTTCACACATCCATCCTTGGTTTTTAGAAAAAAAAAATTTTAATTATTTTTTCCAAAAACCAAGGGTGGGTGGGTGAACTCTAGGGATTGATGAATCTTAATCGAATAAAGCTTCCGAGACCCCCTTAGGGCCAAGACCACTGAGACCATGCTTTCAGTGCATGGGATTTTAGGTAGGGCCTACCATGTGAAATGGGCTCCACCTGAAACCCCATGCTCTTAGAGCATGGTCTCGGTGGTCTTGGCCCTAAGGGGGTCTCAGAAGCTTTATCCATCTTAATTAACAACCACAATTAAAGGGTGTCAAAAGAGACAAGTGGCGACCTCAGTGGGCATAATCGGATTTACCAAATCCAGTTATCACCGTAAAGGATTTGGTCTCTTTTTTAAAAGTTCTTTTTTATTTTTCTTTCTTTCTTTATTTATTTATCTCGACAACAAAAACGAAAAATAAAAGGAATGTATTTTATTATTTGGCTTAACTTAAAAAAATAAGAATAAAACAGATTCAATAGATAGTAATTTTTTGATTAATTATTATTGTGGGCATTTGAGGCATTCAAATAATTAATATTCTTTTAGGAGTCAAGAGATAAGGTGAGCGGGAAAAGACCAGAAACCTTAGATTAAAAACTTGTATTGAAGTCACAACAAAAAAAACTTGTTTTAAAGGTAGGTATAGTTTTAAGATTGGTATTTTGTCAACATTGGTTAAAACTTTCATACAAAAACACCAAACGGAGTTGGGGAACACCTCTCTAGTGGTTCCCTTGTGGTAAAAGTGTATCCCCATTGAGTGGACTTCCTGAACGTATGAGATGAGGCGGTTAATATGTCCACCAATTTACTAACCTAACAACTAACTTAGGAGCTAACTGGTATTCTTGTAAGATAAAATTCTTAGCATAGCCAAGTATATAAATAGATCTTACAATCCAATGTTTCCCAATCTGCTCTTCCAGGTGGCATGGCTTGCTAGTTTGTCACCATGACACCATGAGTGCGAGAATCAGAGCTCGAAAATCACATTGAATGATTGAAGTCAGTTTCATGGTGTCTTCAATGATCACGTTTGCATCACTCTCGATTATAATGTTGGACCAACCTCAGTCCATTGCCATGAGTACATTTCTTCCTGGATTGCTAAGGCTTCACCAATTGTATAGTTACTGGTGGGGATTGCAATATTATCGTTAGAATGGCATCGATGGCAAAATTTCTTATCGACCCAATATAATTGTAGACACCGTAATTATTTAAGTTGTTGATAACAGATTGTAGGTTTGGGGTGCAATTAAAGGGGATCTTCGCGAATTTATGGATCATACATGTCTTGAGTGGACTCACAGGCACACCTACAAAGAGATGAATCTATGAGGAATTTTTTTTTTTTTTTTGATGATGATGAGTTAATCTATGAGCATGAATGATGGATAGTGTGAGAGGGGTTTTCGACCTAGAATTAGCAGAAGTTATAATTAGCTCGGTATCAAATACTACATTTTCTTTGCTAAAACTAAATATGTTTTAGCACCAAAAAGATGAATTGAAGATAAGGGAAAAGAAATTTCTTTTAGGGTCCGTTCCAATTATAATTGGTGAGAATTACAAAGCCAGAACTTTGCATTTGATAGTATACATTTTCTTCTGAGAACTAGATGCATTGTGCTTTTCAACTATTGGTTTGCAATTCTCGTAACACTTCAAATGCAGCAAAACAAAACAAATGATTTCAAATCTCATAAATATGATAAGACTTGAAATCTTATGATGATAAGAAATAATTTTGATGGAAACCTTGACAAAGTGAGTCAAATTTCCTAATAACTACAATGACAAAGTGCAAAGTGCCAAGCTTTATAATTCTCAGTAATAGAATAGACCGGACCCAGTGTAATAAAAGAAATATATATCTATGCAAATTCAGGTCAAATCAAGAATATTTAAAGTATAAATTAATCGAAAAATGTTATAATGTGTCTCAAATTCTATTTGAATAAAACCTCTTGTTATGGAATTATCCTTGTGGGAATGTGTTTTGGTGAATATCTAACTCATTATAAATTTGGGTTGGGTTTGATTCACCATGCTAGGGTGTACACTCATTGTACGAATGAGAACGTGTGAATGAGCAGAACTAGCCGCGAGAGTCCATGGATCTAAGGAGAGCAGGGGCGAAAAGCTCAGATTTATAATATCTGTTGAAAATTAAAGCAATAAAGAGATAAACACACACAAATACAATAGATCTACGTGGTTCAACGTTGTGCCTACATCCACAGTTGATCCCTTTCAAATTCATTATATTCTCAAATAATAATTACAATAGTTACAACATTTTCATCTTATGCTCCGTTTGTTTGAATGTAAAATAGGGGACAACAAATAAAATTCATGGAAAATGTCAATTGTCCTACAGAAAATACACGCGAAAAATGACATTTTCTGTGAAATTATTTTGTTTTCCCCTATTTTACATCAAAACAAACGGAGCATTAACCTAATTTGATTCCAACTAAGAATTTATATAGCTCGTACTAAAGATACCTAACATAACCTATTTGGATTTGGGTCGTCCTTAGGTCGGGTATCGCTAAGGATGTGTGAGTAAGCTTCACTCGAGTAATTGATATAAAAGATCATGTGCATAGGAAACCTCCCGTTCAGGATAGGAAGGTAAAGTTGTAACCCCTCATGAAGAGAGTTGGTATCATAATCAATCGCAATTGAACTCGAGAGAGTTCAGTCGCATCTACATGTCAACACATGTTCCTCTTAACCTCGTTAATTGTAGTTAAGATTCAGTAATCCATAGGGTTAAACGATCTAATCTTAGTTTTTATAAGAATTTTTTTTAATCCTAAGAGCTAAAACTTCTTAACTAGAGTTAAAAGGACAATTAAAGGACTTTGTGATGCAATTGAACTCTTGGACAGGATCCCGACTCTTATCAGTGTTCAATTCCATAGGGCCCAATTCATTCAAATTAATATTCTATTAAGACCTATGTTAGCGTATTCTAACAAGAATTTTCTTGTATGGCCTCATCCACACCAATCACAATACCCCACGGAACATTAAAATGAACAAGGATATTTTCTTTTCTTAAATTTTGGTATTTTTCCAAAAATATGTGCAGTGCACATGGAGTACATGGCATGTTATGATTGGCGCGAAAGAGCCCATTTAGGGGAAAATTGACTTGAAATTCTCTCAAGTTGTAACCAAACTCCAAGGAATCCGGTTACATCCCACGGGTCAACATGCGTCTCTTTTAATATCTCTTAGCTGTGGTCAAAATTAATTAACTCTTAGAGTTCAACCATCTAACATTAGTTTTTAGAAGAAAAAAATATTAACTGTAAATATTAAAGTTATTAATTAGAGTTAAAATAGCAGTTAAAGAGGCTTTGGTGTCCGGTTACTACTGAAAAGTGATTTATTGAGAATAACTTAAATGGATCATTATTATATTGATAAGGAAAATATAGTGTATCTCATTGTACATTTATTTCCCCAATAATTACAACATGAGAGAATCACGAGTCAAAAAAATCGTGTTGGAGTCCCAAAAGATTTGCACTCAATAAATTAGCAGAGGTTGATCCCTCTATTGAGGTGTCCGAGGGCCAAATCACCCCCCTAACACCAACAACTAACCGTTAATAGACGATATCGACACCTCCTTGTTGGTAAAACGAAAAAAAAAAGTTTTATGTCGTTCATAGGTTTTTTCTTGTTCCAAGACTCTTTAGGGTCGTTAAGGGTAATTTGGAAAATTTAATTAAAAAAGGTTTAATAGCAGGATGACGAAAAGGAGAGCACTAGCTTTTTCCAAAGTTCTCTCAAATAAAGGTCATCTTCCTTCCCCCACCACCAAACCCAAATGTCGAGTTGAGAACTCACTCACTCATTAAAGCATTTAACTAATTTAAAAGTTAGGGTTTGTGTACGGATAATACTCTAATTAAGTCACTAATTTAATAAGCCCATACGCGTAATGATGTGTCCTCTTAGTCTACCCCTTTTTATTATAAAGCCCTTTTTTTAGCTGCATTAGAGTGGACCATAATAGCTTAAAAAAAGGCAAAGGAAAAAGTTTTTTCTTTATATTTATTTTTGTATTAATAAAAGAGTTCAACTACGAACTAGAGGTCCGAATTTTTCCGGAGCTTCCAAAATATGGGTAAATATAAAAAAAAATTGTATAAAAAAAATATCCTTACATTATTTACTGAAAATCTTTGTCTCAAAACGTGCTCTGGTTAATTCATAGTTAAACTCTTAATAAAAATGTATTTTGTTGCCTAAAATTTTAGGGGAATGCTAGCATTAACATCCCTTGCCTTTGATATATAGTCGCAAAAAGGATAATAAGACAAACTACTTTAAGGGGCATAATAATAATAAAAGACGGACAATGCTAATATCACTTTCTTTTAAGACTCACTCTATTTTGATTGGAGAGTGTGTTAGTAGAAAACACATGTCCTTCTCTTGATGGAAGAAAATAACACATGTCTTTCCATAAAAAAATTGAGTTTGAAAGAAAGTGATGCTAGCATTGCCCTAATAATAATATTTTACTAATAACTCATATCCGATGATTAAGGGGACAAGTAAGTAGGGTTGTCCCTGGATCAGATCTTGATCCGATCAGAGGGGATCGTAATCCTATTATAGATCTGTCGGATCCATATCAGATCCGAGATCTTGAATCCGATTATAATTAGATCCAGTTTAGATCTATAGTGATCTGATTTGATTAAAATCTGATTCGATTAGACTATAGATAACAATAATAATATTTATATAATTTTACAAATATACTACAGTATTGATCATATTTTTTAAAAAAATTAAAATGTTAGTTTTTAGATATATTAATGCTAATCAGGTCGGATTCAGGTCATGGATTAGTAGTCGGATTCAGATTCAGATTGATTAATTCATGATCCGACGGATCTCAGATCGGATTTGGATATGTCGGATTCTTAATCGGATCAGATTTGGATCTAAGCAGATCCGTTTACAACCCTACAAGTAAGGTTAGCATTCTCCGATGAATGTATAATGTCTTATAATATATGATGAAGTAAAAAATTATAACCCAAGATTTCAAATATCTTTGGCTCAATATAGCTCTGTGAATTTGCTTAATTATACTCCAATTTTTTTTTTTTATTGGATTTTATCTTATTCGCATCAATTTTTTCTTGTTCTTTTTTATTTTAATTTTATGGCTTATGCTTCTCCGACTCTTATCCAAATCATAGTAATGTCTGCCACTCACTTGGCAAAAGAAATAGTAATACAAACTTTGTTACACTAACAACGACTTGAAAAGGGAAGAATGAAATGAATAAAAGAAATGGGGGGAAAAAGAAGGTCAGCACTTCGATGCAAGACTTGTAGAGAAATGTGAAGGAAGTCTTTGTTACTTGCTCGAGAGCTCGACACTTGTTTGATTCATCGATAACCATGTCGGCACGCGTCCTGGTCTTAGTACTCCATCAGCCTTGTAAATCTCAATGCACAATCGGGCATGCTAAGGACATATTGTAATTCAAACACTTAACTCTGAGTTGAATCGGTAAAATATTTCATTTAACAATTCTAGGTCCACTTTCCGGTCGTCCATTCATTGAAAAGTTTTACTAACCAGAAAGTAGACCTAGCATTGCTCTATTTTTTATAGTAGTCACAATATTTTATTTAGTAGTTGAATATAGTTGGGCTGCAATCCCAATTAGTATTGTTGATTAGCAATAGTTAGTCGGTTAGAAAGTTGAGCAACCCGACTTAAGAGCAGACTAACTAGGTGAAAAGAAACCTAAACACTCTAACGGAACTATATACACAGTCACTTGCACAAGCCAGCCAGTGACTCGGTCCAATTTGCCTAATGATTTTTCTAAAAATATATTATTTTGGAAATTAGTTAACGTACCTAGGGTTCCCATTTTATAACGGAATGCCCGGTCATCATTGTTCCATGCTCCAATTTTAAATACTTACCTACTATGGTTAGTATTCACTCACCCCTAGGGTTAATCAATCCAACCATACTTTTTCAGAAAAAAAAAATCAAAATCTTAGTTTTAATTTAGTTAAGCTTAATTAGGGTTAAAAGAGTGTTAAAAGGGATATGAAACGGACTCATGGGTTGCTAAGCACTGCCCAATAATTTTATACGTACAAGGAAATCTTGATTCAGAAGAGTCACAATTTATGTTTTGAGTTAGTAAATTAAAATTTTGAGGAGTGCGAACCCTACTCTCATGTATTCTCTACTCTCAAGCTGAACCAACAACCCATCCAAATCCCAAATCCCTTGCTAAAGCATTGCAATCACCGAAAAAGTATCTAAAAGTGTCCACTTTTATAATAATTTTTTGACAGGTGGTTGGTTGGGCTTGAGAATATAGGAAAGTCTTGAGAGAAGTGCTAGCATTCCTCTAAAATTTTGACATGCGATTGTGGAAAAGAGAGTCAACAAAGCTTTGTTACATCAGACCTTTTTCTTACCTATGGGTACGGATCAGCAGCAGCTCGCTGTTGTGATGTTTCGTAAATACCAATCAAAAGGCACTATTTCGGTAAACAGCACCGCGTCAGCAGACAGCGCACAACAGCTAGCGCTGCTGATTTGAATTCCTTACCTACTGCGAAAGATATGCAATCGTCGAGTCTTTTTTTCCTGCATCAATTATCTTAGGTTGCTAGAACGGGTAGGAAGACCGGTTAAGAATTAGGTTAGGATAGTATAAATAGTGGGTCTCTCGTAGGACTTAAACCCGAATTCTCCGCCCAAAGGGGATACATCCTACCATTGGAGCAAAGGAGGTGACAAATGCCTAGCATCGTTTGCACGTGCTGATAAGAACCCATTAATTAGAGTGACTAGTAGGGTGTTTAGGTTGGGCTCGTTGGGTTAGAAGGGTACTCAAGCTGGGCTCGAGCTTTACTATTCTTGTTTAAGCCCAGCTCATGAACAAAACTATTAACTCGAGTCTGGCTTGTCTTGACTCACTCATCCTTTATATTTTAAATCATAGGTTTAGTTTTTTTTAAAATTTCAAATCAATGGATCAAATTAAAACTTAAAATATGTGTATTTTTTTAAATGTTTAAAATACTAAAGTACATACAATTATAGATACTTAAATGGATATATAAAGAGAGAGAGAGAGAGAGATCTAAGAGTCCTAAGAAGGGGACTGCGAGGTCCCCTTCCTAGTTGAGTACCGCAGTACCCTCGTGCCTCTTTTGACCCTTTTTTAACCATGTTTAAGATTAACTAAATTATGATAAATATTTTTTTATTTCTAAAAACCAAGTTTAGATGGATGAACCCTAGGATGAGTGAATCTTAACCATAGTTAGTAGGAGTCAAAAGGAGAGCGTGGACCAATGAGATCGCACGGTCAGCTTGGAAGTTGACTGCATAGTTTGTTTCCCATTTCCCATATATATATATATATATATATGTAAATCAACCGAGCATTTAACGAAACTGAGTACATCCATGTTTGAGCTCGGCTCGTTGACCAAACGAGCTCAAAAATTTAGCTTAACGTCGGTTTGTTTCTTAGATAAACAAGCTCTTAAGGAGCCAAGCTCGAGTTGTTCGTGAGCATTTCGGTTCTTTACCATGCCTAATTAATATGGTAGTCTGACCCGATCAAACAACTTTTTACTTGTCTAGCCCCGGTTCAAATTTTGGATTCATGACAAGTTCGGGTTGGTTGTTAGAACTTAACTCAGTTTCTATTGTTGGATGGTCGGGTGAGTTTTTGGTTGACCCACTCCATGTCGAGTTCGGCCCATTGTCACCCATAAAAGCCATAAAAGAACCCACAGATCCTCTCTCTCCATCAGAAGTTAATGATAAAACACTTGCATATTTTTCAGAAATGCTAGCCCCACTCGCAGGGTTCCTAGATGCAAGGTGGTGACAACAAGTGTCAGCCCATCTCCCTGTAATAGGGCATCAACATCACGTGGTGGCAACACGTACACTGTGGAAAAAAAGTCACTTAGTGCGTCTAGCACTGGCACTCCTCTATTGTTTTTAATCGTCATTATGAGTTTATTTCAAATTCTTGAGAGTTCAAGCTATCAAGAGTTTCAATTCATGAGAATGGAGAGTGTCGCTCTTCAAATGTCCTTGTGAATTCAAACATAGAGTTTTCAGAAATTGAATTCTCTTGTGTTGGGTAACAATTATGAGAAAGATTCATAGGTACAGTTATATAAGTTATAAGTACATATAAAAATTGAATTAATTAGGTTTTTGAGCAAGCTAGATTGGTAATCTACTTAATATTTAGCTGGTGATCTACCTCTGATTGATAATGGTAAAAGAATAAGATGTACAAAATGGGGTTGAGAAGACACCGATAAGAGCCTTCGACAAATAAATCATTTATAAATGGCTACAACAAATAAAACAACAATTATAATCTACTTGTACATTTGCTCTCTTTTTTGAGTGCAGTAATTGAGGTAATATTAGGTAATGTTTAGTAAACAAATATCTAAACAAGTCTATAGATAGATAGATACGATAGAAAGTACTGAAAGTATGAGAAATGGTCTCTTATGTAGACTATCTAAATAACACCCTCAACCAACTTTGTATTGGTTAGGATTCTTTATTTAAAAGATGTTGACCAATCTTAATTGTGTTAGTTCAATAATGGGGTCCACTTGTACCAATAGATTGACAGATTATATATATATACTAGTAAAAATGCACATGCATTATGTAAACACCCTATTTTTACACCCCTCTTTTAACCATGGTTAATAAGCTTAACCATGGTTAGCTCAACCTAACCCTAGGCAAACTCCATATAAAACCCAAAGCCCATGGTTAGGCCCAAGAACCTCATTCGTAGCCCAAAACCACCCCGTGGACCCAAACATGGGCCCACAAACCCTTAGAACTGTTGGTGTGGGCCCACTATGCAAAATTTGAAAGATCCAATAATGGCGGTAATAACTTTACCGCCAATACCAAATATATAGCAAAGAGAACAATACCCCCAAGACAATTGTGTGGGGGTCTAACTTGTTTTAGCATAAAAATGGAAATGCAGTAGAAACTCTACCGCTATTACTTGATTTCTGTAAATTCGCATGCTGACACCCCTGGACCACCTCCTCTCCTCCTCCAGTGTGTCTAGCATGCTGAGATTAATCCCTAAACTACCCTAGGTCCCCTCTAACCTTATATATACCCCCCCCCTTCTCCAAGCTTAAGTTTCATTCCAAAACCTCCATATTGAACCCTGTTGGGATTTGGCCAACCCTAAACCTAGCTCCTTCCAGCCTTGCCTTCACCTCTGAAGGATCCTCAGACACCCCAGGAGCTGTCCTAAGCCACATCTGCTGATCACCACCATGCACACTTCCACCACTATTGGAGCCTAGTCGAAGGGTAGAACCCCCCTTCTTATCCCCTTCTTTTCTATTGAAAGCAATGTAAGGCCTCTGGTCCTACTCTAGGGGTCATTTCAATTTTGTTTTGTTACATTCCAACTCAGGCACAGAGGTCCCCTTACCTCACCATAGGTATGGGGGACCCTCTTGAGGGTTAAGCTTCGGCCACAAGGGCCTCTACGTGCATAGGCCCTCCCCTTTCTCTCTGGGGGACCCTAAGTCCATGAGGGAGTCCTTGGAGTAGCCCTGAGGCAACCCCCAGGGGGGGAAATCAGTTTTTTAGTTTTTCTAGGAATGACAGTAGAATAATTACCGCCATTCCTGACACTCTCCTTCACAGTAGCTTTAACACCCATGTGTATGGGCCCTGGTCCATTCCAGGGCCATATTATGGTCCCTTAGGTCCTCCCCTACCTCTCCTAGTCTTTCCAGACTTAATCCTATAGCTTAACCATGGTTAAAATTACCCTAAACCCAGACTATCCAGAATGGCGGTAGATGTTCTACCGCCATTCCCTGTTTATCTTTGCAACATGTTCAGGCCCCTGTGGGGCCTACTTTAGACCACCCTTGGGCCCACCAAAGGCCCAGGACACTTTGGGACTCCCCTAACCAGCCCTAGGGGTCCCTGACCCTATGGGTTAATCCGTTAACCTAACCCCAGACTTGCAAACTCTTCTCAGTAAAAGATGGAGAATGGTGGTAGAATGTCTACCGCCATTCCAAAACAGTGAAGTTTTGGAATGGCGGTAAACAGTTTACCATCATTCCCATCATTCTGTATTGTGGGCTTTGCACAAGACCCAGACCAGGTAGGAGGCCAATCTATACCCTGCCATGCTATCTAGGCTCACTCTTGACCAGACCAGGACCTTAACTGAGGTTAACCCGACCCCGATTAGTTTTTAACCATGGTTAAAGCACTTTAACCCTTTAAAAAATCCCAAAAAAATACCAAAAATATTCAAAAAAAATATAAAAAGACCAAAAACAGACTTGTTAGGCTTTTTTGACCTTGGTTAGTGTTGCGCCCCAAAATCGCACCTAGCTTAATGTAAGACTTTGGCACGTAACTTAACCATTAACTTCCATAACTTCCTATCATAAAGCATTTAAGGCAATTCTAAAACATGAACCTGAAAAAAAAATTTAAAATAAATCATGATCAAGTCTAATGTCTGAAATAAATACTAATGCATAATAATTAATTTGAATCATCCTCTATGATTCCCAATGATCAATTTAATCTAATCATAAATCTAAAATTTAGTCTATTACAATGTCTAGACATCCAAATCAAAATACTAATAATCTAATTTCCAGGAAATGGGTAATGGTCCAAATTTCATTCACCATCAAGGTAATCACCTGCTGGTTCTTCCTCGTACTCTTCCTCTTCCCAAGATTCCGGGGCACAAATATCAAACCTAACACCTGGCGACAACAAAAGTCATCAGCTGAGTAACAAGTTACCCCGCGTATATATAAACTCCTAGCTAACAATATAACAACATTTAATATAAAGCATAATTTAGAATTTAACATGACAAGTAAACATATAAACAATTCAGAGTGCGGAAGCTTAATTCAAGTTCAATTCTTATACGTGCTCACTTGTACTTGTTTTTCTTGTTTATCTTACTTGTCTTTCTTGTTCGTGAATATATCCAATAACATGCAAAGTGTAATAACTTAAAATAACTCTACCCCATATATTGGGTAGAGATTAACATATACCCTACTTTACGAGGTACCACACGGTTTATACATTATCCGGTGCATACGGCTTGTATATACATTATCCGGTGTATACGGCTTATCTACACATTAACCAGTGTTGTATACACATTATCCGGTGTATACGGCTTATCTACACATTAACCAGTGTATACGGGTTGTCTTGCCTTGATATTAGGCTTGTGGGTACTCGGTCAGTGCAAAACTCAATCATACAGTCATGCTCGTGTTCTTATATACTTGCATAATACTTGTTACCTTTCTTATTATCATGTTTGTACATATTTAATTTTGTGAATAAGTGCGAGTGAAATAATGATGATTGTAAATTATGCACCAATTTAAACATGCAGAATTTCTCATAAATTGATCAATGTAGAGCATAGGTCTATCAAGATTTCGACAATAAAATAAGAAACAAATTTATCTATCATGCCTCAATTTTTAATACATAATTTTAATAAAATTAATCTCACAGAACCCTAGTTTCACAACACATCATAATTTCAAAGCAAGCTCATAATCATTTCATCAATTTCAACCATCATCCCTTCCTCCATTCTCCATCATCCATACACCACAAGATCATTCCATTTCCCCTTGTTGATATTCATAACAAAAATCATAAGAAAATATCTATAAGCATTACAATCCATCTTGCATAGTAAAAATCATAAGGAAAAACATATCTAAGCATCATATTTCTCTTTCATAATAAAACATTCTCTAAACTTCATATCTATCTTTAATAAGGGATTGACATATCATAATCATGTTTAATCTTATTTTTCTTGCTTTAAATCTATCACTTTCATCATGTTTATATCAAAATCACCATATTGGTAGGAAAGAAGTTATATTTACCTCTCACAATCGCTTTCCTACGATCAAGCGCTTACAAATGGGATTGATTTAAGTCTTTTCACCATTTTTTCTTGCAAAACATTTGATCTCTCATCTTAAATCTCTTAAAATCTCATTCTCGATCTCTCTCTCTTTTAGGTTTAGAAAGCTTTAGAAACCCTCAACTCACGAATATAAGGAGTATTTATAGTGTTGGGAGCCCTAGGGACTCCAAAAATTGAAAAATCAAGTAAAAAGATGCCAAAATGGCGTTGTTGGCGATCAATCGCCCATCTTTTTTTTTTAAAAGTCTTTTGCTACTTCTTACCTTTCTTTCTTTTCATGCAATTTAACTTTAAAAATGTCCTAAATCATGTGATTTATTTGGGTTTTAAAATCAACGCATTTCACGTAACATTTATAAGCTTGTTCACATTAAATTCTTAAACACAAGTTTCCATAAAATTTAATAATCATCACGAATATCAAGAATAATAAATTCGGGGTTCTACAGTTAGTTCACCTGACAATAGTTAATTCCTTTCTAATCGCGGTTAGACCTAAACCTTGCACTTGCCCAACCCGGTCAACTAAACCTTAACCTCTGGGCTAGACCCTTAGCCACCCTTATGCACACACACACACCCCTTAGCCTTGGCACGAGTCCATGTGCCAGAACTACACTCAGTCTTATCTCACTTTGTGAGTACGTAGGCAACCCTATTCGGGTTCAACCATAGTTAGCTTTTCTCTTTTTCTTGGATTAGCATACTCTAAACACTTAAGCATTTTCATTAATCTTGACTTTAATTTACCTTAAATCTAGGGAGTACGTAACCATTGTAAAATGGGGGTCCTAAGGTGCCTAACACCCTCCCCGAGACTTAATCGAACCGCTTACCCTAACTCTAATCTAGACCATTGCCCTTATCCGTAAATTCGGGACTTATCCCTAAGAATGAATAGGTGGTGACTCTTAGTCAAATCAAGTAAGAAAAACACATGCTCACAGCTCTGGCGACTCTGCTGGGGAGTTTTGGTTCAACCCGAAACCTAGATTTAAGCCAAATTAATCTTAAAGTAATTGAAATACCTAAGTATTTAGCCAAATGCTATTTCTTTATATTTTTTGGGTGTTTCTTGTAAATGTGCATTTCATACATATCATAGTAGTGTAATGACCCATTAAACTCAGTAGACATGCTTATTACACTTACGGCTGCTGGATGATCATCCTCAATGTCAGAAGCTTAAAAGTTTTGGAGGTCCGCGGAATTACTCATGCTGGGTGATTACACTCATGGAAGGATTCTGAACACTCTCGCCTACACCAATCGTCCATTTTCAGGTATGTTCTATAAAAGGGAGTCGCATATACGGTGTTAAGTGGCCCTCATCATTTTAGGAACACACCTGCATTACACCAGCATTCATGCATATAGCTAGGCAAGGGTATAGTCTACAAGCAGCCATCATGGAAGGAAGTTCTAAACCCTAACTGGCTTGTACCTTATACCTGTCCCCCAATTATGGTTGAGTATCAGGGCATTCTGACCAGATAAACACCCATCTAGGGGGCATGTACTGAGCCTTTGTTATGCTTGTAATAAAACACATCCTATCCTGTCTCTAGACACACATGAGGTTCAAATCCTAAGTTGCAATGGTTTAACCCATTAACCCGTTTTAACTTTGACCCAGTAGGCCCTGGTTACCAATATCCTAGGTTAGTAGGGCGGAGATCTTTCCACCAACCCTATAGGGCCACATATGTCATGTCACACCTTGTTCAAGCATACTAACAAAAAATCAAAACCAAAAATCATAAAAAAAACAAAAAAAATCTTCTCTCTTGCATGTCACTCTAAGCTTCCAAATAAGGGGCGTTGTCCCTGTGTCAACTAGACTGTTAGGTCATTTGCATGCCTTCCAATTTTCTCTCACTCTTATCTATTCCAACTCTTATTCCATATCTTCCCATCTTTTTAGGAGCAGACCCTGAGTTAAGCACGTATCTGGTGTGAGCATGGGATTTTCCTACCTACTTTCACATTTATGGTTTGACTAAGAGTCGCCACCTATTCATTCTTAGGGATAGGTCCGGCGTATTTGTTTTGAACAAGGCAAATGATCTATCAGAGTTAGGGTAAGTTATTTGATTAAGTCCTGAGGAATGTGTTAGGCACCCAGGACCCCCATTTTACAATGGTTACCTATTCGCTAAATTTAAGCCAAATTTAATCTCAAAATTAGTTAAAATGCCTAAATGTTTAAACAAATACTAATCCAAGAAAAATAGAAAGCTAGATGGGCTAGGGTCGAACCCGAGTAGGGTTGCCTACGTACTCACCAGGTGAGATCAGACCGAGCGTAGTTCTGGCACATAAGCCTGTGCCAAGGCTAGGGGGGTGTGTGGTCAAGGGTCTAGCCCGGATGCTAGGGTTTAATTGACCGGGTTGGTCAAGTGCAAGGTCAGTCTAACCGCGGTTAGAATGGTGTTAACTATGGTTAGATGGACTAACCAAGGTCAAAAAGCCTAGCAAGCATGTTTTTAGTCTTTTTGGATTTTTTGAATGTTTTTGATATTTTTGAATGTTTTTCATTATTTTTGCATTCTTTGAATAGTAGTTTAGGCTCGTTGCAGAGCAACGAGCTTAAACTAACTATGGTTATTCAAGGTTACTCTAGATTTAATGTAATTCACAAAAGATTATTCTAATTTTGTATTTGATTTCTAAGAAGTTGACCTAACACACTTCTAAATTTCAGAAAAAATCTAATCTAAGATTGGGCTCTCAAGCTGAACTAGGGATTAACTAAGTTACCTTAAAAACATAATTTTATCTTCACATAAAAGTTACTTTAACCTATACCTATGAACCGTTTTAACTAGCTAGCTAAGAAACCTTAAAAATAAAATCCTAAAGTATCATCTAACTAGAGTAGACCAAAACTAACATTGGGATTAAGTAGGCTAACTTAAAAACATAATTTTATCTTAACATAAACGTTACTTTAAACTATACTTGCTAGCTAAAGAAAACTAAAAATTAAATCCTAAAGTATCATCTAACTAGAGTAGACCACAACTAACATTGGGATTAAGTAGGCTAACTTAAAAACAGAATTTTATCTTAACAAAAACATTACTTCAAACTATACTAGCTAGCTAAAGAAAACTAAAAATTAAATCCTAAAGTATCATCTAACTAGATTAGACCACAACTAACATTGGGATTAAGTAGGCTAACTGAAAAACATAATTTTACCTTAATATAAAAGTTACTTTAAACTATATTAGCTAGCTAAAGAAACCTTAAAAATAAAATCATAAACTACTATCAAACTAAGGTAGACCAAAGCTAACCTAAACCTAGATTAGAATAGCTCAGCGATTGACCTAAGACTAAGAAAACTAGATAAAAAAAAACTAACCTAAAGATAACTTAAACCAGAAAAGGAGGTTTTAAATGATCTACAGCTAATCTAACATCACACAAGATAGCAGATTTTAACACAACCAATCTAAGGACTTAATATGAAATCTATTCTAAAGTTAGAAGAGCAAACAAGTCTGATGCTTACATAGTTGCAACCGTGGAGGAGAAGGGTGCTGAGGCTTGCAACTTTGACAGAGACGAGCTGCCCGTGGTGGGGTATGGCGGTGGCTGGAGTTGCAATGGGGGTCCTTGTTGGTGCGTCTGGGAGGGGGTGGGGCAGCAACTCGGAGGTGCCACTGCTGGGCCGAGTTGCAAGATATTGCTATTAGTGTCATTGTGGCTACGGACGAAGGTGAAGAATGGGGCAGACGCTACCTCTGGACTTCCTTGCTCATATGTTTCAAATGCTATTTCAAATTTTGATATGTGCGTGTGGCTGAACCAAAGAAGAGGAGAAAGAGGTAGGTAGAGGTGGAACCATGTTAGAGAAAAGGGCTCTCTCCTCTCCAAATTACAGTATTGAAGAAAAATAAAAATAGAGTAGGGCAAGCAAGGGAACCGTGAGATATGAGAGAGAGATAGAGGTCTTGTAGGTGATTGGAGGTGAGGGGAGAAGGTGGTGGTCGTTAATGTCTCAGGCGCACCCGGATGGAGGAGCTGCTATTGCGTGAAGGTGGAGGTGTGAGGACTGCATGATGGAAGGGTGAGACGAATGACAGGCTGAATGTGGATGGAGGTTTCGGTGGTGACATATGTGGGGAATGTGAGAGAGATCTAGAGAGAGATGACCCATTTCTCCACGGGAGAGGGTGAGAAACAGAGAAGAGAATGAGTGGTTCCTCCTCCCCTCTCTTTACACTTCAAGATAATTTTATAGAAAAAGGAGGGGGATGAGACAAAATAAAAAAATGGGGTTTTTCATTGGTTGGGAGAGAAAGATGTTACAAGAGAGGGAAGGATAGGATGGATGAGTTGTCAATAAATGGAGAAGGGTTTGGACCCTCTTTCAAAACATTTTTCTTTTCTTCACCAAGGTAGAAATTTTGGGGAGTGTAAGCATCACGTGAGGGGAGCTTCTACTCTTGGGATTTGGCTTAGGTAATGGGCTAAGGCAAAGGCATGGGTAAAGAGCTTTGGGCCTTAAAGGCTTAGGCATATACTAGGTTTTTGACTTGGCCCTAAGGTGTTAGCCACGGCTCTTGGGAATGGACCTAGGGTTAGACTAGGGCCTAAGATTACCTAGGGTTAGACCAAGCTAACCATGATTAACTTAATTAACCAAGGTTGAAGGGGGTGTAAAAATGGGGTATTGACAGCTGTCCCTCTTGATCGGAGAGTGCCGATTTGGCAATTGAACGATAAAGACTGAAATCATCCAATTTTTACACCAGGAAGTCGAGTGAGCGAGCTTGATGGATAAGGGAAGTGAACACGTGTCCACTCCAACAAAGATGAGGTGAAGGTTGGCCACATGACCACCTTACCGGAGATAGAAGCGAAGTAATGATGGGTGCAAGACTAACATCATTGGAGGCCGCAACTGGCATCCGGTCACACGATCGTGTCAGTATACTCCTTGATTAGCGAGCTAGTAGAGTAAGATGAAGATGATTGGTGTAAGCCTAACATCATTGGAGGCCGCAACTATCATCCAGCCACACTACCGTGATAGTATACTCCCTGATTAGTGAACTAGCAGAGCAAGGTGATGATGATGAGCAAGCATCACTAGAAGTCGCAACTGGCATCCGGTCACACGACCGTGTCAGTATACTGCTTGATTAGTGAGCTAGTAGTGCAAGAAGAATTCTACTGGAGGCCGCAACTGACATTCGGTCACATGACCATGACAGTATACTCCTTAATTACTGAAGGGGAAACAATGCTGCAGACAACCGCCCGATTGTCTGACAAGGATAAATGAGGGTGAAGACAGCCGTCTGACTATTTAACCTGAGGTGGGATGTAACACTGTAGACAACCGTCCGATTGTCTGCCAGGGTAGCAAGATAAGGAGGGTAAAGATAGCCGCCCGACTGCTTCACTTGGTAGCAAGCCAAGATAGTGTAGACAACTGTCCGATTGTCTCATTGAAGAAAAATGTTACACAGTGCAGACAACGGCCCCATTGTCTGACTGAGTAGTAAGATAAGGAGGGTAAAAACAACCGCCCAACTGTTTTACCTGGTAGAAAGCCAAGATAGTGTAGACAACCGTCCGATTGTCTCACTGAAGGGGGAATGCAACACAGTGCAGACAACGGCCTCATTGCCTGACTGGGTAGCAAGATAAGGAGGGTAAAGACAGCCGCCCGACTGCTTCACCTGCTAGCAAGCCAAGATTATATAGACAACCGTCCCATTGTCTCACTGAAGGGGAATGCAACACAGCACAGACAACGGCCCCATTGTCTGGCTGGATAGCAAGATAAGGAAGGTAAAGACAGCCGCCCGAGTGCTTCACCTGGTAGTAAGCCAAGATTGTGTAGACAATCACCCGATTATCTCACTAAAGGGGAATGCAACACAGCACAGACAACGGTCTCATTGTCTAACTGGATAGCAAGATAAAGAAGGTAAAGACAGCCGTCCGACTGCTTCACCTGGTAGCAAGCCAAGATAGTGTAGACAACCGCTCGACTGTCCCACTGAAAGGGAATGCAACACAGTGCAGACAACGGCCCCATTACCTGACTGGGTAGCAAGATAAGGAGGATAAAGATAGCCGTCCGACTACTTCACTTGATAGCAAGCCAAGATAGTGTAGACAACCACCCAACTGTCCCACTAAAGGGGAATGCAACACAGTGTAGACAACGACTCCATTGCCTGACTGGATAGCAAGATAAGGAGGGTAAAGACAGCCGCCCGACTGATTCACCTGAAGATATTTGAATAGGTTGCTGAAAAGAATAAGCAAGAGTTCTAAAGAGTATGACAATGAGTTTGAAAAATCGAATGAATTGGATATGAGGGAGTGAGAGCCGTGACCCTGAGCCATTGCACGAATCTTTGCCTCTCTGTATATATCTTGCCTGCTGAACTGGATTGCCTTTGGCTCGAATGGTCCAATTGTTGGTACTTGTTCCCAGGATGTACTGATCTTTTTTAAACATCTGTGTCATCGAGGATAGTCTGCTGAGTTTGCTTTACCCTAGTTTCACTGCTCTTATTGCACTAGCAAGAATGATCAGTCGACTTTGAGCTGACTCTACAGGGGAATGAACTTTGACTGACTATAAATGCGACTGACTTGATAAAAGACTGATGGATTGATTGACAGGTGATGCGAACAACTTAGAAAGGCTGATGGATTGATTGACAGGTGGTTTAACAGTAGACCGACGGTTGACCAATAGACTGATTGTAATGAAATTGACCATTTGATAGTGTGCCTGAGATTGCCTGCAGTGGGAGACCTAGCTAGGTTCCTTTGCCTTCAGGTAAAAGGATTTAGCTATGGTTGACCATCTTTGGAGTAGATTTGTATTTCCTCCTGATTGATTGATGTCCAAACTTGTATTGATTATGCTTCCCTATTTTGCTCTCCAGCTTTTCAGTTTTTCACCGGGACTGGGTTGCACATTTTGATTTTTATCCCTTTTTTGACCTTAGGCCCTTTTCAGGTTTTACCAGGACTGGGTTCATGTAATTTTTGCACAATAGTAGGATTGATGATTCCTTACTATGCCCGTGAAATTTGAAATTTGATTTATCCTTTTTTTGCCCCTAGGCCCTTTCGGGTTTTAACTAGGACTGAGTAAACAAGCTTTGCATTTTCTCTTCTGTTCTTGAAACTTTCTCTGATAATTCTCCAGTCTTCTCTCATCATCGCCTGTCGAACAGTGAGGGTGAATGCTTTTGAACGTGTATGCTCAATTCCTTTCAAAGATCAAGGAGAGCTTAATGTTTAGGACGAAACGTGGTTTGGCTAGAAACGAGGTAAAGCTTAAAGTTTCTGTTTCAGTTAGGGTATGGCACCCTATGACATTTTTTTGGTACCAAGATGGAACCGGCTTTTGTGTGCCTTGTCCTTTGTTGAAGCTTTGCTTCGCTTTTGACCAAGTACTTTTTTTTTCTTTTTTTTTTGTTTTTTTTATTTTTGGTGCATGGTTGCCTTGTATTGTTGGCAGTTGTTGTATTATGACTAAACCTGATTTCAGGCTGCCTACGTACCCAAATAAGGATCAGGTCATGACGTAGTTCGGCTAAAAAGCCACTTGATGCTATGCTTTGCTGGTTGTTCCTCTTGCATTGTTGTTTTGACCTTCACGAGTGTCCATGTGTGGGTTTTAAAAAAAATGCTATTAGGCTCAAAGGTCTAACTAGCGGATATATATAGCATAGGTAAGCGAGGTATGGTGAGGTTTATCAAAAGATGGCCTCTTATCATTTCCTTAATTGGTCAAGAGCATGTACGTTCATTGTATCGTCCTCCTTTCGGTTGATTGGAATTTGATGGCTCAAAGAGATCTTTATTGCCTCTGTATTGCTCATGCCTTGGTTCATTCAGTCTTGAGGGAGTACCTATTGATTTGAACACTATGATTCATTGAGCATTCAACCTTCTGTTATCAAAGTGTTCCTTATAGGCATTAGAAACTAGTTCAGTTCCTAGTTAAACATCTCAGAGCACAATAGAAATTTGATTTAAAAGAGTCATTTCATTAAGTTGCACGACAGGTGAACAGACTTGATACCAAAATAAAGATACACAAAGGGCCACAGGCCCATTAACTGACTTAGACTGAAAGACAGGATTGACACAGGCCGTCGAGGCCAACTAATAGACAACTGGAGAGATAATACAAAGACACAACAAACAAGGAGAGTTTGCTCAAAATTCTACTATAGAGATTCCGACTAAAGCGCCTTAGTTTTCAGGAGTAGCATGATTGGGAAGTGGAACCTGGGTGATGTCGGTATTCCCTGGTGTAAAATAAATTGCTTCTACCTCCAACAGGTCCTGGACAGCATGTCTTAGGTCGTAGCATTGGTCTGTAGGATGCCCTGGCGATTGATGATATCCGCAGTTGTATCCCTTTGGAAGGTTAACTGGTGGAGACTGGGGCTCCTTCAGTGTGATCAGCTTCTTGCCCAACAGGAAAAGGAGAAGTACCGACAGAGAGAGTACGGGATCGGTGTGAACGCCCGATTTTTCCTCTGTTCAAATGTCATCTGGTGGGAGATGAGTTTTTCTTGGTTCTGCTGAGCTTGCTGAGGTTGCCGAGCTTACTGGGGTTGCCGAGATTATTGGGGCAAGTAAGGGACCTGTATGGCCGCAACCATTTATCCATCATTGTTTTTCCTTCTATCATCTTTTCTTGGAGGTAGGGGAGCACGAGAAGAGGATGCACATTTTGACTCTTGGAATATGTCAAATGCCCCTACGTCATCCATCGTTACCTCAATCCGGGCGCCACATTTGGCCATAGTGCTAAAGTCAGAGATCGGTTGTGCTACCAGAAGAGTCTTGATTAGATGCTTAAGGGTACTAAGAAAAGTCATCACTTGTTCCTCTTGTGGTAAAAGGGTGTTCATTTTTCCTGTCATTTCTCTCCACCGAACAGAGTATTCGATGAAAGACTCGTTATCCCTCTATGACATATTTTCTAGTTCTACCATTTACGGGACTAGGTCAACATTATAAGAGTACTTGGCCAAGAATGTCTCGCACAGACCCTCTCATGTTCTGACTTTGTTGGGGTCGACCTTAGTAAACCACTGCAAGGCTACCCCTTTCAAGCTTTTCTGAAACAGTTGCACCAACAACTTATCATCATGTTCCAACTGGAATAACTCTCCTCGGTAGACTCTCAAATGCATCTCGGGCATCCCTTCATGTCGTACTTCTCAAAATTAGGTATTTTAAAATCCTGGGGCAATTGAATCCCTGGGTGCATACACAATTCCCTGAAATCATTAGATTTACGAGCTCCCTGAGCTGTCCTAACCAACTCTTCTAGTTTTTCTTTCCCTGTATGCATTAGGGATCTGGGCTGTGTTGAAGGATATGTGAGCGGACCCAGTATGGGGATCTTTGTGGGCCCTGGCTTCCTCCTCCTCAAACTGGTCTATGAGAGGTGGGGTGATGTGGGGAGTGGGTTGTGGTTGGACTGGTAGAGGCAGAATGTTGAAAGTGAAATCGGATCATGATTGAGTAGGTGGCGGAGGGATGTTGAAGGTATGTAACGGTTGTTGTTGAACTGGTGGTGGGATGGCGATAGCAGGTGGTGGAGGGATGTGTGGAGGATTGGACTGTGATGGGCTTGGCACATCGGCTTGTCGGGGATTAGAGGAGGAGTAAGCATGGGTCATGGCCTGCATGAACTCCTGTATGATGTTTTTCAGCTCTTCGATATTCTGAGCATTCTTGGCTGTTCTGGTTTCAAGATCCGGGGCTTGCTGCTATGATGTCGGGGTATCCGGATCAGTTTCATGGCCATCCAATTGTTCCATACTGCAGTCGGTTGCTAGGTACGTGCTTACAGTGACTCAGAGTTTGCTTCACTGCTAAAAGAGAGGCATGGAGTAAGAATCGGGGTAGATAAGAGTGGGAGAAAATTTTTAGAAGGCATGCATATGACCTAACCAAGTCTAGTTGACACAGGGACCATGCCCCTTGTCTAGAAGATTAGAATGACATGCACGAGAGAGAATTTTTTTTTTTTGTTTTTTGTTTTTTTGTTTTGAATCTTGACTGAATTCAGAATTTGGAATTGTGACTTTATTGAATTCGGAATTTGATCAATTGAATATAGAACTTGAATTTGAATTTAGAATTTGAATTTAGAATTTGAAATTGATTTCAGTTTGAAATTGAATTTTGAATTTGAAATTGATTGCAGTTTGAAATTGAATTTTGAATTTGAATTTGAATTTGAATTTGAATTTAAATTTAAATTTGAATTTGAATTTGAATTTATAATTTGAATTTAGAATTTGAAATTGATTTCAGTTTGAAATTGAATTTGAAATTGATTGCAGTTTGAAATTGAATTTTGAATTTGAATTTGAATTTGAATTTGAATTTGAATTTGAATTTGAATTTGAATTTGAATTTGAATTTGAATTTGAATTTAGAATTTAGAATTTGAAATTGATTTCAATTTGAAATTGTATTTTGAATTTGAATAGTTTGAATTTGAATTTTGAATTGAATTTGATTTTCAATTTATTTCGAGTTTGAATTAAATTTGAATTTTGAAATTTGAAATGAATTTGGGATTTGAATTTAATTTGAAATCTGATTTAAATTTGAATTGAATTTGAATTTGGAGATTTGGAATGACTTTGAATTGAATTTTGAATTTCGAGTTTTGAATTTTGAGTTTGGAGCTTGAATGGAATTTGAATTGAACTTGGATTTGACACTCGAAATTTGAGTGAAATTTGAATTGAATTTGAGTTTGGATTTTGAATTGGATTTTAGATTGAATTTGAATTGAATTTTAAATACGAATTTGAATTTTGAATTAAATTTTGAATTGAGTTTTGAGCTTTGAGCTTTGAATTTTGAATTTTGAATTTTGAATTTTGAATTTTGAATTTTGAATTTTGAAATTTGGATTGAATTTGAATTTGGAAATTGAAATGAATTTGATTTGGTGTGACAATGCACATGTGATCCGATAAGGCAGACAGACGGTATTTCAACATGCTTTAACCCGGGTTATTGGGGACCGGGGAATCTATCAGGTCAAAGTTGAGGATAGGTCTGGTGAAGACCTATCTACCTGGGATTTGAACCTCACATGTTATGTCAGGAAGCAGGATAGGATTTGTTTTATTACAAGCACAACAAGAGGCTCAATACATGCCCCTGGGTGGGTGCTTCTCCTGGTAGAATATGCACGGGTAATCAACCATGATTGAGGTGACAGGTATAGGGTATAAACAGGTTAGGGTTTAACATATCCCTCAGGTGGGCTGCTTATAGACTATACAATAACCTAGTTTATATGTATGCATACAGGGGTAATGCAAGGGTGTCCCTAAAAGGATAGGGGTCACTTAACACCGTATATGCGACTCCCTTGAAAAGAGACAATTGGTGTAAGCGAGAGCGTTCAGAATCCTTCCCTGAGGGTAGTCACCCAGCAAGAGTAATTCTGCGAACCTCCAAGACTGTTAAGCCTCTGTCACTGAGAATAGTCATCCAACAACCGTAAGCCTAATAAGTCTGACTATGGGTTATTGGGTTGTTACACTATTATGTCATGTATGAATATGCATTGTACAAGAATCATCAAAGAGATATAAAGAATTAGTATTCAATTAAATACTTAGGTATTTCAATCAATTTTGAGATTACTTTGGCTTAGATTTAGGTTCTGGCTTGAACCTCAATCCTCAGCAGAGTCGCCAGAGCCGTGAGCATGAGATTTTCCTACCCACTTTCACATTTATGTTTTGACTAAGAGTCGCCACCTATTCATTCTTAAGGATAAGTCCCGGGTATTTGTTTTGGATAAGGCAAATGGTCTATCAGAGTTAGGATAGCTGTTCGATTAAGTCCTAGAGAAGGTATTAGGCATCTCAAGACCCCCATTTTACAATGGTTACCTACTCCCTAAATTTAAGCCAAATTTAATCTCAAATTAGTTAAAATGCCTAAGTGTTTAAACAAATGCTAATCCAAGAAAAATAGAAAACTAGATGGGCTAAGGTCGAACCCGAGTAGGGTTGCCTACGTACTCACCAGGTGAGATCAGACCAAGCGTAGTTTTGGCACATGAGCCCATGCCAAGGCTAGGGAGTGTGTGTGTGTGCATAAGGTGGTCAAGGGTCTAGCCCGGAGGCTAGGGTTTAATTGACCGGGTTGGACAAGTGCAAGGTTAGTCTAACCGTGGTTAGAAGGGTGTTAACTATGGTTAGGTGGGCTAACCAAGGTCAAAAAACCTAGCAAGCATGTTTTTGATCTTTTTGAATTTTTTGAATGTCTTTGATATTTTTTAATGTTTTTCATTTTTTTTGCATTCTTTGAATAGTAATTTAGGCTCGTTCGGAGCAACGAGATTAAACTAACTATGGTTATTCAAGGTTATTCTAGAGTTAATCTAATTCACAAAAGATTAGTCTAATTGTGTATTTGATTTGTAAAAAGTTGACCTAACACACTTCTAAATTTCAGAAAAAAATCTAATCTAAGATTGGGATCTCAAGCTGACCTAGGGATTAACTAAGTTACCTTAAAAACATAATTTATCTTAACATAAAAGGTACTTTAACCTATACCTATGAACCGTTTTAACTAGCTAGCTAAAGAAACCTTAAAAATAAAATCCTAAAGTATCATCTAACTAGAGTAGACCAAAACTAACATTGGGATTAAGTAGGCTAACTTAAAAACATAATTTTATCTTAACATAAACGTTACTTTAAACTATACTAGCTAGCTAAAGAAAACTAAAAATTAAATCCTAAAGTATCATCTAACTAGAGTAGACCACAACTAACATTGGGATTAAGTAGGGTAACTTAAAAACAGAATTTTATCTTAACAGAAACATTACTTCAAACTATACTAGCTAGCTAAAGAAAACTAAAAATTAAATCCTAAAGTATCATCTAACTAGATTAGACCACAACTAACATTGGGATTAAGTAGGCTAACTTAAAAACATGATTTTATCTTAACATAGAAGTTACTTTAAACTATACTAGCTAGCTAAAGAAACCTTTAAAATAAAATCATAAACTACTATCAAATTAAGGTACACCAAAGCTAACCTAAACCTAGATTAGAATAGCTCAACGATTGACCTAAGACTAAGAAAACTAGATAAAAAAAAACTAACCTACAGATAACTTAAACCAGAAAAAGAGGTTTTAAATGATCTACAACTAATCTAACATCACACAAGATAGCAAATTTTAACACAACCAATCTAAGGACTTAATATGAAATCTATTCTAAAGTTAGAAGAAAAAAGAAGAGGAAACAAGTCTGATGCTTACATAGTTGCAACCGTGGAAGAGAAGGGTGCTGAGGCTTGCAACTTTGACAGAGACGAGCTACCTGTGGTGGGGTATGGCGGTGGCTGGAGCTGCAATGAGGGTCATTGCTGGTGCGTTTGGGAGGAGGTGGGGCAGCAACTGCGAGGCGCCACTGTTGGGCCGAGTTGCAAGATATTGCTATTAGTGTCGTTGTGGCTATGGACGAAGGTGAAGAATGGGGTAGACGCTACCTCTGGACTTCCTTGCTCATATGTTTCAGATGCTATTTCAAATTCTGATATGTGCATGTGGCTGAACCAAAGAAGAGGAGAAAGAGGTAGGTAGGGGTGGAACCATGTTAGAGAAAAGAGCTCTCTCTTCTCCTAATTACAGTATTGAAGAAAAATAAAAATAGAGTAGGGCAAGCAAGGGAATCATGAGATATGAGAGAGAGATAGAGGTCTTGTAGGTGATCTAAGGTGATGGGAGAAGGTGGTGGTTGATCGGTGCTAAATGTTATACATAAAAGCACCTCAAACTTAACTTGCTAATCATTTAGAGTAATTATTTATATTATTTTATGCTACTTGGTTGTTTATTCTTATTTCAGGTTCATACGAGGAAAAGAAGATAAAATGGAAGATTTACAAGCTTCAAAGACTCCAAAAATCTCAGAAAAAAGAAGAGTAAAAGAAAGAAGAAGAAAAGAGAGCGAAATCGCAGAAATCTACCCTGATAAATCGATTGGCCAAAATCGCACTTCTATCAATAGAGGGGTAGTTTGGTAATTTTTATTTATCCAAAATTTATGAAACTTTTTGGGTAGATTCTAGATGACCTAAAGGAGCTATGTTTAAAATTTCGGGTCAATCCGATTAAAATTGAGCTCTCTAGAATTATTTGAAGTTCAGTGGCAAACCTGTAAATAGGGTGAAATAATATTCCGTGAATAGTGTTTTAGTACTTCTAAACACTTTCCAACTCTATTATTGTCTTCCTAAATGATGGTTTAATCCTCATTCAACCCTAAGAGAGTTTAGAGAGAGAAAAAGAAGAGTTGTACCTCAATTAGAACTCCTTATTCTAGAAGGACTCTATCTTTCTATCTTTCTCTATAAAAAGGAGAATTCTTAGCCATTATCATTAGAGAGAGAGAGAGAGAGAAATTTGTAGAGATTTTGGATCTGAAGAAGAGAAACTCTGGAGATCAAGGAAGTCATGAAGAGAAGTGCTGCAACTTTGTTCATGAAGATGTTGCATTCCCCTCTCGCGATGAACTAATTTCCACTCTAGGGTTTCGATGAAACCCTAGCCAAGTACCTGTGTCCTTTATTTTGTTTTTATTTTAATTCTCTGCATTGTAAAACATTGATTGCATAATGAGAGGGTTGTTTTCAAACAACCGGATTTATTTGAATTATATTTAATTTCAATGGAATTCTCAACCTTGTCTTAGGTATTATGAAATTGGAATTAAAATCACTTGTGTTAATTTTCGTTAGAATTTAAACATAGGTTTTATGCAATGGTTTTAAAATATCGAGAGATTAAATCTGAAGATATTTTATGCTAAGGGAAGACGAGTGATTACACAACCGTAGATTAGTGTGTATCATTCGTGCTAACCGAAGATACGATATTCTAAGGATATAATCCCTTGAACTTTTCTTGAGCAGTTGAGAGGGGACGTGCTGTCACTCTAACTGGAATGTTTACAATTTAAGAGGTTATAATAAATTTAAAATAGGGATTAGTTATTAGGTTAGTGGTGGATTTGAAAACCCTAGATCTTCTCTCCAAAATGATTTAAAAACCCAATTGTTTTTAGTTTAATTTAGAAATTTCATTTAAATTAGTTTAATTCATTGTTTTAGTTTAATCAAATCAAAATTCAATTGCCTCAATTATTAGTTTAAAATTAATCTGAATAAAAAGCAACGAAACCAGCACAGTCCTCAGAGGAACGATACCCTTACTAGTACTATTCTACGGAATTATTACTAAGAATGAATAATTTAAGATTGACTGACGATCAGTGGTCGTTGATATCTCAGGCGCACCCGGATAGAGGAGCTGCTTTTGCGTGAAGGTGGAGGTGTGAGGACTGCATGGACGATCTCTCTTTATCATATGTGCTGGAAGTGATGGAAGGGTGAGAGGAATGGGAGACTGAATGTGGATGGAGGTTTTGGTGGTGCCATATGTGGGGAATGTGAGAGGGACCTAGAGAGAGAGAGGACTCATTTCTCCATGGGAGAGGGTGAGAAACAGAGAAGGGAATGAGTGGTTCATCCTCCCCTCTCTTTACACTTCAAGATAATTTTATAGAAAAAGGTGGAGAATGAGACAAAATAAAAAAAATGGGGGTTTCTCATTTGTTGGGAGAGAGATGTGACAAGAGAGGGAAGGATAGGATGGATGAGTTGTCAATAAATGGAGAAGGGTTTGGACCCTCTTTCAAAACCTTTTTCTTTTCTTCACCAAGATAGAAATTTTGGGGAGTGTAAGCGTCACGTGAGGGGAGCTTCTACTCTTGGGATTTCCCCCCCTTCTTTAGAGAATTTGAATTAGTAGGGGGGAAGTCTCCTCATTGGTCCCCTTGGTCAAGATTTAGGATTTGACTTGGTCAATGATGGGCCTTGGGCTTTAGGGAAATGGTCTAGGACTTGGCTTAGGTAATGGGCTAAGGCAAAGGCATGGGTAAAGAGCTTTGGGCCTTGAAGGCTTAGGCATATGCTAGGTTTTTTACTTGGCCCTAAGGTCTTACCCACGGCTCTTGGGAATGGACCTAGGGTTAGACTAGGGCTTAGGATTACCTAGGGTTAGACCAAGCTAACCATGGTTAACTTAATTAACCAAGGTTGAAGGGGGTGTAAAAATGGGGTGCTGACATCTGGAAAGCAAGTCCAGTTGATACCCGACCAAGCAGTATCAACATGAAACAATTGGATGGCCATGAAACTGATCCGGATACCCCGACATCGCAGTCACAGGCCCCGAACCTTGAGACAAGAGTGGCTGAAAATGCCCAGAGCATCGAAAAACTAAAGAGCGTCGTGTAGGATTTCATGCGGGCCATAACACATACTTTCTCCTCCTCCAACCCTCAACTGGCCGATGTGCCAAGCCCATCATAACCCAATCCACCATATGTCACCAATCATATCCCACCACCAGATGCTATCAACACCCCACCACTTGTTCAACCACAACAGCAGCACACCCTCAATATCCCCCACCACCCATTCAACCATGACCCGTATTCACTTTCAGCATTCCACCTCCACCTGTCCAACCACAACCCACTCATCATATCTCGCCACTTATCATAGACCAATTTGAGAAGGAAGCCAGGGCGGGCGGTGAACTTCATACCGGGTCTGCTCACATATCTTTCAGTTTAGCCCAGATTCTAGATACATATAGGGAAAGAATAGAGAAGCTAGAAGAATTGGTGAAGAAGACTGAGGGATCTCGTAAGCTTACCGATTTCAGGGACATGTGTATGCACCCAGGGATTCAATTGCCCCACGACTTTAAAATATCTGAATTCAAGAAATGCAATGGGAAGGGATGTCCCGAAATGCATTTAAGGGTTTACCGTGGAGAATTGTTCCAGCTGGAACATGAGGACAAGTTGTTGGTGCAGTTGTTTCAGAAAAGTTTGAAAGGAGTAGCCTTGCAGTGGTTCACCAAGGTGGATCTCAACAAAGTTAGAACATGGGAGGGTCTCTGCGAGACGTTTGTGGCCAAGTACTCCTATAATGTTGATTTGGTCCTATAGAGAACAGACCTGGAAAGAATATCCCAGAGGGATAGCGAGACCTTCATTGAATATTCAGTTCGGTAGAGAGAGATTGTCGGAAAAATGAACACCCCTCTACTAGAGGATGAGCAAGTGACAATCTCTCTCCGCATCCTCAAGCACCTACTCAAGACTCTTCTGACAGTGCAACCTATTTCCGATTTTAGCACCATGGTCAAATGCGACGCTAGGATTGAGGCCACGATGGATGACGTGGGGTCATTCGACATGTTCCAAGAATCAAAAGATGCATCTTCTTCTCGTGCTCCCCTACATCCAAGAAGAGACAACAAAAGAAAGAAGACGATGGGCAGATGGTTGCAGCTATACCAGTTGGGATCCCAACTTGCCCCAACAACCTCGGCAGCCCCAGTAAACTCAGTAGACCCAGGGAAGACTGCTCTCCCACCAGATGACCTTTGAGTAGAGGAAAAATAAGGTATTCATGCTAATCCCATACTCTCTGACGTCGCTCCTCCCGTATCTTGTGGACAAGAAACTGATTACAGTGAAGGATCCCCAGCCTTCACCGACTATCCTTCCAAGGAGATACAGGGCAGAGCAGCATTACGGGTACCATCAAATGTCAGGGCACCCTACTGATAGATGCTACAACTTGAAGCACGCTGTCTAGGATTTGTTGGAGTTGGAAAAGATATGTTTTGCACCAGGAAACACCGACATCACCCAAGTCCCTCTCCCCAGTCATGCTACCCCTAGAAACTAAGGCGCTTCAGCCAGAATCCCCTACAGTTGGACTTTGAGCAACTCTCCTTTTGATCAGGTTTCAATATTTTTGCTTTATTTCTTCAGTTTGTCTTATAGTTGGCATCGATGGCCATGTCAGTCCTTATCCCAGTCCAAGTCAGTCCAATGGCCAGTGGCCCTTATTTCATTTGATGATTTGTCGAGTCTGTTCACCCGTTGGTATTTTAATGAAATGAAGTTTTCAAATCAAGCTTCTATTGTGCACTGAGATGCCTAATTTGGGAACTGAACTAGTTTCGAATGCCCACAAGGGACAATTTGATAAATAGAAAGTTGATCATTCAATAGAAGGCGTAATGTTCAAATCAATAGATACTCTTCCAAGATTGAACAAACCAAGGCAAGAACAATACAAGAATAGTGTAGACCTTCGTGAACCGTCAAATTTCAATCAACTGAAATGGGGACAATGCAAAGATTGTACATGTTCTCGACCAATCAAGGAAATGATATGAGACCCTCTTTGGATAACCCTCTTAACACCTCTCTTACCCTTGCTATATATATATCCACTAGTTAGACCTTTGAGCCTAATAGCCTCCCTTTCAAAACCCACATAAGGGCACCTCATAAAGTTTAAAGAATAATACAAGAGAAGAACAACCATCAAAGGGCAACAACAAAAAGTGGCTTTTAGCCGAACTACGTTATGACCTGATCCCTATTTGGATATGTAGGTAGCCTGAAATCAAGTTCGATCAAAACACAGCAAATGCCCACAATACAAGGCAACCATGTACCCAAAAAAAAAAAGATACTTGGTCGAAAGGCAAAGCAAAGCTTCACCAAAGGACAAAGGATGAAGAAAATGGTTCGATCTAGGCACCAAACAAACATCATAGGGTGCCCTACCCTTGCCGAAATAGGAGTTTTGAGTCTTACCTCGTTTTTAGCCAAACCACGTTTTATCCTAAACATTAAGCCCTCCTTGATCTTTGAAAGGAATTGAGCATTGACGTTCAAAAGCATTCATCCCCGCTTTCCAATAGGCGGTGAATGGAGAATTCTCAAAGAAACATTCAAGAGCAGAAGATGAGAAAATACAAGGCTTGTATACCCAGTCCTGGTGAAAACCCGAAAGGGCCCAGGGGCAAAAAAAGGATAAATCAAACCTCACAAGCATAGTAAGGAATTATCAACCCTGCTACTACGCAAAAATTACGTGAACTCAGTCCTGATGAAAACCTGAAAGGGCATAGGGGCAAAAAGGAACAAAGAATAAAATATGCAGTCCTAATGGGAATCATTAACCCCATTAGTGTGCAAAACCAATGTAACCCAGTCTTGGTGAAGACCCAAAAGGGCCCAAGGGCAAAAGAGGAAAAAATAAGCAAATACAAGCTTTGTATTAGTAACATGCGATTTGGTGTCATCATTAACGGTAACTAGATATCATCCGGCAAACACTATCTTGGGCATCAAACATATGAAAAATTCAATCAAGAGCAGATACAGATCTATCTCAAAAAGATCAACCCAAGCTTAATCAATTTTCCCTAAAGGCAAAGAAACCTAGCTAGGTCTCCTACTGCAGGCAATCTCAGGCACACTTTCAAATAGTAAATTTCATTATAAACAGTTTACTGGTCAACCGTCAGTCCACCACCAAGCTACTTGTCAATCAATCCATCAGTCTTCTTATCAAGATGTTCGCATCCATAGTCAGTCAAAGTCCATTCCTCAGCAGAGTTAGCTCAAAGTCGATTGCTCATGACCGGATTTCAGTTGCGGCCTCTTATGAAGCCAATTCTCGCACTACTAGCTCACTAATCAAGGAGTATACGGACACGGTCATGTGATCGGATGTCAGTTGTGGCCTCCAGTGACGTTAGTCTTGTACCTCTCACCTTCAATTCTCACACTACTAGCTCACTACTCAAGGAGTATACGGACACGGTCGTGTGACCGAATTTCAGTTGCGGCATCTAACGATGTTAGTCTTGCACCCCTCACTTCTTTTTACCCTACTAGCCTACTATTCAAGGAGTATATTGACACGATCATGTGATCAGATGTCAGTTATGGCCTCCAGTGACGTTAATCCCGTACCTATCATTGCTTTGCTTCTAAATCCTGGTAATTTGGTTGTGTGATCAACCCTCACCTCATCTTTTGGGATGAACGTGTGTCCACTGCTCTTATTCTTCATACTTGCTCTCATCCCCTACACCCACAGGCCAGGAGATATCATCATCAAATTCATATTCCCGATGTAAAAAATTGGATGATTCCAGTCTTTGTCATTCAATTGTCAACTCGACATTCTCCGACAAAGAGGGGCATTATAAGCACCTTATTTTTACACCCCCTTTTAACTATGGTTAATAAGCTTAACCATGGTTAGCTCAACCTAACCTAGGAAAACTCCATATAAAACCCAAAGCCCATAGTTAGGCCCAAGAACCTCATTCCTAGCCCAGAACCACCCCGTGGGCCCAAACATGGGTCCACAAACCCTTAGAACCGTTGGTGTGGAGCCCACTGTGCAAATTTGAAAAATCCAATAATGGCGGTATTAACTTTACTGTCGTTACCAGATATAGCAAAGGGAACAGTACCCCCAAGACAATCGTGTGGGGGTCTAGCCTGTTTTAGTATAAAAAAGGAAATGGCGGAAGAGTTTCTATCGCCATTCCTAATTTATGCTAAATCAGGAATGGCGGTAAAAACTCTACCATCATTACCTGATTTCTGTAAATTCACATGCTGGCACCCCTGGACCACCTCCTCTCCTCCTCCAGTGTGTCTAGCACGCTGAGATTAATCCCTAAACTACCCTAGGTCCCCTCTAACCCTATATATACCCCTCATTCTCCAAGCTTAAGTTTCATTCCAAAACCTCCATATTAAACCCTTATTGGGATTCAGCCAGCCCTAAACCTAGCCCTTTCCAGCCTTGCCTTCACCTCTGAAGGATCCTCAGACACCCCAGGAGTTGTCCTAAGCCATATCTACTGATCACCACCACCGTGCACACTTCCACCACTGTTGGAGCCTAGTCAAAGGGTAGAACCCCCCCTCTTATCCTCTTCTTTTCTGTTGAAAGCAATGTAATCCTACTCTAGGGGTCATTTCAATTCTGTTTTGTTATATTCTAGCCCTGGGATAGAGGTCCCCCTACCTCACCATAGGTATGGAGGGCCCTCTTGAGGGTTAAGCTTCGGCCACAAGGGCCTCTACGTGCATGGCCCCTCCTCTTTCTCTCTGGGGGACCCTCAGTCCATGAGGGAGTCCCCGGAGTAGCCCTGGTGCAGACCCTAAGGGGGGAATCAGTTTTTTAATTTTTTCAAGAATGACAGTAGAATAATAACCTTCATTCCTGACACTCTTCTTCACAGTAGCTTTAACACCCATGTGTGTGGGCCTTAGTCCATTCCAGGGCCATATTTTGGTCTCTCGGGTCCTCCCCTACCTTCCCTGGTCTTTCTAGGCTTAACCCTGGTTAAAATGGCCCTAAACCCAGACTGTCCAGAATGGCATTAGATGTTCTACCGCTATTCCCTGTTTATCTTTGCAACATGTTCAAGCCTCTGTGAGGCCCACTTCAGACCACCTCTAGGCTCATTAAAGGCCCAGGACACTTTGGGGACTCCCTTGACCAGCTCTAGGGGTCCCTAACCCTATGGGTTAATCCCTTAACCTAACCCCAGACCTGCAAACTCTTCTCAATAAAAGATGGAGAATGGCGGTAGAATGTCTACCGCCATTCCAAAACAGTGAAGTTTTGGAATGGCGGTAAACAGTTTACCGTCATTCCCATCATTTTGTATTGTGGGCTTGGCACAGGGCCCAGACCAGGTAGGAAGTTAGTCTAGGCCCTGCCATTCTATTTGGGCTCACTTTTGACTAGACCAGGACCTTAACTGGGGTTAACCCGACCCCGATTAGTTTTTAACCATGGTTAAAACACTTTAACCATTGGAAAAATCCCCAAAAAATACCAAAAACATTCAAAAAAATACAAAAAACCAGAAATAGACTTGTTAGGCTTTCTTGACCTTGGTTAGTTTAGCTAACCATGGTTAATTCCCTTCTAACCGCGTTTAGACCTAAACCTTGCACTTGACCAACCCGGTCAACTAAACCTTAGCCTCTGGGCTAGACCCTTAGCTACCCTTATGCACACACACACCCCTTAGCCTTGGCACGGGCCCATGTGCCAAAACTATACTTGATCTGATCTCACTTTGTGAGTACGTAGGCAACCCTATCCAGGTTCGACCCTAGTTAGTTTTCTTTTTTTCTTCGATTAGCATGCTCTAAACACTTATGCATTTCTATTAATCTTGACTTTAATTTGGCTTAAATCTAGGGAGTAGGTAACCATTATAAAATGGGGGTCCTAGGATGCCTAACACCTTCCCCAGGACTTAATCGAACCACTTACCCTAACTCTAATCGAGTCCATTACCCTTATCCACAAATTCGGGATCTATCTTTAAGAATGAATAGGTAGCGACTCTTAGTCAAATCAAGTGGGTAAAAATCCATGCTTACACGTTATACGTACTTATAGTTGAATTTTTAAAAATATTCTCATATAAAAGAACTTTTTTTAATAATAAGTATTTAACGCATTTTAAAAGTCTTGCGCCTTTTAAGCAATTTTTATTTTAATCTAATAGGAAATCTTTTTTTTTTCTCTTCCTATAATCAATAATGACTTTCTTATAGCACATAACAACAATCTCAAAATTAGAAAGAACAAAATCAATACTAATATTTCATTTACAATGCTTATAAGAAAGAGTAGCTAATAAGATGTGGGACATCTATCTAAAGGTATCAATGAATTGCAGCCAGTCATTCTTTTAAAGGATTTTCTTATTAATCATTTTTTTTTGGGACATTGCTTATTAATCATTTTAGTAATGCGCGTAAAAAAGTATTTTCTCTTGGTATTTCATAACCTTTTGCAATTAGAAATTTCTTAAAATAATGTACAATGAAGAAGCAAAGTATTTAAAGTCTATTAACTTGGAATCATCAAGAAGCAAGCCCCCCAAGGTACATTTATCAAAAGGCTATATAAGTATTGTGGCAATTAGCAGTCCCACACCCAGTCAATTCGACTCAGACCAATTTAGGACACCTACAATTGGATCTAAGACAAATCAATACCTAAAATATCTCTACCAAGTCAAATTTAAATCATATGAATCTTGTTGGATCCACGAGATTGTTCTAACTCCAAACAACAATCTACATGAAAACAATTCAAAGAATGAATCAAAGACCATAAATTAAGTTATAAGCAAATGAGATTGAATAAGAATAAAACGAGACAACAGATTTAAAAAAAAAGGCAAGAGAAAAGAAGGTGGAGAAGAATATATATATATATATATATCAATTACGATAAATAAATACTCTCAAAGAGAGTTCTTCCAACTCTCTACTAATAGAGTATAATTTTTATACATAATAAAGTAAGATGAAGGGTAATTACCTTTTGAGTATGGGATCAAATCATACTTAAACTTAAAAGTCTTCTTTTTTCCTACCTTTTTTTTTTCAACTCATTTATATCTTAGAAAGTCCATTTTTAGAAAGATTATCCTTTTCTTTGTTTATGTCTCGGGTTGGAACAAATTATTATAATTCGTCATTGCCTACGGATCAGGCGACATTTTTCATAAATTTTACGAACGGAGGCCCTTATTTTCATATTTGTTATTCCTTACCTGCATTCTGAACCTACACCTTGGAAGAAAATAAGTTTCTTGATATTTTGAAGCTGATTTTTCAAGTTTGGCGTGTATTGGGCATCAATCCAAATATACCCCAACAAAAATGCCCCATAACCATACCTCTCTCTCTCTCCAACTGTTGCTTTTTTTTTTCCGCAATGGAGATCTAAGGTGAGACCTAGAAGTCAGAAACTCACCGGAATCTTGCTGGAGACACTGTGGTTGACAAGTTGGCGTGCTGCTGAATGTGAATGGAACTCCTCTCTCTCCTTGGCCACTTCTCTATTTTTTTTTCCTACTTCTAAGAGGAGACCTTGAAAACCTAGGTTTCTTGTAACCATACGCTCTCTCTCTTTCGTTTTGTCCCTCCTTGGCTGCTTCACAAGTGCATTTAATTTCTGCAAGTCCGACTAGGGTAGAGGACGAAAGAAGACGAGAAGATGAGTATATATGCGTTCATCCAAATGAAGGAAATCAAGATTAGAGGAAGGAAGAAGATGAATAGTTTCAAAATTTGGGAATCTTTTGAATTTTAGAATGATTTTAAAAAATTGGGGGTGTTCTAAATGTATAAAAAGTGACTTAGATTACCTCATTTTTATTCAATTGTGGGTCAAAACAGTCTGCGTGGTGGATACGCTGTTCACTCATTGCGTGAATTGTAACTATCCCCTATATATATATATAACCCTAATTAGGGGTTTATTCGAACCGGGCTAGCTTGAAGTTCAACTTGGCTCGATCAAGCCCGGCTTCAGCTCGAAAAATAGGTTCGATCGAGCTGAGCTGAGTTATTTTTTGAGTTTGAAAATGTATTCAAGCTGAGCTCGAGCCAAGGCCTGTTTGATTTGATTCGATTTGGCTCGAAGCTCGGCCCAATTGAGGCTCGGCTCGGCTTAGCTTGAATATTATATAAAAAAATAATATATTATATTTATCATTATTATATAGATAATAAAAATATTATTATTTTTATTTAAAATTATTTTTTAATAATTCAATCCGAGCCTAACCAAGCATATTCGAGCCGAGCTCGAGCATAGATGAAAAAAATTTCAAAACGAGCCGAGCTTGAGCATAGATGAAAAAATTTCAAACTGAGCCGAGCAGGGCCAAATCCTAGCTCTAGCCCTTATGTGAATTATTCTTTTTATAAAATATATATGAGCACTTCATGTTGGCTTGGCCTCCATACATATGCTACTTTGAGAAGGAAAAATCTTTTCATGATAAACCCTAGATTAGTTAGGACCACTACTTGTGGCATTACTTCTAAACCCTACAAAGACCCATATCCTTCAAAATGGAGTTCTTTTTCGAACTGATTTACTCATTTGGTTGCCCTTCCATTAGTATAGAGAACCCTATTTCATAATTTTTTTTTTTGGTTGGCCTATTTCATAAATTATATAGGGCAAGTGTGCCCCTTTGTCAGAAATGCATTATTTGAGAAGATTTTTTTAAAGAGGTAAAATGGCATGTATTTTTAAGTCATCATACACACGTATAATTACTGACTTTAATTATTTGAATAAAGCTTTTGGGACCGCACACTGTGGTCTTATGGTTGAGTTTGCACCTTAAAACAAGCCACCTTTCTAGTAAAAAAAAATGTCTAATGTTAAAATAGCAAGTGTGTTGCTCATTAAACCCTATTATTTGAGGAAGACATAATGTTAGGAGAGTTAATGGGCCGAACTTGAGCTTATAAAACTTCTCGTAAACAAAGCTCCATTTTGGGCCTCAAAAACTTCTTGTAAACAGCCCGGGCTCTAGTTGGGCCTAATTCAGCCCATTGATACCCTTAAGCAAAAATAGCAAGTGCAGTCTTTGTTAACAAAGCCCAAAGGCTTCTGCAGCACTTAATCCTGGGTACTCCCAAATAAACTCGATGATATTTCCATGGACCATGGGTTTAAACTCAAAACCTTCAACCAAACCCGTGAAAGTGAAGCGGATTCGGGTGAAGTAACAGATCGGGTCAGAAAGTGACACCACGGCAGAAAACACCCCTTATTAGTAATCAGAGTTTTAAACACCGGCCTGGATTGGGGCTCATAGGAAAACAGGGAACTGGTAAGCTTTCTCTCTTTGTTTTTTTGTTTTTTATCCTTTTTTTCTTCCCATCAAATGTGCAAATCCATGGTTTCAAAGAGTAGTTTCTGGTGGTTGAAACTCCTTCTCTTGATGGGTTTTTACCATAAGTGGAATCAATAATACATATGTTAACCATAGGAAACAAAGTTCTTGATTTACAGATATCCAAATACGTTATTGAGAATCATAAAATGGTGGGTTTGTTTAAGATTATATATATATATATTCAATGCATTTGCTTCGGATTCAATAAGAAGAAATGATTTGAAATGTAGTGCATTCTAAGTGTTCGATGAAATGCTTTGTTAGAAAGATTTCCAACTGGGTTGATGCCTAGTCGACATATCCAGTTTCTCATGAACTCGATCCGAGCTGGGTAAAACTTCGTTCATTGACATCCCTTGTTCTTTCTTCATCTCCCTTTTTTTTTGGCTGCTGTGTTACAAGTAGGAAAATAACATAAGAAGTCAACTTTGAGCTGAACTGCAATTTTCAATTAATGGGGTGTGGGTTTTAGATATCAGATTTGAGGACTTTAGGTAGTTTCAGGTCCAACTAGAATTTCCCAAAATTCTTATCCCAAAACTTAACTCCATAATAATAGAGTCTTACATCAAATAGAATTTTAGGCAAATCTCGACAATTCCCCCTTGGCTTGAATTCTTTTAAACCGCCTAGAGTCACTCATCATCCATCTTCTCCAGCACCCTTTAGGGTATTTCAATTAACCTTGCTGTATGTTGATTAACTCTAAGCAAAGTTTGGACATCTTTGCATATGATCCATTTCTTCATCTTCAATAATTTTTGTAAACCCCATTTTTTTAATCGGTAAATCTCATGTCATATCATAAATATAATCAAGATACAATAGTAGAGATATAGGAATTGACAAGAGTTTACAAGCACAAAAACTCGGGGGATAAAGAAAGTACACATGCAGAAGTAATGATATCTCTCTGAGCTAAACTGAAGGTGACCCGAATGGCCTGACGAAACCGATTTTCACCCCAACAAGCTTCCCTTATCCAGACCGACCTACCTTATTAAACACCACTCAAGAATGAGTAACTTTATACGCGAGCAAATACAGGAGGAGGTGGATTGAGAGTCCTCAAAAACTCTCTTGTTTCCCTCCTTCCAAATTGACTACGAAATGGCGCCAAGGAGAACCGACCAAAAAAACTCTCAGGAACTATCCAAACTAATCAGAGACTAGCAAGATACGAAGTTGAAAAAAAAGAAGAAAAGATCCAATCACACCTACTCGAGATAGGAAACATCCCCAAATTTTTAATGCGAAAGTGATCCACTAGCTCTTCCACATAAGCAACGAGTGACCATACTCCACCCTCTATTTTTTCCAGTGATCGCAAGTGAGGATTTAATCAAAACAACACTCCGGAGAAAGAAGGATACCTTGGATGGAATACCAAGATTTCATATAATCCTATGAGGAAAGAGATTTGAAGGCTTAGAGATGGTGGAATGATTGTACTCTAATACAATCCTCTAGACCATATCATTCTATCCTTGCCTTGAGGAATTAGGGTTGAGGAACTAAGGCAATCCAATAATCTCTCAAAATTGCTTATTTCTCTGTCATTCAAATCTCGTCTCAACTTCAAGCACCACACAACCCCTATGCCCTAAATTCATTATAATCTGCTACCAATGCATCCTTATTGGTAGCTACTAGCTAGGAGAAAAATATTGCCAAAATCATCATTGAGTTTCAAAGGCCCACACCATAAATCATTTCATAACTTTACCTTTAAACCACTACCCACTGTAAACCTCATGCTTGGCAAAAGTAAGATTCGTCACCTTGAACAATGTGTTTGAAACCCTCATTGTCATTGCAATCCCAAACCTCGCTCTGATACTAATTGTTCTGCGGAAAAATGCTATCTTGGTGTTCGATGGTAATGTGAGAAACATTGGCAAGAATAGAGATATAAAGAACATAAAAGCATAATACAAGATATACATGGTTCAACCCATGATTCAAAAACTTGAAAACTCAACTCGACTCGAAAGTTAGCCGGGTCGAGTAACTTGAAAAAATTGGAAAAAACTCGACTCGGTCTAACTCGGAATATATATGTAATATATATATATACCAGTTAGGCAATTACCAATTTCTTGACATTTTATTCAAGATTAAACCACAAATAACTTGCAAAACCTGGGTTAAAAGAACCCAAAGTAAGCTAGTTTTGCAGCCTTAAACTTAAAAATCAGTTTTAACAAGACCCATGGTAAGGTTTTGCAACCCCCAAAAAATATGATGTAAAAATAGTGTGACGTGTGAGTTTAGGTTATAAAAAAATAAAAATGACAAAAATATCCTTCTGTGACTCTACCTAGTCGTGCGAGTTGAAAAACTCGATTTGACTCGACCGAGTTACTCGAGTAACTCGCTGAATAGTTTTTCCTCTGAGTTTTAAGGCGACTCGACTCGAAATTTTGTCGAGTCGAGTAACTCGGGTGACTCGCTGAGTTTTTGAACTGTGGTTCAACCACAATAAAACTACATACACAGGCGAAGACGATCAAGAAATTTCACTATGTAGGGATTACATGGCATAAGGACTTTCACTCTCAAACATTGAGCGTCCACCCTTTATGAGAGCTATTGGGATTAACTATAAGCCCACTCTTCTTCTTTGAGCTACCCATTCTCCCAAGAGCCACCACTCTTCTTCCTAATAGCCACCCACTCTTCTTAAAAATTACCACAGGCTCTCCTTGAGAGCAATTTGCTCTTAGTGGGAGCCCCACTCACTTTCCCATCCTCAGTTGTTTCGATCAGCCTACACCCTAGGCATATTTCTAGGATTTTAGAACCTAAAATCAAACCCAAAACTAACTAAGATTTTTCCAAATATTTATCCCAAAAGATAACCTCATAATAATGGGGTTTTACATCAAGACTGGTACACTCTAGGTAAATCCTAACAGCCACGTGGCTCGAAGAATGGTACTCTCTTTTTTAACCTTGGTCTAAGGCTGGAAGGCTCTTGATGCCCTTGAAGGTTGTCAACACCTTGGAGGGCCTTCAACACCTCGAAGGACTTTGGATCTTTCTCTTGGCATCTATGCAGAGATGACCGATTCTCGATTAGAGGTGTAAAGCCTGGCGTGAATATGGCCACTCAGTGGGCTGATTTGGTAGAGAACATCAACCAGATGGTTGTGCCAGTAGGGCAACGACACTTTAGAGGTCTCTCAACCTTGTTTTTGAGGGCTTGCGGAAAGCTTTTGGTTTGTTATGATTAGAAGAGACCTCTCACTGTGGTTGATGCCATCATTGAGGGTGTGAACAAGGATTTTAGTCCCGCCCACAGGGGATGGGTGTATGCCCTAGCGATGGTCGGTTGATTTTAAATTTAGAGTCGCCATCTATTTATTTGGTAGGGATAGGTCCCAGTCAATGGATAAGGTCTTGGTTTGCTTAGAGTTCTAGGTAAGTGGTTCAGTTAAGCCCGGGGAAGGTGTTAGGTACCCCGGCACTTCCGTTTTACAACCGTTCCCTACTTCCTAGGTTTAAGCCGTTTAAATGTCAAGTGTTAATCGAATGCCGATGATTTAGTTTATACTAACCCAAGAAGGGAAAAGCTAAGCTAGGGTCGGGTCCGAGTTAAGCTACCTACGTACTCATATCGGGGTGAGATAAGACCGAGCGTAGTTCTGGCACATGAGCCCGTACCAAGGCTGGGGTGTGTGTGTGTGCACCAAGGGTGGCTTAGGGTTTAGTCCGGTAGACTAGGGTTGAGTTGACCGGGTTGGTCAAGTGCTTGGTTTATTGGGCCCGGTAGGCCAAGGTTGAAGCCCGGTAGGCTTAGGCCCGGTAAGCCGAGAGGGAGTCCGGTAGATTGGGATTGGCTTGGTAGGCCTAAGGTTAAGCCCGGTAGGCTTGGATTCAGCCCGGTAGGCTTGAGTTTGGCCCGGCAGGCCTAGGGTTAAGCCCGGTAGGCTTGAGTTTGGCCTGGCAGGCCTAGGGTTAAGGTCCAAATTCAGTTTTATGGTCCTTAGAGTTGACTCGTTGATTTTAGGGGTTTTATCCCAATTTTTCCCAAGTTAAGGGGACTAACCATGGTTAAACATGAATTTTGACCATGGTTAGTCCGGATAACCACGGTTAGGGGCATGTGTTGAACATTTTATTGCTCTCTTGCATTTTTCAAGATTTTTGGGAATTAACCAAGGTTTAATGGGCTTAACCATGGTTTAACCGTGGTTAAGCTCATTTAACCATGGTTATGCATGAGATCCTCCCAAAAGCATCAAATTCTGCCATTGTAGAATATTTTGGTATTTTTTGGAAATTTTTCAACAATGATTGATAAGTTAACCATGGTTAAAGTGTGACCAGGGATCAAGGTAAGTCACTTGGGGGGGCCCCCAAGGGGTGTGGGCCCACTGAAATGGGCCAAAAGCTAAAAAAATCCACACTGTCGGTAATCCAATTACCGACAATTTGGATGGTTTTTCACTGATTTTGAAAGCCTATAACTATGATTAGGCAATGCATTGTGGGGTCCACAGTATATGGATTTGACGCCTGGGATGAGGGGAATCCAATGGGTTTGGTTTGGGCCTTAGGGGTTACTTTGTGTGGGCCCTACAGTGAGCCAAAGTGGTTTGTCTGCACAATTACATCAAATCACGAATGTTGGTAGTGTGACTACCGACACTCAGGGCAGTCTGTGGTTTTTGCCAAATTAACCCTAGTTAAGCTCAACTACAGGTTTTGGTGCCTTCTGGGAAGATGTAGGGGTGCTCCTAAGGAACAAAACCCTATTTTGGTTTGGACTGAAATGCCACCAGGTGGGGTCCACAGCACTCGAAACAGCAAAGTTCCAGGGTGTCGGTACTGAGATTACCGACACCCCTGAGTTTTGTTTTTTTTTAAAACAACACCCTGTTGGCAGCTATGGGGAGTGCACCAGGGGTTCCCTTATGCTGACAGAGACCCCCAGAACTCTACTAGGGCTATGCCCAAGAGCGTTGTGCCCTCGGGGAGGTTCCCTACACCTATGGAGGTGGGGGAGACCCCCCCATTAGGGGTATACCTGCAAAATCCGAAACAAAGTCCCCTGGATAGGACTAGGGGCTCACAAGGGATGTCAAAAGAAATGCAAAAATGGGTAGGGGGAAGCCCTACCCTACGGCTGTGCCACCGGAGTTGCTGGAGGTCCTCAGGAGGGACGGTGGTGCTGTGGCAGAGCTGGGCGGTGCTGCTCAGGGGCTATGAGCGACTGGGGGTGCTGCTATAACCTCACAGGGGAGCTAGGACGGCTGGGGGAGGGTCTAAATTTCCTCAGGGCTTCGGATGGCAGGTTTTTGAGATGGTTTTTGAGGTGGGGTGCACTGCCCTTTTATAGGGGAGCCAAGGAGGGACACCACCGGGATTAGGACCATGGTAGGAAGGGTCTACAGTAGCCAGAGAGGGGCCTGAGGGAGGTATTGGGGTGTTTGCAGGCGTGCCTGAGCTGCAGGGGGGAGTGGTTGCACGCAAAAACGAAGAACCAGGGGTGTCGGTAATTCGATTACCGACATCCCCTAAACTCTGAAATTTCAAGGTGTCAGAAATTCGATTACCGGCACCCAGAGGACTTTACCCTTAGGGCCTTGCCTAGGCCTGCACGCGGTATGATTGGGGTTTGGTTTGAAATTCATGGGCCTGGGCTTGGGCCCAGGCCGGGGCTTGGATCCTTTTAAGGCTTTGGGGAAGGCTTAAGTCCTAGGGGCCTAGGGCTTGGATTAGGCTATGTTTACCTTGGGCTAGGGTGTTAACTAGGGTTTGGTCCTAGGGCTCACCTAGGGTTAGGTTAGGGCTAGGCTAGGGCTAGGCTTAGGTAGGGTTTAACTAGGGCTTAGGACCTAGGTTTTGCTAGGGTTCTCCTGGGGTTAGGGATTAGGCTGGGGATTAACTATGGTTAAGTGACTTAACCATAGTTGGTGAGGGGGTGTAAAAATTGGGTGCTTACAGAGGGAATGAACCCTTAAGTACTTTTATAATCTTGGGGAATCACACAACCCAAATGATACCCGGGAATCACACCTTTGAGAGGTCTCACTCACTCTCTAACGGAAGAATCACTCAACTCTAATTAAAAGGATCACCCAACTCTTAAAGTTAGCATTAAGCAAGAGAAATTCTCATACTAATCTTTTTTTCATATGAAGTACTAAGGATCTTTATATAGTCATCAGCATGCTTCTTTGATAACCCACTAATACATTTCCTATGCAACCAACTATAGTTTCCCATGTGCTTTGATGAGTCCCAAGTTATTAATATATTGGAAACCAACTACAAATATTTTCAATGCTCTAAATTCAACTACCAATTTAATTATTGATTCCATGTGCCTCATAGTATTGACCCTTAATGCATGACATCATATGAGCCCAACATCTTGGGCTGGATCAATTTCGCCTTCGAGTTCGTTGTGGTAGCTTTTATCAGAGCTTGATTTTTGGTCTTCGGCTTGCCCACTACTCCCACTGTAATCATTTAAGTTGCACTTTGATCATTTTTAATCATTGATTGGGACTATGATGTTTCTATTGCATAATTTTCTCGACTTAATTTTTTTAATTGCCTTCCAATGTTGGAATAGTTATTCTTGAAAGGAGCAACAAGCACCATACATGTCATCTTTTAGAGAAACCTCCAAAGATTTCAACAAGAATGGATCATCGTAGGTACAACGAAATTAATATATACTTTTCCTCCTCAAAAATAGGAATCTGAACAGTGAATAAGTAATCATGTTTTGAATATTCATCAAAGATTGGTGGAAAATTCCAATCTATGACTTGCCACTCAAAATAACATGTTGAAAGTTTGATATTACCTTTTGTTCTTGCTACTCTGTGAATTTCTGTAGAAGTAAATGGGGGCACCCTATAGCCCTTGCAAGTCCACATAGATCGTACACAAAATTCAACCAAAAGAAAGAACTTACTTTGATACCACTTGATGTAAGATGGTTGTAGGCTCACACCAATACACAAAATACTACCGAATGAAAGAGAATTTGAGGGAGAAATGATGAGAGCTTTCTTAATATTAAGCCAAGAAATTACGAGCTAGGAAACAAGATAAAGATTGGGGAATCACTCAACCCAAATGATACCCGGAACTCACTCGACCGGTTTGGGGAATCACTCACCCTTGAGAGGATTCACTCACTCTTTAATGTAAGTTTGAAAGCTCTCATACAAGTTCAAAGTCTAACAAAAACATTCCTCCTAAAATATGTACTCTAGGAATATAGAGAAAGCCTTCCCTCTTTACATACGTTGGAAACAAAACAAGATATTAAAACCTTTGCTTCTTAGAACCACAAGCATTTACTACCTTGTTTCCTACCCTCCGAAAGCTACTTTGACAGTTTGACCTATTGACTAAGGGTCATCTTTTCCATGCTTCTCATCCTACCAAAGCTAAGGTGATCCATGTGAAAAGTTGATCAGTTCAATGTTGCGGGCTGCATCATCTCAAGGTGTCCAAGTTGATGATGAGAAGATCAAAGCAATAGTGGATTGGCTTACTCCAAAGTCAGTCATTGAAGGACGAATTTTCCATGGGTTGGCAAAGTTCTACCACCGATTCATTAGAACTTTTAGCACCCTTGTTGCTCCATTGACATATTGCATGAAGGCTGGAATATTTTTATGAACAAGTGCAGCCGAAGAAACCTTCAATTTGATCAAGAAAAAGTTGACCAAAGCTCCCATCCTAGCCTTGCCAAACTTTGAAGAAGTGTTTGAGGTGGAGTTTGATGCATCTCACATAGGTGTCGGTGCTTTCCTAAGCCAAAAGAAACTCCCAATTGCCTTCTTTAGTGAAAAACTCAATGACTCTAAGAGGTGTTATTCCACTTATGATGCGGAGATCTACGTGGTTGTGCAAGCTTTGAAATTTTGGCGCCATTACTTGATACATAAGGAGTTTGTGTTGTATTCCGACCACCAAGCCTTGCGTTTCCTCATTGCCCAAAAGAAGCTCAATGCAAGGCATGCAAAATGGGATTCCTATCTTCAAGAGACTGTTGTGATCCACCACAAGGCTGGCTCAACAAACAAAGTGGCAGATGCACTTAGCCACAAGATGTGTCTTTTCAAGACCATGTCCTATGATGTGGTTGGGTTTGATTTGAAGCTGGCAAGCTACCAATATGATTCATATTTTGGAGCAGTGTTGGAAGAGTGCAAGAATGGGCAACATGCAGGTTTTTCTATGATCAAAGGATATCTCTTCAAGGGAAATCAGCTTTTTATTCCCGAAGGGTCTCTAAGACCTCTATCTTATAGTTGAGTTGCATAGTGGAGGACTTGGTGGACACTTTGGATGGGACAAAACTCTTGCATTGGTTCAAGAAAGATACTATTGGCCTAAGATGAGTAGAAATGTGGATAGATATGTTCGCCGGTGTATGACAAGCCAGAGCCAAAGGAGTAAGGCAAAATTCTGGTTTATACCAGCCCCTACCCATGCCAAATTACCCTTGGGAAGACATTAGCATGGATTTTGTGTTGGGACTAGCAAGGACCCAACGAGGTTATGTTATATTTTATTGGTTTTCTAAAATGTTTTACATCATTCCATGCATGAACACGGTCGATGCTTCTCATGTCGCAAAAACAGTCGGCATCCTCAATACCGGACTATCAAACCATGCAAAAAGAGTTCCTGATGCGGTTCTATTCTACTCAAAGAAAGTGGGAATGCCGGAGCTCGCTCAAACTAGCTAGAAACCTGGTAAATCCAGTGATTATTCTTCAAAGAAATTATTAGATTGCATGGTGTGCCAAAGAACAATCACTTTCGACAAAGACAAGATTTGTAAGTCACTTTTGGCGTACTTTATGAAAGCTTATGGGAACTCAACGCCAATTCTCAGGCACTTGTCATCCACCAACTGATGTGCAAACAGAGCTGGTGAATCGCTCATTGGGAAACCTTCTAAGATGTCTACAAGTGACTGTCCTCGTCAATGGGACTGCATTATACCACAAGCTGAATTTGCTTACAATAGCTCAAAGAATCGGTCTTCTGGAAGGACTCCTTCTAAGGTGGTGTATGGTCGCAACCCAAATCACATCCTTGACCATGTTTCTATACCAAATATAAGCAAGATTAGCATGGAAGCTGAAGAATTTGCTGATCATGACAATGAAATTCATAGGCAAGTCCAAGAAAGGCTACAACACACTTATGACCGCTTAAAGGAAGTGACCGATGTTCATCGTAGGCATGTGGAATTTGAAGAAGGAGAGATCATGGTATATCTGAGGAAAGAAATATTTCCAGCTGGTACTTGCAACAAGTTAAAGGCGAAGAAATTTGGTCCTTGTCATGTTCTTAAGAAGATCAGACCAAAAACATAGAGGCTTGAGTTGCCTCAAGGAATGGGAATCAGTCCAGTTTTAACATTTCAGATTTATACCCATCTTATGGGATCCTAATTAGGTTGTGTGGACTCTAGATTAATTGGGAAGTCCTCCTTCGGCCGATTCAAATGAACTCATTGATGTGCTAGATATGAGATCAACCACTATTGTCATGGAACCTACACACAATATCTTGTTCGATGAAAGAACCAACTTAAATCTGAGGACACATGGGTTAGTGAAGGAGAATTAAAGCTTCTTGACAACAATCTTTGGACAAGAATTTCTAATCCAGATTCGAGGACGAATTTTTTTGAAGAGGGGGAGGATGATACGGCCTACACCATTGGATAGATTGACGTTTCACATGGATCACCTTAGCTTTGGTAGGATGAGAAGCATAGGAAAGATGGGCCATAGTCAATAGGTCAAAGTAGCTTTTGGAGGGAATGAGACAATGTAGTAAATGCTTGTGGTTCCAAGAAGACAGTTTTAATATCTTATTTTGTTTCCAACGTATGGGAAGAGGGAAGACTTTCTCTATATACCTCATGTATGTATTTTGGGAGGGAAGTTTTTGCTAGACTTTGAACTTGTATGAGAGCTTTCAAGCTTCCATTAGAGAGTGAGTGAGTCCTCTCAACAGTGAGTGATTCCCCGACTGGTTGAGTGAGTCCCGACTATCATTTGGGTTGAGTGATTCCCCATTCTTTATCTTGTTTCTTAATTTGTAATTTTCTGGTTTAATGTTAAGAAAACTCTCATCATTTCTCCCTCAAATTCTTTTTCATTTGGTAGTATTTTGTGGGTTGGTTTGAGTCTACAACTTTCCTACATCATAGTGGTCCCTTGGCATCACCAAGGTTAGCTCACTTAGAGATTCAAGAACACATTGGCAGGAATTGCTCACTCCATGGTGTCTTGGGAGTATCCTATTGCTAAGATGGTGCATACTGGTATCGCCATGAGTCTGAGGTTGTTAGAAGTAAAAGTTTGTTAATGTCTCCTCCAAGCGCTAAGTGACAATTGTCTTGTTGACAGTGAAAACTTCAATGTGCTCACATGAGTGGTTACAGGAAGTGTGCGCACATGGGCATCCCCTCTACTCTTTCCTATGGTGAAACCTATAAATAGGGACCCCCTTATGCTCTAGTTCTTCGTTAGGTACCATTCTTACTTCCATGGTTCCACCTCAACTCAGTCTAGAATCCCACACCTACAAACCCTAAGTCCAAAAATCATGAAGAAATCTATCAACATGGAAATTGACAAAAACATTTAGTCAGATTTTTGGAACCTGTATGCTCTTTAATAAGTGTAGGGAAACTAATTTATTGAATAGCTTACAATGACCCATAGAGGGTTTAAATAAATAACCCAAAATTCTTAACTTGGAAAGACCATATTATTAAAGATAATCCAAATATACTAAAGATAATAATCCAAGATTATCTATGAGATTCTGTGTATCTCATAGATATTACATAATTATTTTCCTAACATAATATTTCCCTAATACTCCCCTTAAACACATGAGAATAGAGATCTTCATGGGTTTGCCACAAGTCGAGTACTCCTCACCCTTGATCTTCTTTGATAATTTGTTGACGAATAGTTAGAATATTCAACTGTGCTTGGTGGTCACCGTCAGTCTGTGAAGTTCATCTCTGTCACATCCTATTCATTTTGAGTCTGTCGGAGCCGGTGGCCTACTAGATCAAGCTTTCATGATCTTTTCTCAAAGCACATGAAGTATGACCTGTGATTTAAAGAAAAACTCTCATTGGAGAAGTCTTCAATAAATTAAAAGAAACAAGGAGATCCATGGGTATGAGTATGATCCCTGGGGGTGGTAAAAGTTGGAGAAGATGGGTGTGGAGATTTAGGGTTTAGAGAGAATAGTTAGGTCTAGGTTTTTTAGAGAAGAGAAAGAGCGAAAGATATTAGTGTAAATTGCATAGTGAGGGATAGAGAACCCTACTAGCATCTTATATAAAGAGAGAACATTATATATTTGCCTTTATGCAAGTATACCCCCGATATTACATAGTTCAACACTCCTCAAGCTAGAGCATAAACATTAAGCATGCCCAGTTTGACAGTAATATCCTGAAGAATAGCAGGGTCAACAGGCTTGGTGAATATATCAGCAAGTTTTTGAGAAGATGAAACATGTTGAAGAGATAATGAACAATCCCGAACTTTCTCACAGAGAAAATGAATATCAACCTTAATGTCCTTTGTCCGCTCATGAAGCACATAATCTGAGGCAATTTTTGTAGCAGCCTCATTATCACAATATAAGAACATGGGACCTTTAACAGGAAACTTTAACTCAGAGAGGAGAGAACGAAGCCAAAAGAGTTCACAAGTGCCATTAGCAAGCACACGATATTCTGCTTCGGCACTAGATCGAGAAACCACAGGTTGCTTTTTGCTATTCTACGCAACCAAGTTGCCTCCAAGGAAAGCACAATAGCCTGAGATGGAACGACGGTCAGTAGCAGATCCGGCCCAATCAGCATCTGTATAGCTGGAGATATCGAGGTGACCATGTGAGCGATATACAAGTCCACAACTAGGTCTAGCCTTGATATATCAGAAAATACGATGAACAATAGCAAGGTGTGAAGCACGGGGAGCATAATGAATTGCCTAACCATGCTGATAGTAAATGTATTGTTAGGTCATGTGAGGGTGAGATATATCAAGTTGCCCACAAGACCCTGATAGGCATGACGATCAGAAAAAAGATCACCCTCACTATCATGCAAAGAGAGCTTTGGATCCATAGAAGAAGTAGCGGGTTTACACCCACTCATACTAGTATCGCTGAGCAGGTCAAGAGTATACTTTTGTTGTGACAGAACATTCCTTTATTCGATTGAGCAATCTCTAGACCAAGAAAGTACTTCAGATGACCCAAATCTTTGACATCAAAGGTACGCCTTAGCTCATGAAAAGCATGAGAGATGAATAAGGAGTCATCGCCAGTCAAGATGATATCATCAACATATACTAGGAGAATAGTGCGGCTTGAGGTGCTAGAATGGATAAAAACATTATGATCAGAGTGACATCATTGAAAGCTCATACTAAGGACCACTTCACTGAAGTGATGGAACCAAGCATGGGGTGACTGTTTCAAACCATATATAGACTTCTAAAGTCTACAAACCTTTCTAGACTCCCTCTGAAGCAGGAAACCAGGAGGGGGATCCATATACACCTCCTCGTTGAGATGCCTATTAAGAAAAACATTCTTGATGTCTAACTGATAGAGAGACCAACTCTGATTTGCTGTAAGAGAGGAGAACACAAACAAAAGTCAGTTTGGTCACAGGGACAGCATCATAGTTAAGCCTATAAGTCTGAGTAAAGCCGCGGGTGACAAAATGAGCCTTATGCCGAGCAACACTGCCATCAGAGTTATGTTTGACGGTGAAGACCCAACGACAACCCACAGGTTTCTTCCTAGCTGGAAGAGGAACTATATCCCAAGTCTTATTATACTAAAGAGCATTCATTTCATCAACCATAGCACTCTTCTACTCAGGATGAAGAAGTGCATCATGAATGGACTGAGGAATAGTCATAGAGTCAATTGCCAAATGGAAGGCCTGGTACGAGGGGGATACAACCTGATAACAAACATACTTGGCAAGAGGGTAAGGAGTAACACAAGAGCGAACACCCTTGCAATGAAAAATAGGTATCTCAAGATTAGAAGCAAGAGGAATAACAATATCAAGAGAATGAATAGGAATAACAGAAGGTAAAGAAGTACCTCGAGGAGTGGCCTGCGAGGAAGACTGTGGTAGAGGTGCATCGGAGGAGAAAATAGGTGGCTAGCAGAGAGTATGTGAGAATCTCCTTATGCGGTGAAAGGTCCCTTGTAATAGGTAAAGGCATAGAGACAGGAGAAACAGTAGGTGAAGGCATAGAGACAGGTGGCACAGTAGGAACAAGAGAGAAATAAAGAACTTTCTTGAAAAAATTAACATCTAGAGAGAAAAAGAAACGATGAAACTGAGTGTCATAACACCGATAGCCTTTAGAGGTGATAGAGTAACCAACAAAGACACATCAAAGGGCCTTATCAAATACCCGTGGTTCAATGGAAAAAATAGAAACTTGAGGGCAAAGAAGCTGATATGGTGAGAGACCATCAAGAATGCGAGAAGGAGCTCAATTGATGAGAAATCATGCAGTGAGAAGAGCCATTGACCAATAAGGTTTAGGCACTTGCATACCTTACAACAAAGAATGAGTGACACCAACTAAATGACGATTCTTACGTTCAGCAACGCCATTTTGTTGAGGCGTGTAAGGACAGATAAGCTGATGATCAATACCATGAGTTTGAAGAAATTGGACAAAAGTTGCAGAGATATACTCACCACCATTATCAGAACGAAGGGCCTTGATAGGACCACCAAACTGGTAACAATCATAGCATGAAATTCTTAAATTTAGAGAACATCTCATCCTTAGACTTAAGAAGGTAAACCCAAGTAGTTCGAGTGTAATCATCAATACAAGTAAGATAATAACGAAAGCTATCACTTGAGGGAACAAGTGATGGTCCCCAAACATCAGAATAAACTAACTGAAAAATAGAACATCTATGCATCCGGGAAGGATAAACAGTACGAACATGTTTAGTAAGCTCACAAGTATCACATTGAAAGTAGATGAAAAACAAAGTTTACTAAAAGTAGGAATCAAAGAACATAAAGTCTTAAATCCAACATGCCTAAGCTTGGCATGCCATAAACGATAAGTATCAAGAGTAGCATAAACAGAAAAAGGAAAAAGAGAAACAGTAACAGCAGTAGAGGAGACTTGATCAGGAGTATAATCAATGTCGAGGTAGTACAATCCGCCTCTTTTCACTCCTCTACCAACAATCTTCCTCGTATTCAGGTCCTGAAAGAGACAATGAGAAGGATAAAACATAGCACAACAATTGAGTTTGGTAGTAAGACTACTAACTGAAAGAAGGTTAGAAGATAAATGAGGAACATGTAACACATGAGATAAAGAAAGAGATGGAGACACAGGAATGTGTCCTACTCTTAAAACCGGAGTAAAAGAACTATCAGCCAAGTGAAACTTGACAGTAGGCGATGAAGGTGAATAAATGGAATAACCATGTGACTCATCAGTCATATGATCAATAACTCCGGTATCAATAACCTAACTAGGAGAAGAAGACGATGTAGTGGCGGCATAGGCTGAGGGAGCATGGATACCTATAGCAGATGAAGCAGCAGTATCAGGAGAATCACTTTGCAGACGGAACTCAGCTCGGATCATTTCAGCAACCTGGGCTCTCATTGACTCCAGAGGATCACTGGCAGCAACTGAGAATGGAGGATCAATGGCAGAAGTCGTAGTAAAGTGAGTAGCAGGACGCGGTTGGTAACCATCGGGGTAGCCATGCAGATGATAACTATGATCACGATCATTTCCCATTATACCACAGTGAGCACAAGGAGTAGTAGGTCTACCATGACTTCGACCGCCACGACCACGATGACTCCTATCAGTCCCCCTACCACGGCCTGCAGTAGGACGAAAATCGGTAGCAAAGGCGGTATGATCTGGAGGGGGCATAGGAGTGGTGCTCAAAGACATAACAGCCCGACGACGTTCCTTACCAAACACAGTGGAGTACACAGATCGGAGAGAGGGCAGAGGAGATGTGGCAAGAAGTGCCCAACTGCTTGAAATCGGCCCGAAGACCACCCAAAAAATCATAAATACGATGACGCTCAATTCGCTTCGTCATAATCTTGGTAGAAGCAGTGGATAGTTCAGAAAGAGGCTCATAATGACTCAATTCTTCTCAACGACGCTGAAGGGCCCCAAAATAATTTGAGATAGACATATCCCTTTGCTAAAAGTGAGCAATCTCATGAGTAAGTTGATAAATCCGAGCATCATTCTCTACTAAGGCATAAGTCTGAATAAGAGTATCTCAAAGATCATGACAATTCTTATGGAAAATGTAATTACCGGCAATCTGAGGCTTCATAGAATTAAACAACCAGCCCAAAATAATGCAATTCTCGGCCTTCCACTTAGTAATCTCGGAAATACATGTCTCCGACAGTGGGGTCTTACCATCAAAATACCCCATCTTAGAGCGACCCCTAATATAAAACTCAACCGGGCATCACTAGGTGAGAAAATTATGACCATTGAATTTAATATTGGTGATAGAGTGGACAATAGAATCAGAAAGGGCCGACGAAGTAATAGCCTTAGCATCCATAGAGTAAAAACAACGAGAGAAACCTCGAAAAAAAGGGGAAAAACTCAAAAATTCGCTAAATATGAGAGAACAAATCCCAAGGTTAAAGAAACATCAGTCAAACAACCAACAACAATCAGATCTACGCTCATGGAAGAAAAAACAGCCAAAAGAGGGCTGTCCGTGAGCTAAGGAGGGGTTAGAAACACACCCACTGAGCATGATACTTCAAATCACACCATTAGGAGGGAAGATCATCCAAAAACAGAAACTCCTTTGTGAGGGTTTGGAGCATAGTTGTCGGGAAGCTATTTACAAGGTGGGAGGCTCGCTTCCCAGGAAGCTCGTTTCCTCGAATAAACTTGTTTCCCAAACTCACTTCCTAGGAAGCTCGTTTTCTCGAATAAACTCTCTTATTAGAAAGCTCGCTTCCATCACGTCTCATCTAGTAGTCAAAGGAAGTTGTATGTGTGAAGTGATGTGGTAGATCACAATTCATAGCCTAGGGTATAGACCCTAAGCAAGTATCGTCGTTTTGAAACCTAAGACACCTACTTTTCTACAAAAATCTCATATAAGATAAAATCAAAAGTATAACTACCCATAAATAACATAATGAGAATGAGGAGCCTATATCTCATTTCTCGCTTCCCGTTTCTTTAGGTTTTTTGAGTCTCGTTTCCCGCTTCTCAGTTTCGCTTTGTTTCTCGTTTTCGTTTCTCGCTCTGGTAACTATGATTTGGAGATTGAAGCGTGGGAAAGCCCCGATGGAGAGATTTTTTAGTTTTTAGAGTTGTGTTTCAAAAAACACTAAAACAATAGGAAAATTGTAGCGTAGATGAACTGAGAAAACTACGAAAAAAAATTACCATTATTCCTGAAAAATCAAGATTTCTAAGAAACCCAACCTTTGGTGAAGCTTCGGAGATCTGACAATGACGTCAACACTGAACATGCACAAAAACGAGGAAACCTTTGCTTTGATACCAAGTTGGAGAAGATGGGTGTAGAGATTTAAGGTTTGGAGAGACTAGTTAGGTCTAGGTTTCCTAGAGAAGAGAAAAAGATTAGGGTAAATTGCATAGTGAGGGATAGAGAACCCTACTAGCATCTTATATAAAGAGAGAACATTACATATATGCTCTTTTACTAGTATACCCCCGATATTATATAGTTCACCAGTAAAAGTATCAAGGATGATGATAAAGTTTTAATTTAAAACAAAAAACAATAAAAAATTTGACAGCCGGCGGGTGGTGCGCCACCACCCACCGGAAAAAGAAAAACAAGAGTTAAGATGTCACCAAAGGATTGGTGACTCTAATACCAAGTAGAGAAACTGATTTATTGAATAGCTTACAATGACCTATAGATGGTTTAAATAAATAACCCAAAACTCTTAACTTCGAAAGACAATATTAAAGAAGAAAGATAATCCTAATATGCTAAAGATACTAATCCAAGATTATCTATGAGATCCTGTGTATCTCATAGATATTACATATTTATTTCCCTAACATAATATTTCCCTAATAATAAAAAAAAGTGCAACAATAATTGTAATTTCTTCCATTTTGTTTATTTTTTTCCTTCTTATTTTTAATTATTTCGAACGATGGGCTTTAAAGGGAAACAGTTTCAAACAAGACTTCTGGTTGTTTCCTTTATTTATTTACTTTTCTTTTATTATACAATTTTTAGATTTCTAAGTTTAAGAACATTTATCATAGTATAACATATTACCAACAGAACATAAAACAGATGGTTGTTCTACTCTCCTACTTTAATGTATGAATCAACCTGTCTTGTCCTGAGTTACATGGCATAGTGATTGGCCGACTTCCATGTCCTAGTTTTCAAATTATAGGTTTAAGTGTTCCTCTAATTTTTTGAAGTTTTTCCCTTCAATTCATAGTGTACTTTTATTTACTCTTTTGCTGTAGTATTGTTGTATGGACAAGTTGGCATGTCCAGTTACGCAAGTTAGCATCCTAGCAGATTATGTGTGCATGGTTCTATATCTCATATTCTCATGTAGGCTCAATATACTTCAGAAGGATGCTATAATTTATCATCTTTTCCCCTGCTGATTACCATATTAAAGTCCTACTTGCATGAGCAAAGCTAATTAGCATGGTTGTCAACCTGGACTGTCCTACTTTGGTATCTAAAGTTTAAACTGTTTCAACTTTCAACAATTTTGGCCGTTTGAATAGTATATTGAACACTGAATTGGATGGCTAGGATCCTATCTGAAAAGTGGATTTTTGAGGGGTGGTCCAGATGATGAGAAATTCAGTTTGTGACTGTCCAGGAGGTGGCCTGATATTTGAATGGTCAGAATTGCTGAGCTTGAATACATATCCTTTGAGTATCTCTGTGGACCATTGCCCACACATTCTGTTTTTTCATTTTTATTTCTTTTCTGTATGCTCCCCATCAACACGTAAAGCAAATCCAAGGGCTGAGTGCTGGCCCACAGTTTGATGGTACCCAGATTTAGAAGCTTGTGTTTGATGCAGGAGAAACTCCTGGAGGTTCAGAAAAGAACCCTGATCTTTTGGTAAATTCCTGGGGGTCCAGAAAAAACCCCAATCTGTTGGATTAAGAAACCTGACTTCTCAATTCTATATGAGACTTTATTTTTTTAAATTTCTATTCCTGCAAATAGTAAATGCAGTTTTAATGCTATTTTTATGATTACATATTGACAGGGAGGATCAGGGAGCTTTAGTTAGATCGGCACTTTACCTGCCGGCATGGCTGCTTGTTTCACTTCTAAATTGTCACTTGGTAAGTGCTTTTTATAGCTGCCAATTGGTTCTTGTTTTGCTTTCTCAAAGAATATTTATTGCTTAAGATACTAATATAACTGTTCATTGTCATATTAATTCTCTACATTTATACGGTGCCTTTGATTGGAACTATTTTCTGACTGCTAACAGGATTGTAACTTGTGCTTATTATAAACTAGTTTACGATAGTAACTATTTCCTTGTAAAAGAAGTGCACCTTTTAATTCCAGGATTTTGGAATAGTTGATGCGGATTGCGTATGGCATATGCTGTGCTGTTCCAGTGATGTGATTCCTTGACTTCTTTTCCTTTATATCTTGCATCCTTTCCTTCTTATTTAAGGTTTTTCCATCGTAATGCCTTTATATTTTCTGTTTCTAGCTCTTCCAGGATTCTATATGAAATTCTAGGAATTTCAACTGCTGCTTTATCAAAATTGTACCCACACCAAGCCTTGTGTACCTTTGGATGCTTGAGTTTGTTCCTTTCTATTTACTGTTATGGAGTTAGTATCGGATTGTGAAAATTTGGAATTCTACTCCATATGAATGTGACTAGATTCGTACAACTATCTTGAATACTAACCCAAAATTGGATGGAAGGAAATAAGTAAGAGAAGGTGACAGTCAGTGAGTGATTTTATCCAGGTTTACTGGAAACGATTGACTAGGAAAATAATGAAGATTATAGCCTCCTTTTGATTAAAACGATAACAAGTAGCATGTTAATTGTGATGCAGTCATTGTGAAGATATTGGTAGAAGGTAGACTTTATTGCACCTAAGAATCATTGATGATGAGGAAAATTTTGTGGCTTTCTGAGGGTTTAATGAAACATTTTGTTGGCTAGCTGCTTAAGTATTTTTTCATAGGTTGATTCTTCCCTTTCCTTGTAGCTGTTTATGGATCAACGCCTCGTGTTTCAAACAAAGGTTGCTAAGGCATAAATTTTATTTGTTATTTAATCCTTTTCTTGACCAATGTTTTAAAACGATAAGGTGTGAGGCATAAGCCTCAAGGCGTGAGGTGTAAGCTTCTTGGGATTTGATTTCCTAATAAAATATAATCCAAAAAATATTGAAACAAGGATAATTAAAGTATACCATTCACCATAAATGCATCATCAATCACATACATGGATTGAGTACAACGGATCAGCTCTTTGTAAAGCCCATGATGAAAGAAAAAACTCAGTAATTGTCCAGCTGGATTTTGGCTTTCGGAACAATGAGATAAAAATAACCTAAACTAATTGTCTACAGTCCAGGCAAATCAATTGCGACAGCTCTAAAAGTCCCTAAACTAATTGTCTATTCCAGACAAATCAATTGTGACATGTTTATAAATTGATGCAGGTCTAAAAGACCCTAAACTAATTTTCTACAGTTCAGAGTCTTCAGACAAATCAATTGTGAGTTGAGACATGTTTATAAATTGGTACATGTCTAAAAGACCTAAACTAATTGTCTAATGTCTACAGTCGAGACAAATCAATTGTGGACACATTTAAAAAATGGTACAGTTCTAGAAGACCCTATACTAATTGTCTACTGTCCAGAGTCCAGAGAAATCAAATGCAACATAATTCTACCAATTTTCAGGTTCATCCTTTTTTCCTTTCTTCTTCTTCTCCTCCCTTCTCTTTTAATTTTATTTTTAAATGACACTGTCTGTTACCAATCAGAGACGAAGATAAAAAGAGAGAGAGGGGTTAAAGACGCTATGTTCGTTTTCTTCCTCTGTCGTTTTTTTTTCTTCCTACTGTCGCATAACAGAGGTATTAAGAAAAAAAAAAAAGAGCGAGGGAAAGAGAGAGGGGGTTGAAGACATTCTGATCGTTTGTTCCTCTGATCTTTTTTTTCTTCTTCTTCTACTGTTGCATAACAGAGGAATGTAGAAAAAAAAAGTGAAGGGAGGGAGGGAGGGAGGGAGGGAAAGAGAGAGGGGGTTGAAGACATTCTGATTGTCTTCTTTTACTGTCACGTACCAGAGCTTCTTCCTTCTTCTCCTTCTCCTTCTCCTTCTTCTTCTTCTTCCTCTTTTCCTTCTTTTGTTGTAATTTTATTTTCAGCCTTGTTGGGTTTCAGACATACCAAGAAAGAGGGAGCTTATCTGTCGTTTTTTTTTCCAATCCTATTGGATTGTAGAATCAGAGAAAGAAAGGGAGGGAGAGAGAGAGGGTTGAAGATGATGGGTTCATCTCATCTTTCCTTGTACGTGAACTGTCTTCTTCTCCTTTTTGAAGACAAACAAGTGAAAAGAAAGTGGACTTTGAAAGAGAGATTTTTTAATTGATGTTTCTTTAAAGTGTACGAAAAGTATGGAAGAAACGTTCAGAGGTGTACGCCCCACATGGAGCATACGCCTTGCATACCGCCTCATATAAAAACGTGCGCTTTTATTTACTTTCCGCCTTTTTATAATGCTTGGGGGCGTTTTGTTAACACCTCGCCTCGACGCGCCTTAAGGCGTACACCCCTAGCACCTTTTAAAACACTGTTCTTGACACAGTTGTGTAGTTAATTATGAATGAAGCGGTCATAAGAAATTCTCACCTTTGTTCTTCAGGGAAGGGAATCGGTTACTCAAATTGAGAATTATTGGCAAGACATTAATGTCATAGTGCATGCTTGAGAACTAGAATCGATGCCTCAATGACTCCAAGACATCTAGGTAGCACCAATCTATTAGAGAGAGGATCTTGTTGTTGGGATAAAACCAACTAGATGAAGAAGGTGACCGAAAATCAAGAGAGAAGTGTGCTCTTGATGTTCATAAACATAGAAAATAAAGGCTAACTTATTATATACCAAAGGAGACTTCAAATTGCATCCAAAAGACTTACAAATGACAAGTTACAATGCTTAATTTATAGCCTCTACCCCAAATCCGAATTTAGACTAAAATAACTTCTCTTACATTTCCTAAGCAGCAAATTAGAATTAAAATATTTACATTCTCAAAGCAAATAATAAAGATAGCTAAGCAACTTGATAACTTTCACCAAGTCCCAAAGAAAACTTGCTTGAAGACCAAGAAAGTCTAGATTCCAAGAATAGAGGTCTTGCTTGGATTTCCAACACCCCCTTAAGCTAGACCGCCACCATGCCAACCTTATTTTTCATTTTTTTGAAAATGTCACCTTTTAATGCATGTGAAAATGTCCGCAACTTGGTCTTGAGTCTTGCAAAACTTGACAATGATTTCTCCATTTTTGATCAAATCCTTGAATAAAATGATATTTGATTCTAATGTGCTTGCTTTTGCCATGAAAAACTGGATGTTTTGTGAGTGCAATGGCCGAGCTATTGTCACAAAAAAAATGTTATACCTTCCATTTGAGAATGCTTGAATTCTTCCAAAACCCACCTAATCCAAAGAGCTTGACAAGATGCCAAACTCAATGAAATATATTCCGATTCAATCATAGAAAGAGTTACAACCGATTACTTCTTTGATGCCCATGAAATTGTGGTGGAACCAATGCTAAAAACATAGCCGGAAGTGCTTTTACAATCATCCAAACTTCAACCCCAATCACTATCACAATATCCAAGCAAACCTTAATTCTTAAACTCTTCTATAATGAATTCCATCTTCAATGGTTTCATTTACATATCTCAAAATTCTCTTACCGGCTTTCCAATGACTTATTTTTGGTGATTCCATAAATCTACTAATTATACTCACCGCAAACATAAGATCTGGTCTTATGGCCGTCAAGTATATGGGGCTACAAACAAGACTTCTATAAAGAGTTTCATCAACAAAGTTGCTTAACTTCAAGCCAACTTCCATTGGAGGGCTTATTGGTAAAGCACCCTCCATTCTAAACCTTTTCAACAAATCTTTAGCATACTTCTTTTGAGTGATGAAAATTTCATCTTCATTTTGCTTGACCTCAATGCCAAGAAAAAAATGAAGTAGACCCATGTTGGTCATTTCAAATTCATGTATTATAGCTCATTTGAATTCTTCACACAAAATTGAGCTATTTCCAGTGAAAATCAAATCATCAACATATAAGCAAACAACCAAAAACTCACCTTGAGTGCTTTCTTTGATGTAGAGAGTATGTTAAAGTGGACATCTTTTAAAACTATTCTTCAAGAAATAGCCATCAATACGACTATACGAAGCCCTTGGTGCTTGCTTCAAACCATATAGTGCTTTCTTCAAATGACATACCTTGCGTTCTTCATCTTTCTTCACATAACCGGGAGGTTGATCAACATAAACTTCTTATTCAAGAATACAATTCAAGAACGCTGATTTGACATCCATTTGATAAACCTTCCAATTGCTATGAGCCGTTAAAGCTAGAACCGTTCTAATTGTTTCAAGACGAGCAACGGGAGCAAATACTTCTTAAAAATCAATGTCATGCCTTTGCTTGTAGCCTTTCAGTACTAAGCGAGCTTTATGCTTGTCAACTTCTCTTTTTGAATTAAGTTTTGTCTTGTACACCAATTTCACTCCAATTGATTTTTGCTCATTTAAAAGCTCCACTAGCTCTTAAGTCTTGTTTCTTTGTATTAAATCAATTTCTTGATTCATTGCATGCTTCCATTTTTTTTCTTTAGATGCCTCTTCAAAACTAATTGGATCGGCATTGGCAAATAAAGCAAAATTTATTACATCTTCATCCAAGATCCTTCTTGAAGCTTCATAGATTTCTCCTATGCCTTTTGTTTTTCTTGGATGTGTGTTAAGACTACTTGAAGATGATGACAGAGAAGAAAGTGGAGAAGTAGGAGGTGTCTTTTCTTCTTCATTTCCTCGAATTTCATTAATTTAAGCACCATTGCTTTCTTCCACATCTACACAAACTGATTTTTGCTTTCCATCCCAATTCCAAGCTTCATCTTCATTTAATTTCACATCCCTACTCATGATAATTTTCTTGGTGATGAGATTGTACAAGTTGTATGCTTTAAAACTTCACTATAGCCAACAAGAATGCATTTTTCAGATTTGTCATCCAACTTGCATCTTCTTTCATTCGGAACATTAGAATAAGCAATGCTCCAAAAAATTCTCAAGTGTCCAACACTTGGTTGATGCCCACTCCAAGTTTTTTGAGGAGTCATATCTTGAACATTTTTGGATGATGTACGATTCAAGAGATAGATGACACATGCAACGGCTTCCACCCAAAATATATTAGACAACCCCTTGGCCTTTAACATGCTTCTAGCCAATTCCATAATGGTTTTATTATTCCTTTCGGCAACCCCATTTTGTTAAGGAGTGTATCGAGTTCATGCCGGATGCCATTTTCTTGTAGAGAATTTCCAAACTCATTTGATACATATTCTCCACCACAATCGGAACGCAAAGTTTTCAACATAAAACAACTTTGCTTCTCAACCAATGCCTTAAAAATTTTGAAGTATCCAAACACCTTCGATTTTTCTTTAAGAAAGTAAACTCATGTCTTCCTACTATAATCATCAATGAAAGTAAGGAAATAACGATCACCTCCAAGTGATGCCGTATGCATAGGCCCACATAGATCCGAGTGTATGAGCTTAAGTGGCTTTGATGCTCTCCAAACTTTTCTAACCGGAAAAGAGTCTCTATGATGCTTTCCAAGTGTACATCCTTCACAAACTTGATCTTGATGATTGATGTTGGGCATGCCTTCGACAATATTCTTCTTCCCCATTAAAGATAGAGTTTTGAAACTCAAATGCCCATAACTGAGATGCCATAACCATGAATTGTCCTTGATAATATTGTTGAAGCAAGGATGAACTTGAGTTTGAAACTTTAAAGGAAACTTTTTTTTTTTTGAGTCATCCTCACCTTGGTTATGAGAGCATTATCTTTGTCTTTCACATATATCTTCATTGAAATAGATATTGTGTCCTTTTAATAGAAGCTGTCCAATACTCAAGAGATTGTGCTTGAGTCCGGGAACAAAAAAGACATTGGAGATGCGCTTAACGCCTTGCTTTGTTTGAACGAGAATATCACCTCTTCCTTTCACCGAAAGCTCTTATCATCACCCTGTAGCCCAAGGATTCGACCCTTGAGAGGGGGGGGGGGGGGGGTGAATAGGGTCAATGGAAAATTTAAAGTTCAACTTTGAATTCTTTGTGTGGAATTTAATTTATTAAATAATTAGCAACTAACAAGATTAAATAATGCAAATTAGAAAATTAAATGCAAGAGTTATAGAAGACAAACACAACGATCTTGTTCACGAGGTTCGGCAATCCCGCCTACGTCCCCGCCTCAAGCTACCCGCAAGAGGATTTGTCACGATTTTGATTATCGTACAGACTTCTTCCGGGTGAAGCTCAAACCTTTTACAATCTCTCTTTCGGGTCGAGATCAAACCTTGCAAGGGAACAATCCTCCTTAAACTTAGTCCACTTTCCTGGTAGTGACCAGGCCTTCCAAATCTCTCCGCTTCAAGGACAAGAATCCACCAATTCTTGATTTTCACATACACTTCAAGGAGTGATGGTTACAATCTAATTTTTCTCTAATACAAGCTAATAGATCACTTTCAAAGTCTCTAAGAGTCTCTCAAAGAATGAAATTGAATAGCTCAAGAATGACTCTTTTTGGATTTCTAGGTTCAACTATGGATTTTGAAATCTAACCTTTGAAGTGATTAATTGAATGATTGGAAGTATTCGAGTTCTTGTTTTAGTTCATAAATCATTTCATTTTATAGCCCAAGAAGTTTCATGGTCGTTGGAGTAGCATTTAATGCGAAAAGAGCCGTTTGAAATATAACTGTTACAGAGTAAAAAATTTGCCCGCGCCATCTAGTCTACTGAATGTTTCATTTAGTCGACTGGATGCTTCATTTAGTCAACTAGAAAAGACAATAGTGTCTTTTAAAAGACAACAATGTCATTTCGAAGACATTAAAATTTTTGGCCTATTTAGTCGATTGGGGATGGCTCCATATGGTCGATTGGATAAAGCAATTTTTGCTCAAAATCCTGAAATCCATTTTTCTTAACCTTAATGATGGGAATGATTACCTTGTCAATTCCTCTATCTTTTTCATGATTTTCATCATTCCTTATGATGCCTTAGGGCCTTATAATGATATTCAATTGAGTCTTAAGACACTTATGATCAATCGAAGTATTGGGCATTCAACCGACCAAACTTTGAGGACTTTTTACAAAAGTCCTAAACCACTCTGAAACTAACATATTAAACCTATTTAAACTTTGGAGAGTCTTCAATCTTGATCTTGACTTGATTTCATCTTTATTAGCTTCATGATCTTTATTCTTCTTCTTTCTTCATCTTTATGACTTGAGCTTGGATATGATCTTCAAATATCTTCATTATGATCCAAACTTGATCAATAGCTTGCTTTGACTTGATAATGAATCTTTCTTCATGGATAGTGTATTTTTCATGCTTTTTCACTTTGAATGGTTTGCTAATGCTCTTCATAAATTGATTTTCACATAAACTCAATTGAGACATTAGTAACTCAAATCTCATTATATTATTGTGTTATCATCAAAATCACTAAGGAGACCTATGGTGGACACCTATAGGCTAACACGCCCGTTCTAACTTCACTTTAGATGAATGCATCCAAGTTCACAAACACACCTTTGTTTCCGGTCATTGGTTACTACAACCACTATCAAGATACCAAACCTCATCAAGAGGAATGTTTTGTACATTACATGCAAGAAAAAGAGTGTGATCTTCTTTACTTTGATCTTTCTCATGCATAAGATTTGATTCCTTATTATTTTCTTCCGCCATTTTTTTTCTACAAAATTTTCTAGTATGACCAAATTTCTGACAGTGATATCATTGAACTTGTGACAAAGGTTGTCTTCTCCCTTTTCCACGACTTGAAGAAGAAGACGATTCATTTTAATTTTCATGATATCTTCCTTTATTGCTCATTATTCGTCCACGATAAGAACCTCTTCTTCTTCCTCTAGAACCTCCTCGAAAGGAGAGTTGAGTTTGAAAAGCTTGTTCAAGAGGAGAAGAATCAAATTGCTTCATTCAAGTTCATGGGATTGCAGAGATCCCAATAAACTCTCCACCGATAGTGTAAACAAATCTTTGGATTCTTCTATTGCCACAACAATAGATTTAAACTTTCGAGTCAACTTCTTAGAATTTTTTCAATAATTCTTTGATCTTCAATATTTTCACCATTCACTCATAATTGATTAACAAGTGAAACACCGTTTTTACTTTGCCATCTCCTTTGTATGACGCATAAAGTGTCCCATGTTTGCTTTGCGGTTGTCACCGATGAAATTCTTTCGAAGATGACTTCATCCACCACTTGGTATATAAAAAATAATGTCTTCTTGTCCTTCTTGCAATTTTCTTTCAACTCATTGGATTGTTGTTGAGTAAGATTTGCTTGATCCACCGTCTCTATGAATCCGGTCTCAACAATATCCCACAAATCTTGGGATCCATATAACATCTTCATTTGAATGCTCCATTGACTATAATTCTTCCCGCTGAAACGGGGAAGATGAGGTTGTAACATGTTGGAAGCTATGGATCTCCTATAACAAGGCTCTGATACCACTTTGTTAGGATAAAACCAACTAGATGAAGAAGGTGAACGAAAATCAAGAGAGAAGTGTGCTCATGATGTTCATAAACATAGAAAATAAAGGCTAACTTATTATATACTAAAGGATACTTCAACTTTCATTTAAAAGGCTTACAAATAACAAGTTGCAATGCTTAATTTATTGCCTCTACCCCAAATCCGAATTTAGAGTAAAATAACTTCTCTTACATTTTCTAAGCAACAAACTCGAATTAAAACACTTACATTCTCAAAGCAAATAATAAAGATAGCTAACCAACTTAATAACTTTCACTAAGTCCCAAAGAAAACTTGCTCGAAGACCAAGAAAGTCTTGATTCCAAGAATAGAGGTCTTGTTTAGATTTCCAACACTTGTGAAGGCAATTGATGCCTATTGGTTCAAAGATTACTCTAATTCCTAGCTATTTTGAGTTGTATTGTTGATACATAGATATTATACCCGAGTAATATTAGTTTTACAGTTACAGATACAAGTTGCTTTTGTATGTATTCAAAGTCTTACTATACTAGCCAAGTTGGTGTTTAGTTATTAGGTTTTGATGTTTCTTTCTTACTAAGAAATGCTGGTTTTGGTGTTGGTCGAGTTGCATATCAACAATGAGTCTTTTTGAGAGCAACCACTCCATGTAATGGAGAGAAATCATAAGGTACAAGTAAATCTTTTGCACTTGCACTGTGGGGTTCGAAAATATGATTAGTGATTGGTCAGTTTTGAGATGGATTTAGGTGCATCCAACAATTGTTTTACACTTCTACTAGTGGAAAACAAATGTTATCTCGATAAACTTTTCTAAATAGTGTCCTTTTTTTGATCGGTAATCAAGCATATATATATATATATATATATATATATAAGAAATAAGAGGAAAGATTTACATAAGTATGATAACAAAGAAGTTCACGAGATCGTGAACCCAAAACAGATTAAAACGAAAGCTAAAGAGAATAAGACAGGTTATGGGTATCCCTATGGTGTAGTGCCCACACGCTTTGCTCAATCATATCATCAGACTAGCAAAGGACCTGGATCTCCTCTCCTAAGACTAGAGGAGCACCAATCCAATACCAAATACCAACAATCTATTTTTTGTAACAGATGCAATTACGAGCACAATAGGAGTCCTAAAAAACTCTCTTATTCCTTTCTTTTCAAATGGACCACACTATGGCTCCTGGCAAAACGGACCAAATAACCATCCTTGAACTACCCCCCAATCCAAATACCAGCCAAATAAGAAGTTGTGAAAGGAAGAGGGGAAGACCTAATCCATCCCTACTCGGGTGAGAAAGAAACCCCAAATCTCACGAGCGAAAGGACATTGTAAGAGTAGGTGATCTATTGACTCTTCCGCTTGGAGACATATAAAGCATCTGTTAGCAATCCTTCACCCTCTATTCTTCAAGTAATCACAGGTGAAAATTTTATTCAAAAATGCAGTCCAGAAAAAAAATGATACTTTAGTAGGAATACACCTATATTCCACACTGCTCTATGAGGACGGGTGGGACTAACCCAAGCGACTGTGCAAGGGATCTAACTGAAAATCGACCCCTGTTGTCTCTAAACCAGATTCTACTGTCCCTGGCCCTAGGATACCAGGGATATGGACCCTAACCGCTCAAAAAGCTTACCTAACTCAACAATTTCCCAATCATTGAGGTCTCTCGTCAACCTGGGACCCCAACCTACCCCTCCATTTCTCCTATCTAAGTAATCCCCTACTGATGCATTTCTATTGACGGCTATTCGGAAAAGGGTTGTGAAACCATCTTTGAGTGACGAGGTACCACACCATACATCCTTCCAAAATCTAACTTTTGACCCATCACCCATCATAAATTCAAAAAATGGTACCACAAATCAAGCAACTGACATGATCCCCTTCCACATTCCTACTCAATGAGATCCTTCACCTCATTCGGGACCCAACAAGATTGGTCCCTGTATTTGGCCACAATTACCGCTCTCCATAAACTATCTTGTTCCTCCCCAAATCTCCATACCCATTGACCCAATAAAGCCTTGTTCATTAGAGCTACAGGTCTTAAACTTAGGCCACCTAATTTCTTAGGACGACAAATTCTATTCCAGTCCACCAGGTGGTATTTGAATCGACCTCCTTTCTCATGCTAGAGAAAGTTTCTCTGCAAATGCTCAATGGATGTTGCTATCGTGCTAGGAATGATGAGAGTTGACATGAAGTAGGTATGGATGCTACTGAGAGTGCTTTGAATGAGAGTTAACTTCCCTCCTTTAGATAAAAAAGACGATAGCGAACCCTATAATCGCTTAGCAAAATGCTCCAAAACAGGGGTCTATACTACCCTGGACTTAAAACTGGCCTCAAGGGGCATCCCCAAATACACTGATGGAGGAGACCCCAATTTACAGCCAAACTAGGTTGCAATATCAACTAGTCCTACAACCTCCCCAACCCCTTTGATTTCAGATTTGGACAAGTTGACTCGCAGACCAGATATGACTTCGAAACAACGTAATAGTCGCCGGATATGAACTAGGTCATGGCTAGATGCTCTACAGAAAATATGGGTGTCATATGCAAATTGAAGGTGAGAGATCGGCAAGTGATCCTTACCAATATTGAAGCCTTTAAAGACCAACCCGTTAGCTCTGGACAGCATCTGGCTCAAAGCTTCTAATACTACGATGAAAAGGAAAGGAAAAAGAGGATCTCCCTGCCTTAAACCCTTAGAGCTTTTGAAATAGCCAACTGGGTTGCCATTGATGAGGATGGAAAAAGATACGAACAAAATACACATTTCCACCCACTGGCCCCACTTTGGGCCAAAACCCATCCTTTTCATAATATACCCCCAAGAACTCCCAATTAACATGGTCGTAGGCTTTTTCCGTATCCACTTTACACAAGATGCCAGGCACCTTAGACTTTATCTTGTCATCGATGCATTTGTTAGCTATCAAAATACCATCCAGGATCTGACGATCGCCCACAAACGCTCCTTGTTGAGGGGAGATGATGTTTCCTAATACATTCTTTAGTTGGGTGGCTAACACTTTTGAGAGTATTTTGTACACACTACTCACCAAACTAATCGGTCGAAAATCCTTGATCTCCTCTGCTCCTTTCTTTTTTGGAATCAACACTGCAAAAGTGCTATTGATTATCTGATCAAATCGTCCCATAACATATATCTCTCTCATGACAGCAAGAAAGTCGTTACCCGCAATCTCTCAACATGATCGATAAAATTCTATGGTGAACCTGTCCTGTCCAGGGGCCTTGTCTCCGGCTATATCTCTGAGTGCTCTCACTATCTCCTCCTCGAAAGGAGACTCCAGACCCTCTCTCTGCTCCTCATTCAGGCTCTCGAAGGGAAGACCATCAAGTTGCGAGCGCCAATGTTCCTTTTCCTTATACAAATTCTGGTAGAAAGAAACAACACTGTCCGCAGCCTTTGTGGCCCCCTCTCACCATACCCCATCCACCTTTAGTCTAGAGATGAAATTGCTCTTTCGATGGAAATGGGCCAACCGATGAAAGAATTGTGTTTCGATCCCCTCCTTGAGCCAACAAATCTAGCATTCTGTTTCCAACAGATTTCCTCCAATTTTACCGTATGAAGATACTCCATCTTCTTAGCCTCCTTTAACTGGATTCCTCATTTGTAAGGGATCTAGATTCTTCGGCTATGTCCAGTTCACCGATGTCCTTAAGTAGTAAATTAAGTCTTGTTTGGACATTCCCGAACACATCCCGATTCCATTCCTTTGATCTTGCTTTGAGGGCTTTTAGTTTAAGGCCGAATCTCGTGCTGGCGGACCCTTGGCCATTCCTAACATTCCATAATCTTCTACCACCCCTTTGAACCTGTCATCTTTGATCCACATATTCTCGAATCGAAAAGGCGTGGGGCCTCCTCTGAAACTCCCATTTTCCAAGAGTATGAGGGCATGGTTTGAAGTAGGTCTAGGTAAGGACGATTGGATTACGTTCGGGAAGTGAGTTTCCCAATCCGTGTGCAAAGAAACCTGTCCAATCGACTGACTAGACTAACCGTTAATGATTGAGCCCAGGTAAACATGTTGCTTTTCAGTGGAAGATCTATCAACTCGTGTCGTTCGTTGAACGCCCCAAATCTCCTCATCTTGGCATTGATTGCACAACCTCCTTTCCTTTCTTCGGAGAACCGAATACTATTGAAATCCCCTCCCCAAACACCACGGGGCATTCCACCTAACACTGACATCATCTAGCTCAGTCCAAAAATCGGATTCGTTCAACTCTCCAGATGGCCCATAAACTCCGGAGAAAATCCATGAGATCTCTCCTGCCCATTTACAATAAATGGAAATCGAATAGGCCCCCAATTCTGATTCCGCAACCTTCAGTTTGCTCCTCTCCCAGATCAACAAAATGCATCCTGATTCCCCCATCGATGGGATCATTACCCAATCCGCGGACGATGTCCCAAAGATCCTTTATGATGTAGTTGTGGACCACCTCTAGTTTTGTCTCTTAGAGACACGAAATAATGGGTCTCCTAGTTCTAACCAACCTTTTGACCGTCGCACGTTTCTCTAGATGACCCAGCCCTCTAATGTTTCATGATATGATGGAGAAATCTGTCATCTAAGAACTGTATGACCTTTACTGACCCTTGAACTGCTCGACATACTACGAGATCCAGGTTTGTTGTAATTCACTTTGCATTCCAATCTTCTCAGTTTCGAAACAGAGGTGCCTCTCCTCTCTCTGGACACACTAATTTTGGGATTAAGGACTTTTGCAACCCTATCACTTTCTAGATTCAAGAACAAAGCTCTAGCCGCCTCCTCATTGCCCTTATAGGAGTGGCCCAGAAGTTTACCCATGGCCTCCATCGGTCCTGAACCCTGACCTACCAACCCTTTTGGCTCTCGACTAGAAGGCCTAAAAGAGTTGCACCCTTTAATCTCATGATCGATATGCAAAACATGATCTAAAGACACTGACAAAGGGTCTGGTGCATTCTCAATGAGATACCTGGCACCACCCGACAGACTAGACCCAATCCCTACTTTCCTTTCCTCAATAAGCTATGGTATCAAGTCTTCATAAACTGGCAATTTGAATTAATGAACTTGCCATATAAGCACAATGAACTCTCTCTATCTACCTTATTCACACTCGTAGGCAAAATAGGTGAATAGACAAAGAAGAGGGTTTAGGTGTACCTCGCAAAGGAATAGGTGATAGATCCCCAACCTCTTGAATGTTCTCGCCTCTTCGGGAAGAGTGACGAATTCAGGGTTGCTTTCGAAGCCGAGAAGAATTCAGATTGTTCCTTCGCATCCCTTCTCGGCATTACTTCTGCAAAACAAGCTGACATCGGAATCGCAAGAGTGAGCTCTAGAGAAACCATACGCCTGACATTTGGACCCTTCTCATAACCTGGATAAGGAGAAAGTTCTATCCCTATCTTGAGACTATCATTAGATCCAAGCCGATATTCTCCCCTTCTAGGTTGCCCATGCTATCAGGATCCCGACCTTCTGCTGCCTTTACAAGACCGGGTGCAGCTTCTGTCATTGATTTCGCTTGAGCTAATGCCGATGATATGGGTGCCACCTTTTTGAGAATGGAGAGTGATTCCCCTAGGCCTTCACTGTTTTTGGACCACAAACAATCCTCTAGGGGGGGGGGGGGGGGAAGCTGGTTAACTTTAGAAGAATGATCAACTCTAATCTCTCTTATGTCGCAGATCGACACGCTGTCTACTTCCCTCGAAACATCAATCCCCCACTTACCCCATCTGATGTCTCTGGAACCTTGTCGGGGATAAGGCTAAATTCTTCCTGAATTTCGCTACCCACTAAGACCAACCGTGTTGCATCAAGTCTAGAGGTATACTCAACGCCTACTTCCTCCTCCACTGGGCTTGTTGGGGCCAACGTCTTTTGAAATCCTCAACAACAAACTCCATATGCCCATATGCCTTTGACAGCGAACATGACATAGGTACTACAATCTGGTCTGAATGTAAATAGCCTTCCCTTTGTTCCGTTAAATTACAAGAATTTGAACTGCTTTGAGCTTCCTCTCCGATTTCATCGCATGTCTTCACCTCGCCTCTTGACGACCTTCTTGTAACATCAGGCTCCTTAGAGCTACTACCAATAATCGAGGGTGAGATCCTAGACGGAACTGCAACTGCCCCAGGAGAATAAATTGAGTTCCGGGATCGTTCTTGAGCACTGAGTTCTCATTCAAAGACCTGACATAGAGACTAAAAGTCAAGGTATTAAATTTCGGTTTTGGTATAAACTTCGGTCACTAAGGAAGTTGACACGTTTCGAGGAAGTTTAAGGAAGTTCAAAGAAGTAATTTAAAAATTAAAGAAGTGTAGGAAACATCAAGGAAACATTGGAAATCTAAGATGAAACTTTAGAGATTCAATACTTAAGTATAAATTCACATCGAGAATTCATTATATTACTGATGCAAACATGTACTACTTAAATGTAAGAATTATGTTAAGTGACATGCATTGTCTGCTTGTCTGAGCTGTAACTTTTATTGATATTTCTCTATTTTGTCATAAAAATTAACTATATTTTATCATCTTTGTGAAGGAGATATGTAACACCATTTTATTCTCTTATTTTTTCAATGATTATCCATGTTAATTGTTTTAGAAACCTGAAAATCTTATGAATGCACATTAAAGTTAATTAATAATTGAAATTCAATTTAGTTCCTAAACTTATTTCAATATGCAATTGATGAACTCAATGTTTTTACATGACTAAATCAATATGTGAAGAGCAGGAGATGGGTAGTTAAATAATTTTTAATTTATTAAACACTATTAGTAAATTATTTAATTATTTAATATTATTGAAATCCATTATGGGCATAATATATTAATAATAAAACTATCAGAATAATAAAATTATAATTTATAATAAGATTAATGTTAACCACACTCTAATAATAAATTATAATTTATAATAAAGTTAATGCTAGCATCATTTTTTTTAAAGCTAATTATATTTATAATAAGGTTAATGCTAGGGACACTTGACTTTCCTTATGAAGAAAGTAAGTTTAAAGCAAGTGGAACTAGTATTACCTTTTTGAGTTAAAACTTAAAAACCCTTCAATTTACAAACTTTGGTTAACTTTGTTGGAAATCTAAGCAAGACCTCTAATTTTTGGAATCTAGACGTTCTTGATATTCAAGCAAGTCTTCTTTGGGACTTGGTGAAAGTTATTAAGTTGGTTAGCTATCTTTATTTTTTACTTTGAGAATGTAAGTGTTATAATTTCTAGTCATAGTTTGTTACTTAGAAAATATAAGAGAAGTTATTTTAGTCTAAATTTGGATTTGGGGTAGAGGCTATAAATTAAGCATTGTAACTTATCATTTGTAAGCCTTTTGAATGAAATTTGAAGTCTCTTTTGATATATAATAAGTTAGCCTTTATTTTATTTGTTTACATCAAGAGCACATTTCTCTCTTGATTTTTAATCACCTTCCTCCATCTAGTTGGTTTCATCCCAACAAAGTGGTATTAGAGCCTTGTTATAGGAGATCCATGGCTTCCAACAACATGTTGCAGCTCTATCTTCCCCATTTCAGGAGGACGAATTATAGTGAATGGAATATTCAAATGAAGGTGTTATATGGATCCCAAGATTTGTGGGATATTGTTGAGACCGGATTCGTAGAGTTGACGGATCAATGACTCTTATTCAACAACAATCCAATGAGTTAAAAGAAAATTGCAAGAAGGACAAGAAGACATTAATTTTTATTTACCAAGCGGTGGATGAAGTCATCTTTGAAAGAATTTCATCGGTGACAATGGCAAAGCAAACATGGGACACACTTTATGCGTCATACAAAGGAGATGACAAAGTAGAAAATTAAGATTACAAATTTTTAGAAGTGAAATTGATACATCACGAATGAAAGATTTTGAAAGTATTGAAGATTTTTTTAATCGGGTTGTTTCACTTGTTAATCAATTACGAGTGAATGATTAAAATATTGAAGATCAAAGAATTGTTGAAAAAATTCTAAGAAGCTTGACTTGAAAGTTTGAATCTATTGTTGTTGGAATAGAAGAATCCAAAGATTTGTCTACACTATTGGTGGTGAGTTTATTTGGATCACTTCAATCCCATGAACTTTGAATGAAGCAATATGATTCTTCTCTTCTTGAACTAGCTTTTGAAAATCAACTCTCCTTTCGAAGAGGTTCTAGAGGAAGAAGAGGAAGTGGTTCTTATTGTGGAAGAGGAAGGATCAATGAAGGAAGAAATCATAAAATGAAAATGAATCTTCTTCTTCTTCTAGTCGTGGAAGAGGAAGAGGATGACCTTTGTCACAAGTTCAATGCTATCATTGTCAGAAATTTGGTCATACTATAAAATTTTGTAGAAAAAAGTTGGTGAAAGAAAATAAGGAATCAAGTTTTATGCATGAGAAAAATCAAAGTAAAGAAGATGACACTCTTTTTCTTGTTACTACGACTTTGAGAACCATAGGAAGTAGTTTATCTTGGCAGCTATGTTGTGATTTTTCCAAGCAACTCCATGCCATATAATTACTATTATATGGTCTAGAATTGCTAATCTGTCTGATATTTGTATCCTAGACAGAATACAGTAAAACACATAGAAAACATGAAGACATAGATACTGCTACTTTTGGTGGAAAAGTAGTTCAGCAGTATTCTGTGACGCTTTCTGCACATATGGTTCATGTATCTAGAATGTCCTTTCAACTCAGATTGGGATAGTGCAAAAGTTGTGGACAGTGGACAATCCTAACTGGTTGCTTAAAAGTTAATTGAGAAAAGTTGGTGAATGACTGCGGAAGCATCCCACATTTCGATGGCGTGGGTTGTGTGACTAGTGAGTTTTTCTTGGGCTGTGACCCTCATGCTTGACAGTCCGGATTGATGATCACATCCGGAGCATGCTTGTACATTTCCCAGAATATGGATGATCTGTTTTCCAGCCAAATACCATAGGTTTCCTATTAGAATGGTAATTTAGTATTTTAGATCTACATTATAATTTTTATTTTGATTGACTAATTGCATTTTCTATGAATTTGTTGGAAAAAATAGTAGGCCATTCATTGCTTGGGAGCCTTGGCAACAATTCTTCTGGTTTGTTGAGAAAATCTAATGAGATGATGACAATGATGACTAGCAGCTGCTATTTGTCTCAGGTTCATTCTTCTTCTTCTTTTCTCTTCCACGATCTTAACTTGCAAGTTGCTATTATCCAAGTTTTGCACCAATTTAAACTAAACATACTTTTCATTGCACTTATTGCCTCATGCAAGCTTCTAATGTCCTAGTGCTTTTCCATGTTCCTTGTTTGATGCATTGAATGTGGTGAGTTCCATCCTTCAGGATGTGCCCAGATATGTGCAAGGGCCGGGAGAATGTGTGATAAATATTTTTCTATTCTGGCAGTCATTCAATATTCTCGGAGATTTTTCTCAAGTGATTGACAATTTGTTGCCTGTGTGAAACTAGAGAGTTTGGATAAAAGCGATTTTCTTATTTCTAGCTAACGTATCGTGACTTGTTACAAGATTTTCCTGTTTGTATTTAGTGAAGATCATATCTAAGTTTTCTTTTTCTTAGCATTCTATTATTCCCCCCCCCTTTTTCCCCCTGATAAATAGTTATCGTAAGAGAAATGGCTTGCCCAAAGTTCATGAGAAATGAGGCAATTTCTGATTATCTGGGGAAAATCCCTTTTAGGGTAGTCAAAAGACCAGGTTGGGTTTGACCTGGGAGGCTGGGACTGGATACAAAGAATTTAAAGTGGGCCTGTGTCAGGATAGACCCGATCCTGGTCCTAGACGTCTTTCAGCCTAATCCTATGCTAGACTTTTTTAGCCCTTCTGAGTCTGGATCAGGCTGTATATGGTTTACTGGGCCACTCTCAGTCTGATGATGGATCAAACAATTGTATTCATCCATCCATGGACTTCTTCTTGAATTGTTTTTCATATTACTTTTAAGGTCAAAATGGTGGGTCCAATCCATGCGTCATTTATCTGATATGCCTTTGGTAGACTAATCTCATGGTCTGTCCGACCAATTAGTAGCTTTGATTTTCCGCTTTTATAAAACATCCTCTAGGAATCTCCAGTGGTCAATCTGAATCTCAAGCTCAGGCTAAGTGTTTGCATGTTTTCCGCAGCAAGGGACTTTCATACAGATGAGGACCAACCTTAAAGTCGTGGACAACTCTGGGGCTAAGCGGGTAATGTGCATACAAGCTTTAAAGGGGAAGAAAGGGGCGAGATTGGGAGATACAATAATTGCATCAGTAAAGGAAGCCCAACCTCGTGGTAAAGTGAAGAAAGGAGATGTTGTCTATGGCGTGGTTGTGCGTGCGGCTATGCAGCGGGGTCGTTGTGATGGGAGTGAGATCAAGTTTGATGACAATGCAGTAGTCCTTGTCAACAAGCAAGGAGAGCCGATTGGAACTCGGGTATTTGGGCCAGTCCCACATGAGTAAAGGAAGAAAAAGCATGTTAAAATTCTTACTTTGGCAGAGCATATTGCCTGAGGTATAAACTTGCTGTTTCCTGGGACTTCTCCAGATTGTCTTTGGGTCTTAGATTCTTGTACTTTATTACCAGAGGAAAATGTCAAGTTGGATAGGATTATATTGGAAGCTGAATATATTCTTGATCAGTACTATATTATTTTTTGAAGTAAGGCTAATCTGTTTCCTTGCAAATGAAGCTTATTCCTTCTAAATATGTTAACCCGTGCACACAGTTACACAAGCACACACATTCTAGTTTTTCTCGTCATGTTGTATAAATGATCTATAGCTCAACCTGAACCATCCTTAGAAAATTTTCCTACTGCTCTGCTTTTTATGGCCACTCGGATTACCAATATCAATGTCAAAATCCTAAAAGATTAATGTTCAGATCTGAAGTGCTGTTTGAGTTTTATTCTTGAATTGCCCCTCATTTATAATGAACATTTAACCAATGCCAATATTAATAGATACTGCAGTTTCACACCTCAGATTCAACTATTCTTGTCAGACCCAGTAGAAAATAGTTACAGTTTAACATGAAATCCCCACCAATGATTTTCTCCTTGTAGTACTTATTTGTGAGATCACTTGAACTACCTATGTCAATGTTAAATCCTAGAAGCTCGAAGTTTAGATCTGATGTGTTGTTTGACGTCCCATAGAAGATGGTGTGTGATTGAACTTGAATTCTCTTGTCTAATAATCCTGAACTACCCTCAGTTTATGGTAATTTGAACTGCTACTCTTGTGTTTGACCATTTTTATCTAAATTCTACCTTTCTTCCCAAGCTAAGGAAATTTGCTAAGGTCTATTCTTATGATTTCAGCCACTCCAACCCTTTTTGTTATTCAATGCTATTGACTAGTCTCAGATCTTAATGGAGGCTTTTTTTTTTTATATCAAAGGTGCTGATAACATAACTTATCCCTGATACTAAATTAGTACTAATTTTTGGAAACACCTGGAACAACTATCAGTCTCCCAAACAATACACAGTAGAAACCAACTCCGTTATCCTTGTTCACACATCTGAATTTTTCTGTAATTTGTCCGAACCCTTCTTCCAGAACTTGAACTGCAGAACTCTCTGCTCCAGCATCTTCTCCACCTCCTCGATGGGAAGCCCCTTTGTTTCTGGCACATAAATGAGGACAAAGAATAGGGCAACAACAGAGATTAACCCAAAGATCAGAAAAGTCCAGGAAGTCCCAATTGCCTCTGTTAAAGATAGAAAGGACTGCGCAACAATCAGGTTGGAGATCCAGTTTGCAGTGGCAGCTATTCCTCCACAGACACCTCTGAATCTCAAAGGGTAGATCTCGGAGTTAACGATCCAAGGAACAGTACCCATCCCAGGAGAGAAGAATATGATGTAAAGCCCCAGTCCAATCAGTGCGAGCCACCCGTAATTGCTTGGACATCCCCTTGTGTACCATAGCCTGTCTTCACTGTGGCAGGTTTTTTTCACTGTTGAATTTGACATCAAACATGCCCCAGGAAATAGCTGCATAATAATTTAGATGCCAGTGTTGTAAATAAGTTAAAAAAGAAAGTTATAATTAGACAAATTCTTCAAAACTCCAGTAAAAACCAACTGAAAAGCTTAAAAATTCAATCATCGAACTCAAATCAGGAAACAGAAGAATGAATTGATGGTTTCATGGTATGGACTAATGCCTGAAAATTGGATTGTTGGAATTTTGACAAGTCCTGTCAGAAAAAGAAGTTGCCTGGCCCTTGGTACTAAGAAGAAATGGCTGTAGAAGGAAGAGAGGTTACCTTATTAGTTGCAGAAGCACAAAATCCACATTCTGGAGAAGAAGCCTTCAAGCATTTCATGCAGTCCCAAGTAGCAGTCCCTGATGAGTTGTAATCTGGGCAGGTATAGGCCGAGAAGTGGGCTGTCTCCGACCTGCTGACCTGTGGTGAGTGCGATGTAGTCTCATGGAAGACTGCAGATAGAACACCGAGCGAGATAATAACACCAATCAAACTGATAACCAGAAGCTTCTTCCTTCCTGTCCTGTCAATGAAGTATATGCTTACTATGGAGCCAAAGGCATTGAGTCCCGCTATAACGAGCGAGAGCAGTAGAGCTGTCCGGTTAGAAGCAAAACCAGCTAACTGAACTATGGTGGGGCTGTAATACATGACTGTGTTTATGCCAACAAACTGCTGGAAGATCTGGAGCCCAACACCTGCGATAAGTCCTCTCCTCACTGTTTTAGTTTTCCATAGTTTTACGAAGTTGATTTTCTCAGAAGATCCCTCTTCCTTGACCTCCATTTCAACCGAGTCTTTGAGAGCTTGGATCTCTGATTCAACTTCATGAGCTGGGTATATCTTCTTAAGTATTGTTATGGCTTCTTCCTCCCTTCCCTGCAATCCAGAAACAAAAATGGAGCCAGATATCTCACAAATTTGCAGAAGTTGGAGCAAAATTTTCAATCTCACATGATGAACGTAAAGAGGCAACACATACTACATATATACGGCTTAGGTATTTACGTGTATGTAAATATGTATATTTACATGCACGTATTACTTCCATATACATGCATGACACTTCATGGTCAGATGAGCAAATTGCAATTTCACTGTGGTATGTATGTATGTATGTATGTATGTTTGTATGTATGGGATGCATATTCGGGTTCCTAAATATGTGATCGGTGGTGCGAGGTAATTAGGGGAAATACCTTTCTGTAAAGCCAACGGGGAGACTCCGGGAGAATGAACATCAATCCAAACTGCAAAACAGCTGGAACTCCGGCAACTCCGAGCATCCACCGCCATGACCCTGGTGCCTGAAAGTAAACCTCACTGTCTGGGTTAACATATCTTTATCTGTAAAACACTTGCTTATACCAAATTGCAATCAACAAACACATGCATTTGTTTGTCTGATTAGTACAAAATACTATCACATATTTTTACTTGCTTACCTTGGTGAATGCGAGGTTGATAAGGTAAGACAGAAACTGGCCGCCTGTAATAAGGAAGCCATTGGTACTGACTAGGGCACCACGGACTTTGGCTGGAGAAGCTTCTGAGATGTACAGTGGGGCTGTCATTGATGCCATTCCGACACCGAGGCCGACAAAAACTCGGCCGACAATGAGGAGAGCGGGATTGGGAGCAGAAGCCATGGCAACAGCCCCAACAAAGAAGAGGAAGTCGGCGACCAAGAGTGAAGTTCTTCGTCCAAACCGATCATTCATCCATCCACCGATTGCAGCTCCTATGATCGCTCCGGCAACCGCCATGCTCACGATGCTTTCCTATATGCATAGTATTACAATGCAAGATAACAAAACCAAGTTTTTGTATTTATGAGAGGAAAACATGGAATTTTCATAAAAAGAAGTTGGAGAAGGAACTAAGGCCTTGTTTGGATAAACTTCTCTGAGAGAAAAAGACATTTCAGTAGTTATGAAGAAGTCTGTAGGAGTCATTCTTAAAAATCAACTATTTAAAAGTCATAAGTCAATTGTGTTTGGTTAACACTCGTGAAAAGTTACTTCTCTTTTTAAACTCCTTCCACTTTTGTTGTATACCATCTCATTTGTTTCGTCAACTTCTCATGGAAGTCGATCACTGTCTCATCAACTTCTCATGGAAGTTGTAACTTGCCATCTCTCAACTTTTCATAGAAGTTGACCTCCATTGACCTTTAACTTTAGCAAGAAGTCAAAAGTTACATGGCTAACCAAATGCTATCGTTAGAAAAAATTATCCAAACAAGAACTAAGGGCTTGTTTGGTAGGTCTCATCTATTTTGAACAAATCTAGCTAAAATGGATATGTGGCAAAATGATTTATAAAAAAATATAAAAAATAGATATTTACATAGTAAAACCGTATGACAACACATAATAATAGATAAAGCTTTGTTATAAAACTCATCTTATTGTAGGGACAATTAATGTCATTTTCAAATAATAAAAATGTAAAATTAATAATATTAATAATAAAAATATCATTAAAATAATAATAATAATAATAATAGACTATAGTAATAATAATAACAATAATAATAATAAAATAGTAATAGTAATAATAATTATAATACTAATAATAATAAAAATAAAAATAATATAATTATAATTATTAATATGAATAATTATTAATAAATATAAGTATAATAATAATAAAGGGGCAAAACGGTAAAAAAAAAAGACAGAAATCTCAATTTTGACATCTATTTGAAATAGACGTATGCTTCTTCTCCAAAAAACATAACTTGAATTTTTATTTTAGACGTTTCATGTCTTTTTGTCTTTTTTTTTTCTATAGAAAGTAGATGGACTACCAAACGGTCTAAAACGTGAAAACGTCTTCCCAAATAGACGTATAGATAAGTAGACTTGAAATTTAGACATTTCAAACAACACCTAATTCAGTTAACCAAGAGTTTGAATCACAGCCGATTGCGATTGAACTCGGGGAGAGTTCAATCACACCAACAAGTCAACACGTGTCCTTGTTAACTCTTATTAACTGTAGTTAAGTTTCACGAACCCTTTTAGGATTCAATTAACTAACCTTCATTTTCAAAAAAATATTAGAAAAAAGAGAGATTCTCTACAACTTTCTATGCTAAATCTTCAACTTCTTCTTTTTGAATGATTAATTTCGTTCTTTCTACTAATAAAATTTTAGTGACTAACTTATGAGATTTTCAAATCATGAATCGCTGGGAAAAAAAATGTAAATGCATGAGTATATCCTTTATCCTTTTTCTTGTTTTGTCTTGTTTCCCTAAAATCAAAATAATCAGTTGCAAGAAATTGAGGATGTATGTATACGTGTCAAAACTATTTCTTCTATTATTTATACAATGTTTAGGGTCTTAAGGTATATTTTCTTGTTTAGGAATTAAGTGGTTTATTATAAAAAAAGGTTTAATGTCTAATTTAGCAAGTTAAGTCATTAAATCTAAAGCATCACATGTTTATTATAGATATATAGTATTAGCCAAAATTTTAATTATAGACGCTTAACCCAACCTGACCCAACCAGTGTTGAGCTTAAGGTTGGGAGATGAGCTCTAGGTTGGGCTTGTTAAGCACACCAGGTTGAAAGTAAGGTTAGCTTGTGCTACAGAGAAACTATTATTATGCTCTTAGGGTATACTCGTCCTTACGTTTCATACATATCTTATAGTTGAAAATAATGATCGCCAGCCTTTTGCTTTTATAATCTTTTTATAACTTAATATTGAGGAAGAAACGATATTTTCTTGTGAAAAACGAAAATTGTTCCTCATTTTGAAAGTTATTATCTTGTTTGGGTTCATATTAAAAATTATTTTGTAAAGTCAGGGAGGCATTTTTCCCTTGACTCATGGCTATGAATTTAAATAGATAAATATAATAGTATAATTTTTTTTTAATTCAAAGGGGGCAGCTACCGTGAAAGTTTTAAATTTCGGTTATATCGGCGATTTTGGTCCTCCTACCTGAATCAAAATTTTGAAAATTTCGAATTTCTCGATGAAATTTTGGTATTTTTATTTTTCAATATTTTATTAAATTTAATTATTTTTACAAAATTTCAGTCGATATTTAAGAAAATTCGGTTAAAATACTATTTTATTAAAATTTTATATAATTATTTTATTTATTTATTTTTTTGAAATATCAACAAATATTTCAGAATATATCAGAATATTTTGGAATTTTATTTTTATAAAATAATAACTATTTAAAAATAAATTTATGAAATTTAACCAAATTTCTGAATTTTCACCCTGAAAATCTGAGATTCTAAAATATGCTTTTTTTCGATTTCGGGGGTGGGAACGAAACCGGGATATCAACTCTTGTCTAGCCTTTCCCATGGTGCCTTTCAAATGTTAAAATAGTGCAATTAATTTTTTCAAAAAGTTCATGGGGGGTAGCTGCCCCTGGCTCCTCCTTTAATATTAAGTTCAGATATGCAACTATAATATTAGACATAACTAATTTATTTGTTATATATAGCGATTGAATTCGAATCATAGCCAATTATTTGTTATATATGGGGATTGAGTTCCAATCATAGCCAATTGTGACTGAAGTCAATCACATATGTGGCAAACCACTATCAGAGGATAGCAAAATGGTGGAAAAATTCAAATTCAAATTTTTTGCTCTCCTCCAATAATGGTTTGCCACATATGTGATTAAATTCAATCACAATTGGCTATGATTCAAACTCATAGGGATTAGGTGGGTAGGTGAGGGTTAAGGAGTTCCTTATCGAGTAGGCTTTGGTTTACTTTACTTTTAAGTTTTACCCAATTATAAACGGGTCAGGGTTTGAAATGTTGTATGTTTTCACCCATACCCGATACAAGCTCATGTGGCCATCCTATTCCTACCTTATCTGTGCAGCTCCAGAACAAAGATAAATCCTTAGAAAAATTCAAAGAGGTTGAAATAAATAAGAGAATGAGCTAGAATCTTTCTCACCTGTAAAACAGTCTTCTTATCCACTGCCTTGAAGTCATCTCTAATGTAAAGAAGAGCACCTGAAATTACTCCTGAGAACCCAAAAATCGTGAAGAACATGAGCCCCAGGTCCCAAAAAGAAATTAAGAAATAAGAAGAAAAAAATAAGATATTTGTAAAACATTTTTTTTATTTTCAAGCTTGAAAGCTTCAAGAACAGACTAAAAAAAAGATCACTGCCTCTTATCTTCACAGCTACTTAGAAAAATCTCTAATTATAAACAGACACTCCCTTTTTCAGTAAAAACACAGTCATGGGTTATTAGTAAGTTTGGATAATTCACCATTAAAACAAAAACTAATACACATACCAGTATCGTAGCCGAAGAGCAGACCGCCGATCCCCGCAGAGAAAGCGAGACGAAGGACATAAGGGTTCCTCCATGCCAAAGAGAAACATTCCCTGAAAGCCGAGGCATCGGTCGGGTGAATTCCTCCCTCCATGTATTGGTAGTAGGTATTTTTTTTTTTTCTTTTCAATACAAGGATGTTTGAAACAAACTCTAAAGAATAGGGAGGTATTTGATGGGTATTTCTGGTACTAATTGGCTTAAATTCACTAAACTGAACCGTACCACTAGCTTATATTTGTAATAATGGAGATTAAGAGAATAGAAAGAAGATCATCATGAAAATGGAAGAAAAGGGAGGAAGAAGGAGAAGGAGAAAATCATTATGAGATTCTGGTTATTTTTGGGGTAGGAAGAGAGTGAGGAAGAGAAATGGGGGAGAGAGGATTATCTAGTGGTGATGAGAGAGGATACTATAAGAATCCTGCAAAGTCAACAGTCAACACTCTTGTGTCTCTTTTCTTCTCTCATGTTTCTTCTTTCTTCTCACTTCACTGCTAAAAAATAATGAGATAAGCAATAAGTAGGCCCAAAGGCTTCAAAAAGAGGTGAAAGGGGGGAGAGAGAAAAGGGTCACTGCATTGGCAATCCAGGGCTTCTACCTACAGAAATCCACACATGGTCATCAATTTGGACGGCTCAGATGTTAGAAAGAGCCCATAAGGGGGTTGCATTGTAAAGTATCAAGCATGCAAGGTGTAGGGAATCCTGTAGGTGCAGAGAAGATGCCTAGACTATCTGTATTCAAAACTGGACTTATGAAATGATTGAAATAAAGTTTAAAAAAATGGCTTGATTAGGAGATAGTTTTATAGGGTGAAAAACTGAAAATGACAAGATAATGGTTGCATCTGATTATTATTACAATTATTTTCCAATTTTTTAACCAAGATAGTTGCAAAAACAAATTTAGAAAAAAGGGAAGGCTTGGGTAGACCCCACCATCTAAACCAAAGGTGGTGTAGAGCCAGGATTTTTGCCCGGGGGGGGGGGCGCTAATGGCAAGGTGTGGGGGTTCGGGGGCTACACCCCCGAAAAAAAAAATTAGTGCCAAGTTTGTGGGTCATCTCGTCTCTTTGTCCGTTGGTAAAGAAAATAGTTTTGAGAAGTGATGATTAGCGGACCAGCTGCTTAACTTACCGTTGTGTCCTCGTCCCTTTTAACACTCTTTTAATCCCAATTAAGCTTATCAAAATTAAATTTAAGATTTTTATTGTTTTTTTCTTCTAAAAAACTAGGTTTGATTGCTTAACTCTATGGGTGAGTGAATCTTAACCACAATTGGTGAGTGTTAAAGAGGGTCGTGGACCAATGAGAACCGGCCATTTCATTACATGATGGAAAACACCGGTAATTTAAGCATTTTCATATGCCTACGCCATCTTAAATTAAATAATATAAATATTAAAAAAAAAATTCTTCTCAAAATGTTCAGGGGGGCTTAGATCCCCTACCACCACCCGGCTTTGCCCTTGCTCATTGGCCACACCCACATTACACTATACAATAAACAAAAATCCCAAAAGTTGAGGGGGGGGCTTCAGCCCCCCCGGGCCCCATGTGGCTCCGCCCCTGTGTAGAGCCAAACCTTTTTTTTTTTTGGTGTAGAGCCAAATCTCGACCACATATTTCTTTCACCTAAAATTGGAAGGTTGTGATATGGGGGATGCAGCATTACCATTAAATGCTTATTCCACAAAAAAATGTACCCCAAGTTTCTGCTCTTTGTTAGTATGTATGAAATTGAAAATCCAAAATGGTATATGATTGTCAAGAAAATTTACTTTGGTTTATAGTTTACATGGCACACATCTTGGATAGATCCCAAATCATTTTTGATACCTGATTCCACTTACTAATAAAATTGGGACATTTGTCGGTTAACTTTTAAACCTGAATCTCTAAACCAAGCTTATAGGAGAAAGGCAGGCCCACACTTTTTTTTTTTCTAGGTAAACATGGATATATTGGGTCAGACTTAAACTAGTCTCACATAATGCAAATCTCTAACTCACATATCTAATACTGGGAAAGCCAAGATTCAATCTCAAGACCTACGGTTTAGGAGGGCCCACACTTTAAAAAAGGATATATGTCTTCTGTTTTTCACTAGTGAACGTGAGATCAGAACAAATGTGAAATTACGGGTACGGCTCCATTTGGAGGATTTGCACTGTAGTTTGCACGGCAACACAAGTTTGAATAATTGGCACCTTCAAATACACCACTCGTGAAAAATAACATGGATAGGTGAACAATGAATAAACCTTAAAGGTGGTTCCGGGTCATAGAGTGCTACCATCCAGTCCCATCAACGACCTGCTGAATGCTACTAGAAAGGAAAAATTACAAAAGAGAAATGAAAAATAGCGTTTGCTTGATCTCATTGGTCTATGCCCTCTTTTAATTAAAATTCACTCACCCCTAAGATTCATCCATTCAACCGTAGTTTTATTTTTTAATTTTTGTTAAACTGAACCATAATTAAAAAAGAGTTAAATTGATACGGGGAAGCTACGGTCAGCTTGGAAGAAGACCTCGCAATCCCCTTCTCTGGACTCATTATAAATTTTTTTTACAAAAAGGCGAATGTTGCTTTGCCTAGGATCTAGAGCTATTTTAAGGAACAAAAAAAATAATTTTGCTCGATTTAAGTTCTTTGGAGGAGATTGATCCTCAGGGAATTCCTCTTTTGTCTTTGAAAATTCTAGTTCCCTTTTGCCTCCACAAAATATACAAATGAAAATCACTTGTGAGTATAAGGGGAATGTTAGCCTCAATTTCGCCACACATAAAGACTGTTAAGGTAGTAGGATAAATTATTTTATGTAGGCTTACCATAAAATTATTGGTCTATGCCAATTGCAATTGAATTCAATTGCATATGTGTCAAATATGGATAGGAAGAAAATGAAATTGAATTTGATTTTTCCACTTTTTCCCTCCTCCAATCCATTAGTGACATATATGCAATTTAACTCACTCAATTGCAATGGGCTATGAAACTGATCTCTAGCCATAGATATTGGCTTTATTTGACTCGACGGCTTTTGCAGTGGTTGAAAAAATATTTCAATAATAATTATGAACCTCTCCATTCACTTTCATTTAACCTTTTGTTTTTGGTGAAATAATTTAACTTACTGTAAAATCAGTTGAGCAAAACCGATAAACATATAGTAGAGAACTAGCATCTAGGGAAGCCAGAGTCTAATGTATATACATTCAGCCATCGGCCTCCGAGTTTCAAGAGTGCAAATCTTCTTAGTCGGCACCTATTATGAGATTTGATATTAGGGTCAATGAGATGTTTACAATTCACGTAACTTCATTTAATGCACAAAATTTCCATCATAACGGAGGTTCAAAAGGTTTTGTTCAAATAATGGGTGAATAAGTAAATCACCATTAATCCCGAGGGTGTAGCCCAGTGGTCACTTGAACGAATTGTAAACCCGGAGGTCTCGAGTTCAATTCCTGACTGTCCTTACTAACGGTTGCATGGGATGGGGGTATTCCCTATGTAACCCATGGGATTAGTCTGAGCTTTCAAGGCTCAGGATATCCACGGTTATAATGACCATTAGTTTTGTTTAACCAATTTTGTTTGGCATTTGGTCTTCAGAGTCATGTGTCCCATTCTCCCCTTTAATGTATCACATTCGTCCATGTCCTCCTTTTTTACATCTACTAACTAACTTTGGTTAAGATTCATTCACCCTTATGGTCCATCTATTTAACCATAGTATTTAGAGAAAAAATTATTGACTTTAGGTTGATTAAGCTTAATCATAGTTAAAAGGGGTTCTACAAGCCACCATGTCACGCCCCAAAATCCCGCCTAAGAGAATTGAAAACTATGACACGTGACTTACTTGACTTAATTCATTTAATGAGCTTTAAAGGCATACAAAAATCTGAACTAAGATATTTCTTCAATTGAATAACATTTAATACATCAACTGAACATCAATTAAACCTACAACTAAACTGAACCTACACATTCTGAGTCATCCTCGTAACTCTCAACTCTTTAATTAAACATATCAAATCTAAATATCTCAATTTAAAAACTAAAACATAATAAACTAATTACAATCCCTCTGAAATTTAAACAATTTCTAATAAACTAAAATCGAAATCCTGTTTCTCTTTGAGATGATCACCTGTAAGATCTTCCTTACGTACTTCTTTTTAACTCAAAACTCCTGCGTACAGTTATTAAATCTTGAACATGCCGACAACAACAGTCATCGGCTGAGTAACAAGTTACCCCGCGTATATATAAATTCATAGCTAACAATATTTAATACAAAACGTAATTTGGAATTTAACATGACAAGTGATCATTTAAATAATTCAGAGTGCGGAAGCATAATTCAATTTTGATTTTTTCATGTGCTCACTTGTACTTATCTTGTTTGTCTTATTACTTGACTTTTTCTTTCTGATTTGACTTATTTTTCTTGTCTTATTTTTCTTACTTGTCTTACTTTTCTTTGAGATATTTCTTGAAGCTAGATAACTAGTACCCTTGAAAACTTGTCTTGAAGCCAAGTACTAGCATCCTTGTTGTGTGCATGGGATCTTCCTACCCACTTTCACAATTATATGTTTTGACTTGAGTCGCCACCTATTCATTCTTAGGGATAGGTCCCGGGTATTTGTTTGTTTGGATAAGGCAAATGGTCTAATCAGAGTTAAGGTAAGTGGTTCGATTAAGCCCTGAGGAAGGTGTTAGGCACCCCAAGACCCCCGTTTTATAACGGTTACCTACTCCCTAAACTTAAGCCAATTATAATCTCAAAGTTTAATTAGAATGTCCAAAGTTTTTAAGTGAGTGCTAATCCAAGAAAAATAGAAAGCTAGATGGCTAGGGTCGAACCCGAGTTGAGTTGCCTACGTACTCACATGGTGAGATCAGACCGAGCGTAGTTCTGGCATATGAGCCCGTGCCGAGGCTAGGGGGGAGTGTGTGTGTGCATAGGATGGTCAAAGGGTCTAGCCTAGAAGGCTATGGTTTAGTTGACCGGGGAGGTCAAGTGCACAAGTGTTAAGTCTAACCGCGGTTAGAGGGTATTTATCCATGGTTAGATGAGCTAACCAAAGCTAAGGAGGTCCTACAAGTCTCTTTTTGGTCTTTTTGTATTTTTTGTATTTTTTGAGATTTTTGAATGTTTTTTATATTTTGGTTATATTTGAATGTTTTTGGTGTTTTGAGATTTTATCATGTTTTTGGTATTTTGAGATTTTATCATGTTTTTGAATTTTCATATAGGTAAGGTTTTGACAAACTTAACTAAAGTCAAATTTAGTCCAAGAGTTTGGCTAAAAGATTATAGTTTAAGACATAAAGAGGGATGTGCCTTATGAATAGTAAATGGTCTATTACCAACACCTATTTTGTTGGATTGATGTTGATAATAGATCAAATACCATTCTCTTTAGTATGAAACATTTTTAAGAATGTCCTCTTTAAGTCCTTACACCATCATTTATCTTAAGTCCTTAAACCATCACCTACCCATTCAACATAGAACATAAAGGAAAAATAAAGAAATGAAAGAAAATGAAAACTCATCATCTCCCTTTTAAGGTGGTTCATTTACACCATTATCAATGATGTAATGTTGCTCTAAAGAATGTTAGGCAGGGGATGAGCTTTCACAAAAAATTCTAGAAAGAGGACTAGAATCTCAAAAAAAAACAAAATGAAAAAGAGAGGTATAACTTTAGCTTCCACTCTCTATGGGTCTACCCATATCCACACTTGTGGGTACATAAAAAAGAAGAAAATATGTACATGGAAAGGAAAAGAAAAAAGGAGCATCTCCTTGCCTTTGATATGAGGTCCCTCTACACCATTAGATTGGTGTAGAGAGACCCAACTATGCTTGAGAAATGAGAGATCAAGAAGAGAGAACCAAATAAAAAAAAGATAAAAAAAAAGAGAAAATGAAAGAAGGAGTGCCTACTCCTCCAAGAATTCTTCTTCAATGCTCCAAGGGGTAGGGTTTTAGAATGCACAAAGGAAGAGAGTTAGTGAAGAACTCTAAGCTTTTAGTCTTAGAATTCTTTCCAAACTCTAAACCTTAATTTCTTCTCCCTTCTTCAAACTCAAGAGAAACACAAGTGGGTGAGAACCTTCAAGGGGTCTTGAAGGATGGATCTAAGGAGCTAAAAGATTGATATTTATAGGAAAACTAAGAGGTTGGGATGTGTCTTTTACATGGGGGATAAAAGGAGCTAGTGGGTAAAGACTTGAGTGTTGTAAGGTGAGTTGATAGATTGAGTGTTGTAAGGAGTGTAAGAGAGTTGATGGTTGAGTATTGTAAGGGGTGTAAGAGAGGTGTAAGAGAGTTGGTGGGTTGAGTGAACTATGAGTTATATGGGTATGAGTTCTAGGATATAGGGTGTAAGAGAGGTGTAAGAGAGTTGGTGGGTTGAGTGAACTATGAGTTATATGGGTATGGGTTGGTGTAAGAGAGGTGTAAGAGAGTTGGTAGGTTGAGTGAACTATGGGTTATATGGGTATGGGTTGTAGGATATAGGGTAGGTGGATATGGATATATGGATTAGGTCTTATGAATCATGGGTTATTAGTAGATGGGTCATGGGTTATGATTATTGGATTTTGACTATGACATTTGGGCTTAGGCTATGGAAATAGGCTTTGGCTTAGGCAATTGAGTGATTGGATATTTGGGCTTGACTACTTGGGTTGGGTAATGAAATTAGGTAATTGGGTTTGATTGAGTTGTTTAGGTATAAGTTTGGTCAAATGGGCTTGGGCTTTGGGTATACCTAGGGCTTATTAGGGTTAGGCTAGGGCTACCTAGGGTTTGGGTTTATGACTACCTAGGGTTAAGCTTAGGTTAACTAGGGTCTTAACTAGGGTTTAGTCCTATGGTTAAGGGTTTACCTAGGGTTTGGTTTGGACCATGGCTAAATTAATTAACCACGGTTAAGGGGTGTAAAAATAGGGTGCTGACACTTGTTTTATTTACTTTTTTCGTGAATAAATCAAACAATATACACTATGCAATAACTTAAAATAACTCTACCCCATATATTGAGTAGAGATTAACATATACCCTACTTTTTGAGGTACCACACAATATACACATTATCCAGTGTATACGGCTTGTCTATACATTATTTGGTGTAAACGGCTTGTCTACACATTCGCTGGTGTATACGGCTGGTCTTGCCTTAATCATAGGCCTATGGGTACTTCGATCAATGCAAAACTCAATCATGCATAATGCTTGTGTCCTTGTGTACTTGCATATTACTTGTCATCTTGTTTATTCTAATGCTTGTTCGTGTTTAGATTTTGTGAATCCGTATGCGTGAAATAAAAATGCTTGAAAATTATACATACATTTAAACATGTAGGGGTTCTCATAATGATCAATATTAAAACATAGATTTGTCAAATAAAATAAGAGACAATTTTATTTATCGTGTCTAAATTTTCAATGCACAATCATAATCAAATAAATCTCACGGACTCTAATTTTTATAACACATCATGATCTCAAGCAAACTTATAATAGTTTCATCAATTATGAACATCATCTCCTTCCTCTATTCTCATCATTCATACACCACAAAATCAATCACTTTCCCATTGTTGATATAAAATTAAAATCATGAAGAATATCTCTCACAAACAATACTTTTCACAAAGAAATCACTATCTAGAACATTTTCTATTCATCGTATATACTGTCCATAAGATAATTAAGATCTAAAATTCTATAACATCATATATAGATTTTTCAAGGGAAAATCATGATTTAAAACATCACAAAATCATCATATATATTTTTCCATGGGAAAATCCGGGTATAAACATCATAAAATCATATTTATTTTCTATAATAGATTGAAACATTAAAAACATATTTACTATTGTTGCTCTTGCTTTAGTTCTATTATTTCATCATATTTATATCAAAAATCCCTTTATTAATAGGAAGGGAGTCATATTTACCTTTCACGATCACTTCCCTACGATCACACGTTTGTGGATGGAATAGATCTAAGCTTTTTCACCATTTCTCATTGAAAAACCTTTAATCTCCCCTTTTGGATCTCTCAAAAATCCCTTCTCTCGCTCTCTTTTAGGTCTAAAAAGTTTTAGAAACCCTTAACCCACATGTATAAGGGATATTTATAATGTTGGAAACTCTAGGAAAGGTAAAAAAAGGTCAAAACATCATGTTTTCTTGAAAAAATCCCGTTCTGGGCGATCAATCGCCGGTGGTGGGCGATCGGTCGCCCTCCCCCTTTTTTTTTCAAAACCTATCTTCAATATTTTGGCCATAACATTTGACTCGATTATCAAAATTGGACGATTCAAGTTGCGTTGGAACCGTTATTCGAAGGGGAACAATTTTCATGTTTTAGAAAATTTCTAATTCTTCTTTATTCATGGACCAAAATACCCCTAAAGCTGACTGGTCTGCAATGGGTTGCGATAGCTCAGATTTGCAGCAAACCTGGTTTCAGAAATCTAACTTTTAACCTAACTCCGACAAAGAATCTAGAAAAATGATAAACATGAACCTTGAAGAGGTTTCTAATACATTTTCAAAAAATCAAGAATCACTCGATTCCGATTTGCGGCGATAAAACTATGACTTCTTCAAGTTGAGGTCATGTTAAGATATTCCTTTTTAATTCATCTTTTAGGAACACATGTATTTAACATCAGGTACATATTTCAAGAAATTCATATCAATGGCACGAAAGTTAATAAACTAAATTTTGGGTCTCTACACACCACATGTCTCTTTTAACGCCCATTAACTGTGGTTAAGATGCATTCACCCCTAGGGTAAATTTGGTTTTCAGAAAAAAAAAGTAAATTTTTTTAAACCTTAGGTTGATTATGCATAACCACAGTTAAAGGGAGCTTTACAAGCTGCCACGTATCCATTTTAACAATCACTAACTATGGTTAAGAATCACTCACCTCTAGGGTTCATTCCTATAACCTTAGTTTTTAGAAAAAAAAAAAAAACCTTAGGTTGATTATGCTTAACCACAGTTAAATGAGGCTTTACAAGCTATCACGTGTCTTTTTTAACACCCACTAACTCTGGTTAAGATTCACTCACCCCTAAGGTTCATCCATTTAACCTTGGTTTCAGGAAAATATATATATATTTATATGTACACAGGGATGGAGTTAGGATTTTCTAGCAGTGGGGGCACCGATGGTTTATTGAAAATAGTAATAATTGTTAATGGATTTTGTGGAGGAAGATTAGTTGGTATGAAATATTCTGGTTTTAGGGAGATGGAAGTTTGGGGGAGTAGCCCCTTGGGAAAAAATAATGATGACTAAGTTCTTGAGCCGTTTCGACAATATATTTGTACCTATTGTATGAGTATTGTTTCTCCTTGTTTAGGAGACAGATGTTCCATTGCCTAATGGCTATGCCCACTTAAATAATAAAATGAAATTATATAAAAGATATGTTTTGTTTTCAAATTTATAGAAGACAGTTATCTCATTGCCCAATAGGTATCCCATATTAAATAATGAGAAATGTTTAACTTATCTAGTGTTGTCAGAACCGGACTAGACCGACTGGTTGAACCGGAAAAACCAGGAACCGGTCCCCTCACCAGTTCCCAACCCCCCCCCCCCCTCCTCAAAAAAAAAAAAAAAAAAAAAAACAAAAACTGGGCCTAATTAAAAACCGATCATTTTTGTCAAAACCGGAAGAACCGACCGGTTGAACCGGTGGTAAAACATGTTGAGAACCGGTCAAAACCGGCCATAAATGAGTAAAAATTAGAAAAAAAAATATTTTTTTAATAAAAAAGGACAAGGTTGAATTGAACCGGTGGTCAAACTAGGAACCGGCCACTCAACCGGTTTGATGACTGGTCTGGTTCTGATAACATTGAACTTACCACCTCGTTTGACTATTTAGTCAAATGTGCGATCCGCATTGGTCCATGCCCTCTTTTTTAACACTCGTCAACTGTGGTTAAGATTCACTCACACTTAAGGTTAAGCAATCTAATCTTAGTTTTAAAAACAAAAAAAATAAAAATAAAACTTTTAACCTTAACCATAGTTAAAGGGGTGTTTAAAGAGACACGTGGACACAATACATAGTCAAATGCGTGGTGTGCTAATCACTATGTACCCTTAAATAATCTTTACTATTATAATGTGAGAGGCAGGTGTAAGTGTAACCTGATTTTTCGGAAATTCCCAAAATACCCTTATATAAAACAAAACTTTGATATAATGTTTTACTTTAATTCCCAAACTACCCCTTACTCATCTATCTATTTAAATAATAGAATCACAGCCAATCGCGATTGAACTCGGGGAGAGTTCAATCGTACCAGCGGGTTAACACATGTCTCTTTTAACTCCTATTAACTGTGGTTAACTCCTTCCCCTCGCTCTCACGTTCATCGCACGTGTCACCCACTAGTATAGTATAATTTTTAGGGGACAACTGCCCCTTTCCCATGATTATGCGTAATTAAATACTTAAAAAACTTAACATCAAAAATATGAGTGTGGATACTGTCCATTTGAAATTGAACTTGGATAGTTCAATCACACTCACATAGCCCCCTTTTAACTCTAGTTAAGAACTTTTAATCCTTAAGGTTAATTTTTTTTTATATAAAACAAATGTTAGATTGTTGAACTCTACGGGTTACTGAATCTTAACCATAGTTGATAGAGATTAAAAGGGACACATGTTGACTTGTGGGTGGGATTGAACTCTGGGAGAGTTCAATCACGATTGAATACTGGGAGAGTTCAATCACGATTGAATATGATCTCAACTCAACAAAAAAAAAACCAAAGTTTATGGGACACTGCCCCCTTCGGCCATCCCCATAGGTATACATTAAAAAAAAAATATCCAAAAGTTCAATGGGGGCACGTGCCCCCACAGGCCCCCATCTGGCTCCGCCCCTGTATAAATATTAACCTTAGGTTAATTATGCTTAACAACAATTAAATGGGGACGGATACGATAGGCAGTTGAATCGTTACGTCCAAACGCCAAATGAAGCTGCTTAAAAAGAGACTGATGGCCATTTACTTATTTACCTTATATCTCAATAGAACCTTTTGAAACGCGGTTATGATGGGAGATTTTGTGCATTAAATGAAACTATGTGAGTTGTCAACATCTTCATTGAGCATGTGACCTTTAATACCAATTCTGGTATGTATCATTGTGCTGGTGAGGAAACACGGTTATTTACCTTTAAATCTGTTTTTTTTGGGTTAAAGATATCATGTAATACTCTAAACATACACACAAATGCTAAGGTGTCATAAGTGTAGTTTTAAGCATAGATAAACGGGGAATGCCCTTAAGGAAGGTATACTCAGTGGTATTCCTGTACATATGCTTCATGTGTTAGGTGTTTTTATAAAATCAATTTTCTTTTAAGAAGAGTGATATCCCAGTAGCATTCACTCCAAAAGTTTCCACGACGCAAAAGTGGCCATATCACGTGGAGATGTTTGATATTTTAAAACATTAAAAAAATAAAAACCAGAACATGTTTGACATTTGTAGCCACCAAATTGCGTCTATAGAAGATTTGTGACTAGGGCTAGCAATATCCTTCTTTTAATATTTTCAAAAGTGCCTCTCATACCCTTCTTAATAGACAAATTACCCCTCAACTTTGCTTACGAACTTGATAACATTCATGTCCTATATGTGAATGTTATCAACCCCTATATATATTACCAAACACCCCGTGCGTGATATGAGGAAAGACACAAAATTTAATAAAATATTAAAGAACATTATTTTAATAAAACAGTTGCTATATACAGACATCATTAATTCCATTTAAAGAAAATGATTTTAAATCAATAGTATTTGAATGAAGCCTTTTCCAAGAACTTCTGGATTGTATAATTAGCACGGTTACAGTTTGGGAAATAGTTAAAGTAGCCATGAAATCCATTTAGAAACCTAAGGCAAGGTCCAGCACCAACTACGGTGAGTATTTAAGAGGGGTTGTTGGACCAATGAACATATTTGCATTGGATTATAAATTATGAAAACCTTGATATTTTTATTATTTGATAAATAATTTGCACTTAATAAGTCATACACAAGAGATTGAATCACAGCCAATTGCGATTGAACTCGCCCCGAGTTCAATCACACCCACAGGCTAACACATGTCCCTTTTAACCTATTAACTATGTTTAAGATTCACTTACCCTTGGGGTTCAATAATATATATAACCTTTATTTAAAAAAAAAATAAATTAACCCTAAAGGTTAAAAATTCTTAACCAAAGTTAAATACTTAAAATAAAAAATTAACCCTAAGGATTAATAATTCGTAACCAAAGTTATATTGTTGAACCCCAGGGGTTAATAAATCTTAACCATAGTTAATAAAGGTTGAAAGGGACACGTGTTGGGGTGTGATTGAACTCTCCCTGAGTTCAATCACAATTGATTGTGATCCGATCTCTATACACAAATCTGGAAACTTTAGTATTAGTTAAGTATTTCATATTAATAAGCCTAAATAATAATAATTTTATTATTATTATTATTATTGTTGTTGTTGTTTTGTAGTAGTAGAAGTAGTAAGAATTATGATATATAAGAGAACAATCAGCCAAAGAATACACCTAATGATGGACTCACCCGAAGATGACCCAGAGAACAAAACAGGTAAACATGGGCACAAGTGAACATGCAAGAAAATTCGCATGAGAACAAATACATCCTTCGTTGGAGTTGATATTGCATGCTCAGAGTACTCCTCTCATTTTTGAACCCAAGCTCGAGAACACAACTCCGTTAACCCCGAGTTTAAGTACCCAAGCTCAACAACACAACCCCGTTAACCCCGAGTTTAAGTAAAACATTGAGAAACATGTCACTGGGTTGGGTAGGGCACTTCCATGAACATTTAAAAACTTAATTATATACAACATCCAAATCTCCATCTTCACATACATTTAGATTAGCTTTTTAGAATTTCACATCCACCGTAACCAAATGTCGTTCTCAACAACCAACTTCAGAAACCAATAAAATCACAACATTTTTTAATTAAAACAAGAGAGAGAATATAATAACAATCAATGGTTTCCAGAAGGTGGTGACAATATTCTGGATAATGAGATGCTCCAAGCAAATAAAAAAAGAGGTTATGGTGAGCATGATAGAAAAAGCTTAACGTATGATTTCATAAATGAAGAGTGGAGGGAAGGAGGAACGTGGGGTGGAGGAAGTTGTCTCCCAATGTAATGCTTAAACTCTATATGAATAGAAAGAGGAGGAACAGGAAGAAGTAGATCATGAGGTATGGGAGCATAAATTAAGAAGACATATTATATTTTAATTAAGTCATCAATTGGGGATAAATTTTAAAAAAAAATTATAATGACCATTTAATTAGGTAATAAGTGGGAAATAAATTATGCTCACCATTTAATTAAATAATAAATGGGGGATAAATTAGGAAGACATTATGCTTACCATTTTATTAGGTAACTAGCAAACAGCATGTGCGATGCACGGGTAAAAATAACAAAATATATTTAAACTAACTATTGTATGCCTTATACATTATTACAATGATAACTAAATATGAATAAAAAATATATATATATATATATATATATATTCTTGGAAAATTCTTGTTGAGAGTGGAGAAAATGAAAGCTGTTTTTTATTCTTTATTAATCCAATAAACAAGAGAGATGATGCTAGTATCTTTTTGTATTAGTGGATTGACAGAGATAGAGACGTCTGGTGAGCCCTTTTTTGAACAAAACCCAGCTCTGATGAAACTCGAAAAGAAGTGATCCACACGACAATTCATTTCAATCCTCAAATATGGAGGATATACAAAATTCATATATTAATTTTATCTTCCTAATGACAAAATATTTGCAAATAGAAACGTGTTCAATAAAGGATGCGAAAGTATACAAACCAATAGATATTGCTAATTTGTTTCTTACATGTCAAAAGAAAAAAATCTCTTATTTACATAAGGTAATCAACCTCTAAGAATCTATGTTCAAACTCATTTTCCCTTAATCTTATATCCAATATCCATATTACACACCAAGGCTAGGTTATCAAAAGTCAAAAAAAGAAAAACTTTTAAGGTAACCAACCTCTAAAAATCTATGTTCAAATTCATCTTCCCTTAAGTTTATATCCAATATGCATGTGTTAAGATTGCACAACAATCCATATTACATACCAAGGCTAGGTGGCCGAAATGCTGAACCCAAGAGGCGAATTGTTATAACCAGTTCAACAAATCTAGAGAAATAAGAAAACAAGAAACTAAGCAATCGCACAAAAGAGACAAGATATACGTGGTTTGGCAAGGTGCCTACGTCCACGGGAGAAAATGGCAAGAAATCCACTAAGAATACGGGAGAAAATAGTGTACAGTAGCTCTCTCTAAACCTCTCTTACGAAACCCTCGAAAAACCCCCACACATTGCCTATTAATCGGGTCACTCGGGTCGCACACCGGGTCATCAAGGATCCGGGTAAGATCCACACCAACTTCCCAACAAAACCCATATATAGAATTTGAGCCAAAACTCACACGAATATCGCACCAATAAAGCCCAGTTATCGCAATGAAGTATGGGAGCTTCATGACGTGATCATCCCTATAAAGAACATAGACAACCTACAAAGATTTAAAGCAGCATATGGTTTAGTTCAGTATTGAAGAAGTAGGAAATTGTAAGAGAGAATAGCCCCCAAGTGCACAATTTTATATACATATATAGGAAACAACCAATGTGGATTAAACTTCGAGAATGAATTACCAATTGATATTTAGAGAAACTCAATAAGAAAGGAAAAATGAAGTACTTTTTTCCTAACCCATTTCCTTAAATTGATCTTACCTTTAGAGCCTGGTCAGCCAAAATGTTAAATCTCATCATTAAGAAATTTATGTATTGCAACGCCCATGTGAGGGATTAAGATCTCCTACCTATGTTGCCTCCACACCGTTACCTTTCTGTGGTATGCAACTCTGTTCAAGAAGAGTCTCACTTTGTGACGATTGGAGCGAGAGAAGATGGAGATGGTGGATGCAATGTAATGAATGTAAAGTTACTACTGAGTTAAATGAGGCAAAAAGATGAAAAATGGAGATTTACTAATAGGGTGAATGAAGACAAAAAGATGAATATGGGGAATGGGTTGGAGGCGTTATAGATGGGGAAAATTAAGAGGTCCGTCCCACCATGCTAATGAAGAAGAGGGAGATGTACTTGGGCTCACTTGGTGACGATTGGAGAGAAGATACTTTGCCATTGTGTCCACGATGAGGATAGAGAGATTAGTTTTAACATTGCTTAAGTGACATCCTAACTAAAGAGAGAAAATGAGAGAAGTCTTGAGAGAGTGTCACGTCACTAAAACAATGTCTTGCTTATAGTAGAAGACTATAGATAAAGTCATTTAATTTTTCTTTCAAAATTCTCTTCTAAAAAAAATTGGAGAAGGAATTGGACTCTTTGTATTCTTAGTTAATGATAAGATACACATTTATTCATTCTCCATTTAATTTCTCTCTCTCAAATTTATGTCATTCAAAAAAAATTGCCTAAGGAGTTTTTTTTGGCGAAAGAGTTGGACTCTTGGTATTCTTAGTCAAAAAAATAATATATAGTAAGGAACATGAATTTTTTTTAGCAATAGTATTTATTACTAATTATGTGAGGTGCATAACCCCTTCTCATAATAAGGGTATTTATTAATTAAGTATGATTTTAAGAGAAAAAGTAATTAAATGAGAGTTGACATGTGGCAACAACATGAAGCAAGAATGGAGGCTTTTGAGACATGCCACATGGAACCAACCAATATATAGTATTAGTATAGAACTAGTAAGAAGCCCGTGCGATGCACGGAAATGTCAAAAAGAAAAACTTCTATGAGAATATTAATTTTAATATAATAGTTTTAAATTTATTAACTTGAAATACGATAAATGTGGTAGATTTAAGAAGAATGATTTAAAATATTTTTTTTGGTACAGAAAATAAAAATATTAATGAAATCAATTCGAAGATGGTAAGGAGATGCATCCATATGTAGATCCCTTAAGCGAAATATATTTATACATATGTAGTCCTTGGAGTTGCAGCTCAATAGGGTTACATAAATGAACCTTGTGATTGTTAATCTCCCAATCAGTTTCAAATGTCATTGACAGAGATTGCTAATCCATTGGATGCTTGAACATCATCATCCCCCACAATATAATTCAAGACTTGTGGTTTGAGCTTGAATTGCCCAGTCTTAAGCTGAGATTATGGTCGGAATCAATTATCTGGACATTGAATCCAGTACATGTACACACTTTTATTTGAAAAGTCGAAACCCCCTAAGAAAAAATAATGTTGCATCTTCAATCAATTACCAGTGGAATTGAGCTCACTTTCAAAGATTTGAGATCAAATTTGGCCAGGGCCTCATTTTCACTGAAATTAATCAAATATTTATTGTTACAGAAGATTAATAGTAAATTTGAATACCAAAAATAATTATATATATATTTTTTTTGGTTAAAAAAATTTATTATAATTGGTCGTTACTATTATGCATTAAAAGGTATGGCAATTAAAGTACACAAATTAACATCAAAAGTGCAATATATGGCTGCTTCTGAAAAACTTGGGAGGTATTTTTGAAGGAGCAATAGTTTGCTCCACTGGTCCATGCTCTCACAAAGCCAACTCAACTTCCATGAGCTCTAGTTATTTTTTTTTTAACTTCAGTGGTTAATTTTTTTTTTTTTCATTTTATAAAAACCAAAGGTAGATTGGTGAATCCTAGGTGTGATTGAATCTTAAACACAGTTAAATAGAGTTAAAAAAAGGGACACATGGCATTAAAATGGGATCGAGATGCACCTCCTCGCATCACCACCGAGGAGGTGATTATTTTCCTTTTAGGAGGGGGCAAGAGCTTAACGATAAGAGTCTTTCCCCATCTGCATGTCTAAGGAAGGGAACGGAAAGTGATATCAAGCAAATTAGCTTGTCCCCATAAGTAAGTCTAAGGAAGGGAACGGAAAGTGATATCAAGCAAATTAGCTTGTACCCATAAGTAAAAAAAATAAAAAATAATTAATCAAAGAACTCATGGTTAAAAAACACTTTTTTCTTTTTTTGCATAAGTATAATTTTCCTTTTTGCATTGCATACATATCAAAATAATCTTGTTTTCCACAATCCCTGCACCAAGAAGAAACATAGAGAACCATATGATTGAAGAAAAGAAAGAAGTGAGAAAACATAAAAAAGGAAGCTTCTTTCAGAAAAACATATATGCAATATGGCAAAAATTCACCCCACGTGGTGAACCCGTAATAGGGAATCCTACATCACCTGTATGGTCTCCATTTATAACTCGGGAAAAACTGTCGGCTCACCACCGAATCAACCCATAAGAGAAATGCTTGTAAGCTTCCAAAGATTGCAGATTGCACATCACCTACCTCTCTCTCTCTCAAAAGCAAATTATCAATGAAAAATGGCCTAGATGGGGATTTGTAATTTTTCGCATCAAGAGTCTAACCCTTATGGGCACTCCATTTCTCTCTCTATGGCTGGCAATGAAGGATCTTAATGGAGTGTAGAACCGTTACACATTCCTAGAAGTTGTAATAGATAGTAGTGAGTTTGAATTGTTACAACTTTGAAATGAGACAATTGAGTGAACCGTTATCCTTCCTATAAGACATTGAAATGAGACGATTGAGTGAATTCGATTGAGTGAACTGTTATATGAAATATGAAACGGCAAGGAGTGAAGAGAGATGAATTGGGAGAATTAATGAGGGGTGGGGGGATTAACGTAGGCAAGGAGTGGAGAGATAAATTAGGGGAGATTAGTGAGGAGGGATTAAGGTGGGCAAGGAGGGAAGGTAGAGAAAGTGTTTTAATTGGTGAAATTAACGTTTTGGGGAGAGTGCTAGTTTTTTTTTAAAGAGAAAAGCAAATTTAAACCACTTTATAAAACATTTCTCACATTAAAGATTGGGTTTTTAGAGAGAGTGTGGGTCCCACCAATTGATTTTAAATTGATGATGTGGCCTTACAAATTAATGAAGAGGAGTCCTATGTGGCATCAAGAGAAATGATTATGTGGCATCCATAGAAACACACTAACTGTGATTTAGTATAGTAGATAGATAGAATAGATAGATAGATAAGTGGGAAATAAATAATGGTCACCCTTCCAATTAAATAATAAATGAAGGATAAGTTAGGAAGACATTTTAGTTTTCATTTAATTAAATAAATAAGGTGGAAATATCTAATTGGTTAGATTAGAAGGAATATGCCACATCAACAGACACGTATATTGGGACACAGCCAGGATTTTCTAGTAGGGGGCAGGCGATGGTTGATGGGGGTTCGGGGCGTAGTCCCCAATTTTTTTATTGACTAAGTTTTTGGGCCATTTCGTCCATACAATTTATACATATCTTATGCGAATTATTTTTCCTTGTTTACGAGACAACTATCCCCTTGCTCCATGGCTATGCTCAGTTAAATAATTAAATAACGTAATATAAAGATATTTTTGTTTATGAGTAATGGATCCATCGTGGTCATAAAATTTGTTAATGTTGCATTCCAAAAAAGGGGTCCAGTAACAAGAAAAAGTCAAAAACATGGGCTGGTCTTCTTTGGTTCCTACTTTTTAATACCCACTAATTGTGGTTAAGATTCACTCACCCTTAGGATTTATCCATTTAACCTTGATTTTTTTTAAAAATAATAATAACTTTAAGTTGGTTAAGCTTAACGACGGTTAAAGGGATTTAAATGGGAAGGCATTTAGTGATGTAGTCAAATGCGGGGTGGGCTAATCACTACTCTATATTTTTATATTATAGAGATAGATTTTTCACATGCGTGTTCCATGTTGAGTGGAATGTGCACTATACTTTTATATTATGAAGATTATTTTTCACATGCACGTTCCGTATTCAGTGGAATGTGCGAGCCTCCCCTACTTGACACGTCTCTTTTAACACCCATTAATTGTGGTTAAGATTCATTCACCCCTAGGATTTATACATCTACCCTTGGTTTTATTAAAAAAAAAAAATTAACCACTAAGATAATAAATCTTAACTAGGATTAAAAGGGACGCACAAAGAATCAATTGCTTTATATTATACATATAAGAAAATTACAATAATTTTTGGCGGAGCCATTATATATAAAATGTAGATATTATGCATTCTTAAGAAAATTTAAATTCCAAAAACGTTAGGGGGCCATGGCCTCCCCTCCCCCCCTGGCTGCAGCAGAAATGACGGGAAGCCCCATAAGCAATTATGTTTAGAGTTTAAAATAACGAAATGAAAACAATACTAAAATAATACAATTTATTTCAGTTCTAATACTCAATGTTGACTGGCATCCACCAATGAGGTGGTGCCTTAGGTTTGGAAATGGATTTCACGGGGTACGTTAACTATTTCCGGCACTAACATCTAATAGCTACTAGGCATTTATAACATTTAGTAGCTGGTGATTTACTACCATTAATTTTAATGAATTTAATAATTAATACAAAGGTAAAAATGCAAGGTTACAAAGTTCACTAGTCTAATAAACTTTGGCAGTTCATATCGTCTTTACTATATATAAAGAGGATTCTTCACATTCAAAATGTTGATTGAATCTTTTGTAATTTCAAAATTACCTTTTGCATAATGAGCCCTGAAAATACCATGCAAATTTGTAAAATTTCAAAACTACCCTTTGCATAATAAGCCCTTAACGTGATGAAATTTTGTAAAAAATTAAAATTACCCTTTGCCTAAGGAGCCCTTGAAATCGTAGATGAAATTTGATAAAATTACCAAACCACCCTTATCATAATCATTATCTTTACTATTATAATGCGAGAGAGAGCCGTAGCCTGATTTTTTTAAAATTCCCAAAATACCCTTATATAAAACTAAACTTTATTCAATGTTTTATTTTAATGTGTTAATGTTTTACTGTAATTTCCAAACCACCTCTTATCTATTTAAAGAATAGAATCACAGCCAATTGTGATTGTACTCGGGGGGAGTTCAATCGCACCCGTGGGTTAACACGTGTCCCTTTTAACTCCTATTAACTGTGGTTAACTCCTTCCTATCGCTCTCACGTGCATCGCATGTGCCAACTGCTAGTCATTATATAAGCCAAACACTTAATTAAATGTTTGTTTAGTTCCCATATTACCCCTCACTCGTCTATCTATTAGGCTTGGAATTCTCTACGGTTATAACCAGACTTCTTGGAGTCGGGTTACACCACTGAGGTCTCCATGTGTGCTTTTTAAAATTCTTTAACTGTGGTTAAGATTCACCACTCCTAAGGTTCACCCACTTATCATTGGATTTTAGGAAAAAAAATTAAACCCTATGAATGAGAGAATTTTAACTAGGGTTTAAAAAAATTAGTATTTTTTAAAAACTAATGATAGGTGGGTGAACTCTAGGGGTAGATGAATCTTAACCACAGTTAAGGGGTGTCAAAAGAGACACATGGTAACCTCAACAACGAAATGAGACTCCAACTGTGGTTAAGATTCACCAATCAATAAGGTTCAACAACTTATTCTTGGTTGTTTGAAAAAAAAATTAATTTCTTTTAACCTTTGATTAAAATTCATTAACTACAAGGTTGATTTTTTTTTTTTCATATTTGTTTTTTAAAAACCAAGGATAAGTGGGTGAACCATATAGTGGGTGAATCTTAATCACAGTTAAGCAGTGTTAAAAGGGACACATGGTAACCTTATAGGCATAACTGGACTTCTTGCTCTCTTGGCAAAATGCTCCGAAAGAAGAACATCTCGCCAAGGTCCCACCCACTCCCTTTCTTTGCTATACCCAACATGTCTCTAAAGCTTTTTGGTTCTTAAAATGTTCTAATATCATATTTCAATAAGCAACGTGTCTCTCACAAATTTTTTTTAATCCAAAATGTCTCTCAAATTTCAATACCCAAAATATTCCTTAATTTTTTTTTATCGAATATCCTCACTAGGGTCCCTCTTCTCAGTCTCTCTTCCCTTCCTCTATCTCACATGCATCACACGCGCTGCCCACTAATATATATATATATATATGACATGAGAACTTCTCTAGTTGCAACTGGCAAGGAGATTATCAACTTTCTCTCTTGAAGTGTCTCATACCCCTATGCATATCTTTCGAAGTTCTGCACGCTAACCAAAGTTTTTATGACATGCAAACTCTTTGAAAGACATGCACATGGATACGTAGTGAGCATTTGGCGTGGCACTTGACACAGGCGAGTAACTGGAGAAGATCCCGGGTCATATATAAAAGGAGGGAAGGGACAAGAGAGATGAGGTATGAAGTATCGTGTTCGTTTTTGTTATTATTTAGGATGATGGCTAAATATTCAGCATTTAATATGGGTTTAGGGAGAGAGACAGTGAGCGGGGAAGAGAGAGAGCGCGCACAGAGAGAGAGCTTACCAGAGTGTTCGGTGGGACCTTGGGGCGACGACGGCGATGGCGTCGACAGCGACTAGAGGGCGTCGGAGAGCAAGTCTGCTGAAAGGCGCGGGAGAATGGATTTTAAGTCGAAGAGTTTTGCTTAAAAGGGAGATTGGGAGATTGTATCGCGCGGTTGGATTGTATGGCGTGCTGGAAAAGTTAATAAAAAGTGTATTTCCCTCGTTTTGATTACCGTCGCTAGGGTTTTAACTAATACCCGCAAAATCTTCAACATGACAACTTAATTTTTTAATGAGTGACATTTACATCTCTGTTGCTAAAACCAACAATTACTTAATTTTCTAATCAGCATCATTTAAATGTATGTCGCTAAAAAAATAGTTTTAATTTTTCACTAATTTACTAGTATAAGGACTTCTAGTGACAGATTTTTAACGACGGTCCGATAACCGTGGCTATAGGACATTTGTTGCGATGCTTTTTAAGTCCGTCGCTAAAATTCTGTCACTAGAAGTCTTATTTGTTGTAGTGAGTTAACCAAAAAAAACTTAAGCCTTCGGGTGTTTAATCCTACATCAGATATGTATCCGTGCTTGCCTCCCTTATAAGTTTCATCATGCCTCAAATGGCTGGTGCCCGTTTTAAGGAGTGTTTAGGTGAAGCTTATGGTAGGTTGCAAAGTATGGTTGTGTGTGTTTCGTTTGTCTTGCCTCCAGCTATCCCCTTTTGGTGTAGTTGAGTTAACCGAAAAAAAATTAGGATTGCCAAGATATGACCCTTTATTTTGAGGGAAGTCCTGAGATCAAAGTCCACTAATGAAAACTCTAAACTTGTTTAATATTTTTGCTAATGTGGTAAATAGTTTCACTCACCTCAGTTGAATGTGGTAGTTAGAAGTGGTATTAACAGAACCAACTACTAACCAGCTAATCATGACTCATCCTATTGTCTTGGGCCGGGGCATGATGTTATAGTCAAAGACAAATGATGTCTAGTGCTTAAGATGCTTGGTATGGATATATTGTGTGGATGCACACATAGGATATATTTATCAACCAGTTGACTGGACCTAGGATCCTTTAAATAGTTTTCTTTAATTAATTATATTATAATAAAATTTTAAGTTGTAGAAATTAAATAGGATAAGGATAGCTATTTGAACCAAAATTCAAACTAAGTACGAAACTCGTGCCAAGAAAGAAAAATATAAAGAAAAAACGAAAATAATATGAAAAGCCATATAAGGTTTACAAATTGATTATAACAATAACAAAAACTCATCAAATTTTCTGCCTTTGATTGTCCATATGTATGTGGGTGATACTGACTGTCACTCTAAGATTTTTTTGTTTTTGTTTTTAGAACTCGGGGTGTCCTCAACCCTTTGGGTCAGGACTAATCCCCGAGGGTGCGACCGTGAGCTCGCAACCCGCCACACCAGGTAAGTCCGGGTAAACCCGTGCAGGGCCTCAAAAGGGGAGTGAGAAATGGAACGTCCCGGGACCTCCCACTTGGGGAAATGCATAGGAACCACTAGTCATTCATAAGGCTCTGTATGTTTGTATGAAATGCACTGGTAATCATTTTAATCAAATGGATATAAAAGGCAGCCCGAATCATCAAGACCCGATGGAAACGACGATCATTATCCCTATGGCCAAGATCTCTTTTCCAAGATTCAATGACGAGGATCTAGTTGGATGGATCTATGCTATTCAACATCAACATAAGTTCCATTATCAAACTGATGAAAAGATGACAATAATCAAATTCTTCTGTTTAGCTGGTGAGTTTTAATAATTGCATAAACTAGATAGGCTTCTTAGGGAAGGGAGAACTTTTTCGGAATAACTTATAAGAAACATAATTTTTTTTAAGATTTGGGATTTTCCACAAAATCTAGTTGGGGACATGTTCACTTAAAAGCTAACATTTCGACTTTTGACTTATTAAGAAGTTATTCTTTTAAGTAGCAAACCAAAAAAAAAGTGTCAAACCAACTATATTTTGACTAGTAAAAATCACTAAAAGCCAATTTAGAACTGTATCCAAACACTAGTTTGAATTTAACTTCAAACGAGACCTTAATGAGATAGTATAATAACAGAGAAGGGAAGGGAAGTAGGAACCTTGGGGAATTGAAAAGTTAATGAATAAAGAGATTGATCTTTCTCCTCTTAGATCAACTAATTGTGAGGGTACATTTTTTTTTTTTGGTTGAAACACAAATAACACACACCCAGTCACCCACTATACTCACACACCCAACACACACACATGCCTTAGGCTTATCTTTTGCGTCATATCAGGACTCATGCAACAAGCAAGTCCATACCCTCAGGCTATGACTTTTTTTATGGCTCAGATATCCCCATCTTTTTTTTTTTGGTTCAAGATATACGTTTAGGCTGCAACGCCCGGTTAGGTGTTAGTATCTATTCAGTTAGTGGGCGGGTGGAGAGTATATACGAACTCCTACCCTCTCGAGAATGGAACCCGGTATCTCCCCCCAAAGCAGGGGATACACTACCACTGGGACAAAGCCCTGGTGTGTATCCCCATCCATTTGTATTGGGACTAATCGCGACTCGTGAGGATGCGTGCAATATTTCACAAATTACGCACATCAGAAGTGGATGGGCTCAAACTCAGGATCAATAGGAGCATCTCATTGTCTATGAACTGTCACATCACTGCCGCCACAAGCTATGACTTCTCTATGTGATTCTCTACAATTTGATATAATTATCAAAAGGACTTTGCTACTGAGACCGCAAAGGCCCGAGACCACACCAAGACTGTGCTTGTGATGCACGGATCTCAAAATTTCATTAAATCTATTTTAAAATTTTGAGATCCGTGCACCACATGCATGGTCTTGGCCCTTTGCGGTCTCACTAGCATTTTCCTTATCAAAATGCAAAGCACTTTAAATTAGAAAATTCTTCTAAGTGTTGGAATGACCACAGTGGGTTGGTAGACCCATGTCTTCCCCTTGCTACAAGAGGATTCCAATAATACCACAAAGTTCAAGGTGATGGAAGCCAAATGGTCCCAAACAATGACAACTCAGAGAGAGAGAGAGAGAGAGAGAGAGAGAGAAGCCCCGACATGAACTGACCCAAAAAAAGTGGGATTCCTCTATTATTTTCCACAAACTTTTGCAGCTTTGAAAGATCAATTCAAACTCAACTTGGACCAACGTTAAACCTTTATTTATTTTTATTAAAGATCTCTTTCTCTATTTCATCTTGACTGGTAAAAGGAAGGAACATTACACACAAACCTTTCAACAGTTGCCAACAAGAAAGATTATTATGCATGGTCTCTTTCTTTCATCATCGTGTCTTTGTATCATGTCTTCACAAGTGGGTCCCCTCAAAGAGGTTCAGATGATCTTATGGCTAAAGAGGATTAAAGTAAATATTCTTTTTCCTAAAGCTGTGATTCTAACTATAAAAGAAGATGCATGGGGACAACATCTTCTTTTGGTCTTCAGTCCCCACCTTGATGCTACTGTCACCTTATGTTTCAATCTACATTTACCCATGCCCCTCATGGTAACTTGGGCCTGAGATTATAGGAATTGTATCAAATTATTATGCTAATTAGAGTAATTAATGTGATTATGAGAAGCGAATTAAGGACTGGACCAAATAAAGCTCATCGAGGAAACCAAGGATCGTCTCATCACAGATTTTGCTTCTTCCTCTTTATCCTTGCCTTATGCTATGTTTGGTTGCCGAGAAAATTGATGAAAACATGGAAAAGAAAAAAAAATTTTAGATTTTTAATACAATTTTTAGTTGTGTTTTGTCTAATTTTCTTTTCTTTTCCATGTTTTTACTTATTTTCTGGACAACCAAACATAGGGTTAAGTTTAGATACTTGGGGTTGGCAACAGAAATTATATTCCACCATTTGAGTGCAATAAGAATTATATCTCTGGTGAAAGCACGTGTTAGCAAATATTTACCCATCTTAATCCTGCCTGTTTAATAGTTTTGATGTTTCAATTTATTGTTTAATAGTTTTGATGTTTCAATTTAGAAGGGTAAATGATGAGGCTTACGTGTGTGAGTAATAGCATCTCTTACGGTTGGTACCTGTTTTGAGTTGCTTTGGATGAAGCTTCTAAGGGGTGAGTGAGTGTGTGAATGATTATGTGTGTTTTCTTCCATTTGCCTTTAGTAACGCCTTGTGGTGTTGTTGAGTTAACCAAAAAAAAAAAAGCAATGATGAGGCTTAATTCAGGTTAGCAGTTGTGTAAAACTTTACTTTAGTCCTATGCCTTTAGTAACGCCTTGCGATGTTGTTGAGTTAACCGAAAAAAAGCAATGATGTGGCTTAATTCAGGTTAGCAGTTGTGTAAAACTTTACTTTAGTCCTATGAAGCATTATTAGTTACGACTTTGCTATTGAGACCCCATTAGGGCCGAGACCACCGAGACCATACTTTAAGAGCATGGTATTTCAAGTTGAGCCCATTTCACATGGTAGGCCCCACCTGAAATCCCATGCTCTTAAAGCATGGTCACGGTGGTCTCGGCCCTAAGGAGGGTCTCAGAAGCTTTATCCTATTAGTTATATGGGAAATACGAAAAATGATAAAAACATTTTGCATTGAGAGAGAAAGGTGTGATAGTCTTTTAACAAAAAAATAATAATAATAAAAACTAAATAAATAATAACAATTTTTATTTTTTTTTCCACTGGAAATTTTTGTCAGAAAACCCAAGGAAAAGTCAGTCAAATGTCCTTATATTCATCCCTTTCTTGGGTGTCAGCGGGCTGATTCGAGCTATAAAATTCTCTTGTAAGTAGTCGGCTCGGGAAATACATTTAAAGCAAGCCTAAGCTCGGCTCGTTGACCCCAACTACTATCATTACTTCCGCCCCCTTTTTATACGAGATATACTCCCCTGATTTAGACTTTTCTATGTTTGGTTGCCAAGAAAATAGGTGAAAATATGGAAAAGAAAAGAAAATTTTATATTTCTAATACAATTCTTAGCTGTATTTTGTCTAATTTTCTTTTCTTTTCCATGTTTTCATTAATTTTCTCAGCAACCAAACATAGGGTTATTGAAATTGTCCTTTTCATCATCGAGCATGGTTATCCTTTGATATTTATCTTTTTCTTTGTTTATCTTTTTTTAATCAAGAGCTCAAGATCTAGGAAGCACGTGTACGGAAATACTTAAATACGGTGATACGATATGGGTATGGTGATACGGTAGAAATTATAAAAAACAATTAAGTTTTACTTTAGAATACTGTATCTGATACGACAATATAGGTACATTTCCATTTTCAAAGTATCCGTGCTTCCTAGCTCAAGATCCATGACAAAGAAAGTTCCCCTTGAACAAGTCCGCATCCGACAAAACATGTTGCCATACATATTAGATTTGTTGAGTGTTCACTTTTCTTCTTTGTCTTATTACCACTTTAGGTTTGTAAAGAGTCAAATTAACCCCATTAATTTGTGCACCACGCACACAAGCAACCCTCAAGGTGAAGATCGAATCAAAACAACCACCATTTTCATCGTAAAAGGCAAGCATTATATTCAAGCAAAATTCCCCATCGCAGGGGTGACAACCAAGATAATGGTATCTCGTCCCCACGATAATGCACAGGATGAAGAAAGCTTTGAAAATTTTAAATGGTATTAAAGAATATTATAAATTATACTTTATAAATCAAACATGAAAAATATACTTTATTAAACTATGTGATTAACTTACAAAAAACTATAGAGAGCCAATAAAATTAAATCTAATTAATTTATATTTTGAGATCCTAAGAATTTCAATTAATTTGGAAAATAAAAACCTTTTTCTTGCCAAAATTCTTGAATATTTACTCAACCTAAAAGAATCAAATACAATAGCTAACTTTGCTTTTGATTAAATAATATGACACCCTAAAACAAACCTTGAGATTTGTTTAATGTAATTTCCCATAACATGACTTTGTGTTATATCTAACCAAAATCGTTAAACATCTTAGTAGAATGAGAAATAAAATTGGAGAAAGTAATTTAAAATGAATCATCAACATGGATGCATAACACAACATGCCATTGAGATGTAATATAAAACAACAATACGAAACCATAGAATTCTTAAATCTATCCATTGTGTTAGCACCCCATTTTTACATCCCCCCTTTTTAACCATGGTTAGTTAATTTAACCATGGTTAGTGCAACCTAACCCTAAGTCAACCGTGGTCTAAACCCTTGGTCGATCATGTTTAAGCAATAGGTAAACCCTAACCATAGTTAGCCTAGGCCTAAACCCTAGTTCTGACCCTAGGTAGCCCTAAACCTAACCCCTAGATAACCCTAAGTCAAGCCCTAGGTAGCCCTAAGCCTAACCCTAGTAAGCCTTAGTTATACCCGAGCCCATAGGGGCCTAAACCCATAGGCAAGCCAAGCTGCGCCCAAACATGGGCCCAAGACCCTAAACCAAACCCTGAAGGGAGGCCCAGATTCGTAAAAATTTCAAATTCTCTGAGTGTCAGTAGTTCATCTACCGACATCCAGTTTGCTGTGCAATTGGTAATAGCGGTAAACCATTTATCGCCACCACCAACTTTGCATGTTTGCAGCATCTGCAGCCACCCCTACACCACCTACCACCTCCTGCACCTCCAAAACCCCTCTTCATGCGCCTGATCACCTCCAGAACACCCCTCCCATACGTCTGAACCTCCACCCAACTCAGTCTTATTCCCCATTGAATCCCCAAACTCCTCTGCCTATAAAATTCAGCTCCACCCACTGTTAAACCCATGCTTAAACCCCTGTATGAAACCCTTGAAGATTTCCGGAGCCTCCAGCACCTTAAACCCCCTGATACCCTGCAAAATCTGAGAGCCACCTCCTGTTGCAGTGCACCACCGCAAGGCAGCCACCATCCACCACTTGTGCAAGCACCTCAGCAGGATAGGGATCACCCCTACTCCCCTTTATTTTATTTTGAGCATCCCTGCAAACCCCTTGTCCATTTCCAGGGGGTATAGCTCGGCATTTGTAAGCTTAGGAGGGGTTCCCTGCCTCCTCCATAGGCAGTGGAGCCCCCAGGAACCACCACACCTCCACCACTATGCACAGGCCCCCTCACATCCCTCCACCCAATTTCAAGGGGGTTCTCATTTCATGAGAAACCCTCCAATTGCATCATGGAGCATCCCCAGTGGCTGGATTTCCATTTTCTAAAAATTTGACAGTGCCGGTAGAATAATTACTGACACTGTAAGCCATTCTTGTTGCAGAAGCTGTAGACCATGATTAGTGAGGCCCTGGTCAAATCCAGGGCCTATTCTAGGTCCCTAGAACTCTCATGTACATCCCCTGAACTTCTCATGTTGCTGGGTATAGCTCAATTAGGGTTAAATGGGCAAAAATCAAACCTGTGCAGAATGTCGATAATCCCATTACCGACATTCTTTTTTGTCGTAAACCAGTGGCTTTGGGGCCTTTGTGGGCCCACTTGGTCCAAGCCCATGGCCCAGGACCACGCTCAAGACACGTGGCAAGGTCCCTCAACATTTCCCTGGGCCCACCAATCCAGTGGCATCGTCCCCGAGGTCTCCCCATGGCTGCAAAGTTACTATCCCTGGAAAAATAGGAGTGTCACCACTCTGTTCACCGACATTTCCAATATACTCTATATTGAGAATGTTGGCAAACTCATTGGGGACATTCCCTGCTTTTCCTTGAACAATGGCCCGGTACCAAGCCCAGCCCTAAGTTAAAGCCCACTGGAGCCCTGACACCTCTTTCAGGCCCATCTTGGTTTACTGACCTTGCTTCTAACCAGGGTTAGTTCCACCCCGGTTAACTTTTAACCCTAGTTAAGCTTGCCTCATTTATAAATGAACATAAATTTATAAAAAATAAAAAAATAGAAAACCCCAAAAAAAGACAAAATAATTTATTAGCATTATCCTGTCTATAGTTAGTCACTAATCATGGTTAACTCAACCTTGGTTGATTTTAACCAGGGTTAACTTGCATATATCTTTAAATCACATAAAATACCAAAAAGAGTGAAAAATCCAAAATTCCCAAAAAAGACTCACTAGGCTTTGCTTAATCCTGGTTAGCCCCTAACCATGATTACACCCTTCTAACCACGGTTAGACTCCCTCTTGAGCACTTGACCTCCCCGGTCAACTAAACCCGAGCCCGCCGGGCTAGACCCATGACCACTTAATGCACACACACACTACCACATAGCCTTGGCACGGGGTCATGTACCAGAACTACACTCGGTCTGATCTCACCTTGTGAGTACGTAGGCAAGCCTATCCGGGTTCGACCCTAGACATCTAGGTTTCTATATTTTTTGGATTAGCATTCTCTTAAATGCTCTGAATATTTTAATTAATATTGAGATTAAACTTTGGCTTAAATTTAGGGAGCAGGTAACCATTGTAAAATGGGAGTCCTGAGGTGCCTAACACCTTTCCCAGGACTTAATCGAACCACTTATCCTAACTCTGATAGACCATTTACCTTATCCAAAAGAAATCCGGGACCTATCCCTTGGAATGAATAGGTGGCGAATCTTAGTCAAACCAAACAAATGTGAAAGTGGGTAGAAAAATCATATGCTCATAGCTCTGGCGACTCTGCTGGTGACCAAGGTTCAAGCCAGAACTTAAACTTAAGCCAAATAATCACAAAATTAATTGAAATACTTAAGTATTTAACCGATTGCTAATTCTTTATATCTTTTGGGTGTTTCTTATATTATGTATCTCATAGATAGGATGATAGTGTAATAACCCATTTAACCAATAGTCAGGCTTATTACGCTTACGGTTATTGGATGATTATCCTTAATGACAGAGACTTAAAAGTCTTAGGGGTCTGCAGAATTACTTCTACTGGGTGATTATCCTCAGTGAAGGATTCTGAACACTCTCGCTTAAACCAATTTTCCCAGGTATGTTTTATACTGGGGAGTCGCATATACGGTGTTAAGTGATCCCTCCATCCTTTAGGAACACCCTGTATTAGACCAGCATGCACACATGAAAAAACTAATTCGGTGAATCCCAAATCTATGGTTTGAGTTGAGAACTCACAAAGTTAAGGGGATGGTTAGGGCTCCCTATAAATCTATCTACCATTTTTGATGTTTTAACAATTAAGTTATAAATTAAGGGATGATGTACTTTAAGTGCGAAAAATAGAAAGCCAAGCAAACCACAACACAAGGATTTTTACATGGAAACCCTTCCGGGAAAAACCACGGGACCTAATCCAGCTATGAGAATCCACTAAGACAAAGTAAACAAGAACTTACAAGACTCGAACTTGACTCGTTCGGACTCGGCACCGCGATCCTTCAGTTCTTAGTCCTCCACGCCTCAAAAATTCATTACGTACTCACAAGTCTCGTGATCAACCGCAGCCGCTCGTACTTCTCTTTGTGTCTCAAAAATAGTCCACGATCTTCCGATCGATCTTCGTCAATGACGACTTCGGATTCCACCGATCAAATCACACTACTACGATCCGTCTCGGATCGATCTCCTTCGCAAAGGCTCCAGAACAATCTGACCAAGATTTTCTATCCAAAATGGGTTGATGGTTTGATAAGAATCAACTCCTAGATGAACTCCTTCAAAGGACAAGTCCAAACAAGCAAAATAAGAACTTTGAGCTTGCAAACTCTAGGTTGAATGCACTAACAAAGGGGAGGAGAACAAAGTGTTTCCAAAGTTTTTATGAACTCTAGAAGAAGCTAAAAACCCTCTCTATACTCCCCCAAAGTTGTACACCACGAACTAGAAGGGTTCACAATATATAGGGAAGTGAAAACCATGCTTAGAAGTTGCTAAAAGAGTTTAAAAACCAAAGAGGAAAGCTAAGAAACGTTTTAGCAAAAACTCCTATATCAGGGTCGACCCTAGGGGTTACTTGGGTTGACCCAAGTGCCCACTTCAGTTGACCCAACTAACCTCCAAGGTTGACCCTCAAATTTCCTACTCTCTGCCCAAATAAGCCATACAAACTTTTGGCTATTCAGGGTCGACCCTCAACGCCCAAGGTCAATCTTGAGGTGAAAACCGAATTTAAAATTTTATTTTTAGCTCTTGGTTCCTTCACAAAAGTTGTAGTTATTTTCGACGCGGGTTTTTTGACATATTATGGAGGAAAATCAGAGCTACAGTTTGGGAGATAAGCCAAAAACAAGCAACCTTGATTTTTTGAAAAATTTCAGAATTTTAAACAAGTTTTGCACCTCATATCTCATCACCTAGGGTTTGTATGGTTAGTCTAGGACACTTACCACCTAAGGCATCATATTAGGATTATTCTAAGTTGATTCCCACCTATGGTCACATGGTATCTAGGTCACTTACAATCCTATGAAGGAAATAATCAACTGAGTCTTCAACTTCACTTGTTTGCGGATGCTTGATGGCAATGACTCAAGATCCACACTTAGACACCTAGACTCACTTGTTTTGACACTGGAATATGCAAACACAAAACATGAACTTTACAATTTCCCCCTTTGGCAATTCTATGGCAAAACCAAACTGAAGTACTTGACTTGACACAAACTCACCCAAACACATCAAAACAGTGAATTAGGACATTACATGACTCCAACATTATTACATGACACCAATTGACAAATCATCTTAAATAAATACACTGAATCACTTGTCAAGTAAAACCTGTCTTCTGCAACTCGGACATGCACATGCTTATAAACAAAATACCCAGTGAAGCATGTTTGGTATATGAAAGTACATAAACACAGGTAATGCAAGGAATGTACTGAACTTGGGAAATACTACCCAACATTCTCCCCCTTTTGGCACAATTGCCAAAGGTAATCATGATGCCAATATCACAAAGAAATATACATGTTAAACATCAAGGCAATCACAGTACAACCAAACAAATGCAGACAATGAGGGGACTTAAGAGCGGGGAATAAGATAGAAATATAAAGCACAAACTCCCCCTCAACTACTCAAGCACAAACTCTCCCTCAACAACTCACCCTGATCTTCTCCCCCTAAGATCAAGGATACCACCAAAAATAGGGCACCTATGCTAGAAAAGCCCATGCCAAACAAAAAGAAACACAAAAAAAAAAATATCATGTGCCACACAAACATGCATCAAAAGCATTCCAAGCAGTTGTAATTTAAGATTACAAATCAAATGAAGAACATGATTAGTTAGTCTGACTGAGGATACACATCTAACTAAATCTCATAAAATGCTAAATTATAGCCAATTCACGTAGACACATTTAGTGAACAGTTCAAAAGTGAAGCATTATGTGTAGTGGTTGGTCTGACAAGATACTAGATCAAGTTTTCTTTCTCTTTCCAAGGATATGGCATTAACTACTAAGGGGACTCCTAGAGATATACATCATAGAAGTCAAACCTAGTTAGATCCAGATATACTGATTTTTTACATTTTAGTGAACCTTTATCCATTTTATTTAACTCATTATTTTTCTTCTACTATTGGTCAAATACCTCCAAACTTTGTAAGATTTCTTTTGATGTTATTTATCTGAACATATCTTTTCATGCAATGATGACTTTCACACTATCCGGGTAGGTAGCCCTGACTATTGGCTGCAGGGGCTTTCACTCTAGTGTCCCATATAGATACCTATTGTCCGCCTAGGTAGCCATTTTATACTGTTTGCATCTAATAGTGACTTTCACACTAACCCAGTAGGTAGCCTTTTTCATTGTAACAATTTTAGCTCATGAAGGATACCCAAAATGGGGATGACTAACAAATATGGTCATTCTAGATTGGTCATCCAAGGTCACACTTTTGGGATAAGTCAAACACCTACAGATTGGAAAATAGACCTCTCACTAGAATCGGTAAGAGTGCATGTAAAATTTGTAAAGCATACACACATGAATAAGTCTCTAACTGTTCAAGATAAAACCAGTCTAATTTTCAGCCTACCAAGAGACTATGAAGGTGATATATCTTCAATCAGCAACAAACTCATGTTCGGCCCTAGACAAGTATAGAAATCAAGATCACACAACGAATGTAGATCATACAAGTCAAACAAGGGTAACATGACAAAAATCTTTTTGGATTTTATGGTTTTTCATTATTTTTGGATTTTTCAAAATAAAGAAAACAGAAAAATATACCAAACCAAATAAAAACTAGTAAAAATAAAAAGCATACTAGTATACACAGACATCATAGCACTAGGACAGGATAGAACACTAACAGCACACCCTCTAGGCTATGGCAGGCACGGGCTAAGTGAAGCCCTTCAGGTTTTCTTTTTTCACCCAAAAGGTTTTAGCAGTTTGATTGACCATTTGGTCTCTAACCGTTTCAGTTGAGGTAGGTATGACCTTTTGCCTCTTCCTCCTATTCCTTCTTTTCTAGGATTGAGTCCTAGAATTATGGGGGGCATTATGGTTCTCCCCGTTACCTCCTCTATATCTAGCATGAGGAGTGTCATGACCATGCCACTGTCTAGAGTTGTGAGCAATCTTCATCACATCTTCACACAAACTCCTAGACTTTTCCACTACGACCTCAACTCACCTTTGAAGATTCTCATTTAAGTTATTTTGGTTCTCAAAATCATGATTGGGCATTCTTTAAAGTTTAGGACACTGAGGCTTAATATGACCCTTCACTCCACATCTATGACATGTAGGAATGAATTTCTGAGTAGAAGGGTCTTTCTCTTTAGCAGGAGGGCTCCTTTTCGCACCAGGCTCAGTGTTCGAGGTGGATGAAGTTCCCTTCTCATCTCCACACCTCTAGTTTTGCTCAAGATCAGCCACCTTGATTTCAAGACTTGTCTTTTCATCAAGACAAACATGCAAATCAGATTCAAGAAGCTGAGTCTTGGCAAGGAGGGAAGCTTTCTCTTCCTCAAGCTGTGACACAATAGCTCTCAACCCTGAAGCCACTTAGTCTAAGGCATCTTTTTCCATTTCAATAGATTTGATCTTTTAAGACATGGAAAACTGAACCTTTTTCAGCATTAGGCATTCTTGAAATAGTTCATTATAGGTTACCTCAAGGTCTCCCTTAGAATCTGAGTCATTCTGACTCTCATCATCCTCCTCACCATCGCTACATTGTTGGTTACTCACAGCATTTGAAGAAGATTCCTTAATCCTATATAAGGATGCAGTGAAGGCCACATAACCCCTAGTCTCCTCACAAGAAGAATATCTGATCCTTCAGATTCACTATCATCATTTGCCTTGCCCTTAAATCCTTTCTTATTAGAGCATTCAGCGACAATATGGTCGTAGCCTTGGCATTCATAGCATTGAACACTTTGGAATTTCTTGTCTACACTTTTAAAATGTTTCTTGTTTTCAAAGTGCTTGGACTTGGGCTTTTCAAGAGATTTTTGTCCTTTTGGATTAAATCTCTTATTAAGTTTCAAAAATTTTCTGAATTTCTTCGCAAATAAAGCCAACTCTTCTTCTTCATCCTTAGAGTCACTATCTGAACCATCTATGGATTCCTTGACGGACTTCAACGCAATGGATTTTGGTTTCTTAGATGAGTTCAGATTTAACTCATAGGTTTGGAGAGAACCAATCAACTCTTCAAGTTTGAGAGCATCAACATTTTTGCTCTCTTCGATGGCGGTAACCTTCGATTGAAATCTTTCAGGTAGAGATCTCAAAACTTTTCTAACAATTTTGGACACTGGAATTCTTTCCCATAGATTGAAACTAGAATTGACAATGTCACTTAGATTAGCATAAAAACTATCAAAAGTTTCATTATCATCCATCATCAACTTTTCAAACTTAGAGATCAGCAATTGAAGTTTGGAGATCTTGACAGTTGTAGTCCCTTCATGGGTAATTTGAAGAATGTCTCATGCTTCCTTCAAAGTGTCACATTTAGAAATACGTCGAAATTCTTCGAGTGTGACAGCAGCGAAGATTGCATTTAAACCCTTACTATTCCATCTACAACTTTCAAGTTCTACATTGGTCTATTCAGAAGAAGGTTTAGGGATGGTCTGATCATCTATGGCCTTTGTTGGATGTGTCTAACCTTGTTCAATGGAGAACCATACTCTCATATCTAATGATTTTAGAAACGCTCTCATTCGAGCTTTCCAATAGGTATAATTATTCCCATCAAATAATGAGGGATAAGAGATGGATCCTCCCTCTCTTTGGAGATTCATATTCATCGAAAATATGAGACAAGATCACACTAAAAAGTTAGTGAACCTGCTCTGATACCAATTGAAAAAACTAATTCGGTGAATCCCAAATCTATGGTTTTAGTTGCGAACTCACAAAGTTAAGGGGATGGTTAAGGCTCCCTATAAGTCTATCTACCATTTTTGATGTTTTAACAATTAAGTTATAAATTAAGAGATGATGTACTTTAAGTGCAGAAAATAGAAAGCTAAGCAAACTACAACACAAAGATTTTTACGTGGAAACCCTTTCAGGAAAAACCATGGGACCTACTATAGCTATGAGAATCCACTAAGACAAAGTAAACAAGAACTTACAAGACTCGAACTTGACTCTTTCGGACTCGACACCACGATCCTTCAGTTCTTAGTCCTCTACGCTTCAAAAAGTCATCACGTACTCACAAGTCCCGTGATCAACCGCAGCCGCTCATACTTCTCTTTGTGTCTCAAAAACAGTCGACGATCTTCCGATCAATCTCCGTCAATGACGGCTTCGAATTCCACCGACCAAATCACAATACCATGATCTGTCTCGGATCGATCTTCTTCGCATAGGCTCCGGAACACTCCGGCCAAAGTGTTCTATCCAGAACGGGTTGATGGTTTGATAAGAATCAACTCCTAGATGGACTCCTTCAAAGGACAAGTCCAAACAAGCAAAATTGGAACTTTGGACTTGCAAACTCTAGGTTGAATGCACTAACAAAGGGGAGGAGAACAAAGTGTTTCTAGAGTTTTTATGAACTCTAGAAGAAGTTAAAAACCCTCTCTATACTCCCCCAAAGTTGTACACCATGAACTAGAAGGAATCACAATATATAGGGAAGTGAAAACCATGCTTCGAAGTTGCTAAAATAGTTTAAAAACCAAAGAGGAAAGCAAAGAAACGTTTTAGCAAAAACTCCCATATCAGGGTCAAACCTGGGGGTTACTTGGGTCGACCCAAGTGCTCACTTCGGTTGATCCAACTAACCTCCAGGGTCGACCCTCAAATTTCCTACTCTCTGCCCAAATAAGCCGTACAAACTTTTGGCTATTCAGGGTCGACCCTGAGGTGAAAACCAAATTTAAAACTTCATTTTTAGCTCTTAGTCCCTTCATGAAAGTTATAGCTCTTTTCGACACGGTCGTTTTGACATATTATGGAGTAAAATCCAAGCTACGGTTTGGGAGATATACTAAAAAGAAGCAACCTTGATTTTTTGAAAAATTTCAGAATTTTAAACAAGTTTTACACTGCTTATCTCATCACCTAGGGTCCGTATGGTTAGTTTAGGACACTTACCACCTAAGGCATCATATTAGGATTATTCTAAGTCGATTCCCACCTATGGTCACATGGTATCTAGGTCATTTACTATCCTATGAAGGAAATGATCTACCGAGTCTTCAACTGTCTTCAACTTCACTTGTTTGCGGATGCTTGACGATAATGACTCAAGATCCTCACCTAGACACCTAGACTCACTTGTTTTGACACTGGAATATGCCAACACATAAAACATGGACTTTACAATACATATAGAATAGGTTAGGTATAGTCTACAAGCAGCCCACCTAGAGGGATACTCTAAACCCTAACATGCTTGTAGCCTATACCTGTCCCCCAACCAGAGTTGAATGTAAGGGCATTCTGTCCAAATAAACACCCATCCAGTGGCATGTACTAAGCCTTTTGTTGTGTTAGATATACATGTGAGGTTCAAATCCTAAGTTGCAATGGGTGAGCCCATTAACCCGCTTCAACTTTGGACCAGTAGGCCCTAGCTACCAATAACCCAGGTTAGTAGAACAGAGTTCTCTCCGCCTATCCTATCGGGCCACAACTCTCATGTCACATCTTGTTCAAAAACAGAAAACAAAAAAAAAGTCAAAATAAAAAATCTTCCTCTCTTGCATGTCATTCCAACTTCTAGACCAAGGGCATTGTACCTGTGTCAACTAGACTTTGCTAGGTCATTTGCATGCCTTGTTTTCCCGCTCTCCTATCTCTTCCGACCCTTACTCTATACCTCCATCTTTTCAGGAGCAGACCCTGAGCTAAGCTCGTATCTAAAAATCAAAATCAGTTGACCAATTCCTGCAGCATGGACCCTCGAGACGGCAAAGAAACTGATCCTAACACTTCGATATCACAGCCACAGGTCCTAGATCTTGAGACAAGATTAGCAGAAAATGTCCGGAATATTTAAAATCTAACAAATATTGTCCAGGATTTTATGCGGGCAGTGACTCATGCCCTCTCCTCCTCCAACTCTCTATCGGCCGAGGCAACAAGGTCATCACCACCTAATCCCCTATCTACTGCAAACCTTATCCCATCACTACCTACCACCAATATCCCACCACCATCAGCTCAACCACAATCATCAACATCAATCCAACAACAGCCAGAATTCACCTTCAACATACCTCTTCTGCCAATCTATCCCCAACCTACTCATCATATTTCACCACCCATCATAGACTAGTTCGAGGAAAAGGACGTCAGGGCTGGCGGTGAACCTCATACAGGCTCCGCCCACATATCCTTAAGCTCTGCTCAAATCCCGGACGCATACTGAGAGAGAATTGAGAAACTGGAGGAGTTGGTGAGGCAAACCCAAGGATCCCATAAGTCCACTAACTTCAGGAATATGTGCATACATCCCGGAATTCAAATGCCCAAGGATTTCAAGGTTCCCGACTTTGAAAAATACAGTGAGAAAGGTTGTCCTGAGACACACTTGAGAGCATACTGAGGAGAATTGTTCCAGCTCGAGCACAGGGACAAGTTGTTAGTCCAGCTATTTCAGAAGAGCTTGAAAGGGGCTACACTACAGTGATTCACCAAGGTCGATACCAACAGGGTTCGGACATGGGAAGACCTATGCTAGACGTTTGTTGCCCAGTATTCATACAATGTCGACCTAGTCTCGCAGAGGGTGGATCTGAAGAGAATATCCCATATGGACAATGAAACCTTTATCAAGTACTCAGTTCGGTGGAGGGAAATGGCCAGAAAAATGAGCACACATTTACTGGAAGAAGAATTGGTAACAAGCTTTCTCCGTACCCTCAAACACCCGCTCAAAACTCTCTTGGTAGCATAACCTATCTCAGACTTCAGCACTATGGCCAAGTGCGGTGTTAGGATCGAGGCAACAATGGGTGACAGCGGGTCATTCGACATTTTTCAGGATACAAATGACGCATCTTCTTCTCGTACTTCGGTACATCCAAGGAGGGACAACAGAAAGAAGGAGGATGATGGACATATGGTGGCAGCCATACCAGTTCAAGTTCCTAATTTACCCTGACAATAAGATCAATAAACCCGGCAAACTCAGCAACCTCAGGGTAAATTGTTCTTTGACCAGATGACCCTTGAACAGAGGAAAAACCAGGCATTCACTCCATTCCCATATTCTCTGAATGCACTCATTTCCTTCCTGTTGGACAAGAAGCTGATCACTCTGAAAGATCCCCAACCTTCTCCGACTGTTCTCCCAAAGGGATACCGGCCAGAACAATACTGCGGATATCATCAGTCACCAAGGCACCCTACAGACAGGTGTTATGATTTAAAACATGCAATCCAGGACTTGCTAGAGGTAGAAAGAATCTGCTTTGCACCAGGGACTATGGACATCACTCAAGTTCATCTCCCCAATCATGCTCCTCCTACAAACTAAGGCGCTTCAGCCGGAATAGTTCTGCAGTCGATTTTTGAACAAACTTTATTTTCTTGTGTCTCTACTCGTACCTCTTTTCTTGGTACCTTTTCCGGTCATGTTGGCCCATATCCATCCTACTATTAGTCCAATTCAAGCAAGCGGCCAGCGGCCCTTGCTTTGTTTGTCGTAAGGTCAAGTTTGTCCCTTTTGTTATTTTAATAAAATTGCTCTTTTCAGTCAAGTTCCATTGTGTTCTGAGATGCTTAATTTGGGAGCTGAACTAGTTTCTAATGCCCGTAAGGGATTGTTGGACATATATGCCCTCGAAAGCCAATAAGAGACTTTTCTATGTTGATTAGACAAACATCATATTCACACAACCAACTATAAAGGGTATTTATATTAATTACTGTCTCATATGATGATGACATAAAGTTTCATAGGTAACATTGTAGGAAAATCATGCAAAGGTTGCGAGGAGATATGATTTTTCGGTTCCTTGTAAACCTAATATTGTTCGAAGCCTCTAGAGTACTGGTTGAGCACCGTACTTCATCATGGCTTGCACATGTGTAGTTCTATGAGATAGTGTGATGAATCTCATTCACAGAGAGTGGTGACTCTTGACTAACATGTGAGTATATGTAGCAAGTACATAATATTGAACGGGGTCACTAGTGGATACCCTATGGAATACACTGTCAGATTGTATTAGGGTTATCCATTTGACAAATTGTCCTTAGACCTGAGAGGTTAACATTTTCTCAGACATTTGTCTATATGGCTTTGATGTGCCAATCGGCAATGTCCAATACACAGGACTAACTCCGGGTACGTTGGGTCATGTACACTATGTTTGGAGAAGTGTGTAAACACTCAATAAGGAATCCACAACTCCTTAATTGGAGATAATGATATCAAGGTGATACTTGTTGAACTGAACTGTTAAATCCAGTACTGGTGCTTTTCGGTAAAATGGTCTTTATCGAAGTTGATATTTTTAATATGGAAAAGTATATATAAATATATATTTCAGTTCTTTTCTAATGTTTTCTTCAAAAGTGTTTTGGAGGTTTAGTTCAATGAAAAGTAATCATGAGAAAGAGTTCTATTCATAAGCTAGGGACTAAGACAGTGGAATAGTTCCAATCCCGGAAGCTTACATGTGATATCGGAATGTGGAAGGATTTATTTGTAAATATATTGTGAGATGGTACTTACAAGCAATTCTCTAATTTCTGGAGGTTAATCACATTGTGTTAATGGACATTAATTGTGATTGGTGGAAGTCCAGGGACTTAGATAACATTCTATGATCCTAATGGAGTTTTAGGAAAGGTGTTTCCTAGTAACAATGCTTCAACCAAAAAGGTGAAGTACTTGGTCCCACAACCGGAAATAGGAGATCCCTTTAGATCCCACACACAAGGACCTTCTTAAAGTATTTAATTTAATTTATAATTAAATTAATTAATTTATCTAAGTAATCACTATATGGTATAGTGAAGCTCTAAAAGGTGGAATCACATTAGATGTGAAAAACCAAATGGGTAGGACCCATTGGGAATTATTATAAAAGAATAATTCAAGTGACCAAAAGGGTTTTGGAAACCCTTTAGGCATGTAGGGTGGGACCCACCTAGGGTGGGACGCCTACTTTATGGAGGAAGTTTTATTTTAATTAGTTTCTAATTAATTAACACCTTATTGGATAAGGTTAGTTAGTTAGTTAGTTAGTTAGTTACTAATTAAAGATTCCCTAATTGTTAGGGATTCCATTAGTTAGTTACTAATTCAAGATTCTTTATTGGATAAGGATAAGATTAGTTACTAATGGATAAGGTTAGTTTCTTTTAAGATTAATCCTAATTGGATTAGGAGAATAATCAATAAAGGAAACTATTGAGGAATCCTAATTGGATTAGGATAAGGTTAATGAATTATAATTGGATTACAATTCAAGCAACCAAGAGAGAACTTATATAAAGGATTGGATGCCCAGCCCTTTAAGATACATAATTCTCCAGAATTTTTTCTTCTCTCCCTCTCCTAAAACACCTCACACCCTCCCCTCTCTCTCTCCTTGAGGTGTATGGTCACACCCATCTCTCTCTTCTTTTTGTCTTCTTGATTGGATCTTGAGGAAAAGCAAGAATTCATCTTGTTCATCAAGAAAGGTTCTTGATCAATAAAGATTGGATCTTTATTCAAGATTCCTAGAGCTGAAAATTTGGAAGGGCCATTAGCTTCCATTAGAGAAAGCTTTAAAGGAAAAAGAAGGTTCGTGTGAATCGACAGGAGACTTGACACTTGTGAAGTTTTGCGAGTACTACTCTAACGTGGATTTGACTTAACAATTTCAAAGTCGCAAAGGTGAATGTTATTCTAACCTTCATTGAATAAAATCAATTAGAATCTTAGTCAGATCTTGGGATTCGATGTATGCCCCCCAAGAACTGTGTTTCTAAAATTAAAAAGTGGCATACTTTCAGGGATAACTTGATTATTCAATGAAAAGTTCAAAAATTATCAAGACAAATACAGGAACAGTGAAGACCTCTCTGAGTCACCAAATGTCAATCAACTAAAACGAGGTGATACAATGACTGTACATGCTCTCGACCAATCAAGAAAAGGATAGGAGGCCATCTTTTGATATCATTCACAACACCTCACTTACCCGTGCTATATATATCCGCTAGTTAGGCCTTTGAGCCTAAATAGCCTTTCTTTCAAAATCCCACACAAGGGCATCCCTTGAATGTCAAAATGACAATTCAAAAGAGAAACAACTAGCAAAGAGCAACTAACAACTACGACATTTTGGTCGAACTACATCTTGACCTGATTCCTATTTGGGTACGTAGGTAGCCTGAAATCAGGTTCGCTCATAACATAGCAAATGTGCCACAATACAAAGCAATCTTGTACCAATCGAAAAAAATAAAAATAAATAATAATAATAAAAAGAAATAAAGAAAAAGGTACTTGGTCAAAGGCAAAGCAAAGCTATACCAAAGGACAAGGCCTAAAGAAGCTGCCCATCTTGGTACTAAACAAACATCATACGGTGCCCTACCCTTGATAAAATAGAAACTTTGAGCCTTATCTCATTTCTAGCCGAACTATGTTTCATCCAAAATACTAAGCCCTCCTTGATCTTTGAAAGGACTTGAGCATTAATGGTTAGAAACACTCACCTCTACCTGTTGACATGCAATTCGATTGAAGAATTACCCGGGTGCAAGAACAAAAGAAGAGAAAATGCAAAGCTTGTATACCCGGTCCTGGTGAAAACCCGTAAGGGTACAGGGGCAAAAAAAGGATAAATTGAACTTCAATTTCACGGGCATAGTAAGGAATCATCAATCTTACTATTGCGCAAAAATCACATGAACTCAGTCCTGATGAAAACCCGTAAGGGCACAGGGGCAAAAGAGGGAAAAATAAGCTGATACATGCTTTGCAAACAATCCTTCCCCAATAGACAAAGATCTGCCATGAAAATGATCAAACATAGCATAATCATTCACCTGAAGACGAAGGAACCTAGCTAGGTCCCTCAATGCAAGCAATCTCAGACACAGTCAGTCCACTGATCAATTGTCAGTCTACCAACAAACTATCTGTCAGTCAGTCCATCAGTCTTTTCGACAAGTTTGTCACATCTCTTGTCAGTCAATCCATTGGTCTTTTTATCAAGTCATCATCAGTCAATCAAAATTCACTCTCCAATAAAGTCAGTTCAAAGTCAGCTACTCATTCTCACTAGCGCAAGAGGAGCAGTGAAACCAGGGCAGAGCAAATTCGGCAGACTATCCTGGGTGATACAGATGTTGGAAGATCAGTACATCCCAAGGGGCAAATACATACAATTGAAGCATCCGAGCCGAGGGACATATCAAATCTATCAAGTCACATATACAGAGGGGCATAAGATTCGTGCAATGGCTCAGGGCTACGACTCTCACTCACATATTTGATTTTATCCTGCTTCACAAAATCTTGAATTTATACTCACTCCCACCAGCTATGACATCAAATTTATCCTACCCTAGTGAGACAATCGGGCGGTTGTCTGCACTATCTTACAGCCTACCGGAGTGAGACAATCGAGCAGTTGTCTGCATCATCTTGCATCCTACCTCAGTAAGACAATTGGGTGATTTTCTGTACTATCTTGCATCCTATCTTGAAAGGCAATCGGGTGGTTGCCTACAACATTGCATCTTATCTCGGTGAAGCAGTCGGGTGGCTATCTTGACCCTCATTATCTTTGTCGATCATTTAGGTGGGTGTTTGCAGCATTGCGTCCCCTTCACTATTAAAGAAGCACTGGAATGGTCATGTGGCTAAATTCCAGTTGCGGCCTCTTGTGAAGTCTATTTATGCTCGACTAGCTCACGGTTAAAGGGGTACTGTCCCGGTTGTGTAACCGGATGTCAATTACGGCCTCGGTGATGTTAGTCTCATCATTTGTCACCTTTTCCCTTCACTATTAAAGGAGCACTAGAACGGTCATGTGGCTAGATTTCAGTTGTGGCCTCTTGTGAAATATATTTCTGCTTTACTAGCTCACTATTAAAAGAGGAATGTCACGGTCGTGTGACCGAACATCAGTTACAACCTCCATTGAAGTTAGTTTTCCACATATCACCTTCATTCTTGCATTCCTCATCTTCCTTCATGCTCTACTAGCTCACTATTAAAGGAAGACTGTCACGGTCGTGTGATCAAACATCAGTTACGGCCTCCAATGATGTTAGTTTTGCACCCATCACCTTCATTTTTACATTCCTCATCTTCCTTCGTGCTCTACTGGCTCACTATTAAAAGAGTATACTGTCACGGTTGTGTGACCGAACATCAGTTACGGCCTCCAGAGATGTTAGTTTTGCACCCATCACCTTCATTTTGCATTCATCACCTTCTTTTCGCCCTCCTAGCTCACTGTTAAAGGAGTATACTATCACGGTCGTGTGACCGGATGTCGGTTACGGCCTCCAGTGATGTTAATCCCACATTCATCAATGCTTTACTTCAATCTCTAGAAAGGTGGTCGTGTGTCCAACCTTCACCTCATCTTTTGGGAATAGACGTGTGTTCATTCCCCATATTCTTCATCCATGCTTATCCCCTCATGCTTGGCTGTCATACTTGCTTGCTTGCTCTGATGTAAAAATGTGGTGATTCCAATCCTTATCGTTCAATCACCAACTTGGCAGTCTCCGACAAAGAGAGATAGCTGTCAGCACCCTATTTTTACACCCCTCCCTTTTTAACCATGGTTAGTTAATTTAATCATGGTTAGTGCAACCTAACCCTAGGTTGATCATGTTTAAGCCATAGGTAAACCCTAACCATGGTTAGCCTAGGCCTAAACCCTAGTTCAAACACTAGGTGCACCTAACCCCTAGATAACCCTAAGTCAAGCCCTAGGTAGCCCTAAGCCTAATCCTAGTAAGCCTTAGTTATACCCGAGCCCATAGGGGCCTAAACCCATAGGCAAGCCAAGCTGGGCCCAAACATGGACCCAAGACCCTAAATGAAACCCTGAAGGGAGGCCCAGACCCATAAAAATTTCAAATTCTCTGAGTGTCTGTAGTCCATCTACCGACATCCAGTTTGTTGTGCAATTGGTAATGGCTGTAAACCATTTACCGCCACACCAACTTAGCATGTTTGCAGCATCTCCAGCCACCCCTGCACCGCCTACCACCTCCTGCACCTCCAAAACCCCTCTTCACGCGCTTGACCACCTCCAGAACACCCCTCCTATGCGTTTGAACCTCCACCCAACTCGAACCTATTCCCCGTTGAATCCCCAAACTCCTCTGCCTATAAAATCTAGCTCCACCCACTGTTAAACCCATGCCTAAACCTCTGTAGGAAACCCCTGAAGATCTTTGGAGCCTCCAACACCTTAAACCCCCTGAAACCTTGCAAAATCTAAGAGCCACCTCCTATTGAAGCGCACCACCGCAGGGCAGCCACCATCCACCACCTGTGCAAGCACCTCAGCAAGGTAGGGATCACCCCTACCCCCCTTTCTTTTATTTTGAGCATCCCTGCAAACCCCTCATCTATTTCCAGGGGGTATAGCTCGGCATTTGTAAGCTTAGGAGGGGTTCCCTGCCTCCTCCATAGGCAGTGGAGCCCCCAGGAACCACCACACCTCCACCACTATGCACAGGCCCCCTCTTATCCCTCCACCCAGTTTCAAGGGGGTTCTCATTTCATGAGAAACCCTCCAATTGCATCGTGGAGCATCCCCAGTGGCTTGATTTCCATTTTCTAAAAATTTGATAGTATCGGTAGAATAATTACTGACAGTGTAAGTCGTTCTTGTTGCAGAAGCTGTAGGCCATGATTGGTGAGGCCCTGGTCCAATCCAGGGCCTGTTCTGGGTCCCTAGAACTCTCATACCTCCCTTGAGCTTCTCATGTTGCTGGGTATAGCTTAACTAGCGTTAAATGGGCAAAAATTAAACCTGTGTAGAATATCGGTAATCCCATTACCGACTTTCTTTTTTTGTTGTAAACCAGTGGCTTTGGGACCTTTGTGGGCCCACTTAGTCTAAGCCCCTGACCCAAGACCACGCTTAGGACATGTGGCAAGGTCCCTCAACATTTCCCTGGGCCCACCAATCCAGTGGCATCGTCCCCGAGGTCTCCCCATGGCTGCAAAGTTACTGTCCCTGGAAAAATAGGAGTGTCACCACTCTGTTCACCGACATTTCCAATATACTCTATATTGGGAATGTTGGCAAACTCATTGACGACATTCCCTGCTATTCCTTGAACAGTGGCCCGGTACCAAGCCCAGCCCTAAGTTAAAGCCCACTGGAGCCCTGACACCTCTTTTAGGCCCATCTTGGTTTCTGACCTTGCTTCTAACCAGGGTTAGTTCCACCCCGGTTAACTTTTAACCCTAGTTAAGCTCGCCGCATTTATAAATGCACATAAAATGATAAAAAATAAAAAAAAAAGAATAGAAAAACCCAAAAAAAGACAAAAATAATTTATTAGCATTATCCTATCTATAGTTAGTCACTAATCATGGTTAACTCAACCTTGGTTGATTTTAACCATGGTTAACTTGCATATATCTTTAAATCACATAAAATACTAAAAAAAGTGAAAAGTCCAAAATTCCCAAAAAAGACTCACTAGGCTTTGCTTAATCCTGGTTAACCCCTAACCATGATTACACCCTTCTAACCGTGGTTAGACTCCCCCTTGAGCACTTGACCTCCCCAGTCAACTAAACCCTAGCCCTCCGGGCTAGACCCATGACCACCCAATGCACACACACACTACCCCATAGCCTTGGCACGGGCTCATGTGCCAAAACTACGCTCGGTCTGATCTCACCTTGTAAGTACGTAGGCAAGCCTATCCGGGTTCGACCCTAGACATCTAGCTTTCTATATTTCTTGGATTAGCATTCTCTTAAATACTCTGGACATTTTAATTAATATTAAGATTAAACTTTGGCTTAAATTTAGGGAGTAGGTAACCATTGTAAAATGGGGATCCTGGGGTGCCTAACACCTTCCCCAAGACTTAATCGAATAGACCATTTGTCTTATCAAAAACAAATCTGGGACCTATCCCTTAGAATGAATAGGTGGCGACTCTCAGTCAAACCAAACAAATGTGAAAGTGGGTAGGAAAATCCCATGTTCACACATTGTCGATGAAACCTAGGAATAAGTAAAAGATCTGAACTAAAAAACTTATTCTTTTGAGGTCTTACAATTTTAATTGGTAGATGACTTATTATTTAATTTTGGAAAAATAATAATTTTAATTAGGAGTTATTATTAAGTGGATTATAGAAGGAGAGTCCAACATTTAGAGAGTTGTGATAGAAAAAGAATCATTTATCGTATTTAATATTTAATTCAGTAGAGGTCCTATTGTTTAATTTTCTTTAAAAAAAATTAATTAAGAGTTCTTGTTAAGTGGATGATCAATTAATAAGGGAGATGGAGAGTCAACATTTAGAGAGTTGTGATAGAAGAAGTATCACTTAATGATATTTAATATTTAATTAAGTGGAGGTCCTATTATTTAATTATTTTTAAAAATAACGGTTTTAATTAATCATTGTTATTAAGTGGATGATCAATTAACAGAAGGTATCATGTTAGCAGACACATGACGTTAACATGAAAAGAGAATGAAGGATGATGAGAGATGGCACATGGAACCAACCGGCATACAACATTAGTATAGAAGATAGATTCTATGAACTATAAATAGTACAATAAGAAACTGGATAGAAGAAAATATTCATATTAGTACAAAATTTGCTAACAGAAGTAATTACTAAGGATGCATAATGTGGACATGATAAAGAGAGAAATCATAATATAGGCAGGGCAAAGAGAAAAAACCTTAGGGGTGTGTTCTTTTCACGGAACTATAGACAACCAGGAAGTTCAAAGTTCCTGGAACATTTGAAATCCGGATTTTGACATTTTTGAAATATTTGCAGTTGTGTTCTTTTCGACGTGGATTTTTATGATCAAATTCCTAGGAGATTGTAAGTTCACTGTTCTTTTGACATGGAACTTTGGGGTTAGAAATTAGAAATTGGAAATTTAACTTTAAAATCTCATTTCTGTTTAACTTCGTAACTGTACTTTTAATACAAGAATTAGTCTATGGGTACTCCCATTTATACTCCCAAATATACTCCCTAATCTTAACCGTTTATAACCAACCACTAAGGGTCAGGATTTCAGTTGGCTTATTTTGTCTTTTCTATTGCCACATCACCAGGAATCCTAACCGTTTAATAATTGAGATAAACGGTTAAGATTTGGGAGTATATATGGGAGTACACTTTGGGAGTATCCCTAGACTAATTCTTAATACAATATAATTCAAGTTAATTTTTTTTTTAAAATACAAGGTGAATATAATTGGTTTACCTTTTTTTATGACTCGGTGTATCCATATCATCATTCCACAATATTCTACGAGTCATTTGAAATTATGTTAAATTTGAATAAAAGCAAATAATCAACTTAATATCATCAATACCTTTGTGATCTCACAAGCTAAATATCATCAAACAAATATGAGGTATCATAAACAAAACAAGCATAATAAAAAGGATCTAAAAACACTATAAAAGCATCTTATAAAACTTTTTAATCAATCTCTAACCACCACCTAACAAGTGTGAATAACATATTCCTATCCAAAAAAAAATAATCAATGTCTAAAATAACAAGTCTAGACAAATAGGTCAATTATGGGCGGAGACACTTCAGTAGCCATCTCGTCCTCAAGTTGTCATTCATCCCGTAGAACAAGTTCACCCTTTTTTTATTAGAAGACAAATATTCAGCAACTTCAATTACTAAATCTTCATCTAACTCAGGAATTTTTTCAAGTTCAACCATCAATGGTTCCATGTCAACCTCAGCAGTAGTATTGTTTATGGCCTCAGCTATAAACCTTAAGTTAGCATTCATGGCTGAAAATTCGTCCGACGATCCCTCACGCCTAGTCTTCTTCTTCTTTCTTGCTTCATTGGTTAACCGAGATGAGGAAGCTCCTAATGGTGCAGATGGTGCAGGTACTTCATTTCTTATAGGATTATCCCATTCGTGAAGGTCCTCAAGGCCAGTCCTCATATCCTCGATGTTAGTTCCCCTCGAAAAAGTGTCATCCTGATTAGTTGTGTGTTCAGCATCAAATCCACTAAGCATTCCACTGCCATTCGCAGAATCATTGGCTATGATTAAAGAGAGACTATCAAAATCAGGAATTGACTTGGTCCTGTATGGTCTGGCATCAGAGTGACTCTGTAACAACTATATACATGTTAATTCGAACATAATTAATCTAAAAATTATGAAAAATCAACTAATAAAATAATAATAAAATCTTACCTTCAAGTATTCATCCCAAACGCTATCATCTGCTGTAACCATCTTCTTCGTGTCATCCCAACCAAAACCACTCTAATCAAGAAGAGAGGAAATAGCTAAATATTCTTTCTTCCATCTCTTGATTCGGCTTCTTACCTGCTCCTTGTTCAGTGATATTCCTAACTTCTCGCATATCGCATTGACAACTGCTTGGTAAGCCTGTGGTTTCCAACCATTGTCTCCCTTATTACCTTTATTGTACTCATTAGTGAGAGTCTCAATACATACCCTTTCCATAGGAGAGTTCCAATTTGCATTTTTACACTTATCTTTTGAATCTTTCAATTGTGTTGTTTTTTGACTCATCCTAATTCAAAATCAATAATACAAAATTATTATATATTAAACATCAATACTTACACAACTTATGGTTTTAAGGTAAACATTCATTCACATTTAAATCATTCAAAAATAAATATCCCTTCAACATTCAGAAAATATAAACATCCTTATCTATTAAACATTCAAAAAAAAAAACAAAATGTTCATAATAAATCCATAAGTTTTCTACATGTTAATTAACTATTGTATTCATTCCACATTTGTATTGCTAATTCATCCCTTTTTGTTGTCCATGCATCATTTGTGTCAAGACCCGAAATATCCTCCATTACTATAGCATCATTAGATTCCAAGTCTTCCTCATCATCACAACACTCATCCTCAAGTAAATCAATGGGATCCTCAGTTGAAATGAAATTATGAAGCGTGCAACATGCTAGGACAACCAACACTTGCACCTTAATGTCAAAAAATTGTTCTGTCCTCAAAACAGCCCACCGTTTCTTTATTAGTCCGAATGCACGTTCAATGATATTGCGTAGTGATGAATGCCAATAATTGAACAACTCTTGTGCATTCTCTGTCGCATGTCCACGTTGTTCAGATCGATGGTATCGTATACCATGGTATGGAGCAAGGAATCCTGGGTAATGCCCATATCCAGCATCTACCAAGTAATATTTACCTATAAAAAAGGAGTGACACATAGCAAGGTTATTATCGTAAGCACCCATTTGAAGTGCTAGAATGCTATGGTGTTACCTGTAGGGATAAGCAACTTGGTAGGTGTATCTCTGACGGCAGCCTTTAATACCTTTGGATCCCTTGCAGATCCTTCCCATCCAGCCAAGACATATGTAAACTTCATGTCAAACCCTACAGCTGTCATGACATTTTGTGCAATTCTTCCCTTTCGGGTACGATATCTTAGTTGATCTTCAATTTTTACCATTGCTGGGATATAGGAACCATCTATAGCTCCAACACAGTCCTATTATGAATCAACAACCAAGACAGTAAGCACTTATAATGTATCTCTTTAATAAACCAACTAACTGTAGTATGTGTTACTACCTTAAAATAATGTGAGAATGATCTCTGGGTGACACTCTGCTGCAATAGTGTGTCATTTGGACCAGGTTGTTTCATATAATCACCGGTGAGTCTTTGGATAGCCCTTAATACACTGATAAAGTGACGATGAACTGTAGACACAGAGTGACTAAAATAAAATGCAACAACCCTTAGCCAAACGTTGTGACCTATGACATATAAAAACATCGCCACTTGCTCCTCCACATCAACATTCTTTGTAGAACGAAGACCTTTATTCTTTAATACTTCTACCAATTTAAAAAATGTAGATTGGTACAAACGCAATTGATTATGAGTATTTTGACTATCATAGCGTAGCAGCCGATGGATAAATGCATGTCTTACTTCATCTATACTCCGTCTGGGTTCTCTAATTGCATAACAAGGACGCAATATTTTTTTCGATATCATGTGCATAGCAGCCATGACCACTAAATCAGCGGCACATATTAACAACTTTCTTTTCTTTGTATTATTTTCATAAGTGTCCATCTTTTCCTAATGGTTGAAAACAAAAAAGTTTACCAAAATTATTCAATTTGGTTGAAAACAAAAAAGTTTACCAAAATTATTCAATTTGAGGATACTAACACAACTCTTCATGGTGAATAGTACAAATATGACCACATGTCTAATACATAAATATAGAGCTAGAAGTCTACACAAAACCAATAAACTCAATGAACTAACATGAAAATCTGATTTTCACAGGCTTAAGACCTACCGCATAAACAACCTATAAGACCCAATAAAAATATGAGTTTTAAGAGGACTAAAAAATCATGAAACAAATAAAGAAGTTTTGAGACTACATATTTAATCTCTCTTTCAACCGTAAGAGATGAGTGGTATGTCATTCAATATTTATAGAGAGGTGTTACAAAAATTTACAGCAAGCATATCTCTCTGTTTACAAAGGATTATAGAGTGTATAGCATTCGGTATACTGCAAGCATATCTCAGAGAATATCTGAAAGAATGTAGCAAAAATAGGGTCATATTAGGACTCAATCAATGGTTCAATGCAATGTTTCTTTATAGAAAAGAAGATAAGGGTGAGACTCTGTAAATACCTGTTGAAACAAGATTGATAACAGAGAGAGCTTGAGGGAGGACCCCGAGAGTGAAGGAGAGAGCTCTTAGGGAACCTGTTATAAAAAAATTATTGATAGAATGAAGATCAGCTCCAATGCAATGTTTCTTTACATCTGCTCTTTCGTTGATAGAATGAAGATGATGGTCATTTTTTAAAAAAAATTATCCCTATTTTATAAATTGAAAATATGCATTCCTTTCAAAAATTTTTTTTTTAAAAATGATAAAGCTTCTAGGAAACATAGAGAGAGAGAGAGAGAGAGAGAGAGAGAGAGAGGGAGAGAGAGAGTAGAAAATCTGGATTCCAAAAATCCAGAAAACGCAGAGAGAGAGAGAGAGAGTAGAAAATCTGGTTCCAAAAATCCAGAAAATGCAGAGAGAGAGAGAAACGCAGAGAGAGAGAGTAGAAAATCTGGATTCCCAAAATCCAGAAAAAGCAGAGAGAGAGAAGAGATCTAGATAGAATGAAGATGATGGTCATTTAAAAAAAAATTATCCCTATTTTATAAATTGAAAATATGCATTCCTTTCAAAAAAAATTTTAAAAAAAAATGATAAAGCTTCTAGGAAACACAGAGAGAGAGAGAGGAGGAGAGAGAGTAGAAAATTTGGATTCCAAAATCCAGAAAACACAGAGAGAGAGAGAGAGAGTAGAAAATCTGGATTCCAAAAATCCAGAAAACGCAGAGAGAGAGAGAGAGAGAGAGGAGATCTACTAACCTCGGGAAGCTTGACGTCGTGGGAAGGAGAACGATGCCAATCTCCTCTTCGTGAGATGAGGTTTGTGATGGGAGAGAAGTGTATTTGAGTTGAAATACTATTTTCTATCGGGCTCTCATCAATTAAAAGTTCCATGGAAGTAGAACTTTATGGTTCCGACTCTTTTACATGGAACTATAAAGTTCCGTTTTTCATGGATATTCAGCTTCCACGAAACTGTAAAGTTCCAGGACTTTGGGTAAATGAGCATGCTTACACTTTTTAAATTTCGGGATTTTAAAAGTTCCGCCTCAAAGTTCCACGAAAAGAACACACCCTAGATGATAGGGAGAGAAATGACTCTTTTCATTAAACCCTATGGGTATCTACGGAGAAGTAAGGTTATTGTAGCCATGTGCACCTGCAAATTAAGGATTTGTTAATTAGAAAACAAAATTTGGGAAAAAAAATAAGCTACTAAAATACAAATTTTCCTTCAATTTTTATGAAAAATATTTAATAAAAACAACACTCTAAAAATAAAAATAAAAAATGCACGAAGAGGATTTGGAATTGTTAAAAGGGGTGAAACAAGTCTGGAATTGGGTCATTGGCTAAGTCTATTCCTATTAATTATACATATAAACAGAACCAGAACACAAGACTTCGGTTTTTGTTCCCATTTTGTAAAATACCTGGTGATTCGCTCGCGATGTTGACCAGAGAAACACCATGAGGCAACCCACAGCTTCATCTCGGACAAAAATAATCTCAAGCAAACGAAGAAAAAAAAAAGAATATAATATGTAGAGATGGAGAGACATTCAAGGGCAAGGCTTCATGTATAAGCATTAACATTTTAATTTACTTAAATTAAATTAACTTTATGAGGGAAATATTTGAAATATCCCAGACTCGATTGGTGAGTGTACATAAGGAATGCAACAAAAAAATATATGGATTATGAAAATCATTTTCACTGAATGTTGCAACGTGAAACCGATATTCAGGTGCACTTGCTATATATGTTACTCTTCGGGCTACATTTAGATCGTTCTTTCCATAACTAGCACATTGAAAGGATGTTTGTCTACAAGTACTGTGTTGAGCGGTTTTCATTCGGAAGGGGTAATATTATGTAATTTTTAGTGTTTTTTTATCCTTACTTGTAGCCTTTGGTATTTGTGTAATGGAAAATAATCACCTCCTCCCTGGTGGAGCAAAGGATGGCATCCCGTCCCCCATTTTCTCGCCACGTGTCCTCTTTAGATCGTTCTTTCCATAACTAGCACATTGAAAGGATGTTTGTCTACAAGTACTGTGTTGAGCGGTTTTCATTCGGAAGTGGTAATATTATGTAATTTTTAGTGTTTTTTTATCCTTACTTGTAGCCTTTGGTATTTGTGTAATGGAAAATAATCACCTCCTCCCTGGTGGAGCAAAGGATGGCATCCCGTCCCCCATTTTCTCGCCACGTGTCCTCTTTTTAGTTCCCTTGTGGCTAAGATTCACTAAAGCATCTAATCATGGTTTTTAGGAAAAAAGGTAATTATGAGTTAAAACTTATTGACCATAGTCCAGGGGCAGTTAAAGGGGGGCTTTGTTAGGACGAGAAGCAATAGTGTGCTCCTTGCTCAAGAATAGAACTATTGCTCTTTTGTAATAGAAAAATGTTTACCTTATCGCTTGGTAAACTAGATAGCGTATGAACGGTCCTCATTGGTCCACACCCAATTTTTAAACACCCACTAACTGTGGTAATGATTCATCCACTACTAGGGTTAAGCAATCCAACCTTGGTTTTTATAAGAAAAAAAAGCTTAACTTTAATTTAGTTAAACTTAATTAGGGTTAAAGAGGTGTTAAAAGGGACACGGGACATATTGGTAAGCAAGATAGCATACCAAGTGGTACGCTAATCACTGCTCTCTATAATATATAATATAGGATATAAATCTGCCTGCCTTTTATTTCTTTTTATTTAAACCTTCTAACCGTATTCACATTATATCATATGCACACATTCGAGAAAAAGCATTTTACCAACACCTATTTGCTTGACAGCTGCAATGATATGTTGTATCCCTATAGAATGGAGAGGACAATAAGTTGTGATGAGCATGAGATCTTATCCTAAGGGAGATTATATCTTCCAAGAGTTACTCTGCTAACCATTAACCAGTGATTACTAACAGTAGGGAAATGATAAAGGAAAAAAACTTACTTGTGCTAGTGGCAGTGTGTATCACTCATATGTGGGTGATTTGGGATTCAATCCACAATTGGTGGTGTGGCAGTTAAAATGTGCACGGGTATGGGCTGAATTTTTCTAAGAAGTTACCATTTGTTGTACCATTATTTACATACAATCATTCGCCAGTGCAGTCTCACTCGTATCCTTGATATAAATAAAGGTTCCTTGGTCAAAACTGTCAGCACCCTATTTTTACACCCCTTAACCGTGGTTAATTAATTTAGCCATGGTCCAAACCAAACCCTAGGTAAACCCTTAACCATAGGACTAAACCCTAGTTAAGACCCTAGTTAACCTAAGCTTAACCATAGGTAGTCCTAAACCCAAACCCTAGGTAGCCCTAGCCTAACCCTAATAAGCCCTAGGTATACCCAAGGCCCAAGCCCATTTGACCAAACTTATACCTAAACAACTCAATCAAACCCAATTACCTAATGTCATTACCCAACCCAAGTAGTCAAGCCCAAATATCCAATCACCCAATTGCCTAAGCCAAAGCCTATTTCCATAGCCCAAGCCCAAATGTCATAGTCAAAATCCAATAATCATAACCCATGACCCATCTACTAATAACCCATGATCCATAAGACCTAATCCATATATCCATATCCACCTACCCTATATCCTACAACCCATACCCATATAACCCATAGTTCACTCAACCCACCAACTCTCTTACACCAACCCATACCCATATAACTCATAGTTCACTCAACCCACCAACTCTCTTACACCTCTCTTACTCCCTATATCCTAGAACCCATACCCATATAACTCATAGTTCACTCAACCCACCAACTCTCTTACACCCCTTACAATACTCAACCATCAACTCTCTTACACTCCTTACAACACTCAATCTATCAACTCACCTTACAACACTCAAGTCTTTACCCACTAGCTCATTTTATCCCCCATGTAAAAGACACAACCCAACCTCTTAGTTTTCCTATAAATACCAATCCCTTAGCTCCTTAGATCCATCCTCAAGACCCCTAGAAGGTTCTCACCCACTTGTGTTTGTCTTGAGTTTGAAGAAGGGAGAAGAAACTAAGCTTTAGAGTTTGGAAAGAATTCTAAGACTAAAAGCTTAGAGTTCTTCACTAACTCTCTTCCTTTGTGGATTCTAAAACCCTACCCCTTGGAGCATTGAAGAAGAATTCTTGGAGGAGTAGGCACTTCTTCTTTCATTTTCTCTTCTCTTTATCTTTTTTTTTATTTGGTTCTCTCTTCTTGATCTCTCATTTCTCAAGCATAGTTGGGCCTCTCTACACCAATCTAATGGTGTAGAGGGACCCCATATCAAAGGCAAGGAGATGCTCCTTTTTTATTTTCCTTTCCATGTACATATTTTCTTCTTTTTTATGTACCCACAAGTGTGGATATGGGTAGGCCCATAGAGAGTGGAAGCTAAAGCTATACCTCTCTTTTTCATTTTGTTTTCTTTTGAGATTCTAGTCCTCTTTCTAGAATTTTTTGTGAAAGCTCATCCCCTCCCTAACATTCTTTAGAGCAACATTACATCATTAATAATGGTGTAAATGAACCACCTTAAAAGGGAGAGGATGAGTTTTCATTTTCTTTCATTTCTTTATTTTTCCTTCATGTTCTATGTTGAATGGGTAGGTGATGGTTTAAGGACTTAAGATAAATGATGGTGTAAGGACTTAAAGAGGACATTCTTAAAAATGTTTCATACTAAAGACAATGGTATTTGATCTATTATCAACATCAATCCAACAAAATAGGTGTTGGTAATAGACCATTTACTATTCATAAGGCACATCCCTCTTTATGTCTTAAACTATAATCTTTTAGCCAAACTCTTGGGCTAAATTTGACTTTAGTTAAGTTTGTCAAAACCTTACCTATATGAAAATTCAAAAACATGATAAAAAATCTCAAAATACCAAAAACATGATAAAATCTTAAAACACCAAAAACATTCAAATATAACCAAAATATAAAAAACATTCAAATATCCCCAAAAATCTCAAAAAATATAAAAAATACAAAAAGACCAAAAAGAGACTTGTAGGACCTCTTTAGCTTTGGTTAGCTCATCTAACCATTGATAAATACCCTCTAACCGCGGTTAGACTTAACACTTGTGCACTTGACCTCCCCGGTCAACTAAACCATAGCCTTCTAGGCTAGACCCTTTGACCATCCTATGCACACACACACTCCCCCCTAGCCTCGGCACGGGCTCATGTGCCAGAACTACGCTCGGTCTGATCTCACCATGTGAGTACGTAGGCAACTCAACTCGGGTTCGACCCTAGCCATCTAGCTTTCTATTTTTCTTGGATTAGCACTCACTTAAAAACTTTGGACATTTTAATTAAACTTTGAGATTATAATTGGCTTAAGTTTAGGGAATAGGTAATCGTTATAAAACGGAGGTCTTGGGGTGCCTAATACCTTCCCCAGGACTTAATCGAACCGCTTACCCTAACTCTGTAAAGACCATTTGCCTTATCCAAACAAACAAATACCCGGGACCTATCCCTAAGAATGAATAGGTGGCGACTCAAGTCAAAACATATAATTGTGAAAGTGGGTTGGAAAATCCCATGCTCACAAAAACCTAACTATCATTGATTATGAATGTGGTTCTCTTAAATAATTAAGGTGGTTTTCTATATGATTACACCGGTAGGGGGATTTTTCAGCATGCACTAATGATTATGAACGTAATGGTCATATATGTATCTATCTTAGATGTACTTTCGACAGTACATGCTTCTGGAGGTAGAACATAAAAGCGCATACATTAACTTATGATAAAACATCAAATTCATTTTAATTTATAGATGATGCATGAAAATCATAAACATCAAACAATTTTTTTTAATGGGGATTTAGTTTTTTTTTTTTGTATTGAGACACGCGGTTAGGCCACAACCCAGGTGGGGATGTAGTTTACATACGTTTAGTAGCATCATCAGTTATTGGTTAGCATTGGGAAGTGGAGCTCTTGTAGGCCGGTGGGACACCATACCATTGGAGCAAGCCTTGGGAGTGTGGCATCAACACTTGAAATAGTTGGTAAACTAACATTTGAGACATACTTCAAAAAAAAAAAATTTGAGAACAAAGAATGGCACAATCTGATTAACAAACATGTCCCTCTCTACTTTATGAAATTTTATATTTTCTATTAAAAATTAGGTAACTGGAGATTGTCGCAAAATCAGATTCTTCAAGTATTGGTGACATAACACGACATTCAATACCACCTAGCTAGTTTGTACAACTTAAATGTGAGTAAACAAAATAAGGGCTAGAAGAAAGATAAATAATTGTAAAATACATGCTATTTGTGAAAAGTGAAGGGGAAAAATTAAAAGAAACAAATATAGATGAGTAATAATATAAAATAATTTTTAATAATAAATAATATAAAAATACAAATATAAGCCTAATGATAACAAAATTCGAAATTCCCCCAAATAGTTATTGATTTATATCAATATATTATCTACTTTCTCACAATTATTGAGTTTAAGAAAAATCAACAAATTAATTGTATTTGCAACAAAAAGGGTTTAACAAAACATTTATTTTCCATGGAGATTAAGAAGTGGAGCTATGATTGGATAAATCACACTATCACCAATGGCTTCAAAAACTCCCGAGGGTGCCAGAAACTTCACCAATCGTCTACAGTTGCTTAATCGTCAATGTTTGATGAAACTTTCTGTAGTTAGGTTATGTGTTTAAGATTAGGCATGAAACTGTCATAAAAAAGAAGAAGTGAAAGATGGTGGTGCATCTTCCTTTTTTTTGATAACATACTAAACACGTACACACACAAACTCACGCACATCACATAAACACCACCATCACAAAGATGGTGGTGCATCAAGGCCATTTTAAAGTCACCAGTAGCACATGCAAGATGATTTCCTATAAAAAGAGGAGAGAGAGAGAGCTCTTATATATGTTGTCAAGTTTTTGATTCTTGAGAAAAATACAGCCTTAATGCTAATAAATTGCCATGACTGAGCTCTTATATGTGTCGTCAAGTTTTTAATTCTTAAGAAAAATACAGCCTAAATGCTAATATACTGCCATGACATCAACCTGTGTGTGGTTAAAGATTTTTGACCATGGTTTATGTAGTGATAGCTGGCACATCTGGAGAATACGCACAAATATTCGCATGGGTGACAACCACAATAATGGTATCTCGTCCCCACGATAATGCATGGGATGAAGAAAACCCTGAAAATTATAAACAATATTAAAGAGCATTAATATACATTTAAAATCAAACATGAAAAAAAATACAAAGAAGAGATATAAGCCAACAATTTATTAAACTAAGTGATTAACCTACGACAAACTATAGAGAGCCAAAAAAATTTTTAATTTAATTAATTTATATTTTGAGATCCTAAGAATTTCAATTAATTCGGAAAATAAAAGCCTGAGTTTCGATTCTCACCAAAATTCTTATATATTTACTGAACCTAAAAGAGTCAAATACAACTACTAACTTGCTCTTGATGAAATAATGACACTCTAAACGAAACCTTGAGATTTGTTTAATCTAATTTCCCGGTGACGTGAATTTGTGTTATATCTAATCACAATCTTTAAACATCTCAGTAGAATGAATTTTTTAAAAAAAATTAAAAAAATAAGAAAATGTAATTTAAAATGAATCATCAACATGGACATGCATAACACAACATGCCATTAAGATGTAATATAAAACAACAATACAAAACCATAGGATTTTTAAATCTATCCATTGTTGATGAAAATTATGAATAAGTAAAGGATTTGAAGTAAGAAACTTATTCTTTTGAGGTCCTACAATTTTAATTGGTAGATGACTTATTATTTAATTTAGGAAAAATAATAATTTTAATTAAGGGTTATTATTAAGTGGCTTATCAATTAAGAAGGGAGATGGAGAGTCCAACATTTAGAGAGTTGTGATAGAAAAAGAATCATTTAACGTATTTAATATTTAATTAAGTGGATGTCCTATTATTTTATTTAAAAGAAATAGTAATTTTAATTAAGAGTTCTTATTAAGTGGATGATCAATGAATAGGGGAGATGGAGAGTCAACATTTAGAGAGTTGTAATAGAAGAAGTATCATTTAACGGTATTTAATATTTAATTAAGTTGAGGTCCTATTAAAAAATATAACGATTTTGATTAATGATTGTTATTAAGTGGATATTAATTAAGAGGATGTCGACAGATGCCGAGTGGAACCAACTGGCATATAGTATTAGTATAGATTGATAGATTCTCTGGACGATAAATAGCACAATAAGAAACTTAGAGAGAAAAAAAAGATTCAAAATAGTACAAAATTTGCTAATAGAAGTAATTACTAAGGATAAATAACGTGGACATGGAAAAGAGAAAAACCATAATATGGACAAAACAAAGAGAAAAACCTTAGATGGTATCCATTGAGAGGGAAGGTTATTGTAGCCATGCACATCTGCTAATCAAGGATTTGTTAATTAGAAAACAAAATCTGAAAAGACAAAATGCTACTTAAAAACAATTTTTTCCTTCACATTTTATGATAAAAATAAATAAAAAGAATACTCTAAAAATAAAATAAAAAATGCAAGGAGAGGATTTGGAATTGTTAAAAGGGGTGAAACAAGTCCGGAATTGGGCCATTGGATGAGTCTACTCCTATTAATTATATCTATATATATATATATAAACACAACCAGAACACAAGACTTCGGGTGGTTGCTCCCATTTTGTAAAATACCTGGTGATTCGCTCGCGAGGTTGACCAGAGAAACACCCTGAGGCAACCCACCGATTCATATCGAACAAAAATAATCTCAAGAAAACGAAGAAAAAAAGAATATAATATGTCGAGGTGGAGGGATATTTAAGGTCTAGGCTTCATATATAGGCTAAGCATTAACATTTTAATATACCTGAATTAAATTAACTTTATGAGGGAAATATTTGAAATATCTCATACTTAGTTGCTGAGTGCATATTTGGAATGCAACAACAAAATATATGGATTATGGAAATCATTTTCATTGAATGTTGCAAAGCGAAACCGATATTCAGGAGCACTTGCTATATATGTTACTCCTCGGGCTACATGTAGATCGTTCTTTCCATAATTGGCACATTGAGGGGATGTTTGTCTACAAGTATTGTGGTGCCTGTCTTTCATTTAGAAGTAGTAATATAATTTGGTATTTGATAATTCCTAATTTTTAGTTTTTTTTATCCTCACTTGTAGCCTTTGGTATTTTGTAATGGAAAATTATCACCTCCTCCCTGGTGGAGCGAAGGATGGCATCCCGTCCCCCTTTCTCGCCATGTGTCCTCTTTTTAATTCCCTTGTGGCTAAGATTCATTAATCCTTAGTGTTAAAGCATCTAATTATGGTTTTTAGGAAAAAAAGTAATTATGCGTTAAAACTTATTAACCATAGTCCAACGGCAGTTAGGGGGCTTTGTTAGGGCGAGGAGCAATTGTCTGCTCCTCGCTCAAGGATAGAACTATTGCTCTTTTGTGATAGGAAAATGCTTACCTTACTGATTGGTACACTAGATAGCGTACGAACAGTCTTCATTGGTCCACACTCCATTTTTAAACACCTACTAACTGTGGTAATGATTCACCCACTCCTAGGGTTAAGCAATCCAACCTTGGTTTTTAGAAGAAAAAAAGGTTAAACTTTTATTTAGTTAAGCTTAACCAGGGTTAAAGAGGTGTTAAAAGGGACACAGGACACGATGGTAAACTTGATAGCGTAACGAGTGGTACGCTAATCACTGCTCTTTGTAATATAGGGTATAAACCTAACTGCCTTTTATTTCCTTTTATTTATACCTTTTCACCCTATTCACGTCTTATCATATGTACACATTCGAGAAAAAGTATTTTACCAACACCTATTTGCTTGACACTCGCTTGCTCCAATGGTATGGTGTATCCCTGCAGAATGGATTAGGACAATAAGATGTGGTGAGCATGGGATCTTATCTTAAGGGTGATATCTTGCAAGAGTTACTCTGCTAATCATTAACCGATGATTACTAACAGTAGATAAATGATAAAGGAATAAAACTTGCTTACTTGTGCTAGTGGAAGTGTGTATCTCTCATATGGGTGATTTGGTATATTCAACCCACGATTGGTGGTGCGGTGGTTCAAATGTGCACCATTTGACCTAGTCTCTAATGATATGTTTCTAATCACTAACCAATGAACAGATAGTAACACATCTAACAGGGTTACAGCCTAATGTGTATGCAAAAACCTCATATTTATTTCAGTTCTTATTGTAAACTTGAATCACTTCAAATGAGGATCTATAGGTACTTAGATCAATTTTCTAATGATTTATACTTCGGATGTAGAGACCTATTTTTTAAATTCTCAATATTCATGTCATACATGCGATGTCTTATTTCTTTGATGAGTTCAAGTTGATTTAAAAATGACTAAGTATAGGAATTGCAAGAATTTTAGGAAACGAGTGCTCTTTAACACAAAAATAAATTATTGAATTTTCTGATAATTTTCCCGGAAATTGATGTTTATGTATTAAATGAACATATGAGATTTTAATATTCTATATGGAGTGATTTATTCGGCTATCTATTTTGGGATAATGAGTAGGATTTTCATTTTTTGTTCAAAAGTTGGAAAATAAGAATTTAATTTACTAGGAATTTGATTTTTTGAAGTAATTTTATTAAATCCAAATTGGGAGTACTTTCTTATTTTAATAAAAAAACATTAAAGTAAAAGAATTTCATTTACTTAAATATTTTTAACTAAAATAAGTGTGTTGGTGCTATAGAGAAGAGTTGTGTTGTTGCTGTGTATGGTAGAAGAAAACAGGGGAAACCATTCTAACGATCCCCAGACTGTTCGTACGGTGCTAGTAGAAAGACAAACAGGATTCTCGAATGTAAAATCGTTCGAATGAACCAAAGACCGTTGGAACGAACTTAAGTCTATTCGAACAATCCTCAGACCGTTCAAACGATTTTGCGCAGTAAGTTACCAAAATCGATTTCTATAAGAGTTAAAAAGAGTTTAGGACTCTAAACCCTATAAATAGTTATTATCTTGTGACTTTAGGGTTTTCTAAGGATACTAAACTAATTTTGAGATAAATGAATGCTAACCTCAAGGTTACAACCTTGGGTACCCCTAATAATTTTGATGATAACACAATAATGGAATGACCATTATTGAACTAATGTTTTATCTAGTGTCATTTATTAAATTCAGATTATCAGAACATTAACACATTAATCAAGGCATGAAGCTTGGAAATGACTCAAGGGAAATCAAAATGAATCTACTCAAGAAAACCCTTCAACCACATGTAAGCCATCAAAAATCAAGATAAAAGATCATTCAACCCAAAGTTCAAGTCGGATCATGAACAATAATGAAGAATCATAAAGACAAATTCAAAATGAAGATATCAAGATTAGAACTATCATTAAAGATCCAAGAATCAAGTTTGAAGACTCTTAAGAAAGTATTAAAGTTTATTTTTTAGTCTTTGAGAGTGCTTAGGATCAATGTAAAAAGTTTTCAAAAGTTGGTGTTGAAAAGCTCACAAACTTAGAATGACAATAGATACCTTAAAACCAAATTGAAAATCTCTTTAAGGACCTAAAAAGTTGGTAATTATCTTGATAAAGGTAAGGTAGGAGGTCTTGGGATCAAATCTCATTTTTAAGGTCTCTAAAAATGGATTCTATGCAGAAATTACACCATCCAATCGGCTAGTTTGCATTTATTATCCCATCAACGGCCATAAATCATTGTGGGCTATAAAATGAGATCAATTATGAATGAAAAAAAATATTGATCAATCTATAAACACTAATCATTCACTAGAAGCTGAATTTCTCACATCCTTAGTGAAAAACCTAAAAATCCTCAATCCTCTGTTCTTGGGCTATTCAACTCCAACTGTTGAGTGATTTTATTAGAGCTTCAAAGAGATCTTATGCAGTTCATCTAAGAAGCATATTTTAAGATTGTAAACTCCTCATACTTTTTGTATTGAGAAAGTCAATAATCGGTGGATTTTTGTATTAAAGCGGAAAGCTTCGGGAAAAGTCAAGAGAGGGTGTTCTCTTGCAAAGTCAGGTGTAATCCTTACCCGAAAAAGGATTGTAAATGTGTGATTCTTACCCGGAAAATAATTGTAAAGGTTTGGGCTTCACCCGGAAGAAGTCTGTACGATTAGTGAAATCGTTATGAATTCTCTAGCGGGTAGCTTGAGGCAGGGACGTAAGTAGATTGACGAACCTCGTGTACAAACTCCTTGTGTTTGCTTTTTTCAACTCTCTCTTTACTTTTCATAATTGCTATAATTTAGAATTGTTAATTGCCTTCCCTTATTAATTGTAATTCCGCAAAAAATGGACTTAGTAGAAATTTAAATTTGCCAAGACCCTATTCACCCCCCCTCTAGGGTCAATACTTGGGCAACAACAAATGAAGCAAGTGAAAATTGTATCTTGCCCAAACTTTCCTATCTAATACATGCCATTTGTCCTCTGCCATCTTTTCCAATTTCATTTTTTTTCTTTCTAAAGGAAGATACAGATCCTTTTGTAAAGGTGATCCTCTATCTATGTCTTCAATAATCCAAATTTCAAACCATTGAACTGTTAGACATGATGCCCAAAAAAGTCATTTAGATTGTTAGATTCGTATTAATTTGATTAATAAAGGCTTCTTAATCTATTGTGTATTCATTATGGGTAATTGGCCATGATCATGAGATGATCTATACGATATGAGATATCGATAAAGGTCCTTAAGATATATTATAGGAAAGTTATGTGATTAGATTATCATAGGCAGATATAACTTTCCGGTTCCTTATACCTTATATAGTCACAACTGTGGGTGAAGCTGGGGACTTCACTTATATGGCTGTCAGAATGCTACGATTTTCTCAATAGTTGAGATGTAGTTCTATCTCGAACTATTGTAGTGGAGACTACACATCAGCATATGAGTGTTTAAATGTACACTGATTGATTACATTCGATGAGAGATCTTTTGCATAAACATACTATCAGATAGTTGGTCTCTCATTCTCATTGAACGGTTTCGATGATCCTTAGATCTGATGAGTTCATCTATGACTGAGCAGTGATCTGACTGTTTTGATTCCACCAACGTATTCTATAACTTAGGGAATACAATACAGTGACAGTTGGATACTCAGAAAACTATTCGAGTCATGATGAATTTCAAACAAGAAATCCATGCTCATTAATTTGAGAGATTATTCAAGTTCCGGGTAAAACAGTTGATTAAGTTCAAATCCTACACAAGTGATTTTGAAAATAAAATAAGTTTTGAAATATACTTTTATTAAAATGTATTATACTTATAAAAGGATTTTCTCAAAAAAAATTTTATGAGAAATTGTTTCTCATGGCTTAATCATAAGTCTTGGAAACCTGGATGATTTGCAATGGGCTATGGGAAAGATAGTATGTCAATCTCAATGGCCTATTAGGGATAATGTATTTGGAAGGATAAATCTAATTTAAAAGTTCATGTGGCGGGATCCATATTGGTTAAATGTTCATACACTAGGATTTAATTGCAACATGGATATCTCACGTCACTTGCAATTCCGATGTATTTCCCGTTTAGGGTCAATGGGATAACATTGGGTAAGCCAGGGTAAGAATGTCCCAGAGCAATCTGTGGAAGTGCTCACATAAGAAATACAAGCTCAATAATTGATTAAAAGTTAATCAATTATTTAAATGATTAAAAGTTAATCTATGGTTTAAATTAATTGTTAATTTAAATCTAGGGATTATTTTATTAATTATTTAATTAACATAATTAAAGGGGAAATGGGTTTGACTCATATCCATAAACCCATTAAAATTGGTCTTTAATATGGGCTAAAGCCCATGGGTTTAAACCCTAGGGTGGGGCACCCACTTGAGGAATCCTGATTGGATTAGGATTATGTTAATTGAATAATTGTTGAAATATAATTCCTTTATTTATGGAATTAAAATCCAATTGTTGGATTGCAATTAGGATTAAGATGAAATTGTAATTGGATTACAAAAAGGAGTTTTAACTCCTCAAAACTCGTGTCACATAGAAGCTCACACCCCCCCCCCCCCTGGCATTGGTCCTGTAGTTTGACTAGGTTTCCTTCTCTTGTGTAGGATGTTGACTTATCCCTTTAATTAAGGAACCCTCTTATTAGAAGGACTCCTTAATTAGTAGGTATTCTATAATTAGAATAGTTATAGATAAACTAGGATATTGTTTAATAATAAGAGTTATTATTGATAAACAATTCCTATAAGATAAGATCAAGTTGGAGTAGGATTAGGATAAGATCCTAGTCTATAAAAACTCCAACACCCTAGACCATTAAGCACTTTTCCCCAGAATTTTTTCTCTTCTCTCCTCTCTCTCTCCAAACCGTGAGACCCTAGGGAGACCCCTAGGGATTTTCGTGAGCTATATAGGTGGTGCAAGTTGGGTTTTGCTTTTCTAGGGTTTTGAACCTTAATACTTTTGGTGATAGAAGGTCTACACCATTACTCCATCTTCTTTCTCTTGCTTCTATAATTCCAAAGGAGATTCTAAATCTTCATGGGAATAGCGAAGAACAAGGATCGAGTTTCTAGTATTTTTTCGGAGAAATCTCTACAAAGAGTTTTGACGGTTCGAGTGAATTAAGCTTCATCGGTGAAAAGCATTCACCGATGTGATATGACTAAAACTCTTAGATAATTTTGATGCTTTCTATGGTATTAAGATCTAGGGGATCCAGTTTCCGCATAAATTTTTATCCGGATCCCCCTACATGAACTTGTCATTTCTCACATTTCCTACTTCTTCTGTCATCACTGACACTCGAACCTAGATGCTCTGATACCAGTTGTTGGGAATTGCTCAACAACCCACAATATGATAACTGAAAGAATAAGAACAGTTAAAAACGTAATCAAGATGCAAAACAAGAACACACAACACAAGGTTTACATGGTTCGACTAATGATGCCTACGTCCACAGATCAACACCACTTCACTATACTCAAAGGCAAAAGCAAATCGAAAAGTATAGAGTTCTCTCTCTCTCTCTCTCTCAAGGAAAACCTCTCTTGGTGGCTACAAATGAAAATGAAACCCTAACTCATTAGTATCTTATAAACTAATCCAAAAGTAAGCCAAATCTAGATCTAAAAGCCTAAGCCTACGATAACCGGTCTCATAGGTCCACATCCCCTTTTTACTACTCATCAACTGTGGTTAAGATTCACTCATCTCCTAGGGTTAATTAATTTAACAATGGTTTTTAGATTTTTTTTTAATAAAATTGTTAACTTTAATTTAGTTAAGCTTAACCATGGTTAAAGAGGTGTTAAAATGGATAAGGGGACACTGCAGTCAGCTTAGAAGTGGACTGCAGGGTCTGCTTCTTAGGACTGAAGAAAGATTATACTATAAGCTATGCAAAAGAAAGTCTAAACATCGGATGACTATGATCATTGAAGCCGATAAAATTTTGACCCGGATGGACACCAAGTGGATGGTTATGATATTCCCGAATAAGGTATGGTCTATTTATATAAAACTCATCTGAGATGTTAATTTAGCATATCGAATGGTGTGGGTTGAATTTCTTGATGCATAGGGGGGGGGGACAACAAGAATGAATAGCATTGATGAAGGCACCCTATGACCTTCAATGGTACACAGCTACACTATATCAATTTTTTGATGTATATAGACACACAAACGTTACGATTCAACCAAAAAAAGAAGGGTTTTTGATGAAAAAAAACCCTTTGTTTTTAGCTATTTGTAATACCTCCTTACAGTTTCTGATTATGTATTATGCCCCACTAACTTTTAAAACTTTTGCAAATCCACCCTTCCATCCTAAAGCAAGTTAACACTTACTAATTGTGGTTAAGATTCATTCACCCCTATGGTTCTTGCATCTAACCTCGGTTTTTAGAAGAAAAAGTATTAACCTTAGACTGATTATGCTTAATCACAGTTAAAGGAGGCTCTAACATCGATTTTTAACTGTGGTTAAGCATAATCACCTCGGTTAAAGAGGGATAAATAGGATACATACGGTGACCTATAGAGGCGTGTCCAACCCATTAAAAAGGTCATTTCTTAAATAAATAAAAAAATTAACATCCGTTAACTTGCTTTTGAATGGAAGGGTGGAGGAAGAGATGATATCAAGTGCTTGGGAGGAATGCTAGACTTACTCCATTTTAGATGAGAGTGCTTCAGTCATTATACATTGGACAAGTGGTTATGGAGGATGAGAGTAGGGTTAGCAATCCTGATTAACTAGTGGGTACCAACATTCGTAAATCACCGTCAACTTTCCTGGGAAGCAGATATAATTCCTGCAGAAGTCGATATATCGACTTCCTGGGAAGCAACGAGATCTTGCTTTTCGATGAATTCAATATTTTGACTTTCATCAACTTTCTACTTTTTCAGGAAGTTAAATTGATATTAGGAAACCAAACACACTAATACCCAACTTTTGACTTCCCCAAACCCAAAAGTTGTAGAAGTCAGTTGAAAAGTCTCTCCAAAAACCACCTAAATGCGAAACATTTTAATGACTTTTGACTCTTTAAGACCCAAAAGTCACTAAAAGCCAATTTAGAAGTGTGTATCCAAACCCAATGAATAGTTGTTTGAATTTAAGTAGTAATAAGAGAAGAAGTATTGAGTTGCTCCACGCCACCTCCAAAAGTCAAGTACCCTTTTGTGAGAAAAGGCAGTGAGGTTAGCCTCATGCTAACAGGTGTGTGCGTGTGTCCTGGTGCATGTGTGTGAGTTATGAGTTATTAAAAATAAAAGAGAGGTATTATGAGTTAGTACAATAACAGTTTGTTCTTTTGCTTATAAAGTCCCGCACTTTTTAAGTTTTGTCATTTGACAATATGCATTTTCTTTTGAGAACTAGATGTATCATGCTTTTTATCTTTTAGGTTGCAAATCCCGTTAGACTTCAAATGTAGCAAAATGAAAGATTTCAAATCTTATAAAATTTGATAAGACTTGAAATCTCATGATGGTAATAATTAATTTTGTTAAAAATCTTGACAAAGTGACTCATATTTTCTAACTACTACATTGACAAAGTGTATAGTGCCAAGCTTTATAAGTCTCAGCAAAACATCGGACCCTAAAAAGAGTAGGGAAGGGAAGTATGAAACTTGGAGAATTGAAAAAATTAATGGAAGAATAGACCACAATGGGTTGTAGACCCATGTCTCCCCTTGCTAGTAGAGGATTCCAATAACACCACAAAGTCCCCAACATTAGCTGACCCAAAAAGTGGGATTCCTCTATTTTAATTTCCACAAACTTTTGTAGCTTTGAAAGATCAATTCAAACTCAAATTGAACCAAAAACCTTTATTAAAACTCTATTACATCTTGACCGGTAAAGGGAAGAAAAATTACAAACAAACCTTTCAACAATGCTAACAAGGAAAGATTATTATAAATCTTCTTTTCCTTATAATTAAGGGTGATCATCATCATTGTCCTCATCGTGTCTATCGATCAGAATCTCCACAAAATCAATCCAGATTATACTATGGATCATGAATCATCGATGTGGAGCAATGCTTTTGTGATCTTATCAATCCCTATACATCATTGAACTCCATTCATATAAGGAGGGCTTTATCATGTATTCCTTATGGTTTGGGCCTGAGATTTTAGGAATTGTTTCAAATTATTATGCTAATTAGAGTAATGTGATTATGAGATGCGAGGGACTATACCAAATCAAGCTCATCAAGGAAACCAAGGATCGTCCCATCACAGATCTTGCTTCATCCACTTTATCATTGCCTAAATATCAGATACTTGGGTTGGCAACACAAATTATATTCCACCATTCGAGTCCAATAAGAATTATATCTCTGGTTAAAGCACGTGTTAGCAAATATTTGCTCATCTCAATCCTGCTGCTTATTGGTTTTGATGTTTCAATTTAGTGATGCACGGGATGAAGAAAACACTGAAGAATATTATAAATTATACTTTAGAATTCCTTATAATTTAAACATGAAAAAATATACAGAGTAGAGATATAAGCAAATAATTTATTAAACTAAGTGATTAACCTACTACAGACTATAGAGAGCCAAAAAAAATAAATTTAATTAATTTATATTTTGAGATCCTAAGAATTTCAGTTTAATTCGGAAAGTAAAAGCTAAGTTTCGATTCTCACCAAAATTCTTAAATATTTACTCAACATAGAATCAAATACAACAACTAACTTTGCTCTTGATGAAATAATATGACACTCTAAACGAAACCTTGAGATTTGTTCAATGTGATTTCTTGTAACGTGATTTTGTGTTATATCTAATCACAATCTTTAAAAATCTCAGTAGAAAGAAAAATAAAAAAAATTGAAAATAAAATAGGAGAAAGTAATTTAAAATGAATCATCAACATGGACAAGCATAACACAACATGTCATTGAGATGTAATATAAAACAACAATACAAAACCAAAGGATTCTTAAATCTATCCATTAATGTTGATGAAAACTATGAATAAGTAAAGGATCTGAAGTACAGAACTCATTCTTTTGAGGTCTTGAAATTTTAATTAGTAGATGACTTATTATTAAATTTAAGAAAAATAATAATTTTAATTAAGGGTTCTTATTAAATGAATAATCAATTAAGAAGGGAGATGGAGAGTCCAACATTTAGAGAGTTGTGATAAAAAAAGTATTATTTAATGTATTTAATATTTAATTAAGTAGAGGTCCTATTATTTAATTTAAAAATAATAATAATAATTTTAAGTAACAGTTCTTATTAAGTGGGTGATCAATTAAAAAGGGAGATGAAGAGTCCAACATTTAGAGAGTTGTGATAGAAGAAGTATAATTTAACGGCATTTGATATTTAATTAAGTGGAGGTTCTATTATTTAATTTTAAAAAATAATGGTCTTAATTAAGGATTGTTATCAATTGGATGATCAATTAAGAGAATGTGTCATGTTAACATACACATGTCGTTAACATGAAAATAAAATGAAGGATGTTGAGATATGCCTCGTGGAACCAATCGACATATAGTATTAATATAGATAGATTCTACGAACTATAAATAGCACAATAAGAAACTTAAAAAGAAAAAAAGATTCATATTAGTACAAAATTTGCTAACGGAAATAATTACTGAGGATGTGTGACGTGGACATGGAAAAGAGAAAAACCATAATATGGGCAAGACAAAAGAGAAAAACCTTAGATGGTAAGGAGAGAAATGACTCTTTTCATTAAAGCCCATGGTGGGTATTCATTGAGAGGGAAGATTATTGTAGCCATGTGTACCTGCAAATCAAGGATTTATTAATTAGCAAACAAAATTTGAAAAGAAAGTAAGCTATTCAAAAATAAATTTTTCCTTCACTTTTTATGAAAAAAATAAAATAAAAAAGATTACTCTAAAAATAAAAAATAAATAAAATCAGGGAGAGGATTTGGAATTTTTAAAAGGGGTGAAACAAGTCTGGAACTGGGCCATTGGATGAATCTATTCCTATTATATATATAAACAGAATCAGAACACAAGACTTCGTGTGGTTGCTCCCATTTTGTAAAATACCTGGTGATTCAACTTGTGAAGTTGACCAGAGAAACACCCTAAGGCAACCCGCAACTTCATCTTAGAAAAAATAACCTCAAAAAAATGAAGAAGAAAAAATAATATGCACAGATGGAGGGATATTAAAGGGCTAGGCTTCATGTATATAGGATAAGCATTAACATTTTAATATACCTTAATTAAATTAACTTTATGAGGGAAATATTTGAAATATCTCAGACACGGTTGGTAAGTGCATATATGGAATGCAACAACAAAATTTAATGATTATGGAAATCATTTTCATTGAATGTTGCAACCTGGAACAAATATTGAGGTGCACTTACTATATATGTTACTCCTTGGCTACGTTTAGATATTTTTTTCCATAATTGGCACATTAAGTACTGCGTTGCTCGGTTTTTATTTAGAAGTGGTAATATTATTTGGTATTTGATAAAACCTATTTTTAGTTTTTTTTTTCTCACTTATAACCTTTGATATTTTTGTAATGGAAAATAATCACCTCCTCCCTGGTGAAGGGAAGGATCGGAAGGCGTCTCATCCCCCTTTTCTCGCCATGTGTCCCCTTTTTAATTCCCTTATGGCTAAGATTCACTAATCCTTAGTGTTAAAGCATCTAATCATGGTTTTTAGGAAATAAAGTAACTATGAGTTAAAACTTATTAACCATAGTCCAAGGACAGTTGGGCTTTGTTAGGGCGAGGAGCAATAGTCTGCTCCTCGTCCAAAGATAGAACTATTGCTCCTGGCCCAAGGATAGAACTATTGCTCTTTTGTAATAGGAAAATGTTTACCTTACCACTAATTGGTACGCTAGATAGCGTATGAACATCGTCATTGGTCTACACCTCATTTTTAAACACCCACTAATTGTGGTAAAGATTTACCCACTCCTAGGGTTAAGCAATCCAACCTTAGTTTTTAGAATAAAAAGACTTAACTTTAATTTAGTTAAGCTTAAACAGGGTTAAAGAAGTGTTAAAAAGGATACAGGACACGGTGGTAAGCTAGATAGTGTACCGCGCGAGCGGTACGCTAATCACTGCTCTTTGTAATATAGGATATAAACATGCCTGCTTTTTATTTCCTTTTATTTAAATCTTTGCACCCTATTCACATCATATCATATGCACACATTCGAGAAAAAACATTTTACCAACACCTTTTAGCTTGACACATATCACTTGCTCCAGTGGTATGGTGTATCCCTGTAGAATGGAGCAGGACAATCAGATGTGATGAGCATGTGATCTTATCCTAAAGGTATTATCTTGTAAGAGTTACATTCATTACAAGAAATCAGCTCATCGTTGACAGTTTTTATCTGTAACCATAGGTTATTGATCACCATTATAGCACGTAGAATGAACCATAACATTTCGACACGTGATCATATGTCGGATCAAATATCACGGTTATATAACCGTGATTGTATACATAAATTAATTGAGATTATACATTCAAAATACGGTCATTTCGGGTTCATCTTATAATAACGGTTTCATAATTAACCATGATTGCACTCCAAAATTAAGGGGTTTTAACGGCAGTTATAATTGGACAAGCATAACACAACATGTCATTGAGATGTAATATAAAACAACAATACAAAACCAAAGGATTCTTAAATCTATCCATTAATGTTGATGAAAACTATGAATAAGTAAAGGATCTGAAGTACAGAACTCATTCTTTTGAGGTCTTGAAATTTTAATTAATAGATGACTTATTATTAAATTTAAGAAAAATAATAATTTTAATTAAGGGTTCTTATTAAATGAATAATCAATTAAGAAGGGAGATGGAGAGTCCAACATTTAGAGAGTTGTGATAGAAAAAGTATTATTTAATGTATTTAATATTTAATTAAGTAGAGGTCCTATTATTTAATTTAAAAATAATAATAATAATTTTAAGTAACAGTTCTTATTAAGTGGGTGATCAATTAAAAAGGGAGATGAAGAGTCCAACATTTAGAGAGTTGTGATAGAAGAAGTATAATTTAACGGCATTTGATATTTAATTAAGTGGAGGTTCTATTATTTAATTTTAAAAAATAATGGTCTTAATTAAGGATTGTTATCAATTGGATGATCAATTAAGAGAATGTGTCATGTTAACATACACATGTCGTTAACATGAAAATAAAATGAAGGATGTTGAGATATGCCTCGTGGAACCAATCGACATATAGTATTAATATAGATAGATTCTACGAACTATAAATAGCACAATAAGAAACTTAAAAAGAAAAAAAGATTCATATTAGTACAAAATTTGCTAACGGAAATAATTACTGAGGATGTGTAACGTGGACATGGAAAAGAGAAAAACCATAATATGGGCAAGACAAAAGAGAAAAACCTTAGATGGTAAGGAGAGAAATGACTCTTTTCATTAAAGCCCTTGGTGGGTATTCATTGAGAGGGAAGATTATTGTAGCCATGTGTACCTGCAAATCAAGGATTTATTAATTAGCAAACAAAATTTGAAAAGAAAGTAAGCTATTCAAAAATAAATTTTTCCTTCACTTTTTATGAAAAAAATAAAATAAAAAAGATTACTCTAAAAATAAAAAATAAATAAAATCAGGGAGAGGATTTGGAATTTTTAAAAGGGGTGAAACAAGTCTGGAACCTATTATATATATAAACAGAATCAGAACACAAGACTTCGTGTGGTTGCTCCCATTTTGTAAAATACCTGGTGATTCAACTTGTGAAGTTGACCAGAGAAACACCCTAAGGCAACCCGCAACTTCATCTTAGAAAAAATAACCTCAAAAAAATGAAGAAGAAAAAATAATATGCACAGATGGAGGGATATTAAAGGGCTAGGCTTCATATATATAGGATAAGCATTAACATTTTAATATACCTTAATTAAATTAACTTTATGAGGGAAATATTTGAAATATCTCAGACACGGTTGGTAAGTGCATATATGGAATGCAACAACAAAATTTAATGATTATGGAAATCATTTTCATTGAATGTTGCAACCTGGAACAAATATTGAGGTGCACTTACTATATATGTTACTCCTTGGCTACGTTTAGATATTTTTTTCCATAATTGGCACATTAAGTACTGCGTTGCTCGGTTTTTATTTAGAAGTGGTAATATTATTTGGTATTTGATAAAACCTATTTTTAGTTTTTTTTTTCTCACTTATAACCTTTGATATTTTTGTAATGGAAAATAATCACCTCCTCCCTGGTGAAGAGAAGGATCGGAAGGCGTCTCATCCCCCTTTTCTCGCCATGTGTCCCCTTTTTAATTCCCTTATGGCTAAGATTCACTAATCCTTAGTGTTAAAGCATCTAATCATGATTTTTAGGAAATAAAGTAACTATGAGTTAAAACTTATTAACCATAGTCCAAGGACAGTTGGGCTTTGTTAGGGCAAGGAGCAATAGTCTGCTCCTCGTCCAAAGATAGAACTATTGCTCCTGGCCCAAGGATAGAACTATTGCTCTTTTGTAATAGCAAAATGTTTACCTTACCACTAATTGGTACACTAGATAGCGTATGAACATCGTCATTGGTCTATACCCCATTTTTAAACACCCACTAATTGTGGTAAAGATTTACCCACTCCTAGGGTTAAGCAATCCAACCTTGGTTTTTAGAATAAAAAGGCTTAACTTTAATTTAGTTAAGCTTAAACAGGGTTAAAGAAGTGTTAAAAGGGATACAGGACACGGTGGTAAGCTAGATAGTGTACCGCGCGAGTGGTACGCTAATCACTACTCTTTGTAATATAGGATATAAACATGCCTGCTTTTTATTTCCTTTTATTTAAATCTTTGCACCCTATTCACATCATATCATATGCACACATTCGAGAAAAAACATTTTACCATCACCTTTTAGTTTGACACATATCACTTGCTCCAGTGGTATGGTGTATCCCTGTAGAATGGAGCAGGACAATCAGATGTGATAAGCATATGATCTTATCCTAAAGGTAATATTTTGTAAGAGTTATATTCACTACAAGAAATCAGCTCATCGTTCACAGTTTTTATCTGTAACCGTAGGTTATTGATCACCATTATAGCACGTAGAATGAACCATAATATTTCGACACGTGATCATATGTCGGATCAAATATCACGGTTATATAACCGTGATTGTATACATAAATTAATCGAGATTATACATTCAAAATACGGTCATTTCGGGTTCATCTTATAATAACGGTTTCATAATTAACCATGATTGCACTCCAAAATTAAGGGGTTTTAACGGCAGTTATAAGAAAATCACCTCTGAAACCTATTTATGGCTGCAGCTTTTTTACACCACCATGGAAAATCGTTCCCGCCACCAGATTAGCTATGGTTTATAGGAAACCGCTATATTAGCGGCGGTTTCTATAAAACCGCCTCAAAAAATAGTTCCCACTATAAGATTAGAGGCGGGTTTTAATAAACTGCCTCCGAAAATCGTTCCTAGTACGGGATTAGATGTTTTAATAAGCTGCCATGAAAAACCAAAATATTAGCAGCAGTGTTAAGAAACTATTGAGAAAACCCATTTATTAGGGCTCAAATTATTTCCCCTCACTCCTTTGCGTGCGTATTTCCTTTGCCTTGCCCTCCCCCTTCTCTACTATGTGCTCTCTCTTGTCGCTCTCTTGTCTTGTCGTCACCATCACGGGGCTCACCTCTCTCTCTCTCTCCCTCCCTCTCTCTCTCTCTCTCTCTCAGCGGTAGCAACTCCTTGTCGGTGGTAGCAGATCCACCAGTTCCATTTTCTTCGTAGACAAAGGAAAAGAAGACCCATCTCCATCGCAGCACCCTAGCTGCCCTTTCTCCTCTCAAATCTCCCAGGTTTGATTTTTCTTCTCATAACATTCTTTATGGCTTTATAATATTCTTTATGGCTTTATGATTGATTTTGAGGAAACTAAAATTGGGGAACTATGGGATTGTTGGTTGACAGAATGTTTCGCCCATTCCGCTTGAAGTATGAATTTTTTGGTGGTGTTCATAAATCCTCAAATTTTCATATATATATTTTTTTACATGAGTGTATATGGTGGTCTGAATTTATTGAATTCATGTCTATCAATGGAGTTTAAGTAGTGGGTTTTGGGTGGGTGGAGGTTTTATTGAGATGAAAAGGGCTTAATTGAACATTTTGGAACCCTAATCATGGAATCGAGATTAACAAGGCTAATTAAACATTTTAGAACCCTAATCATGGGAACTTGCGGAGTATTATTAATATATGGTAAGTTATTCTCAGGAAGATTGCTTATGGTTATGGATATGTTCTTACTTTGAGTATGGGAAAATTTTTGTATATAGAAGTTATTAGTAGCAGTGTTGGGAACGTTTTTTAATTCTTCCTCATCTGTCAATTGAATTTTGTGGATGTTAAGTGTAGTCGCTTAAGGTTTTTGTGAGTGCTAGTTCAAATTTGAGCTTGTTACGGTTGGTGACTGAAATTTTGAATCGATCACACCAGTTATCAAGTGTTATTTAGTGTCTACAATTAAAAAATAAAATTTCCAGGAGTTATTTAACTATTTTTTGGGAAAACAAAATTCCAATTTTTGACGATGAATGAGTTGACTAGAGATCACAAAGGTTGGTATATGGAAGGACAATACTAGTATAAGGCTTGGGTGTATGTTATCCTAGTGATTGACATGTACCGTGGGGTATTATGGAAATTACTAGGGACATCTCAGCAATTTATACATGGAGAGGCTTCTCTCTAATCTGTTGGAAGGAGTTGCATATATCATATGAATCCTAGATGCTGAGATTATACATTCAAAATATGCTCAAATTGTAGAGAAGTTTATCCAATCAGACCCTTAGCCATAGTTAAAGAGAGTTAAAAGAGGGACAAGTGACAAGAAAAGGGTGCTGAGACGCTCCTTGTGTCACCTGTCAAGGAGGTGATTATCTCTACTAATATAAAGAGGATTCCTCTATTGAAAACGTTGATTGATATTTGTTTTAATTTCAAAAATACCCTTTGACTTCTATCTATCTATAACTCTATTAATGATAATGCTCTTCTTAAAACGTAAACTAATTTTTTTACATTCCTAAATTGCCCTTATCATAATTATGTATATAAGACAAATTTCATTGAATGTTTGTTTAATTCTCATACTATCCCTTACTCATCTATAATAGACTGGAAATTCTCAACGTTATACACTCCTTAACTATGGTTAAGATTTACCTACCCCTAGGATTCATCCACTTATCATTGGTTTTTAGAGGAAAAAATTAACCCTAAGTTCCCACACTTATCCTTAGTTTTTAGAAGAAGAAAAAATATTTGATTGATTGATATAAAGAGGATTCCTCTGTTCAAAATGTTGATTGATATTTGTTTTAATTTCAAAAATGCGCTTTGACTTCTATCTATCTATAACTCTATTAATGATAATGTTCTTCATAAAACGTAGACTAATTTTTTTTATATTCCTAAATTGCCTTTATCATAACTAGCAGGTGGCACGTGTGATGCACGTGAGAGCGAGGGGAACGAGTTAACCACAGTTAATAGGAGTTAAAAGGGACACATGTTAACCGGCAAGTGCGATTGAACTCGAGGAGAGTTCAATCGTGATTGATTGTGATTCTATTATTTAAGTAGATAGATGAGGGTAGTTTGGGAATTAAAGTCAAACATGCATTAAATTAAAGTTTTGTTTTATATAAAGGTAGTTTATGAATTTCGGAGAATTTAGGCTATGTCTGCCTCTCCCATTATAATAGTAAAGAAACATTAAATTAAATTAAAGTTTTGTTTTATATAAAGGTAGTTTATGAATTTCGGAAAATTTAGGCTACGCCTGCCTCTCTCATTATAATAGTAAAGATTATGTATATAAGACAAATTTCATTAAATGTTTGCTTAATTCTCATACTACCCCTTACTCATCTATAATAGACTAGAAATTCTCTACAGTATACACTCCTTAACTATGATTAAGATTCACTCACTTATCTTTGGTTTTTAGAGAAAAAAATTAACCTTGAGTTCACCCACTTAACTTGGTTTTAAAAAAATTATTTTTTTTTTTTCTAAAAACCAAGGATAAGTGGGTGAACTCTAGGGGTAGGCGAATCTTAACCACGGTTAAGGGATGTTAAAAGAGACACATGAAAACCTTAGGGTTCACCCATTTATTCTTGGTTTTTAGAAATAAATATTAATTTCTTAAAATCCTGGTTAAAATTCACTAACTCCTAGGTTTAAAAAATTTTCATATTTTTTTCTTCTAAAAACCAAAGATAGGTAAGTGAACCCTAGGGGTGGGTGAATCTTAACTATGGTTAAGGGGTGTCAAAGGAGACACATGACAACCTCAAGGGTGTAACCGGACTCCGATTGTGGTTAAGATTCACCCACCCTAAGTTCATCCACTTATCCTTGGTTTTTAGAAAACAATATTAATTTTTTTTAAACCCTAATTAAAATTCAATAACTCATTGGGTTAAATTTTTTTCATATATATTTTTTTTCTTAAAACCAATGATAAGTTGGTGAACTTTAGGGGTGAGGGACACGTCAACCTTCAGTGACGTAACCAGACACCTCACTCTCATGGAACAATGCTCCGAAGAAGAACGTCTTGCCAAGGCTTTACCCACCCCCTTTCTTTGCTATACCCAAAATGCCCCTAAAGCTTTTCGAGTTTCAAAATGTCCCTACGTCATATTTCTATAACCGTGTCACTATCAATTTTTTTCATAGGGGATATCCAAATTGTTCCTCAAGTTTCTATATCCAAAACATTCCTTAATTTATTTATTTTTTCAAATGCCCTCATTAGGTCCCTCTTCCCAGTCTCTCCCCCCTACCCTTCTCTCTCACGTGATGCCACCTAGTTTTCCATTAGCCAAATAGGTATCATGACCTCGATGGTGCAGAGCCTACCACAGAGTCAATGAGTGATGGATGGATTGAGAAGAACCTGGGAACTGAGATGGAGTCTAAAACCTTGACCCGAACCTATAATAAATGGTGGGTGTGGATTATCACACAAACTGTGCGACCAAATGTTTTTAGAATGACTTTAATTGAAGTTAAGGTGAAATTGTCAATTAAAGTTATGACTTTTAATAATATACATAATGATAAAACACCACCTTTAAGATAAGGCAATCTAAGATGAAGAAATTACCATTATACAAGCAAAAAATAGTCAATGGAAAATTCACTTACAAATAGTTTAATAGTAACTGAAAATACATAATATTGAAGGAGATGAGGGATTTTACAAATAGACTAAAAGATGTAACCTTAGCCATTAAGAGGGGCGATTAAGGGTTGAAGTACTTGACAATAGCATTCTCCAATAGTCAATTATGTATGGTACAAAAATAAAAAGTTGTTTTTTTTGGTAGGTTACATCATTTATCTAAGTTAATAGTGTCGGTTAATGTAAAGTGACACCTCTCAAGTGTCACACTGGTAGATTCAAACTCAAGTCCTCTACCAAAAGAAAAACACATCTCACTCACTAATAGTGCAAATGCTCGGACGTACATAGAAACCCTTATAATTGGTTACCAGGTGGCCAATGAGTTTTACCAAAATTTATAAGAGAGGAAAAACCAAAAGGAAAGAGAAAAGAGGAGGATTAGGGGGGTTAAAAGGCCAACTTTGGGCCCCAAAAAGCCCTCTTGTAAAATGTTCTGGACTCGGGTCATTCACAAATCACAAAATTCAGGCCAAACCCGACCAACACCCCTAATCAAAGATTACTAAACCTAGGGCTGTATTCGGGCCGGCTCGGCTTGAAAGGGTTTGATCTAGGCCCAAAGCCCGACTCGGCCCGAAATGAAGCTTGAAAGTGCAGCCCGAAGCTTGGCTTGAATTCAAAAGTCTAGCTCGAAGCTCTACTCGGCCTAAATTGATTCAAGCTCGAGCCAGGCTTGGCTTGGTTCGAGCTCGGCTTGAATATTACTTTTTTTAAAATAATATTTTATATTATTTATGTATATAATAATGATATATATAAATAATGTTTTATTTTTTAAAATTTTTTTTAATAATATTCGAGCCGAGCCAAGTTCGGGCCAAACCGAGCCTCAATTGAGCCGGGCCGAGCCGCACAGGGGTTGACCTGAGCTCAGATTGATTGAGTTTTCGGGCTTTTTTTTTAGGCTTGGCTTGGCTAGTTTGAGCCTAAAATTCGGGCCAATCTCGGGCCGAACCCGGCCAAGCCAAGCCGCACCAATGGGCAAATCGGGCTTTGTGCAGCCCTAACTAAACCCCTTTACGGTGCTCATTTCTAAAATCACTTAGGGGCATTTAAACTAGCATGCTTTAATGCATGGTACCTCCGCAGTTGATATTAGCAAAACTCTATGGCATTCATCCATCAAAACGCATTTGGAGTCCGGTTACGTCCCACATGTCATCACTGTCTCTTATAATACCCCTTAACTGTGGTTAAAATTCACTACCCGTTATGGTGCACCCATCTAACCTTGGTTTTCAGGAAAAAAAAATATTAAGGTGGAGTTAATTGGATGTATACATTTTTTGAAGCAGAGGTTTTATCTCTAAAGAAAAAAAGTAGCTAATGTCTATTTATTATTTTTGAGGTAAAACCTCAACTTAAAAAAGATATTGACATCCATTTAAACTTTAACTTAACTATCAAAAGATTAAATTTGCTTAATTTTCAAATAAGCTCTACCTATTTAGTTTAGAGTTGCCAAACTCCCCCAAAGTATCTCTCAAGGCATGAAATTCCCCTGCTGCAAACTGAGTGTGAATTTATAGAGAATTGTCTTCCTATTGTGGCAGAACATATCACTTTAAAAAAAACTGAATATTTGAACGAATCACAATAATCCACTCTACTATGATATCACTAATACATACTATTAATCTAATATCACCATTAAACGGACTTGTAATCCTCTCCAGTTATAAGTCTATAGACATTACTAAAAAAAAAAAAGGGCTCTTGGTTGTTACTGGACTCCTCCAATGAGTCGGACCAAAAAAAAGACTCCTCCAATGAGGTTAGGCAGACCCTGGTTGAAAAAAAAAGCAATGTTATGTCCACTTTCCGGTCCTCTATTTTTGTACAAAATAACATAAAGTCAAAATATAATATCACTTTCTTATGGGACCATCACCTTTGTTTTGACCTTTTGTTTCAAAATACTAACGGGTGACACGTGCGAACCACGTGAGAGCGAGGGGAAGGAGTTAACGACACCCGATTGAACTCGTTAGTGGCACGTGCAATGCACGTGAGAGCGAGGGAAAGGAGTTAACCATAGTTAAATAGGAATTAAAAGGGGCACGTGTTAAGCCACGGGTGTGATTGAACTCTCCTCGAGGTCAATCACAATTGGTTGTGATTCTAAATAGATAGATGGCAAGGGGTAGCTTAGGATTTAAAGTAAAACATTAAATCAAAGGTAAAGGTAATTTGAGAGTTAAAGTAAAACATTAAATCAATGTTTTATTTTTATATAAGGGTAATTTGAGAATTTTGGAAAAATCATCTACGCATGCCTTTCGCATTATAATAGTAAAGAAGAAAAACTACCGGAGAGTGGAGAGTGAACAACCGGCAAGCGGATGTAAAAACAAAAAGAACCCCGATAAAGGAGAACATAAGGTTTGACATCTGCAACCTTCTCCTCCGACAAGTCTCCGGATCCTCAACGGTGGCATCGACGGTCAGTTTTCCTTTTCTCTCTCTCTCTCTCTCTCTCTCAGTTTAATTTTCCAGAGGTTTTCCTCTCATAGTTAGTTAGGTACTGAGAGAAAGTCTTTCAGGATCATCCAATAGAGTTTACAGTACCAATAAAAAAAAAATGCAAATAACGTATGATTGATTGATCAATTTCAAGGATACTTAAACAGAGAAGTAAAATTCAATGCAACACAGGCTCAGATATTCGTCTAAATTTGAAGGACAATAAGTTTCTTACACTTCTGTTCGCTTCATCCTCCCTTTCAGATTTTAAACCCTGACCTTCAAAAACACAAAAAACAAAAAACAAAAACACAGAAAAAACCCTAAATACATAAAATTCTCCGATAGCTCTTTTGAGCCCCAAACTTGCCATTTGACTGGGCTGGTTCGGAGTAAAGGTCTTGGGCTAGGCCTAGGTTTGACCGGGCTAGCCGAAACCAATATCGGCCCGGCCCGGCCCGGCCCATATGCAAGTCCTATATTTGAATAAGTGTATACTCGAGCTCCTATTGGTTAAGACTCGTCACCACCGCCATGAAAATTAATTTAATTATAATTACAAATTACAAATTACAAAAAAAAGAAAAGAAATGCCAGACTTTCATGCGCTAGCATTCTTGGGCGTTTAATTGACCGAAAATTCTCCCACATTCCGACCGAAACCGCCACCCAGACCGCCGGTTTTGTGCTGTTTTGTTTTGAAACCGGTGAAACAAGAATACACCGTCATTACTGAGGCCCCCTGGATTTAAATACTGCTTCAACCAGGAAGTTTCGATTTGTAACTTAATTTTCTAGGGTCTCTCTTTCTGCGTGCTGTGTTGAAATCGAACACTATAAATTCTGGAATCAGAGTCCTTCATTTCTAGGGTTTTTTTATTTGAAATTGTGAGAATTTGAAGGTTTTTGGAGGGGATTGGTGATGGTGAAAGCGGAGGGTGGCGAGAAGAGTTGCAGAAGGAGATGGGGATGGGGATTCGGAGCTCTGATTGCTGTCTTACTCGCAACAGCAGTGGCGTCCAGAAATGCTCCCAAGATCTCTCTCTTTGGAAACAATAACAAACCCTGCGAGTGTTCTGAGGTATTTTTTCTATCTTATTTTCAATTTTCTTCTTCGTTCTTGTCTCAATTTATATTATTTTTGCATCTGTTGTTGGGGCATCGTTTGAATTTCATTTTTTTGTAATTGTTCTATAACACTTTGAATATTCAAGTCATATTCCATCGATTGATTCAAATCAAGCTTTGAATATTCGTTTGCTTATAAATTGTTTTATTTAGAAGATTTGAATATGTTGTTTCTACATTTGGGGAAAGTAAATGGTGTTCGATTACTGATACCCATCATGTTTCCAAATTTATTTTATTTTTTTTCTAAGGATGATTTGGGCCTCTAGGTCTTAAATGATGTTATAGATCAGCATACGGTATTGTTCGAGTGAGTATTTATAATTTTGTTTTAGAACTTTCTTATAGGGAAGTAGATGTGTTGCTTTCTCAGAAATGGCAGATTTGGTTTAGGATGTGAGTTTTGTTTTCATGAGATGGTCGTAGACAAAGTGACCTTAGTGCCACGTCTGTGTGCTCGTATTCGGATGACTGTCTTGGAGTGGGCAGGGGTAGTGTGCTCTAGGGAGGATATTCTTAACTTTGTTTTTTAGTATTTGGCGGCCCTTCGGGGTGAGGGCTTGGTTGGTGTAGTAATTAGTTGTGAAGTTTACTTGCTTGTAAACTCTGCGTTTGGTTGGCTGTCTGTAGTTGTGGTTTTGTTCTTGTTTTTAATAAAATGTGCTATCGATCAAAAAAAAAAGATGGTCGATTTGAATTTATTGATTAAGTACGGTGGAATTAAGTTTTAATTGTGTATTTGTTTTCTTCTATCTAGTTGAATTCATGGCTGTTAGAATGAGGGCAGCATCTGATTCGGAATATAATCTAGATATTTGCAGTTTTTTCTTTTAATCAGCGAAAAATGTGAATTTTGATTATTAGTTATTTCTGATGGAGTTCCAATTCTTGGTCTTTTAACTATTTTTCTTTTTGCTTGAATTAGGTGCAGGATTCACGGAAATATACGGGCATTGTGGAAGACTGTTGTTGTGATTATGAGACTGTCGACAGTATCAATGAGGAAGTGTTACATCCGTTGCTCCAAGAGCTTGTTACAACCACATTTTTTCGATATTTCAAGGTTTGGTATGATCTGATATAGTTTCAAGTAGGGAGATGAGTTCTTGAGGAGGTTAACACTGTCCCTAACTTTTTTTGACTAAATTAAACTACCCCTTGTATTGGGCGAGTGACATCATTACACAGGGGTGTTTTATTCATTTCATAGAATTGAGAAAAAATGGTTTGAAAACTCTTTAAAGTGAAAGAAAATATTGGAAATGAGTTGTCATCCACTTTTTCTCTTCTACATGAAATGACTAATACCCTCAACACCAAAATACTCTTATTCAGATCACAGGCACAATTTAGTCAAAAAAAAGGAGCCATTGCATATTTACTATATAGTGCTTTCGTTTATTCTTCAAGTAGGATATTTCTTACCTTGTAGACATGCCCATAATGTTTTTATTCTTTAGTAAGCTATTGTTGGCCTTCTAGACATGCCTGCTATGTTGCAAGACTGCAATTTATGACTATATACACAGTCTATAGTATTTTTTTTTTTAATCAGTAAACAGTAATCTTATGCTTGAGTTGAAACTCAACTCCCGATATTAGACTTTGCTTTGAAACTAGGCATGGCTTATCGGTCTGATTTCTGTTACCTTACAAGAAGGAATACAGAACTTTTAAGTACCCTCACTAGAAGCTTGTCATTGCATGAGGGATTTTAGATTTTGAAATTTTTCTTAATTGGGATAGTTAGTTTTCTTGTGAGAAGTTCTTTCAATAGTATTTGTTGGATAATCCTTTCATTATTTTGGGGTTTGTGACTAGAATCTGACTTTTAAGGATAATGAGACTACCAATAGGAGTCCTTTTGGATGCATAAGGAGTGATATTATTATGGTGGTTTTATTCTGAATGATCTCACATTCTTTATTAGGTTAATCGATGTTGTGAGGAAGTGGAAGACTGTTCTTCTCAGGAAGCAAAAGAACTATCCTATTCTAATATTGTAAAAGCCAAATGAAATGAATTCCTCAAATTGAAGCTTAATGGAACAATTCACTTAGCTATCCTGGCCCAACCAACAGGGGGAAAAATGAAACTAGGGATGACAAAGGCATCATTCAAAGAAAAAGTTTGAAATCTCAAGCCTAGATTCTGCTAAAGCAATCAAGCAAGTTTGTTATGATTAGCATGAAATTGTAGTTATATCTTTAACTTGGGCTAACTCACAAACTATCACGTTTCCCATCCTAGAAAAAAATGGACTCATCTTCGGCTGGAACGAATCCAAGAAAAGACGGTTGTTATAACTTGGTATGGGTCTAGAATCTAATTTATCACTGATTTGTTTAAGAAAAAAAATTAGTGGCAAGATTGGGGTTTGGTGAGTGAAACGCTGAGACCCTACCAAAATATTACAGTGTGAAGAAATTACGATTGTAAGTATTTGCACAATTCACTATTGACTTAAAGTAGAAAGGAGGAAATTGGAAGAATTTTATGTGCCCATACTAGGATTACGAGTTTTACCAAAGCAGGATGAGGACCTTGCGTGGAGATCTAGAAAATTCCAAGTACTTATAGACCTAGTTACCAAATATGATTCTTGCTAAAAAAAATCAACACGAATGATAAATCAGAGTTTTGTCTAGAGTGTCAATAAGTATCAATGCTTGTCTCTGCAAAATGGCATTATTTATAGTAACAGAAACAGAAACATGTGCATTATCCTGCATTCCTGCCTGTGCCCCCCCCCCCCCCTCTTTATCCATTTGAACAAGCATGTACGATGTAGACTATATTAGCAATTCATTATAACTCATTACTCGCACTGTTAAGAACTTCATCCCCATTGAATAGATATAGTCCATTAACTTTCATGTAAAATCTAGGCCTGGAACAAAACCAACATCTTGGTTGGTGTGATCTTGTGCCTTAGATATTCTTGATATAATATGAGTCGGCCTTGTTCCAACTCTAGGCAGGGGATGGCTTTAAGGTATGATATGAAAATCCCTCTGTCACAAAAGGAGTATCCAGAATCCAAACCCAAAGATATATTGTTATTATACTTCAACAAGATTTTTTTTATATGCTTGGTTTACTTGTATCTGATGTTTCTAGAGCCTGATTGATTTGTTTTCTGTGGTAGGTTAAATTGTGGTGTGACTGTCCTTTCTGGCTTGATGATGGTATGTGCCGTCTGCGGGATTGCAGTGTCTGTGAATGCCCTGAAAGCGAGTTTCCAGAACCATTCAGGAAGCCCTTCCATCTTGGCCTTCCTTCCGATGATTTGGTGTGTCAAGAGGGAAAGCCACAGGCAACCGTCGACCGCACACTAGATAGTAAAGCTTTCAGAGGTTGGATAGAAATAGACAACCCATGGACAAATGATGACGAGACTGATAATGGTGGGTCTCAATTCTTCAGTTGCTGCATGTTACACTATTTTTCATTCTTTATTGTGTTTTGAGAACCTAGTGTGTTGGTGTCCAAGTCTATAACTGAATGAGGCAGTGTCTATAATTTATGTTGGTGACTTTAAGACTCCAAGGCAGTGAGTGTTTTAGTGATGCTCAGACCTTTTCTGCTTAAACTTCAAACAAATATGCTTTTTTTACTTCCATTTTCCAAATCCCGAATATTTTATCTACCATTGAGATCTATGGTAAATATAGTTTGGGCAGTGTCAGATTCACAAGCGCTGCACAGAGCAACTGAACTCTGAACATTAACAACACCCCATGTTTCTTACTTACCTTGTAAGATAAGTATGCTGCTTTGATTTAATAAAGTGCGTTATTGATAAAAACAAAAAAACAAAAAAAAAAAGATAAGTATGCTGTTATGGTTCTGCATAGAGCTTCAATTTTGAGAGAACATTACAACAATTGTAGCTCATTTTCATTTGCAGCTGAGATGACATATGTAAATCTTCAGCTGAACCCTGAACGTTACACTGGCTATGCTGGTCCATCAGCTAGAAGGATATGGGATGCTATTTACGCAGAGAATTGTCCAAAATGTGAGTTCCTCTCTTTAATTATGTGTTTAGGAATGCCGATTGTTTCCTCTATGTTATGCAATTCATTATTGAGAAGTCAACTGTTTCTTATAATTTAGTCATGCAATTCATTTGAAAGATGTTCATACAAGTCATTTGAAAGGTGCCAAAGCTCTTTTGGTTGAGTGGTTAGAGCCTCAGAGGCACTTCTTAACTAAGGGAAGTCTTGGGTCCAATCCCATCTGCTCTTGTGAATACCTATCCTGCCATGTACTGCTTGAGGCCCTGCCTGAAGTGCATTGCCTACAAAAGACTAAAAAACAGAGATAAAGTGAAAGTTGGTCTGTCTCACTAATTTTCTTGCTCTGTCACAACCGTGTTTTCAAGTACCTGTATCTCATCCCTTGGTGATATGCTTTATTTTGTTAGTCAATTTGTGACAATTCCCTGCTTTCTAGTACATGTATCTCATGCTTTGCTGATTTGGTGTAGTACCTCTTTGGACTTAATTTCTTGTCTTTAGTTGTCTTATGTTCAATTTACTAGAACAGGTTTTTTTTTTTTTTTATGATTTTCGGTGTTTCATTGAAGATAAAGAGGTTGTGCTATAAATGATGTGCTGGTTTTGATTACTTATGCTTTTTATTATAATTTTTTTATTAGTCCTGCATATTTAGAACCGTCAAAACTGTATCTTTATATTAGGTCAGTCTGTACTTCTTTATGTTTAGACCAATTTGAATCCCTCTTTTATTTTCTTTCAACATAGGTGCATGTTTTTAACTATTTTTATGTAAAATACTATTGCTTTAAGTGACACAATAGGGACATGAGATCATCTGGTCACTTAAGGTCATAAATGGAACCTATGAGGACTCTCCACTATTGCAGACCAAAGGCTCTTAAAAGGGTGGTGTAAGCCGAAAATGACATTGGTTGAGATAATGAGAAAAGATTTGAATGCCTATGCATTTGTGGAGAATGTGACCCTAGATAGAAAGGAATTGATGAAGAAGATCTGTGTATCTGAGCAGGTTAGAATCATTAGATATGCCAGAAGGGGTGGGGGCATTAAATGGTGGATCCTACTCCTACATATGCCAGCCACATGAGTTGGATACTGGGTGGCCCTTCTTCACTATAATTTGTCTCTTAATTTTGATTCTAATAATTTGCTTCCGCAATATATGGAAACGGCATTCTCTTAATGTCGTAATAGCTGCTGTTTCCCTATCAAACACGATTGATTTCGAGGATTCGTAGAAACCTTTCCAATTCCTCTACATGCTCTGTTGTGTTCTTGAGTCACTCTTTATGTTGGCTTGGTATCTCATTTCCATCCTTGAGACAATGTTTACGAGTCTCTTTCTGTCTCATTGATTATACATTGTACTATGTGTATGCTTATGCTTATGCAACATAATATTGTGTATGTTAAACAACCATAATAAAGATTGGGATGTCAAAGATCTTCTGATAACTCATTCTTAAGTAATCATTGGTCCAAGAGATAACTATACCTATATTTATGACAGTAAAAGCCTATCATGGATGACAGGTTGTGGGTTGCATCAACTAGTCATTGTATATTTAGGTTCAACCTTCAAAATCACGACACCTCTTCTGTAATCCAGAGCAAGGTTACCCGATTCGCTGCCTTTTATTCTGAACCGTAAACCAGTTTGTGAAGTGAACCCTGTAATTGTACCAACTAGCTCTGGTTCACCAAATTTTTCTTTGGGTTCGATGATTTTTTTCTTTGGGTTCTGCGAATTTGTACTTTGGGTTCGGCGAATTTTTCCTTTGGGTTCATGAACCGCTCATAAAAGGACATTTTTTTATGGTTTTTTAAAATAAGTATTTCTAACATATTTATTTACCTGCTTAAAATATATATTATAAAATATTTTTTTTTACATGCGTAAGTAAGCAAATCTCAAGTATGATGATGGTAAATGGTAAATGATTACAATTATATATATATATATATATATATATATCATTCTACTAATAATAAAACTATAAAAGTACTAGGAGTATACTAAACTTTATTTGGACGAAAATACCCTTCCTTTTACTTTTTTTTTGGAAGATAAGCTGGGCTGCTGGGGTTAAGCAGATCCCGACCAGATATATAGATAAAAAAGAGGGAGGATTACAATCTGAAATACAACTTACCAGACTTGTCCTCTTGGATAAAAGTTTGGAGCTCCTCAGTGATATCTATAGGAGAGAGAGAGAGGAAATAAGAGTTTATAATGCCAAAAATATCTATAGGAGAGAGAAAGGAAATAGGAGTTTATAATGCCAAAATTGGCGAGCCAGTCAGCCGCACGATTAGTTTCCCTCCACACATGAAAGTTAACACCTAGACATGAAACCCAAAGTTGCATCAAGGCTCTGCATTTCTAGACCATATGGTATAACCCTATAATTACCATCACAATTGTACTATATGAACAGAAAAAATAAGATAAAAGATTCATGTCTCAAATCGACGTTCCAAATCTGGCAACTAATACCCTGTAAGCTGAGCTATTCAGGAATTCTCTGTCTTGTTTATGGTATCAAGAATGCTGTGGAAAATACTGTCTGCATCATCATTTCTGCTGAATACATGCATTCTCTATTTAAGATAAGGTCTATGTGGGGTTGTGTATCTCTGAAACCTTAATGAAATTATATATGGCTATAGCTGTTGTCACATGGCATATGGTACAATTCCCTAGTGAGGCTTAAATTTCAGAGGTGATCATTCGGGTGTTCCCTTGGATTCACACACTAGTATATATATATATAAACTAAAGAACTTAAGAGATCCAAGAAACGAATAGTCTCATCCTACCCCTAGCAAACTGGATTCACTCTAGAGTGACGAACTGTGAACCCGAATTTGAACTGACGAACCAGATACCATGGGTCCAGAGCCCAAAAACTACACCATCCTAATGTTCAGAATGAGAGAACTTTTTTTTATGCTGGTTGTTGTTGATCTTTTTATTGATCTTTCAAAAATTGATCAGATTTTTAAATCATTCAATAAGCTTTACTTTTGAATTGTTGGCAATGCTTCAATGAATGTAACTAGTGTATTTTATTCACTTTTATTAGTGGTATCAGGTTTTATAAATTCGAGATTTTGTTTTACCTTTTCTGTTTTACAGATTTTTGTTTGTTTGTTCTTAATTTTATTTTGACATTTGGCTACTCAACCCCTTGTGCAGATCCATCTGGAGAGTTTTGCCAAGAGAAAAGAGTATTGTACAAATTGATATCTGGTCTTCACTCCTCCATTTCAATCCATATAGCTGCTGATTATCTCAATGATGAAGCTACCAACCTGGTTCTCATTCTCGCTCACACCCTGCATTATTATTATTTCTTTACCTTTAAGAATGGAAAGGTCTCCTGGTGATTACAAAATTGTGTCATGTCTATACCATACACATTGTCAACAACCCTTTGATCCAGACATTCAATTGCTAGGATACTTCATGGATCGAATGTAGCCGGAAAAAAACACTGACCAAATATGTTCAATTATATTAGCTATTACCATTTATCAGTACCTGTGTAGTCAAGACGACGACACATCTCAACTGCCTAGGCACCCCTCAAGGCGGCAAAAGTCACTAGGCGACTGCCTATGCAACGCCTAGGCATCTAGACGCTGGGCGGTTGCCTAGGCGGTTCATACAATATCTCTTCTAAAAAACTATTTTAAAACCCTCTTTTAAATTCTCTTTAAACCCTCCTTTAAAACTCTATTTTAAAAATCTCTTTTAAAACCTTATTTTGAAACCTCTTTTAAACCCTATTTTAAAAGGGCTGTGATTAGCCCACCACGCATTTGACTATGTAGTCAAATGTCGTGTCCGCGTGTCCCTTTTAATACCCCTTTAAGGCTTTAACTATGGTTAAACTTAAGAAAATTAAGGTTAATATTTTTATTTAAAACTAAGATTAGATTGCTTAACCTTAGGGGTGAGTGATCTTAACTACAGTTGATGGGTGTTAAAAAGGGGGATGGACCAAAGGACCGCACATTCCACTATATAGTGGAATGCGGTGGTAAGTTAAACATTTCCCATTTTAGAATCCTCTTTAAAACCCTATTTTAAAACCATCATTTAAACTCTTAAAACCCTATTTTGAAACCTTCTTTTAAAGTCTAAAAGTACTATCTTAGGATATAGGTGATGCATTTAAACTTTAAAAACAACATCCAAAGTCAAAATCAAAATTACCTTAAAAGTTTGAAATTTTCAAACTCATTATATATCTATTATTTATGTAATATGTATATATATTAATATTATCTTAGATATATTTAATATATATAGATAATTTAATTATTTTTATCATCTAGGCATTGCCTGGGCGTCGCCTAGGCAGTGCCTCACCTAGCTAGGCCTAATTCCTAGGCATCACCTGGATGCCTTGACTACATTGATCAGTACAAGGACAGTCAAGATCATTCAATTGACATGATCTTGAGCTATGACCCACTGGTTGAACAGTCTGGCATTGATTAGCAGTTAAGTCATGTATGTGGTATTGGGTGAAAGACAGAAATTTGTGTGTCATGGAGGGCAAATTATTAACTTTACAAAAGTTTAATTTAATAAGATATCTGACAATTTTTTGTGCTTCAATTTCAGTGGGGTCAAAATCTAGAACTGATGTTTGATAGGGTGCTAAGATATCCAGATCGTGTCAGAAACTTGTACTTCACTTACCTCTTTGTTCTCCGAGCTGTGACAAAAGTGAGTATCAACTGGGCATCCTTGTTTTGGGCTCTCCAATCATTTTGCTTACAAAAGGGCATAGAGAGTTTAACAGACTAAGATTGTTTCTGTTGATGATATTCTTCTCTTACATTTGTTTCAGGCAGCAGATTACTTGGAACAAGCTGAGTACGATACTGGTAACAATTCGGAGGACCTGAAAACACAGTCCTTGATGAGGCAGCTACTCTATAATCCCAAACTACAAGCTTCATGCCCTCTCCCATTTGATGAAGCTAAGTTATGGCAGGGCCAAAGTGGACCTGAACTGAAGCAGCAGATTCAAAAACAATTCAGAAACATAAGGTTTATATCCAAATCTTCACTCGACTAATGGAATTTTTTTTATAAAATAGCACCCTACTGATAAAGAAATGCACACGTTTCCATGTATTCTTTTGTGTAGATGGATGTTGACCAATGTTTCCAAATACTAGCAAAAACTTAAGAGAGTCCAACCATATCTTGGAATTGTTTTTGTGCAGGGTCTTACCTTTTATATATGTCTGATATCAAATATACAAATATTTGAAGTAAACTTTTTCATTCCTAACCATTTAGTTGTTTTTCCAGAGCAACTGATTACAGTTACTCTTTTATTCATCTTTCCCACTTCCTATTGACTGACCTTACTGATTTACTCAACTAGCTCATCCCTGTAGTACTTATATAAGTAATTTTATCTCGTATTGCAGTGCATTGATGGACTGCGTAGGATGTGAGAAGTGTCGCCTTTGGGGAAAGCTTCAGGTTCTTGGTCTCGGCACTGCATTGAAGATCCTCTTCTCTGTTGATGGTCAAAACAACTTGGATCAGCCTGTAAGTTGCCTTGTCTCAATCCTGCATTTAATTTTTAATTCCTAACTTTCTTATTACTGGTCATTCTTCCTTCATGGATCCTGTTTCTGTGTTTGAACAAAGATTTTCCAATCAGCGGTTAGCATTTGTGAATCTCTAATGTTTTTTTTTCCAGTTCTCATCCTTTTTAGTGTTCGAGTAACAAACATTACCCTTATTTTGCATTTGAAATATCTCTGCTGGCCTTTCAGCTACAGTTGCAACGGAATGAGGTTATTGCCCTAGTAAACTTACTCAATCGACTCTCAGAATCTGTCAAATTGATCCATGAGATGGGGCCCTCAGTTGAAAAGATCATGGAAGGACAAGTTTCTGCACCAACTGCCCAAAGTAACACATGGCAAAGAATATGGGGCCTATGTAGTCGGGCCTTGCCAATGCGATAGTCCATCTCTTCGGTATCAGAGAAACAAGGGAGAACAGGAAACTGATGACAGGGTTTTTAAAAGAACCAGTTGTAAAAGGTATACAATACCGATAGATGAATAGAAGGGGTAAGAATCTCAAGTAAATTATGAGATGGAATATATGTATCTTGTTGGATTTGAAGGCTTCCATACCATGCCATGAGCATCAACAACATTTCAGCATTTACCAATATAAAGATTTCTGACAATACTACAGCTCAAAAAAAAGATTTCTGACTATACTTTTTGAGTTGCAAAATGTTGACAGCATTCCAAATGCATAAAACTAATGGGAAACTTCCTGCCCAAGTACATACTTGACATATAACACACTATGATGAGGGGAAAGATAAACAGAATTTCCTCAAAAACTTCAAATTGTGAACCTAGATCTGATATTATGTAAGAGGCATTCAACCAATGTCTTGGAGTCTGTCCAAATCTTCTCTGCATTAATCGAATATATAAAGTAGATGGAAACCTAGTCTTTGGGCTATCAATTGATTTAACAATCTCAACAATTCAATCTCAGAGAATTCAAACACACAGAAACGTAACACTCACAGCTTCTCTGGAGATCCTACATATCCTTGGAGTTCGGAGGGAATTAACGAGCTGCTGAATGAATCTCCGCTGGGGCAAAAGGGAATATGTCCCTTTTAAATATGTATTTCATGTATTGGGGTCTGAATTTGTTGCTTCTTAGAGATTGCGCTGCGAAGGGAAAAGATGAGCGAGACTACTAATTTTTGGAAATTTTCTGCAGCTTCTTATCCAGATCTTGAAGGGACAACACCTGTAGATGATATTGTGGGAAATACAAATAGAATGCTCAATTGCGTTACCGATTTATCTTCAGGGGTATGCACTTCTCTGTTCTACTATGAACAATCTTTGGCATGCTACTTTTGTCCTTCCAAAGCATGCATATATAGATTCGTATGTGATGAAATACTGTATAGGACCATACCTCTCCAATACCATATGATGGGGTACCACATCTTTTCCTACAACTGGTGGTCAGACCCATTGGCTCAGATCATCTCTTCTACAGAGTCTCTATTTCATGGTCCGCAATATAAAAATTATGGAAGTACATGATACTAGATCATCTGTTCAACAAAATCTCTTTTGCAAGGACCACAACGTTAAAAAATCTGCAATTACAAGATAGGAACTCTTTGTACAATGCTTCCTTTTGCACTATCTATTAAAAGCTTGTGCAATTGTTCCAAAATTATTTGTTGATCTAATGGTTTGGATCATCTAATATTCAATGCCATTGGTGTGTGGAGATGCAAGGAGGCACCATCCCATGGTAGGAGCACTGTCCCAACCTCTGTTTTTCATTCTACTTCTTCATTGGTTTGCTCCTCCCTACTTGTATAGACCGGAACCAGAGTTCTGTATTTGTAATTGATAGTTGGGACTTTTTGAGAGCCAGGGAAATGACTAGTATAGTAATTATCTCTGTGAGTGGAGTTGAAAATTAGTCTGCTGGTTGCTGAGTTTTTGACTTGGTCTAGTCATGAAAACTGATTTGATTCCATATGAAATCAGAATTAGCCTGGCCAAACAGAGTTGACTTTGTTTTAACTTTATTATTGGACTCTTGAACACTAGATTCCTCAACAAAGCTGCACATTTTATAATATTATCAACTGAGCTATACTGATCGTAAGAAGATAATCTGGACCGTGGAAGTGGTGTGGCTTTGTGCTTTATCTAGATCATTTTAATTCTAGTTGTATATTGCAGGGAGATGATGGTAATGCTGAGTAAGTAGCTTTTTGGACTTGTAATTATAATCTGGATCTTGTTGGTTACTATGCCTGGAAGAAATAAAGGTGGGGCATATGAAGGATAAGTTTGGGGCAGTAGGAAGTTGGATTGGATCACCTTGCCTTCCACTGGAACATCTGGGGGTAGGGCTGTAAATGGAGTGAATTCGAAGTGGGTAGCACACTACTATCCAAATTGCTCCGTTATGCGATGGAATATAATTTTCGTATCCGCATCCATATCTGCACTATTTGATCAAATTCGGATATTATTCGAATCTGTATCAACTGAATTTGGATAAGAACTTGGATATCATCTGAATTTGTCTGATTACTAGTAATTGAATTCGGATAATATTCGATTGTAGTATTCGAAATAATCGAACTTGTTCATCCTATTTTACCAAATTTGCATAGTATGATCCGTTCAATACCCCCAAAAAACCAAAATCCCTTACATGTAAGAGTAGTTTTGTAAAGTAATTATAAATATATATAGAGAGAGAGAGAGAGAGCATCCTGATCCTAGTTAGCCTGATTGGGATTGGTTGCTCTATCAACTTAAATGAGATTGCAAACCAAGACAAATAGCCAAAAGTGTAGGCTGACCCGGACAACCAAAATTAGCCAAAAAGATAAGTCTTCTCATCCCTATCAGCTATAGAGCATCCTGATCCTAGTTGGCCTGATCGGGCATTGGTTGCTCTATCAACCTAAATGACATATTTTGGGGTTGATGCTCTCGGGGGTGGCTTATGTGTGGACTAAGTTTAGTTTGGATTGGATATTGAGTTCCTGGTTCACCTACAAGGAGCATCAACTCATAGAACCCACCAATAATTTTATCAAGAACATATACGATTATTAAATCCCACAGACCAGAGATGTACTATTAAAAATATGAACATCTTTGCTTAGGAAGAGACTTCGCCAACCCCAAGATTCTCCACCCTTACAGGTACAGTCTCTTGTACATCATAATTGGGAAAGGATTTAGCCTTCGCTGCCTGGAACCATAAGGATTTGCGCTCTTTGAATTGTTGATGCACGATTCAGAGGTCTCATAAGCTGAAATCCAAAGCCACCTTCCTGCTTTGGGGCACAGGTAGAGGACCATTTAACCCAGTTTGATTTCCTGGAAAAAATATATATAGATAGTTCAGAGCCCAGCCCCAATTACTTCTTCGTAAGTGAAGTGAAGTGAAGTGAGGTGAGGTACTTCTTTCGGTGTGAATAGGGGTAGCCTTTTTTGTTGGAAGTAGCCACGAATTTGGTGGTAGTCAGTGTTCAAACACATAAACCCAGTTCACTTGTTGCAGCCATGTTGATCAAAATGAAGGGTTCAGTGGCACATCCATAGTGCTTTGTGTAGGGGGAAGGGGCTCTGCGGACTGAATTGGGAAGCTTAAAACATGACATCGCATATTGTGGTATAGCTGATGTTAATGACTTTATCAGGGTATTACGCCCCACTCTAGATAACTCGCTCTTTCCACCCCTCTATCTTGGCAACAACTCCTTTACTGAGGCAAACATTTCTTTGCTAACATTGGAAGCCCCAAGTATTTATCCTACAACTAGGGGTGTCAATGGCCCGGACTGGCCCGGCCAAAAAAAGGTCCATTGCCCATATTTTAGGACCTAGGACTAGGCTCAATTTCTTAGGCTCATACTATTATGGGTCAGGTTAGGGATTGGTTCCTTAAAGCCCCGAGCCCGCCCCCGTACATTTAGGTATACATATTTATATAAATTGCATATATATAATATATACTAGTGGGTGGCACGTGCGATGCACGTGAGAGAGGGGAAAGGGAGAGAGATTGGGAAGAGGGACCCTCGTGAGGGCATTTGGCAAAAGAAAAATTAAGTAATATTTTGGGTATAGAAACTTGAGGGACATTTTAGATAAAAAATTATGAGGGACACGTTGCTTATAGAAATATAACATAGAGACATTTTTAGAACCAAAAAGCTTTAGGGACACTTTGGGTATAGCAAGGAAGGGGGCAGGCGGGGCCTTGGCGAGACGTTCATCTTTCGGAGCGTTTTGCTAAGAGAACGAGGAGTCCGATTACATGACCACTAAGGTTCTACAAACCAATAATAAGTGGGTGAACCATAGGGGTGGATTAATCTTAACCACCTTAGGCCTTTTGGAGTATTGATTAGGTTCCTATCACTTAATTTGGTTAACTTGAAATACAGTAAGCTTTCCATTCCTTAATCACCCTAGGCCTTTTGGAGTTTCGATTAGATTCCTATCATTTGTATTAAAACCTAACACCACGTTTTGGGTTTGAGTCACGACACAAATGGAAATTACATATCCAGTCAAAATGAATAACATTCTAATAACCCTGACACTTATTTGTACACCTCCTTTAAAAGCAGGTGATTACAAACCCAGTATTGGAAGGATAAAAAAATTGTCAATCAAGCATCCCATTTAACAACCACTAATTTCAGAATGTCTGCTTTTTTAAAAAGCCAACACTGGATCACATCACATGGTTAGGAAAATTGGATGGAGGTGTCTGTCTAGCAAAGGAATAGAGTCACAGGTTTGGAAGAAGAAGCAGCTGACTATCTGATTGTAAGAAAATATAATAAGTCTCCCATAATGTATGTACTTATTTAATGGTAGCTACTTCAAATAGAAAACTGAAAATAACACATTAGAGCTTGATATAGAAATAAAACATCATATCTTAATCAGTATAAAGATAAAACTTTTTTTTTTTGGTCGGAGATACAGGCTCCTTCAAGGATCCTCAGAAACAGATGGAGTCCTCCTCGAAGACAGAATTTTTCTACATGCCCATGGAGATAGCATATGATAACAAAAGTCTTTAGATGAACAAAATCCCATGCTGTGGTTAGCAATCTTGTGGGCAAATGAGTTGGCTCTTCTGTTGATGTGGTTTACCACATGGTGAGGGATCCGGCAGATTTCCTTTCTGATGTCCCCCGGGATGACCGAGATCTCAGTTGGCCCTTGGATATTTGGATGGTGAAAGATTTTTACCAATTTCTCAGCGTCGAGAGTGAATTCCACCTGCTGCCAACCTTGAGAGATTCCAAATGCAATTGCGTTGCGAAAAGTGCTAGCTTCAACTATTAAGGCCGACCCACCTAGAACGGCTTGGAGATTTTTCCCCACATAATAGACCCTTTAGAGTTATGAGCTATTGATCCTGATCCAGCTGCCTGAGTACGAGGATTGAAAGCTCCATCCGAAGTGATTTGAACCTAGCCGTTAGAAGGAGGAATCCAGTTGTCGCCAAGAGGCTTTGTTCGGAGCATCCCTGATGCCTGGTTGGTGTTGTCAACCTTCAAAGCCTGAAGACACTCCTGAGCGAGGGCTTCAGCTTGGTGAATAATGTGGGTCGGATCAGAAGGAACTGCCTTAAAGTAATTCTCATTCCGGCTTTTCCATAAACTCCACATGATGGCCGCACAAAGCATGAGGAAAGAGGATTTTTGAGGCTCCGCCAGAACTTGAGTCATCCACTGATGCCACCATTCTTTCAAGCTTCTAATCTCAGTTTGATTTGTATGAAGAGATAGCGAAGACCCCCACCAAACACTACGAGCAATTTGGCAATCAAATAAAATGTGGTCGATAGTCTCGATCTGATTATCACACATGGGACATTGAGGCTCAACCGGAATCTTACGTTGAACTAGTGCTTCGCGGGTTGGAATCGGATCTTTAAGGCATTGTCATATGAACCAACTAATTTTGGTAGGAAGAGGAAGTTTTCAAATAGAATTCCAACCTTTTGTTGTGATTGCTCTAGTTGAACTAGCTTCGCCTTTGCGTCCTATAGATGTTGCTTCCTTGTACCTGTGATATGTTGATCGAACTGAAAATAATCCATTCTTCTCCATGTGCCATACAACTTCATCATTACCATTATTCTTACTGAAAGGAATTTTGGTGATCGACACGATTTCTTCCGAAGTGAAATGTTGCCTCAACTTGTCTAAATCTCATCTTTCTCTTGAGTTCTTTATGAAATCAACTACTGTAGTCTAGGGACAATGATCGGCTTTGACTGATCTCACTTTGAAACCGGAAAGGGTGGGGACCCAAGCATCAACCCAATGGTTTATAGCTTTACCATTACCTAGGTTCCAACGAATCCCTAGTTTAAGTGCCTCCCTCCCAACTAGAAGACTCCTCCAAGACCATGAAGGTCAGGCTCCTAGCTTCGCAGTCATAAAAGAATCCTTGAGAAAATAAATAATTTTGTCAAGTTGACTCCAAGTAGAGCCCGGGTTTTTAACCAAGGACCATCCTTATTTGGCAAGGAGAGCGATGTTGAAAGAAACTAAATCACAAAATCCTCCGCCTCCCTCCCCTTTGTTGGTACACATTGTGTCCCACTTGATCCAATGAATATTCCTCTTTTGATTATCTTGGCCCCACCAAAAGTTGGCAACCACGGAATTTATCTCTCAACAAAAAGTTAAAGGAAGCTTGTAACAGCTCATTGCATAAGCAGGGATGGCCTGAACCACTGCCTTGATAAGAATATTCCTACCCGCTTTTGAGAGGTATTTTCCTTTCCAGCTTTGAATCTGGTTCAAAATGCGGTCTTTCATGTTGGAGAACAAGTTGGCTTTCGACCTTCCAAAGACCGAGGGAAGCCCTAAGTAAGTTCCCGGTCCGGCTGAAATCTTGATTTTTAGCATTCAGCTAAGCATTCTCTGAATCTTATGAGGTGTATTCTTGCTAAACATCAACCCAGATTTGTTGTAGTTAACCCGCTATCCTGATAGCCTTCCAAAATTCTCTAAGAGGTCCTTTATGTTTCCTGCTTCATATGGGGATGCCTTGCAAAATAGAATACTATCGTCAGCAAACAAACTGTGAGTGATAGTTAGGCTAGATCTCCTGACAGTTATACTGGTTATATCCCCCTTCCCATTAGCTTTGTCAATCAAAATAGACAAAAAATTAAGGTGAGTATAAATATATAGGGAGATAACAGGTCACCCTGGCGAAGACCCCGGGAAGGTGAGACATAACTCTACGCTTGCCCATTGATGAGGATGGAATAATTCACTGTTGTAATGCATTGCATGATGAGTTAGATCAATTTTTCGCAAAATCCACTTTTCTTAAGGACAAGTTCTATGAAGCCCCATTCGAGGCGGTCATAAGCCTTGTTCATATCAAGTTTCATTGCCATGTTCCATCTCGAATTCTTTTTTTGTGTTTTCATGTGGTGGAGCATTTCATGAGTTAATGAGAATATTCTCTTGAATGCTCCCCCCTGAAATAAAGGAACTTTGAGATGAATGAATTATGTTCTCTAAGATATATTTCATGCGATTAACCAAGATTTTTGCACTAATTTTGTAAAAAAACATTGCATAAACTAATAGGCCGAAGCTGACCTATATGCTGTGGGTTGGGCACCTTAATACAGAAATAGAGGAAAACATAACATTATATCATAATAAGTATAAAAATAGGACATAACTTGCTAACCATAACAAACAAAAACTAAAAGAACAAACAAAGCAACGGTTTGCATATACTCATCTTTACATTGTTTTGGTCTCCAATAATGAATATATATTATTCAAAACCTGAATAACATTATTTTTTGTGTGGGTGGGAGATGGGAACTGCCTAGCCCAAATTATATCAAAGCTACATATAAAGGAATAAGACCCAAAAAATAAAATGTTTTATAACAAAAGGCAAACATTATAAATTACACAATGAACCATCGGGTTATGCATTTAAGATCAACTTAGATCCCCAAACTTCTTTTGTCCATGGTTGGTGAAAGGCATCATAAACAACCTCATTTTGATCAATAGTTTTGTGTAAACTACATCAATCTCTACAACAATTAACGTGCGGTTGGCAACACCAAAGAAGAGCTCGTCATTGAGGGTAGCATTGATGAGTTGGAGCAAGTAGGTATTGCCGCGCTCAATGGTCTGGATGAAAGTATCTACGGACATGGAGATGTCAAAGATCAATAGATGATTCGTCAAATATCAATAGATGAACCAGCACGATTTGACCTCAACTCAATGATTGTGATATAATGAGAATTCAAAGAAAAGAGAGAGAGTGGGTAGTTCACATATCTTAGAACAATGATACAAAGGTCCTGGCAAACCATTGATGGTGTAAGCATCTAGAACGTTAGGCCCACTTCCATATATTATGGATTCATTTTCAACCTCATCTCCATCGTTGTTCCACCATTCTCCTGCATAGTTATCAAGTATAGGTACGGGTATAATACGACAATGATCCGTTCGGGAAGTATGGGTGTTATACGGCAAAAACACAGTAAAAGTACAGGAAAATTAAAAAATAATTAATAATTATAAATAAATAAAAATCATGATGTTAACTAATAACAATCATTTAATGCAGAATATGTGTTTAACATGGTAAAAATACGTGTATTGTACGTGTTCAATACATAATCTTTGTATTAAACGGGTATTGTACGACGATAAAGGTATAACATGTCACACGGCAAAAGTATAGAGTTTTAAACGGTGACCCCCTCTAAAAGTATTATATGAGTACTATACTGATATAATATGAGTGTTTGGTAACTATATTCTCCTGCAATCACAATTGCAGTAAGTCATCAAGAAAGGAAATATAATTCAAATTTTTGCGTCACTTTCGCCATCGATTATTTGACAAACATGTCTCATAGAAGATTCAATCATGTTCAACTTTACCAAATACCAAGAGTGAGGAAAGAAAGTACTGAGGGGAAGAAGATTTCATCATATTTCTTACCAAACACTATGGGAACCTCGACTTGAATTGGAGTGGAGAATGGATATGGGATGTGAGGGTAGATGATGAAAGCACCGTGTACTGATGCTCGTTGCCATGACAGATGAGCATGCCAAATGAGGGTGCCTCTTTGGTCGATGACTATGAACTTGTATATGTAGGACTTGCCATTTCCAAAGGGACTTTCACTTATTCGGAGGCATGTGCAACAACAATGCTATTTAAGGAAAAGCCTCAAAAAAGAGAGGAACTTGACAGAGATTGGATCAATAACAATATCAAGCGTGCTCTCTTTCACAAACATTTCAAGAAAAAGAACATGAGAAAACCATAAGAGGAGACTATCATGCCTATAAAAATTGTTCATCTCCACAAATCACTAACCAATCAAGTGATCTCAATGCTATGAGATCTTGAAATCCGCTGGTGTAAGAAAAAATGCCGCCTCCACAAATCTAATGAATTTTACCTCCTTGCACCTCCATAAATCTAAGGGGTTGAACAGTTAATCAGGATGACGAATAGAGAGAATTTCAATGGAAAGATGATTTTGAGACGTATATAGAAGGGAAGAGAGGGGTCTATTCAGGTGGAAGACGCGTCTATTCAGGATGACATCATTTACCAGCGGGTGTCAAGAATGTGAAGAGGGAAAGAGAAGGTGAAGGTGGTCTTCCACTAAAAAGTTTCTACATGCATGATGGTTGTGACAGAAACCTATGACTAAAAGTTTTCAACGGTTCGATGGTTGGGACACACATCTCCTCACTTTGAATGGATGCACATCGTCCCACTTTTTCTCTCACTCTCTACTCTAAATAACACCCTAAAACCCCTCCTAACCTACCACATGTCTTTTCCCTTCCCCCAAAAAGTTGTGTTCCCACCTAAAACTCCCAATGAAGAAGTGTGTACACCTAAGAGAATGGTAGGGTTAAACTCATTAAATCTCCTCACCCAATCCCCTAAAACCCCTCCCAACCCGCCAAATGTCCTCCTCCTTCCTTGGCTTTCATTAGGAAGTAATAAGAACTCTTAGCTTCATATTCTTTAGAATTTTAGTTTTATACATATCATTTAATAACCATCACCCAAGGTCCAAAACACACCCATTACAATGCATTCATACACCCTCCCTACACCCAAACACACCCTACATCCATCACAAAAAAATTAGGGCTTTTAACGGCGGTTCAAAACCGCCGCCTAAGGTTAGCAAACTGTCACAAATACAATTGACGGCGGTTTACCAAACCACTCGTGAACACCTAGTCAGGGAAGGTGTTTGTGGCGTTTTTCTAAAACCATTGTCGATAACTGTGACTTACACCATCAATTATTAAACCCTTTACCGGTGGGGACGGAAGGGTATATCTATGTATGCATACACCCTCATATACACCCAAACACACCCTACATCCTACACTCGATCATACACTTTTATGCATCTAAACACACCCTACATGCTTAATACATCTTAACACCCAAGCAATAAATACAATCATCCCACATAATCATATTGAAAAGAAGAAAATAATTAGTATAAATTGGCATTGCATTCGCTCTGATTATTTCCCCTATGGTAAAAAAACTATTGTTGTAGCAATTATCCAGAATGACATATACTTCTTTCCAAGATTGTGCATGCATTATTTCTCCCTCTCCCTCTCCCTCTCTCTAGTTATTATTTTGTATTTGTATCTTCGTAACTAAGTTTCTATTTCACAAAAACAATTGGGGCCACAATTGCTATTGCTAAACTGACAACTTACCGTGTCCACATTGCAAATAAAATTACTTACAGTTAACGAATAAGGAGTCCTCATCAATCAACTACTTGTATTGCCCCACATCAACAACTTAAAGTAGTAAAGTTTATCTTTATATCCAATCGCCACCTCGTTGACTGTTCTTGACATGGCATGCAAATTTCTATGAGGCTTTTGATTGCCTTTGATCTTCTTCACTAACATATTCATTTTCCCTTTTTTTTATGCATTTATGGAATTTTCTGATTGTTAGATTGTCGTGGATGATTTGACTTGACATGAGTGCCTACCAGTTTAGATCATTAGGTTGATGCCCTTGCAAAAATCTGTTTTGGCTCATCCAATGGACTGTTCAGATGGATGAATGTGTATATGAGTGATAATTTTTTTCTATGTTCGCAATCTGTAACAAAGAATTGAAATTTAGGGTTTTGAACATAAAGTTTGTTATCCATTATCGTAATTGCTAACTGGGCCGTAATTCTGGTTGAACAAATCCATCCCTATCAAGTAAATTCATCAATAAACTTCTGAGCATGGATTTTTACTCACTGGTTTGTGTTAGGAGTCGCCACTTATTAATTCAGTAGGTGTGAGCACATAAATTTACCGCTTTTCCTCCTCTCTCAACTCTATATGTCAAGGTAAAGCCCGAGAGTAGAGGAATAATGCTAAACTTATTTGAAGAGTCGTCACCTACTTTAAGGGGAAAGTAGGTTCCCGTTGTAATCCAAAATAAGGGGCCTATGGTTCAAAGTAGTCTAGGTAAGAGATCCATTTAAGTCCTGGGGAAGGGGTTAGGCACCCCAGGACCCCCATTCTATGATGGTTACCTACTCATTAGGTCTAAGCCAAACATTTAAAATCACTTAAAATTTCCTAAACAACTAATAATTTGCTAATCAAGCACAATTAGGCATAAATGGGGTGTAAAATTTCTATCCTAAGTTGGGGTCGAACCCTGGCTTGGGCTACCTACTTATCCGGTTAGTCGAAATCAGACCCTAATAGTAGTTCGGGGCTGTGACGGATTTATACTCATTTCGGAGTGTGGTTACTTCCAACTCGTGCTTGAGTTGGGGGAATTAGAGTTGAGATTATGGAATCTCATTCCGGAGATTGGTTGCGCAGCTAGGTGCTCATGCAGGAGCGCTAGGGGTCGTTCAATTATTAGGGTAGATTGATTCTTTTTGGATTTAGGTTTTTTGAATGTTTTTATTGTTTTATATTTTTTGATTTTTTTGTATTTTTTAATGGTAGTTTATAACCTCATTTCGGAGGACTAACTTAAGGGATAGGCAAGTTAATAGGGTAAGAATCCACCTAGGTGCCCAAGGTAGGCAAAAAGGGAAAATAAACTACGGCCTAATCCTATAAGTTGCACATACATACATACATACGTGGATTAAATTACAAAGCAAATACTTAACCATTGTTAAAAGATAATCCAAGCCGGGGCCAAAATGAAGCTAATGGGCCAAGGCCCATTGACCACTAATGGTCAATTGACTTTGGCTCAAAAGCAAATTCTGATAAATGATCCAAAGCCCAAATAAATTAAATGAGACTAACAACTAATTCAAAACAATTCATGGGCCGGTGCAAAGCTACTGTACCAAGGCCCATTAACCAGTGTTGGAACTTAGTCAACGGGCTTTGGCCCAGTAGTGAAATTAGAGCTCAGATCTCTCATTTGAGACAATATTGAATAGAGGGGAATCCGACCACTATCGGATCCCAGATAGCAAACCAACAAAATAAATAGCATGGAAGAAAAAAAAGGCAGAGAGGAGAATCATACCTGACTCGAATTGAGTGTGAAGGAAGGTGAAGATGATGTCGCTACTCCGATGATCCGAGAGAAGGCTGACTGTGGCTGGTGTGGAAGAGGAGAGAATGATGCCGCTGCTCCAGTGGAGAATAACTCTCTCTTTCAGCTCTCTCAGATCCAAAGTAAGAAGAATAAAAATTATTACAATCCAAAATAAAAGAAAAGAAAATTAAAATGGGGATAGGGGTGCAAGCAGTGCCCAGATATAGATCTGGAGGTAGAAATTCTTCTGTACTGGTGAAGAACACAAGAAATAAATACTAATATGAAAATACAGATAATAATACTAAAAAAATTAAATCTAAATACACAGATCCAGATCTGGAGAGAAATCAGGAAGAAGATGGATAGAGATATTGAAAATATGAAGTGAAGAATTACCTGGAAAAAAGAGAGGTGAGCTGCAGGTCGGAAGATCTTAGCTCATTGGAATCGGAGGCCAGAGAAGGATCTACCATCTAAGGTGCTGCTAGATTTGATTGGAGATGGAAATGACGATGGTGGCGGCTCCAACGAGCTAGACTGAATTGATTAAGGAAGGTGAAAGAGACACAGTGTGTTGGAACCAATGGATTCCGACAAGGCAGTGGCCATGAACTGAGACTAGAAATGATGGACCAATGGCTGAGAATAAAATGGTGACTGGGATTTATCGAAGAAGATGATGATGCCGACGATGGAGCTCATCGAAGGGATGGAATTTTGCCAGAATTGTTGCTGGTTGAAGAAGATCTTGGGGAAGAAACCGATGAGGGAGATGCTGCGATGGACCTATAGATCGATTGAGAAAATTGAGCCCTCATGTGCTAACTCGCTGGAGAGAGTGATCGAAAATGGAGAGGGGCGGCTGCACTGCGGTGGTGATCAGAAGAAACGGATCTAAGATCCTTACAGATCTAGGATATTTTAAAAAGTATAAATAAAATAAAAACAATCAAGATCAAAAGAAAAAAAATAGAAGAGATCAAGAGAGGAGGATCGATTACCTGATCAAAGGGAGAGCAAGGAGCTGGCCGGAGTTGGCGGAGCTGCTGCTGCGTGATGGAGGTGTAATGGTGGAGCTGCTAGACTGGTGAAGCTTGCCGGAGGTGCTGGAACTGAGGCTGGTGAAGACAGGGAGTGCTGGCCAAATCCATGGGAGACAAAGAGAGTTGGTGCGCTAGAGCAACAGGGAGCTCCCTGTTGCTGCCGCAAACTGAAGAAGAAAGAAGAGGAAGGGAGAAAGAGAAAAAGAGAGAGGCGGCTAGTTTCCCACTTCACCGAATATTATTAGGATTTTTAAACCCTTCTCTTGGTTTTTTATAGGCAAAGGAGATTGGCCTTGGGCTTTAGGGTTTAAACCCTTTGAAGATTTGGGCTTTGATGAATTAGAGTTTTGCACATGGATTTGACATTAGAAATAGATGATTTGGGCCTCTCCCTTTCTCTCTCCTCACCAAATAAAATTGAAATAAATCAAGTCAATTAAATAAAATCGATAAACAATAGAAACAACTAAACAAATACAAGCAATAAAAAAAAATGGGGTTTTTAGGGGTGTAAAAATAGGGTGTTCATAGTAAGGATAAGTCCCTGGGTAATGGATAAGGTCTTGGTCCGCTTAGAGGTCTAGGTAAGAGGTTCGGTTAATCCCGGGGAAGGTGTTAGGCACCCCGGCACTTCCATTTTGCAATAGTTCCCTACTTACTAGGTTTAAACTATATTAATGTCAAATTGTTAGTAAAATGTCTTACGTTTAGTTTATACTAATCCAAGAACGGAAAAGCTAAACTATGATTGAACCTGGGTTGGGTTGCCTACGTACTCACATTGAGGTGAGATCAGACCGAGCGTAGTTCTAGCACATGAACCCGTGCCGAGACTAGGGGTGTATATGTATGCACCAAGAGTGGCTAATGGGCTAGTCTAGTAGACTAAGGTTAAGTTGACCGAGGTTGATCAAGTGCATGGTATGAGCCTGGTAGACTTAGGGTTAGTCCGGTATACTAGGGTTTGGGCCCGGTAGGCTAAGGGTAAGCCCGATAGGATAAAGATGGGACCCGGTAGGCCAAGGTAAGCCCGATAAGTTAGGGTTGGGCCCGGTACGCCAAGACTGGTTTAACCGGAATTAAACGGGTCTAACCATGGTTAGGGTTGCTAACCATGGTTGGGTAAGGTCCAACATCAGTTTTATGATCCTTAAAATTGATTTGTGATTTTTAAGAATTTGTCCCAATTTTTCTAAGGTTAAATGGGGCTAACCATGGTTAAGATATAAATTTAACCATGGTTAATCCGATTAACCATGATTAGGCAGTCTATGAAGTCAAATTTGGGGGCTTACTGCATTTTCTAATTTTTCTTGAATTTTTGGGATTTTTCAAGATTTAAATGGACTTAACCATAGTTAAACCAAGGGTTAACCATGATTAAGCTCATTTAACTGTGGTTAGGCAGGTTTGCATAGGTTGATGTTAATCATTTTTGCAACTTGAAATTATTTGGGATTTTCTAAGATTTTTTCATGATGGTTAGATCAGCTAACCATGGTTAAATCTTAACCAGGGTTGAGTTAACCCATGGTTAATACCTGGAGTGGTCTAAGATGGGCCCAGGGGACTAGGCAGGGCCTAGAGGGGCCTCCTACCAGGTCTGGGCCCTTGCAAAGCCTATGAATCAGTAAGTATGGGAATGGTGGTAATCTGTTTACCACCATTCCAAATATTTCCGTCTGGAATGGCGGTAGACAGTCTACCGCCATTATAGGCTCTTTCTAACCGAGGTTTAGGCCACTGTAACTGAGGTTAGGAGTTAAACCCTGGGATCCTAGACCCACAAGGATGAAGGAAACACTTCAAGGAAGGCCCTGGGCCTGTTATGAGCCCTGTGAGAGGCTTGTAGTGGGCCCCACATAGGCCCAAAATCACCTACACATAAAATCACATAATGGTGGTAATCTATTTACCGTCATTCTACACAGTTTTAGTTTTAGTTAATTTTAACCGTGGTTATTTTGAAGGTGAAGACCTTGGAAGGACCAGGGTGAGTCTAAGGGGTACTAGAAACCTAACCTATGCTCTGGACTGGACTAGGGCTTGCTTAGGTGAGGCCCTACAGCTGCTGGAACAGGAACCACCAGGAATGGTGACACTATGCTTACCGCAATTCTTGAGTTTTCTCAGAAATGAATTTTGCCCTACAAAGCTGATGTTGGGAGGGTACCAGAGGTTCCCTCATGGCCTGAGGGACCCCCAGATGCCCTGAAGCCTACCTTATGTGGTGCTATACCTTTGGGAGGGGGGGTTCCCACACCTATGGAGAAGGTGGGAGAGACCCCCTAGTGGGTTTTGTGGCAAAACAAGAAGTAAAAGTCCCCTGGAAGGACTAGGGGCTCACAAAGGTGCAAAACAGGAAATAAATGGGGTAGTGGGGAGCCCTACCCTACTGCGAAGCTGATTGAGTGGTTGGTGGCTACTCGCAGAAGTGGTGGAGCACGATGGTGCTGCATAGGGGGTGAGGAAGGAGTTGGGTAGCTACTGAGAGCTTTGCGGAGCTCCAGGGAGTGTTTTCAGACAAGGGGTAGAAGGCCTAAGCTAGGTAACCGGGCAGGGGTTCAAGATGGGTGTCTACAGCTGGAGAAGAAGGCTGTGGGGGGTTGCCATTTATAGGCCAGGGGTTTGGGGACACCCCTGGTATTACTACCAGGGTAGACGGAGATGCAGATGAGGAGAGGGGTTGCCAGGGAGCGTGCCTAACCACTGGGAGGGGTGGTTGTGCTACTGAAACACAAAACCAGGTAATGGCGGTAATATGTTTACCGCCATTACCAAAAGAGGCCAAAAAAAAATGTTGGTAGATGATTTACCGCTAATTTTGGATAATACCCAAATCGGGCCTGACCCTCAACAGTGCACGCGGTACGGGAGAAGGTTTGAATTTCTTGGGCCCTCTGAGCCCAAACCGAGGGTTTAGGCCCTAGGAGCCTTTGATTTGAGGGTTTAAGCCCTAAAGGCTTAGGGCTAGGCTTTTGCTAGGGTTTACCTAGGTTTTGACTAGGGTTAGGCTAGGGTTACACCAAGGTTTAGCTAGGGTATAACCAGGGTAGGGTCCTAGGGTTTAGCTAGGACTTGTCCTGAGGTTTAGGGTATGACTAGGGTTAGGACCTAGAGTTAGACTTGGGTTGTAGAACCCCAGAACCAAATTCACTAGGCTGTGAATAGTGCTACGAACAGTGCTGTAAACAGTGTTTTTCAAGGCCTAAAGCCTTAATGAAATTGTGGGTTCATGTTTTATAATGAAAGAAGGTTTTGAATGAATCAAAATATAAATGGAAAGTGTTTTTGGGGGTTAGGGATAAATGAAAAATGAGAGTATAACATACTCCAAGTGTCAAAGAAAGGGATGCCTAAACATACCCTCAACTTTAAAGAATTCTAGATTTCGAACCTCTAATCAGAATTGAGTGATTCATGAGCCATTAGAAAGATATTGAAATCTTCTTCGAGATTCATGTTTATCACTTTTTCAGATTTTGAGTTGAGATTTGGTCAAACGTCAGATTTCCGGAAGCGAGTCTGCTGAAAATCTGGACTGCTGAAATCCATTTTCAGACTAGTCAGTTTTAAGGGCAATTTGGTCCATGAATAAAAATAATTAAAAATTTTGCAAAACATGAAAGTTGTTCTCATTTGAAAGACGAATCTAAAGCAAGTTGAATCATCAAAATCAGATAAACAAGTCAAAAGTTATGGTCAAAATACCAAAGCAGGAAAAACCTAGGCCACTAGTCGACGAGTGGGAGTCACTAGTCGACGAGTGAGCATCACTCGTCGACGAGTCAGCCCTGAAACGGCCAAAAATGACCATGTAACAGCCTAGAACTCTTCCACCGACCTTGAGAAATATTTTCCTAAGATATTTTGGGATTTTTGGCACCCTTTAGCATATAAATAGATGGGATTTCGTGGGTATGGATTTACCCAAACCTAAAGTATAGATTTTGAGGATTTTTGAAAGAAAAGAAGAAGAAGAAAGATCTAATTTCTCAAACTGTTCTTCTCAGACCAAAGTGAAGCTAAATCCTTGCTTCTAAGGTTGATATTTTACTATTTTTGGTGTTTTAGAGCTTGGGTTTTCTACCCAAGGTGATTCTTAAATTCTTAAATCAAAAGAGGGGTTTTTGGTTTATTTTCCAATTAAGGTTCAGGCTTCTCAAAGCTTTAACTAAGTTTCCTCAAGCTTGATTCTCGTTCTACAGAAGTGTAAAAACTTCCATTTAAGGTAGATACACTCTACTAAACTTCGTATAGTTATATTTTGTTCTAAACTTTAAGTTTTGGAAGGATTTCTTTGGGGGATTTACGTCTTGGATTCATTCTTGGTAAACTATGATTTAGATAAAATATACTTGAAACTCTTGTTTAAATCTTGTACACAATTGACCACTTGCACTTGTATGTTGGGTTTTGTTCAATCAAAAGGATGGAAGAAAAAAAAGTTTTTGCCTCAAAGAAGGATTCGGGTTTTGAAAAGGAGTTTTAATCGGACTTTGTTTTGGGAAGAGGTTTGCTCGATGTTTTGGTTTTGATTTTTAAGTATTGTGCTCAAAGTATTGTGATTGGCTCAAAGTCTCAAAGCTTGCTCAATGAAAGTATGAACTCGTCTCTAAGGTGTTCCGAGAAGAGAATCACTTTGAAATCTTGTAAAGTATGAACTCGTCTCTAAGGTATTCCGAGAAGGGAATCACTTTGAAATCTTGTAAAGTATGAACTCGTCTCTAAGGTGTTCCGAGAAGGGAAACAATTTGCTTGTAAGGAATGTCTCAAAGTCAGGTTTGTAACGCCTTGTTAGAAATAAGTTTTGAAAAGCTTGCATAGAGTGTGTTTTGAAAAGTATTATGGTTTCTGCTCTACGATTTTGAAGTATGTTGGTTTAGTCGACTTGGTTTTAATTACTCGCTTTACTTGACTTGAAAAGCATGTTACCAATTTCTGTTATGGCTTACTAGCTTTAATAGTTTATAGACACTGAGTATTCCATGCTCAGCCGACTATTGACTTCGGCAGGTGCATATGTTCCTTTCAATATCTGTGGCATGGAGCCTTGGATAGAGGAAGAATACTACTATTTAGAACCCTCTATGGACCACTACTAAGACAATGGATCGTTGGATAGTTGGCACGATTTCGATTTCTGTTGAGAGAGAGAGAGAGTATGCTTGTATTTTGATAAATGTTGAGAGTGGGGCTTGTCCACTATATGCTTCATATTTTGGATATGTGTTCTGTTGGTTCAGACTTGAACCTATCGATAGGAGTGTTATTAAATTGCTTCCGCTTGTTTTCCGCTATGTGTATAACTTGCATACTCTGACAGGATGGTATGTATGCCTCAAAATCTAGAAGTTTGGCTTTGAATTTAGATCATACTGGAGGGTATGATACGGTGGTCATGAGCTAAAATATCCCTAACTCCTAGGGGGTATTTTGGGTCGCGACATGGGTTATGTCTAGGGCTTGTCCAAAGTTTACCTAAGGTTAACTGGGGTTAAAGGGACTCGGCTAGGGTTAAACATGGTTAAAAGTCATTAACCATGGTTAGGATAGGGGTGCAAAAATTGGTTACAAAACTTTTAAAAGCATTTCTTCAGGTCTCATATGAGTTTTTTGATGGATGTACAAAGTCAAAAAACATCAAATTTAAAAGCTATAGAAAACGGATTAATAAAAAACCTAAATCACAAGCATAATAGAAGAGATTGAAAATCTTTTTTAGTAATAGAGGGTGTCCCAAAACCTTTGAGCCAAGGACTTGTCCCTTTGGTATCCGCACCGACCTATTAGGAATTTTACTTACAAATACTAGGGTAAGTAAAGGAGTGAGAGTTGAACACACGACCACAGGGAGCAAACTCGGGGCGCTAGCCAACTGCACATGGATTGACATATTTCTCTATAATAGTGCATGCTACCATTCAACCGAGAGTATGTAGAAACCAGATTGCAAGTTGGGTCTATCATTTGAGCATAAACTAGATTGCATGTTGGGGTTTTCAATTTGATGTGAGATAGAAAAAAAAATCATTGTTTTGCAAGTTGGGGCTATCGCTTGAGCAGAAATTAGATTGCATGTTGGGGTTTTCAATTTGTTGTGAGATAGAAAAAAAAATCCCTATGTTGAATGGTCAATGCCAAATAAGGAAGTGTACAAAGAACTGTGACATAAATCATTCTACTAATAAAAGTACAAGGAGTAACCTAAATTTTATGTTGACAAAAACACCCTTTAATTTAATCATTCTACTAACTTAGGTTAAAAGAAGTTTAAAGAGTTTTAAATTAGGACCCTTTCATATCATGTAGAAAAAACAAAGAGGTATAGTTAGTTTATGACTCAATAACACTCCTCCTTCCTAATCACGTATCGATTCTCCTCCTTTTTTTCTCTCCCGATCTTAACGAAATAAAGGGATTAAAGCAGATTGATACCGAGCCTTCCTGTGTTTTTAGTTTTTTATTTGTAGATTCTCAAAATTGTGGTGCATAAGCTCTAGAATACGATAGTAGATCTCTAAGAAAACTTGGGTCATCTTATCTGGGCGGCAATGAAGATGCTGATCTTAGCAGCATGCAAGATGAATCTTCCCTGAAATTTGTGCAAGAAGACGGAGAAGATGATTTCATACAGAAGAGTTTTCCTATGATTTTTTTTTACCTGAGGTGGCTTGTACTTGTCTTCTCTGTTCAAATAAATGACAAATCCCTTAACGTAGCTTTTCCTCTCTCTTTTTTAATTATTTGTAATGGTAAAAGTGTTCATGGCTTCATGCTTCATTTTTTTTTTTGTCTTCAAAGGTTTGCGATGATCAACATTCGGAGTTAATTCCCTGCCTAGACAGGAACCTTATATACTAGATGAGGTTGAAGCTGGATCTATCTTTCATGGAGCACTACGAGAGACTTTGTCCTCATCTTGAAAGGCACTACAATTAATTGTTTGGTTCCTCCTCTGCCATCATGAATGATTTCAGGAGCCATGTGTCTATTTAGGAATTTATTGGCCTTGTTTCATGCATTGGTTGTTTCTCCCTTTGGCAACATTTTATATTTCTTATTTTGGAACTTGGTTCTCTTGTATGTTATTTTCTTCTTTAAATTGTTTTGGACTGCATGAGCAATGCAATAATCTTGTTCATGGTTTGGATTGGCAGATGCTCAACTTTTCAAACAATAAGTTAAACAATGAGGGAAGGCTCCGGACGGTTCTTGATGTTGATTGTGGAGTAGCAACTTTTGGGGCATATCTTCTTTCGTCCAATATAATTACAATGTCTTTACCACCTAATGATGTGCATCAAAATCAGATCCAATTCGCCCTAGAGAGAGGAATTCCTGCATATCTTGATGTTTTAGGGACGAAGAGGCTCCCTTACCCAAGCAGATCTTTTGAACTTACTCATTGTTCTTGATGTAGGATTGATTGGCTTCAAAGGGATGAATTCTTCTTCTTGAGCTAGATAGGTTGATGCACATGAAGAAAAACAGAAAGTAAAGAATCAGATTGGTATGAAGTAAGTTTTTTTATATATATTTGATGCACATCAATGCTCTGGTTTATCTGATTTACTGTTAATTCCCTATTTATAGTGTGGAGTTTTGGAGTATATTTTCTATAATTAGACTTGGTGGGAAGCGCAACCATCTGAGACTATTTTGGGATTATATCCCCACTGTTGTATGTTGTTTATGTGTTATTTGGGAATGACTTAATGATAGATCTCAGGAAATCCCATCTAATTTGATAACATAAAGAGTGGCTGAGCTGTTGATATGGTGTTTTTTTATTAGTAAGGATTCTTTATAAGGAAGGATTCATTCTAAAGAGTCCTTGCTAATATAATTGCATATATGTGTAGTTAGCAATTTTATTTTAGGTAAGTTTTGCTTCAGGTGTACTTCTTGAATCTATTTAGTTATCTTCTTGGGATAAGATTCTACTACTATTATGTGGGACCCTATCTTATATATGTAATGTAATTAGCAATTTTACTTTAGGTAGACTTCTTGAGTACTTTATCTATTTAGTTATCTTATGGAATAGGATTCTATTACATTTTACATATTTTCTCCAACACACATACATAGTTAGTTATCTTCTTGAAGTCTAAATTGCTTATGCATTGACGCATTGGCCAAGGAAAGCAGGAGCTCGTCAAGCATAGGATCCACCATTTATGCATCAAGGTTTGCCGCTAATGGGCTCCATGCCTTACAGTGCAATGGTGCAAGCAAGGCAAGGTTGCCAGATGGAAGGCCATCGACAAAGCCCAATTTTACAGCTTAAGATTATTAAAGAGGTAAAATCTTCAACTGGAACAAATGTTAGAACTTAGAAGTAAATGGTTATGGTTATTTATATATATGATGTCTTTGTGTATAACGATTATTATCTGCACATAGCATAAGTTATAATTGTTCGGATTGTAAGAAGGGAAAGAAAATAATCAAAATTTTCTGTTGTATATGTGAATTTACAATAGAGTTTTGGCACCAATGTGATTTTGTGTTTGAACTTGGATTTGTTAAAACTGAGAATTCTCTATTGGAAACCACATTGCTAGGCATATAGGTCTATGAATCTGACTGTGGAGACGGTGGTTCTACAATTACTAAACCCCTACAACTTCGGCAAAGACATCATATTTTCTCCGGCATGCATACTATTATGTGGGACCCATCCTCTATGTTGGTTAGTTCTTTGGTATTTCTTTGATAATTTTTTTCTTTGGTTCATCTATTTTAGTTTGGATTAATATTAAATAATTTAAGATTTAAAAAAACAATAATTTGAAGGGAATTTAGTATTAATATTTTCTTTAGATTAGTGTTAATTTGATTGAGATTAGTTTAAACTAATAAATTAGTTTACTATTAGTCTAATTAATGTTAGTATTAATTTATTTTTTAGATTAAATTGGATCTAGATTTAGATTTATAACAAATTTTTTTAGGTTAGAATAATTAGATTTCGTTAGCTTAAGTTAGTTTTAATCTAATTAGTTTAGGTTGGTTTGAAACTAATTAGTTTAAATTGAATTAATTTGATTGTCTCTCAATTGGTTTAGGTTAGTAACTAATATGATTTTTTCAGTTTTTTAATAATCAGTTTTTAGGTTAATTTTATATAATAATTAGATTAATTAGTTATTATTAAAAATTAATCCGTACAAAGCACGTGCAACTTTATTGGTACTATTAAAAGTACAAGACGTCTCAGTGAGAGGGGTGCAATGCTTTGGTTTACCCACTCATTATCTCCCACCCTCTTCTCCCAACTACCTAAAATCACTCTATTATAAAGACAACCCAAATCAGGAGGGGTTCTTTTAGTAATTAGGTGATGCCGATTGGAATACAGACTATTCAAAATATATAGACAAGTTTACCAAATGTAATAACTTTTCATAGAAACGTATACCAACCTTTTTGACAAATAGGTGCAATACTTAAAATAAATGGAAACAATATAAAGTTATTATTGTATACGAAAGTTTATTAAAAATAAATTTTATTCAAAAAATACTTAAAATTCTTGTACTTTAAATAGTAAAAGGATATATATATATATATATAGGAAGGGATCAGGAGACTTTAAATAAAACATATATGTTCATACACGCATACAATTATTCGATCCTCAGATCTAATGACAATAATTAAACCAACTTTTATATGGAAAGGAAACCATAGAAAATTTCTTTTTTTAATAGTTCCTTTCTTCCTTGAGAGAGAGTTTCGTAGAAAGGAGTCTCTCTCTTTCTCTCCGGCGTCTTTTCCCCCTTTTCTCTTTTCCTCCCCTATGTCTCTCGGCAGAAAGAGAGAAAAATAAGCCCACAACTTCCATTGCAATAGATTGGATGATTGTAATTGTTCAATCGGGTTGAATTTGGGTCTAGATTTTTTTTCCAAGGTGGGTCTTGTTTCAATGCTTTAGTGATAATTAATAAGCTTACGATGTCTATTGCCTCTACCCATTCCATTCATCAAGGAGATAAGTATGTGAAGTTGATTGTCATTGTGTGTGTAGGCATCTTGGTAACATTAGTGGGCATCAACTTATCTCAACATTGATATATGAAATTGAAATGAGATGAAATCTCGGCCGACTAAAATCAAAATCTAGATCATCCGTTGATTCACCTCCAAATTATCTCATTATAGATTTGAATCAAAATCGATTTCTCGGTGAAGTTCAAAAATTTTATTTTTGAAACAAAAGCAAACAAACAAAATCACTGAATTCTACTCCAACTAAAAACAACAAAATTCTACAACTTTTGGCATGTTCTCCCGATGAAAATGATGGATTGCAATTTTTTTTTGCAAGTATGCACTATGGTTTTAGGGTTTTGCAGAGATTTTCGCACCTAGTTTTAGGGAAGCCACCGGAATCCCTCGGGAGAGAAGCTTGGAATCCACCGAAGAGGGGAGGAAGAGAGGAGGGAAAAAGATGCCGGGGGGGAGAGAGAGAGAGAGAGAGTCATCTCTGAAAACCTCTCTCCCGAGGAAGAAGAAAACTATTTATGAAAAAGAAAATTTCTGAAGTACCAATTCCATATAAAAGTTAGTTTATTGATCGTCGTTGAAGGATGAAACTGTTGTATGCATGAATGCATATGTTTTATCTCATATGTCTCCACATCCCTTCTTTGTTTGTGTGGATGGGGGTAATGGTGTTAACAAGCCGAGCCGAGTTGTTCAACTTGTTTGTTAATTAAATGAGCTTGAAAATCAAGATTGAGCTTAACTTATTTATTAAATAAATAAACAAGCTCCAGCAATTCACTCGCAGGTCGAGTCATTAGATATAACTTTTTATATTACGTACAAATTTTGTTTTATTACTCTGGTATTGGCAAAGAAATTACGATGTTACCTAAATATTTAGTATAAGTTTATAATTGTTTTGGTTAACAGTTAATTAAATTATTTCAGTGCAAGTGATTCCTGCCGTTCTCTCTCTCTCTAGGGTTTCCTTGAAAACCCTTTTTTTTTTTTTTGGTCACTCTTTCTCTCCATTTCTCACTCAGAACTTGGAAAAGCCATGACTCTGGTCGCAGGTTCTTACGAGAAATTCATATGGGGTTTCAAGCTCAAAACCCTAAATTCCCAAACCCTAAAACCCCTCTTCTCCTACCCATCCCATCTCTCCACCGTCAAATGCGTCGCCGTCTCCGGCCCCGTCGCCGTCTCCGGCGGATCCGACGACGCCATCAAAATCTACGATCTCTCCTCCTGCTCCGAAGTCGGATCTCTAATGGACCATAAAGGCGCCGTCACTGCCCTCTCCTTCTTCAACTCTTCCCCGTCGATCTCCTTCCCTCGCAATCTCCTCAGCGCCTCCGACGACGGCACTGTCTGCATCTACGACGCCGATCCCTTTGTTCTTCTCAAAACGATTGCTGTTCATAAGAAAGGGGTTAGTGATCTTAGTATACACCCGTCTGGGAAATTGGCTTTGACTGTTGGGAGAGATTCGTTTCTTGCGATGTTGAATCTTGTGAGAGGGAGGAGGAGTTTTTATTGTAGGTTGGATAAGGAAGCGTCGTTGGTGAAATTCGATTTGGAAGGTGGGAGGTTCTTTATGGTCGCGGAGGAGAAGGTCTCTGTTCATGATTCAGAGGACGCAAGGTTGGTTTTTGAGATGGAAAATCAAAAGAGAGTTCTTTGTGCTGCGCCTGCTAGGGTTGGTTTCTTCTCATTTTCGTGACTGATTATTCCACTTTTTTTTTGAAATTTAATGTTGTAGTTGTAAATTTGGGCTGGCGATGTTTGCAAATTTTCTGTTTACAGATACTAATTGGTTGGTTTACTTAAGGCTCTAGTGAGTTTCTTCATCTTATAGGGTTTTTATTTTCTATTTTAAGTTACCCATATGAAGTGTAATTGTAATTGCAGTTTCTTCCAATCAAAGTAATCCTAAAATTTTGAGAATTGTTCTGTCATTTTTAGGTTTTTTGAAGCATTTTTTAGGCGTTCTTGTAGTGTGAAATAGCTCTACTCCTGATCAAATTTAGGCGTTCTTGTAGTGTGAAATAGCTCTATTCCTGATCAAATATGGAGGCTGATGAACAAACAAATTGTTTGAAAGAAAGTTTATTCATAAATGGACTTGCAGCAAAATGAAAGGTCACCAATACTCACTTCGGAGAAACTATTATCCTCCTAAACTAGATGGTCTTGCATGCAAATGAAGCATTGGAAAATAAGTTAATTTGGATGGACAATGAGATTTTAGGCAGAAGAGGTTTACTTTGTGAGTTTTAACTTTTTATTTTAAAGAGGAACACAGATGAAGCTCCACCACTGGATGACTTTGTATCAGTGCTGGAAAACTCCTAGGAAGCTAAAGATGATTTCCCAAGGCTTTCTAGAGACTTTTGCAAGAAAAGTCACACAAATTGAGAGGTATAAATGCCGTAATTCTGCAAGAAAAGTAACACAAATTGAGAGGTATAAATGCCGTGGTTAACTTCGACAGAGTTTAAAGATTTTTAGTCTAGTGAGCAGTTTTTAAAAATCTATGGCATAACTATTTCCGCGGTGACCTTTTGAAGAATTGAAATTGGCTGTCATTCCTTCTCACGGTCATGGGAGATTTCATCTAATGGAAATTTTGAATGGTATTTGGTGGTCTTGAATTTTTTTGACCCACTTTGCATAGAGCTAGGAAGCAGCCTTTGGAGATTCTTTGTAAATTGTTATGCGGAAATCTTCCTTATCTGGAATTACTAGGGGGAAGTCCGATGCCTTGGATTGATGTGGATGGTTATCTTATGAGGAACTTTATGGAAGTCTTGGGTTGCAAGAAAAGTTGGTTGACCTTTCATAATATATATATATATATATATATATATTGATCGGTAAATGCCAAGTATATTAATATATCAAAGGAAAGAACAACAATTAACAAAGGTTTAAACTGAAGGGATCTATCATGAAGGAAATACAAACATAAAAATACAAAAGAGCGATAATAGGAGTGGAATACAACAAAATATTCCTCACTTCCCCTCCCTATTGACTAATGGAATACTATTCCACAATTAGGCGCCGAATACGAGGATTGGAAGAGGAGGAATAATCAAAGAAGCATCTATTCCTATCTTTTCAAATGCCCCAAGAGATAGCTCTAGATAACATAGTCTAAATTGCTTTCTTGTCACCCACTAGTTTCTTCAATTGCTAATTCGATAAGAAGCTTAAGAATGAGAGTGGGAAGAAGGAGAGAGCTCAGGACTTAGATTCTCTTATACTAATAGAAGAATGAGAAAACTCTATTCGAGTAAGCTATTTTAGGATTTTGATTACATTTGATTGAATTGAGAGAAAAAAGATAATTTTGCAAGCTGGTTAGTCTGTTGAATTTCCATTGAACTAAGAGAAAATAAGATTTGTGTTATTTATTCTGAGCTATTTCAATATTTTGCTAAATAACTATGTTATGCCAAATAAATACACTCATATATTGTTTTTATGATTTTATCTATTCAGATTATTTTTCTAGTTTTTATATATTTTTTAATTGCTTATATAATTTGATTTACATATACAAACATGTAATCTAAATTATTCTTTTTTCTTAAATTACATAAAGCTTACTTAAGCCTTATGTAATTTTTTTCTTGAGTTTGCGAGTTTACATAATGCTTGTTTTTTAGAATTTGGAATAAATGTTAACATAGTAAGAGATGTCAATACATATAGATTGATAGATGGATTAGTTGCCATCACGTTCTTATTTTTTATAATTATTAATTTTTATTTTTTCGAACTTATCCCGAACTTAACTCGAATTTGCCGATTTTTTCCCTTTTTTTTCGAACTTAACCCCTGCCGAATAATTCTCGAATCCGAACTTTGTTACTATGAGAAGGAGAGAGCTCAGGACTTAGATTCTCTTATCTCCTCTCAATAGAGTGCGTTTGTAGGTGACAAACAAATTGTTGATAGTATCTTGAAAGCCAATGAGTCCTGTACAAAATTGGCATGGAAAAGGCATACAATTATATGAATTGGAAGTTTTTAGACTGTGTTGGGCATAATGGGTTTTGGGGTTAAGTAGAGAAAATGGATGTCTTCTTGCCTCTCATCTTTGTCATTCTCCAGAAAATTGTAATCGATCGTCTTTTTTAGGAGCTCTAGGGGTTTGAGATAAGGTGATCCCCTGTCACCATTTCTATCTATTATTGTCTTTGAGGCCTTGAGTAGAATACTCTCACAAGCTAATGTGGTGATTTTCGATGGATATTGGTCAGGAGAACTTGAGTATTTCTCACTCCAATTCGCCGATGATACCATGATATTTTGTGAGGCTTCTTGTCGCCAACTGGCCCACCTCAGATGCCTTTTTAGATGTTTAGAAGCAGAGTTAGGCCTGGAAATCAACCTAGGTAAGAGTAAGATCAGTGTAGGGGACAGTCTGAACATGGATTCTCTTTCCGCCTGCCTAGGTTATAAGGTCGGATCTTTATCCTCAATTTACATAGGTATGTCTTTGTGTTCTAGCTATGTCTAAGGCTTCTTAGTCCCCGGTCATCGAAAAATGTGCTTGTAGGCTGGCTTGTTGGAAGTTGAAGTTCATTTGAAAGGGAGGTAAGTTGACTCTCATCAAGAGCACCTTTTGTAGTCTTCCAACATACTATTTGTCTTACTTTACCATTCCTAGCTCGATATCGGATATCCTGGAAAGAATGCAAAGGAATTTCTTGTGGAATGATAAATGAGACAAATCTAATAATCACCTGATAGCATTGAATTGAGTCCTTTGGTCTTACAAGGTTGGTGATTTGAACCTGAGACCCCTATCTGTAGTTAACAAGGATCTACTAGTTAAATGGGTTTGAAGATTTGGGGAAAAGCGAGATAGTCTTTAGCAAAAGGTAATAGTATCCAAATACGGTATTTCCTCATGTTGGGATCCTAGGGAGGTTAGGATTTCTCATGGGCTGGGCCTATGGAAAAGGATTATGGCTGTTGCTAACCTTTTAGCGCCTCAAATTTTGGTCAAAGTTGGCAACGATCTGGAGGTCGGATTCTGGAAAGACCTATGGTGTGGTCCAAAAAAAATAAAAAACCTGTTTACATTTTGTTTTTTGCTAGCAGCTGACAAAGAGGCCTTGGTGTCGCAATGTTTTGAATTAAGGAATAATGATGTGATTTGGTGCGTTAGACTTGGGCGAGACCTAAATGATTGGGAACTTGAGGGCTCGAGAATTTGGTGTAGAGGTCTTGTTGGTCACTTTTTAGTGAGATCAAATGTTACAAATTTTAGTTTCAATTACCTCATTACCGTTTCGTCATAGGACTGTTTGGAATTCTTTTATACCTTCGAAGGTATCGTTTTTCTTGGACTGTGGTTCTAAATAAGGTTTTCACGTGTGATAATTTGAAAAAAAAGAGGGTGGGGAATGACTAATGCTTGTTTCCTATGCCTTCGCGTGGAAGAATCCGTCGACCATCTACTCTTGCATTGCCCCTGTTGCGTTTGGTATTTGAGGACATTTTCTATCCCGTCTAGGGGTGGATTGGGTCTTCTTTTCGTCCTTACAATTTTTTTTATTTTGTTGGTCGATGGTGAGTTTGGACGAAGCCTGGAGAGTGATATGGGCCGTTCTTCTAGGGGCTATTACATGGATGATTTGGAAAGAGAGGAATATGAGAGTATTTGAAGACTCTTGTTCCCCTTGTATGTGTTCTAGATTTTAAGGATGTTTTTGATGAGGGTCAATTTTTTTCCCTCGGAGAGAAAGCTAGATTTCCAACCTACTATTCTAGAGGAAAATCTTTTAGTTATTGGAGCCCTAATGCTTAGACTTTGTAAGAGGCTCCCAGAGGCAAACCAAGGTAATTGGAAGGGAGGGAGATCGTCTTACAGTCTAAACAACAAGAAAGCATATTTAGATTGGATATCTCTCATCCCCTCATGATTTCCTCTTTCCCAAATTAATCTCGAGACTCGAAACCACTTCAAAACACCGTAGCAGTCAGCACACACTTGTGATTGGCAAGGTGAGAGCAGGATGCTTCACATAATACTACATAATCATCAAAGTCTTTAAAAGCCACCCGTGCGCTCTCGACAACATTCGACTTAGAGCCTTCAAGACTGATGAATAGTGATGGAGATGGGGATCCCCCTGTCTTAAGCTCGTTGATCTTCTGAAAAATTCTTTAGAGCTACCATTGAGGAGAATAGAGAAGGGAGCAGATGATACACAAGCTGACATCCATTTTCTCCACTTTGGGCCAAAGCCAATCCTATGCATCATCACATATAGTAGGAATTCCTAATTAACATTGTCATAGGCCTTTTCTATATTAATTTTGCAAACAAGCCCCAATTCTTTTGACCTAAGCCGCTCGGCCATACACTGGATAGCGATAAGGATGCCATCTAAGATTTGTCTACCACTCGCAAACGTTCCCTGTTAGTGGAGATGATTGATCCCTGTACGAATCTTAAGCAAATGGCCAAGACTTTGGCTAAGATTTTGTACAAGGTTCTGCATGTTGAAATCGCTCGATATGTCGAGCTGCGGAAAAAAGATATATCGGAGATGTATTGTGAGATATATCATTTATCGGTGATTTTTGAAAAAAAATGGGCAAAACATGAAATTTTGCAGTGAAACTTCAAGAAATGTTAAAATAGATGTTAATACACATTTGAGAATAAAAACATTTTAAAAACAACAATATATACAAGAGATGAAATGAGAAGAGAGCAAAGATGTGTGTTGACGAGTGACGATAATGTATGATTGACTCATATTTATGATTGATTAATTTTAGTTCTTTTACAAATTATAGAAAAGTTTTTTTTTATCTGCATGAGTCGTGACCATGGGAGTGAGAGAGATGTAAAGAGAACCGTTTATATTTGTTTTACTTTTTTAATAGATTAATAATTTGTTTTACTTTTAATGTTATTAAATAATATATTTAAGTATATTTAGTAATTTTATATATTATTTTTAGTGAGATAAGGTATATTATTTGGTTGATGTTACTATGTATATTTTGAAGAATTATTAGCCATTAATAATAGTAATAACATAACATAACATAATTAAAATTCATAACTAAATATAATATCCATGAATTTCAAGTATAATCCTTAAAATAAAAAAGGCCTTCTGTTAAAATTTTAATACTTTTTTTTGAATTGGGTGTAGAATATAAATCAATATTAGTTATATTATTTTTTTCATATAATATACTTTTTTACGTGACTCATATTTTAGAATTTTGTTTGTACTAAAAATATTTAAAAAAAATCTGAAAACCAAACCTAGATGCTTTATTCGGTTATTCCTAATGGTTAATAAATTTCAACCCTAATTATAGACTTAAAGGTAGTTAAAAGGGGACATTTTATTTTTTTTAAAAAATTATTAAAGTCAAGATTAAAACAATCAAGGAAGTATGTTTAATGAGATTATGAGTGACCCTAGCATTACTCTTGTTAGGGTTAAAACATTAAGGAAATATGTTTAATGAGAACAAGAGAGGGACCCTAGCAATACCCTTGTTAGGGTTAAAAACTTAAAACACGAGCCCCACCCCTCATTCTCATTCGATCAAACCCCCCCAAAAAAAAGAAGGGCTGGAGACAGAGCTTGAGAAAGGAAGAGGGGACCTTGCGTGATGCGTCTGACTTTGCTATCGGCAACTCAACCCCGCACGGCGATGGCTACAGGTATGAGGTCTTGCCTCTTCTTCCTTCTTCTTTCTTCTCTACTCCTCTCAAGTCTGAAGTCTCAACCCCTTTTTTTTTGCCTTGAACAATTGCAAAAGCCAAACTCTCAACAATTGGAGTTTTGTAAGGATGGGAATCACGAATTTTCTATAGCCTGTAGGGATTGACGAATTCCCATGACTTTTCCTTTTTGTTTTTTATGTAAAAAAATTGGGAAAAAATTAGGATTGACGCATTTCGCTCGTTATCGGTGAGATATCGGCGATATATCACCGATATCATGTAAAAAATTCTTTACAGTCTATAGATGTATCGGCAAGTAGCGATACGACATATATCGGCGATATATCGTTGATATTGTCGATTTTTTGATCCTTGATTTTGTATGAGCTGCTCATCAAACTAATGGGTCTGAAGTCATTTATGTCTTGGGCCCCAAATTTTTTCAGATGAGAACCACAAATGTGTTATTGACATGGTTTAAAATATCGATACGTATCGACCGATACGGGTCGATACGTATCCTATTTAGAGCTACCCGATACACTGGTACGCTGGAAAAAAAACTCCACTGTATCGGGCCGATACAGACTCGATACACTCGATACGAGAATTTTTCAGTTAATTTTTTTTCTCCTTCCATTTATACTAGGATCCACAATACAAACCCGATACACACAACTTATTTACATAATATATTATTTAAGTAAATGATTTTACTTTCATTTACTTTAAATATTAATATGTAAATAAGGTTATCCCTCTGGTTATGATGCCCCTACCTAGCCCTACTTATTAGGAGCCACTAGTTATGATGCTTAGTCCTAGTCTTCGACTGACAGTTATGGACAGATCACGACTCAGCATCAGGCATATGTACAAATGTACCTGGGCATGTAACGCAGGATGATGACTTGGACACAGTGGTGTCATCATGTCTGGACCACTTATAATGTATCACTCTACTTAATTCCTGATCCCACAATGATAAAGTATGAGCCGGCACGAAGCTCAATGTGATTTTGAGCTTCTATCATGTATGTAACTTGATTTGTGAATACAAGGATCTATGTGTTTTTATATTTTTGATTTATGAATTCAAGTGAGATTCTATCACTTGGATAAGTAATTATGGTTTGTATTTTCATACATATTTATCAGCACGCACGCCTTTTTTAACTTATAAATTTGTTAACTATCATATATATGATTATAAATGTAGTTGGAGGCCTTTATTTAGTTTGTTATTATCTTATATTTGCTTTAAAAGAAGTTTTATGCAAGGTATCCAAGTTTTTTCTTGCGTATCCAAGCTTTTTTTAGCGTATCCTGAATTTTTCTGCCGTATTCAATCGATACACCGATCAAGGTTGTTAAATCGTAATCGAATCGTAAAATCGTTTTAGGACCGATTCGATTCAAATCGGGATTCAAATCGTAAATCGTAAGATTCAATCCATTTTTTAAAAAATTGTTTAAAAAATAAAAAAAAATTACTTCATAAAACAAAAAAATAGCATAATTTATTATCTAAAAGATTTCATTCATATCTATTGATAAAAGAAAGTAATGGATATTTCATTGCATACACTATAAAAAATGTGAATGACCTCCATAAAATAAAAAACAAACCCAATATGATTAAAAATAAACAACAAAAGTGAACTCATATAATTTGTTGTATGAAATCAAGTATCAAAAGACTTGTACAATTAAAAAGACTAATAAAATAAACTATTAAGTTTTCCCAAAATCCAACTTCTTCATCTTTCTTCTTCCTTCTTTCTTCTTCTTTCTCTTATTTTTTCTCGTTTCACAGCAATAGAGAGACAACCCAAATAGGGGTTTTGGCATGTCCGTAATAGAGGTTTTCTTATTTCTTCTCTTCTTAAAAACCACAAAGTACCTTTAGAAAATTAAAAGAATAAAAAATATTTTTTAAGTATTGGTCCGTAAAAAGGGTTTCGTGCTCGAATCGTATGAATCGCATGAATCATACGATTTGAATCGCAAATCGTAATATGAATCGCAAATCAAATGGGATTTGCCTAATTAAGATTTTCACCTCCGATTTGAATCGTTTTGCTTAGGATTCGAATCGAATCGTAGGATTTGAATCGTAAATCACAAGGATTTAACAACCATGACACCGATACGTATCCTATTTTGGACTTACCGATACGGCGACCGATACCGATATTTTGAACCATGATTATTGATCGATCTATCAAACTGATTTGATTTGTGGAGTTCTTGCAATTTGTAAGGAGATCCGCACCCACAATGTCCCAACAAAAATGATAAAACTTTATGGAGAACCTATTTGGACCACCTTTCATTATATTGGTCTTCCTTCGGGATTGAAATTTTTGCAAGTTGCTTTGGAACCATTGATTAAGAAATGTAAAAGAAATAGATGTCATCTAAAAACATCTTGTCTTTTGAGTGAAGAATTCTACGAATAAGTCCACATTCGCTGGCCTGTCTATTTAATATTGAGGATTCATTGTGTGATGAATTGGCTGACTTTATACTTGTACTATCTACCCTCTGGCCTCCCCCTATTTCCCACTCATTATTGGTGGCATCAGGGTTGTGTAAGTCCCACTTTTGTCAGTTTGATTTGGTTTACTTCTTGTTGGTGTGAATTCTTGGACATGCCTATCTCTTGTATATCTACTTAAAAGGCAGTTCAAAATATATGCTGCAATCAGTGTTTTAAAAGGCGTGAGAAGCTTATGCCTCAAAGCTCTCCTTAAGGCGACGCTCAAGGAAAATGCCTTAAGGCTCAACCTTGAGGTTTAAATCTCATGAGGCTAACGGCCCAAAATGTGAGGCTTGATTTATGTTAATCAAAAGTAGGGTTCTAGCCACATAACGGAAACTAGAACATTAAATATTTTTTAAGGCGCGTGCCTCATACATTATTAAATCTCATGAGGCTAACGGCCCAAAATGTGAGAGTTGATTTATGTTAATCAAAAATAGGGTTCTAGCCACATAACGGAGACTTGAACATTAAATATTTTTTTAAGTCGCATGCCTCATACATTATTCAAAACTAGGGTTCTTGCGACATAACTAAAACTTAAACATTAAACTATAAGGTGTGTACCTTATAATTTCTTTTATTGATATGGAAACTTTTTGTTTTTGTTTTTCATTTTTGTATTAGTCTAATACTCTAATTAACCCTTAATTTATTATGTCTAACTTATTTAGACCTTTTAAAACCTTATTGTGTATGTTTCACTCTAACGTTTAATATTAGACATTGCAAAGATTTGGAGCCATTGTCTAACGTTTGTAGTTGGTGACTATTTTGTAATTGTTTGTTGGAATTCAAAATCAATGACATGATGATAAAAAATTAAGTCTATTAATATGTATATATGAACAAATAAAGTAAATCTAATAGCTTTTCTTGCCTCTCATAATATTTTTTTTTTTATGATCGAATAATTTATATGGTATTACATTTGCGTGTAAGCAAGGTTCGTAATATCGAGAATATCGGCGATATATCACCGATATTTTTCGGTATCTTTGAACACCGATGCATCGACACCCTGTTTAAATAAAAATACACAGTATCGGTTGGTATCGCCGATATTGTCGATATATCGACGATACCAACCCGATATCGACCAAAAACAGATGAGTCCCATCCAAATAAGAGATTCGGTCAGGGTTCCCCTTTTTTTCGCATGCGCAAGCATCAATCCGAAAAAAGAAAAAGAAAATCAGTACTAACTACAGAAAACCCATGAGTGGTGTCCCATTCATTGTCTTTAAATTGTAAAAAACCTACATACCATTCATGCAATTGCTATCTTGAGAGTTCACACTCTGATTTAGTAGGAAAAAAAAGGGGGTGGTTGACTTAGAAGAAAGAAGAAGGAAGAAGGAGGAAGGAGGAAGAAGAGGCCAGAGGGTACCCGTACTTGAGCCAGTCCACTGTCGCTGTCCATCGTCGCCGTCCACTGTCATCTTCGCCGTCGCTGTTGCCGTCGCCGTCGCCGTTGCCGTTGCCGTTGCCAAACGCCCAAACAGGTTCCTCCTTTGCCCCTCGGTTCCTCGTGGTTTTTTTTTTTTCTTATGTTTTCTGTTCTCTGTTCTCTGTTACGATTGTTTTGATGATGATAAGCTTGAAACCCTTATAAGGGTTTGCTAAGTTCACTCCTCTTACTTAAAACTTAAAACCCTTATAAGGGTTTGCTAACTTCACTCACTCCTATTTAAAACTTAACACCCTGGGTTTGCTAACTTCACTCACTCTTACTTAAAACTTAAAACCCTTATAAGGGTTATCTAACTCCACTCCTACGTAAAACTTAAAACTCTTTTAAGGGTTATCTAACTTCACTCTTACTTTTTATTTTTATTTTTTTAAGGGCTTTATTTTTTCTATGAAACTAGCATTACCTTATAAACCCTTATAAGGGTTATTTAATTGTTAACGCATTTTTTTTTGTAAAAAAGTTATCATGTTAATATTAGGGATTTTAACCTAAAATTTAAAAGGTAATGCTAGTTTCATACTTTCACTCTCTTTGTAAATTATATGGAGGCTTTAATTTTAAAAAAGCTTCACTATATTGAAATATAACAAAAAAATAATAATTTCCTGATAAAGATGTATCTCTAGCAAATTATGCCCATAAGACCATTGTAGTAATATTAAAAAAATAATAATTTCTTAATAATATTTTATAAATTAAAAATAATTTATATGTAATATCTCTAACCTCATAAGGGCTTTTTAAAAATATAATAACACCTTGACTAATCAGTAATCACTTAGCTATTCTTTTTAGTATAAAAATTTAGCATGTTTTCACTAATCAGTAATCACTTTGATTAATAAGTTAATATACTTTTTAGTACAAAATTTTATAAGTTAATATACTATTTTTATTACATAATCTTAAAAAATTATAAAACATACTATTTTGAAGACAAAAAATTTTTAAAACTAGTCTGCCATATTAGAAATTATATTATATGGCAAAAAGTAATATGTTATAATCTTTTAAGATTTTAAAACTGGTCTTGATAAAGATGTATCTCTAGCAAATTATGCTCATAAGACCATTTTAGTAGTATTAAAAAATTAATAATTTCTTAATAATATTTTATAGATTAAAAATAATTGAGATGTAATATCTCTAACCTCATAAGGGCTTTTTAAAAATATAATAATACATTGACTAATCAGTAATCACTTAGCTATTCTTTTTAGTACAAAAATTTAACATACTTTCACTAATTAGTAATCACTTTGATTAATAAGTTAACATACTTTTTAGTATAAAAATTTATAAGTTAATATACTATTTTTATTACATAATTTTAAAAGATTATAAAACATACTATTTTGAAGACAAAAAAATATTAATACTGGTCTGCCATAATTTGTATATTTTTATTTAGTTATGATCAATGTTATATATATATATATATATATATATATATATATATATATATATATATATATATAACTATTGAAACTTGATTATGAGTCTGCACATTGCCTTAGGAAAATTACATCTATATCAATTATTTATCTACTTTAATGTGCACTCATAAAGTTATAAGTATTTCAAATTGTCAAAACAATTAACATGGATAATCATAAAAAAACAGAGCAAATAAGAGTTGATTATATCATGTGTTTAACTTTATTATATTTTTTAGTGATCCATTGTGCAATATTTTTTATATGGTAAAAGAATTAGCCCGAGTAATTCCACCACTCTATAATTTGTAAAAGAAATAAGAACCTTTGTATTTTGTATTTCGACGAAAAAGTCTTACTTGATGACATTAAGCTTGTAATCATCTAAACAACACTCAGTATACATACATTACATTAAAATAAAAATTCTATATATTTAAAACTTAAACAGGAGTCCCGCACATTTAAATAAAATTGCATCAACTTCTTTTTACATAATTACATCCACTTCATAGTCAAATAAAATTACATCCACTTCTTTTTTCATAATTACATCAACTTCATAGTCAAATAAAATTACATCAACTTCTTTTTATATAATTACATCAACTTCATACTCAAATAAAATTATAGTCGTCTTCCTTTTTTCTTGATGCATGGTCTCCGATCAGTTAACCATCTCCTCTCTTTTCCATTGATTTTGTCCTGTAAAAACATTGAACTCATCAATTGCATATAAAAATAGTTTGAGAAACTAAATTAAAATTCAATTACTTATCATATAGAAACAGTTTGAGAAACTTAATTAAATTTCAATTAGTTATCAATTGTAATGTGCATTCATAAGCTTTTCATATTTCTAAAACAATTAACATGGATAATCATTAAAAAAATCACGGGTTTTGGTGTTTGATTATATTATGTGTTTGACATTAATATTTATTGGTGATCCACTAGGAGATGGTACGGGACATAGGTTGGTCGCATGACAAACAAATAGAAGGAAACAAGAATGGAGCAATATGAAATTATTGTGGCAAAAAAATAAGGAGCGGTGGAATTACCCGGTTAAAGTAGCATCTTGCCGGGAGTGATTCGAATGTGGCAGACTATCTAAGTTGTCCGATGGAGGTCAGACAAGCTATGAAGGTTAACCTTACCATTGGGGCTAAGCAGAGACTGGAGCATGTCGCAGAACAAAAAGGCAATCCGTCAAGAAATAAGGCGTGGTCTACAGCCACCAGTAGATGTGGATGATGACGACGAAGATGATACTTTATACCCAATCGACTGTATTGGAGTTGACGAGAGGCTAGCATATTGACAGGGCTATTGTCAATCTATGTGCCAGCAGTGGGACAGAGATCAGGAGCGTTCATTTGCAGCTCGCATGCAGTCTGCCGATTTCAGAGGCAGTGTCGGAGCAGGACCATCCGGTTCGACTGGTAGGACATCTGATTTTGGGACTGGGACACAACCACATGGTATGTTTGGCCGCAGCCAAAGCATGAAGTCCCGGATTTGCCACATGATTCATCTCTGTACAAAAGTCGAAATGCAAAACAGAAGCGGCTGAAGGAAATGTGGAGTGGGGGAAGTCTGGTGGAAGTGCTTGGAACATCTGTATCCAAGTTTTTCATACATAGTCATGTGCCTGCTAATGCCGCCTCAACCCCACAGTTTAAGAACATGATTCACGAGTCAGAACGGGTTGGGCCGGGGGTAGAGCCTCCTCCATATGAGATTACAGGTAAATACTTAGACGCAGAGGAGAAGGAGATGAGAGACTATATTGACACTCTAAAGCCAACGTGGGAAAATTTTGGTGTCACTATTATGTGTGATGGTTGGACAGGACCCGCTAGGCTTTCGATCATCAACTTTATGATGTACAGTCAGGGAAGGATAATATTTTTAAAGTCCGTTGATGCATCTGACAATATAAAAGATGCAAAATATATATATGACTTAATGAAGGGTGTTGTAGTGGAAGTGGGAAAGAAAAATGTAGTCCAGGTGGTGATTGATAATGGGAGTGCCTTCGTGAAGGCTGAGAAGATGCTTATGAAAAAGTATCCCTTATACTGGACCCCTTGCGCAGCCCATTGCATAGACCTGATATTACAGGCAATAGGAGAAAGGAAATCTGTGAAGGAGGTTATTGACGAGGCAAGAACGGTAACCAACTTCATATACAACTACAGTTGGGTTCTAACAAAGATGAGGGCTTTGTGTGGTGGTGAAATAGTACGGCCAGGGGCGACGCGCTTAGCCGCGAATTTTATTGCCTTAGAGAGTTTGTCCAAACATAAAATTGGACTAAAGACATTATTCATTGAGATTGATTGGGCAGAATATGGACAAAGGCGCACTATTTTGGCAAAAAAAGTTGAGGACATTGTCCTTAATAACAAATTTTGGGATAAAGTGGATGATACGGCTGCCATATTAGACCGTATTTACCGTGTCTTAAAGGTGATAGATGCAGATAAGTGGCCGACTATGGGTTCTGTGTACGAATTAATGCGGGTAATGAAGTTGTCGATAAAGAATGTGTCCCCTCGTGGATACAAGTGGGTCCACAAGATTATCGATGCTCGTTGGGATAAGACAATGGAGCATCCCCTTCATGCTGTTGGTAAGTTTGATGTTTGATGTTTACATTGAAGTTATTGCATGCTTGTAATACTAATTGCATGTCGTATAATTTTCACATTTCAGCATATTATTTGAACCCAAAGTATCACTATAACCACAAATTGGGGAATCGGGATGACTTAATGAAGACTGTTCACGACGTCTTCGAGACGTTGGACCCGAAGTGTAAGAGAAAGGGAGACTTCGGGAATGAGGTGAAGTGTCTTTATCTCGTTAACTATAGCATATTTATGCGCATTATTGCATTCTAATATAATCTATCTAATTGGAACATGTTTTCTCAAAATCTATAGCTAGTGCGCTTCAGGGATGCGCGCGGGAGCTTTGGAAGAACTGCTGCTAAAGAGGGAAGGTCTAGGATGACGCCGTACGAGTAATTTCTTCTCAATAAAGTAATTATATTTTATTTCTCTACATCAAAATATATATGAAACTAATGGATAATATCGTTTAATTGTCAGCTGATTGGTGGCAAATGTACGGAACCGACTGTCCGACCCTCAGAAAATTGGCGGCTCGCGTGTTAGCACAGATTGCTTCATCTTCAGCATGTGAGCGAAACTGAAGTACATTTGCCCTCATCCACACAAAGCAGTGGAACCGACTTGGCTACAAAAAGCTGCAAAAACTGGTCTTCTGTCACTATAATATGAAGCTGCGACTCAGGCAGCTGCAGATTGACACTGAGAAGCAACCTGAGCAGGATCCTTTAGACCTGATGTTAATCGGTGCCACTGAGGATCAAGATAATCCACTTTCTGAGTGGGTTAAGGTTTCATCACTTGATGAAGATGATGGGCGTCCGAACGCAGTTATAGCTAGCGCGGCCATTGAGATGGGCATCGATGTAGAAAGGGTTATTGCTACAGAAATGGGGTCTAGCACTAACTGCAGTAGGAGCAGCTTTAGCACATAATCATTTGATGAGATGATCAGAAGTCCAAAAGGTCTTGAAACTTCAAGTGCAAGAACCGCTGGGACAAGTAGATTGTCCAATAGTAATAGTGAGGGTGGTGATGAGTCTGATGACCATGATGAGAGTGACGGAGGCGGCGACAGTCCTGGGGATGGAGGTAACATCGGAGTTGAGCCAGAGTAGAGGCCTCTGAGCCCATTCACCGCAGAGGCTGACTTTGACGATGCCACACAGGGCCAAGATTATGGTGCCCCACCTTCACATCCAGCAGAGAGCCAATCGATTCATTACGTCCCTCGTCGAGGAAGCCAGGGCAGGGGCAGGGGTCAGGGCAAGGGCAAGGGCAAAGAACTAGATGTGGGACACGATGCTTGGTTTGGGGGCACGGAACATTCGGGCTCTAGTTCCAGAGGGTCTCAACATACATGGTTCTCCAGCCATGACCAGGATACACAGTCACAGGTATCAGGCTCTCAAGAACATAATTATTCACATTCCACACAGGATCAATATCCTTATGGATATGTCTCAGGATATGAGCCACCTCCATATGAGTATGGAGGAGACAATTTCCAAATCCCAGTGCCTGTGCCAGTTGTGCCCAATCACCCACAGTATCCACCAATTGGCGTGTTACTACATCTTAGCCCAGATTACTACCAACATTATGTACATGAGTATACATCCATGTACCATAATGTGATGAGTTGGGCACAGTATTGTACGTATGTGGAGAATCAGCACTATAGCCAGCCAAGTCAAGATAGAGATGATGACGTCGAACCTACGCGTAATTCCTTCTGGTGGTGATTGTAGGTTTTTTGGTGGGTTGTATTATGTATGTTTGTATTATTATGAATCTTATAAATTATGAATTTATGATTGATTGAGAAATGAATGAAACATGAATCAATCATACATTATTGTCACTCGTCAACGCACATCTTTGCTCTCTTCTTATTGCATCTCTTGTATACATTGTTGTTTTTTTAAATGTTTTTATTCTAAAAGGTATATTAACATCTATTTTAACATTTCCTGAATTTTCACTACAAAATTTTATATTTTACCCTATTTTTTGTCATTTTTTCCAAAAATCACCGATAAACGATATATCTCTGATATATCTTTTTTCCGCGGCTCCGACATGTCGAGCGATATCGACATTTAGAACCTTGCGTGTAAGTACACATGTGTGTGTTACATTTAATTAAAATTTTTGAATCTTTTTGCAATATTGTTTTATATTATTTATTTATTGATTAATATTTGGTTAGTGTAAGACTTTCTTGTGAGGCTTATGCCTCACTCATCTTGAGGTCTCAACGTCACGCCCCATGCCTTCACATTTTAAAAAACTTGCTGCAACTTTGTAAGTTCTTGTACAATATGTTCTTGTTTTGCAAACAACCAGGGTTTTTGTTTTAGAGATGTTCTTCACGGTTTAATTATGTGAAAAATTGCTTACAACACATTTGATGCATGTCTAGTTGTTAACAGCCCTTTTTATCCTTCTCAGATATAAGATTTGACGGGTAGTTCTTTTATCTCTTACATATTTTCATGTATAACAGTTTGAATTCTTGGACATTCCTATCTTTGATAGCTCAACTTAAAATTGCTGTCCAAAACTATATTCATGTATAGAATGTGCTTGCTTTGCAAACAACCAGAGTATTTATTTTAAATGTTCTTCATGGGTTTAATTATGAGAAGCATATGGATCATATACAGTCTATTTTGTGATTTCTTAGATATAAAATTTGATGGGAATTTCTTGTATCTCATTATTTTTTTCATGCATGTCAATTTGAATTTTTACAACTGATCTAGGATTTGTGGAAGGATACAAACTACAAAGTTTTGTCTACTTCAATAAAATTTAAATGTGGTCCAAATTGCACAATAACCTGCTTGTTCAGTCTGTGGGCAACCCTTGGGATGGCCAAGAACCACACTAATCCGTGATCTTAATTTTTCGCTCCAGAGAAAATACTAGGTTGACTGAAAGAATTATCGTTTAGTCATCTGGAGAACATTTGCAATACATTTGTTAATTGTTAGGATAATTCTGTTGCTTGATTTTTTGTTATGGGCCATCCAAGAGTTAGCCATGTTGTTAATTGGTGTCTACGTTGATGCATGAATCCATTTTTTTCCCATCAGGGGCAAGCCTACAAAAGATGCCCATGCAGAATCTATGTTTGCAGGCTTTTTCTTGTCAAACGCCTATTTCCTGTATTTTAATTATTTATTTTAATATTCCAAAAATCAATTCTAATTTTGACAGAATGGATTACTATTTACTGGTGGAGAGGACCGCAATGTCACAGCATGGGATACCAAGAGTGGGAAGGTTGCATATTGCATTGAGGATGCACATTCTGCCCGTGTGAAAGGTATTGTTGTTCTCAATAGGAATGATGGTAGTGATGATTCCGATGATGCATGTATAGTGGCATCCGCATCATCAGATGGGGTTGTACGGGTCTGGGATGTGCGCATGGCCATGAAGGAGAAGTCAAATCCATTGGCGGAGGTTAACACAAAATCAAGGCTAACTTGCCTTGCTGGATCTTCCATTAAATGTGAGTAGTTGTGCTTGTCTAATTTATTGCTTCTGATCTTGGCCGCCATTACCTTCTGTTATATTCCTAAATATCTTATTCGTGATTAGCTTAAATTAAAGGTCAGATGGCTTGTTTAATTTAGATGAACAGCTTTTAGTTGGTTGTGTTCTTTCTTTGAAGATTTTTTTATTTTTAATTATAACGACTAGACTGTTCTTGAACATAACTGGATAATTAGGAAGATTTAACAGAAATGATGTGATGTATCCACCTGTCATTGATGAGGCATTGTCATAGACTCATAGATAATATAACTATCTTATGGTTATTGTTAATTGACCTTTTTGTGGGGTGTGAAGATTTGGGGTCTGAACACTGAAGTGAAGAGGACCGGGGAATTAAAAGTTCAAAATATATGACAAATATGTTGGTGGTGTATGAGATGGTGTTTAATACATATCCATTAAAATTCAGGATACATGAACACAACCAGTGTAGTCAAGGTGTCCTTGCGATGCCTAGTCGATAAAAATTATTAAATTATATAATATATAATTTTAATATATCACTTATTACATAAATGAAAGATATATAATTAGTTTGAAGTTTTCTAACTTCTTAGGACTCTTGACTTTGACTGTTAATTTTAAAGTTTATATCGAAGTATTGATTGATTTGCATTCCTTTTAAGAGGGAAAAAGAAATAAGCAGAATGCTTAGGGAAACTTCACACCGAAGGGAAAAAGGAAGGAATTCCACACTGCCCAAACCCCACCGGGCAATAAATAATTGTTAACCGAATTGTTGGGTACTCTTTCGACTCAAACGCAGTATGCCAGCTATGGGCTTGTATGTAACTCTATAACATAGAACCCTAGACCTTCCATACATAATATTAGAGTAGGAAAGATTGTCCAATGGTAATCAAATTTTAAACAACAGAAATAGTAGAGGGACTAGGGAGATAGAGAGAAAAAGAGACAGTACTTCTTTAGCATAAGGCGTACTCTTCAGTCTCTATTGTATGTAAACTGTAAAGGTGTATAAGGTTTTAAAAGGGGGGTTTAAATGGATTTTTGAAAGAGGGATTTGATAGGGTTTTGAAATAGGGTTTTAATAATGTTTTAATAGGGCCTGCCGCAGGCTGTTAAACTTTGCCTGCCTAGAGGGGCGGCTAGGCCATTATGCTTCCAAAAGGCCTAGGTGACCACCTAGGTGGTGCCTGGGTGACACCTTGACTACACTGGACACAATTGAGGGGTGCTCAGTTATTTAATGATTTGGAATTGCTAAGAAATAAAAACCAGTTTTTTTTTTTTTTTTTAGAGAACTTCAGAAATTAGGGGTTAGTAAATAGTAATGATATACCAATCCATCATTACAAATGGTTACATGGCTTTCTTCTTAAAATTTCTTTATCCATTAGTTATCTCAATACCTTTATGTTTACACCAATTGGTTTAGTATTGAAATGGTATTTTGGCGATTTTTTATTTGAAATAATCGTACTCCGCCACTATACATGGTAAGCGGGTCTAATTATTCCTTTCTTCTTTCTCAGCTCTCAGAAGACCACAGGATGGAAACAATGCTCTAAACAAAGAACAGGACATAGCACAAGAAGATTTGTAAGGTTGGAGAACCACTTAATTGGGAGATTGACATAAAGTAATTAACAAGACTGCGGGATAAGGTTTATCTTTTTTATTTCTTTCCTGGTATATTGAGAATATACATATTTTTTCTTTCCTCGTTAGGATACGAGCGTAGAATTTTTGACCTAAAATGGTGGGCTCAGTTGATCCATCAGTTCAATTTTGTCATCTCAAAAGATGAATTCGGATATTATAGATTTCCATGAGAATGTGGTTAAAAAGGCTACATATACTGAATTGTGTGATTTGTATGACATCTCTACTTTTCTTTTTAGATTTTTAATAGTTAAATAATTAGTGTGTCAATATATTCTTCAATAACTTGGGAACGTATTGATCTTTTTTTGTGTGTTATGGATAGAAAGTATCAATCATCTACGGTAAGTTATTATTCTTTTTTTCCCTTCGTACAAGGCAGCATTTATCTACTGTTGGTAGCTATTATTCAGTTTTATTTATTGGTAGTGCTAGGCGCACCGCAACATTTGATGACTACACCCCATTAAAAAAATTTCTTCTATATTTGAAATTTCTCATCCTCTTATATGTGCACCCCAGCCATAACCCCCTTCTTCAACCAACTTTTTCTCCATTCACTAATTGACTCCTCCATTTGCCATCACTTCTCACTTTATAAGGCATTCTTTCTTTATTCCTTTTGAAAGAGAAGATGAGTTTCAACGTAGAGGAGCTTAGTAATGAAATATTTTAGATGCTTTGGTTTATCTTTGTTTGGTCAATTGGTGTTGAGAATTCAGTGTTTTAATTGGCAATTTCTGATTATTTAGGATTTTCTTCACTCTATTAAGCTATTGAAAGGGATTTAAATAGGAAAAAAAGGATTGTCAGAATTGGAATTATTGTACACCATCCCATTAGGCTTGTATTGTATGTCAATGGCCCACCTCTTAATTGGTATGTATGGGAGTTAGGTAGATAATGTTGGGGGTGTGCCTAGCTCCACCCTTATTTATTTATCTGGTAAAGGAAAATATGATAATTAAGCAGAGAAGATACAGAGTCTGGAGCTGGTCCATTACATCTTCTACAGCTAGTCTAAAGTCCTCTATAGGGATAGACTTCCTCCATACCGAGTCTCTAGAGCATGACCCATCCTAGAATGGCAATTTGTTGCTCAATTGACCTCACGACAGGCATGTCGAGAAACATGTCATATAAAATTGAATTTCATGGATAAACACCTGGACTCGCTATAAGGGCCCCAAATATGGAGAATGCTTAAAAGAGTTGTTACTTTTTAGAGAATCACCCTGGATCCACAGGTGCTGGATACTTTCCTCTATAGCGATCAGGATGCCAATGTGGAGGGCTTGACATTCTTCCACTAGTATGTCGCTTGGTGGATATGAGCAATTGAGCAAAGGGGAGATTCAAAAATTAAGTGGGGCGTCGTTTCCTCGTCTGATTTGCAAAGAGGGCATACCGGAGGAACTCAAGAACCGCCCTAGGGAGATCCCTGGTAGGGAGCCTGTTTCTGCATAGAATCCAAAGAAAAATGTTGAGTTTGAGGGAAAAATATTTGCCATATTCAGTTAAGGAGAAGTGCTCCTGGGTGCAGTTGATCATGTCTATGATTTTGATGGAGTCAAGTCACTGATTTGATAGAGAAGAAGCCCCAAATTAGCTGATCAACCATAGGAGTACTAGGGAGGGTGAGGTTGTAGATTAAATTGATAACTTCAGCTGGTAATAGGTGCTCCAGACAAGTTGGTTTCCAGTGTTGAATATTAGTGATGTGATCTTGAACCTCAGCAGCCCAGTTGATAAAAGACCATTGATGTCTAGGTTCTAGGGGTATATCTATGAACCCAGTTATCGAGCCATATTATTAGCACCTTCTTGTCATCCCCACATCTGATACTTCACTGAATGGCTTTTGAGGATACCTCTAAAGCCCAAGAAACTCAACCTGTTAGAAGGTTGACCCTTGCAAAGGTTAGGGCAAGAAACCTGCAACCAGAGGCTTAGAGATGTCCGATAGGAAAAAGCCTCAAAGAAAATTCACTGAAGAAGTGCACAAAGTTTGCATTTACAATAGCAGTTCTGATATCATGTCCCCATCTATCTTGATTTCCAACTGTAGATTTCCTTAATATGATATATATGACTGTGGATGCGATCTATCCGCAACACGAAATTCATGTACATGACCATTTATCTCTAGCCAAGCTACAACCAAGGGTCTTCTTCAAACCTCTATCTCTGAGAACACCCCTCATTTTTAGCAACCACATCCCATTTCCCAGCAGCATCATATATGTTACAGAGCAAAACGTAGTTTCCAGCTTTTTTTTTTGGTTCCATCATTATGAGTTTCTTGGCTGCAAACTCCGTGAGCCTTGTCTCTGAGTCTGAGTGCATGCATAATGTTCTTAATTGGATGGGCCAGCATAGTTCTCCGCCATCTGATTGAAACAGTCTCACCCCTCTTTCACTAAGCCTGAATTAATGTGGCTGTCAATAGCCCGAGAAAGGTCATCCGATCTGGTATTAAACTCGAATTCTTCATGCAGATGTACAAATCAAAGCATCAATTCCAATTGCCATGCTTTGAAATTGCATTGATCATAGTGTTCCATGAAACTATATCCTTACAGTCACTTTCATCTTCATTAAATAGCTTTTGTGCCATCTATATGCACCTGCATTTTGCATAGCTAATGAGAAGTGCTGTAAACAGGGAGACTGTCATGTTTAGACCATGTTTGATTGAGCATCCAGGAAGCTATTTTACTTATTCTAAAGCTCCTATAGTCACAGCAGGCTAGATGTTAATTTCTGTTATGAAGTCAAATTTCACTCCATCTATGTTCATCTTGGTGAAGAGATGCCAAGCATCTTAAGATTGATCATGACTTACATATCCTTTGATCATTGAACTCCAAGAAACCAGTCTTATTTAATACCAAATCAAAAACTTTCCGTGCAGTTTCTAATTTACACATTTACCGTACATATCAATCAGAGAATTATGTACTGATGATAATCCCAAAGAAATATGAATTGATACTTAGGTAATTCAAACCATTCCAAATCACATGGGCATGAATCTGTTTGTGCTACTTGAGAGGTTTCAACACTGCAGCTGAAGAAATAGCAGCAATTGTGGTAAATTAATTGGCTCTGACACCTGATCTGCCCATCCAAACCAGCCAGCTTCAGGGATTCCTCTGGAACCCCATTTCGAAAATATGCTGAGACAATTAAGTTCCACACAACACAATCCCTTTCATGCATTTTCTCAAATAATAATTTTTCTGTTTCCAAACTACCCAATTTGGAATACATCATCAATAGGGCAGTATCCATGGATAAATCTCCCACCAAGTTACCAACAATAATCAAAAGGTGAACATGTCTTCCCGCTTCCAGTGAGTTCAAATCAACACTCGATCTCAACAGGCTAGCGATAGTAACCAAGTAAGGTTCTCTCAAAAAGCGGAAAACTCTCCTGGGGTTTAGCAGTTTGAGAAGACTCAGAATCAATGAGTTCCTATAAGTTAAATTCTTGGAGGGCATTCTCTGAATCACTCCTTTGCATTTCCATGTTAACCGTGCTTGGCGTACATTTCTTGAAGAGCAGTACCCACCAAACCATCTGAATCAAAACCTAATTTAACCACATGACCTTGAATTTTCCTTCCATTTTTAATATCCGAGAGATAAGAACAGGATTTCATAACAAAAGGCTAAGTAAATCCATCTAGGAACATGGATTTCATTACCATTTCTTGGTAGACAATAAAGGGGTTTCTTGCATTTCATAAACTCGGAAAGATTTCTGAGGATTGTGTTGTGTAGTAAAGCATTTGGGTTGTCTGCAGAGCTGAAGATTTTTTGAAAGAAATTGAGATTGCCGGGATCAGCAGAGCTATCTATGAGTTTGTAAGAGAGTGTTGGGTTCTGGTGGAGGCTGTGAAGGATGTATATGGCATATATTTGTTGGATGAATTCTGTCGTGTTGCAGAAATCTAGGAGAGAAGACAAGGAGCTCAAAGGTCGAGTCTGGGCAGCGACAAGGTGTTTGAATATGAGAGACAAGTGGTTGAAGAGATATCTTGACAGTTGAGTGTGTGATCCGTAGCAATTCAATTTTTTTTTAAAAATGGGTAAAGCATGTTCAGATTCAGAAAAGAAACTGTACAATGAAAGTTCAAAACTAAGGGGGAACTAGGATGCAAGAAATTTGTATGGAATAAAAAATCTGGGACTATTTTACATTTTTTTAAATTTTAATTCTATCAGTTTTTTTTATACTTTTTTTTCTTCTATTTGTTTGATCATTCGAATCAGTTATAACTGCATCAAATAAAATTGTAATTTTTTTTTTCATAATCGTCTGACTAAATTCTTTCAAGTTCTGCCGATGAATGTTATTTCTAATTAAAGTGTGCTATTGATCAAAAAAAAAAGAAGAGTTATTTCTAATTAAAATTCGGTGTTGATTTCTTAGTAAATTCACTGATTGAGGTTAAGAAATGATAAATATTTATTGACTTTGATTTCTATCAAATTTAAATATTTTCTGTTCAAATTCCTGATAATACCATTTCTATGGTATACCATTTCTATGGAATCTTCTATTGAAGTTTCATTCATATGATTGAATGTGAATACCATTTTTTAATTCTTCTGCGGACGTTCAAAAGAGGATCATACATTTTAGGCAAGCATTCTTTTATGTTAGTCATCATTATATGTCTTGGACCTCATTAATCCAGCAACTCATTTCTGATATCGTGGATTTCTTGATTCTGTTTTTACCCCATTTGAACTTGAGCAGCTCCTTGCCATTCACCCAAGTTCTACCGGTATACCAGACAGATATGTATGGCATTTAAATCCAAGATTGCCGCTTGCCTTTAAAGCCAGCTCTGGTAAGAAAAAGTTTATTCTGATTTCTTTGTAGGATTTTGATGCTGCATGCACCCACATCTCTGTAGATAATTTTTTTTTCCCAGTAGGGTATTATTAAAAATGGAAGTCTTGTACTTGATGTTTCAGGCAAATGAAGTAAAGCAAGAGAGAGAAGAAATGAAATTCCAATATCACAAACACTATCGATTCCTTAGGAAAATCACGGATTGCAGTTTGTATACAAAATTTTGACAAACCAATATGATGTTTCAAAGGAATTGATACATCTAGTCTAACTTAAATCCTCTGTTAACAATCATTTTACCACTTTATATCCTTGTGGGTTTGCTCCTTCATGTTCTTCATCTCCGTTTTACTTGTACAACTTCATGGCTGCCCATCCCTCATGGGGATTTTCCGCACCAAATCACATCCCTGTATGAAAAATATAGGAACAAGGAAGACATCTCCTTGGAAGTCATCAACTCCCTCCTCGGCGATCGTCGCTAATTTTGGAGAATTTGAAGATCTTTGGGGAGATATGAGGAGAGCTGGTGCAACCTCAGTCCAGGACTGCAAATATCTGATCTCCTTTGCCATGACTGAGAAGTGTGAGAATTCTCTCTCACTGGTAAGGACCAAATGTCTTTTATATGAAAAAAACAAGATTGTTAAGGCCTTCTTAGAAGGGTTTCTGGAAGAGAATGAGAGATGGGTTGAGATAATCATGGGTGGAGTGTTTTTATATAGGGAGATTAACGCGTGAACAAGAAAAGGTGGATGCCCATTAAAAAATAGTTAATGGTGCCAGCAAACCCACGTTGAAAACGGCCTGCAACTAAGACTTTTGATTGCACGAGAAGGAATCAAAAGGTACATTCCGTACTTGTTTCTCCTATTTTATTTGTGTGTGGAAAATGTGGGGAGGAAAGAGAGGCTTTTGTAGTTTTTTGCTCTGTAAAGCACTCACACTTAAAGGCTGTCACTTAGGCCCTCATATGAGGGTACTTGGCCCAGTCCGCCCTTACTTTTTTCCATTTATAAAGCCCGCAAGCCCAAGTTGGTTGGGCTTATTTCCCTCCCTCCCTCTCTCTATATATATATTATATATAGGGTCATGCTGGAGTTCACGCAATGCGTGAACTCCATAACGTTCACGCAAATAAATAGTTCAAAGGTGTGCATGACACTTTCGTAAATAGTTAAAACAGAAGTGACATTTTGATAAAATCAACTATAGACAATATTTCCAAGAATACCCTTGCCACTTTTATCAATTACCAAACATGTCCATTTTAGCTTTCGTGAACTTTCTTAGAGTTCACGCATTACATGACTTCTATCATTTCCTATATATATATATATATATGAGTAATGTTATCTTTCACTCAGTGTGTGAAATTATATACATATATATACATTAGTGGGCTGTACTTGCGATACACGCGAGAGAAGGGAGGGGAAGAGTATGAGAAGAGGGACTTTAGTGAGGGGCACTTTGAAAAAAAAATTAAAAAATATTTTGGGTAAAAAAATTGTGAGGGATACATTGGGTATAGAAACATGACGTAGGGAAATTTTGAGAGCTAAAAAAAGCATTAGGGTCATTTTGGGTGTAGAAAAAATTGAGGTCATTTTGGGTATATAAACTTTAGGGATATTTTAGAAATAAAGAAAATGAAACATGGGCAAACTTGACGAGTATTTTGGGTTAAAAAATTTGTGAGGGGCATTTTGGGTATAAAAATTTGACTTAGGAGTATTTTATAAACTAAAAATTATTAGGGCCATTCTGACTATAGAACAAAATTTGAGGGCATTTTGGGTATAGAAACCTGACTTAAGGGTATTTTGAGAATAAATTTTTTTTAGAGATGTTTTGGCCATGAAAGTAAATAAAAAATTAATATTAAAAGGACATGATCCAACTAGACCAATCAAACCGGGGAATCGGGAACTGATCACCTGGTTGGTTTAGTTATGAAAACATTGCCTTATATATCAATAAATGACAGTTTTATAATTAAATTAAATTTCAATCAATTATTTAAGTTCACTTTATATTTTTGTGAAAAATCCCTATATTAATAAAAGCTAAAATTAATAAAGGGTAATTTTGAAATTAAGCTAAAATTTAATCAACTTTGAAAGTATCATTTGTCTTTATATTAGCAAAAACGTAGTTTTGGAATTAAGGTAAAATTCAATAACCTTTTAAATACCAACATTTATATATGAGTAAAGGGTAGGTCAACGTTTTGAACTCGTATATATAAATGACAGTTTTGAAATTAAATAAAATTCATTAACATGTTTGAACCTATTTGAGGAAAGGGTAAATTTCGAATTAACTAAAACTCATTTAACATTTTAAATTTATGTGAGTAATGGTGTGAGAATTAGTTTTGAGGGAATTCAATGGGCACTGAGTAGGTCGAATTCCCTATTTTAGAGTATACTTAGGCACAACCGTGCACTAAATGCTAATCGGGGCACGATTTTCGACGTGGTTTCTTCTAACACGTGTATTTCGACATAACTTAAGCATGAAAATTAGTTTTGAGGGAATCCAAGGTCGTTTGCCTATTTTGGGCACCTAGTAGACCGAATTTCATATTTTTCAAGTATACTTAGGTCTAAACCTACAACTGCACACCAAATGCTAACTGAGTCCGGTTTTCGATGCGGTTTTTTCAAACACATGTATTTCGACATAACCTAAGCGTGTGAATTGGTTTTGAGGTAATCTAAGGTAATTTGCCTGATTTGGACACAGAGTAGGCTGAATTCAATACTTTTGAAGTATACTTAGGCACAAACCTACAACCGTGCACCAAATGCTAACTGGGATCCGATTTTCGAAGCGGTTTCTTCTAACACGTATATTTTGACATAACTTAAGAGTGAAAATTGGTTTCGAGGGAATCCGAGGTCGTTTGCCTGATTTTTGCACCGAGTAGGCCGAATTCTATTTGCTTGTATGTTTTTCTTTTTTTCTTTCGATATTAAGACCCCTTCAAGCTAAACACTTTAGGTTTCATTGTCTCTATGGAAGGAATATTTGAATTGTCCATCCTTTACAGTATAAGTCAAAATATACTTACGTGGCGATTGGTTACACTAATCTAAAGAGGTAGGGCTTATTTAGACTTTAGATTGTTAAGTTAAAAAGTTAATTAGATGTCTAGATCTTTTTGAAGTAGAGGTTTTACCTCTAAAGAAAAAAGTATCTTATGTCTCCTTATTACTTTTGAGGTAAAACCTCTAACTTTCAAAAAGATCTAGACATCCAATTAACCTTCAACTTAACAATCTAAAGTCCAACAAAGTTCAATTTTTAAATAAGCTTTACCTATTTAGTTAAGTGTTACCAAACGCTACCTTAATGTTCAAAATTTGTAAATTTTAACCATTGTATTCATATAAACAATGTTAAAAGAATAAGCGAATGACTCAGATCCTAGCCTAGTTGATTTTGTTGGGGCTCTGACCCCCAAATCCAATCTCCAATCTTAATATGAAACCAGCTGCACTGGTTGACTAAGTTGTTCTTGTGGGATACGGCTTGGTTTAATTTAACTCATTGAGTCAAGCTTAGAGATCAAAAGGGCAGATGCTCGAGTTGAGTCTAATTTTTTAGTATTACAGTTCCCATTAGGTTGAAATATAAATGGTTTCATTTCATATGTTGGTAGGAACTCTCACCAAGAGTCCTTTTCTCATTTGATACATATGGTTGACATGAGACCTCAATTTCCTCCATAATTGAGCTAGCAAATCATGAGAAACATGCCCCCCATTCAAATATGGGAGTACTGTTATGAGCATCACCATTGAATTATTGAGAGAGAGGGATAGAGAGATTCCACTTTCTTTCTCAGTCCAATATATGTGGCCCCAAGGTAGAATGTGAGACACACAAAAGGTAAGAGAAGAAAAGAAGGATCAAAGAAGAAGACTAGTACATTGACTTAGGAATGGTAGAATGTAGTTTTTCTAGACTTTGGCATTTTGAAGGAGAAACAGAAAAATTAGGTGATTAGTAGCATTGAAGTGAACATGAAATTTTACATCATTTCAAATTAGGAGATCCCCTAGTACGTCACAGGGTCATAGGATCGTGTTAGTAGTTTTAATGGGCAATGGGCCGGCCATGTTCTGAGAATAGGACTTAATTGATGACTACTAGTTTTAATCTGTCACACAGCCAATCTTTTTGCAACATCTTTTGCATTGCTGTTGATTCCCATTTTTAACCTAAGTATTGCATATACATGAAAATTAAGACATAAGCATATACCATTGAACTACCCACCACCACTGCCATAAGCATATCCTAAACTACCCATCACCACTACCATCACCACACCACCACCACGACCAGCACCACTACCATCACCACCCACCACCACCACAACCACCACCACAATCATCACTACCCACCACTACTACTACCCACCACTACCATACACCACCACCACTACTACAACACTACCCACCCACCACCATTACTACAACACTACCCACCACCATACACCACCACCCCTACCCACCCACCACCACATACATCTCCACCACCATAATATATAACGTAATTAAAATTATAACTAAAATCTTTTAAATTAACATTTACATCCTTAGGCACGTGTGGTGTTGTAGAAGGCTGACCTGCGCCCTATTGTGAAAAATTTGAGTAAATAAATGAATGAATATCTAAATATTTAAAACTAATAATTAATACTTGTTATATTATAGACTTGTATCAATAAAATGTCTTGCATCATACACTCCATGGTCGCCAGATGAGATTCATTTGCCTGCAACTGATCTACTGTGGTTTCTAGCGTGGCATCTTTCTCTGCCACGTACTCCTCGAGAGCTCTCAGCCTCTCGGTTGTCTGAGGATCAGCTGAAGAGGCGCCGACATGACTCGAAGATTGTGAGCTCCATAACTGGGTTGAGGGGGGGGGGGGGGGGGGGGGCTAATCCACATCCACGGACATGTCCAGGATGCTCAGGTCCCATGACCTCAGAGAAGATATCATCTCAGTCCGTGGTATCTTGTGAGCCCTCCGGTGCCTGTTCCATGAGCTCTCGCATCTGGCGTTGCAAAAAATTGGAAACAGTTAAAAGGCGAAATTCAAAGATATTCAAATAATTAAAGTTACCGACCATCTTCTCTTTTGCCTCAGCGTTGATTGACGTGCTATCCTTTTTGTTGTGCGCTACGAGGAACATCTTTGCATGACCAGGAGGAGTCTGAGAGGGGCTCGCAGATCGCTATGACAGTCACAATAGTAAAATTAAACCCCAGTCAATACAACATAAATAAATTACAACATAATTAAAAAAAAACCAAACCACACTTACCACCTCATGTCTCACTCTAGTGAAGCTCTTCGTGCTAGTCATATGGAAGAGCTTCTGTTGTTGCCGATTTTTCTTATTTGTGGCACTCCGCTTCTGCAAAAAATTTAAATTATGGTTAGAGCAACATATTTTATTTATGTTACCTATTAGAATGATGAAAAAGAAATAAAATATACATGACCCTCCACGGTGGTAAGTTGTAGGGAATAAGAACCATAGGCCATGTGCTGTGAGCAATACTCATCATCCTAAATGGGTTGACGCTATCACTCGCCAACCCAAGCCCGACATTGCGAGCATCTGAAGCGAATGAATGATACTTTTTATCAAAAAATTTCCAAGCTGGTGAGTCTACAAGATGCCTTAACCTCCCATCTTTAGTTCTACCCTCATCATGCTATCTCATTTCAGAAGCAGTCTTGGACTACATTAACAACCTTTGTCACCTGGGTCTCAACGGAACGCAAAATCTTCGCCAGAGTTTTCTTCTTGTGTTCTACTTGATCATCCCCTGTCTTTCTTCTTGATCACCACAGTTGTCACATGCTTGCTTGTTTGCAGATTCTTTTCAGAAAGCATGCAATCATTGGGATATGCATTGATTTTATCATAGTTAAGCCCCAAGTCTAACATTACTCTTTTTTTTTTTCTGAAAGTATTTGGTAGTGTTGACCTCTCGAAGAATACCTCCCTTAACAACTCAAGCAACATGGTAAATGATTTATTACTCCATCCACTAAGACACTTATTGTGATATAATCTTACGATGAAAGACAATTTCATGTGATTCTTACATGCTGGATACAAAACCTGTCCCGCATCCCTTATCAATTGAAAATTTTATCAATTGAAAATTTTATCAATCTCAGGATTGAGATCCCAACTACAGGTAGCCTCCTATTGGTTTATAGATCCTGAACAAATTGTGCACCATATCTTCCATCTGTCGTGCTCATCAGGATTTTGAGACACTTAGGAAACTGACCGGTGTTGTAATATCTCCACGCAATGATGAAACCAGATTTTATAATTTAAGTCGAATCCATGACAGATCATATGGTTGTACGTTGTAACTCTATCTTGATAAAGCACATTGTTGCATTTGGGACATGGACACTTTATATCGTTGTCGTTATTGGTCACTCCACGAGCTATCCCAAACTCTATAAACTCCATCACTCATTCTATATATTCCTTTGACACCCTATTTAATACAAACAATACACTTATAACTGCTTAGATACTAACACTTTATCATTCAGTGTTTCTTAAAAAATTATGGACAAAAAGCACCTTGACATTTCAATCTAACTCCTATCCATGACGGATGAGATTAGATCTCTAAGTCCTTCTTCGTTACTTATTACAAGAAATAGCAAAAGTTTGAGAATATTAGTCAATTGTAATATTTATGTATGCATGTTTTCTATCGTCATCAACTCCTCTTCTAACGGGTGGGGTGTTTCTATCCCATTCAAGAATCCATAAAATTCAATAGCTCAAGTGCTTTATTCCATTTCAAGGAAATTTCGGTAGTATTTCTCTATGGGTCTCTAAGTACAAGACTTAGACAAGAGCAAGTATGTCACATTGTTTAAATATGTACCCAAAGAACATGAGAAACGATTGACAAAATTTTTCTCAATCTAGACAAATCATGAGCAACTGACTATACTCGAGATTATGTATTCCCAAACTGCCCAACAATATAATTCAAAAATCATATACAGACAAATACACTCTATTGCAAACAAGACCGAAATTTTTTTTAAAAAAAATAAAATAAAAGCCACTCAAAGTGAGTGGGGGGTTTGGCGGATCCCTACCAGTTTATCAATAGAATAAAATTTGGGGGGGGGGGGGGGCATAAAACCTAACCCCTACAAAGACTCAAGAAAGAAAAAACAGGGGGGGGGGGGGGGGGGGGACATAAGACCTTACCCCTACAGACAAAAAAAGGGGAGGGGGGGGGGGGGGGGACTTAAAACCTTATCCCTACGAAATACACAATCAAGAATTATTAACCAATCTAACATTACCCAAACTTGCTTTATCAAGAAATATAAGAGATCTAAGGCGAGAGGAGCCATCCTGGATAGAAAGAAATTGACCTGAGAGCTGAATGTTGCAACCATGGTTTAGCAAGGAAATCATCTACCATATTAGCTTCCCTTGAAATGTGAGAAATAGAGGAGCAAATATCCATTACTTGAATTATCTTTTTATTCCAAGACCAAATATTCCAAGGATAACTTAAAGTACCCTTCCAAGCTTCCACAAGAGTTTTAGCATCAGATTCAACATCCACTTGAAGAAATCCCAAATTATGGCAAAGATTAAGGCCATCAAGCAGAGCTCTAGATTCAGCAACATAGTTCGATCAATTATCATGAAAAGAATAAAAGCAAATTGTGAGCACGGATTTTGTTCGCCCACAGACAATGATTTAGGATTAGGAGTCGCCATCTATTTATTTTAAGGGATAGGTCTCAGGATTATGGATAAGGTCTTATGGTCTGTATTAGAGTTCTAGGGTTAGGCACATTGAGACCCCCATTTTGCAATGGTTACCTACTCCCTAGGTATAACCTAAATTAATGTCAAATTTTATTCAAATGCCTAAGTTTTAGATTATACTAATCTAAGAAAGGGAAAAGCTAACTAGGGTCGAACCCAGGTTGGGTTGTCTACGTACTCACATGGAGTGAGATCAGACCGAGCGTAGTTCTGGCATATGAGCCCGTTCCAAGGCTAGGGGAGTGTGTGTGTGCATCGGAGTGGCTTAAGGGTCTAGTCTGGGGAGTTAGGGTTGGTTGACCGGGTTGGTCAAGTGCATGACATAAGGTTGATTTGGACCTAGAGGCCAAGCTCAAGCTCAGAAGCTTGGGATTGTGCCCAGGGGCCAAGGATAGGCCTGGTAGGCCAAGGGTTAGCCCCGTAGGCGAAGGGTTAGCTCGGTAGGCTATGAGTTTAGTTCGGTAGACTAAGGCTAGGCTCAGTAGGCCAAGGGTTAGCCCGATAGGCTAAGGGTTAGCACGGTAGGCTAGTGGTTGGGCTCGGTAGGCCAAAATGCATTTAACCATGGGTTAAGTTAGTTAACCGCGGTTAAAGAGGAGGGCTAACCATGGTTGAAGGGCCAAGATCACACGTTTTTGGTTTTTTTTTGCATTTTTTAGATTTTTTGAAAAATTTTAGAATTTTTTCAAGGGTTGAAATGGCTTTAATCATGATTAAAAATTAACCAGGAATGAGTTAACCTCAGTTAAGGGTCTGGGCAAGTCAAAAGTGGGCCTAGGTGGCATGGCAGGGCCTAGAATGGCCTCCTACCCGGTCTAGGCCCTGTACAAAGCCCATTTACAAGAAATTGGGATTGGCAGTAGATTGTTTGTCGCCAATTTCAATTCTTCACAGAATTGGAATTGCGGTAGACTGATGGCGGTAGACAGTCTACCGCCATTCTCAGTTATGCCTGAGAATGACTTCACTGGTCAGGGGGAAGGGTTAGGGCTGAACCCATGGGTCATGGACCCTCAAGAATGGTTAGGGGACTCTCCAACATGTCCAGGTTTGTTGTGGGACCTGGGCTTGTTCTGAGATGGGCCCACAGTGGCCATCTAAATACTGTAACAGAAATCCCAGAATGGCTATAGAATGTTTACCGCCATCCTGGACATTTTTCTTTTTTTAGAGTTTTAACCATGGTTAGGTTGAAGAGGTAAGCCTGGAAGGACCATGGTAGGCTGAGGGAGATTCTAGGGAGCAACTTTTGGCCCTGGAATGGACCAGGGCTTATCCAAAAGGGGCGTATGGCCACTGGAATGAGAAAGACCAGAAATGGCAGTACTGTGTTTACCGTCATTTCTGGATTTTTTCAGAAATCAAATTGTGCACTCTAGGCTATACCCCACTGCTTCTAGGATGCCCCAGAAACTTGGGAGAGCTCCTACTAGGCCTGAAGAGCCACGTGGCAACGGTATGTTCCCTTGACAGGGTCCCCCTGCCTATAAGGAGGCAAGGGGACCATTGCCCTTGGTTTTAAAGAAACAAACAGCAAAGCAAAAGTCCCCTGGAATAGGACCAGGGGCTCACATGATGTTTACAGAAAGAAAAAGGGGTAGGGGAGGACCCTACCCTGCTGTCACACTTCTGGCAGTAGTGGTGGTGGTCTACGATGGTGCTCGGAGTTAGGGGTAGCTGGAGGTGCTCTAGAGGCATGAGGAGCAACTAGAAGTATTCTGGAGGTGCTTGGAGGGCTTGGGCCTTTGAATTCTTTTAGGAATTTGGATAAGAGTGTTTGCATGGGGAAAAAGGGTGGAGAGAGGTTTGGTTTTATAGGAGGAGAACTTGGGGACAAAGGGGGAATAAGGACAGAGGTAGGCAGAGGTTGTAGGGAGGAGTGGGGGCTACCAGAGGCGTGCCTGTGTACTGGGGAGGGCAGGTGTGTTGCGAACACGCAAGAACAGAGAATGATAGTAATACCAGTACCGCCATTCCCTCACAGGGCAAAAGAGATAATGATGATAGAAACTCTACCACCATTATTGGTTTTTACCTAAAAAAGGTCTGGCTCAGCTTGCACGTGATACGGCCTTGGGATTTGAATTATTTTGGGTCTAGCTTGGGATTAGGCTAAGGTTGGCCAAGGGTTTAAGCCCTAAGGGCCTTGGCTTGGTTTTGCATGGGCCTTGGGCTATGCCCTAGGTTTGTAGGGCCAGGCTAGGGCTAGACCTAGGGTTGACTTGGAGTGGACCTAGGGTTTTAACTAGGGTTTGTCCTAGGGTTTAGGGTTTTGACCTAGGGCTTAAGGTTTTGACTTAGGGTTTAACTAGGGTTAAGAAGGGTTGACCTAGGGTTGGAGTGGGGTTAACTTAGGGTTTAACTAGGGTTATGAAGGGTTGACCTAGGGTTAGACCTAGGGTTAAGAAGGGTTGACCTAGGGTTAAACCTAGGGTTTGACTGGGGTTAACCTACGGTTAAGAAGGGTTGACCTAGGGTTAGACCTAGGGTTTGATTGGGATTAACCTAGGATTTAAGGCTTAACTGTGATTAAGAAGGGTGTAAAAATTGGGTGCTTACACAAACAATCATATTTCCAGAATGATCTCGAATAATACCACCTCCTCTTGCTAAGCCAGAATTGCCTTTAGAAGCTCCATCCACGTTCAATTTATATCTACCTTCGGGAGGTCTAAGCCACTTGATATGAGAGATAAATGTTCTTCTATGAATAGGCGGGGGCATATTTTGGAGAATAGAAAAATCCAAAGGCTTCCTGGTAGATATAGAACCTAACTCAAACATCATTTTCTGAATTCTTGCAATAATAACATCATTGGGCTTGCACACATCTTTGAATCTTCTCGAACATCTTTCTTTCCGGATCTCCCAAATAGAAATAAGAGGAAGCAGATTAAAAACCTCATTATGACGTCCCTCAGAAGTTTTAAACCATCTAATAAGAAAACAATGAATATTATCACTGGGATAAGGAAGAATAGAGCAAAGCCTACCATAATATCTCCAAACCACTCCTGCAATATCACTTTGTAAAAGGAGATGAGATAATGTTTCAATATACCCATGAGAACAACATGAACAACAACTAGCTAAGGGAATGCCAACAGATTGAATCATATAATCAATAGGAACAACTCCATACATAACCTTCCATCCAAAGATTTGAAATTTTTTTGGAGTGATCTTATTCTAAATATACCTGGTCCAATCTTTCTGATTAGAAGAGTATCTAATAGATTCCCAAGCTGATTGAACTGAGAAATTACCTGTAGAACTTAGATTGCAAATGAAAGAATCTTCGGAATCTTAACTAAAAAAAACTCGCATCTCTAATATCTATCTTGAGATAATTAGGTAAATTATTAGAAACAAGGCTAAAATCCCAAAAACTATTACTATCAAGCATTTCCAAAATTAGGGAAAAAACAGAAGTAGTGTTAGTACTATAAGAGGAATATCCCCAAACCAACAATCAAGCCAAAAACTGATTTTGTTTCCATTACCAATTAAAGCTATCGAATTACAAACTACATCCTTACACAATTGATTAATATGCATCCAAGTTTTGGAAGAACCAAGACGAGAAGAAGAATACCAAATGTGATTAAATTGAAACTTAGATTTAAAAAATTTAGACCAAATATTCTCCGTTTGATAAAGATTCCAAACTTGCTTCATTCTAAAAGTTGAAGAAAAATCATGTATTTTCCTAATTCCCAAACCACCTTCCAATGAGGGAAGGGCACAATTATTCTAAGTAATCCAGTGTCGCTTTTTAGAATCTACCCTATTATTCCAAAAAAATTTAGCCAAAGATTTATCAATGAGGGTAGTAATAGCTTTAGGGACATAAATTCCAGCTAAAAGATGAGTTGGAATAGAAGCTAAAACATGTTCTATGAGAATAAGTCTGCCACCTGCAGATAAAAATTCCCTTTCCATCCTTCTATCTTATTAAGAATTTTATCCACTAAAGGATTAAAAAATACTTTTTTTAATCGACCTATATAAAGGGGAACATCCAGATAAGTAAAAGGAACACTTTTATTAGGAATGTGGACCCAATTGAAAATAGCAAGACTTCTTGATCTAGAAAGTTTAGAAGAGCATAAATAGCACTTTTGACACGATTAATCAACTGACCAAAAGAGGCTTCATAAGTTGAAATGAAATAAAAAAATTTCTTAATATTATGCTTTCTACCATTGCAAAAAATTAGAGTATCATTAGCAAAAAGAAGATGAGTTATTAGAATTCCATACCTCCCCAGTTTATAGTTCAGAGATAGACTATCAAATATAGACTTCAAACCCCTACTAAGGACTTCCTCAATCAAGATAAAGAGAGTAGAGGAGAGTGGATGTCCTTGACGAAGACCACGTGAGCTCTGAAAATAACATTGGAGGCTACCATTAATAATAATAGAAAAGGATTGAGAGTAAAGACAACCTTTAATCATTCTGAGAACATCGGTCTTAAAGCCCATTTTATGCAGAACTGCAATAATGAAGTTCCATTCCATTCGATCATAAGCTTTAGAAAAATCCAGTTTGAAGATGATATTGCCTCCCGGAGTCGATCTATCAATGTCATGCACCATCTCCTGAGCTAAGCCTATATTATCAGTGATATTTCTACCCTTAACAAAACCACTTTGCTCATCAGAAACAATGTTAGAAAGAAGAATACCAATCCGATCAGTCAGTAAGCACGATATAATTTTATATAGAAAATTACAAAGGCTAATAGGTTTAAAATCAGAAAAGGACACAGGAGAACTACATTTAGGAATAAGCGCAATAGCAGTAGCATTAATAGCCTTAGGGATATCACCATGAATTAAAAAATGGGAGATAACACTAAAGAGATCATTCTTAATAATATTCCAACAGGACTGATAAAAGTGACCCGAAAAATCATCTGGACAAGGAGCACTGTTAGCAGACATATTGAACACCACATTCTTGATTTCATCCATGTAAGGAGAGATAGATATAGAAAAATTATCTTCTTCTGAAACAAGACAAGGACTATAATTAATAATATTTTGGTCAATTATGCCATTGGATGAGGATAATAAATTTTTAAAAAATGAAACAACTGCAATACCAATATCCTCATTAAATTCCAACCAATTACCTTGAGGATCTTGAATCCGAGAAAAAAAATTTCAACCCCTTCTAGAATTGGTAACCATGTGAAAATATTTAGTATTACTATCTCCTTCGTGAAGCCATTTAATTCTGGATTTTTGGCGCCAATAAATCTCTTCTTGTAAAAGGACACTTTGCAACTCATCTTTCAGAGAATGAAGTTGAGAATCTTTCTCTATATCCCAATTAATTTGGATATCTTCCTCAAGGGAGCTAATACGAAATTCAAAGTCTTTAATTTTTTGAAAAATATTTCCAAAAACATTCTTATTCCATCTTTTAAAGGCAATTTTAAGCCTTTTAAGTTTTAAAAAGAAAGTCATAAGTGGATGATAGGACTATCCCAAGATTCAGAGACAACTCTTTGAAAATCAACATGAGAAATCCACATCTGTTGAAATTTGAAAGAAACAGGATGCCTAGCAATTTCTTGACCAAAAGAGAATAGAATGGGAGAGTGATTTACAAAAGTATGAGAGAAATGAATTCTCCAATCCGAATTTAGAAGAACACGATCTAATCGAGCATATATATGATTCAAACCAACTTGGTTATAATACCAAGTGAATTTATTACCAATATAACCAACATCTATCATACCCAAATCATTAATCATGTTGTTAAAGTCCGAAAGAGAGTGAATATTAACATCCCTCCCTCCCAATTTTTCATCAGATCTAGCAATAATATTGAAATATCCTCCAATAAGAAAGGGGCCTACATTAGAAAAGAAACAAGTACAAAGATCCACCCACAATGAAAGACGATCCCTACTAGTGCATTTAGCATAAATGAAGGCTAATCTGATGGGAGAAAAAGAGTTAGTACAAACATCAACTACAACCATTTGATCAGAAGAAGAGACCAAAGAAATTTGTAATTAACTCTTCCAAAATAGCCAAATCTTAAAATGAGCAAGATGCGAATCAAAATGGTTGTCCATACCAACAAAAGAACAAACATCATGCAAAGTATCAAAATTCTTTTTGCGTTCCAAAATAGCAGCAAGTGACATATGATTAGAAGAGATAAGATGTTTCAATCTAGACTTAGATGCTAAGTTACCAATACCACAGATATTCTAAAGGAGAAAATTATTCCTTAATAACCTTAGTGGAATCCGAAACCAAAGATCGAACCATAGTTCTAGAGCGAGTCATTCTGTCAGATGACATCATAGGTTTGGTTTTTTTTTTTTAACTTACTCTTTGATTCATCATAATGACAATTTTTTAAAATTTCTGATTTTAGTATTCTTAGGGAATTTTTTTTTGCATCTTCCTTAAACGAATCAATATTTTTAAGCAAGCAAGGAACAAAGTCAGAATGATATTCCAAAGATTGAGAGTTCTCCCATAAAATGTTACCTGGATGAAGGCTATTCTCATTATTGGGAGAACCCTCTAATGTTTTTATTAGTTTCTTCCACACGATAATGTTGTGATTGATGGAAATTGTGATTAGGTTGTTTGATATTGTTTAAACTTAATCCTCTAATATCATTAGACAAATTAATCAAAATATTTTCAGATCTAAGGGATTTAGTTAATGGTTGATTAACAGGAGAACTAATCTTAAAGAGCCAAGTATCTTCCGAACGTTAAGGAATTTTTTATCTAAATCGGGTTCTAACATATTGATTTCAATATATTTATCAGAAAAATTCTTAACCTGCATTTCGCCCCAAAAGAGAACTAAATGTCATAGTTAGCAACTGATCCGTCCAAATAAGTAACACAAGAAATGTATTTGTCACGCAATGGTTCTTGAATGGGAGATCTAAGGTTCAATGCATGCATGTGTATGAACTTAAATGTCTATCGTCACAACTTAATAAAGTAACACCCCCAATTAAGTTTTGGTTCTTAGGGATACTTCCCACCTCAATGGTAAGTGATAGCAACCGAATTTTTTCTTGGTAGTGACATGAGGTTAGGTTGCAACCCCAATTAAGTTAGGGTTGGTTAGAAGTGGTCCTTAGGTAAGAGATCCAAGTGCCCTAATTTGTTTCTTGGTAGTCAATGAGGTTAGGTTACAACTCCAATTAAGTTAGGGTTGGTTAGTAGTTGTCCTTAGGTAAGAGAGCCAAGTGCCTTGCTTAGAAGTTGACTAAGCTGGAGGGCCTATCAACCGTCACATTGGTACTAAAGGGAATTGCTAAGTGATTAGGGTTGCATTCAAGCTAAGCTAACTCATGAGCTCATATCGTTCAATCCAAGCTCAAGTTGGTAGGCTCAAATAATCAAGCTAACGTGGCACTAGGTAACACTAATCTAAATAGGGAGAGCTTATTTCAAAATTGTGCTTAGTTGGACTTTAGATTGTTAAGTTGAAGCTTATTTGAGTTCAAATGTTTAGACAAGCCAAGGTTAGCCACTGCTAACCGATGTGGGACCGATGTGGGACAAATTGGTTAGCAACACCAACCATTTTGTTGTAATTAATTAAGTGAATTTGTATAGCTAAATAAAGAGTTGGACTTTCTTGTAATTTAAACTCTTAGTGAAAGCTACAAGAAGACCATGACAAACTGTTTCATAGGGGCTGTGGAAATCATGTCCATTCTCCTCAGTGTCTCTCTCTCAACCTCACCTTACAAAACCGTCAAACTGTTGTAGCTTTGGTAATCAAATCTTTCTATTGATTTTTCACTTTCTTTTCAGTCTCTGAATTGTTTACTCACTTGATATCTGAATTGAGTTTTCTTTTCTGTAGTATATGTTTAGAACAATTATAACCATTCATTTGTAGAATAAAAATAATAAGCTAATTAAGACAAACCCAGAAAAAGTTAATAAAAACTAGAGAACATCACCTAAAACCATATTATATATAATAAAAAAACTAGTTCAAACAGATTATCTAAAACCAGATTTTTAACATTAATCAAGACTAGAATCTCGGCTAAATCATAATCCACTTAAGTTTAAACTAACCTAAATTTAGAACTCAAAATCAGAATTTAAATAGACTAGAAACTAACCTAAAAATAAAATTAGAATCAGGATTTAAAGTAGCGAAATAAACTACCTTTAAAAAAAGACTAAACAAAAAGATTTGTAACTCTACTAACTTAAAAAAAAAAAAAAACAGATTAAAGCTATTAAAGAAAAAAATAAATTTAATCTAACCTATTGAAACTAACAAAAATAGATTTGTTAAGATGATAGATCAAGCTGCTCATGAACTCCTCGAGCTTGGCTCGAGCTCGTGTGTTAAAGCTTGAGCTTCTTTATTTAATAAACAAGCCATGCTCAAGCTTGATTTCCGAGCTCGTTTACTTAATAAACATGCTTGAACATTCCACTACTTGGCTCCGCTCAGCTCGATAACGCCCCTAGGGGTGCGTGAATCTAAACCATAGTTAAAGGAAGTTAGAAGGGGCACTTGGTGATGACATTAGACTACGTAGTGTAATGCATGGTGTGCTAATCACTTTCCCTTAAGGGGAAATGTTTAACTTACCCCGGAAATTGACTATGTAATCAAATGTAAGGTCTTCATTGGTCCATGCCCCTCTTTTTACCACATATCAATTGTAGTTAAGGTTTACTCACTCGTAGGGTTAAGCAATCAAGGTGGCAAGAATCCCCTAAACATTTTATGCTTAATACTTTCTTAGGGGTTCAACTTCTTACAAGTCTTATCTGATTGCATGCCTGTTGTAATCATAGGCATCTAGAAATCACAGGAGCATCTCTTTTGTAATCACAGGGAAGGGATATGCTTAGGGAAAGGATAAGAAGAAGGCTCTTGCCGAGCCTTGGGGAAATCCTCTTGGCACTTGGACGAACCAAACTAAAAATCAATTTGGTTATAAGTAGTAAATGTAAATGAAGAGTGGTTTTCTAGTAAATGATAGGACTGATTGAAAAGGGATTTTCTTGAATAGCTTGAATGATTACAATGACTCCTCCTTAAGGATTATATAGCGATTACACGTGTCTCAAGATAGAAGCAGTATCACATCATAATCAAATAAAATCTTAATCAAATCTAATACTAATCAAATCTAAGATTTGATAGTAATCTATTTCAAATTAAAATCTACCTAGATATGAGATGAGGTACAATGTATCTCATATTACTTTATTACACCACTTAATATTCTCTAAACCTATCTCTAATACCCTCCCGCAATTGCATAATCCTTTGAAGAAGGATATTGTAATTGTTAAAAATAAAAAAATAGTCCGAGCTCATTGAGCTTTGTTGAAAAGTCACCGGAAAATCCAATTGTACATATTGGTGGTCACCATCAATCTGTAAAATCCATCACTTTCGCATCCCGCTCATCTTAGAGTTTGTCGGAGCCGGTGGTCTCCTAGAGCAAACTGCCATGATTTCTCCCAATAGCACAAAAAAAAGAACTTGAAGGTATTAATGATAGAGAGATTTCAACTAGAATTGGTGATGGCTACAACTTTAGGAAAAAAAGGTGTTGGCCGGACGGGCGGCAATGCTGCTCGCTGGATAATTAATGATCTTGATGTTTGTGTCAAACTACAATAATTAATATTTTCTATGCTGATTAAAATTGTTATGTGCATTGATTAAGTGAGCAGACAAGTTAAAACCAACCAAAACCGGAGAAAATAAGGGAGACCGTTCGATCCCCCTCACCACCGGTCAAACAGTGAACAAAATAATGTATGGGAAAAAATGGCGGAGAAGGGAAACTCCACCGGTTGACTGCCCATGAAGACCAGTGGATCGGCCAACCAACGATCGACCACTCCTCACCACTGGTCAGCCGGCTAACCAGCGATCGATCACTCCTCACAACCGGTTGACCTACCATAAGGGAAATTTTGTAGAAACCTTCTTTGTTTTTTTGTAAAAAAAACCTCTCAGAAGGAGAGGGGGGTTTGGCGGACCCCTACCAGTTTTATTAATAAAAAGAAATGGAGGGGACATAAACCTTATCCCTACAAAGACTCACAGAAGGGGGGGACATAAAACCTTACCCCTAACAAACAAACAAAAAGCGGGAGGGACATAAAACCTTACCCCTAACAAACAAACAAAAAGCGGGGGGGACATAAAACCTTACCCCTAACAAAAATTACAAATAAACCAAACTCAATCTTTATTAATCAATCTAATAGTACCTAAACCAGCTTGATCAAGAGAAATAAGAGATATGAGACGATGAGGATTGGACTGATTGGGGAAAATTTCACTTGAAGTCTGAGAAGTACATCCATGATTAGCAAGAAAGTCTGCAACCATGTTAGCTTCTCTAAAGATGTGATTAATAGAAGAGCAAATGTGAAACACTTGATGGTTCTTCTTATTCCAATACCACACCTGCCAAGGATGATTAAAATTACCATTCCAAGCTTCAACTAAAGATTTAGCATCAGATTCAACATCCACTTGAAGATATCCAAGTTTTTGACACAAAATTAGACCATCCAAAAGGGCTCGAGATTCTGCAACATAATTAGTACAAGTCCCATAGAAAGCATAAAAACAAGCTATCATCCTTCCAATGTGATCTCGAATAATACCTCCTCCTTCAGCTATTCCTGGATTGCCTTTAAAGGCACCATCCACATTCAGTTTTATTCTATCCTGAGAAGGCTGAATCCATTTGATGTAAGAAATAGTATTTCTTCAACGATCTGGAGGAGAGAAAATATTGATGATGGAAAGATCCAAAGTTTTTCCAGTCGGTAAGGATCTCAGATCAACCATCCATTTCTGTATTCTTGTCTTAATCACATCAACAGACTTTCGAGTGTTCTTAAACCTGCGAGAGCATCTTTCCTTCCAAATCTCCCATATGATTATAAGAGGAAGCAGCAGAAGAACTTCGTTATGACGCTTGTCTGAAGCTCTAAACCATCTTTTAATTAAGCATTGAATATTATCACTGGGTTGGGGAAGAACTGAACATAAATTACCAAAATATCTCCATAACCCACCTGCAATATCACTTTTAAATAAGAGATGAGATAGAGTTTCAATATTACCTTGAGCACAACAAGAACAACAGCTAGCTAATGGAATACCAACAGATTGAATCTTGAAGTCAATAGGAACAGCTCCATACATTACCTTCCAACCAAAGATTTGGATTTTCTTGGGAATAATATTATTCCAAACATACTTAGTCCAATCTTTTGGAAGAGTAGAATAGCGAATAGAGTTCCAAGCTGATTTAACTGAAAACTTACCTTTAGGACAGAGATTCCATATAAACGTATCTTCTAAATCAGAAGTAAAAAATCCTGCATTTCTAATATCAGTCTCAATATATTCAGGAAGATAATCAGAAACAAGACTAAAATCTCATATCCCATTAACATCAAGCATATATGAGATAACAGGAAAAGTATGAGGAATGTTAGAAGAATTAACTATAAGAGGAGCATCTCCATACCAACAATCTAACCAGAAATTAATTTTATTACCATTACCTATTAAAGTACTTGAATTCCAAATCATATCTTTACAAAATTTTCTAATTTTTATCCAAGTTTTAGATGAGTCAAGGCGATATGAAGCATACCAAATATGATTAAATTGAAATTTAGATTTAAAGAACTTAGTCCAAAGATTTTCAGATTGATAAAGCTTCCAAGCTTGTTTCATTCTAAAAGCAGAGGAAAATTCATTCATTTTTCTAATACCTTAGACCACCTTCCAAAAGGGGAAGGGCACAAGTATTCCAATTAATCCAATGACGCTTTTTAGATTCAATCCTATTGTTCCAAAAACATTTAGCCATAGATCTATCAATAATGTTACAAATAGCTTTCGAAACATGGATCCCAGCTAAAAGGTGAGCAGGCATAGAAGACAAAACATACTTAATAAGAATGAGCCTACCCCCCGAATATAAGAACTTGCCTTTCCAGCCCTATATCTTTTAAACAATTTTATCAATTAAAGGGTTAAAAAAGCAAATTTTAAGACGACCTTTATAGATAGGTACACCAAGATAAGTAAATGGAAAATTCTTATTAGGAATGCCCACCCACTGAAATATAGCACCACTTCTAGCCCTAGAAAGATTGGAAGAGCAATAAAAAGCGCTTTTAGCACGATTGATTAACTGACCCGAAGAAGCCTCATAAGAAGATATAAATTCAAATATTTTAACAATGTTATGCTTTCTACCATTACAAAATATTAATGTATCATCTGCAAAAAGAAGGTGAGAAATAGGCATACCATATCTTCCTAATTTATAGTTCTGGGAAAGACTCTCAGAGATAGATTTCAGTCCCCTGCTAAGAACTTCCTCAGCTAAAATAAAAAGAGCAGGGGAAAGAGGATCACCTTGCCGAAGTCCCCGAGAGCTCTGAAAAAAACCTTGAAGACTTCCATTAATATTGATAGAGAAAGACTGATTAAAAAGACAACCATGAATCAATTTAGTAACTACATAATTAAAACCCATTTTTTGAAGAACTAAAATAATAAAATTCCACTCCATTCGATCATATGCTTTAGACATATCAAGTTTGAAAATAATATTACCTCCTGGAGTTTTCCTATCAATATCAGGAACCATCTCTTGAGCAAGATTTATATTATCAATAATATTTCTCCCCTTAACAAATCCACTTTGTTCCTTAGAGATTAAGTTAGGAAGAAGTTTACCAATTCTATCAGCCAGTAGGCGCGAAATGATTTTATAAAGAAAATTACAAAGGCTAATAGGTCTGAAATCAGAAAAGGTTAGAGGAGAACTACATTTAGGAATTAAAGCTATAGCAATAACATTAATAGCTTTAGGAATGTCTGTATAGATAAAAAAGGAATTAATAGCACTCAATAGATCATCCTGAATAATGTTCCAGCAAGAATGATAGAAGTGCCTCGAGAAACCATCTGGCCCAGGAGCACTATCAGCAGACATACTAAAAACTACTTTTTTAATTTTTTCTAAGGAAGGAGGAAAAGATATAGAATTGTTATCATCTTCCGAATTAAGACTAGGAATATGGTTAATCAAGTTTTGATCTATAATACAGTTAGAAGAAGATAATAAGTTTTTAAAATAAGAGACAGCAGTGTTACCAATATCCTCTCTCGTTTCCAACACATTGCCTTGGGAATCTTGAATCCGAGCAATACAATTTCTACTCCTTCTGGAATTAGAGATCATATGAAATTTTTTTGTATTATTATCACCTTCTTGAAGCCATTTAATACGAGATTTTTGCTGCCAGAATATCTCTTCTTGTAAAAGAAAAGTTTGAAGCTCATCTTTAAGGTTATTAAGGATATCTGCCTTCCTAGGATACCATGAATTTTGAATATCATCCTCAATATTACTAATTTGATTTTCAATCTCCTTAATCTTTTGAAAAATATTGCCAAAGACTTCCTTGTTCCATTTTTTTTTAAAGAACTCTTTAATCTTTTAAGCTTAAGAAAAAAGGACATAAGAGGATTATCAGAAATGGGAGTATCCCAGGACTCAGATACAATTCGAAAAAAATTAGGATGATGAATCCACATTTTTTGAAATTTAAACGAGGAAGGACACCTATCATTCTCCTTTCCAAAAACAAAAAGAAGGGGAGAATGGTCAAAAGCTAATCTTAAGATGAGAAACATTAGAAAAGGGATAATTTAAATTCCAATCAGAACTAAGAAGGACTCGATCTAATCGAGCATATATTCTATTAGAACCAGTCTGATTATTGTACCACGTGAATTTATTCCCATGGAAACCAGAATCCACCATACCCAAATCATTAATCATATTGTTAAAATCGGTAAGAGATTCTATATTAACTTCCCTCCCTCCTAGCTTTTCATCAAAACTGGATATAGCATTAAAATCTCCCCCAATGAAAAAAGGACCTACATAAGAAGAAAAGCAAGTACAAAGATCCATCCAAAGAGATAAATGTTCCCTACTAGTACATTTAGCATATATGAAAGCACATCTTATGGAAGAAAAACCAATAGAAGATATATCAACAATAATCATTTGATCAGATGAAGAAACAAAAGAAACTTGAAGATGATTTTTCCAAAATAACCAAATCTTAGGGTGAGATAAATGGGGTTCTAAATGTTTATCCATATTAATTAGAGCAAACTTCCTGAATAGAGTCAATATTTTTTTTGGGTTCCATAATAGCAGAAAATAAAATATTATTAGAAGAAATTAATTGTTTGAGTCTAGACTTAGAAGCTAAGTTACCAATCCCTTTAATATTCCAAAGGAGAAAATTATTCATTAATAACAATATTAGAATCAGAACCCAAAGTCAGGATAGCATGATATTCTAGAGTTTGGGAGTATTCTTTCAAAATATCAGAAGTTAACACCGCTTTAATATTTTTTGGTTCAGTCTTGGATATTGGAAGTTGGTACTTAGCAAATAGCTTAGATTTAAGTAATTTTTGTGAAAAAATTATTCCTTCTTTCTTAAAAGTGTCCCTATTATTAAGAAGACCCGGATCTAAATCATCATGATATTCTAGAGTTTGGGAGTATTCTTTCAAAATATTTCCGGTACTAAAAATGGTATTATGATGATTTGAGGGGCTTTCTAGAGTTTTAATCAATTTTAGCCACATACGATAATGAGGAGTATGTTGAAACCTAGGTCCATTTTTTGTCTTCTTATTAAGAAAAAGACCTCTTAGTTCAAAATTAGATAGAATAGATTGGTTATTTAAACTTTTTATTGAATTTGGAGTGTCCACCAAGGAATTTTCATAAGGAATTGTTTGATCCAAAACATATTTAGTGTTCAAATTATATGAATTAATCCGATCCTCATGCGAATCCGATATTTGATCATTAAACTCCCTACCTTTTGGAGAAGATTGATTATCAAACATTTCAAGATTATTAGAAGAATATAACAACCCAGAATTATTCTCAGTTAAATCAAGATTACTATCCTTACCATTAGCAAAAATTGTACTAGGATCTAAAATTAGAAAATCAGGATCAGGATTACCTTGTAACGTTAATATGGTTACCTATGGAGGAAAGAAATCTTTGGATGCTCCATTCCTTGGCTGCGATTTGCAACCTGAAATCTCTACCACTGCTGGCGAGGAATATTCATCAGTTTTCTGAGTCATATTAGCCGAATCCATCATTGTTTTAGGTGCTATTGTTGCTTCTATATCTGGGCTGTCCTCCAAAGTTTGGACGATATCAATGATGCTATTAATATTATTCTGATCTGGAACGGTTTTTGAAGAAGTAGCAATGGGGGCAGATTGCTTCACCACCCAAATCTTAGAGTTTTTATTTGAATCTTCTTCTGCCCCGTTTCTATTTTCAGTAATCTTGAGTTTTTCTTTGCCCTTGCCCACTGAACATTTATGCAATCCATGACCAAGCTTCTTGCACTTCGTACAAAATAAAAAGCTTTTTTCATATTCTATTGCTTGCCATCGTCCATGATCTCCAATACCCAACCAAAACCGTTCTGGATTTTGCTTAAGAAGATCTACTTCTATGCATGCTCGAGCAACACTTGGTCTGGAAAAAGATTGTGTTGTGCCATCCAACTTAAGCACCTTACCGATGATACTCCCTATAGATCGTAAGGCTGAGTCATTGAATAGATGTAGAGGGAGATTCGGGAAACTCACCCATATCGGAACTATAGACGGTTCTACTCTAGAAACAAATGAAGGAGTCCACTTAAAAAATCTGAACAAGAAACCATTGATATAGATCACTTCCTTGATCCATATCATTAGGTAATCTTCTTCTGAAGAAAACCTAAAAAGAAGATGACGTGAGTCCAATATTCCCACCGAGAATGCAAGGCGAATACCAGCAGATTTCTTCATAAACACCTTGATAACATCTAAAGATGGACGCCCATATGAGCACTTTGCTACCAAGGTAAAACGATGAGGTGCAGCTAGAATTTTGGTTTCATCTTCAGAAAAATTTTGGTTTCATCTTCAGAAGAAAACAAAGCTGGTTCTCCCTTGTAAGAGGAAGGCTTTTTGATCGGAATGGTAGCTTGGGGAGTCACCAGAGCTCGGTCTTGTCTTCCTGCAATAGCAACATACGAGAGAGGAGGGGGATCAGGCGGCCGTGAGGATGATCCTCCCTCCAAGCCGCCGGAAACCCTAGGGTTTTCCATGGAGAACGTGTGAAAACTTTTGACCTTCTATTTTGGTTTTTCCGAGAATTAGTAAATGTTTAGGACTCCTAAATCTATAAATAGACTATTAACTCGTGGGTTTAGGATTTCCAAACATTCTAAGAGCATTAGAATTCTCAGAGAGAGTCTAAGCTAGAGTTTTTCTTGGGGAAGGAGAAAAGCTTGGAGATCGAGATCTAAAAGCATTCGCATGCGATTACTCCTCGGGGAGCGATTGTAAAAGGTTTGATATACTTGTTGGCCCCAGAATTCACCATCTTACCTGAAACCAATTGGTGTTAGAAAGGGCTTCATCTTTGTACTTAAACCTGTGTCCGTGGCGGTCAATCCACTGGCGGTTAGTCTAGAGCCCTAAGGTTAGTTGCAGTCCCATAACCAACAATACTGTCTTGTTAATGATCACTCTATGATAATGACAATTATTGATTAAGATATGATTAAGCATGCATTAAAATTGATAAGTAAGATTGAATGGTATAATTTTGCATGATTTTAGGAGTATGTGATTCAAAATCGGAATGGATTAACAAATGTGTGATGATATGCTATTGATTTTATGAATTGTAATTGAAGATGATTATAAGAATTGATATATGATGATGTGGTGATTTTAGGGTTGAATACACATGTAATTGAATATGGAGGAAGGGATGCATGAAGGGTTGTGATCGAATTGATGATAATGATTGTGCGATAACATGATGAATTGTGTTAAACATGATGTATTGTATTACCCTACATGAATGATAAAATATTATGGTATGATTCTCACATGAAAAATTATGAGTATCTATGCACGTATGATAATTGAATTTTTCGCGACCGAAAATACCCTATAGAAGTTATGGGACTTTGGTTCGTGACTTATACTTCAAACCATTCTGCAAGAGAATTTAATGCAATGCTAAAAGTGGAAGCTAAAAGTTTCTTAACAATACTTAACAGTATTCCAAGCTCAACACAAACTAGTACGATAAGATTTTAACAAAGAAACAATCATAAGTGGACATCCCCACTTTAAAACAAGTCAATGAGTACAATATTTACTAACACTCCATCACCCTCTCAACAGTAATCGAGATATGGTCACTTGTTAAGGCTCTTATCCTCCCCTAGATGTTCTTCTTTAAGACCTTCGATGTACTCCTCCACTACCCACGGAGCTGGAGGACAAATGTCGAAAGGTGGATCTGCCGACAATAACAGTTCGGTTGAGCACTGAAGGCTCAATGTATACTAACTACGTACTAAATAATGATGTTATAACAATAATAGGATTTTATATGCAATTCATATATCTAAATTAGCTAAACACATGCATACTTCAATTCAGAATGTGGAGAAATCATAAGTTTGATATAAATGTGCATACTTTTCAAAACTATATACTTTACTTTACTTTCTCCGAAAATCATATGTTTTTTTACTATGTTTTTCATATATTTTACTTTCCAATTATCATCTTCCATTTCTTTACTTAACTTAACCGAGTTGATCCTTTTTACTTAAGATCAGATAATTAGTGGCTATACCTAGTCTAAGGATACTAATACCCTTCTAATAACATCCTTGTTCTTTCATTTACTTGAGATAAGATGAATAGTGGTTGTACCTGGTCTAAGCACCTAACATCCTCTCATTAACATCTTTTCCTTTGTTTTACTTGAGATCATGTGACTAGTGGTTGTACCTAGTCTAAGCACACCATCACCCTTCCAATATCATTTCTTCTTCAATATTTTACTTGGAATCAGATGACTAGTGGCTGTATCTGGTCTAAGCACACTAACATCCTTCCAATAGCATATTCTTCTTTTATTTTACTTGAAATTAGATGACTAGTGGTTGTACCTGGTCTAAGCATACTATAATCCTCCCAATAACATCTTTTCTTTCTTTCATCTTCTTTACTTTAATTTTTGGATATATGTACTTAGACAAAAACCTCGATAATGCAATTTCAAGTGCTCATATAACATTTGTAAGTGACATATAGGCTATAAGCCTTCAATAACATGACACATGCAATTCAATTCTAAATTCATAATTCTAAACATGCTCACATATAGTTTAAATAAATAATTCCATATTTTTAACATGGTCTTTTTAAAAAATTCAATGCATCATATATTCCCTTTCAACAAGAAATCACCACATTAACAATTCAATGGAGCATACATAAGAGTTTTGCATTAAACACATTATCTTCATAATTTATTTCAATAAGGGATACTTCTAGATCATTTAATAGAGCTTAACGACTTCAACTCATCCTCAACATGCTTTCATTTTCAATTCTCATGAGTAAATCACAATAAGATTGAACAATGAAGGATAATCTTCAACACATCATAGAACAACATGTTTTTCATCTCAATTTAAGTTAAGGAATTACAACAACACTATTTAATAGAGAGTATCGACCTTCCAAGATCGAATCCCTTCGATCTAGTGCTTTTGAATGGCTTGAAGAGTGGAATCCAAGATTTTCCTTCCTTCTTCAAGCTTGCTCTCTTGAAAACTTAAGGTTTTCTCCTCTCCTTTGCCAAATTGGGTGAAAATGCCTTAGAATATTCTAAACCCTCGAATTAGATGTTGTATTTATAGTCCAAGGATTTAAAACCCAAATAATATGGACTTAGCTCAATTAAAAAAAAATTGTTTTATAATTCGTTCGAAGGAAAGTTAAGCCTATCAAACGGAAATGGGACAATTTTCTGGCTTCGTTCAAATGAATGAGAATTTCATTCGAACGGAAGTCCCAAAGTTTCTTTTATTCAAATTTAATTTGTTTTGTTCTGACCTTTACACTTTTTAAACCATTTGAAGATATAACTAAGATAATTTTATCATCAAGACCATTCATAGCCATTGAGCATGACCTATAATTTAATGTTGACCATTTTACCCTTGATGTATAGGATCTACATGGATGAAATCCAGGTCTCTATAGAATTTCAGATAGGCAAATAGTTAGAGAATGATCTTTTAGCCTATATTTGTGGTATAGGATGCTATGGTGGGGTTTCGATGCTGAGGGATTGAAATTTAAGAGAGAACCTGGTTACCTACTCCCTAGGTATAATGAAAAGCTAACTAGGTTCGAACCTAGGTTGGGTTGTCTACGTACTCACATAGGGTGAGATTAGACCGAGCGTAATTCCTGCACATGAGCCCATGCCAAGGCTAGGGGAGTGTGTGTGTGCATCGGAGTGGCTTAAGGGTCTAGCCCGGGGAGCTTGGGTTGGTTGACCAGGTTGGTCAAGTGCATGAAATAAGGTTGATTTGGACCCAGAGGACAAGCTTAAGCCCGGAAGCTTGGGATTGGCCCCGGAGGCCAAGGATAGGCCTGGTAGGCCAAGGGTTAGCCCGATAGGCTATGAGTTTAGTCCGCTAGACTAAGGTTAGGCTCGGTAGGCCAAGGGTTAGCCCAATAGGTTAAGGGTTAGCACGGTAGGCTAGGGGTTCGGCCCGGTAGGCCAAAATACATTTAACCATTGGTTAAGTTAGTTAACCACGGTTAAAGAGGAGGGATAACCATGGTTAGAGTTGCTAACCATGGTTGAAGGGCCAAGATCACATGTTTTTTGTTTTTTTTTTTGCATTTTTTAGATGTTTTTAGAAATTTTTAGAATTTTTCCAAGGGTTAAAATGATTTTAATCATGGTTAAAAGTTAATCGGGGATGAGTTAACCTAAGTTAAGGGTCTGGGCAAGTCAGAAGTGGCCTTAGGTGGCATGACAGGGCCTAGAATGGCCTCCTACCTGGTCTGGGCCCTATGCAAAGCCCATTTACAGAAAATTGGGATTGGCGGTAGGTTGTTTATTGCCAATTTCAATTCTTCACAGAATTGGAATGACGGTAGACAGTCTACCGCCATTCTCTGTTATGCCTAAGAATGACTTCACTGGTCAGGGGGAAGGGTTAGGGCTGAACCCATGGATCATGGACCCTCAAGAACTATTAAGGGAGTTCCCCACACGTCCAGGTTTGTTGTGGGACTTGGGATTGGTCTGAGATGGGCCCATAGTGGCCATCTAAACAAATCCCAGAATGGCTATAGAATGTTTACCTTCATTCTGGACAGTTTCTTTTTAGAGTTTTAACCATGGTTAGGTTGAAGGGGTGAGCTTGGAAGGACCATGGTAGGCTGAGGGAGATCCTAGGGAGCAAGTTTAGGCTCTGGAATGGGCCAGAGCTTAACCAAAATGGGTGTATGGCCACTGGAATGAGAAAGAGCAGAAATGGCGGTACTGTGTTTAACGCAATTTCTGGATTTTTCCAGAAATCAAATTGTGCCCTTTGGGCTATACTCCATGCTTCTAGGATGCCCCAGAAACTTGGGAGAGCTCCTACTAGGCCACGTGGCAATGACATGTTCCATTGACAGGGTCCCCTTGCCTATAAGGAGGCAAGGGGACCACTGTCCTTGGTTTTAGAGAAACAAACAACAAAGCAAAAGTCTCCTGGAACAGGACCCCAGGGGCTCACATGATGTTTACAGAAAGAAAAAGGGGTAGGGGAGGACTCTACCCTGTTGCCACACTTCTGACAGTAGTGGTGGTGGTCTACGATGGTGCTCAGAGTTAGGGGTAGCTGGAGGTGCTCTAGAGGCAAGAGGAGCAACTAGAATTATTCTAGAGGTGCTTGGAGGGCTTGGGCCTTTGAATTCTTGTAGGAATTCGGATAAGAGAGTTTGCATGGGGAAGATGGGTGGAGGGAGGTTTTGTTTTATAGGAGGAGAGCTTGGGGACATAGGGGGAATAAGGACAGAGGTAGGCAGAGGTCGCAGGGAGGAGTGGGGGCTACCAGAAGCGTGCCTATGCATTGGGGAGGGCAGGTGTGTTGCGAACACGCAAGAACAGGGAATGGCGGTAATTCCAGTACCGCCATTCCCTCACAGGGCAAAAGAGATAATGGCGATAGAAACTCTATTGCCATTACTGGTTTTTACCCAAAAAAGGTCTGGCTCAGCTTGCACGCGGTACGACCTTGGGGTTTGAATTATTTTGGGCTCATCTTGGGCCCAGGCTAAGGTTGGCCAAGGGTTTAAGCTCTAAGGGCCTTGGCTTGGTTTTGCATGGGCCTTGGGCTATGCCCAATGTTTGTAGGGCTAGGCTAGGGCTAGACCTAGTGTTTAGCTAGGTTTGTCCTAGGGTTTAGGGTTTTGACCTAGGGTTTAAGGTTTTGACCTAGGGTTTAACTAGGGTTAAGAAGGGTTGACCTAGGGTTTGACTGGGGTTAACTTAGGGTTTAACTAGGGTTATGAAGGGTTGACCTAGGGTTTGACTGGGGTTAACCTATGGTTTAACTAGGGTTATGAAAGGTTGACCTAGGATTAGACCTAGGGTTAAGAAGGGTTGACCTAGGGTTAAACCTAGGATTTGACTAGGGTTAACCTATAGTTAAGAAGAGTTGACATAGGGTTAGACCTAGGGTTTGATTGGGATTAACTTAGGATTTAAGGCTTAACTGTGATTAAGAAGGGGTGTAAAAATTGGGTGCTTATATAAACAATCATATTTCCAGAATGATCTCGAATAATACCACCTCCTTTTACTAAGCCAGAATCGCCTTTGGAAGCTCCATCCACGTTCAATTTATATCTACCTTGGGAAGGTCTAAGCCACTTGATATGAGAGATAAATGTTCTTCTATGAATAGGCGGGGGCATATTTTGGAGAATAGAAAAATCCAAAGGCTTCCTAGTAGATATAGAACCTGGCTTAAACATCTATTTCTGAATTCTTGCAATAATAACATCATTGGGCTTGTGCACATCTTTGAATGTTCTCGATCGAACATCTTTCTTTCCAGATCTCCCAAATAGAAATAAGAGGAAGCAGATTAAAAACCTCATTATGACATCCCTCAGAAGCTTTAAACCATCTCATAAGAAAACAATGAATATTATCACTGGGTAAGGAAGAATAGAGTAGAGCCTACTATAATACCTCCAAACCACTCCTGCAATATCACTTTGTAAAAGGAGATGAGATAATGTTTAAATATACCCATGAGAACAAAATGAACAACAACTAGCGAAGGGAATGCCAACAGATTGAATCATATAATCAATAGGAACAACTCCATACATAACCTTCCATCCAAAGATTTAAATTTTTTGGAGTCATCTTATTCCAAATATACTTGCTCAAATCTTTTTGATTAGAAGAGTATCTAATAGATTCCCAAGTTGATTTAACTGAGAAATTACCTTTAGAACTTAGATTCCAAATGAAAGAATCTTTGGAATCCGAAGTAAAAAAACCCGCATCTCTAATATCTGTCTTGAGATAATGAGGTAAATAATTAGAAACATGGCTAAAATCCCAAAAACTATTACTATCAAGCATTTATGAAATTAGGGGAAAAACAGAAGGAGTGTTAGTACTATAAGAGGAATACCCCCAAACCAACAATCAAGCCAAAAACTGATTTTGTTACCATTACCAATTAAAGCTGTCAAATTACAAACTACATCCTTACACAATTGATTAAAATGCATCCAAGTTTTGGAAGAACCAGGACGAGAAGAGGAATACCAAATGTGATTAAATTGAAACTTAGATTTAAAAAATTTAGACCAAATATTCTCCGATTGATAAAGATTCCAAACTTGCTTCATTCTAAAAGCTGAAGAAAAACCATGCATTTTCCTAATTCCCAAACCACCTTCCAATGAGGGAAGGGCACAATTATTCCAATTAATCCAGTGTCGCTTTTTAGAATCTACCCTATTATTCCAAAAAAAATTTAGCCAAAGATTTATCAATGAGGGTAGTAATAGCTTTAGGGACATAAATTCCAGCTAAAAGATGAGTTCGAATAGAAGCTAAAACATGTTTTATGAGAATAAGTCTACAACCTGCAGATAAAAATTTCCCTATCCATCCTTCTATCTTATTAAGAATTTTATCCACTAAAGGATTAAAAAATACTTTTTTTAATCGACCTTTATAAAGGGGAACACCCAGATAAGTAAAAGGAAAACTTTTATTAGGAATGTTGACCCAATTGAAAATAGCAAGACTTCTTGATCTAGAAAGTTTAGAAGAGCAATAAAAAGTACTTTTGGCACGATTAATCAACTGACCAAAAGAGACTTCATAAGTTGAAATGAAATTAAAAAAAAAAAATCTCTTAATATTATGCTTTCTACCATTGCAAAAAATTAGAATATCATCAGCAAAAAGAAGATGAGTTATGAGAATTCCATACCTCCCCAGTTTATAGTTCAGAGATAGACTATCAGATATAGACTTCAAACCCCTACTAAGGACTTCCTCAGTCAAGATAAAGAGAGTAGAGGAGAGAGGATGTCCTTGACGAAGACCACGTGAGCTCTGAAATAACATTGGAGGCTACCATTAATAATAATAGAAAATGATTGAGAGTAAAGAAAACCTTTAATCAATCTGAGAACATCATTCTTAAAGCCCATTTTATGCAGAACTGCAATAATGAAGTTCCATTCCATACGATCATAAGCTTTAGACATATCCAGTTTGAAGATGATATTGCCTCCCGGAGTCGATCTATCAATGCCTTGCACCATCTCTTGAGCTAAGCCTATATTATCAGTGATATTTCTACCCTTAACAAAACCATTCTGCTCATCAGAAACAATGTTAGGAAGAAGAATACCAATCCGATCAGTCAGTAAGCACGATATAATTTTATATAGAAAATTACAAAGGCTAATAGGTTTGAAATCAGAAAAGGACACAGGAGAACTACATTTAGGAATAAGCGTAGTAGCAGTAGCATTAATAGCCTTAGGAATATCAACATGAATAAAAAAATGGGAGATAACACTAAAGAGATCGTTCTTAATAATATTCCAATAGGACTGATAAAAGTGACCCGGAAAAACATTTGGGCCAGGGCCACTATTAGCAGACATATTGAACACCACATTCTTGATTTCATCCATGTAAGGAGAGATAGATACAGAAAAATTATCTTCTTCTTGAACAAGACATGGAATATAATTAACAATATTTTGGTCAATTATGCCATTGGATGAGGATAATAAATTTTTAAAAAATGAAAAGCTGCAATACCAATATCCTCATTAGATTCCAACCAATTACCTTGAGGATCTTGAATACAAGAAAAACAATTTCTACCCCTTCTGGAATTGGTAACCATGTGAAAATATTTAGTATTATTATCCCCTTCGTGAAGCCATTTAATTATGGATTTTTGGCGCAAATAAATCTCTTCTTGTAAAAGGACACTTTGCAACTCATCTTTCAAAGAATGAAGTTGAGAATCTTTCTCCATATCCCAATTAATTTGGATATCTTCCTCAAGGGAACTAATACGAAATTCAAAGTCTTTAATTTTTTGAAAAATATTAACAAAAACATTCTTATTCCATCTTTTTAAAGCAATTTTTAGCCTTTTAAGTTTTAAAAAGAAAGTCATAAGAGGATTAGCGGAGATAGGACTATCCCAAGATTCAGAGACAACTTTTGAAAATCAACATGAAAAATCCACATCTGTTGAAATTTGAAAGAAACAGGATGCCTAGCATTATCTTGACCAAAAGAGAATAGAATGGGAGAGTGATTTATAGTAGTATGAGAGAAATGAATTCTCCAATCCGAATTTAGAAGAACACGATCTAATCGAGCTTATGTATGATTCAAACCATCTTGGTTATTATACCAAGTGAATTTATTACCAATATAACCAACATCTATCATACCCAAATCATTAATCATGTTGTTAAAGTCTGAAAGAGAGTCAATATTAACATTCCTCCCTCCCAATTTTTCATCAGATCTAGCAATAATATTGAAATATCCTCCAATAAGAAAGGGGCCTACATTAGAAAAGAAACAAGTACATAAATCCACCCACAATGAAAGACGATCCCTACTAGTGCATGTAGCATAAATGAAGGCTCATCTGATGGGAGAAAAAGATTTAGAACAGGCATCAACTACAACCATTTGATCAGAAGAAGAGACAAAAGAAATTTGTAAATGACTCTTCCAAAATAGCCAAATCTTAAAATGAGAAAGATGCGAATCAAAATGGTTGTCCATACCAACAAAAGAACAAACATCATGCAAAGTATCAAAATTCTCTTTGGGTTCCAAAATAGCAGCAAGTGACATATGATTAGAAGAGATAAGATGTTTCAATCTAGACATAGATGCTAAGTTACCAATACCACGGATATTCTAAAGGGGAAAATTATTCATTAATAACCTTAGTGGAATCCGAAACCAAAGATCGAACCGTAGTTCTAGAGCGAGTCATTCTGTCAGATGACATCATAGGTTTGGTTTTTTTTTTTTAACTTACTCTTTGATTCATCATAATGACAATTTTTAAAAATTTCAGATTTTGGTAATCTTAGGGAAATTTTTTTTGCATCTTCCTTAAACAAATCAATATTTTTAAGCAAGCAAGGAACAAAGTCAGAATGATATTCCCAAGATTGAGAGTTCTCCCATAAAATGTTACCTGGATGAAGGCTATTCTCATTATTGGGAGAACCCTCTAATGTTTTTATTAGTTTCTTCCACATGATAATGTTGTGATCGATGGAAATTGTGATTATGTTGTTTGATATTGTTTAAACTTAATCCTCTAATATCATTAGACAAATTATACGAATTAATCAAAATATTTTCAGATCTAAGGGATTCAGTTAATGGTTGATTAACAGGAGAACTAATCTTAAAGAGCCAATTATCTTCCGAACGTTCAGGAATTTTTCGTCTAAATCGGGTTCTAACTCATTGATTTCAATATATTTATCAGAAAAATTCTTAACCTGCATTTCTCCCCAAAAGAGAACTAAATGTCATAGTTAACAGCTAATCCGTCCAAATAAGTGACACAAGAAATGTACTTGTCAGACAATGATTCTTGAATGGGAGATCTAAGGTTTAATGCATGCATGTGTATGAACTTAAATGTCTATAGTCATAACTTAATAAAGAAACACTCCCAATTAAGTTATGGTTCTTAGGGATACTTCCCACCTCAAAGGTAAGTGATGCCAACCGAATTTTTTCTTGGTAGTGACATGAGGTTAGGTTGCAACCCCAATTAAGTTACGGTTGGTTAGAAGTGGTCCTTAGGTAAGAGATCCAAGTGCCCTAATTTGTTTCTTGGTAGTCAATGAGGTTAGGTTACAACTCCAATTAAGTTAGGGTTGGTTAGTAGTGGTCCTTAGGTAAGAGAGCCAAGTGCCTTGCTTAGAAGTTGACTAAGCTGGAGGGCCTATCAACCATCACATTGGTACTAAAGCGAATTGCTATGTGATTAGGGTTGCATTCAAGCTAAGCTAACTCATGAGCTCGACTCGTTCAATCCAAGCTCAAGTTGGTAGGCTCAAATAATCAAGCTAAGGTGGCGCTCGGTAACACTAATCTAAATAGGGAGAGCTTATTTCAAAATTGTGCTTAGTTGGACTTTAGATTGTTAAGTTGAAGCTTATTTGAGTTCAAATGTTTAAACAAGCCAAGGTTAGCCACTGCTAACCGATGTGGGACCGATGTGGGACAAATTGGTTACCAACACCAAACATGTTGTTGTAATTAATTAAGTGAATTTGTATAGTTAAATAACGAGTTGGACTCTCTGGTAATTTAAACTCTTAGTGAAAGCTACAAGAAGACCATGACAAACTGTTTCATAGGGGCTGTGGAAATCATGTCCATTCTCCTCATTGTCTCTCTCTCAACCTCACCTTACAAAACCATCAAACTGCTGTAGCTTTGGTAATCAAAACTTTCTATTGATTTTTCACTTCCTTTTCAGTCTCTAAATTGTTTACTCACTTGATATCTGAATTGAGTTTTCTTCTCTGTAGTATATGTCTAGAACAATTATAACCATTCATTCGTAGACTAAAAATAATAAGCTAATTAAGACTAACCCAGAAAAAGTTACTAAAAACTAGAGAACATCACCTACAACCATATTATATATAATAAAAAAACTAGTCCAAACTGATTATCTAAAACCAGATTTTTAACATTAATCAAGTCTAGAATCTCGGCTAAATCATAATCCACTTAAGTTTAAACTAACCTAAATTTAGAACTCAAAATCAGACTTTAAATAGACTAGAAACTAACCTAAAAATAAAATTAGAATCAGGAATTAAAGTAGCTAAATAAACTATCTTTAAAAAAAGACTAAATAAAAAGATTTGTAACTAAACTAAATTAAAAAAAAAAAAACAGATTAAAGCTATTAAAGAAAAAAATAAAGTTAATCTAACCTACTGCAACTAACAAAAAATATATTCGTTAAGATGATAGATCAAGCTGCTCATGAACTCCTCGAGCTTGGCTCGAGCTCATGTGTTAAAGCTCGAGCTTCTTTATTTAATTAACAAGCCATGCTCAAGCTTGATTTCCGAGCTCGTTTACTTAATAAACATGCTTGAACATCCCACTACTTGGCTCAGCTCGGCTTGATAACGCCCCTAGGGGTGGGTGAATCTAAACCACAGTTAAAGGAAGTTCGAAGGGGCACTTGGTCATGACACTAGACTACGTAGTGTAATGCATGGTGTGCTAATCACTTTCCCTTAAGGGGAAATGTTTAACTTACCCCAGAAATTGACTATGTAATCAAATGTAAGGTCTTCATTGGTCCATGCCCCTCTTTTTACCACGTATCAATTGTAGTTAAGGTTTACTCACTCATAGGGTTAAGCAATCAAGGTGACAAGAATCCCCTAAACATTTTATGCTTAATACTTTCTTCGGGGTTCAACTTCTTACAAGTCTTATCTGATTGCATACCTGTTGTAATCACAGACATCTAGAAATCACAGGAGCATCTCTTTTGTAATCACAGGGAAGGGATATGCTTAGGGAAATGAGAAGAAGAAAGCTCTTGCCGAGCCTTGCGGAAATCCTCTTGGCACTTGGACGAACCAAACTAAAAATCAATTTGGTTATAAGTAGTAAATGTAAATGAAGAGTGGTTTTCTAGGAAATGATAGGACTGATTGAAAAGGGGTTTTCTGGAATAGCTTGAATGATTACAATGACACCTCCTTAAGGATTATATAGTGATTACATGAGTCTCAAAATAGAAGCAGTATCACATCATAATCAAATGAAATCTTAATCAAATCTAATACTAATCAAATCTAAGATTTGATAGTAATCTATTTCAAATTAAAATCTACCTAGATATGAGATGAGATACAGTGTATCTCATCTTACTTTATTACATCACTCAATATTCTCTAAACCTATCTCTAATACCCTCCCGCAATTGCATGATCCTTTGAAGAAGGATCTTGTAATTGTTAAAAATAAAAAAATAGTCCGAGATCATTGAGCTTTGTTGAAAAGTCACCGAAAAATCCAATTGTACATATTGGTGGTCACCGTCAATCTGTGAAATCCATCACTATCGCATCCCACTCATCTTAGAGTCTGTCAGAGTCAGTGGTCCACTAGAGCAAACTGTCATGATTAATTTCTCCCAATAGCACATAAAGAGAAGCCGGCCAGTCGTTTGAAGGAAAAAAGAAGAACTTGAAGGTATTAATGATAGAGAGATTTCAACTAGAATTGGTGATGGCTACAACTTTAGGAAAAAAAAAAAGGTGTTGGCCGGACGGGCGGCAGTGCTGCTCTCCGGAAAATTTATGATCTTGATGTTTGTGTCAAACTACAATAATTAATATTTTCTATGCCGTTTAAAATTGTTATGTGCATTGATTAAGTGAGCAGACAAGTTAAAACTGATATTCGCTTAAAAGTGTTTGTTTTTCACGATTATCCTTTAGAATTATTGAATTCTCCTACGTAAAACTTTTATTTTTACAAACTTTTCTACGTAAGAGTTTTATCAATTGCATAGAACACACTTTTCTAGTTAAAATAGTGTATTTGCATTGTTTAAACACATTTATGAAAGTCTAGATACTGAGTCATTTCGATGAACTCTCATTACGTGTTTTAACTGTCTCTGGAACCCTAACTGGACGATTTTCAAGGACCGGAGGCCGTAGTTAAGCATCAAAGCCCATTACCAAAGACTAAAGAGCCAACAGGCTATACCAAGTAGATGCAGGCCAAGTGTGGGCTAAGTCAAGAGATCACAATTACAAAATGAGGCCTAGGGAGCTGAAGAGTTGATTTCCAAGAAAGAGGACTTGAGTAATAAAGATCACTATACAAGACAAAAGAGAAAAGCTTGGTTAGTTGGTAAAATCTATGGGAGATTGTGTCAAAGACCATGGTTCAAAACACTTTGCCATCATTTTCTCTTCCTTTTCTCTTTTATTTCTCAAAAACCCTAATCTCTCTCTCCTAATCCTATTCGTCCAACCTTAATCATCTTAGCCGTCCATCCTTACTTTTCAAAGCCCTATTTAGTTCAAAATCCTAATCCCATCTCTTTCTCCTAAACCTAGCCACCACCTTCTAGCCTAAATCCTAGCCATCCATTTCACTAAACCTAAATCCTAGCCACCCATTTCACTAACCCTAAAACCCTAATATCTAAGAGATTAGTGGCCACACCTTACTTTCCCACTTTCCATTCTAGCCATTTTTCTTTAGTTAGAAACCTTGGCTAATTCAAAAAGTTTCCAAAATTCTAAATCCTTAGTTCCAAAACCATTCATCCCTCCCCCTCTATATAACTCACGGCCATGTGTGGCCACATTCAATTCAAAAACTTTCTCTCATTCTCACCTCCATCTCTCCTCACATCTCATTGTGGTGACCGTACCACACACCTCTCTTTTCTCTCTACTTATCTCACATCTCACCTCTTCTTGAGTTCTAACCTTACATTCTCTCTCACTTCTCCCTTTGGTGTTCGGTTTACAAAAGCATCTCTTGCATTAGAGAAAGTGGAAGATCACCATGGCAATGCTCCTCTCACTCTTGGATTTACAACTTGTTTCTTACTTTTTAGATGTTCTTGCATTATTTCTAGTGCAAGCTTTGTAAGTGGTATTTTTAATTTTAATGGTAAATTTCTCTTCATCATTATTATTTTATGTTCCTTGTCTTTTATTAATAGGTTTCAAGCTATTTGTTTCATGGTGATTAGTAGATCTTAATACCTCTTCCCAAATTATTATTATTTTTTAAATAAAAAATAAAAAAATTGACTCCATTTTCTCATCTCTCCATCTTTCTCTAAGTATCCCATTTTTTTTCTTTCTTGCACTAACTTAACTAACCCCGAGTGAGGATTCGACATCCGACACACCCTATGCATAATTCATATTTTGCAGGAATTTAAGAATCGGATATTACAAATATTGTTGAAGTAAGGAGATTCTAGACGATGGAAATTCCTACTTTCAAAAACCAACCAAAACAGGAGAAAATAAGGGAGACCGGTCGAACCCCCTCACCACCGGTTGAACAGTGAAGAAAATAATGTATGAGAAAAAATGGCGGAGAAGGGAAACTCCATCGGTTGACCGCCCACGAAGACCGGTTGATCAGCCAACCAATGATCGACCACTCCTCACCACTGGTTAGCCGGCTAACCAGCGATCGATCACTCCTCACAACCGGTCGACCAACCATAAGGGAAATTTCCTAGAAACCTTCTATTTTGGTTTTTCCGAGAATTAGTAAATGTTTAAGACTCCTAAATCTATAAATAGACTATTAACTCGTGGGTTTGGGGTTTCCAAACATTCTAAGAGCATTAGAAATCTCAGAGAGAGTCTAAGCTAGAGTTTTTCTTGGGGAAGGAGAAAAGCTTAGAGATCGAGATCCAAAAGCATTCGCATACGATTAATCATCGGGGAGTGATGGTAAAAGGTTTGATATACTTGTTGGCCACATAAGTCACCATCTTACCTGAAACCAATTGGTGTTAGGAAGGGCTTCATCTTTGTACTTAAACTTGTGTTCGTGGCGGTTAGTCCAGAGCCCTAAGGTGAGTTGCGGTCCCGTAACCAACAATACTGTCTTGTTAATGATCACTCTATGATAATGACAATTATTGATTAAGATATGATTAAGCATGCATTAAAATTGATAAGTATGATTGAATGGTATAATTTTGCATGATTTCAAGAGTATATGATTCAAAATCGGAATGGATTAACAAATGTGTATGATGATATGTTATTGATTTTATGAATTGTAATTGAAGATGATTATAAGAATTGATATATGATGATGTGGTGATTTTAGGGTTGAATACACATGTAATTGAATATGGAGGAAGGGATGCATGATGGGTGGTGATTGAATTGATGATAATTATTGTGCGATAACATGATGAATTGTGTTAAATATGATGTATTGTATTACCATACATGAATGATAAAATATTATGGTATGATTCTCACATGATAAATTATGAGTATCTATGCATGTATGATGATTGATTTTTTCGCGACCCAAAATACCCCTTAGAAGTTATGGGACTTTGGCTCGTGACTTATACTTCAAACCATTCTACAAGAGAATTTAAGGCAATGCTAAAAGTGGAAGCTAAAAGTTTCTTAATAATACTTAGCAGTTGTGAGCATGAGATTTTCCAACCCACTTTCACAATTATATGTTTTGACTTGAGTCGCCACCTATTCATTCTTAGGGATAGGTCCCGGGTATTTGTTTGTTTGGATAAGGCAAATGGTCTAATCAGAGTTAGGGTAAGTGGTTCGATTAAGCCCTGAGGAAGGTGTTAGGCACCCCAAGACCTCCGTTTTATAACGGTTACCTACTCCCTAAACTTAAGCCAATTATAATCTCAAAGTTTAATTAAAATGTCCAAAGTTTTTAAGTGAGTGCTAATCCAAGAAAAATAGAAAGCTAGATGGCTAGGGTCGAACCCGAGTTGAGTTGCCTACGTACTCACATGGTGAGATCAGACCGAGCGTAGTTCTGGCACATGAGCCCGTGCCGAGGCTAGGGGGGAGTGTGTGTGTGCATAGGATAGTCAAAGGGTCTAGCCTAGAAGACTATGGTTTAGTTGACCGGGGAGGTCAAGTGCACAAGTGTTAAGTCTAACCGCGGTTAGAGGGTATTTATCCATGGTTAGATGAGCTAACCAAAGCTAAGGAGGTCCTACAAGTCTCTTTTTGGTCTTTTTGTATTTTTTATATTTTTTGAGATTTTTGGGGATATTTGAATGTTTTTTATATTTTGGTTATATTTGAATGTTTTTGGTGTTTTGAGATTTTATCATGTTTTTGGTATTTTGAGATTTTATCATGTTTTTGAATTTTCATATAGGTAAGGTTTTGACAAACTTAACTAAAGTCAAATTTAGTCCAAGAGTTTGGCTAAAAGATTATAGTTTAAGACATAAAGAGGGATGTGTCTTATGAATAGTAAATGGTCTATTACCAACACCTATTTTGTTGGATTGAGGTTGATAATAGATCAAATACCATTGTCTTTAGTATGAAACATTTTTAAGAATGTCCTCTTTAAGTCCTTACACCATCATTTATCTTAAGTCCTTAAACCATCACCTACCCATTCAACATAGAACATGAAGGAAAAATAAAGAAATAAAAGAAAATGAAAACTCATCCTCTCCCTTTTAAGGTGGTTCATTTACACCATTATTAATGATGTAATATTGCTCTAAAGAATGTTAGGGAGGGGATGAGCTTTCACAAAAAATTCTAGAAAGAGGACTAGAATCTCAAAAGAAAACAAAATGAAAAAGAGAGGTATAGCTTTAGCTTCCACTCTCTATGGGCCTACCCATATCCACACTTGTGGGTACATAAAAAAGATGAAAATATGTACATGGAAAGGAAAAGAAAAAAGGAGCATCTCCTTGCCTTTGATATGGGGTCCCTCTACACCATTAGATTGGTGTAGAGAGGCCCAACTATGCTTGAGAAATGAGAGATCAAGAAGAGAGAACCAAATAAAAAAAAAGATAAAAAGGAAGAGAAAATGAAAGAAGGAGTGCCTACTCCTCCAAGAATTCTCCTTCAATGCTCCAAGGGGTAGGGTTTTAGAATCCACAAAGGAAGAGAGTTTGTGAAGAACTCTAAGCATTTAGTCTTAGAATTCTTTACAAACTCTAAACCTTAGTTTCTTCTCCCTTCTTCAAACTCAAGAGAAACACAAGTGGGTGGGAACCTTCTAGGAGTCTTGAGGGATGGATCTAAGGGGCTAAGGGATTGATATTTATAGGAAAACTAAGAGGTTGGGTTGTGTCTTTTACATGAGGGATAAAAGGAGCTAGTGGGTAAAGACTTGAGTGTTGTAAGGTGAGTTGATAGATTGAGTGTTGTAAGGAGTGTAAGAGAGTTGATGGTTGAGTATTGTAAGGGGTGTAAGAGAGGTGTAAGAGAGTTGGTGGGTTGAGTGAACTATGAGTTATATGGGTATGGGTTGGTGTAAGAGAGGTGTAAGAGAGTTGGTGGGTTGAGTGAACTATGGGTTATATGGGTATGGGTTGTAGGATATAGGGTAGGTGGATATGGATATATGGATTAGGTCTTATGAATCATGGGTTATTAGTAGATGGGTCATGGGTTATGATTATTGGATTTTGACTATGACATTTGGGCTTGGGCTATGGAAATAGGCTTTGGCTTAGGCAATTGGGTGATTGGATATTTGGGCTTGACTACTTGGGTTGGGTAATGAAATTAGGTAATTGGGTTTGATTGAGTTGTTTAGGTATAAGTTTGGTCAAATGGGCTTGGGCCTTGGATATACCTAGGGCTTATTAGGGTTAGGCTAGGGCTACCTAGGGTTTGGGTTTAGGACTACCTAGGGTTAAGCTTAGGTTAACTAGGGTCTTAACTAGGGTTTAGTCCTATGGTTAAGGGTTTACCTAGGGTTTGGTTTGGACCATGCCTAAATTAATTAACCACGGTTAAGGGGTGTAAAAATAGGGTGCTGACAGCAGTATTCCAAGCTCAACACAAACAAGTACGATAACATTTTGACAAAGAAACAATCATAAGTGGACACCCCCACTTTAAAACAAGTCAATGAGTACAATATTTACTAACACTCCATCGCCCTCTCCACAGTAATCAAGATAAGGCCACTTGTCGAAGCCCTTATCCTCCCCCAGATGTTCTTCCTCAAGAGCTTCTTCAATGTACTCCTCCACTACCCATGGAGCTGGAGCACAAATGTCGAAAGGTGGATCTGCCGACAATAACAGTTCGGCTGAGCATTGAAGGCTCAACGTATACTAACTACGTACTAAATAATGATGTTATAACAATAACAGGATTTTATATGCAATTCATGTATCTCAATTAGCTAAACACATGCATACTTCAATTCAGAATGTGGAGAAATCATAAGTTTGATATCAATGTGCAACTTTTCAAAACTATATACTTTACTTTACTTTCTTCGAAAATCATATGTTTTTTTACTATGTTCTTCCTGTATTTTACTTTCCAATTATCATCTTCCATTTCTTTACTTAACTTAACCGAGTTGATCATTTTTACTTGAGATCAGATAACTAGTAGCTATACCTAGTCTAAGCATACTATATCCTCCCAATAACATCCTTGTTCATTCATTTACTTGGGATAAGATGAATATTGGTTGTACCTGGTCTAAGCACCTAACATCCTCCCATTAACATCTTTTCCTTTGTTTTATTTGAGATCAGGTGACTAGTGGTTGTACCAAGTCTAAGCACACCATCACCCTTCCAATATCATTTCTTCTTCAATATTTTACTTGGAATCAGATGACTAGTAGCTGTATCTGGTCTAAGCACACTAACATCCTTCCAATAGCATATTCTTATTATATTTTACTTGAGATCAGATGACTAGTGGTTGTACCTGGTCTAAGCATACTATCATCCTCCCAATAACATCTTTTCTTTCTTTCATCTTCTTTACTTTACTTTTCGGATAGATGTACTTAGACAAAAACCTCGATAATGCAATTTCAAGTGCTCATATAACATTTGTGAGTGACATAAAGGCAATAAGCCTTCAATAACATGACACATGCAATTCAATTCTAAATTCATAATTCTAAACATGCTCATATGTAGTTTAAATAAATAATTCCATATTTTTAACATGGTCTTTATCAAAAATCAATGCATCATATATTCCCTTTCATCAAGAAATCACCACATTAACAATTCAATGAAGCATACATAAGAGCTTTGCATTAAACACATTATCTTCATAATTTATTTAAATAAGGGATACTTCTAGATCATTTAATAGAGCTTAACTACTTCGACTCATCCTCAATATGCTTTCATTTTCATTTCTCATGAGGAAATCACAATAAGATTGAACAATGAAGGATAATCTTCAATACATCAAAGAACAACATGTTTTTCATCTCAATTTAAGTTAAGGAATTACAACAACACTATTTAGTAGAGAGTATCGACCTTCCAAGATCGAATCCCTTCGATCTAGTGCTTTGGAATGGCTTGAAGAGTGGAATCCAAGATTTTCCTTCCTTCTTCAAGCTTGCTCTCTTGAAAACTTAAGGTTTTCTCCTCTCCTTTTGCCAAATTGGGTGAAAATGCCTTAGAATATTCTAAACCCTCCAATTAGATATTGTATTTATAGTCCAAGGATTTAAAACCCAAAAAATATGGACTTAGCTCAATTAAAAAAAAATTTGTTTCACGATAATTCATTCGAACGAAAGTTAAGCCTATCAAACGGAAATGGGACAATTTTCTGCCTTCGTTTGAATGAATGAGAATTTTGTTCGAATGGAAGTCCCAAAGTTTCTTTTATTCAATTTTAGTTTCTTTTGTTCTGACCTTTATACTTTTTTAACCATTCTAAGATACAACTAAGATAATTTAATCATCAAGACCATTCATAACCATTGAGCATGACCTATAATTTAATGTTGACCATTTTACCCTTGATGTATAGATCTACATGGATGAAATCCGGGTCTCTACAGAATTTCAGATAGGCAAATAGTTAGAGAATGATCTTTTAATCTATATTCGTGGTATAGGATGCTATGATGGGGTTTCGATGCTGAGGAATTGAAATTTAAGAGAGAACCTAAATGAAAGTTAATCATGACACTCAAACACAAGTTCACCGCATGGTAAGTCTACACAAGTACATGCACATGTCAAGTTTGCAAAAGTCATACATCTGGTACGATATTCATGCATCTGGTACAAACTAACATGCTTTTGGCATGAACTGACATGCATTTAGTAAGAATTGACATGGATATGCATAAGTTTTACAAGTCTATAGAAGTTATGAGTCCGAACATGCCATTAATGATGATTTGATATGCTCGCCTGTTTTTTGCACTCTAATCATGTAAATTATGATATGTATGATAAGCTTGATAATGCATGATATTATATATTGGTAGCTCGACTTTATATTCATCGAGCGTGTCATTGCTCAATCAAACTTTTGATGTCGACAGGTTTAGGTTTGGAACAATTTACAGAACTTTGGGTTGAGGAAGAGTACTTCGAGGAGCCCGAAGGTGATTATTGGGAAGGAAAGATAGATATGGATCATTCCTTATCCATTCGTCCATTAATATTTTTTTTGGTTTAAGATGTTGTAATAAGATATTTTAAGATGGATGTTGCTTAGATTTAAATTTCAAGGATCGAGATCATGATGGATGATCCAGATTATTATGTTAAACTTATGGGTTATTCTTAATTGATGTTTGATACCAACATAGGTGGTATCATGAGTTGGTCACATATTGATGGATGATGGTTTATTCTGACTATCGAATGCATTTTTTATGATTATTGAAGAGAAATTTTCAGGTTCTCATTTTGGTATGCCTTTTATACTGTTAAGATAAGTACTATACATAAGTCTCATAGGTCCAAAGTTTTATTTGACTAAGATAAGATTTTGGGCGCGACACTAGTCCTTGGCTTGAAGACCTTTGGGACACCCTTTATTACAAAAAAAAAAAGAAAGAATATGCACCACCCAGTCAATTATCACTTGAGAGATATTATTATAGCTACCCAGCTACAAGCTTGGGATAGTGAGTGTCTTGATTACCCGACAATGCAACACACTAACACTACCTTTATGTTTGATAGTTGGATTAAGAGAGGTTTAGTAGGCACAAATATCATCATCGTCACATATTGGACAATTCCAAGAACCAAAACATGGAGCTTTGGTTTCTTGATGCAAAATAAGTAAATATCGAACCTTTGGGCTGAAGAAACTGTTCGGAAAATTCCATTAATATAGAGAATTTTTCTACATACATAGCATAGGTGTAACCCATCACAACCAAATACATAGAACTACTAGGATATACTACATGAACTTAATAACCGAAACTTCTTCTCACACTGCATAGCGATCGATGAGGAATGAAGCAATGATTTCTTTGGTCCGACCAGATGAGTTAGTAAATCCATCTTCATACATATACATGAGTTCTGACATTCGCGCAAGGTTTACAATTGGTATAAGTAGAGGAAAGGGTACAGGTGTTGGTGCTAAGCACTCTTTATTTATGTCCTTCCATGTCATTGCCACCATTTTTTGAAGCTTTTCGCATGCCTCCTCCTCTGCGACATCGTACTCCTTCATGTAGCATTGGACACTCGAAGAAACATGCCCTCTCTTTTGCTCAAACTTCAAATGTTAGAAACACAGAATATATTTTAAGATTGTATTAAAAATTCATAAAACAAAGAAGGGGAGTGCTAGCGTCACTGGTCCCACATGCACTCCCTCCCCAACAAGTGACAAATGGCGCGAGTGAAGCTAGCAACATCCAATAAAAAGATACAAGGAGAATTTGAGTTATAGTTGCTCTATAATTTTGTGTCAATGACTCCATGTGTGTGTCTGTAATCCCAAGATGATCTAACTTGATTGGCCATACCTTGTTCGATTTGATGTCATCCATGAGTCGACCAATTATACATGATGATCTACTAAGCTTAGGCAGAGACGTCACCCAGTCAAAGGCTTCCTTAGTTGCAATTTTCCCCATGCCTATGTATGCGATCACGTTGAACAAAGATAAAACACTGCTAACCATTGAAATTTGTAAGTATTCTTCGAGTTTCGGCACATATCCATTGTTAAACCACTGGGCTTCATCAAAGTAGGCTCTAACCAAATTTTTCAACTGTATGAAAGAAAATTAGAGAGCCAGGTTATTGACAAAAGTTGTAGTTTATCTTAAACTTATTGTAACTGAAGTAGTTAATATATAGTACTGGAGTTGTGTCATACTTCTTGTTTTAAGTAGCAGAATTGAAGAAAATTTTCTTCTTTATTCATCTCAGCTTCAATTTCATTGAAAAGATTCTCAATTTCATGAAAGCACACTTTCATATATTCGGGTAGTTGATCTATTACTCCATGATCCCACCTGAAAATTCAGTACCCGAATCACATCTTTAGAACTAAATCTTTGTGCAAATTTACGGACGTTTTAAAGACAAGTGGATCAAGATAGATTTTCAAGAATTGTACCCTTGGATTGCTTCATTAAATAGTTGTAGTTCCTCTGGTGACCCATAAAGATCATAGATATCATCGATTATTGTTGCAATGGATATTATTTTACCAATTAATATTCTACCCAGTGCGTATTGTGGTTCAAAATACACCCCAATACCCCAAAAGTAACACTCCACCAATCGATCTCGAGCAAACGGAAGCTTTGTGGTTATATCAATATCTTTCCACCACCTGAAGAGCACACATCATAGATATAACTAGTGTCTTCAAATAGATATAATTTTTAGAAATAGTGTAAAACTTACTTTGAAAGGTCCCGTATCTCTCTCCGGTGTACCAACTGTAATTGATTAAAATCCAACTTTGCAAACTCTAGGAGAATTTCCATTCGGGTTTTCTCTTCTTGGTAGACAGAAATGTAATGCTTTGTCTCTATCCTATGAACGCGCTTGTGGAGAGGTAGCTCTAGGGCATGTCCTACTTGCGCTGCAAGAGAAGAGGTTAGATGGTTCATCATGGTCTTCAGGTGTGTGCTAGTGAAAACTAGGGCTTCATCCAATATATCTTCTCCTCGTACGCTGAGATGCGAGGCTTCATATAAACTTAGCATGCCTTGCAGGTCACTAGTCAAGTTTGCCTTGAACCTACCCGTCTTGTCCTTGAACTTGCTAAATACATCTGTTTGATCATCACACCAACGTTAGTAATATGAAGCTAGTGTCATGGGGTGCTTTTATAGGGCATAACAAGATAAGAGGCAAGGAGAGAGACTACCAGCTGATACATTATAACCCTGTTGTCTCAATAGTCGAAATCGGAGAGCAATGTCATAGAGATTATCATCATTTGCGTCAATCTGAGCATCATATATCATCCGTTGTAACGCCTCTCCAATTTCTTTCTCGAAGTGATATGCAATGCCAAGACGTTGGAGCGTATCGATCAAATTTATTTCCTCCATAGGCTCGTTGGAAGCAAGGTTTAGCTTCCTATTCACTTCTTTCTTCAGTTCTTCGATCCGCTGTTGGACACCTACATTAGGAACCTGCATGGGAATAGATTTACTAAGTTTAGTAAATATATAAACTATAAAGTATCTTATTAAATTGCTTATAAATGATATATGATGTCTTAATTTTTTGAGTGCAAAGTCTCAAAAAAGGCAAAAAAAAAAATAGAACTTTGATCAAAATGTTGAAATTTCACAAAATTTTGTTCAAATAACTGAAGTCTCGGGAGCTTTGAACTTTGCCGGTTATACTCAGCCATGTGACTTACCAAGTCCTCTGGAGAAGAGGCCAAGAAGTGATCACCCCAAACACTAGGATGATAATCGGCCGACCGGCGAATGATCTCCCGATCTCCGGTTTTGGATGAGGGAGCTGTTGAAGAGTTAACTTCTGCCATATTTAGGAAGGTGTGGGAAATCTTGAATGAATAACTAGAGCGACTGGGGCTATTTATGGACAAGAGTCACAACCATTATTGCAACCATTATTGCTGACATGTAAATATTACGTAAGTATGTTCCTATGTTGATCAAAGAAGGCAGCAGCCGAGGGGTTCAATGATCTGTCATTTTCGTATTGTAAAAATAATAAAAATCAGAGAGTCAAATAGGCACCTATTCCTCTTCAGTTGTAACCGGTTTTGCCAAAACCGGTTACACCCCTGAGGTGGCCACGTCCCTTTTCCCACCTGTTAACTATGGTTAATGTTCACTCACCCCTAATATTCACCCACCTTTCCTTGGTTTTTATAAAAAATATTAAAAAAATTTGTTAACCGTGGTTACAATTTACCAACTCTTAGGGTTAATTTACTGTAAATATTTTTTTTAAAAACCAAATATAGGTGGGTGAATTGTAGTACTAGGTGAATCTTAACCATAATTATTAAGAGGTGTAAAAAGAGACATGTGGTGACTACATGGGAGTAACCCCTTTTGTCAAAAACCGGTTACAACTGGAAAAGACCACCAGTCGATCAAATATTGGAGGTGGCCGCCCCCTTTGTGATTCATTTGACAAGACTTCAACCGAAGCTCAGTGCCAGTTCTATAATTATGGAAAGACTACAAAAAAAAATGGATCCTTATATCACTTTATGTTTGAGAAATTTTCTCCGAAAAATGAGAAAAAAATTAATTTTTGAGAAATATTTTTTTTTTCACAACATTTCCCTTCAAACAATCAAAGCCTAACTGATATTTTGTTTAATTTCAGTTTGTTGAAGATATGGAACATGAACAAGTATACCGGAGTCATCGGCGTGTATAACTGCCAAGGTGCAGCATGGAGCAACACAGAAAGGAAGAACATGTTCCACCCACCTATATTAGGTTTTTATAAAATGTATTAAAAAAATTTGTTAACCGTGGTTACAATTTACCAACTCTTAGGGTTAATTTACTGTAAATATTTTTTCTAAAAACCAAATATAGTTGGGTGAATCAGTGCTAGGCAATTATTAAGAGGTGTAAAAAGAGACATGTGGTGACTACATGGGAGTAACCCCTTTTGTCAAAAACCGGTTACAACTGGAAAAGATCACCAGTCGATCAAATATTGGAGGTGGCCGCCCCCTTTGTGATTCATTTGACAAGACTTCAACCGAAGCTCAGTGCCAGTTCTTTAATTAAAAAAAAATGATGATATAGTATTGATTACTATAATCAGTTTGAGTTCCATCAATAAACACAATATCTAGACATTGTAGTGGCATTTGAACTACTGTTGGTCATTTTGATTTATTTTTTTCCCTGTAATGGTGACTGGTATGGCTAGTGCAGGCTATACAGGAGCGCCACGAGAACTCACTACTGAAATCAGAAATGGATAAACTCCGGGATGAGAACCGGGCCATGAGGGAGACCATTAAGAAGGCATCTTGTCCCAATTGTGGCTTTGCTACCTCTAGCAGAGATGCAACAATGACAACTGAAGAACAGCAAATACGGATTGAAAATGCGAGACTCAAAGCTGAGGTTGGTAAATTCCATTTTCCATTTACCTTAGTGAAGGATTGCATTTCTTAAAAAACTTGCATTTCATCATGTAGATCGAAAAATTGCGCGCAACCATCGGAAAATACCCTACTGGGTCTGCATCACCAAGCTCCTCATGCTCGGCGGGGAATGATCAGGAGAATAGAAGTTCCTTAGAATATTACACGGGAATTTTCGGGCTTGAGAAATCGAGAATTTTGGAGTTAGTTAACCAAGCCATGGAAGAGCTCACAAAGATGGCCACTGCAGGTGAACCATTATGGGTCAGAAGTCTTGAGACCGGTCGTGAAATACTTAATTATGGGTCAGAAGACTTGATAAAGCCCCCAAGATTTGCATCCTACTGGGCCATACCAGTCACCATTACAGGGAAAAAAATAAATCAAAATGACCAACAGTAGTTCAAATGCCACTACAATGTCTAGATATTGTGTTTACTGATGGAACTCAAACTGATTATAGTACTCAATACTATATCATCATTTTTTTTTTAATTAAAGAACTGGCACTGAGCTTCGGTTGAAGTCTTGTCAAATGAATCACAAAGGGGGCGGCCACCTCCAATATTTGATCGACTGGTGGTCTTTTCCAGTTGTAACCGGTTTTTGACAAAAGGGATTACTCCCATGTAGTCACCACATGTCTCTTTTTACACCTCTTAATAATTGCCTAGCATTACGATTCACCCACCTATATTTGGTTTTTAGAAAAACTATTTTCAGTAAATTAACCTTAAGAGTTGGTAAATTGTAACCACGGTTAACAAATTTACCAACTCAGGACATGTAAATTAACCCTAAGAGTTGGTAAATTGTAACCACGGTTAACAAATTAACCCTGGACAAGGCGAAGCTGAACATCATCAGCAGCAAACTGAGAATCAGTTAAATTTTGTCCCCGAAGACCTCTCATAAGTATTGCTACATCCTCATTTTCCTCCATCTTAGCTCTCACTCTTTTAATCTCCTGTGAAACATCCCCAATTTTCTGCCATTTCCCAAAACCAAAACAACTGTAAATCCAGAAACAGCAAGAACTATTCAAGATTGAGACCTGTATCCGATGCAGATCAATTACCGAATGTCCTCATTACAACAAAAATTGACTCGCCTACATCCGGCGAAAACACCACTACAGCACCGGAAAAACCCATTCCGGTGCCGGGAACTTACGTCCTCCAAATCCCCAAGGACCAAGTTTACCGTCTCCCACCGCCGGAGCCGGGAAAAACGCCGGAGCGGCTGTTGCTGTTGCTGTTGCCTCTGTTGTCTCCCCAAGGATCAAGGTTTGAAATTTTGTTCGCATTCGTTCCTACCCTCCTGAAATTGAAATGAATAAGATTTCGGATTTGCAAATTTCTGTAGATGTTTTGAAAATTTTCAAAATATACCGAATTGCTTATTGAAATTTCACAAAATTTGAATTTGTTTTAAAAAATAAAATAATAATATTTATATAAAATATTAAATTTTAATAAAATGTTATTTGGATTGAAATTTCCTAAAATTTTGATTGAAAATTTGTAAAAGTACTAATTTTAGCAAAATTTTAAAAATAAATACTTCCAAATTGAACCAAGAAATCAGAATTTTTGAAATTTCATTTCAGGTTGAGGAACGAATTTATCAATAGAAACACGATTTCAAACCTTACTATGAATCTACTTAGGTAGATATCTGATGTCTTAGTAATTAAAAAAAATTAGAGATTAATTTTAGGCAAAGGCAAAGCTTTGCTTCACGCTTTGAAGCCGAGTTTTTTTTAAGTATATGGTGATGACACTTTTACAATTATAAAGAAGGAGGATTTTGTAAAATACTTTTATTTCATAATTACAAGATTACCACTACCGTATCTCAAAAAAACTGAGCTCTGTTTGTAATAGTCGATATCTATACAGATTTCAGACTAAGTTCCATGGTTTTGACAACAACAATTTTAACTTTTAACCAACAATTAACGGCATCATAGAGAGTTTAGGCTTGTATTCTCTTTAAATTTCAGTGTAAGTGAGAATTTGTAAGGGGTTCCTTTGGAAGCAAAATCTTATTTCTTGATTTATTTATTTTTCGATTTAAATGAGTCAAATACAAATCGTATTATTTAGAAATTGTTATCATCATGTTTCTTGAATTTTCTATTTTTTTAAAAATTATTTATGAAGATATCAATTATAGGATGAGGCCACCTAGAATTCAGCATCATCCTACATTCGTTCGGCTACAAGAAATGATCAGCAAGAAATTATTTTAACGGTTTAATTGTCAAGAAAATATGTTAAAATAGTGAGGAAAATTAGAGAAAAATGCCACTACCAATCGTATTAAAGAAATCAAAATTTTATTTTATTCTCACTTATTTTACACATTTTTTTGACAACTAAACAAGGTTAAGAAAAAAATTCGCCATCTTATAGGGGGGAAAAATTGAGTCAGTTTGTGATTGACTTTTTTTTACTATGACAAAAAAAAAACCCAAATATTAGATTATTCTATCACCCTTTAGTGAATAATAAGAATATTAAAGTCATTTCAAATTTATTAACTTCAATCCTTTTAGATATGGCTGGTTCCCTCAACTATCTTTTCATTTTTTTTCTCTCATTCTCTTAGTATTTTCAACCACCACCTAGAAAGCACGGATACTTCAAATAAGTCCTCATACATGCATCGGATACAGATACGCCTTTCCGAATGGTAAGAACTTACTGAATCCAAAGACATTGAGCTTATAATTATGAATAGTTCTTGCTGTTTCTGGATTTTACTTACAACACGTGTAAGCATGAAACGACGTGCATCACTCACCATACTGATGCGAACGCGCATTGGTAGGCTTGGAGTTGTAGGGAAACGGGTTGAAAATGCAAACCCGGCCACATAACCGGTTTAAAAAATTGGACGGTCAGGCTAGGTGGAGCTATCCAAGTCCAGCCCCAAGTGTAAAGTATTTGAACCCGAACCCAAACCCAAACCCAAACCAAATAGGACAAGTAGCTGCTCGAAGCCTTGCTAAACCTTATAAATCTTAATGTCATAGTGCCTTTCAAATCTTTTAGCCATTATTCTACTGCAATAATTTTTGCTAAGAAGAATGCACATGTTGTGACATTTTTTTTTTGGTAACGAGGGTGTCCGGGCCTCTTAACCCACCTGACTAATTCCCACCGGTCATGCAAACCCCCTCACTCTACACAAGCTAGAAAGCCGGGATAAATCTCTGAGGGTGGCCAATAAGGGGAAGGGACTTGAACTCAAAACCTCCGCTTCTTGAGGCGTGCTCTTGGCCACCAACCCAACCCCTACCCAGAAGGTAATGAGTTACTCCTACAACATGTCTTTGTACAATGTTCAAGGCTCTAGGCTGAGTAGCATGAGCAACTTTGAATGTTATGAGTCCAAACAATGGATTCAGTAAGTTCTTACCAATAACCACAGCTGCTGAATGGAGAAACATTACACTGAAAGCCAATGGCAGTTCAATAATTATGGAATGACCAATGCGAGAACTGCCATCAATTACGGAATGTCCCATTTCAATGGCAGCAGCCTTTGCCGCATCACAATGCAAAGCTCAATGGCAGTTCAATAATTATGGAATCTTCTCTCTTAATTAGAGAACTGTCATCAATTTAATAGAAAAGGGGTGCTAGCTTCAATGCGCTCATATTAAAGGTTTGGTAATACTAATCAAAATAGGTAGAGTTTATTTAAAAATTATGCTTAGTTGGACATTAGATTGTTAAGTTGAAAGTTAATTATATGTGTACATTTTTTTAAAGTAGAGGTTTTACCTCTTATTAAAATAGTGCCTCATAACTATTTTTTTAATAAGAAGTAAAACCATAAAAATGTTCTAACAAAAAAAAAAAATTATAGATATCTAATTAACCTTCAACTTAACAATCTAAAATCCAACTAAATACAATTTTTAAATAAGCTCTACCTATTAAGATTAGTGTTACCAAACACCACTTAAGACTCAAAGATTAATCTTGCTTTTATATTATAAATTAATTACGAGTCATTTTTTTTGTGCATCCTAGTAATAAGTACAATTTGCAAAGGAAAAATTTATTTTGAGTGTTTTTTTATCAATATACCCCTATTGTATAGGTGGCTCCCTAGCCAGAGAACACAAACTGATACGGCCAGAAGTTAGTTGGGGCATTGGAGCTCTTTCAACTCATACCCAAGGGGATTGGATCCCCTCACCTCCCTCCACTGAAGGCCACATCCCTACCATTCACGCAAGAGGTGGGAGTGTACACAAACTATACTCATTAGTTACATATCAAAACATGTCTTATCTTAGAATAAAATAAGTGTTGTATATGATTTGGGTAACACAATGTATCAACAATCACAATTTACTATATTTAGTAGATTAGGATTATCTTTACAAGTTAGGACTCTTGGATTATCTATTTAAACCTTCTATATGATCATTGGAATTCATCCAAGTATTCAATACAATTTGTTTCTATCATGGTATTAGAGTTGTCGATCCTTTGGTGACCCCTTAACTCTCATTTTCTCTTTTCGGTGATTGTGCCGCCACCGCCCCGCTAAGTGTCAAACCTTTTTTTAAATAAAATTCATGTCATCCTCCATACCTCTACAACCCTCAATTCTCACACTCACACCTCACAGTCTCCATTTTTTTTTATCTATTGAAACCTTTCAAAAGAGAATTTATCTTTAAATTGCTAAATCATATTCATGTGCTTTTGGGAGAAGATCATTACAACCTGATCCAATAGGCCATCGATTTCAATAGACTCATAAAAATGAGCGGGATGCGATAGAAATAGACTTCACATAATGATAGAAACTAACTTTCTTGAATATTGAGATGGATTAAAATGACCATATAGAGGGTTTAAATTGATAATCAAATACTCCTAACTTGGAGAGATAATCCTATTCTACTAAAAGATAGTAATCCAAGATTGTGATTGCAATGAGATATACTTATGATCCAATGCATCTCTTCTTACATTTATTTCCCTTTTCCATCCATGTTAACGTCAATACTAATGACACACTAACGGCAAGGACATATTTCATTTCCAGAGTTAACAGTTCTCTTTGAGACGGGTCATAGCATGAAAGAATCCAAAGTCTTATTCCATATATTAACACTACTTTTGACATGTGGGGGGACCTAGTTTGGTAGCAGGCTTAGGGAAAACTGTAAAAGAAAGGTCTTTTTCTCTATTTTTCTTGGTAAAATTGCGGTTAGTATAATGTAGAGTAGATGAAAAATAATCATTAGAAGCAAGGTGGTCCTGACCATTTTAAGTGGATATGTGGTTAATTAACCGTAGAACATTAACCATAAAAGGTGTGCACATGGGTATGTGGCTAACGTTTGTCATGGACACTTGGGACTAGAGGTCTCTTTACCAGTTGCTACTGGAGAAGATCCCATATATTTATTTTATAGCTATGGAATTTTGAGTTATGTGTAAATCCTGAATATGGAGAACACTTAAATCCAAATTTTGAGCCAAAATAGAAACTGGTAATCTATAAAAAAAAAAAATGAAAACCCTTTAATTTTATCTAGTTATTCATGTAGCTATATTTATCAAAACTCTAACAAAAAGCTATAGTTATTTATCAAAACTCAGACAAAAGCTATAGTTATTTCTATATTATCAATATTGATCACTCTGAGAGATTTAATTGTAAAAATTCCACTCCCCATTACTAACCACTACCTGATGATTGTTACTATCAGTAGTTAAATGACATCATCAGCAAAAAAGAAGATGATCTGATTGTAGCTAACCAACTACAAACTTGGGATAGTGAGTGTCTTGACCTCTCGGTCAAAGATCATTGACGAGATATAATCATAGCAACATTGTCTGGTAGCCATAACATGGTGAGTGCCCTGACCACCCCATAATGTGATACTACCTTTATGTTTGATAGTTGGATTCAGAGAAAGGTTTAGTTGGCACAGCCATCATCATTGTCACTCCAAGGATGATTCCAAGAACAAGAGAATGGAACATTCTTGATGCAAATTAGGCATATATATAATGATCCTTGGGATTAAGAAACCACTGGAAAAATTCCTTTTAATATATAGAATTTTCTCACATACGTAACATAGGTGGTACCCATCACCAGATGCATGGAAATATTGATAAATACTACATGAACTTAATAACTGAATTCTCTTCTCATACGACAAAGCAATCGACGAGCAATGAAGCAATGTTTTCTTTTGTTAGACCATGACTCAGTATTTCCATCTTCTCATATATGTAGGGGAGTTCTGACAATCATCCAAGGTTAATGATTGACATAAGAAGAGGAAATGGTATAGATGTTGGTGCTAAGCACTCATTATTTATATCCTTCCATGCCATTTCACCATTTTTTTGAAGCTTTTCGCATGCCTCCTCCTCTGAGACCTCGTACTCCTTCATGTAGCATTGGACAATTGAAGCAACATGCTCTCTCTTTTGCCCAACCTTCAAATGTTAGAAACATATTTTTAAAATAGAGAGGGGGAGTGCTAGCGTCATTGGCCCCACAGGCACTCGCCTCCCAAGGGGCAACAGATGACACAAGTGAAGCTAGCAAAATCCAATAAGAAGGGACAAGGGGATTTGAGTTATAGTTGCTCTATAATTTTTTTGTCAATGACTCCATATGGGTGTTTGTAGTCCTCCCAAGGTGATCTATAAGATATAGTCATATTAAGGAGATCTATAAAATATAGTCATCCTAAGGAGATTTATAAAGTTTAGGCAGTCAATGTTCTAACCATCTACACTCCCTCGTAGTTATAGTGGTAGAATGTGTGTAGACTCAAATTCTGTGTCCTTGGATTAAGTGTGGGGGTTGACATGCCCACTTACTAACTATAATAGATACTAATTAACCAAACTAATTGGGGTTGCAGCCTCCGTGTGACTTGTACCAAAAAAAATAATGATCTAACTATCAGTTAATGTTATTTCATTTGGAGAACTAGAAACTAAAAGATGTAGCAAGCTCTGTGGCTAATGGCCATCTAATAGACGATATGACACTTAAAACAATCTTCCAAAGTAGAGCTGCATTTAAATTGATTGGCCATATCTTGTTTGATTTGATGTCATCCATGAGTCGAAAGTGCTCATAAGAATCAGTGTTTCCTTACATTTAATAGATGGAATCGAATAGGAAGAGTTGAAAAAGAATCGGGGGTAGGATGAGTACCCCCAAAGATGGATCCGAATAGGGAGTTTATTGCGTTGTTGGAGGCAGAGTAAGAAGAGAAATGTGGTCATTTGTAACGTGTGTGAGAGGGAGGGCAATGAGAGAGGTCTATCTTGCACTGGAAATGTCTATTAAGGGAAGTTTATGAAAAGGTAAGAGGTCTAATTCATTGCTCTGGACACGTCTGAGAGAGGATCACTGTACAAAAATTTATGTGGCTTCACAGAATAAAAGAAGTCTTATGTGTGATCAAAACAGATGCAAACATGGCGTCTATAGGAACCGTATAACTGTGTTATGCAGTAGTAGATAGATAGGTATATATAGATATGCCACGTAGTAGTATAAATAGAAGTCCTACTACGTAACTATGTTATGTAGTAGTAGTATAGATAGTGTGGGCACACAAGATCTGTGTACCCACAAATCGAACTCCACTCGTATCTAGATTAGGTATTTTTATTTTCCAAATTATGAAAAATTCTGAGTTACTATTTTCTCGTGTTACGTAATCATGTCTACTCGCTATCAAGATTAGATTTTAGATCATACCCTTTTTAATCCTAATTTCATACAATAAGAGAAAACATAAATCAAAGTGTGCTACTGGACTGATCGAAAGGACCCAAACAATGTAGCTTATAGAGAAGTAGTCAAATCCTCTACAGTGATAACCGGATTTGGCAAATCCGGTTATCACCCCTAGAGGTCGCCACATGTCTCCTTTGATACCCCTTAACCGTGGGTAAGGTTCACCCACCCCTAGGGTTCATTCACCTATATTTGGTTTTTAAAAAAAAATATTAATTCTTTTTTTAAAATTAAAAAACTGTTTTTAGAGTTTTTTTAATATTAAAAACAGTTTTTTAATTTTAAAAAAAGAATTAATATTTTTTAAGAAAAAAACCAAAATGGGTTGTTGAACCCTAGGGGTGGGTGAACCTTACCCACTGTTAAGGGGTGTCAAAGGAGACGTGTGGCGACCTCTAGGGGTGATAACCGGATTTGCCAAATCCGGTTATCACCGGAGATGATTTGGCTCCATAAAATAAAGGGTTCACATTCCACCTTTGGCATCAGCCCCATCTGTTAGTTGGCTGGTGATAGAATCTTGTCACTGACTCACTGCAGGGCACCCTCAACTGCCCTCTCTACCTCTAGCAACGGATTAACTCTGGCAGATGCCCGAGATCCACACTCGGACACCACTCTGAGTGATAACATGCATTGCACATTTCATTGAGTGGTACACGCATACCTCCCAAGCTTGCCAAATGTCATCTTTGACATCCACAATCGTGGTTAAGATTGACTCATACCTAGGGTTAAATAATTCTACCTTAGTTTTTAGAAAAAATAATTAAAAAAAATTAACCTTGGTTATTATTTCACTCATTCATGGTGAATTTTTTAAAGATATTTTCTAAAAACTAAGGTTATATTATTTAACCCTGAGGGTGGGCGAATCTTAACTGTAGTTAATAAGTGTCAAAGAGCAAATGTGACGAGTTGAGAAGGTATGCACAACATGCGAGATGCATGCTTTCACCGCCATAGTAGAACACCATTCCACGTCAATTGAAGAGTGGTGCCCACAAGGGCGCAGCCAGGAATTTTTTTAGGGGGCACATTTGGTTTAAGGAAGGGGGGTCTGGGGGCGAAGCGCCCAAAATTTATTTTGATGACTAAGTTTGTGGGTCATTTCATCCATACATTTTGTACATATCGTACACACATTGTTTCTCTTTGTTTACTGGAGCAGTTGTCCCCTCGCCATATGGCTATGGGCTATTAAATAATATACTATAATTTTAAAAAAAAAAAGTTTAGAGAGCTCCACTTGTCCAATGACTATGCCCTATTAAATAGTTAAACAAAATAATTAAAAGATACTTTTGTTAGCCTTAAGGTTACAACCATATGACCCTCAATTAGTTTTAATGATGACATAAATAATGAAATGAATCTTGTAATACTAATGTCTTCCATGACCAACTAATTCTACAGTATTCAAGAATTAAAGAAGGGATTTCAAGCATATTTAAGAACCTTCAATGAAAAGACCAAGTTAAGACATAATGAAAATTCCAAATCAAAGCTTCAAGAAGATGTTCAACTATCAACAAAAAAGATTTTGGAAGATTGTCTTGAAGACACTGCTGCTGAAGACCATTGAAGCTTAAAGATCATCTCCATCAAGGTCTTAGTCTAGGTAGTACGTAGTCTGTCTAGGATTTCTTGTAAAAATCCTCAAGTGGTTGATTTTGTGAAAAAGTTTAAAATGCCTTAGATTGACCATAGGTCCCTCAAACAAATATTAAAATATGATTAAAGACCTTAAACATGTTAATTATACTCATAAAGTTTAAGTACAAAACCTTGGAATTAAATCATATCTTAAAGGTTTTGAAAATGGATTTTGTAAAAAAAAATTAGCCTATCCAGTCGATCAGATAGGCCATCTAGCCAATTAGGCAGACCATCTAGTCGATCAGGCCTGTGATCGACTGGATTGAACAATTTTTTTCCAAAATTTGTCTGCATATGCTGATCGGGTTGGTTCTCTTTGCTAATCCATTTTAGATCATTCAAAAGATCATTATGAGTTGTTAATCATGTTTTACTAACATAATTAAAGACTTTGGAATTCGTGCAAATCATTAAAGTCAAAGAAAAAACATTAATTATCAGAAAAACTGGAAACTTTTTGGTCTATCCAGCCGATCAGGAAGACCATCCAACCGATTAGATGATCCATCCAGCCGATCACTCCTTCCTCTAATCGACTGGATAGAACAAAACTCCTAAAACGTGTTTTAATGATCTAGCCAATCAGGAAACTGATCCAAGCGATCAGGCAACCATCCAACCGATTAGGAGGCTCATCTAATCGACTGGATAGTTCAGAAAAATTCTAAAAAACCGTCTTTTATTACCAACGGCTATATTTATAATGGGTATTTCGCATTTAATGCTCATCAAACGGTAATAAATTTTAGATCACTATAAATATAAGTGATCTTTGAATGATCCAAGAACAAATACACTTACTCTTACACTGTTACATTGAAAATCATTCTCTTAAGCTCAAAATCCCAAATCTGAAAACGATACTCTATTTTTTCTCGTTGAGCTAAATTCCAACCTCCACTTGAGAGATTTGCTAGAGTTTGATATTTCGTTCAAATCCAACTCTTAAAGGAGTTTTTCTTTTAGATCAAAGATTCAAAATCTTTCATTCTAATCATTCAAAGAACTTGCGTGTTCTTTGATGAAGCTGTTGCTTCGGCTTTACAGAGAGGGTTGTGCTCTGTTGATGGTTTGACCCTGACCAAAAGAGGGATTGTGGAAGGTTGCATCTCGACCGAAAGAGAGATTGTAAAAGGGTTTAGGCTTTACTAGATTAAGAAGTCTGTACAGTCATGGACTGTAGTGGAATCCTCAAAGCTGGTGTTGCTTGAGGCGGAGAGTAGGCTGGGTTTGCCGAACCTCGAAAACAAAGATGTGTTTGCATCTCTTAACTCTTTCTCCTTCTTCTTGTGCATTTTATTATTTTAACTATTTTGTGCTTAATTGTATTTCACATTTAAAGGGAATAATTTTAAATCTGCCATTGACCCTATTCACCCCCTCTCTAGGGTCCATATTTGGGCAACAATTTTCTTTTGAAAATTCAATGGGATAGCTACCCCATGACTAATCAATCCTTTATCGTTAACCCCTTTAACTCTTAGAGATAATTTTTTTCTCTAAAAACCAAGGTTAGGTGGTTGAACCCTAAGGGTTAGTGAATCTTAATCATTAAAAGGGACTTGTGTTGTTGGCCTTGTGGCCTAGAAGTGTGTGTGTTGTGTGTGTGGTGGTGTATAGAGTGTTTGTTCACTACAAAATTCAAGCTTTTTAGCGGCGATTCAAAACCGCTGTTAAATAACTATAACGGCGGTTTAACAAATAGTCGGTATATAGCTTGTCAGGGAAGCCTTTTACTGCGATCCTAACAGTGGTTCTTGAAACTGCCGTTGTTGATATATTTTTTAATGACGGTTTTGTAGACCCTTTAACGGCAGTTTAATAAGGCAATTCTGACAATCCAAGTATGACTTTAACAACGGTTTCTAACCGCCGCTATATATGTTTTAAGTAACGGTAGTTAAAATCGCCATTGTTACTTAAGAAATAATTATAGTATTAAAACATATCATGACGGTTATAAATCGCCTGCTACATATTATGTATATAGCGGCGGTTAAAAACCGCCTCTATTACCTATAGCGGTAGTTTAAAACCACCGCTGATGTTCATGAATTTAAAAAAAAATTATTTTTATTGCAATTTTTTTTACCTGTATTATTTGTACCTGTGAGTAATATAAAATGAAATAAAACAAAATAAATCCATAATAATATAAGTCTAAAATGTAATAATAACAATATATAAATGCTCATAAAAATGGCTCGGAAAGTTTTAAAACAAAAATCCTAAGGCTGCCTAGCAGCTCCCTCCTGCTATGTTGAAACCCGACAGATGTGTGCTGTCGATTCCCTCCTACAAAAATAAGAAAATACAATTTATTATTATAATATTGAAATGATAAAATTTAAGGATTTCATCATTAATATGCTAATAAAAAAATTCATCTAAGATTTTTCATACTTATAGAGTTTAACACAAAAAAGTCTAGGCAACATCACACATACAAATTGATACTAGATTTTTCATACTTATAGAGTTTGAAAACATAAAAGTGTAAAGATTTCATCACTAAGGAGTCCGAATTCAATACTTTCGAAGTATACTTAGGCTTAAACCTACAACCGCGCAACAAATCCTAACTGGGGCCCGGTGTTCGATGTAGTTTCTTCTAACGCGTGCATTTCGACATTAGCAAAGTGTGAGGATTGGTTTCGAGGGAATCCGAAGTAGTTTGCCCGATTTGGGCACCGAGGAGGCCGAATTCAATACTTTTGATGTATACTTAGGCCTAAACCTACAACCGCGTACCAAATACTAACCGGGGGCCCGGTTTTTGATTCGGTTACTTCTAACACGTGTATTTCGACATAACCTAAGCGCGGGAATTGGTTTCGAGGAAATTCGAGGTCATTTTCTCGATTTTGGCACCGAGTAAGCCGAATTCCCTATTTTTTAAGTATACTCAGGCCTAAACCTACAACCGCACACCAAATACTAACCGGGGCCTGGTTTTTGTTGCGGTTTCTTCTAACGCATGTATTCGACATAACCTAAGCATGAAAATTAGGTTCGAGGGAATCCGAGATCATTTGCCTTTTTTGGGCATCAAGTAAGCCAAGTTTATGTGGCTTCACAGAATAAAAGAAGTCTTATGTGTGATCAAAACAGACGCAAACATGGCGTCTATAGGAACCCTATAATTGTGTTATGTAGTAGTGGTATAGATAGGTATAGATAGATATGCCATGTAGTAGTATAAATAGAAGTCCTACTACATAACTGTGTTATCTAGTAGTAGTATAGATAGTGTAAGCACACAAGATCAAATCGAACTCCACTTGTATCTAGATTAGGTATTTTTTATTTTCCAAATTAGGATAAATTCTGAGTTACTACTTTCTCGTGTTACATAATCGTGTCTACCCGCTATCAAGATTAGATTTTAGATCATACCCTTTTTAATCCTAATTTCATACAATAAGATAAAACATAAATCAAAGTGTGCTACTGGACTGAGCGAAAGGACTCAAAATAACTAAGATATACAAGTGGTTTCTCTAGGCCAGACCGCTGTTCCATCATGACGACTGTCGTCTTAGCTGTAGCTATGCTGTCTGCAATAGCTTTATTAAACATCGTAGATATCATTGATTACTATTACCATCGCTGATATTTTGACTATTAATATTCTACCCAGTGCGTTTTGTGGATCAAAATACACCCTAATACCTCAAAAGTAACACTCCAACAATTGATCTCGAGCAAATGGAAGCTTTGTGGTGATGTCATTATAATCCTGTTGTCTTAACAATCGAAAGCGGAGAGCAACGGCATAGAGATTATCATTATCATTTGGCTGGGCATCATATATCCATTGTGACTAATTACCATGTCCGCTGGAGAAGAGCCTAGAAGTGATCACCCCAAATACTAAGACGAAAATCAGCCGAAGGACAAATGATCTCCCATTTATAATTGTTAGAGCAATGCTCTACGTCTGCTCTCTCCTATTTTTATATATGAAAACATAATAGTATGACAATTTTTTTTTGGGACCATCACTTTTATTTTGATTTTTTGTTTAAAATTTGGAAAGAATACCGAGAGAGTGGACAACTGCAAAGTGGACGTAGCATTATTCTAATTATATCAGTGATAATATTACTACTCCCAATGAAGGTAATCTCCCAAGAAATGTCATTCCATAATGAATGACATATTATCTATCCACCTCCGAAGCAAATGGTATAGCCGCGAACAGTTAAAGATTTGGGCAATATTAGCATCACTTTTTTCAAACTCACTTTCTTTATGGAAAAGACACGTGCTTTCTACTAATACTCTCTCCCATAAAAAATAGAGCGAGTCTTAAATGAAAGTGATGTAGCATTATCCAAAGAAATTGATAGTAGTGTCAGACCAAGACCTCTGCTACCATGATAGAAAGGTGGTTACGGGATAATCTATACAATTGACCCATATGGTTTATATGAGGTGCAAGACATATGAAAACATAACCAAAACCAATCTAATCTAACCTCATCAAATCACAATTTCATCTAAGCAAATCTTCCCTATCTAATCTACCTTCCTATATCTTATCGCTTTATTTTTTCTATCATGCTTTATTCTATCTACAGCTTTAAGCCAGTCTAAGCTATTATTTAAATTATTTTATAAAATATATTGCATTTTACATTTTAATAGTATCATTCATATTCTAAAAAATAAATAAATAATTATATATACTCTAATGTGCACTAGATGTCTTATTAATAATCTATATATTATTGGGATTTGACTTGTTTTTATTTTAGTTTTGTGAATCTCGCTCGAGTAAGATTGTGTTCACTCAATCGAGTGTGTAATTATAGTAGCTGTTTGTTATGACTGAGTAATTCAGTGCATAACCTGTAGCAAACTCAGTCGAGCAATTTTGGGTTGGCTTGAGCGAGAACTGGCAAATTGGTTCTATTCTTTCGGGAAACTCCTATTTTGAGTAGGACTTTGTTTCCAAGTAAGTTTCTATCATCTATATAAGTGTATATTTGGTTTATGGTTTGTTTAGTGAAAACAAATAAGATTTGTGTAAGTTTTGATGAATCTTTTGGGTTATTTTTTTAGTTGCTCAACTTTTATAATCTTCTCTATTATAGTGAAGATATTTCAGATCAATTTCGATTGTGGATGTAGCCATTGGTTGGTGAACCGCGTATATCTTGTCTTTTATTGGTGTTCTATCTTTTCTATATTTTTCTATTGTCTTTCTAATCATTAATTTACATTGCTGTTGATCCCATTATTGCGTTTCCGCACAACAATTGGTATTAGAGCTTTTGGTTTTGAGTTTAGGATCTCAACAAAAGTTTTGGATTTGATATTTCACTACAACAAATCTACCTATCTGCGACAGATGATTTCTTTCTCTAAAAGTCCATTTTCCATCACTAATGGCATTAGCGACGGAATTACTGATGCAACCATAGGTAATGGAATTTAGTGACAATAATCATTTTCGGTTGCTAATTAGAGATGAATTATTTCCATTACTAATGGGTTGATTTTAATCTCTTAAAAAGGAGAATTAGTGATGGAAATTCGAATTTCCAACGGAAATATTTCCATCGCTAAAAGTTCAATACTGAGTTTTTTAATAAAAAAATGTAAGAACACGCAATGCTTATGGACCAGTAACCTCCTTTGTGTAACCATCCTGTTTGCATTGTGTTTGATTCAATTAACAAATACATCTTCTATTGAAGGTACAACTATATATAGCTCTACTTATTTTATCGGGGCAATCCATCATAGAATGATTGGACTAGTTGTCATTTAGGAATTTGGTGCTAAGGACATTTACGAAGAAAATCTTTGAATCTCTCCTGAATCTCATAAATTAACTCACCATCAATTTGAGCAAAATTCATGATGGCTCACCTGATTGATTAGTTTTGCCTATGAGAAAGAATTTTTTTTAGGAACTATTGTTGCAATTGAGACCATGAGTGAATAATATTGGCATCTAAAGAGTTAAGTCAATGCTTGACTTTATCTTTCAGGGAGAATGGGAAGAGGCGCAACCTGAGGGAATCATCTGAAAAATTCTGCAACCTGAAGGTTGTGCAAATTTCATTGAATTCGTCCAGATGCTTATAGGGGTCTTCATTATTAAGTTTATGATAAAACGACAACATTTGAATTGTACTGAACTTAATTTCATAGTGGGCTCCTGTAATGTCTGGTAGCCGGATGCAGGAGGGTGATGAGTATGTGGAAGAAATAAAGTATTCATTCAAGGACTTATTTGGGTCTTGGTCTTCTACCATCACCGAAAAGAAGTAGTTTTTAGGTTGGAATAAAATCGGGCCGAAGCCTTGAGGAACCTTGCGGTATGCTCTAGGAGGAAACACTGCTAATTTGAATTTAGAAACTCTCAGAAAGGGCTAAAATTAGATTTTTTGCACAACTCAAAACGGAGAATTCAACGTCGCTCAATCGATCGGACAGCTCTGGGCCGATCAATTGCACGTTGGGTCTGATCGATCAGACCCTCCTAACCAATCGATAGGTTGGTGGCAATTTTGGCTTTTTTTGGTATTTTTTTCTTATTTTCTTCTCCTTGGCTCGGATTTTTTGCTCGGTTGAGATTCATATGAGCCTTTAAAGCTTGTAATTCCATCAATTTAGTCTTCTTTTCCTCCCCTGAACCTGAAAACAATAAACACTCTCAAGTGAAATAACGTAATGGATAAAGAGGCTCAATAGGATTAACAAATGCAGTTTAAGGTGCATAAATGTGTAACAATTAGCATCGATCAGACTCAAAACTTTGATTGAATTTAGCTAATTTCAAAACTGCCATTGAATTTCAACTAATTTCACAACTTCACTTTACTTGAATTTAGTTAATTCCAAAACTGCCCTTTACTCATTAATTTAAAATGTTGAATGAATTTTAGTTAATTTTAAAGTCGCCCTTCACTCATATATGTTCAAACGTTGATTGGATTTTAGCTAATCCAAAACTACCATTTACACATGTTGAATGAATTTTAATTAATTTCAAAATTACCCTTTACTCATATAAGTTTGAACGTTGATTGGATTTTAGTTAATTCCAAAATTACCCTTTACACATATGAGTTCGAAACGTTGACTTAATTTTACTTAATCACAAAACTACCATTTACTCATATATATAAAGATAGTGATACTTTAGAAAGGTTGATTGAATTTTAGCATTTCCAAAACTATCCATTTGCTAATATATAAAGAGAATGTTACTTAAAAAAGTTAATTGCATTTTAGCTTAATTTCAAAATTGCCCTTTATTAAATTTAACTTCTAATTATATAGAGGACTTTCTCACCAAACAATATAGTCGACTTAAAGAGTTGATTGAAATTTAATTTAATTCTTAAATTTTCATTTATTAATATATAAAGCAATGTTTTTATAACCGAACCGACTGTCTCACTGACTGGGTGATTGGTTCTCGATTCGACTGGTACGGTTGGATAATGTCTTGTTATTATTAAAAAAACATATATTTTATTTTCTTAAATATAATGTCCCAAAAAAATTTTGATTCTCAAAATACCTTTAAGATAGGTTTCTATACCCAAAATACCCTCAAATTTGTTCCTATAGTCAGAATGTCCCGAATATTTTTTAGTTTCCAAAATGCCCTTAAGTCAAATTTTTTAACCCAAAATGCTCCTCAAGTTTGCCTATATTTTATTTTATTTGTATTTCTAAAATGTTCCGCAAATTATATACCCAAAATATTTTCTATACCAAAAATGCCCCAAAAATTTTTTGATTCTCAAAATGTTCCTACGTCATGTTTCTATACCCAATGTGTCCCTCACATATTTTTACCCAAAATGTCTCAAGTTTCTATACCCAAAATTTTCTTTAAATTTTTTTCAAAATACCCCTCACTAGGGTTGCTCTTTCCAATCTCTCACAGGCTCCACTACACCCCTATTAGTAATATAAGTAAAAAAATACAAAAATTCAGGGGAGTCCATGTGGCTCCGCCCTTGCCAATAGGAGAGGATCCCAAGTCTTATATAAAATAAAGGGATCACATTCCACCTTTGACATCAGCCCCATCTGTTAGTTGGCCGGTGATAGAATCTTGTCACTGACTCACTACAGAGCACCCTCAACTGCCCGCTCTACCTCTAGCAGGATTACCTCTGGCAGATGCCCGAGATCCACACTCGGACACCACTCTGAGTGATAACATGCATTGCACATTTCGTTGAGTGGTACAAGCTTACCTCTCAAGCTTTCCAAATGTCATCTTTGACATCCACAATTGTGGTTAAGATTCACTCATACCTAGGGTTAAATAATTCTACCTTAGTTTTTAGAAAAAATAATTTTAAAAAATTAACCTTGGTTATTATTTCACTCATTTATGGTTAATTTTTTAAAGATATTTTCTAAAAACTAAGGTTATATTACTCAACCCTAAGGGTGGGTGAATCTTAACTATAGTTAATAAGTGTCAATGAGCACACTTGACGAGTTGAGAAGGTATGCACAACATGCGAGATGCATGCTAGCTATCACCGCCTTAGTGGAACACCATTCCACGTCAATTGGAGAGTGGTGCCCACAAGGGCGCACTAGGAATTTTTTTATGGGGCACATTTGGTTTAAGGGAGGGGTGTTTGGGGCGAAGCCCCCAAATGTTTTTTTGATGACTAAGTTTGTGGGTCATTTCATCCATACATTTTGTACATATCGTACACATATTGTTTCTCTTTGTTTACTGGAGTAGTTGTCCCCTCGCCATATGGCTATGCCCTATTAAATAATTTACTATAATTTTTCTTTTTAAGTTCAGAGAGCAGTTGTCCACTTGTCCAATGACTATGCCCTATATAATAGTTAAACAAAACAATTAAAAGATATTTTTCTTTTGAAAATTCAATGTGATAGCTACCCCATGACTAATCAATCCTCTATGGTTAACCCCTTTAAATTTTAGAATTAATTTTTTTCCTCTAAAAACCAAGGTTAGGTGGTTGAACCCTAAGGGTTAGTGAATCTTAATGACAATCAAGATGTATTAAAAGGGACATGTGTTGCTAGCCTTGTAGCCTAGGAGTGTGTGTGTTGTGTGTGTGGTGGTGTGTAGAGTGTGTGTTCACTACAAAATTCAAGCTTTTTAGCTGCGATTCAAAACCGCCGTTAATAACTATAATGGCGGTGTAACAAACAATCGATATATAGCTTGTCGGGGAAGCCTTTTACCGCGGTCCTAATGGTGGTTCATGAAACTGCGATATATTTTTTAACGGCGGTTTTGTAGGCCCTTTAACGGCAGTTTAATAAAGGCAATTCTGACAATCCAAGTATGACTTTAACGACGGTTTGTAACCACCTCTATATATGTTTTAAGTTACGGCGGTTAAAATCGCCGTTGTTACTTAAGAAATAATTATATTATTTATACCTATCGCGACAGTTATAAGTCGCCTGCTACATATTTTGTATATAGCGGTGGTTAAAAACCACCTCTATTACTTATTAACTTATTAAATTATTATTACCTATAGTGGTGGTTCAAAATCGCCGCTGATGTTTATGAATTTTAAAAATATATGTTATTTTTATTACAATTTTTTTACCTGTATTATTTGTACCTGTGAGTAATATAAAATGCATTAAAACAAAATAAATCCATAAAAATCATAATATAAGTCTAAAATGTAATAATAACAATATATACATGCTCATAAAAATGGTTCAGAAAGTAAAAAAAATAATCCTAAGGCTGGCTAGCAGCTCCCTCTTGCTGGCTCCCTCCTGCTACGTCGAAACCCAACAGATGAGTGCTGCCGATTCCCTCCTACAAAAACAAGAAAATAAAATTTATTATTATAATATTGAAACGATAAAATTTAAGGATTTCATCACTAATATGCTAATAAAAAAATTCATCTAAGATTTTTCATACTTATAGAGTTTAACACATAAAAGTCTAGGCATTCATCACACATACAAACTGATACCAGATTTTTCATACTTATAGAGCTTAAACACATAAAAGTGTAAAGATTTCATCACTAAGGAGTTCGAATTCAATACTTTTGGAGTATACGTAGGCCTCAACCTACAACCGTGCAACAAATCCTAACTGGGGCCCGGTTTTCGATCCAGTTTCTTCTAAGGCGTGTATGTCCACATTGCGTAAGTGTTGGGATTGGTTTCGAGGGAATCCGAAGTTGTTTGCCCGATGTGGGCACCGAGTAGGCCGAATTCAATACTTTTGAAGTATACTTAGGCCTAAACCTACAACCGTGCACCAAATGCTAACCGGGGTCTGATTTTCGATGCGGTTTCTTCTAACACGTGTATTTCGACATAACCTAAGCATGGGAATTGGTTTCGAGGGAATCCGAGGTCGTTTGTCTGATGTGGGCACCGAGTAGGTCGAATTTAATACTTTTGAAGTATACTTAGGCCTACACTTATAACTGCACATCAAATGCTAATCGAGCCCCGATTTTTGATGCAGTTTCTTCTAACGCGTGTATTTCGACATTACTTGAGTGTGAGAATTGGTTTTGAGAGAATCCGAGTTTGTTTGCCCGATTTGGGCACTGAGTAGGCCGAATTCTATTTCCTTGTATGTTTTTCTTTCTTTTTTTCGATAATAAGACCCCTTCAAGCTAAACGCTTTAGGTTTCATTGTCTCTATGTAAGGGCTATTTGAATTGTCCATCCTTTACAGTATAAATCAAAATATACTTACGTGGCATTTGGTAACACTAATCTAAATAGGTAGAGCTTATTTAGACTTTAGATTGTACTAAGTTAAAAGGTTAATTAGATGTCTAGATCTTTTTGAAGTAGAGGTTTTACCTCTAAAGCAAAAAGTATCTCATGTATCCTTATTACTTTTGAGGTAAAACCTCTACTTCAAAAAGATCTAAACATCCAATCAACCTTCAACTTAACAATCTAAACTATTTAGATAAGTGTTACCAAACACCACCTACATGAAAATTAAGACATAAGCATATACCATTGAACTACCCACCACCACTACCATAAGCATAGACATAATCATATACTAAACTACCCGCTACCACTACTATCACCACACCACTACCATCACCACCCTTTACTACCACTACCCACTACCACCACTACTACAACACTACCCACCCACCACCACTACTACAACACTACCCATCACCATACACCACCACCACTACCCACCAACCACCATTACCATCATCACTACCCACCCACCATCACATACATCACCACCACATACACCCCCACCACATACATCACCATCACCATACACCACCACCACCACCATAATATATAATGTAACTAAAATTATAACTAAAAACTTTTAAAATTAACATTTACCTCCTTAGGTGCGTGTGGTGCTGTAGAAGGCTGACCTGCACCCTTTTATGAAAAATTTGAGTAAATAAATGAATGAATATCTAAATATTAAAAACTAATAATTAATATTTGTTATATTATAGAACTGTCTCGATAAAATGTCCTGCATCATACGCTCCATGGTCGCCAGAAGAGATTCAGTTGCCTGCAATCGATCTACGATGGCCGCCAGCATGACATCTTTCTTTGCCACGTACTCCTCGAGAGCTCTCAACCTCTCGGTAGTCTGAGGATCAGCCAAAGAGGCACCATCATGACTCGAAGATCGTGACCCCCATAACAGGGTGGGGGTCGGGCCTAATCCGCATCTATAGATATGTCTAGGATGCTCAGGCCTCATGACCTGAGAGAAGATATCATCTTGACCCGTGGTATATATCTTCGAGCCCTCCGGTGCTTGTGCCATGAGCTCTCACATCTGGCATTGTAAAAAATTGGAAACAGTTAATATGCTAGAGTTAAAAGGCGAAATCATAGACATTCAAATAATTAAAGTTACCGACCATCTTCTCTTCCGCCTCAACGTTGACTGACGTGCCATCCTTTTTATTGTGCGCTATGAGGAACATCTCTGCACGACGAGGGGGCATCTGAGAGGGGCTCACTGATCGCTATGACAGTCACAATAATAAAACATAAACCCAGTCAATACAACATAAATAAATTACAACATAAATTAAAAAAATCAAACCGCACTTACCACCTCATGCCTCACTCTCGCAAAGCTCTTCGTGCTAGTTGTATGGTAGAGCTTCTGTTGTTGCCAATTTTTCTTATTTATGGCACTCTGCTTCTGAAAAAATATAAATTATGGTTAGAGAGACATATTTTATTTCTGTTACTTTTTAGAATGATGAAAAGAAATCAAATATACTTGACCCTCCATGGTGGTAAGTTGTAGAGAATAAGAACCACAGGCCATGTGCTGTGAGCAATACTCATCGTCCTAAATGGGTTGAAGCCATCACTCGCCAACCCAAGTCAGACATTGCGAGCATCTGAAGTGAATGAAGGATACTTTTTATCCTAACTTTTTATCAAAGCTGGTGAGTCTGCAGGATGCCTTAACCTCCCATCCTTAGTTCGACTCTCATCATGCCATCTTATTTCAAAAGCAGTCCTGGACGACATTAACAACCTTTGTAACCTGGGTCTCAATGGGAAGTGATGCAAAATCTTCACCGAAGTTTTCTTCTTACGTTCCACTTGATCATCCCCTATCTTCCATCTTGATTCACCACAGATGTCGCATGCTTACTTGTTTGTAGACTATTTCCAGTAAACATGCAATCATTGGGACATGCATAATTTTACCATAGTTAAGCCCTAAGTCTGACATCATCCTTTTTTCCTAAAAGTAAGTATCTAGTAGTCTCTTTGGGGAGTACCTCCCTCAACAACTCAAGGAACATGATGAATGAATTATTGTTCCATCCACTAAGACACTTAATGTGATATAATCTTATGATTAAAGACAACTTCGTGTGATTCTTACATGCTGGATACAAAGTCTGTCCCACATCCCTTATTAATTGAAAAAATTTATCAGTCTTAGGATTGGGATCTCACCTACTGGTACCCTCATCTTGGTTTGGGATCCCAAACAAATCGTGCACCATATCTTCCATCTCATTCTGTCTATCGTGCACATCAAGATTTTGAGACACTTGGGCAACTAGTCAGTGTTGTAATATGTTTTTCCCATGATGAAACCATATTTACTTCAGAAGAAGATTTTCTCTTGGTTTGGATCAAAGAGGCAATCTACATTAGTGGCTTCCTTTTCAGATTCTTGAAGTGGACTCCTAGTTTTAAAGCTGGGATTAAGCCTTCTCTCACTATAAAATTCAAGATCTATTGCAGCGGTTGAAAACCGTCGCCATAAATAATAAAACCGTTGTTACACATATATAACAGCAATACACACAAATGCCGTTATAGGTACTGTCACAATGGATGTTATGGCGGTTTGTAATGACAGTTTTTATCTCCGCAGCTGTAGAGCCAATTTATAACGGCGTTTCTTTTTATACTTATAACGGCGATTCAAAGGGTAATTCGGTCATTCGAATTGTCTATGTAGTGACGGTTTTACCGCTGTTATATATTGAATCTGTAACAGCATTATAGAGCCACTGTACCAAATCAATTTGCAACGGCGATTAAAACCGTCGTTAGAAAGTAAATATGTAACGGCATTTTAAACCGTCGTTGATGTACTGTATCTGTAAGGGCGCTTTAAAACTGCCGCAATCAATGAAAAATTATAAAAAAATAATTTTTTTTATTTATATTAATTTTTTTACCTGTATTTATTGTACCTGTAAGCAATATAAAATAAATTCAAATTATCTAAACCCATAAACGCGCACCAAATCCAAACCGGGGGTTGGATTGTGATGTCATTTCTTCTAACATGTATTTCGACCCAAGCTACATGTGGGAATTCGTTTCGTTGAAATCCGAGGCCGTTTGCCCGATTTGGGCACTGGGAGGCCAGGAATCCATACTTAGATAGTATACTTCGGCCTAAACCGAGAAACGCCCACCAAGAAATAGAGAAAATTAAAAAAAAAAAAAAACTAAAGATAAAGAGATGGTTGTAGGAAAAGGTGTGAACCACACACAGATGAAACTTACCAGAGAAGAGGAGTGCTGTTTTCTAATGAATAATATTGTTGCACACAAGCTTTAGATGCAAAGTTTCCCTCGGAGACGACAGAGGAAGAAGATAATGATACATTGATTACTTGAGTTTGAAAATTTAAAAAGATAAAGGTTGAGAATAAATGGTTTTGAAGGAAATCTCAAAAACCTAAAGAGGCGGGAGATCATTACCGAGGTAAGTTATGATTAAATTGCGGTTTCCAAAAAGATATACATTACCGAAAATGGCGTTTGTGGGCTAGCTGGCAGTGTTGAGGTGATGGTTATTAAAACACAATAAAAGGATTGCTTCTGACGGTTAGTTTAAATGTAGAACCCCGAATCCGCATTTCACTAAGTGTGAATAGTATGTGAATAGTGTCCAAGTGTGGTTTGTTCACTAATGGGCCTTATGTTAATATACGAGTTTGGATTTCTGGCGTGCATGTTCTATTAGGTCTATATATCCTTAAGGAGTATGTTAAAAGCATAAAAGAGTGTTGGAATGGGATTGGAGAATATCCAAGTAGTGAAAACAGGGTTTACAGCAAAACAGGGAATCACTGATCGCTCGGTGTTATCCTCCGATCGACCGGTCCTCTACCGATCGATCGGTAGCTATTGACTGGTTAACTTATTTGTATGGGGAAAAATTATAGAGAGGGTGTTTTTAACCGATCTCTCGGTTGAAACCACCGATCGATCGGTTATACGCAGTTTTTCTTCATTAAGGGTGTTTAAGACTTTAGCCATCACCCTTTGCCTATATAAAGGCTGGGTTCGTGCCTTAGGGTTTCAAAAACCCTTTGTGCCCTATTTTGAGAGATTTTGAGAGAGAGGAGAAGGAGAAGAACTAGGTGGGTGTTCAAGCTTGAAGGAGATCAAAGTTCTTCCTTCTTTTGGTGTTTCTCAACCAAGAACTCACGGTTCTTGCTTGTTCAAGCTTTTAGAAATCAAACTCTTTGATTTCACCAAGGTAGATACACTCTACTACCAATCTTGCAATACTACTAAGCTATTACATATGATTCTTCTTAAGTTCTTCTATGCTTATATCTTGATTAGTATGGTGTGCAAGGATGTTGTTTGTATACTTGGATGTAAGTTATTATTATGATGCACTCTAAGTGTTTGATGAAGTGTCTCTAAGAGTTGTTGTGTGTCAAAATATGCTAGTACTCTTATATGCTCATATACTCGCATGTCTCGCATGAACCGAAGCTTTTCCACGATTTTCTCAAAGTTACAAAAGGGTTTTTCAACAATTGACTTATAAGGGATGATTCTAAGCAACTCTATGATTTGTCTAAGATCGGTTCACAAGCTCTAAGGATCATGATACACACTCACAAGAACTCCATGATATCTCTAAGATCATCTCACAAGCTCTAAGGATCATAAATGAAATGCTCTAAGATCTCTATGGTATTGGTTCTATGGTTTTGCTCTATGCTCTATGTCTCTACGGATCATAATTGACTCTAAGTAACTCCATGAACTCACAAGAACTCACAAGGCTATGACTATCGCATGACTCACATGGACATTGGTTTTGGTTTCGGATTTCGGATTTCATCACATATGCTCACATGGTTTCTACGCTTTGCTATGCTCTAAGGATTTCAGTCTCCGTGCTTTATATGCTCTATGCTATATTGTTTTATTGTTATTAGTTTGTATACGCTGAGTATTCCATGCTCAGCCGATATTTGTTATCATCGGTAGGTGCTCGATCTCCGTTTGATCTATGTGGCACGGAACCATGGGTAGAGGAGGAGTACTTCGACCCGGAGCCTTCCATGGACCACTACTAGGACGATAGTTCAGTAGATAGGTGTCGAGACTTTGACTTTTGTTGATCTACTTAGATTGGCACTATGTTTTGTTATGTGAGAGTGGGACTTGTCCACTCCACCTTTTTGGATTCACGCATATGTATATTTTGGTTGGTTCATGTTTGGACCAAGTTATAGGAGTAATCGTTTTGCTTCCGCTATGTTTGGTATTTTATTTCCGCTGTGCATTGTATTTTGTTTCCGCTATGTATGTTCAGGTACTCGGACAGGTTTCCATGTGTGCCTTATGTATCATATCGGAGGTATAATTCAACGGTCACGAGTCAAAGTATTCCTAACTCCTAGGGGGTATTTTGGGTCGTGACAGACTTGGTATCAGAGCTAAGGCATTAGGTCACATAGGCTAGTGTCTTTTAAGTTGGAATTAGGAACTAGAGTTGTTCTACTCTAGGGATCGATTTCCCTTGGGCTAAGCGGAAGTAAGTTCTCTGAGTTGAACTTAGAACTCAGATGGACTTGTTGAGTTAGGCTTGTTACCATGACATAACCGGTATCAAGCGAATCCTTAGTTCGGTCTTCTAGTAGGCTATGTCCCTCGTTCTATAAGGGAAACAAGTGTCTTAGTTACGCTAGAATACTCTAAGTTATATTTATATGATTATGTGTATACTTTGATGTATACTATATGCGTAATAGCATTTTATGTAATTGAATTGCTATATATATGATGAGTGAGGTTCGGTATCCAAGTTAGACTCATGTTTTGCCAATTAATCTTAGGATTTGATATCATGAGACGCGGCATTCCGGGTCGTGGTTACCATACTCGGAGATCCGAGGGCGAGGTTCCGAGAGAGGAGGAGCCGTTGTACTTTACGAATGCTATGGATTCCATAGCCGAGACATTTGCTTTGTTGGCAGCCAGACCTGCTCCTACACCACCGACTACTCCTGTGCCTACACCGGTGCATCACACCGTGGGGTCGAAGCTTTCCGGAGACTACGGCCTCCAACCTTTTATGACACTCTGGACCCGATGGTGGCAGAGTCTTGGATTATGCAGTTGGAGAAAACCTTTCGGGCTCTCTGATGCACTGAGGAACAAAGGGTTGAATGGGCTTCCTTCGTAATGGAAGGTGAAGCCGAACATTGGTGGCGAGCTGCCCAAAGGCAGAGGGATGTTGCTAAGGCAGGTGAACCGTGGACATGGGTGGAATTCCTAGAGACTTTCCGTGAACAGTACTTTCCCCGGTTTATTCGGGAACAAAAAGCAAGGGGGTTTATGCTTTTGGAGCAAGGGTCGATGAGCGTAGCCGAGTATGAGGCTAAGTTCACCGAGTTGTCTAGATTTGCTCCGCACTTGGTTGCTACTAAGGACCTACGAGTCAGGAAGTTTGAGATGGGTTTGAAGGCTTTCATCCGAGATCGGGTGTCCATTCTCCAAGTGGAGTCTTGGAGGGAGATAGTAGGGAAGGCGAAGATCGCCGAGAAGAATGCAGAAGATTTCATGAGGAGAAGAGACAGTGGCTTCGAGAAAAGCATGTCTCGGGGTCAATCGAGTGGTTCTTCACAGTCCGAGGAGAGGACTAGGACTGCACCTTACCAGTTCTCCCAGCCGATGTCGGCTCAGAGGTCTCCTTTCGGGCCTCAGGCACCGCATCCTATGGCATCACAGGCTACGAGGGTTACACCTCCGTCTCCCTCCACATCGCAGGCTTTTGAGGAATGCGCCGTCTGTGGTCGTCATCACAAGACAAGGGATTGCCGAAGATTGTCAGGTGGATGCTTCCACTGTGGCGAGATGGGTCACGTGATTCGGGATTGCCCGCATAAGCAGTCACAGACTGGACCACAGGGACTTTTGCCTCCAGGCAGGCAGACTTCATTGCAGGGGTCTTTATCTCAGGCCTCTAGATCCTTACCGCCCACCCAGCAGCCTCGTCAGGCTAACCAGGGCAGGGTCTTTGCCATGACGGATAGAGACACACAGGCATCTGATGATGTTGTGCAAGGTACGTGCAATTAAGATTGTCAAAGTTTTAGAGTTACCATGATGTAGTATATATATGTATCCTATGTGATGTTTTGTGATGCTTGTACTTATGTACTTAAGTGTATAATTGTGCTATAACTTGGGTAGTTAAATTCTCAGGATCGTTGCTAGTGAACGAGTGTCTAGCAAGAGTGTTGATTAACACGGGATCCACTCATTCGTTCATCTCACCTAGCTTTGCCAAAGGCTTTACATCCGAGCCGAGTAAGCTATCTCGGGAGTTGTCCATTTCTACTCCACTGGACAAGACCATTGAGATAGATAAAGTGTAGCTGGGCAGTGTTGTACAAGTCATGCAACATGAGTTGCCAGTCGACTTGATCATTCTGAGATTTCAAGATTGGGATTTCGATGTTATCCTAGGTATGGATTGGCTCTCAGCTCACCATGGGCACGTGGCGTGTTTCGAGAAGATGGTGAATTTTAAACCCGCTGGGTTAAAGCCATTTCATTTCAGGGGACTTCAGAGGAGAGATATTGCTCACTTTGCAGCTCTCAGTCTCGAGAAGGTGGAAGTACGAGACTCCACATCCATTCCCATTGTATGTGAGTACATGGATGTTTTTCTGGAAATCTTGCCGGGATTACCTCCTGATCGGGTAATTGAGTTCGCGATTGAGTTGGCTCCAGGCACGGCGCCGATTTCAAGGGCTCCCGTATAGGATGGCCCCTATTGAGCTTAAGGAGTTCAAGGAGCAATTGGGAGAATTACAAGGCCTTGGTTTCATCCAGCCTAGTGTCTCACCTTGGGGCGCTCCAGTGCTCTTCGTGAAGAAAAAGGATGGGTCGATGCGTATGTGTATTGACTATAGGCAACTGAACAAAGTCACGATCAAGAATCATTATCCATTGCCTCGGATAGACAACTTGTTTGATCAGTTGAAAGGTGCAAGGTTCTTCTCAAAGATTGACTTTCGATTTGGTTATCATCAGCTGAAGATCAAGAAGGAAGACATTCCGAAGACGGCATTCAGGACTCGATACGGCCATTATGAGTTTTTGGTCATGTCTTTTGGGCTGACTAACGCCCCAGCAGCATTTATGGATCTGATGAACCGGGTGTTCAGATCGTCTCTCGATCAGTGTGTGATCGTGTTTGTAGATGATATCCTTGTGTATTCACAGTCACAGGATGATCACATGAGAGATCTTCGCCTTGTATTACAGACTCTTCGAGAGCATAGGCATTATGCTAAGTTGAGTAAGTGCGAGTTCTGGCTAGACAAGGTGTCTTTTCTTGGCCATGTGGTGTCTGCTGAAGTTATCTCAGTCGATCCTGCAAAGGTTGAGGCAGTGATGAATTGGGAAAGATCAAAGAGTGTCACCGAGATCTGTAATTTTCTCGGCCTGGCAGGATACTACAGGAGGTTCGTGGAGGGATTTTCAAGTTTAGCAGCTCAACTTACCTACCTCACGAGAAAGAACACTAAGTTCACTCGGAGTGAAAAGTGTGAGGCAAGTTTCTTGGAGTTGAAGAAGAGGCTTACAACAGCCCCTGTTCTCACAGTTCCGTCCGGAAGCGGTGGTTTCGAAGTCTATAGTGATGCTTCGCTAGTTGGACTTGGATGTGTTTTAATGCAGCATAAGCAGGTGGTTGCCTATGCTTCCAGCCAGTTAAAGGAGCATAAGCAAAACTACCCCACAGTTAGGCAGTTAAAGGAGGCAGCGTCGTTGGATGGAGTTTATGAAGGACTACGACTGTTCTATCCAGTACCATCCGGGTAAGGCTAATGTGGTAGCCGATGCTCTTAGTAGGAAGCCCTATGGGGTTATGGCTCACTTGAGAGTACAAGAATGGAAGTTGTTGAATGATATGTGTAATCTAGACACTACTCTCAGGCATGTCACCTACGGGCCGGTGTTGTCCAACATCGCAGTTAGGCCGCACATTTTGGACTGGATTAAGGAGTTGCAGAATTCGGATGTTGAGTTGCTTGCTTACTAAGACAAGTCGGTTAGTAATGGCAGTCAGGAGTTCACTTTGAATGGTGATGGTGCTATCACATTTAAAGGCAGGTTGTGTGTTCTAGCTGACACTGTGTTGAGGAGCGAGATCTTGGATGAGGCTCACCGATCCAAGTACACGATACATCCGGGAGGTACCAAGATGTATCAGAATCTCAAGAGGCACTACTGGTGGCGAAACATGAAGAGGAAGTTGCCGAGTATGTTTCTCGATGTTTAGTGTGCCAGCAGGTGAAAGCCGAGCATCAAAGGCCGGCAGGTCTTCTAAAGTCCCTTCCTATTCCGGAGTGGAAGTGGGAGAATATCTCAATGGACTTCATAGTGGGTTTGCCGCCAACGGCGAAGGGCTCAGATGCTATTTGGGTGATTGTAGACAGATTGACTAAGTCTGCACATTTCCTTCCGTATTGGACTACTTTTAATTCGAATCAGTTAGTAGCCTTGTATGTCAAGGAGGTGGTTCGGTTGCACGGTGTGCCAGATTCCATTGTGTCTGATCGAGATCCCAGGTTTACTTCCAAATTCTGCAGAACTTTTCAGAGTGCTATGGGTTCTCGTTTAGAATTCAGTACCGCCTTCCATCCCCAAACCGATGGACAGACTGAGAGGGTAAATCAGGTTGTGGAAGATATGCTCCGCGCTTGTATGATAGACTTTCAGGGCAGTTGGGAGGAACACTTGCCGTTGGTTGAGTTTTCCTACAACAACAGTTATCAGGCAAGCATCCAAATGGCGCCTTTTGAAGCTCTGTATGGTCGGAGTTGCAGATCACAGCTATATTGGGATGAGGTTGGTGAGAGAAAGGTCCTTGGTCCTGAATTGATTGAGCGGACCGCAGAGATGGTCAAGGTAATCAGGGAGCGATTGAAAACTGCTCAGGATAGGCAGAAGAGCTACGCAGATACGCACCGCAGAGATTTAGAATTCCAAGTTGGGGATCGGGTCTTTGTGAAGATTTCGCCGAGTTGAGGAATCATGCGATTCGGGAAGAAAGGAAAGCTTAGTCCTAGGTACGTGGGACCATTTGAGATTATCACGAGGGTTGGTGAGGTTGCTTACAGGGTAGCACTACCGCCTCACATGGCAGGGGTTCATAATGTATTTCACGTCTCTATGCTTAGGAAATACATTCCAGATCCATCTCATGTCATCGCTCTTGATCCTGTGGAGATTAGAGAGGATCTCACTTTGGTTGAGCAACCAGTTCAGATTTTAGATCGTCGAGATCAAGTCTTGCGTAATAAGACTATTCTCTTAGTTCTCGTGAAGTGGCAACACCATTCAAAGGAAGAAGCTACGTGGGAGCGAGAAGGAAAAGTACCCTCACTTGTTTGAGTAGTCTTCCTTCTTGATTTTGTATGTATTTTGTTCTTGTCATGTTTTGGGTGTCGTTCTAATTTCGAGGATGAAATTCTTGTAAGAGGGGAGGGATGTAGAACCCCGAATCCGCATTTCACTAAGTGTGAATAGTATGTGAATAGTGTCCAAGTGTGGTTTGTTCACTAATGGACCTTATGTTAATATACGAGTTTGGATTTATGGCGTGCATGTTCTATTAGGTCTATATATCCTTAAGGAGTATGTTAAAAGCATAAAAGAGTGTTGGAATGGGATTGGAGAAGATCCAAATAGTGAAAACAGGGTTTACAGCAAAACAGGGGATTGCTGATCGCTCGGTGTTATCCTCCGATCGACCGGTCCTCTACCGATCGATCGGTGGCTATCAACTGGTTAACTTATTTGCATGAGAAAAAATTCCAGAGATGGTGTTTTTAACCAATCTCTCGGTTGAAACCACCGATCGACTGGTAAGCCACCGATCGCTCGGTCTGTACCACCGATCGATCGGTTATACGCAGTTTTTCTTCATTAAGGGTGTTTAAGACTTTAGCCATCACCCTTTGCCTATATAAAGGCTGTGTTCGTGCCTTAGGGTTTCAGAAACCCTTTGTGCCCTATTTTGAGAGAGAGGAGAAGGAGAAGAACTAGGTGGGTGTTCAAGCTTGAAGGAGATCAAAGTTCTTCCTTCTTTTGGTGTTTCTCAACCAAGAACTCACGGTTCTTGCTTGTTCAAGCTTTTAGAAATCAAACTCTTTGATTTCACCAAGGTAGATACACTCTACTACCAATCTTGCAATACTACTAAGCTATTACATATGATTCTTCTTAAGTTCTTCTATGCTTATATCTTGATTAGTATGGTGTGCAAGGATGTTGTTTGTATACTTGGATGTAAGTTATTATTATGATGCACTCTAAGTGTTTGATGAAGTGTCTCTAAGAGTTGTTGTGTGTCAAAATATGCTAGTACTCTTATATGCTCATATGCTCGCATGTCTCGCATGAACCGAAGCTTTTCCACGAATTTCTCAAAGTTACAAAAGGGTTTTTCAACAATTGACTTATAAGGGATGATTCTAAGCAACTCTATGATTTGTCTAAGATCGGTTCACAAGCTCTAAGGATCATGATACACACTCACAAGAACTCCATGATATCTCTAAGATCGTCTCACAAGCTCTAAGGATCATAAATGAAATGCTCTAAGATCTCTATGGTATTGGCTCTATGGTTTTGCTCTATGCTCTATGTCTCTACGGATCATAATTAACTCTAAGTAAGTCCATGAATTCACAAGAACTCACAAGGCTATGACTATCGCATGACTCACACGGACATTGGTTTTGGTTTCGGATTTCGGATTTCATCCCATATGCTTACATGGTTTCTACGCTTTGCTATGCTTTAAGGAATTCAGTCTCCATTCTTTGTATGCTCTATGCTATATTGCTTTATTGTTATTAGTTTGTATACGCTGAGTATTCCACGCTCAGCCGGTATTTGTTATCATCGGCAGGTGCTCGATCTCCATTTGATCTATATGGCACGGAACCATGGGTAGAGGAGGAGTACTTCGACCCGGAGCCTTCCATGGACCACTACCAGGACGATGGTTCAGTAGATAGGTGTCGAGACTTTGACTTTTGTTGATCTACTTAGATTGGCACTATGTTTTGTTATGTGAGAGTGGGACTTGTCCACTCCACCTTTTTGGATTCACGCATATGTATATTTTGGTTGGTTCATGTTTGGACCAAGTTATAGGAGTAATCGTTTTGCTTCCGCTATGTTTGGTATTTTATTTCCGCTGTGCATTGTATTTCGTTTCCGCTATGTATGTTCAGGTACTTTGATAGGTTTCCATGTGTGCCTTATGTATTATATCGGAGGTATGATACGACGGTCACGAGTCAAAGTATCCCTAACTCCTAGGGGGTATTTTGGGTCGCGACTGTAAAATTGTGAATAGTTATTTCTATAAATACCTGATACAGGGGTACTGACCAAATTGAGAGAGTTGCTTTTCTTAAAAAAAAAAGAAAAAGAAATCCAATAGTACTCCGATTTGATTCTCTTTGATATGATTCTGATATTTTTGATACACACTGACATATTTTGATAGGATTTGATAAGTTTTGATATCTTATGATATGGTAACGTACTTCAATATACTCTGATACATTGATATGTTCCTAATACATTCTGATATCCTGACATATTAAATATGTTTAGATACGCTTTTGATAAAGCTGAATACGCTTTTGATATATCTTGATGACATGATATATAAAATGTGTTCTAGTACGCTTTTGATAGTATGATATAATTGATACGTTTTGATGATCCTTTATAATTGATACATCTCGATATTCTGATGTATTTAATATGTTGCAAAATGATTGGTACACATCTGATATCTTTTTGATATTCTAATACATTTAATACATCCAGATATGTGCTCTGATATGATTTGAAGTGTTTTTGCCTGCACAAACGCCTTCCAAAAGATAATGGATTTCGCCGCCTTTGTAGGCAGGGGGCTAAATGTTGATGATGGAAAATGATAAGATGACACGTGGAAGTAACTTCCTAGTCAGATCAGAACCTAAACTAGTCAAAAGCTATGTGGATAAAGATTATGATGATCTTAAAAGGTTTTATTGCTTTTAAATACCTTTGTTTAGAATACAAATTTTGAGTTAACAGCGTACCAGATATTCATTTATATAATTTTATGATTTAACGCTGTTAAAGGCGTAATAAACCTTCAGGAATTGGTTACTAACGCCTTTCTCATGCTGAGTAGTATTTTACAGATATTCAAATAAGCTTTTGTTCCTGGTAAAATCTCAAAGGATTCAAAAGGTTCAGATACTTTGCAGTATGTCATTGGACTCCGAGCATGCTGATCTACTCATAAAAGCCTTCATAGTCTGAAGTAGCTGAGTATCTTACAGATGATGTAGTCAAATGAGCAGATTTTGACTAACTGATAAGCTTTTAGAAATCAGATGGAAAGCTCAAAGGTGGCCTACTCCGTCAAGACCAAAGTTTTCATTGGTAAGATTTCAGTAGAATCAGATTACTGAATGTATTCTAACACCATTATGATATTCTATTCTTCAAGATAGGTCTTGAATCAATAGCGTTGCGGGCTTATGCAGATCAAAAGCTCGAAGGAGTCAAACTCCGTTGAGATGAGAAGGCGGTTACCGGTTCAGCCTCGTCTTTATAGGGATTCGTTGGAATCATATCACCATGTACCCTATTGTTTTGTCAGGGGGTAAGGCACAGATTGCCTTCCTCGTGTGAATGGGCATGTGTTTTCCCCCCATCTCCTATTCCAGCAAAGTATTGATTACTTCCTGGGTTGACAATCAGGAGGGAATTTTGGGATGTATCTTGCCCCACCTCCCTGTGGGCTATTGGAGGGAATCGAGGCCTCCATAGTCCCATTCTCTCGTACTAGATGATTGAGGCCTGACGGTGGATATCGCATCCACCCTGAGAATAGTGCCCTCGTCCAGCACTTATGATTTCTCTAGACAAGGTATCCCAAAGGCTTATGACCCGCCTTTGGTGTACGATGATTTATATATATATTATGTATCTAGGGGAAGGATTATGAGATGTGGTATGGAGGATTAGGGGGAATCTGTTAAAATAGTTAAACTCCTTTCTGATTTCTTTTCTGAAAGTAGTTTACTCTTTTAACCTTTGAAGTATGCATCCAAAAACTTGTTTGGGTCATAACAGTTTAAAGGATTAAGCCATAACTAAAAGTTGGTTATGGTGGTTTGATGAGTTGGCAGCTCCCTTCTAAAAGAACACGTGATGATTAAATAAGTTCTCTTTAACGGATGTAAGCTGTTATTAACAGAATAGGAGTTAGTTATTGATAGAATGACTCCACTTAACAGATTCTGTTTATTTTGTAACAGAAAGGCTCCATTTAACAGATTCTGTCAATATTCTAACAGATTGGCTCCTTTTAACGGAATAACAACTGTCAGATGTTAGAATCAGTAAGATGTCACATTAAATGATATTTTTTTTATATTATTATTAAATAAAAAGGATTTTCTTCTATAAATAAGGGATGACCAGTAGGAGTTAGAGAGAGAGATCTGAGACCGGATTTTTTGAGGGATTGACACTTGTAAAACTTTTCGGAAAAGAGACTAAAGAAAAAGGGATTTTCATATATTCTTGAGTGTGTTAAAGGAGAAAAGCTGCCAGTACATCAATGTTCTTCATTGTTCCTTCTTCTCTCCCTTCGATCACCTTTATTTTTTTTCTTCCTCTTTTTCTCTTCTACTCATTTTTTCAGGAAACCTGGAGAAGTGCGACGTAGCAAAACTACTTCAGGCTTGCAAAATGACCCAGAAATGATCAAAGGAGGCTGTTGATGATAGATTTGCTAATCCTAATTGGCAGATCTATAGTTGCAGATTGATATCCAGCGATCTACACTAGTAATTCAAATCTTCGGTTTCAACACCATGTTAACCGCACTTGGTGTACATTTCTTGAAGAGCAGTTCCCACCAAACCATCTGAATCAAAACCTAATTTAACCACCTGATCTTGAATTTTCCTTCCATTTTTAATATCCGAGAGATGAGAACAGGATTTCATAACAAAAGGCTAAAGTAAATCCATCTGGGAACATGGATTTCATTACCATTTCTTGGTAGACAATAAAGGGGTTTCTTGCATTTCATAAAGTTGGAAAGATTTCTGAGGGTTGTTTTATAGTAAAACATTTGGGTTGTCTACAGAGCTGAAGATTTTTTAGAAAGAAATTGAGATTGCTGGGATCAGCAGAGCTGTCTATGAGTTTGTAAGAGAGTGTTGGGTTCTGGTGGAGGCTGTGAAGGATGTATATGGCGTGTATTTGTTGGATGAATTCTGCCGTGTTGCAGAAATCTAGGAGAGAAGACAAGGAGCTCAAAGGTCGAGTCTGGGCAGCGACAAGGTGTTTGAATATGAGAGACAAGTGGTTGAAGAGATATCTTGACCGTTGAGTGGGTGATCGGTAGCAAAATTATTTTTTTTTAATGGGTAAAGTATGATCAGATTCAGAAAAGAAACTGTACAATGAAAGTTCAAAACAAAGGGGGAACTAGGATGCAAGAAATTTTTATGGAATAAAAAATCTGGGACTATTTTACATTTTTTTTTTTTTAATTCTATTAGATTTTTTTATACTATTTTTTTTTTCTATTTGTTTGATCATTCGAATCAGTTATAACTGCATCAAATAAAATTGTAATTTATTTTTCATAATCGTCTGACTAAATGCTTTCAAGTTCTGCCAATAAATGTTATTTCTAATTAAAATTCGGTGTTGATTTCTTAGTAAATTCACTGATTGAGGTCAAGAAATGATAAATATTTATTGACTTTGATTTCTATCAAATTTAAATATTTCCTGTTCAAATTCCTGATAATCAATAAGAAGAATACCATTTCTATGGAATCTTCTATTGAAGTTTCATTCATATGATTGAATGTGAATACCATTTTTTAATTCATCTGCGGGCGTTCTAAAGAGGATCATACAATTTAGGCAAGCATTCTTCTCTGTTAGTCATCATTATATGTCTCGGACCTCATTAATGCAGCAACTCAATTCTAATATCGTGGATTTCTTGATTCTGTTTTTACCCCATTTGAAGTTGAGCAACTCCTTGCCATTCACCCGAGTTCCACCGGTATACCAGACAGATATGTATGGCATTTAAATCCAAGATTGCTGCTTGCCTTTAAAGCCTCCTCTGGTAAGAAAAAGTTTATTCTGATTTCTTTGTAGGATTTTGATGCTGCATGCACCCACATCTCTGTAGATAAATTTTTTTTTTTCCAGCAGGGTATTATTAAAAATGGAAGTCTTGTACTTGATGATTCAGCCAAATGAAGTAAAGCAAGAGAGAGAAAGAAATGAAATTCCAATATCACAAACACTATATATTCCTTAGGAAAATCACGGATTGCAGTTTGTATAAAAAAATTTGACAAACCAACATGATGTTTCAAAGGTATTGATACATCTAGTCTAACTTAAATCCTCTGTTAACAATCATTTTACCACTTTATATCCTTGTGGGTTTGCTCCTTCATGTTCTTCATCTCCATTTTACTTGTACAACTTCATGGCTGCCCATCCCTCATGGGGATTTTCCGCACCAAATCACATCCCTGTATGAAAAATATAGGAACAAGGAAGACATCTCCTTGGAAGTCATCGACTCCCTCCTCAGTGATCGTCGCTAATTTTGGAGAATTTGAAGATCTTTGGGGAGATATGATGAGAGCTGGTGCAACCTCAGTCCAGGACTGCAAATATCTGATCTCCTTTGCCATGACTGAGAAGTGTGAGAATTGTCTCTCCCTGGTAAGGACGAATGTCTTTTATAGGAAAAAAACAAGATTGTTAAGGCCTTCTTAGAAGGGTTTCTAGAAGAGAATGAGAGATGGGTTGAGATAATCATGGGTGGAGTGTTTTTATATAGGGAGATTAACGCGTGAAGAAGAAAAGGTGGATACCCATTAAAAACTAGTTAATGGTGCCAGTAAACCCACGTTGAAAACGGCCTGCTACTAAGATTTTTAATTGCACGAGAAGGAATCTAAAGCTACATTCCGTACTTATTTCTCCTATTTTATTTGTGTGTGGAAAATGTGGGGGGGAGGAAAGAGAGGATTTTGTAGTTTTTTTTCCCTCTACTCTCAGTCACATGCTCGGTAAAGCACTCAACACTTAAAAGGCTGTCAATTAGGCCCTCGTATGAGGGTACTCAGCCCAGTCGGCCCTTACTTTTTTCCATTTATAAAGCCCGCAAGCCCAGGTTGGTCGGGCTGATTTCCCTCCCTCCCTCTCTCCCTCTCTCTCTCTCTCTCTCTCTCTCTATATATATATATATAGGGTCATGCTGAGTTCACACAATGCGTAAACTCCATAACGTTCACGCAAACAAATAGTTCAAAGGTGTGCATGATACTTTCGTAAATCGTTAAAACAAAAATGACATTTTGATAAAATCAACTACAGACAATATTTTCAAGAATACCCTTGCCGCTTTTATCAATTACCAAGCATGTCCATTTTAGCTTTCGTGAACTTTCATAGAGTTCATGCATTACGTGACTTCTATCATTTCCTATATATATATGAGTAATGTTATCTTTCACTCAGTGTGTGAAATTATATACATATATACACATTAGTGGGCTCTACTTGAGATGCACGTGAGAGAAGGGAGGGGAAGAGTCTGAGAAGAGGGACTTTAGTAAGGGGCACTTTGAGAAAAAAATTAAAAAATATTTAGGGTAAAAAAATTGTGAGGGACACATTGGGTATAGAAACATGACGTAGGGAAATTTTGAGAGCTAAAAAAAAGTATTAGGGGCATTTTGGGTATAGAAAAATTTGAGGTCATTTTGGGTATATAAACTTTAGGGATATTTTAGAAATAAAGAAAATGAAACATGGGCAAACTTGAGGAGCATTTTGGGTTAAAAAATTTGTGAGGGGCATTTTGGGTATAAAAATTTGACGTAGGGGTATTTTATAAACTAAAAATTATTAGGGCCATTCTAACTATAGAACAAAATTTGAGGGCATTTTGGGTATAGAAACCTGACCTAAGGGTATTTTGAGAAAATTTCTTTTTTAAAGATGTTCTGGCCATGAAAATAAATAAAAAATTAATAATAAAAGGACATGATCCAATTAGACCAATCAAACCAGGAATCGGGAATCGGGAACTGATCACCTGGTTGGTTTGGTTATGAAAACATTGCCTTTTATATCAATAATGATGCCTAAGGTATGGACCCTAGAGAGGGGGTGAATAGGGTATATGGCAAAATAAAAATTATTCCTTCAATTCCCTAAGCAGAATTTCAACTAATGCAAGTTAAAGGGAATTAAAAGCTAGGCAAATCTAAACATGTATTCAAACAAGAATTAAAAAGATAGAGTTAGAGAGATGCAAACACAAAGACACCAAGATTTGTTATCGAGGTTCGGCAACCCGCCTACTCCCTGCCTTAAGCTCTCCGGCTTGAAGGATTCACCACGATTTATTCCGAATCGATTAGACTACTTGCAGGCGAGTCCTAACCTTGCTAAGAAACAATCCTCCTTAGACTTAGCCCCCTTTTCGAGTAGAGACCAGACCTTTATACTTTCTTGTAGGCTGAGATACCGCCTTTTACAAAGCTCCCGGCTTCACGGACAAGAGTCCCTCGGACCTCTTGATTTGAACACACTTAGACAAGTGGTTTTACAGACTTTGAAGGCTCCTTACACGAGCTTATTAGTCTCTCTTAACTCACTTGAAATCTCCCAAAGATTGGAGTTGAATAACTCAAGAACTTGGATTTGGGGATTCTAGGTTCAACTTTGATAGATTTAAAAATCTAAGCTTGGAGTGATTGATTCTAAAGATTGGAAGTATTGGAGTTCTAGTTTTGTTCATAAAACATCTCATTTTATAGCCCAAACAAAAATATAGCCGTTAGAGGCTTCAATGGAATCGAACTAGCCGTTGAAAACTAGCCGTTGGGCATTTCCCGCAAGCACTCATTGATGAGTGAGTAGGAGTCGTCGACGAGTGGGATGACAGAACTCAAAATTGAGTTTTCTGTTGCCACTCGTCAATGAGTCATATGGACTTGTCGACGAGTCCTCTAAATTTTTTACAGAGAACTCATCTTTGCTTGACTGAAATGATGGGAATGATTTCCCGGACCTTAGGCAATCTTAAAAATATTATTTTAATCATTTTTAAGTCCTTAGAATGATGTCCTAATGGGTCTTAAGGAACCTATAATCAATCTAAGTAATTGAGCATTTCAACCGACCAACCTTTGAGGACTTCTTACAAAATCACTCTTGACTCAACTAAAGATAAACATTAAACCTTTTTGAGTCTTGATCTTTATCTTGGACCTGATTTGGCTTTAGCTTCATGATCCTTTAAGAGTTCTTCATTTGGATTTGAGTAGAATGAGAACTTTCATGACTCGGATCTTCAAGATCTTCAATTTGACTTCAAAGTGATCAAATGGCTTGACTTTGACTTGCTTGATGAATCTTGATCATAGATGAATTTTTCATGCTTTTTCCATCAACTGGCTTGCTAATGCTCTTGGTTAACTGAAATTCACTTAAACTCATAGAGACATTAGTAACACAAATATCATTTCATTATTGTGTTATCATCAAAATCAAGATGGAGGCTTAAGGTAGAAACCTAAAAGGTAACAAATAAAAGACAGTTTTAAAATTAAATTAAATTTCAATCAATTATTTAAGTCCACTTTATATTTTTATGAAAAATCCCTATATTAATAAAAGCTAAAATTAATAAAGGGTAATTTTGAAATTAAGCTAAAATTCAATCAACTTTTAAAGTATCATTATCTTTATATTAGCAAAAACATAGTTTTGGAATTAAGGTAAAATTCAATAACTTTTTAAATACCAGCATTTATATATGAGTAAAGGGTCAGTCAATGTTTTGAGCTCATATGTATAAATGACAGTTTTGAAATTAAATAAAATTCATTAACATTTTTGAACCTATATGAGGAAAGGGTAAATTGGGAATTAACTAAAATTCATTTAACATTTTAAATTTATGTGAGTAATGGTGTGAGAATTAGTTTTGAGGGAATTCAATGGGCACTGAGTAGGTCGAATTCCCTATTTTCAAGTATACTTAGGCACAACCGTGCACTAAATGCTAACAGGGGCCCGGTTTGTATTTCGACATAACCTAAGCATGAAAATTAGTTTCGAGGGTCCAATGTCGTTTGCCTATTTTGGGCACCTAGTAGGCCGAATTCCATATTTTTCAAGTATACTTAGGTCTAAACCTACAACCGCACACCAAATGATAACGGAGTCCAGTTTTCGATGCGGTTTCTTCTAACGCGTGTATTTCGACATAACCTAAGTGTGTGAATTGGTTTTGAGGGAATCTAAGGTCGTTTGCCCGATTTGGACACCGAGTAGGCTGAATTCAATACTTTTGAAGTATACTTAGGCCCAAACCTACAACCGTGCACCAAATGCTAATCGGGGTCCGATTTTCGATGCGGTTTCTTCTAACATGTATATTTCGACATAACCTAAGCGTGAGAATTGGTTTCGAGGGAATCCGAGGTCGTTTGCCCGATTTGGGCACTGAGTAGGCTGAATTCTATTTCCTTGTATGTTTTTCTTTCTTTCTTTCGATATTAAGACCCCTTCAAGCTAAACACTTTAGGTTTCATTGTCTCTATGGAAGGAATATTTGAATTGTCCATCCTTTACAGTATAAGTCAAAATATACTTACGTGGCGTTTGGTTACACTAATCTAAATAGGTAGAGCTTATTTAGACTTTAGATTGTTAAGTTAAAAAGTTAATTAGATGTCTAGATCTTTTTGAAGTAGAGGTTTTACCTCTAAAGAAAAATGTATCTCATGTCTCCTTATTACTTTTGAGGTAAAACCTCTACTTCAAAAAGATCTAGACATCCAATTAACCTTCAACTTAACAATATAAAGTCGAACAAAGTTCAATTTTTAAATAAGCTTTACCTATTTAGTTAAGTGTTACCAAACGCCACCTTAATGTTCAAAATTTGTAAATTTTAACCATTGTATTCATATAAACAATGTTAAAAGAATAAGCAACTGACTCAGATCCTAGCCTAGTTGATTTTGTTGGGGCTCTGACCCCCAAATCCAATCTCCAATCTTAATATGAAACCAGCTGCACTGGTTGACTAAGTTGTTCTTGTGGGATATGGCTTGGTTTAATTTAACTCATTGAGTCAAGCTTAGAGATCAAAAGGGCAGATGCTCGAGTTGAGTCTAATTTTTTAGTATTACAGTTCCCATTACGTTGAAATATAAATGGTTTCATTTCATATGTTGGTAGGAACTCTCACCAAGAGTCCTTTTCTCATTTGATAACATATGGTTGACATGAGACCTCAATTTCCTCCATAATTGAGTTAGCAAATCATGAGAAACATGCCCCCCATTCAAATATGGGAGTACTGTTATGAGCATCACCATTGAATTATTGAGAGAGAGGAATAGAGAGATTCCACTTTCTTTCTTAGTCCAATATATGTGGCCCCAAGGTAGAATGTGAGACACACAAAAGCTAAGAGAAAAAAAGAAGGATCAGAGAAGAAGACTAGTACATAGACTTTGGAATGGTAGAATGTAGTTTTTCTAGACTTTGGAATTTTGAAGGAGAAACAGAAAAATTAGGTGATTAGTAGCATTGAAGTGAACATGAAATTTTACATCATTTCAAATTAGGAGATCCCCTAGTACGTCACAGGATCGTGTTAGTAGTTTTAATGGGCCGGCCATGTTCTGAGAATAGGACTTAATTGATGACTACAAGTTTTAATATGTCACACAGCCAATCTTTTTGCATCATCTTTTGCATTGCTATTGATTCCCCATTTTTAACCTAAGTATTGCATATACATGAAAATTAAGACATAAGCATATACCATTGAACTACCCACCCCCACTGCCATAAGCATATCCTAAACCACCTATCACCACTACCATCACCACACCACCACCACGACCAGCACCACTACCATCACCACCCACTACCACCACAACCATCCCTACCCACCACTACCACTACCATACACCACCACCACTACTACAACACTACCCACCCACCACCATTACTACAACACTACCCACCACCACCACTACCCACCCACCACTACATACATCTCCCCCACCATACACCACCACCACCATAATATATAACGTAATTAAAATTATAACTAAAATCTTTTAAATTAACATTTACATCCTTAGGCACGTGTGGTGTTGTAGAAGGCTGACCTACACCCTGTTGTGAAAATTTTGAGTAAATAAATGAATAAATATCTATATATTAAAAACTAATAATTAATACTTGTTATATTATAGACCTGTATCAATAAAATGTCCTGCATCATACACTCCATGGTCGCCAGATGAGATTCATTTGCCTGCAACTGATCCACTGTGGTTTCTAGCATGGCATCTTTCTCTGCCACGTACTCCTCGAGAGCTCCCAACCTCTCGGTTGTCTGAGGATCAGCTGAAGAGGCACTGACATGACTCGAAGATTGTGTGCTCCATAACTAGGTGGGGGGGAGGGGGGCTGGCCTAACATGTCCAGGATGCTCAGGCGCCATGACCTCAGAGAAGATATCATCTCGGTCCGTGGTATCTTGTGAGCCCTCCGGTGCCTGTGCCATGAGCTCTCGCATCTGGCGCTGCAAAAAATTGGAAACAGTTAATATGTCATAGTTAAAAGGCGAAATTGAAAGATATTCAAATAATTAAAGTTACCGACCATCTTCTCTTCTGCCTCAGTGATGATTGACGTTCTATCTTTTTTGTTGTGCGCTATGCGGAACATCTCTGCATGACCAGGGGGTGTCTGAGAGGGGCTCGCAGATTGCTATGACTGTCACAATTGTAAAATTAAACCCCAATCAATACAACATAAATAAATTACAACATAATTTTGAAAAACCAAACCGCACTTACCACCTCATGTCTCACTCTAGCGAAGCTTTTCGTGCTAGTCATATGGAAGAGCTTCTGTTGTTGCCGATTTTTCTTATTTGTGGCACTCCGCTTCTGCAAAAAATTTAAATTATGGTTAGAGCAACATATTTTATTTCTGTTACCTATAAGAATGATGAAAAAGAAATAAAATATACATGACCCTCCACGGTGGTAGGTTGTAGGGAATAAGAACCACAGACCATGTGCTGTGAGTAATACTCATCATCCTAAATGGGTTGAAGCCATCACTCACCAACCTAAGCCCGACATTGCGAGCATCTGAAGCGAATGAATGATACTTTTTATCAAAAAATTTTCAAGCTGGTGAGTCTACAAGATGCCTTAACCTCCCATCTTTAGTTCTACCCTCATCATGCCATCTCATTTCAGAAGCAGTCTTGGACTACATTAACAATCTTTGTCACCTGGGTCTCAACGAGACGTAAAATCTTTGCCGGAGTTTTCTTGTGCTCCACTTGATCATCCCCAGTCTTCCTTCTTGATCACCACAGATGTCACATGCTTCCTTCTTGATCACCCAAGTCTAACATTACTCTTTTTTTATGAAAGTACCTGGTAGTGTTGACCTCTCGGGGAATACCTCCCTTAACAACTCAAGCAACATGATGAATGACTTATTACTCCATCCACTAAGACACTTATTATGATATAATCTTACGATGAAAGACAACTTCATGTGATTCTTACATGCTGGATACAAAACTTGTCCCGCATCCGTTATCAATTGAAAAATTTATCAATCTCAGGATTGAGATCCCAACTACAGGTACCCTCATCTTGGTTTGAGAACCTGAACAAATCGTGCACCATATCTTCCATCTCATTCCATCTGTCGTGCTCATCAGGATTTTGAGACACTTGGGAAACTGGCCGGTGTTGTAATATCTCCTCCCAATGATGAAACCAATTTTCTAATTTAAGTCAAATCCATGACAGATCATATGGTTGTATGCTGTAACTCTATCTTGATAAAGTACATTGTTGCATTTGGGACATGGACACTTTATATCGTTGTCATTATTGGTCACTCCACAAACTATCCCAAACTCTATAAACTCCATCACTCATTCTATATATTCCTTTGACACCCTATTTAATACAAACAATACACTTATAACTGCTTAGATACTAACACTTTATCATTTAGTGTTTCTTAAAAAATTATGGACAAAAAGCACCTTGACATTTCAATCTAACTCCTCTCCATGACGGATGAGATTAGATCTCTAAGTCCTTCTTCGTTACCTATTACGAGAAATATCAAAAGTTTGAGAATATCAGTCAATTATAATATGTATGCATGCATGTTTTCTATCGTCATCAACTCCTCTTCTAACGGGTGGGGTGTTTCTATCCCATTCAAGAATCCATAATCCTCAAAATTCAATAGCTCAAGTGCTTTATTCCATTTCAAGGAAATTTCGGTAGTATTTCCCTATGGTTCTCTAAGTACACGACTTAGACAAGAGTAAGTATGCCACATTGTCTAAATATGTACCCAAAGAACATGAGAAACGGCTAACAAAATTTTCCTCAATCTGGACAAATCATGAGCAACTGACTATACTCTAGATTATGTATTCCCAAATTGTCCAAACCGGATAATTCAAAAATCATATACAGACAAATACACTTTATTGCAAACAAGACCGAAAAGTTTTTTTTTAAAAAAAGAAAAGCCACTCAAAGGGAGTGGGGGGTTTAGCGGATCCCTACCAGTTTATTAATAGAATAAAATTGGGGGGAGGGGGGACATAAAACCTAACCCCTACAAAGACTCAAGAAAGAAAAAACAAGGGGGGGGGGGGGGACATAAGACCTTACCGCTACAGGCAATAAAAGGGGAGGGGGGAAACTTAAAACCTTACCCCTATGAAATAAACAGTCAAGAATTATTAACCAATCTAACATTACCCAAACTTGCTTTATCAAGAAATATAAGAGATCTGAGGCGAGAGGAGCCATCTTGTATAGAAAGAAATTGACCCGAGAGCTAAGTGTTGCAACCATGGTTTAGCAAGGAAATCAGCTACCACATTAGCTTCCCTTGAAATGTGAGAAATAGAGGAGCAAATATCCATTACTTGAATTATCTTTTTATTTCAATACCAAACATTCCAAGGATGACTTAAAGTACCCTTCCAAACTTCCACAAGAGTTTTAGCATCAGATTCAACATCCACCTAAAGAAATCCCAAATTATGGCAGAGATTAAGACCATCAAGCAGAGCTCTAAATTTGACAATATAGTTCGATCAATTATCATGAAAAGAATAAAAGCAATCTGTGAGCACGGATTTTGTTCGCCCACAGACAATGATTTAGGATTAGGAGTCACCACCTATTTATTTTAAGGGATAGGTCCCAGGATTATGGATAAGGTCTTATGATCTGCATTAGAGTTCTTAGTAAGAGGTTCAATTAAGTTGTAAGGAAGGTGTTAGGCACCTTGAACCCCCATTTTGCAATGGTTACCTACTCCCTAGGTATAACGAAAAGCTAACTAGGTTCGAACCCAGGTTGGGTTGTCTACGTACTCACATAGGGTGAGATCAGACCGAGCGTAGTTCCTGCACATGAGCCCATGCCAAAGCTAGGGGAGTGTGTGTGTGCATCGGAGTGGCTTAAGGGTCTAGCCCGGGGAGCTTGGGTTGGTTGACTAGGTTGGTCAAGTGCATGACATAAGGTTGATTTGGACCCAGAGGACAAGCTTAAGCCCGGAAGCTTGGGATTGGGCCCGGAGGCCAAGGATAGGCCTGGTAGGCCAAGGGTTAGCCCGATAGGCTATGAGTTTAGTCCGCTAGACTAAGGCTAGGTTCGGTAGGCCAAGGGTTAGCCCAATAGGTTAAGGGTTAGCACGGTAGGCTAGGGGTTCGGCCCGGTAGGCCAAAATACATTTAACCATTGGTTAAGTTAGTTAAACACGGTTAAAGAGGAGGGATAACCATGGTTAGGGTTGCTAACCATGGTTGAAGGGCCAAGATCACATGTTTTTGGTTTTTTTTTTTGCATTTTTTAGATGTTTTTAGAAATTTTCAGAATTTTTCCATGGGTTAAAATGATTTAAATCATGGTTAAAAGTTAACCGGGGATGAGTTAACCTAAGTTAAGGGTCTGGGCAAGTCAGAAGTGGCCCTAGGTGGCATGACAGGGCCTAGAATGGCCTCCTACCTGGTCTGGGCCCTATGCAAAGCCCATTTACAGGAAATTGGGATTGGCAGTAGGTTGTTTATCGCCAATTTCAAGTCTTCACAGAATTGGAATGACGATAGACAGTCTACTGCCATTCCCAATTATGCCTAAGAATGGCTTCACTGGTCAGGGGGAAGGGTTAGGGCAGAACCCATGGATCATGGACCCTCAAGAACTATTAAGGGAGTCCCCCACACGTCCAGGTTTGTTGTGGGACCTGGGATTGGCTTGAGATGGGCCCATAGTGGCCATCTAAACAAATCCCAGAATGGCTATAGAATGTTTACCGTCATTCTGGACAGTTTTCTTTTTTTAGAGTTTTAACCATGATTAGGTTGAAGGGGTGAGCCTGGAAGGACCATGGTAGGCTGAGGGAGATCCTAGGGAGCAAGTTTAGGCTCTGGAATGGGCCAGAGCTTAACCAAAACGGGTGTATGGTCACTGGAATGAGAAAGAACAGAAATGACGGTACTGTGTTTAACGCAATTTCTGGAATTTCCAGAAATCAAATTGTGCCCTTTGAGCTATACTCCACTGCTTCTAGGATGCCCCAGAAACTTGGGAGAGCTCCTACTAGGCCACGTGGCAACGACATGTTCCATTGACAGGGTCCCTTTGCCTATAAGAGGAGGCAAGGGGACCACTGTCCTTGGTTTTAGAGAAACAAACAACAAAGCAAAAGTCTCCTGGAATAGGACCCCAGGGGCTCACATGATGTTTACAGAAAGAAAAAGGGGTAGGGGAGGACTCTACCCTGTTGCCACACTTCTGACAGTAGTGGTGGTGGTCTACGATGGTGCTCAGAGTTAGGGGCAGCTGGAGGTGCTCTAGAGGCAAGAGGAGCAACTAGAATTATTCTGGAGGTGCTTGGAGGGCTTGGGCCTTTGAATTCTTACAGGAATTCGGATAAGAGAGTTTGCATGGGGAAGAAGGGTGGAGGGAGGTTTTGTTTTATAGGAGGAGAGCTTGGGGACATAGGGGGAATAAGGACAGAGGTAGGCAGAGGTCGCAGGGAGGAGTGGGGGCTACCAGAAGCGTGCCTGTGCATTGGGGAGGGCAGGTGTGTTGCGAACACGCAAGAACAGGGAATTGCGGTAATTCCAGTACCGCCATTCCCTCACAGGGCAAAAGAGATAATGGCAATAGAAACTCTATCGCCATTACTGGTTTTTACCCAAAAAAGGTCTGGCTCAGCTTGCACGCGGTACGGCCTTGGGGTTTGAATTATTTTGGGCTCATCTTGGGCCCAGGCTAAGGTTGGCCAAGGGTTTAAGCTCTAAGGGCCTTGGCTTGGTTTTGCATGGGCCTTGGGCTATGCCCAATGTTTGTAGGGCTAGGCTAGGGCTAGACCTAGGGTTTAGCTAGGTTTGTCCTAGGGTTTAAGGTTTTGACCTAGGGTTTAACTAGGGTTAAGAAGGGTTGACCTAGGGTTTGACTGGGGTTAACTTAGGGTTTAACTAGGGTTATGAAGGGTTGACCTAGGGTTTGACTGGGGTTAACCTATGGTTTAACTAGGGTTATGAAAGGTTGACCTAGGATTAGACCTAGGGTTAAGAAGGGTTGACCTAGGGTTAAACTTAGGATTTGACTAGGGTTAACCTATAGTTAAGAAGGGTTGACATAGGGTTAGACCTAGGGTTTGATTGGGATTAACCTAGGATTTAAGGCTTAACTGTGATTAAGAAGGGGTGTAAAAATTGGGTTCTTACATAAACAATCATATTTCCAGAATGATCTCGAATAATACCACCTCCTTTTACTAAGCCAGAATTGCCTTTAGAAGCTCCATCCACGTTCAATTTATATCTACCTTGGGAAGGTCTAAGCTACTTGATATGAGAGATAAATGTTCTTCTATGAATAGGCGGGGGCATATTTTGGAGAATAGAAAAATCCAAAGGCTTCCTGGTAGATATAGAACCTGGCTCAAACATCCATTTCTGAATTCTTGCAATAATAACATCATTGGACTTGTGCACATCTTTGAATGTTCTCGAACATCTTTCTTTCCAGATCTCCCAAATAGAAATAAGAGAAAGCAGATTAAAAACCTCATTATGACATCCCTCAGAAGCTTTAAACCATCTCATAAGAAAACAATGAATATTATCACTGGGATAAGGAAGAATAGAGTAGAGCCTACTATAATACCTCCAAACCACTCCTGCAATATCACTTTGTAAAAGGAGATGAGATAATGTTTAAATATACCCATGAGAACAACATGAACAACAACTAGCGAAGGGAATGCCAACAGATTGAATCATATAATCAATAGGAACAACTCCATACATAACCTTCCATCCAAAGATTTGAAATTTTTTGGAGTGATCTTATTCCAAATATACTTGGTCAAATCTTTTTGATTAGAAGAGTATCTAATAGATTCCCAAGTTGATTTAACTGAGAAATTACCTTTAGAACTTAGATTCCAAATGAAAGAATCTTCGGAATCCGAAGTAAAAAAACCCGCATCTCTAATATCTATCTTGCGATAATGAGGTAAATAATTAGAAACATGGCTAAAATCCCAAAAACTATTACTATCAAGCATTTATGAAATTAGGGGAAAAACAGAAGGAGTGTTAGTACTATAAGAGGAATATCCCCAAACCAACAATCAAGCCAAAAACTGATTTTGTTACCATTACCAATTAAAGCTGTCAAATTACAAACTACATCCTTACACAATTGATTAAAATGCATCCAAGTTTTGGAAGAACCAGGACGAGAAGAAGAATACCAAATGTGATTAAATTGAAACTTAGATTTAAAAAATTTAGACCAAATATTCTCCGATTGATAAAGATTCCAAACTTGCTTCATTCTAAAAGCTGAAGAAAAACCATGCATTTTCCTAGTTCCCAAACCACCTTCCAATGAGGGAAGGGCACAATTATTCCAATTAATCCAGTGTCGCTTTTTAGAATCTACCCTATTATTCCAAAAAAATTTAGCCAAATATTTATCAATGAGGGTAGTAATAGCTTTAGGGACATAAATTCCAGCTAAAAGATGAGTTCGAATAGAAGCTAAAACATGTTTTATGAGAATAAGTCTACCACCTGCAGATAAAAATTTCCCTATCCATCCTTCTATCATATTAAGAATTTTATCCACTAAAGGATTAAAAAATACTTTTTTTAATCGACCTTTATAAAGGGGAACACCCAGATAAGTAAAAGGAAAACTTTTATTAGGAATGTTGACCCAATTGAAAATAGCAAGACTTCTTGATCTAGAAAGTTTAGAAGAGCAATAAAAAGCACTTTTGGCACGATTAATCAACTGACCAAAAGAGACTTCATAAGTTGAAATGAAATAAAAAAAATCTCTTAATATTATGCTTTCTACCATTGCAAAAAATTAGAATATCATCAGCAAAAAGAAGATGAGTTATCAGAATTCCATACCTCCCCAGTTTATAGTTCAGAGATAGACTATCAGATATAGACTTCAAACCCCTACTAAGGACTTCCTCAGTCAAGATAAAGAGAGTAGAGGAGAGAGGATGTCCTTGACGAAGACCACGTGAGCTCTGAAATAACATTGGAGGCTACCATTAATAATAATAGAAAATGATTGAGAGTAAAGAAAACCTTTAATCAATCTGAGAACATCATTCTTAAAGCCCATTTTATGCAGAACTGCAATAATGAAGTTCCATTCCATACGATCATAAGCTTTAGACATATCCAGTTTGAAGATGATATTGCCTCTCGGAGTTGATCTATCAATGCCCTGCACCATCTCTTGAGCTAAGCCTATATTATTAGTGATATTTCTACCCTTAACAAAACCATTCTGCTCATCAGAAACAATGTTAGGAAGAAGAATACCAATCCGATCAGTCAATAAGCACGATATAATTTTAGATAGAAAATTACAAAGGCTAATAGGTTTGAAATCAGAAAAGGACACAGGAGAACTACATTTAGGAATAAGCGTAATAGCAGTAGCATTAATAGCCTTAGGAATATCAACATGAATAAAAAAATGGGAGATAACACTAAAGAGATCGTTCTTAATAATATTCCAATAGGACTGATAAAAGCGAAAAACCATCTGGGCCAGGGCCGCTATTAGCAGACATATTGAACACCATATTCTTGATTTCATCCATGTAAGGAGAGATAGATACAGAAAAATTATCTTCTTCTTGAACAAGACATGGAATATAATTAATAATATTTTGGTCAATTATGCCATTGGATGAGGATAATAAATTTTTAAAAAATGAAAAGCTGCAATACCAATATCCTCATTAGATTCCAACCAATTACCTTGAGGATCTTGAATACAAGAAAAACAATTTCTACCCCTTCTGGAATTGGTAACCATGTGAAAATATTTAGTATTATTATCCCCTTCGTGAAGCCATTTAATTATGGATTTTTGGCGCCAATAAATCTCTTCTTGTAAGAGGACACTTTGCAACTCATCTTTCAAAGAATGAAGTTGAGAATCTTTCTCCATATCCCAATTAATTTGGATATCTTCCTCAAGGGAGCTAATACGAAATTCAAAGTCTTTAATTTTTTGAAAAATATTAACAAAAACATTCTTATTCCATCTTTTTAAAGCAATTTTAAGCCTTTTAAGTTTTAAAAAGAAAGTCATAAGAGGATTAGCGGAGATAGGACTATCCCAAGATTCAGAGACAACTTTTGAAAATCAACATGAGAAATCCACATCTGTTGAAATTTGTAAGAAACAGGATGCCTAGCATTATCTTGACCAAAAGAGAATAGAATGGGAGAGTGATTTATAGTAGTATGAGAGAAATGAATTCTCCAATCCGAATTTAGAAGAACACGATCTAATCGAGCATATATACGATTCAAACCATCTTGGTTATTATACCAAGTGAATTTATTACCAATATAACCAACATCTATCATACCCAAATCATTAATCATGTTGTTAAAGTCTGAAAGAGAGTCAATATTAACATTCCTCCCTCCCAATTTTTCATCAGATCTAGCAATAATATTGAAATATCCTCCAATAAGAAAGGGGCCTACATTAGAAAAGAAACAAGTACAGAAATCCACCCACAATGAAAGACGATCCCTACTAGTGCATTTAGCATAAATGAAGGCTCATCTGATGGGAGAAAAAGAGTTAGAACAGACATCAACTACAACCATTTGATCAGAAGAAGAGACAAAAGAAATTTGTAATTGACTCTTCCAAAATAGCCAAATCTTAAAATGAAGAAAGATGCGAATCAAAATGGTTGTCCATACCAACAATTGAACAAACATCATGCAAAGTATCAAAATTCTTTTTGGATTCCAAAATAGCAGCAAGTGACATATGATTAGAAGAGATAAGATGTTTTAATCTAGACTTAGATGCTAAGTTACCAATACCACGGATATTCTAAAGGAGAAAATTATTCATTAATAACCTTAGTGGAATCCGAAACCAAAGATCGAACCGTAGTTCTAGAGCGAGTCATTCTGTCAGATGACATCATAGGTTTGCTTTTTTTTTTTTAACTTACTCTTTAATTCATCATAATGAAAATTTTTAAAAATTTCAGATTTTAGTAATCTTAGGGAAATTTTTTTTGCATCTTCCTTAAACAAATCAATATTTTTAAGCAAGCAAGGAACAAAGTCAGAATGATATTCCCAAGATTGAGAGTTCTCCCATAAAATGTTACCTGGATGAAGGTTATTCTCATTATTGGGAGAACCCTCTAATGTTTTTATTAGTTTCTTCCACATGATAATGTTGTGATTGATGGAAATTGTGATTATGTTGTTTGATATTGTCTAAACTTAATCCTCTAATATCATTAGACAAATTATACGAATTAATCAAAATATTTTCAGATCTAAGGGATTCAGTTAATGGTTGATTAACAGGAGAACTAATCTTAAAGAGCCAATTATCTTCCGAACATTCTAGAATTTTTCGTCTAAATCGGGTTCTAACTCATTGATTTCAATATTATCAGAAAAATTCTTAACCTGCATTTCTCCCCAAAAGAGAACTAAATGTCATAGTTAACAGCTAATCCGTCCAAATAAGTGACACAAGAAATGTACTTGTCACACAATGATTCTTGAACGGGAGATCTAAGGTTTAATGCATGCATGTGTATGAACTTAAATGTCTATAGTCATAACTTAATAAAGAAACACTCCCAATTAAGTTATGGTTCTTAGGGATACTTCCCACCTCAAAGGTAAGTGATGCCAACCGAATTTTTTCTTGGTAGTGACATGAGGTTAGGTTGCAACCCCAATTAAGTTATGGTTGGTTAGAAGTGGTCCTTAGGTAAGAGATCCAAGTGCCCTAATTTGTTTCTTGGTAGTCAATGAGTTTAGGTTACAACTCCAATTAAGTTAGGGTTGGTTAGTAGTGGTCCTTAGGTAAGAGAGCCAAGTGCCTTGCTTAGAAGTTGACTAAGCTGGAGGGCCTATCAACCGTCACATTGGTACTAAAGCGAATTGCTATGTGATTAGGGTTGCATTCAAGCTAAGCTAACTCATGAGCTCGACTCGTTCAATCCAAGCTCAAGTTGGTAGGCTCAAATAATCAAGCTAAGGTGGCGCTCGGTAACACTAATCTAAATAGGGAAAGCTTATTTCAAAATTGTGCTTAGTTGGACTTTAGATTGTTAAGTTGAAGCTTATTTGAGTTCAAATGTTTAAACAAGCCAAGGTTAGCCACTGCTAACCGATGTGGGACCGATGTGGGACAAATTGGTTACCAACACCAAACATGTTGTTGTAATTAATTAAGTGAATTTGTATAGTTAAATAACGAGTTGGACTCTCTGGTAATTTAAACTCTTAGTGAAAGCTACAAGAAGACCATGACAAACTGTTTCATAGGGGCTGTGGAAATCATGTCCATTCTCCTCATTGTCTCTCTCTCAACCTCACCTTTCAAAACCATCAAACTGCTGTAGCTTTGGTAATCAAAACTTTCTATTGATTTTTCACTTCCTTTTCAGTCTCTAAATTGTTTACCCACTTGATATCTGAATTGAGTTTTCTTCTCTGTAGTATATGTCTAGAACAATTATAACCATTCATTCGTAGACTAAAAATAATAAGCTAATTAAGACTAACCCAGAAAAAGTTACTAAAAACTAGAGAACATCACCTAAAACCATATTATATATAATAAAAAAACTAGTCCAAACAGATTATCTAAAACCAGATTTTTAACATTAATCAAGTCTAGAATCTCGGCTAAATCATAATCCACTTAAGTTTAAACTAACCTAACTTTAGATATCAAAATCAGACTTTAAATAGACTAGAAACTAACCTAAAAATAAAATTAGAATCAGGATTTAAAGTAGCTAAATAAACTATCTTTAAAAAAAGACTAAATAAAAAGATTTGTAACTAAACTAAATTAAAAAAAAAACAGATTAAAGCTATTAAAGAAAAAAATAAATTTAATCTAACCTACTGCAACTAACAAAAAATATATTCGTTAAGATGATAGATCAAGCTGCTCATGAACTCCTCGAGCTTGGCTCGAGCTCATGTGTTAAAGCTCGAGCTTCTTTATTTAATTAACAAGCCATGCTCAAGCTTGATTTCCGAGCTTGTTTACTTAATAAACATGCTTGAACATCCCACTACTTGGCTCAGCTCGGCTTGATAACGCCCCTAGGGGTGGGTGAATCTAAACCACAGTTAAAGGAAGTTAGAAGGGGCACTTGGTCATGACACTAGACTACGTAGTGTAATGCATGGTGTGCTAATCACTTTCCCTTAAGGGGAAATGTTTAACTTACCCCAGAAATTGACTATGTAATCAAATGTAAGGTCTTCATTGGTCCATGCCCCTCTTTTTACCACATATCAATTGTAGTTAAGGTTTACTCACTCATAGGGTTAAGCAATCAAGGTGACAAGAATCCCCTAAACATTTTATGCTTAATACTTTCTTCGGGGTTCAACTTCTTACAAGTCTTATCTGATTGCATACCTGTTGTAATCACAGACATCTAGAAATCACAGGAGCATCTCTTTTGTAATCACAGGGAAGGGATATGCTTAGGGAAATGATAAGAAGAAGGCTCTTGCCGAGCCTTGCGGAAATCCTCTTGGCACTTGGACGAACCAAACTAAAAATCAATTTGGTTATAAGTAGTAAATGTAAATGAAGAGTGGTTTTCTAGGAAATGATAGGAGTGATAGAAAAGGGGTTTTCTTGAATAGCTTGAATGATTACAATGACTCCTCCTTAAGGATTATATAGCGATTACATGAGTCTCAAGATAGAAGCAGTATCACATCATAATCAAATGAAATCTTAATCAAATCTAATACTAATCAAATCTAAGATTTGATAGTAATCTATTTCAAATTAAAATCTACCTAGATATGAGATGAGATACAGTGTATCTCATCTTACTTTATTACATCACTCAATATTCTCTAAACCTATCTCTAATACCCTCCCGCAATCGCATGATCCTTTGAAGAAGGATCTTGTAATTGTTAAAAATAAAAAAATAGTCCGAGATCATTGAGCTTTGTTGAAAAGTCACCGGAAAATCCAATTGTACATATTGGTAGTCACTGTCAGTCTGTGAAATCCATCACTATCGCATCCCACTCATCTTAGAGTCTGTCAGAGTCAGTGGTCCACTAGAGCAAACTGTCATGATTAATTTCTCCCAATAGCACATAAAGAGAAGCCGGCCAGTCCTTTAAAGGAAAAAAGAAGAACTTGAAGGTATTAATGATAGAGAGATTTCAACTAGAATTGGTGATGGCTACAACTTTAGGAAAAAAAAAAAAGGTATTGGCCGGACGGGCGGCAGTGCTGCTCTCCGGAAAATTAATGATCTTGATGTTTGTGTCAAACTACAATAATTAATATTTTCTATGCCGTTTAAAATTGTTATGTGCATTGATTAAGTGAGCAGACAAGTTAAAACTGATATTCGCTCAAAAGTGTTTGTTTTTCACGATTATCCTTTGAGAATTATTGAATTCTCCTACGTAAAACTTTTATTTTTACAAACTTTTCTACGTAAGAGTTTTATCAATTGCATAGAACACACTTTTCTAGTTAAAATAGTGTATTTGCATAGTTTAAACACATTTATGAAAGTCTAGATACTGAGTCATTTCGATGAACTCTCATTACGTGTTTTAACTGTCTCTGGAACCCTAACTGGATGATTTTCAAGGACCGGAGGCCATAGTTAAGCATCAAAGCCCATTACCAAAGACTAAAGAGCCAACAGGCTATACCAAGTAGATGCAGGCCAAGTGTGGGCTAAGCCAAGAGATCACAATTACAAAATGAGGCCTAGGGAGCTGAAGAGTTGATTTCCAAGAAAGAGGACTTGAGTAATAAAGATCACTATACAAGACAAAGGAGAAAAGCTTGGTTAGTTGGTAAAATCTATGAGAGATTGTGTCAGAGACCAGGGTTCAAAACCCTTTGCCATCATTTTCTCTTCCTTTTCTCTTTTATTTCTCAAAAACCCTAATCTCTCTCTCCTAATCCTATTCGTCCAACCTTAATCATCTTAGCCGTCCATCCTTACTTTTCAAAGCCCTATTTAGTTCAAAATGCTAATCCCATCTCTTTCTCCTAAACCTAGCCACCACCTTCTAGCCTAAATCCTAGCCATCCATTTCACTAAACCTAAATCCTAGCCACCCATTTCACTAACCCTAAAACCCTAATATCTAAGAGATTAGTGGCCACACCTTACTTTCCCACTTTCCATTCTAGCCATTTTTCTTTAGTTAGAAACCTTGGCTAATTCAAAAACTTTCCAAAATTCTAAATCCTTAGTTCCAAAACCATTCATCCCTCCCCCTCTATATAACTCATGGCCATGTGTGGCCACATTCAATTCAAAAACTTTCACTCATTCTCACCTCCATCTCTCCTCACATCTCATTGTGGTGACCGTACCACACACCTCTCTTTTCTCTCTCTCTATCTCACATCTCACCTCTTCTTGAGTTCTAACCTTACATTCTCTCTCACTTCTCCTTTTGGTGTTCGGTTTACAAAAGCATCTCTTGCATTAGAGAAAGTGGAAGATCACCATGGCAATGCTCCTCTCACTCTTGGATTTACAACTTGTTTCTTACTTTTTAGATGTTCTTGCATTATTTCTAGTGCAAGCTTTGTAAGTGGTATTTTTAATTTTAATGATAAATTTCTCTTCATCATTGTTATTTTATGTTCCTTGTCTTTTATTAATAGGTTTCAAGCTATTTGTTTCATGGTGATTAGTAGATCTTAATACCTCTTCCCAAATTATTATTATTTTTTAAATAAAAAATAAAAAAATCGACTCCATTTTCTCATCTCTCCATCTTTCTCTAAGTATCCCATTTTTTTTTCTTTCTTGCACTAACTTAACTAACCCCGAGTGAGGATTCGACATCCGACACACCCTATGCATAATTCATATTTTGCAGGAATTTAAGAATCGGATATTACAAATATTGTTGAAGTAAGGAGATTCTAGACGATGGAAATTCCTACTTTCAAAAACCAACCAAAACAGGAGAAAATAAGGGAGACCGGTCGAACCCCCTCACCACCGGTTGAACAGTGAAGAAAATAATGTATGAGAAAAAATGGCGGAGAAGGGAAACTCCATCGGTTGACCGCCCACGAAGACCGGTTGATCAGCCAACCAATGATCGACCACTCCTCACTACTGGTTAGCTGGCTAACCAGCGATCGATCACTCCTCACAACCGGTCGACCAACCATAAGGGAAATTTCCTAGAAACCTTCTATTTTGGTTTTTCCAAGAATTAGTAAATGTTTAAGACTCCTAAATCTATAAATAGACTATTAACTCGTAGGTTTGGGGTTTCCAAACATTCTAAGAGCATTAGAAATCTCAGAGAGAGTCTAAGCTAGAGTTTTTCTTGGGGAAGGAGAAAAGCTTAGAGATCGAGATCCAAAAGCATTTGCATACGATTAATCGTCGGGGAGTGATGGTAAAAGGTTTGATATACTTGTTGGCCACATAAGTCACCATCTTACCTGAAACCAATTGGTGTTAGGAAGGGCTTCATCTTTGTACTTAAACTTGTGTCCGTGGCGGTTAGTCCACTGGCGGTTAGTCCAGAGCCCTAAGGTGAGTTGCGGTCCCATAACCAACAATACTGTTTTGTTAATGATCACTCTATGATAATGACAATTATTGATTAAGATATGATTAAGCATGCATTAAAATTGATAAGTATGATTGAATGGTATAATTTTGCATGATTTCAAGAGTATATGATTCAAAATCGGAATGGATTAACGAATGTGTATGATGATATGTTATTGATTTTATGAATTGTAATTGAAGATGATTATAAGAATTGATATATGATGATGTGGTGATTTTAGGGTTGAATACACATGTAATTGAATATGGAGGAAGGGATGCATGATGGGTTGTGATTGAATTGATGATAATTATTGTGCGATAACATGATGAATTGTGTTAAATATGATGTATTGTATTACCCTACATGAATGATAAAATATTATGGTATGATTCTCACATGATAAATTATGAGTATCTATGCATGTATGATGATTGAATTTTTCGCGACCCAAAATACCCCTTAGAAGTTATGGGACTTTGGCTCGTGACTTATACTTCAAACCATTCTACAAGAGAATTTAAGGCAATGCTAAAAGTGGAAGCTAAAATTTTCTTAATAATACTTAGCAGTATTCCAAGCTCAACACAAACAAGTACGATAACATTTTGACAAAGAAACAGTCATAAGTGGACACCCCCACTTTAAAACAAGTCAATGAGTACAATATTTACTAACACTCCATCACCCTCTCCACAGTAATCAAGATAAGGCCACTTGTCGAAGCCCTTATCCTCCCCCAGATGTTCTTCCTCAAGACCTTCTTCAATGTACTTCTCCACTACCCATGGAGTTGGAGCACAAATGTCGAAAGGTGGATCTGCCGACAATAACAGTTCGGCTGAGCATTGAAGGCTCAACGTATACTAACTACGTACTAAATAATGATGTTATAACAATAACAGGATTTTATATGCAATTCATATATCTCAATTAGGAAAACACATGCATACTTCAATTCAGAATGTGGAGAAATCATAAGTTTGATATCAATGTGCAACTTTTCAAAACTATATACTTTACTTTACTTCAAAAATCATATGTTTTTTTACTATGTTCTTCATGTATTTTACTTTCCAATTATCATCTTCCATTTCTTTACTTAACTTAACCGAGTTGATCCTTTTTACTTGAGATCAGATAACTAGTAGCTATACCTAGTCTAAGCATACTAATATCCTCCCAATAACATCCTTGTTCATTCATTTACTTGGGATAAGATGAATATTGGTTGTACCTGGTCTAAGCACCTAACATCCTCCCATTAACATCTTTTCCTTTGTTTTACTTGAGATCAGGTGACTAGTGGTTGTACCAAGTCTAAGCACACCATCACCCTTCCAATATCATTTCTTCTTCAATATTTTACTTGGAATCAGATGACTAATAGCTGTATCTGGTCTAAGCACTCTAACATCCTTCCAATAGCATATTCTTATTTCATTTTACTTGAGATCAGATGACTAGTGGTTGTACCTGGTCTAAGCATACTATCATCCTCCCAATAACATCTTTTCTTTCTTTCATCTTCTTTACTTTACTTTTCGGATACATGTACTTAGACAAAAACCTCGATAATGCAATTTCAAGTGCTCATATAACATTTGTGAGTGACATAAAGGCAATAAGCCTTCAATAACATGACACATGCAATTCAATTCTAAATTCATAATTCTAAACATGCTCACATGTAGTTTAAATAAATAATTCCATATTTTTAACATGGTCTTTATCAAAAATCAATGCATCATATATTCCCTTTCATCAAGAAATCACCACATTAACAATTCAATGGAGCATACATAAGAGCTTTGCATTAAACACATTATCTTCATAATTTATTTAAATAAGGGATACTTCTAGATCATTTAATAGAGCTTAACTACTTCGACTCATCCTCAATATGCTTTCATTTTCATTTCTCATGAGGAAATCACAATAAGATTGAACAATGAAGGATAATCTTCAACACATCAAAGAACAACATGTTTTTCATCTCAATTTAAGTTAAGGAATTACAACAACACTATTTAGTAGAGAGTATCGACCTTCCAAGATCGAATCCCTTCGATCTAGTGCTTTGGAATGGCTTGAAGAGTGGAATCCAAGATTTTCCTTCCTTCTTCAAGCTTGCTCTCTTGAAAGCTTAAGGTTTTCTCCTCTCCTTTTGCCAAATTGGGTGAAAATGCCTTAGAATATTCTAAACCCTCGAATTAGATATTGTATTTATAGTCCAAGGATTTAAAACCCAAAAAATATGGACTTAGCTCAATTAAAAAAAAAATTGTTTCACGATAATTCGTTCGAACGAAAGTTAAGCCTATCAAACGGAAATGGGACAATTTTCTGCCTTCGTTTGAATGAATGAGAATTTTGTTCGAATGGAAGTCCCAAAGTTTCTTTTATTCAATTTTAGTTTCTTTTGTTCTGACCTTTATACTTTTTTAACCATTCTAAGATACAACTAAGATAATTTAATCATCAAGACCATTCATAACCATTGAGCATGACCTATAATTTAATGTTGACCATTTTACCCTTGATGTATAGGATCAACATGGATGAAATCCGGGTCTCTACAGAATTTCAGATAGGCAAATAGTTAGAGAATGATCTTTTAATCTATATTCGTGGTATAGGATGCTATGATGGGGTTTCGATGCTGAGGAATTGAATTTTAAGAGAGAACCTAAATGAAAGTTAATCATGACACTCAAACACAAGTTCACCGCATGGTAAGTCTACACAAGTACATGCACATGTCAAGTTTGCAAAAGTCATACATCTGGTACGATATTCATGCATCTGGTACAAACTAACATGCTTTTGGCATGAACTGACATGCATTTAGTAAGAATTGACATGCATATGCATAAGTTTTACAAGTCTATAGAAGTTATGAGTCCGAACATGCCATTAATGATGATTTGATATGCTCGCCTGTTTTTTGCACTCTAATCATGTAAATTATGATATGTATGATAAGCCTGATAATGCATGATATTATATATTGGTAGCTCGACTTTATATTCATCGAGCGTGTCATTGCTCAATCAAACTTTTGATGTCGACAGGTTTAGGTTTGGAACAATTTACAGAACTTTGGGTTGAGGAAGAGTACTTCGAGGAGCCCGAAGGTGATTATTGGGAAGGAAAGATAGATATGGATCATTCCTTATCCATTCGTCCATTAATATTTTTTTTGTTTTAAGATGTTGTAATAAGATATTTTAAGATGGATGTTGCTTAGATTTAAATTTCAAGGATCGAGATCATGATGGATGATCCAGATTATTATGTTAAACTTATGGGTTATTCTTAATTGATGTTTGATACCAACATAGGTGGTATCATGAGTTGGTCACATATTGATGGATGATGGTTTATTCTAACTATCGAATGCATTTTTTATGATTATTGAAGAGAAATTTTCAGGTTCTCATTTTAGTATGCCTTTTATACTGTTAAGATAAGTACTATACATAAGTATCACAGGTCCAAAGTTTTATTTGACTAAGATAAGATTTTGGGCGCGACACTAGTCCTTGGCTTGAAGACCTTTGGGACACCCTTTATTACAAAAAAAAAGAAAGAATATGCACCACCCAGTCAATTATCACTTGAGAGATATTATTATAGCTACCCAGCTACAAGCTTGGGATAGTGAGTGTCTTGATTACCCCACAATGCAACACACTAACACTACCTTTATGTTTGATAGTTGGATTAAGAGAGGTTTAGTAGGCACAAATATCATCATCGTCACATATTGGACAATTCCAAGAACCAAAACATGGAGCTTTGGTTTCTTGATGCAAAATAAGTAAATATCGAACCTTTGGGCTGAAGAAACTGTTGGGAAAATTCCATTAATATAGAGAATTTTTCTACATACATAGCATAGGTGTAACCCATCACAACCAAATACATAGAACTACTAGGATATACTACATGAACTTAATAACCGAAACTTCTTCTCACACTGCATAGCGATCGATGAGGAATGAAGCAATGATTTCTTTGGTCCGACCAGATGAGTTAGTAAATCCATCTTCATACATATACATGAGTTCTGACATTCGCGCAAGGTTTACAATTGGTATAAGTAGAGGAAAGGGTACAGGTGTTGGTGCTAAGCACTCTTTATTTATGTCCTTCCATGTCATTGCCACCATTTTTTGAAGCTTTTTGCATGCCTCCTCCTCTGCGACATCGTACTCCTTCATGTAGCATTGGACACTCGAAGAAACATGCCCTCTCTTTTGCTCAAACTTCATATGTTAGAAACACAGAATATATTTTAAGATTGTATTAAAAATTCATAAAACAAAGAAGGGGAGTGCTAGCGTCACTGGTCCCTCATGCACTCCCTCCCCAACAAGTGACAAATGGCGCGAGTGAAGCTAGCAACATCCAATAAAAAGATACAAGGAGAATTTGAGTTATAGTTGCTCTATAATTTTGTGTCAATGACTCCATGTGTGTGTCTGTAATCCCAAGATGATCTAACTTGATTGGCCATACCTTGTTCGATTTGATGTCATCCATGAGTCGACCAATTATACATGATGATCTACTAAGCTTAGGCAGAGACGTCACCCAGTCAAAGGCTTCCTTAGTTGCAATTTTCCCCATGCCTATGTATGCGATCACGTTGAACAAAGATAAAACACTGCTAACCATTGAAATTTGCAAGTATTCTTCGAGTTTCGGCACATATCCATTGTTAAACCACTGGGCTTCATCAAAGTAGGCTCTAACCAAATTTTTCAACTGTATGAAAGAAAATTAGAGAGCCAGGTTATTGACAAAAGTTTTAGTTTATCTTAAACTTATTGTAACTGAAGTAGTTAATATATAGTACTGGAGTTGTGTCATACTTCTTGTTTTAAGTAGCAGAATTGAAGAAAATTTTCTTCTTTATTCATCTCAGCTTCAATTTCATTGAAAAGATTCTCAATTTCATGAAAGCACACTTTCATATATTCGGGTAGTTGATCTGTTACTCCATGATCCCACCTGAAAATTCAGTACCCGAATCACATCTTTAGAACTAAATCTTTGTTCAAATTTACGGACGTTTTAAAGACAAGTGGATCAAGAAAGATTTTCAAGAATTGTACCCTTGGATTGCTTCATTAAATAGTTGTAGTTCCTCTGGTGACCCATAAAGATCATAGATATCATCGATTATTGTTGCAATGGATATTATTTTACCAATTAATATTCTACCCAGTGCGTATTGTGGTTCAAAATACACCCCAATACCCCAAAAGTAACACTCCACCAATCGATCTCGAGCAAACGGAAGCTTTGTGGTTATATCAATATCTTTCCACCACCTGAAGAGCACACATCATAGATATAACTAGTGTCTTCAAATAGATATAATTTTTAGAAATAGTGTAAAACTTACTTTGAAAGGTCCCGTATCTCTCTCCGGTGTACCAACTGTAATTGATTAAAATCCAACTTTGCAAACTCTAGGAGAATTTCCATTCGGGTTTTCTCTTCTTGGTAGACAGAAATGTAATGCTTTGTCTCTATCCTATGAACGCGCTTGTGGAGAGGTAGCTCTAGGGCATGTCCTACTTGCGCTGCAAGAGAAGAGGTTAGATGGTTCATCATGGTCTTCAGGTGTGTGCTAGTGAAAACTAGGGCTTCATCCAATATATCTTCTCCTCGTACGCTGAGATGCGAGGCTTCATATAAACTTAGCATGCCTTGCAGGTCACTAGTCAAGTTTGCCTTGAACCTACCCGTCTTGTCCTTGAACTTGCTAAATACATCTGTTTGATCATCACACCAACGTTAGTAATATGAAGCTAGTGTCATGGGGTGCTTTTATAGGGCATAACAAGATAAGAGGCAAGGAGAGAGACTACCAGCTGATACATTATAACCCTGTTGTCTCAATAGTCGAAACCGGAGAGCAATGTCATAGAGATTTTCATCATTTGCGTCAATCTGAGCTTCATATATCCGTTGTAACGCCTCTCCAATTTCCTTCTCGAAGTGATATGCAATGCCAAGACGTTGGAGCGTATCGATCAAATTTGTTTCCTCCATAGGCTCGTTGGAAGCAAGGTTTAGCATCGTATTCACTTCTTTCTTCAATTCTTCGATCCGCTGTTGGACACCTACATTAGGAACCTGCATGGGAATATATTTATTAAGTTTAGTAAATATATAAACTATAAAGTATCTTATTAAATTGCTTATAAATGATATATGAAGTCTTAATTTTTTGACTGCAAAGTCTCAAAAAAGGAGAAACAAAAAATAGAACTTTGATCAATATGTCGAAATTTCACAAAATTTTGTTCAAATAACTGAATTCTCGGGAGCTTTGAACTTTGCCGGTTATACTCAGCCATGTGACTTACCAAGTCCTCTGGAGAAGAGGCTAGGATGATAATCGGCCGACCGGCGAATGATCTCCCGATCTCCGGTTTTGGATGAGGGAGCTGTTGGAGAGTTAACTTCAGCCATATTTAGAAAGGTCTGGAAATCTTGAATGAATAACTAGAGCGACTGGTGCTATTTATGGACAAGAGTGACAACCATTATTGCAACCATTATTGCTGATATGTAAATATTATGCAAGTATGTTCCTATGTTGATCAAAGAAGGCAGCAGCCGAGGGGTTCAATGATCTGTCATTTTCGTGTTGTAAAAATAATAATAATCACATAGTCAAATAGGCACCTATTCCTCTTGAGTTGTAACCGGTTTTGCCAAAACGGGTTACACCCCTGAGGTGGCCACATGTCCCTTTTGCCACCTTTTAACTATGGTTAATGTTCAATCACCCCTAAGGTTCACCCACCTTTCCTTGGTTTTTATAAAAAATATTAAAAAAATTTGTTAACTATGCTTACAATTTACCATCTCCGAAGGTTATTTTACTGTAAATATTTTTTCTAAAAACCAAATATAGGTGGGTGATTCCTAGTACTAGATGAATCTTAACCACAGTTAAAAGGTGTAAAAAGTGACATGTGGTGACCACAGGGGTAACCAGTTTTGTCAAAAACCGGTTACAACATCACCAGTCGGTCAAATATTGGAGGTGGCCATCCCCCTTTGTGATTCATTTGACAAGACTTCAACCGAAGCTCATAGTGACAGTTCTATAATTATGGAAAGACTACTTGATACTTATCTTCTTTCATAATTATTGAATTGTCATTAATTTAATGGAAATATTAGAGGTGGGGGTCAACCTTTGTGATTCATTTGACGAGACTTCAACCGAAGCTCAGTGACAGTTCTATAAATATGGAAAGATTATTTGATACTTTTCTTCTTTCATAATTATTGAATTGTCATTAATGTAATGGAAAATAAGTGCTTACTGCTTCGGCTAATACAGGGATGATAATAATAATCTAAATAGATAAGATAATTTGAGAATTGTGATATGCAAAATTTCTTTTAAAATAATAAAAATTATAGGGATAGGTGGCCGCCGCGTTTGTCTTTCAATGGGAAAGGAGTTTATAATTATGGAATGACCAATGGCAGAACTGCCATCAATTACCGAATGTCCCATTTCAATGGCCGCCGCCTTTGCCCCATTATAATGCAAAGCTCATTAGCTCAATGGCAGTTCAATAATTATGGAATCTTCTCTCATAATTACAGAACTGCCATCAATTTAATGGAAAAGGAGTACTAGCTTCGATGCGCTCATATTAAGGGTTGGTAATACTACTCAAAATGGGTAGAGTTTATTTAAAAATTATGCTCCCCATTAGATTGTTATGTTGAAAGTTAATTGTATGTCTATATTTTTTTAAAGTAAGGGTTTTACCTCTTATTAAAATAGTTCCTCATAATTATTTTTTTAATAAGAAGTAAAACCATAAGAATGTAAAATCCAACTAAATACAATTTTTAAATAAAGCTCAACCTATTAAGATTTGTGTTACCAAACACCACTTAAGACTCAAAGATTAATCTTGCTTTTATATTATAAATTAATTACGAGTCATTTTTTTTTGTGACAATGCACCCTAAGTAATAAGTACAATTTGCAAATGGCAAATTTATTTCGAGTGTTTTTTTATCAATATACCTCTATTGTATAGGTGGCTCCCTAGCCAAAGAACACAAACTGATACGGCCAAAAGTTAGTTGGGGCATTGGAGCTCTTGCAACTCATACCCAAAGGGATTAGATCCCCCGACCTCCCTCCACTGAAGGCCACATCCCCACCACTCACGCAAGAGGTGGGAGTGTACACAAACTATACTCATTAGTTACATATCAAAACATGTCTTATCTTATAATAAAATAAGTGTTGTATATGATTTGGGTAACACAATGTATCAACAATCATAATTTACTATATTTAGTAGATTAGGATTATCTTTATAAGTTAGGAGTCTTGGATTATCTATTTAAACCTTCTATATGATCATTGGAATTTATCTAAGTATTCAATACAATTTGTTTCTAACATGATATCAGAGTTATCGATCATTTGATGACCCCTTAACTCTCATTTTCTCTTTTCGGTGGTTGTGTCGCCACAGCCCGCTAAGTGTGAAACCTTTTTTTAAATAAAATTCATGTCATCCTCCATTCCTCTACAACCCTAATTCTCACACTCACGCCTCATAGTCTCATTTTTTTATCTATTGAAACCTTTCAAACGAGAATTTATCTTCAAATTGCTAAATCATATTCATGTGCTTTTGGGAGAAGATCATTACAACCTGATCCAATAAGCCATCGACTTCAATAGACTCATAAAAATGAGCGGGATGCGATAGAGATAGACTTCACATAATGATAGAAACTAATTTTCTTGAATACTGAGATGGATTAAAATGACCATATACAGGGTTTAAATAGATAATCAAATACTCCTAACTTGGAGAGATAAACCTATTCTACTAAAAGATAGTAATCTAAGATTCCGATTGCAATGAGATACACTTATGATCCAATGCATCTCTTCTTACATTTATTTTCCTTTTCCATCCATGTTAATGTCAATACTAATGACACACTAACGGCAAGGACATATTTCATTTCCAGAGATAACAATTCTCTTTGAGCCGGGTCATAGCATGAAAGAATCCAAAGTCTTATTCCATATATTAACACTACTTTTGACATGTGGGGGGACCTAGTTTGGTAGCAGCCCTAGGGAAAACTATAAAAGAAAGGTCTTTTTCTCTATTTTTCTTGGTAAAATTGCGGTTGGTATAATGTAGAGTAGATGAAAAACATATGGCAGATTTTATTTTCTTTGGTTGAGAGATATCTTCATAAAAAAATTAATCATCAATCATCAGAAGCAAGGTGGTCTTGAACATTTTAAGTGGATACGTGGTTAATTAACCGTAGAAAATTAACCATAAAAGGTGTGCACATGGGTATGTGGCGAACGTTTGTCATGGACACTTGGGACTAGAGGTCTCTTTACCAGTTGCTACTGGAGAAGATCCCATATATTTATTTTATAGCTATGGAATTTTGGGTTATGTGTAAATCCTGAATATGGAGAACTCTTAAATCCAAATTTTGAGCCAAAAAATAAACTGGTAATCTATGAAAAAAAAATGAAAACTCTTTAATTTTATCTAGTTATTCATATAGCAATATTTATCAAAACTCTAACAAAAAGCTATAGTTATTTATCAAAACTCAAACAAAAGCTATAGTTATTTCTATATTATCAATATCGATCACTGAGAGATTTAATTGTAAAAATTCCACTCCCAATTACTAACCACTACTTGATGATTGTTACTATCAGCAGTTAAATGATATCATGAGCTAAAAAGAAGATGATCTGATTGTAGCTACCCAACTACAAACTTGGGATAGTGAGTGTCTTGACCTCTCGGTCAAAGATCATTGAAGAGATACAATCATAGCAACATTGTCTGGTAGCCATAACATGGTGAGTGCCCTGACCACCCCATAATGTGATACTACCTTTATGTTTGATAGTTGGATTCAGAGAAAGGTTTAGTTGGCACAACCATCATCATTGTCACTCCAAGGATGATTCCAAGAACCAGAGAATGGAACATTCTTGATGCAAATTAGGTATATATATAATGATCCTTGGGATTAAGAAACCATTGGGAAAATTCCTTTAATATATAGAATTTTCACACATACGTAACATAGGTGGTACCCATCACCAGATGCATAGAAATATTGATAAATACTACATGAACTTAAAACTGAACTCTCTTCTCATACGACAAAGCAATCGACGAGCAATGAAGCAATGTTTTCTTTTGTTCGACCATAAATCAGTATTTCCATCTTCATATATGTAGGGGAGTTCTGATCTCGAGCAAATGGAAGCTTTGTGGCGATGTCATTATAACCTTGTTGTCTTAACAGTCAAAATCGGAGAGCAACAACATAGAGATTATCATTATCATTTGTCTGGTTATAATATATCCGTTGTGACTAATTACCATGTCCACTAGAGAAGAGCCTAGAAGTGATCACCCCAAATACTAAGATGAAAATCAGTCGAGCGGCAAATGATCTCCGATTTATAATTGTTAGAGCAATGCTCTACGACCACTCTCTCCTATTTTTTTATATGAAAACAAAATAGTATGACAATTTTTTTTTGGGTCCATCACTTTTATTTTGATTTTTTTGTTTTAAAAAAACCAGTTTTGAATTTTTTTCAACAATTTAAAACTTGGTGAATTGTATTCTATTATTCATAGGAAATTAATACTATTCACCAAGTTTTAAATTGAAAAATTCGAACTATTTTTTTTTTTTTTTAATTTTTATTTGGGCTGTATTGCTAAGTTGTCGGTGATTGGTATATATGCTTTCTGTTTAAGTAGAGGAGCTTCGCGGACTTGAAGCAATTAGGTTTTCTTATAAGGCATACTCATCTTGGTGTTGTGGTTGTTTTTGGTGAAATATTTGTTACGAAGAGTTTTCCCCTTGAAGTATGTATTTTTTTTTTGGTTTTAAGGTATCATGTAACACACTAAACACACACATGTAGTCAGACCTAGGGTTAATGTGTTCTTTTTCAAAAGTAATATTGTGGTTGTTATTTTCCAGGAATGGCATCCAGAGAAATTAAGTCACATGAGGATTTTTCTGAGACACCAGCAAGGCTGGGTGGGAGCCCCGAGTCATTTCGGAGGCAGTAATATTGGTGGTGGTTATGCAGGTGGAACTACTCCAGTTAATATCCGTCGGAAACCCAGAGTCCGGATGGGCAACAGCGCTTGCTGTTACGCTGTTGCCACTTTGTGTCTAAAAAAATGAGGGCCACCCTTATTGAATGCTGGAACCATTTTTTTCGACACAAGGAGGCAACAGCGCAACAGCAAGCGTTGTTGCCCATCCGAACTCGGAAACCCATTACTGATCTATAAAAGACGCGGGGGGGGGGGGGGGGGGGGGGGGGTTTGTATGGCCGCCTTCTTCACATCAAAATTCAACACATTAAGAAACAGAGATAAAATTAAAATAAAATAATAGTTTCACTGTCACGTGTCAATTTGCAAATAGGTGTGGTAAGTTTGGAGGATGACCCTGTAGTCCATTTTCCATTATTCATTTAGAAAGGCCTGAAGAATCTTGGATGGACAACTTAGAGCGATTGGGGCTATTTATGGACAAGAGCCATGACCATTATTATTTATTATCTTTAGAGCAATGGTCTACGTCCACTTTCCCCTATTTTTATATAAGAAAAAAAAATAGTATGATATATTATTTTTGGGCTCCATCACTTTTATTTTGATTTTTTATTTAAAATTAGGAAAAACAACCTAGAGAGTGGACAAAACATTACTCTTACTATAACAATATCAGTGATAATATTACTACTCCCATGGAAGGTAATCTCCCAAGAAACGTCATTCCATAATGAATGACAAATTATCTAACCACCTCCGAAGCAAATGGTATAGCTGCGGACAATTAAAGATTAGGGCAATATTAGAATCACTTTCTTTGCAAACTCACAGTCCTTATGCCTATGTTTGGTTGCAAGGAAAATAGCACATTGAAATGATTTCCGAAGGAAAAGTTTATTTTCTTGTATTTGGCATGCTGGAAAACAAATTTTTTAAAGAAAAGTTTTCTCTAACTTAATGTTTTCCATCAATTAGATAAAGAAAACTTTTGCCCTCAAAACGGAGGGATTATTTCCTCAATGGTTGTTGTCTGATGGCCGAGAGATGTGGAAGCAGTTGAGTGCACTGAAGCGTGTTTTATCAACATGAGACTTTTGATCTCTTTATAGGGTGGCTGCCCTCTATCTGTTTATGAAAGCACTCAGGGAAGCTTTTTGAGGAGTGGGAAAATTGGGGAGGGGGAGGGGGAGGGGGTGGGGGAGGGAGAAGGGGGGGTGTTTGGGGAGGCATGCATGTGTTTCAGTTCATAGATTTGGGATTTCATCCTCCTTTGTAGACATATTAATTGACTCTTATGAGGTCTCTCTATATTATATCTATGGTTTTGAGAATATCAATCAAGAAATCTTTTTAAAAAATCCAACCATCTATGAAAAAAAATAAAATAAAATAATTCATATGATTTTGTGTTTTTCTTTTCCTTCTAGCCAAACAGTAGAAAATATTTTCATATGATTTTTTGAGATTGTTTTTCCTTCTAGCTAAATAGTAGAAAATAGAAGGTTAGGAAAACTTTTCCTGAAAAATAATTCAATTGAAAAAGTTTTCTTTTCCATGCTAACAAACACAGCCTATGGAAAAAAGTGATAAAATAACTCGTTATTTGCTATTGAGGATTTCAACAAAAGAGTGGGAATGTGAAAGGGACTTTATTGAAATATCGTTAAAAGCTATCCTAACAAAAAAATTTACGAAGGGCAAACCTGTTTTTATAATATGGATAGATAAATAAATAAATAGATCGATGCTTCTAGTAGAACTACAATTTTTGTAAGAATAAACTACATAAGAGACTGTATTTAGTTGAAAGAGACCAAGAATAAACTATATAAGAGACTGTATTTAATTAAAAGAGACGAAGAATACATATACAAGTGGTATACGGCTATCATTCTCCCATTAGCAGGCAATATTTCGCATTAAAAACATTTTAAATATAACAATAACCAACCAGTTATTTTTGTTATTTAAATTTGAATTGCTAGTGAGACCGCAGAGGGTCGAGACCACACCGAGACCATCCATCACATGCACGGGACTCAAAAGCTTAAAGATAATAACCTAAAAACAGATTCAATAGAAGTTTGAGTCTCATGCATCACATGCACAGTCTCGGTGTGATCCTGGCCTTTGCGATCTCACTAGCATTTCTCTATTTAAATCCTTATTCGGTGATTGTAATATAGTGACACCGTCATTATAAAGTGAAAATGGATCAAACCTACCTGTTACCCTACTTAATACTCGGTCATCTGCCAAGAAGAACTAAGTTGCCTTATTTAAAGATATTATTAAATATCAGCTTAGAGCTCTAGCTCAAGAGTTAATACTAGGTCATCCCAAAATTAAAGTATGACACCTATTTTATGCGATTTCCTATGATAGAGTTAATACTAGGTCATACCAAAATTAAAGTATGACACCTATTTTATGCTATTTCCTATAATAAATGAAAACCCGCTTACCAGATAGCCATTGTGGCCTAAATTACAAATGGTTCAAGTGAGAATATTTCGGATTGGGACAAGTAATTATGAACATGCCACTTATAAATAATATTCTTCTTCAACATCCTGGCAGATGTAAGCTAGGAAGCTTTTAGCCCTATAAATTTTTTCGGAATGCCCCACTTTATAATTATATTATTTTATTAGCAATAGTTTGCTCCACGAGCAAGGAGCGAAATATTGCTCCTCGCTTTCACAAAAAATTGAGTTAAAATTTTTTAACCCTATGATTAAAAAACTGATTTTCTTTTTCAAAAAACCAAGGGTATATGAGTGAACCTTAGGGGGTGAGTGAATATTAACCACAGTTAAAGAGTTAAAAGGTGATACGTGGCAAGAAAAGGATAGTGGAAACGTCCCTCCTTGCATCACCGACCCTGGAGGTGATTATTTTCCTTATTTTATTAAGGAAAAGTGATTCTAGTTGGTTATGATGTTAATTAAACTTAATCTATCAAAAAGAATATTAATCTTAATTTAATTAAACTTAATCAGAGTTAAAGAGGGCTCTAGGAACTGTGACATGTCATTTTTAACACACACTAACAGTTATTAAGATTCATGTACCCCTAGGTTTCATCCATCTAACCTTGGATTTTAGACAAACAAATATTAATATGAAGTTGATTATGATTAACCATAGTTAAAGGGGACTCTACAAGCCGCCATGTGTCCCTTTCAACACCCACTGAGTTTAACGATAGTTAGTGGGTATTAAAAGGGACACGTGATGGCTTGTAGAGTCCTCTTTAACTATGATTAAGCATAATCAAACTAAGGTTAATAGTTTTTCTTTTATTTTAAACCAAAGTTAGATGGATGAATCCTAGGGGTGAGTGAATCGTAACCACATTTAGTAGGTGTTAAAAGGGACACATAGGGGCTTTTAGAGCCCCCTTTAACTATGGTGAAGCATAATCCACATAGGAATAATTTTTTTTTTTATAAAAAACCGAGGTTAGATGGATGAACCCTAGGTGTGAGTGAATTTTAACCACAATTGGTGGATGTTATAAGGAACATGTGGGATGGCTTGTACAACCCCCTTTAACTGTCAACTTAATGTTAATATATATATATATATTCTAAAAATCAAAGTTAGATGGATGAACACTAGGATAAGTGAACTTTAGCCATAAATAGTGAGTGTTAAAAAGGGACACATGGCAAACTATAGAGGTGGGCATTAGCGGAACGCACCCGGGAAAAATCATTTTCCTTTAATAAAATAATATAATTAATAAAAGTGAGCCTACCAAAAAGTTTTGATTGGCTAAAGGCCTAAAACCGTTCAATTTTATTTGAGGAGTGCTAGCTCTATTCGCATTTACTCTAGCATTTACTCTAAATTCTTCCATAGACATAAAAATGGCCTAACATGTGGAGATTTTTCATATTTTAATAGTTTAAAAAAGTAGAATTCAGAGTTTCTTTGACATTTGTAGCCACCTACTTGTGTTTTTGGAAGATGTGCGACTGAGGCTAGCAAAATCCATTTTATTTACGTCTCTTGGGAGTTGATGAAGAATACTAGCAAATTACATGTAACGGTTCCAAAATATGTGACTTGAAGCGTTTGTAATTGAACCCCCAAGGGTGTAGCCCAATGGCCGAAGGACGAACCATAAACCTGGAGGTCTTGAGATTGATTCCTAAACTTCCATCTATAAAGGAAGATTTTTCGGCTAACGGTACCTATCATGGGCTGCATATTCCAGGTCATGTACACTTATCTACAAACATGGGCTGTCCATACCCTTGTCATATGACACGCTCTTCGAAGAAGTTGAAATTCAGCTCAGGTTTGTCCTCAGTTCAGCTCGGGTTTGTCCTCGGTTCGACTCAAATTCTTCCTTGGTTCAACTCGAGTTCATCCACGCAAGGTGGGCGAGCGTCTGACCTATCAAGACACTCCAACAAGCAAGTCAGCATATGGGCATATGAGCTAGAGTATAGAGATAATTACCTTGTAACCACCGATCGTTTGAGAGGGTACTTGGATGTCGGAGGTCTTTTCAGTTGGGAATAGTATATCAGGGTGGGTGTCCATTCACGAGTGCAAGTATACCATTGAAAGCATTGAGCAAGTATACAGGTCGAGTACATCGTGTGGGTGTCCATTCACGAGTGCATTCATCCAAGAGTATATTCAGGCAAGGCGTGGTTAGATGATAGAGGTCGAGTGGACGAGCGGATGTCCGGTCTGGGCATTATGCATGTGATCAGGTCAGAATTGTTTTGTCTGGTCGGGTCGAATGCATTAATTTGATAAAACAGGCAAGTCACCCAAGAATGGATACACGCTCGCTCAAGGACGGGTACATGCTTACTCAAGGACGGGTACGAGCTCCGTCAAGGACGGGTATGTGCTCAGTCAATGACAAGTTCATGCCCAGTCAAGGATGTGTTCATGCTCAGTTAATGCGTGCTCGGTTAATTTATACTCAGTCAATACGTGTGGGGTCAATTCGTGCTTAGTCAATATGTGCTTGGTCAATTGGGGGATAAGAGTACACGGGCAAGTCAGGGGTGAGTTTACTCATACAAGAGCGTACTCAGACAAGTCGGTAGCCCTTTGCAGTTGAGGATTGCAGACCGAACAGCTGAGCCCCCTTTTCTTCTTTTTCTTCTTCTTCTTCTCTCCTCTATGGTTTTTTCTCTCTCCCACGCATCCCCCTTGTTTCTCTCTCTTTTTTTATATAAAGGCAAAACCCCAAAATATCTTTTGGGATATTTTTAATCGGATGGTGGGTTGAGTCGGTGTTGAATTCTCACCCTACCCGTTACCACTTTTCTCCTTACATTAAGCTCTCTCTAGCTCAGTGCCTTCAACTTTGTTCAAGGTGCTGAGAATATACTTTGGGGTAAAAACAAACGCAAGTGTCTTGAGGATGAAACATTGGTAGTTAGGTCATTCTTGCCCACACCGAAAGCAAGTTCCTTGAGGACGAAACATTCGTAGAAATCATTGATAGGTGAATCACTGGTTATTCGGCCATTCTTGCTCGTAACAATTGTAAGTTCCTTGAGGATGAAACATCAATAGTTAAGCCTTTCTTTCCCACAACAGGTGCAAGGACCTTAAGGGAGAATGCACTGTAAGCTCGATCATCCTTGTACGGGAGCAAGGTTACTAGCCTACCTTTCCCTTCGTTGGAGCAAAGTGTTTGGCTTCGCCCTATCCCTACACAGGAGTTAGGTCGCTGGCCTACCTTTCCCTTCACGGGAGCAAGGTGTTTCAATCTGGCCTATCTCTACACGGGAGTCTGGGGAGGAGTGACCGGATTTGCTCCTCCGTCTAGGGATGAATGACTGGATTTACCCATCTAGGGATGCTTGACCGGATTTGCCCCTCCGTCTAGTGATAAATTACTGGATTTGCCCCTTCGTGTAGGGATGAATGACTGAATTAATAATCAATTATTGTATATAGAGTATAGACCTTCACCATTAGCCCCCAATGCCATGGTGAGGATGTTTACCGCTTGTCCCAAATTTCGCAAGGATAACATTGTTGGCTACTTTGTTCGACTTCCTATAGACAACGCCAATTTGTAAAGGGAAATTTATGTGCTAACGGTACTTGGCACAGGGTGCATGGTTCAGGTCCTGTACACTCATCTGCAAACATGTGTCATCCGTACCCTTGTCATATGGCACACTCTTCGAAGGAGTTGATGTCCAGGTCGGGTTTGTCCTTGATTCAACTCAGATTCATCCTCGGTTCAGCTTGGGTTCATCCTTGCAAGGTGGGCGGTCGTTTGACCTATTAAGACAGTCCGACAGGTAAGTTTGCATATGGGCAAATGAGCTAGAGTATAGAGATACTTACCTTGTAACCATTGATCGATTTATAGAGGGTACTTAAATATCGGAGGTCTTTCAAGTCGGGAATAGTAGATCAAGGCGAGAATCGAACATGACCACTGAGGGCAGAGGTCGAATATGACGTGCCCGGATGCATTATGCAAGTATACTTGTGAAAGCATTGCGCAAGTATAGATGTCGAGTATATCGTGTGGGTGTCCATTCATGAGTGCATTCATCCAAGAGTATATTCGGGTAGGACATGGTCGGATGATAGAGTTCAGGTGGACGAGCAGATGTCTGGTCTGGGCATTGAACATGTGATCTGGTCGGAAGTGTTTTGTCAGGTTGGGTCGAATGCATCAATTTAATAAAACATTTATGTCACCCAAGGACTGGTACACGCTCGGTCAAGGACGGGTGTGCTTACTCAATGACGGGTATGTGCTTAGTGAAGCACAGGTACATACTATATCAAGGACAGGTACATGCTCAGTCAATTACAGGTACTTTGGGGTGAGTGTACTCGGGCATGTTGGGGGTGAGTGTACTCGGAAAAGTCGAGGGTGAGTATACTCTGGCAAGTCGGGAGTGAGTGTACTCGTATAAAAGTGTACTCGGACAAGTCGGGGATGAGCGTACTAGTAAAAGAGTGTACTCGTACAAGAGTGTACTCAGGCAAGTGACCAAATACATGATTGTGCAAGTATTTGTGTGGCATAGACATATCATCAAGTAGGTAAACATAAGCATTAAACGTTGACAGCATGTAGAGGTACCTGATGGGCGGTGTGGCATAGCGTGTGATGGCCAGGTGATCGGATGGTGGAGTTCCACGGGGTGATCTTGATCATCAACGAACATCAAGTTGTTTGGGTGGAGCGATTGTTTGGCCAGCCCTCCGGAGTCGAGGATCGCGGACCGAATGGCCGAGCCCCCAAGCTCCCGAGCCCCCTTTTCTTCTTCTTCTTCTTCTTCTTCTCTCCTATATGGTTTTTCCTCTCTCCCACGCATCCCCCTTGTCTCTCTCTTTTGTTATATAAAGGCTAAACCCAAAAATATCCTTTGGGATATTTTTAATGGGGCGGTGGGCTGAGTCGGTGGTGAATTCCCACTCAACCCTTAACCACTTTTACCCCTTACACCCTCAATATCGGTTGTATGGGGTGAGAGCATTCCCTATGCAACACGGATACTAGTCTAAGTCTTTAAGGTTCTAGATTAACCATGTTTATAAATAAATAAATAAATAAAAGCATTTGTAATTGGGCCCCACAATACCCACCAGGTTTTCTATCCTCTCCTTTAAGATATGACACAAGATGTGTGTTCATCAGATTGTCTCTGCAAATGCCAGAACATTGGTCTCAAGCTTCCACACATCATCCGACATGTGGCAATAAAACAAGGAGTAATCATTTTATTTTCTCCCCATGTTTTTAACCCCTTAATTTCTCTTCCCCTTTTTATCACCATATGTCGGATGATGTGTGCAACCCAAGACCAATTTTCTGGCATCTAACAGAGACAATCTGATGCCTTATTTTTGTTAGAACTCCAGCTGATATTTATCATTATTAAAAAAAAGTTCGGCACTACGGTAAGTCATATAAAACACTTAAAGAGAAATAAAGATAATAGAATTTCACCCAAAAAAGATACATGAAAGTTTAAATATTTTTTATATATGCTATATTTGAATAGGAGAATGATTGTTTGTGCGGGCGTGTTCCGTCAAGCTCAAAGTGCACGCCTCCACGGATGCCATGTGTCCTTTTTAATATTCATCAACTGTGGTTAAGATTCACTCACCCCTAGGGTCAATCTATCTGACCTTGGTTTTTAGAAAAATAACCTTAGGTTAGTTAACCTCATTAACTGTGGTTAAGATTCACTCATCCTTAGGGTTTATCTATCTAACCTTGGTTTTAAAAAACACAATCTCAGGTTAGTTAACACTCATTAACTATGGTTAAAATTCACTCCCCCTAAGGTTCACCCCTTCGACCTTGGTTTTTAGAAAAATATATATATTAACCTCAAGTTAGTAAATTAATCATGATTAAAAAAGAGAGAAAAGAGGACGTGGTGGGATGTGGGCTCGCACACGTTCAAAGTATCACTGCCCATCCGAATAACAATAAACATTAATTTTCTCTTTGACTTGATAAAGTACATTGAGAGTCTACTTAATTAACAATGTGATTTACCGTTAAGGAAATGGATGATTTATATATGGAATGAAGTCCTCTACGGGGGAGTCCCGTTACGCCCCTGAGGTTGCCATGCAAAGTTCAAAAAAAGGGTTTCGGACACCGTAACGGTTTCGGCCTTTACAGAGTTTTTTTTTTTGGCTTAAAAAATCAAAAAAATCATAATAAATAGAAAAAAAAAAAAAAAATATGTAGGTGTAACGTAACGGTAACGGGTAACGGTGTTCACCGAAACCGTTACGTAACGAGCGTTACGTAACGGTTTCGGCGTTTTTTTAAACCATGTTGCCATGGTTCACCCAACCCTAGGGCTGCCTGAATCTTAATCACAATTAAGAGGTGTCAAAAGGGATACTTGGCAACCTTAAGGGCGTAATCGCACTCCCCCAAGCCCGGCTGCACCTGTAGAGGATTTCCTTCCTTTGTATATAGGGATCCATGTGCATAAAAACCATACCGTGAGCATGGGCCGTCCCCACTTATGGAAATTTTATTATTATTATATTTAAATAAAATTAATTTTCTTAAAAAAATTTCAACAAATTTTGATTAAAAAATTCAAAATATCGCTCTATTGATGATCAAAATTATTTTAAAATAAAATTTCAAAATTTGGGAAATGAACATAATTAAGAGATGCTTAAGAGTAGAAACAACATGTAACGATATTTATCATAAAATAGTTAATTATCTGTTAATAATAATATATTTCAATATCTGAATTAGATAAATTCTTAATGCATGAACGTAAGGAGAAAGGGGAGATGAACATTTTAGTGAATTAATGCATTGATTAAGAGAAGTTTAAGAGGAGAGATAGAGACTTTAAAAATATCTAATTAAGAGAGGAAATGAAACAATATTTATTTAAAATTTAATACATTTATCTAAATATAATTATTTTATTTTGAAAAATCAAATTAAAAAAATTCATAAAATTTAGATAAAAAATTCAGATTATCTCATCATTTTTTAAAATAATAATATTAAATTATATATAAATAATTTTTAAAATTTTTTGGAACATGAACGTAATTAAGAGAGGCTTAAGATGAGAGAGAAAATGTAAAGATTCTCTTTGCCATAAAGATAATTTGTTACGATTCTATTTATTCTCTTAATAATGTCTCCTAATGTTTTAATTAGATAAATTCTTAATGCATGAACACAAGGAGAAAGGGGAGATGAAGATATTAGTGAATTAAGGCATTACTTTACTATTTGTTTAGGGGTATATCTAAGAACCCAGTTATCGAGCCAATATTATTAGCACCTTCTTGTCATCCCCACATCTGATACTTCACTGAATGGCCTTTGAGGATACCTCTAAACCCAAGAAACTCAACCTGTTAGAAGGTTGACCCTTGCAAAGGTTAGGGTACGAAACCTGCAACCAGAGGCTAGAGATGTCCTATAGGAAAAAGCCTCAAAGAAAATTCACTGAAGACTGCACAAAGTTTGCATTTACAATAGCAGTTCTGATATCATGTCCCCATCTATCTTGATTTCCAACTGTAGATTTCCTTAATATGATATATATGACTCTGGATGCCATCTGTCCACAACACGAAATTCATGTACATGACCATTTATCTCTAGCCAAGCTACAACCAAGGGTCTTCTTCAAACCTCTATCTCTGAGAACACCCCTCATTTTTAGCAACCACATCCCATTTCCCAGCAGCATCATATATGTTACAGAGCAAAACGTAGTTTCCAGCTTTTTTTTTTGGTTCCATCATTATGAGTTTCTTTGCTGCAAACTCCATGAGCCTTGTCTCTGAGTTTGAGTGCATGCATAATGTTCTTAATTGGATGGACCAGCATAGTTCTCCGCCCGAGAAAGGTCATCCGATCTGGTATTAAACTGGAATTCTTCATGCAGATGTACAAATCAAAGCAGCGATTCCAATTGCCATGCTTTGAAATTGCACTGATCATAGAGTTCCATGAAACAATATCCTTACAGTCACTTTCATCTTCATTAAATAGCTTTTGTGCCATCTATATGCACCTGCATTTTGCATAGCTAATGAGTAGTGCTGTAAACAGGGAGACTATCATGTTTAGACCATGTTTGATTGAGCATCCAGGAAGCTATTTTACTTATTCTAAAGCTCCTATATTCACAGCAGGCTAGATGTTAACTACCGTTATGAAGTCAAATTTCACTCCATCTATTTTCATCTTGGTGAAGAGACGTCAAGCATCTTAAGATTGATCATGACTTACATATCCTTTTATCATTGAACTCCAAGAAACCAGTCTTATTTAATACCAAATCAAAAACCTTCCGTGCAGTTTCTAATTTCCACATTTACCATACATATCAATCAGAGAATTATTTACTGATAATCCCAAAGAAATATGAACTGATACTCAGATAATTCAAACCATTCCAAATCACATGGGCATGAATCTGTTTGTGCTACTTGAGAGGTTTCAACACTGCAGCTGAAGAAATAGCAGCAATTGTGGTAAATTAATTGGCTCTGACACCTGATCTGCCCATCCAAACCAGCCAGCTTCAGGGATTCCTCTGGAACCCCATTTTGAAAATATGCTGAGACAATTAAGTTCCACACAACACAATCCCTTTCATGCATTTTCTCAAATAATAATTTTTCTGTTTCCAAACTACCCAATTTGGAATACATCATCAATAGGGCAGTATCCATGGATAAATCTCCCACCAAGTTACCAACAATAATCAAAAGGTGAACATGTCTTCCCGCTTCCAGTGAGTTCAGAAAAGAAACTGTACAATGAAAGTTCAAAACTAAGGGGGAACTAGGATGCAAGAAATTTTTATGGAATAAAAAATCTGGGACTATTTTACATTTTTAAAAATTTTAATTCTATTAAATTTTTGTATACTTTTTTTTTCTTCTATTTGTTTGATTATTCGAATCAGTTATAACTGCATCAAATAAAATTGTATTTTTTCTTTCATAATCGTCTGACTAAATTCTTTCAAGTTCTGCCAATAAATGTTATTTCTAATTAAAGATTGGTGTTGATTTCTTAGTAAATTCACTGATTGAGGTCAAGAAATGATAAATATTTATTGATTTTGATTTCTATCAAATTTAAATATTTATTGTTCAAATTCCTGATAATCAATAAGAAGAATACCATTTCTATGGAATCTTCTATTGAAGTTTCATTCATGAATGATTGAATGTGAATACCAGTTTTTGATTCATCTGCGCACATTCAAAAGAGGATCATACATTTTAGGCAAGCATTCTTCTCTGTTAGTCATCATTATATGTCTCAGATCTCATTAATCCAGCAACTCATTTCTGATATCGTGGATTTCTTGATTCTGTTTTTACCCCATTTGAAGTTAGCAGCTCCTTGCCATTCACCGAGTTCCACCGGTATACCAGAGAGTTATGTATGGCATTTAAATCCAAGATTGCCGCTTGCCTTTAAAGCCTCCTCTGGTAAGAAAAAAGTTTATTCTGATTTCTTTGTAGGATTTTGATGCTGCAGGCACCCACATCTCTGTAGATAATTTTTTTTTTTTCCAGTAGGGTATTATTAAAAATGGAAGTCTTGTACTTGATGATTCAGCCAAATGAAGTAAAGCAAGAGAGAGAAAGAAATGAAATTCCAATATCACAAACACTATCTATTCCTTAGGAAAATCACAGATTACAGTTTATATACAAAATTTTGACAAACCAACATGATGTTTCAAAGGTATTGATACATCTAGTCTAACTTAAAATCCTCTGTTAACAATCATTTTACCACTTTATATCCTTGTGGGTTTGCTCCTTCATGTTCTTCATCTCCATTTTACTTGTACAACTTCATGGCTACCCATCCCTCATGGGGATTTTCCGCACCAAATCACATCCCTGTATGAAAAATATAGGAACAAGGAAGACATCTCCTTGGAAGTCATCGACTCCCTCCTCGGCGATCGTTGCCATCCGTTCCGAAAGCTACAGAAGGCCATCCGTTCCGAAAGCCGTGGGGTTCTTATGCACCTCTGCAGTGTGGCAATAGCCCTACCTCATCCCACTATGGCACCACATGTGCAGGCTTTGTTAAACAAATTCCGTGATGTCTTCTATGAACCTCAGGGGTTACCACCATCCCGGCTCCACGACCATCACATTCCACTCCAAGAAGGCGCACGCCCAGTGAGTGTTCAGCTGTATCGATACCCCCCATTATCAAAAAGCTGAAATAGAGAGGCTTATTCGAGAGATGCTCCGCTCAGGAATCATACGACCGAGTCAAAGTCCTTTCTCTTCACCCGTACTGTTGGTCATAAAAATCTGACAGGAGTTGACGCATGTGTGTGGATTATCGGGTACTCAACAAGGAGACCGTGAAGGACAAATTTCTTATCCCCATCGTCGACGAATTGTTGGATGAACTTCACGGTGCAACTCACTTTTCCAAACTGGATCTCCGCTCGGGGTATCATCAAATTCGGGTGCATCCAAATGATGTTTCCAAAACAGCATTCCGAACACATGAAGGCCATTACGAATTTCTGGTAATGCCTTTCGGGCTCACCAATGCCCCTTCTACATTTCAATGTTTGATGAATGATTTATTCTGCCCATTCTTGCGAAAATTTATATTAGTATTTTTTGATGATATACTAATGGAAAATGCTATTGAGACCGCAAAAGGGCCGAGACCGTGCATGGATGCATGGGATTGCAGGAGGGGCCTACCATGTGAACGTGGGCCCCACCTGAAATCCCGTGCACGCATGCACGGTCCCGGTGGTCTCGGCCCTTCTGCGGTCTCAATAGCAAAGTCCTAAACTAATTGATAGCAAGACTGCCCGGGAACATTTAGAACACCTTCGAGTGGCACTAGAGGTGTTGCGCACTAACAATTTATTTGCAAGAGAGTCTAAGTGCAGATTCTTTTGTAAGGTAGTTGATTATCTGGGACATGTCATTTCTCGCAAAGGTGTGGCAGCAGATCCGAGCAAAATTTCCTGCATGTTGAACTGGCCAGTGCCTACCACTATTAAATCCTTAAGTGGATTTTTGGGACTCACCGGCTATTACCGGAAATTCATTAAAGACTACGGCAAAATAGTGGGTCCTCTCACTTCCTTGTTGAAAAAGAACTTTTTCAGTTGGACATCTCAAGCAACCGAGGCCTTCAACAGGCTCAAAGAAGCAATTGCTGAACCAACGGTATTGGCTTTGCGGGATTTTTCTTAGCCCTTTACTATCAAGTGTGATGCTTCTGGACAAGGACGTGGAGCAGTCCTTATGCAAGAAAACATGCCCCTAGCTTTCCTTAGCCGTTCATTGCATGGAAAATCTCTACTTCTATCCACCTATGAGAAGGAGCTCTTGGCCCTTGTCACTGCTGTCCAAAAATGGAGACCTTACTTACTTGGGCAACGTTTTATTATCAAGACAGATTAGCAAAGTTTAAAATATTTGTTAGAGCAACGTATTGGCACTCCTCAACAACAAAAATGGGTGTCCAAATTACTTGGATACAGTTTCATTCTCCAATACAAGCAAGGGAAGGAGAACAAGGTTGCCAATGCTCTCTCCAGGCAATCTGAATGTGCCATTATGATGGGAATTTCATCCCCCAAGACGTCATGGCTGGATGTCATTTTGGATGACTATCACTCAGACCCGGAAATGCAATCTCTTTTAACTCGATTTGGCAATGGGGAGCTGGATCCAACAAAGTATACTCAAAGTAATGGGGTCCTATTCTACAAAGGACATTTTCACTTGGGTTCCCAATCTCAGTTACGCCAAAAGGTCCTGCAACAATTTCATGACAGCCCAATGGGAGGCCATTCCGGTTGCCACAAGACAATCCATCGTGTCAAGCGGGATTTCTTTTGGAAGGGGCTCCGCTCCTATGTCCGTCAGTACATCCGTGAATGCGACATCTGTCAACGCAATAAGTCAGAGAATATCCTCCCTGGCGGTCTTCTACAACCGTTACCTATCCCCTCTAAGATATGGACGGAGCTATCAAGGGATTTTATCGAAGGCCTTCCCCCATCCCTAGGTAAGGATTGTATCTTCGTGGTGGTCGATCGACTTTCAAAATATGCCCATTTCGTTCCTGTTTCACACCCCTACACTGCCACCACTATTGCCAAATTGTTCCTTGATTACATTTTCAAGTTGCATGGGATGCCATTAACCATTGTTAGTGATCAGGACCCTACCTTCCTCAGCAATTTTTGGACTGAATTCTTCAATCACAGTTCTGCCTATCACCCTCAAACTGATGGGCAATCCGAAATAGTTAACAAATGTTTAGAGAACTATTTATGATGCTTTGCAGGGAGTAAACCAAAAGAATGGGTGAATTGGTTTTCACTTGCCGAGTGGTGGTACAACACCAATTGCCACTCCTCAACTGCGAGATTGTCTACTATGGCCCTTATTTGATCATTTCATGTGTTGGGTCGGTTGCATACAAAATCCAACTCCCAGCTGACTCAAAAATTCACCCTGTATTCCATGTCTCCAACCTTAAGAGAAAGGTGGGCACTCGTATCCATGTCCAACACGAGTTGCCACCTGTTACAGCTGCTAGGGAAATACAGGCTGATCCAATATGCATTTTGGCTCGGCGTATGGTTTGTGAGGGAAACCCTGCAGTCACTGAAGTTCTAGTTCAATGGCACGGTTGTGATGAAGCAGATGCAACCTGGGAGCGCTATTACAAACTCAAAGAGCGATTCTCAAGCGCAAACCTTGAGGACAAGGTTTATTAATGAGGGATGAAATGTTACGTGCATGCAGCATGCACGAGTAAGCATGAGGGCTCATGCAAGCTTTCTTAGTTGCTTAGGTGTCTAGTTAAAGTCTGTTAGTGGGAGGAAGGAGTCAAGGAGTGATTGTAGGAGTAGATATGGTGTGGGATAGTGGATTGTTACTGGTATGGTAGTTAGGAGTCTCTAGGTGTTAGTGGGAGTCTTTCTTTGTTAGTGGAGTCGTGCAACAGGTCATGGGTCGAAATGAGGAGTATATATGTATCCACGAATTACTCTAAAAAATCAATGAAAAACTTATCTTAACAGCTGTCTTAGGAGGATAACCCCCTCGAAGTGGTCTCTTCTCTCATCTTATTTCTACTCTAAATTATTGGCACGTTACAATTTCCTTTTAAAAGATAAAAAAAGTCAATATAGGAGATAAAGTTCCGTTCAATAAATAGCAGACAAGATGGTGGGAATTGCAGCAACATCAGACCGGCGAACTAAGACATTATACAGTTTCCATACATTGATGATGATTTAAAAGAGAAAAATTTAGACCAATGCAAGATCGGATCAAGAATTCATACCTAAATCTAGGGAAAAACACTGCAAGAGATAACCAAGACTGAATCCAAATATCCAATTTCTCCAGATAACCTAGAGAGTGGTGTGTTGGGAGGGTTTTGGGATGAAATTTAGTTGTGTTGACAAGGTTTGGGGATGAAATTTATTATTTCTCAAGCCAAAGTAGAGAGAGAAACATGAGTGTGGCTCTTCCGCAAATCACTGTAGATAGAAGAAAACGTGAGACGCGTTGGGGAGAAATTTCAGAGTAACTAAGAGTTGGAATTGAGAAGGAGACGTGTTTAAAAGAAAAAAAAAAGTGTGTGAGATAGAGTAGGAGATGTGTTTGAGAGAGAATATTTTTTAAAAAAAAGAGAGATGTGAGTGGGAGAGAGAGATGTGATTGGGAGAAGTTTTGATCAAATGGTGGGGAACAAAGAGGGTGGCCACATGGCATCCCTAGGATTAAATGTATAGGATTCAAGAGATTGGAGTTTGGAGAGCAGGGAGAAAGTCTTATTTCTTTATAATATAGTATCAGAGACCTCGTGCGAAACACGTGTAATAATTTAAAAATATCTAAAATTAAATAATATTATTTATTTAAATATTAAGTAATTTTTTTATAAACATTATAATTTGTATTAATTAACTGACTTTATAATAATAATTTATAATTATTTTAATAACATTTAATAAAAATCATAAATTTCTTAGTATTAAACTTAAATTAATACACCCAAGAGTTGGAGATAAGAGAGAACTCTACAATAGTGGAGATAGAGAGAGATGTCTCTAGGATGAAATAGTGGATCCCAAACCTGCAAAAGTTGGAGATAAGAGAGGACTCTACAATAGTGGAGATATAGAGGGCTCTAGAATGAGATAGTGGGTCCCAAACTTGAACGGTGGAGATTAAAGAGAAAATCCACGTGTTATCTTTAAAATAGAAGTTATAAGATTGGAGGGATTGAGGTTTGGAGAGCAGAGAGTGAAGTCTTATTTCTTTATAATATAGTATAGATAGATGTATATATATAGGGTCACGCTAGAGTTCATGCAATGCGTGTACTCCATAATGTTCATGCAAACAAATAGTTCAAAGGTGTACATGACACTTTCGTAAATAGTTAAAACAGAAATGACATTTTGATAAAATCAACTACAGACAATATTTCCAAGAATACCCTTACCCCTTTTATCAATTATCAAGCATGTCCTTCATTTTAGCTTTCGTGAACTTTCTTAGAGTTCATGCATTACGTGACTTCATCATTTCCCATATATATATATATGAGTAATGTTATCTTTCACGCAGTGTGTGAAATTATATACATATATATACACTAGTGGGTTGTACTTGCGATGCACGTGAGAGAAGGAAGGGGAAAAGTATGAGAAGAGGGACCTTAGTGAGGGGCATTTTGAGAAAAAAATTGAAAAATATTTTTGGTAAAAAAATTGTGAGGGACACATTGGGTATAGAAACATGATGTAGGGAAACTTTGAGAGCTAAAAAAAAGCATTAGGGGTATTTTGGGTATAAACAAATTGAGGTCATTTTGGGTATATAAACTTTAGGGATATTTTAGAAATAAAGAAAATGAAACATGGGTAAACTTGAGTAGCATTTTGGGTTAAAAATTTTGTAAGGGTGTCTTGGGTATAAAAATTTGACTTGGGGGTATTTTATAAACTAAAAAATATTAGGGCCATTCTGAGTATAGAAAAAAATTTGAGGGCATTTTGGGTATAGAAACCTGACTTAAGGGCATTTTGAGAATAAATTTTTTTTGAGATGTTCTGGCCATGAAAATTAATAAAAAATTAAATAATAAAAGGACATGATCCAACTAGACCAATCAAACCGGGAACCGGGAATCGATCACCCGGTCGGTTTGGTTATGAAAACATTGCCTTATATATCAATAAATGACAGTTTTAGAATTAAATTAAATTTCAATCAATTATTTAAGTCTACTTTATATTTTTGTGAAAAATCCCTATATTAATAAAAGCTAAGATTAATAAAGGGTAATTTTGGAATTAAGCTAAAATTCAATCAACTTTTAAAGTATCATTATCTTTATATTAGCAAAAATTTAGTTTTGGAATTAAGGTAAAATTCAATAACCTTTTAAATACCAGTCTTTATATATGAGTAAAGGGTCCATCAACATTTTGAACTCATATGTATAAATGACAGTTTTTAAATTAAATAAAATTCATTAACATTTTTGAACCTATATGAGGAAAGGGTAAATTTGGAATTAACTAAAATTCATTTAACATTTTAAATTTATGTGAGGAATGGTGTGAGAATTAGTTTTGAGGGAATTCAAGGTCGTTTGCCCGATTTGAGCACTGAGTAGGTCGAATTCCCTATTTTTCAAGTATAGTTAGACCTAAACCTACAACCGCGCACCAAATGCTAACCGAGGCCTGGTTTTCGACGCGGTTTCTTCTAACGTGTTTATTTCGATATAACCTAAGCATGAAAATTAATATCGAGGGAATCCGAGGTCGTTTGCCTATTTTGAGCACCTAGTAGGCCAAATTCCATACTTTTCAAGTATACTTAGGTTTAAACCTACAACCACACACCCAATGCTAACGGGGTCCGATTTTCGATGTGGTTTCTTCTAACTTGTATATTTCGACATAACCTAAGCGTGTGAATTGGTTTCGAGGGAATCCGAGGTCGTTTGCCCGATTTGGACACCAAGTAGGCCGAATTCTATTTCCTTGTATGTTTTTCTTTCATTCTTTCGATATTAAGACCCCTTCAAGCTAAACACTACGTTTCATTGTCTCTATGGAAGGAGTATTTGAATTGTCCATCCTTTACATTATAAGTCAAAATATACTTACATGGCGTTTGGTTACACTAAACTAAATAGGTAGAGCTTATTTAGACTTTAGATTGTTAAGTGGCTTTTGGTTAATCTATAGTCCAACTAAGTTCAATTTTTAAATAAGGTCTACCTATTTAGTTAAGTGTTACCAAACGGCACCTTAATGTTCAAAATTTGTAAATTTTAACAATTGTATTCATATAAACAATGTTAAAAGAATAAGCAACTGACTCAGATCCTAGCTTAGTTGATTTTGTTGGGGCTCTGATCCCCAAATCCAATCTCCAATCTTAATATGAAACCAGCTGCATTGGTTGACTAAGTTGTTCTTCTGGGATATGGCTTGGTTTAATTTAACTCATTGAGTCAAGCTTAGAGATCAAAAGGGCTCGAGTTGAGTCTAATTTTTTAGTATTACAGTTCCCATTAGGTTGAAATATAAATGGTTTCATTTCATATGTTGGTAGAAACTCTCACCAAGAGTCCTTTTCTCATTTGATAACATATGGTTGACATAAGACCTCAATTTCCTCCATAATTGAGTTAGCAAATCATGAGAAACATGTGTTGGGCGTGGAAGTGGTTATGCTATCAATGGGGTATTCATGAGAAAATACGACAAACACACAATACACAAGATATATAGTTGTTCACCTAATCCAGGGCTACGTCCAATCTACAAAACGGTCCAGGTATACTTCCACTAATTAAAGAGAAGATTACAAGAGAGAAGATAAACAAGAATACACACACTCAAGGACTCTGCCACAACCCTCGAAAGGTTCTCACACAGCTCACAATTCCTTGTTCACTCTCTCAACCCAAATCTGACCTAAACTCGAATCCTTTTAAGATAAAGGAAACACAAAACCCGAACCCTTCAAAACCGAACCAATACTCTCCACCATGAGAGCACACCGAGATAAAGCCGTGAGAACGCTTTCCTCTCTTGAGAGCTAACAAAGGCTTTCCATGGGAGATCTCTCATTCTCCATGGAAGCCCAACCCACACCTCACATCTTGCTTTCTCTCCCTCTTAAGGTTCTTACTCTCTGGGTTATCTCTATAAGCCTCCACCCTAGGCTTATTTATAGCCACAAAACAATCTCACACTAACTAGGACTTTCCCAAAGTTCATCTCCATGAGAGAGGCAACTTCCTATTTCAAAATAGGAGTCTCCAAAACGCAACTCAAAATCCAACCGTCTAAAATTCGTCGATCACCGATCGATCGGCCATGTTTGGCCGATCGATCGCCCACTATGGGTTTGCTCTAATTCGAGCCAAAAACCCCACAAATCTCCACCTTGGCGAGAATCCTTCAAACACTCTTCGATGTGCCATCTTTCTTTCAGCAACATAAAATTTTCTTTAAATCTCGTGCAAACTCCACCAGCTTCGTAGGAAAAACTCCACATCGAACAACGGCTTCAAACTTTGTCATAAATCTCACAACCCCGACAGCCTTGCAAATATCAAATGTGCAACCCCAAAACTCGAACATAAGCTCTAATACCAATTTGTTAGGCGTGGAAGCAGTTATGCTATCAATGGGGTATTCATGAGAAAATACGACAAACACACAATACACAAGATATATAGTGGTTCACCCAATCCAAGGCTACATCCATTCTAGAAAACGGTCCAGGTATACTTCCACTAATTAAAGAGAAGATTACAAGAGAGAAGATAAACAAGAATACACACACTCAAGGACTTTACCACAACCCTTGAAAGGTTTTCACACAACTTACAATTCTTTGTTCACTCTCTCAACCCAAATCTGACCTAAACTCGAATCCTTTTAGGACAAAGGAAACACAAAACCTGAACCCTTCAAAACTGAACCAATATTCTCCGCCATGAGAGCACACCGAGATAAAGCAGTGAGAACACTCTCCTCTCTTGAGAGCTAACAAAGGCTTTCCATGGGAGATCTCCCGTTCTCCATGGAAGCCCAACCCACACCTCACATCTTTCTTTCTCTCCTTCTTAAGGTTCTTACTCTCTGGGTTATCTCTATAAGCCTCCACGCTAGGCTTATTTATAGCCACAAAACAATCCCACACTAATTAGGACTTTCCCAAAACTCATCTCCATGAAAGAGGCAACTTCCTATTTCAAAATAGGAGTCTCCAAAACGCAACTCAAAATCCAGCCATCTAAACGCATTGATCGCCCATGTTTGGCCAATCGATCGCCCATTATGAGTTTGCTCTAATTCGAGCCAAAAACCCCACAACATGCCCCCCATTCAAATATGGGAGTAATGTTATGAGCATCAACATTGAATTATTGAGAGAGAGGGATAGAGAGATTCCACTTTCTTTCTTAGTCCAATATATGTGGACCTAAGGTAGAATGTGAGACACACAAAAGCTAAGAGAAGAAAAGAAGGATCAAAGAAGAAGACTAGTACATAGACTTTGTGTAAAGACCCGAATCTTCTTCATGTTTTTTATTGCAAGTATTAGGGGTATTATAGTCCTTGTGATGTCATATCACACCCTGAACTTTAAGAAGCTTTAGTTTTAGTACCGTTTATCAGAAGTGAATGATTCTTGAACCTTTAGAAAGGTATTGGAACCCTCTTCGAGGATCATGTTTAATATTTTTCCATAATTTTAGCCTAAGCTAATTCAAAAGTGGGTTTTCCGATGTTTTGTCTAATGGAATTGCAGATCAGTCAACTTTGGGGATAATTTGGTCCATAAATAAAGAGAAATTTGGAAATTCTAAACACCTAAGAATGTTCATTTTCGAATGATAAATCCAACGCAAGTTGAATCGTCGAAATCCGACAATCGAGTCAAAAGTTATGGCCGAAACAGTTTAATAGGGCAAAAATCTGTTAAACACCGATCGCTAGACATCGATCGGTTCACAACCGATCGCTCGGTCAGAAGTAGCGATCGATCGGTCCAAAACCGATCGATCGGTATCTATCAACTGGTCCAAAATTTTGTATGGGGAAAATTTCCAGAGAGTGTGTTTTTGATCGAGAGCTCGGTCAAGAGCACCGGTCGATCGGTAGGCGACCGATCGCTCGGTCATAACCACCGATCGCTCGGTTTTTCGTGTTTTGCAGAATTTTAGTAAGAGTTTTTTGGTCTTTTGGTTCTCAGACCTTGGGGCTATAAATAGGGATCCTATTTCGGGGTATTATAATACTCTACATATTTCTAACCTAATTTGGCAAAAAGGGAGAGAAAACCTAGGGTCTTGAGAGAGGGATTTCTTGGAGAAGAAGAAGATAGCTTGGATATCGCAAGGAAAGCTTGGAGATCGTCCTCGAAGCTTACCCAAATCACCTTGTGAGCGATTTGGATCCAAGGGAAGGATCCCTAAGGTCGATAAACTCCCTAACTCAACTCTATTAATGATGTTGGTGAATATTAGTATAATATAACTGATATTTAGTTTGTTTTCCCTAATTATGTATGGATTAAGCTTGTTAGAGATGAAAATAAGTTTATACTATGGATGGATTGAATGGAGGAAGGGAAATGCTATGGAGGATTGGGATGAATGTAAGGATGTGGATTTTGATTTGGGTTGTGTGGATGGCTTATGGTGTGATGAAATGTTAAGAATGTGAAAGGGCAAAGTATCCATAATTAACACACTCTAGATGTTAGTTGAAATGTCTAAGAATGATAAGTATTAGTATAATACTTTTGATTATCAAGAAATTAACTTAAGTGAATATTGTGGTTGTTATGATAAATTAAGCCCTATTATTTTGTATGGTGATAGGTATTTGGGTAGGCCAAACCTTAGAGGAAAATCCTCCACGTTGAGAATTCTCTAACTAGGGAGATGTAACCTAGCGGAGTTTCCTAATGGAAGATTGGAATTTAAGGGATGACTTATTTGAATTCCAATCATGACACTCAAGTACACGTGCACTCGTATGGTAAGTATTCAAGTCTCATGAGTCCACTTGTCTCACAAGCATGCATGCATTGAATACGATCATGTTATGAATTATGCCATGAAAGAATGATCCCCCACTACGAATATCCACTCTACGCGTTGTCGCATTCATGTTATGCTATGAAAGAATGATCCCCCATTACGAACATCCACTCTACGCGTTGTCGAACACTCTGAATTATGCGCTGCCGGGACAAAACACTATGAATTATGCGTTGACGGGACAAACACACCATGAATCATGCATGTATGAGTCTATGCATATGTTAAGGTAAGTTCATGGATAAGAATTGCACAAGTACACGAGTCAAGATGATGTTATGACATGTTATATGTTACGCACTCTGATTATGCCTATTTTACGTGAAGTTATTATGATTAAGCTTAGATAAACCGAGTTATGATATTGTTATTGCTCATGCTATTTTATGTTGTTGTTAGTTTATTTATCTACTGAGTATTCCAAACTCAGTTGACCTGTCATTGTCTTCAGGTTTGGGAGAAGAGCCGTGGACCAAGGAGGTGTACGCCGAAGAAGAGGGAGAAGGTGAGCTTCCTGAGGGGGAGGCTAGGGATTTTGATAGTCATCCCTATTGAGTAGTTTAGTGTTTCTTTTTGGACAAGATGTTTATATTAGAATTTTTGACTCTTAGTTGATGTTGCCTTAGTTGTTTTACCCTAGAGATGGTTTTAGACTATTTCGTTATGAGGAGTTATGATGTGTGGACTATTATTATGCAGGATGGTTTGACTTTTTATGATCAAAATTTTATTATCCTCATTTTTTTGGTGACTCGTGTTAGTACGCCTTGTATGTATGGATTTTAAGCAGGTTTATGTAATGTGACGATTCCAAAGTCCTATTTTAGCCTTGTAGGATTTTGGGGTCGTTACAGAGGTGGTATCAGAGCTCAAGGCGTTAGAGTCCTTAGGGCTGAAGTATTAAGTATAGGATGTAGGAAAATGTTAACCTTATGGAAGCAACATCAAACATAGGACTTTAAAATTGTTGAAAATTGAATTTTGGTCAAGCATAGACTTAAGCATTTATGTGAGTGTGTTTCTAAATGGATTGTCTTCTTCTTCTACTCAGGATTATAGATATGAGGAGAAGCGGAAGAAATAATAGGAATGGAGGTGGCAGTGTGACTGATGGGGATACCCCAGATGGTACACCCCAAGCTAATATGAGTCGGGCTATGGAAGCTATTGCTGCAGACATGGAGAGACAGGTTGAAATTATGGCCCAAAAAACTGCATTGCTAGCAGCTGGTCAAACTAGGCAAGAGAGGCTGGTTGATGTTCACCCACCCCGACATAATGGAGTGGAAGCTTTCAGGAGAATGGGCCCTCTAGCCTTCTATGGGAGCACGGATCCATCAGTGGCAGAGTTGTGAATTATGCAGTTGGAGAAGATATTCTCTGTGCTCGAGGCTATTGATGAGCAACGAGTGAGATGGGCCTCATTTATGATGAAAGGAGAGGCAGAACATTGGTGGAGGGCGGCATCTAAGAAGAGAAATGAGGTACGGTTTGGATAGGAGTGGACATGGGGAGAGTTCCTCGATGTCTTCTATGAGCAGTATTTTCCGACATCTGTGAGAGCAGAAAGAGATCGAGTTCTCTACTCTTAGGCAGGGGAGCATGTCGGTGGCCGAGTGTGAAACTAAGTTTGTAGAGCTATCCCAGTTTGCGCCTCATCTAATCACTACGGAGAGTATAAAGGCGAGGAGATTTGAAGGAGGTTTGAAGGATCACATCCGAGACAAGGTAGAGATCCTACGTCTTGGATCGTGCCGAGAGGTAAGTGAACGAGCTTTGATTGCCGAGAGAAGGTCAGCTGAGTTTTTGAGGAAGAAGGGACTGCAGGAAGGCAAGTATGGCTAGTAGGATAAGAGGCTAAGGATGACAGGTCCAGCACCAGTGGCTAGACCAACCCCGTATCAGAGGCCAGTGAACTCTGATCATGAATTCCTCGAGCTTGGCTCATGAAATTGGCTCACTAACAAAAAATAGATTCGTTAAGATGATAGATCAAGCTACTCATGAACTCCTTGAGCTTGGCTCGAGCTCATGTGTTAAAGCTCGAGCTTCTTTATTTAATTAACAAGCCATGCTCAAGCTTGATTTCCGAGCTCGTTTACTTAATAAACATGCTTGAACATCCCACTACTTGGCTCCGCTCAGCTTGATAACGCCCCTAGGGGTGGGTGAATCTAAACCATAGTTAAAGGAAGTTAGAAGGGGCACTTGGTCATGACATTAGACTACGTAGTGTAATGCATGGTGTGCTAATCACTTTCCCTTAAGGGGAAATGTTTAACTTACCCCGGAAATTGACTATGTAATTAAATGTAAGGTCTTCATTGGTCCATGCCCCTCTTTTTACCACATATCAATTGTAGTTAAGGTTTACTCACTCATAGGGTAAGCAATCAAGGTGACAAGAATCCCCTAAACATTTTATGCTTAATACTTTCTTAGGGGTTCAACTTCTTACAAGTCTTATCTGATTGCATGCCTGTTGTAATCACAGACATCTAGAAATCACAGGAGTATCTCTTTTGTAATCACAGGGAAGGGATATGCTTAAGGAAATGATAAGAAGAAGGCTCTTGCCGAGCCTTGCGGAAATCCTCTAGGCACTTGGACGAACCAAACTAAAAATCAATTTGGTTATAAGTAGTAAATGTAAATGAAGAGTGGTTTTCTAGGAAATGATAGGATTGATAGAAAAGGGGTTTTCTTGAATAGCTTGAATGATTACAATGACTCCTCCTTAAGGATTATATAGCGATTACATGAGTCTCAAGATAGAAGCAGTATCACATCATAATCAAATCAAATCTTAATCAAATCTAATACTAATCAAATCTAAGATTTGATAGTAATCTATTTCAAAATAAAATCTACCTAGATATGAGATGAGATACAGTGTATCTCATCTTACTTTATTACACCACTCAATATTCTCTAAACCTATCTCGAATACCCTCCCGCAATTGCATGATCCTTTGAATAAGGATCTTGTAATTGTTAAAAATAAAAAAAAATAGTCTGAGATCATTGAGCTTTGTTGAAAAGTCACCGGAAAATCCAATTGTACATATTGGTGGTCACCGCCAGTCTGTGAAATCCATCACTGTCGCATCCCACTCATCTTAGAGTTTGTCTGTAACGATCCCAAAATCCTACAAGACTAGAATAGGACCTTGGAATCGTCACATTACTTAAACCTGCTTAAAATCCATAAATACAAGGCGTACTAACACGAGTCACCAAAAAAAAATGAGGATAATAAAATTTTGATCATAAAAAGTCAAACCATCATGCACAGTAATAGTCCACATATCATAGCTCCTCATAACGAAATAGTCTAAAACCATCTGTAGGGTAGTCAAAAAGTCTAATATAAACATCTCGTCCAAAAAGAAACACTAAACTACTCAATAGGGATGACTATTGACGTACACTTCCCCCTCAGCAAGCTTACCTTCTCCCTCTTCTTCGGCGTACACCTCCTCGGTCCACGGCTCTCCTCCTAAACCTGAAGACAATGACAGGTCGACTGAACATGGAATACTCAGTGGATAAACAAACTAACAACAACATAAAATAGCATGAGCAATAATAATATCATAACTTAGTTTATCGATGCTTAATCATAATACTTTCACATAAAATAGACATAATCAGAGTGCGGAGCATATAACATATCATAACATCATCTTGACTCGTGTACTCGTGAAATTGTTATCCATGAACTTAACTTAACATATGCATAGACTCATACATGCATGATTCATAGTGTGTTTGTTCCGACAACGCATAATCATAGTGTTTTGTCCTGGCAACGCATAATTCATAGTGTTCGACAATGCATAGAGTGGATGTTCGAAATGGGGGATCATTCTTTCATAGCATAACATGAATGCGACAACGCGTAGAGTGGATATTCGTAGTGGGGGATCTTTCTTTCATGACATAATTCGTAACATGTTCGTATCCAATGCATGCATGCTTGTGAGACAAGTGGACTCATGAGACTTGAATACTTACCATGCGAGTGCACGTGTGCTTGAGTGTCATGATTGGAATTCAAATAAGTCATCCTTTAAATTCTAATCTTCCATTAGGAAACTCTGCTAGGTTACATCTCCCTAGTTAAGGAATTTCTAACGTGGAGGATATTCGTCTAAGGTTTGGCCTACCCGAATACCGATCACCATGCAAGTAAATAGAGCATAATTTATCATAACAACACAATATTCATTTAACTTAATTTCTTGATAGTCAAAAACACCATACTAATATTTTTCATTCTTAGACATTTCAACAAACATCTAGAGTGCGTTAATTATGGATACTTTGCCCTTTCCCATTCTTAACATTCCATCACACCATCATCCATCCACACAACCCAAACATACTCCATATCCATACATTCATCCCAATCCTCCATAGTATTTCCCTTCCTCTGTTCAATCCATCCATAGTGTAAATCTATTTTCATCTCTAGTAAGCTTAATCGATACATAATTAGGGAAAACAAATCAAATTATCATTTCTACCATTCTTATTAAACTAATATTCATCAAACTTCATTAATAGAGTTGAGTTAGGGAGTTTATCAACCTTGGGAATCCTTCCCTTGGATTCAAAACGCTTCCGAGGTGATTTGGGAAAGCTTTGAGGACGATCTCCAAGCTTTCCTCTCAATCTTCTAGCAATCTCCTTCTTCTCCAAGCAACACCTCTCTCAAAACCCTAGATTTTCTCCCCCTTTTTGCTAAATTAGGTTAGAAATAGGTAGAGTATTTTAATATCTCGAGTAGGACCCCCTATTTATAGCCCCAAGGGTTGGGAACGAAAAGACCTAAAAGTCCATACTAAAATTCTGTCAAAGACACGAAAGACCGATCGATCGGTGGTTATGACCGAGCGATCGGTCGCCTACCGATCAATCGGTGTTTCTGACCAAGTGATCAGTCAAAAACACACTCTTTGAAAAATTTCCTCATACAAAATTTTGGACCAGTCGATAGCTACCGATCGATCAGTTTTGCACCGATCGATCGCTACTTCTGACTGAGCGATCGGTGTTCTGCAGATTTTTTACACGTTTTACTTTTTTGGCCATAACTTTTGACTCGATCGTTGGATTTCGACGATTCAACTTGCGTTGGATTCGTCTTTCGAAAAGGAACATTTCTGATATTTTAGAATTTCTAAATTCCCTTTTAATTATGGACCAAAAGTCCCCAAAGTTAACTGATCTACAATTCCATCAGATATGACATTGGAAAACCCGCCTTTTGACTTAGCTTAGACTAAAAATATGGAAAAACATTAAACATGAACCTCGAAGAGGATTCCAATACCTTTCTAATGGTTTAAGAATCACTCAATTCTAAAAAGCGGTGCTAAAACTGGAGCTTCCTAAAGGTCAAGGTGTGATATGACATCCCTCTGCTTACAAGTTTGATTAAGCCCTAATCACACTACACCAATTAGGTATAAATACATAAACATTAAAACATCACAAGGACTATAATACCCCTAATACTTGCAATAAAAACATGAAAAAGATTCGGGTCTTTACACTGTCAGAGTCGGTGGTCCACTAGAGCAAACTGTCATGATTAATTTCTCCCAAAAGCACATAAAGAGAAGCCGGCCAGTCGTTTGAAGGAAAAAAGAACTTGAAGGTATTAATGATAGAGAGATTTCAACTAGAATTGGTGATGGCTACAACTTTAGGAATAAAAAAAGGTGTTGGCCGGACGGGCGGTAGTGCTGCTCTCCGGAAAATTAATGATCTTGATGTTTGTGTCAAACTACAATAATTAATATTTTCTATGCTGATTAAAATTGTTATGTGCATTGATTAAGTGAGCAGACAAGTTAAAACCAACCAAAACAGGAGAAAATAAGGGAGACCGGTCGAACCCCCTCACCACCGGTTGAACAGTGAAGAAAATAATGTATGAGAAAAAATGGCAGAGAAGGGAAACTCCATCGGTTGACCGCCCACGAAGACTGGTTGATCAGCCAACCAATGATCGACCACTCCTCACCACTGGTTAGCCGGCTAACCAGCGATCGATCACTCCTCACAACCGGTCGACCTACCATAAGGGAAATTTCCTAGAAACCTTCTATTTTGGTTTTTCCGAGAATTAGTAAATGTTTAAGACTCCTAAATCTATAAATAGACTATTAACTCGTGGGTTTAGGGTTTCCAAACATTCTAAGAGCATTAGAAATCTCAGAGAGAGTCTAAGCTAGAGTTTTTCTTGGGGAAGGAGAAAAGCTTAGAGATCGAGATCCAAAAGCATTCGCATACGAATAATCGTTGGGGAGTGATGGTAAAAGGTTTGATATACTTGTTGGCCACATAAGTCACCATCTTACCTGAAACCAATTGGTGTTAGGAAGGGCTCCATCTTTGTACTTAAACTTGTGTCCGTGGCGGTCAGTCCATTGGCAGTTAGTCCAGAGCCCTAAGGTGAGTTGCGGTCCCATAACCAACAATATTGTCTTGTTAATGATCACTCTATGATAATGAAAATTATTGATTAAGATATGATTAAGCATGCATTAAAATTGATAAGTATGATTGAATGGTATAATTTTGCATGATTTCAAGAGTATATGATTCAAAATCGGAATGGATTAACGAATGTGTATGATGATATGTAACTGATTTTATGAATTGTAATTGAAGATGATCATAAGAATTGATATATGATGATGTGGTGATTTTAGGGTTGAATACACATGTAATTGAATATGGAGGAAGGGATGCATGATGGGTTGTGATTGAATTGATGATAATTATTGTGCGATAACATGATGAATTGTGTTAAACATGATGTATTGTATTACCCTACATGAATGATAAAATATTATGGTATGATTCTCACATGATAAATTATGAGTATCTATGCATGTATGATGATTGAATTTTTCGCGACCCAAAATACCCCGTAGAAGTTATGGGACTTTGGCTCGTGACTTAGACTTCAAACCATTCTACAAGAGAATTTAAGGCAATGCTAAAAGTGGAAGCTAAAAGTTTCTTAATAATACTTAGCAGTATTCCAAGCTCAACACAAACAAGTACGATAATATTTTAACAAAGAAACAATCATAAGTGGACACCCCCACTTTAAAACAAGTCAATGAGTACAATATTTACTAACACTCCATCACCCTCTCCACAGTAATCCAGATAAGGCCACTTGTCGAGGCCCTTATCCTCCCCCAGATGTTCTTTCTCAAGACCTTCTTCAATGTACTCCTTCACTACCCACGGAGCTGGAGCACAAATGTCGAAAGGTGGATCTGCCGACAATAACAGTTCGGCTGAGCATTGAAGGCTCAACATATACTAACTACGTACTAAATAATGATGTTATAACAATAACAGGATTTTATATGCAATTTATATATCTCAATTAGCTAAACACATGCATACTTCAATTCAGAATGTGGAGAAATCATAAGTTTGATATCAATGTGCAACTTTTCAAAACTATATACTTTACTTTACTTTCTTCGAAAATCATATGTTTTTTTACTATGTTTTTCATGTATTTTACTTTCCAATTATCATCTTCCATTTCTTTACTTATCTTAACCGAGTTGATCCTTTTTACTTGAGATCAGATAACTAGTAGCTATACCTAGTCTAAGCATACTAATACCCTCCCAATAACATCCTCCTTCATTCATTTACTTGGGATAAGATGAATAGTGGTTGTACCTGGTCTAAGCACCTAACATCCTCCCATTAAAATCTTTTCCTTTGTTTTACTTGAGATCAGGTGACTAGTGGTTGTACCAAGTCTAAGCACACCATCACCCTTCCAATATCATTTCTTCTTCAATATTTTACTTGGAATCAGATGACTAGTGGCTGTATCTGGTCTAAGCACACTAACATCCTTCCAATAGCATATTCTTATTTCATTTTACTTGAGATAAGATGACTAGTGGTTGTACCTGGTCTAAGCATACTATCATCCTCCCAATAACATCTTTTCTTTCTTTCATCTTCTTTACTTTACTTTTCGGATACATGTACTTAGACAAAAACCTCGATAATACAATTTCAAGTGCTCATATAACATTTGTGAGTGACATAAAGGCAATAAGCCTTCAATAACATGACACATGCAATTCAATTCTAAATTCATAATTCTAAACATGCTCACATGTAGTTTAAATAAATAATTCCATATTTTTAACATGGTCTTTATCAAAAATCAATGCATCATATATTCCCTTTCATCAAGAAATCACCACATTAACAATTCAATGGAGCATACATAAGAGCTTTGCATTAAACACATTATCTTCATAATTTATTTCAATATGGGCTACTTCTAAATCATTTAATAGAGCTTAACTACTTCGACTCATCCTCAATATGCTTTCATTTTCATTTCTCATGAGGAAATCACAATAAGATTGAACAATGAAGGATAATCTTCAACACATCAAAGAACAACATGTTTTTCATCTCAATTTAAGTTAAGGAATTACAACAACACTATTTAGTAGAGAGTATCGACCTTCCAAGATCGAATCCCTTCGATCTAGTGCTTTGGAATGGCTTGAAGAGTGGAATCCAAGATTTTCCTTCCTTCTTCAAGCTTGCTCTCTTGAAAACTTAAAGTTTTCTCCTCTCCTTTTGCCAAATTGGGTGAAAATGCCTTAGAATATTCTAAACCCTTGATATAGATATTGTATTTATAGTCCAAGGATTTAAAACCCAAAAAATATGGACTTAGCTCAATTAAAAAAAAATTGTTTTACGATAATTCGTTCGAACGAAAGTTAAGCCTATCAAATGGAAATGGGACAATTTTCTGGCTTCGTTTGAATGAATGAGAATTTTGTTCGAATGGAAGTCCCAAAGTTTCTTTTATTCAATTTTAGTTTCTTTTGTTATGACCTTTACACTTTTTTAACCATTCTAAGATACAACTAAGATAATTTAATCATCAAGACCATTCATAACCATTGAGCATGACCTACAATTTAATGTTGATCATTTTACCCTTGATGTATAGGATCAACATGGATGAAATCCGGGTCTCTACAGAATTTCAGATAGGCAAATAGTTAAAGAATGATCTTTTAATCTATATTCGTGGTATAGGATGCTATGGTGGGGTTTCGATGCTGAGGGATTGAAATTTAAGAGAGAACCGTGATGAAAGTTAATCATGACACTCAAACACAAGTTCATCGCATGGTAAGTCTGCACAAGTACATGCACATGTCAAGTTTGCAAAAGTCATACATCTGGTACGATATTCATGCATCTGGTACAAACTAACATGCTTTTGGCATGAACTGACATGCATTTGGTAAGAATTGACATGCATATGCATAAGTTTTATAAGTCTATAGAAGTTATGAGTCCGAACATGCCATTAATGATGATTTGATATGCTCGCCTGTTTTTTGCACTCTCATCATGTAAATTATGATATGTATGATAAGCCTGATAATGCATGATATTATATATTGGTAGCTCGACTTTATATTCATCGAGCGTGTCATTGCTCAATCAAACTTTTGATGTCGACAAGTTTAGGTTTGGAACAATTTACAGAACTTTGGGTCGAGGAAGAGTACTCCGAGGAGCCCGAAGGTGATTATTGGGAAGGAAAGATCGATATAGATCATTCCTTATCCATTAGTCCATTAATATTTTTTTTGTTTTAAGATGTTGTAATAAGATATTTTAAGATGGATGTTGCTTAGATTTAAATTTCAAGGATCGAGATCATGATGTGTAACGACCCCAAAATCCTACAAGGCTAAAATAGGACTTTGGAATCGCCACATTACTTAAACCTGCTTAAAAACCATGCATACAAGGCATACTACACGAGTCTCCAAAAACGAAGATAATAAAATTCCAATCATAAAAAGTCAAACCATCTTATACAATAATAGTCCACACACCATAGCTCCTCATAATGAAAATAGTCTAAAACATCCACCCGGTAAATAACTAAAGCAACATCAACTAGAAGTCAAAAGTCTAATACAAACTTCTCTTCCAAAAAGAAATGCTAAAACTACTCAATAGGGATAACTGTCAAAATCCCTAGCCTCCCCCTCAGGAAGCTCACCTTCTCCCTCTTCTTCGGCGTACACCTCCTCGATCCATGGCTCTTCTCCTAAACCTGAAGACAATAACAGGTCAACTTAGTTTGGAATACTCAGTGGATAAACAAACTAACAACAACATAAAATAGCATGAGTAATAACAATATCATAACTCAGTTTATCTAAGCTTACTCATAATAATTTCGTGTAAAATAGGCATAATCAGAGTGCCTAGCATATAACATGTCATAACATCATCTTGACTCGTGTACTTGTGCAATTCTTATCCATGAACTTATCTTAACATATGCCTAGACTTATACATGCATGATTCATAGTGTGTTTGTCCAGTCAACGCATAATTCATAGTGTTTTGTCCCGGCAACGCATAATTCATAGTATTCGACAACGCGTAGAGTGGATGTTCGTAATGGGGAATCATTCTTTCATAGCATGACATGAGTGCGACAACGCATAGAGTGGATGTTCGTAGTGGGAGATCATTCTTTCATGGCATAATTCGTAACATATTTGTATCCAATGCATGTATGCTTGTGAGACAAGTGGACTCATGAGACTTGAATACTTACCATGCGAGTGCACGTGTGCTTGAGTGTCGTGATTGGAATTCAAATAAGTCATCCCTTAGATTCCAATCTTCCGTTAGGAAACTCCGCTAGGTTACATCTCCCTACTTAGAGAATTCCCAACGTGGAGGATTTTTCTCTAAGGTTTGGCCTACCCGAATACCGATCACCATATAAGTAAATAGAGCATAATTTATCATAACAACACAATATTCATTTAACTTAATTTCTTCATAATCAAAAGCACCATACTAATATTTAGCATTCTTAGACATTTCAACAAACATGTAGAGTGCGTTAATTATGGATACTTTGTCATTTCCCATTCTTAACATTCCATCACACAATAATCCATCAACACAACCCAAACATACTCCATATCCATACATTCATCTCAATCCACCATAGTATTTCCCTTCCTCCGTTCAATCCATCCATAGTATAAATCCATTTTCATCTCTAGTATGCTTAATCCATACATAATTAGGGAAAATAAGTCAAATTATCATTTTTATCATTCATATTAAACTAATATTCATCAAACTTCATTAATAGAGTTGAGTTAGGGAGTTTATCGACCTTATGAATCCTTCCCTTGGATTCAAAACGCTCCCGAGGTGATTTGGGGAAGCTTTGAGGACGATCCCTAAGCTTTCCTCTCAATCTTCTAGCAATCCCCTTCTTCTCCAAGCAACCCCTCTCTCGAAACCCTAGGTTTTCTCCCCCTTTTTGCTAAATTAGGTTAGAAATAGGTAGAGTATTTTAATATCTCGAGTAGGACCCCCTATTTATAGCCCCAAAGGTTGGGAACGAAAAGACCTAAAAGTCTTTACTAAAATTCTGTCAAAAATATGAAAGACCGATCGATCGGTGGTTATGACCGAGCGATCGGTCGCCTATCGATCGATCGGTGTTTATGACCGAGCGATTGGTCAAAAACACACTCTCTGAAAAATTTCCCCAGATAAAATTTTGGACCAATCGATAGCTACCGATCGATCGGTTTTGGACCGATCGATTGCTACTCCTGACCGAGCGATCGGTGTTCTGCAGATTTCCGACCTACTCTACTATTTTGGCCATAACTTTTGACTCGTTCGTCGGATTTCGACGATTCAACTTGCGTTGGATTCGTCTTTCGAAAACGAACATTTTTGGGTTTTAGAATTTCCAAATTCCACTTTATTCATGGACCAAAAACTCCCCAAAGTTGACTGATCTGCAATTTCATCAGACAAAACCTCAGAAAACCCATTTTTGACTTAGCTTAGACTAAAAATAAGGAAAAACATTAAACATGAACCTCGAAGACGGTTCCAATACCTTCCTAATGGTTCAAGAATTACTCAATTCTGATAAACGGTGCCAAAACTAGAGCTTCCTAAAGTTCAAGGTGTGTTATGACATCCTTCCGATTACGAGTTTAAATAAGCTTTAACCACACTATACCAATTAGATATAAATTACATAAACATTAAAACATCATAAGGACTATAATACCCCTAATGCAATGCAATAAAAACAAGAAAAAAGATTCGGGTCTCTACATGATGGATGATCCAGATGATTATGTTAAACTTATGATTTATTCTTAATTGATGTTTGATACCAACATACGTGGTATCATGAGTTGGTCACATATTGATGGATGATGGTTTATTCTAACTATCGAATGCATTTTTTATGATTATTGAAGAGAAATTTTCAGGTTCTCATTTTAGTATGCCTTTTATACTGTTAAGATAAGTACTATACATAAGTGTCACAGGTCCAAAGTTTTATTTGACTAAGATAAGATTTTGGGCGCGACACTAGTCCTTGGCTTGAAGACCTTTGGGACACCCTTTATTACAAAAAAAAGAAAGAATATGCACCACCCAGTCAATTATCACTTGAGAGATATTATTATAGCTACCCAGCTACAAGCTTGGGATAGTGAGTGTCTTGATTACCCCACAATGCAACACACTAACACTACCTTTATGTTTGATAGTTGGATTAAGAGAGGTTTAGTTGGCACAAATATCATCATTGTCACATATTGGACAATTCCAAGAACCAAAACATGGAGCTTTGGTTTCTTGATGCAAAATAAGTAAATATCGAACCTTTGGGCTGAAGAAACTGTTGGGAAAATTCCATTAATATAGAGAATTTTTCTACATACATAGCATAGGTGTAACCCATCACAACCAAATACATAGAACTACTAGGATATACTACATGAACTTAATAACTGAAACTTCTTCTCAAACTGCATAGCGATCGATGAGGAATGAAGCAATGATTTCTTTGGTCCGACCAGATGAGTTAGTAAATCCATCTTCATACATATACATGAGTTCTGACATTCGCGCAAGGTTTACAATTGGTATAAGTAGAGGAAATGGTACTGGTGTTGGTGCTAAGCACTCTTTATTTATGTCCTTCCATGTCATTGCCACCATTTTTTGAAGCTTTTTGCATGCCTCCTCCTCTGCGACATCGTACTCCTTCATGTAGCATTGGACACTCGAAGAAACATGCCCTCTCTTTTGCTCAAACTTCAAATGTTAGAAACACAGAATATATTTTAAGATTGTATTAAAAATTCATAAAACAAAGAAGGGGAGTGCTAGCGTCACTGGTCCCACATGCACTCCCTCCCCAACAAGTGACAAATGGCGTGAGTGAAGCTAACAACATCCAATAAAAAGAGACAAGGAGAATTTGAGTTATAGTTGCTCTATAATTTTGTGTCAATGACTCCATGTGTGTGTCTGTAATCCCAAGATGATCTAACTTGATTGGCCATACCTTGTTCGATTTGATGTCATCCATGAGTCGACCAATTATACATGATGATCTACTAAGCTTAGGCAGAGACGTCACCCAGTCAAAGGCTTCCTTAGTTGCAATTTTCCCCATGCCTATGTATGCGATCACGTTGAACAAAGATAAAACACTGCTAACCATTGAAATTTGCAAGTATTCTTCGAGTTTCGGCACATATCCATTGTTAAACCACTGGGCTTCATCAAAGTAGGCTCTAACCAAAATTTTCAACTGTATGAAAGAAAATTAGAGAGCCAGGTTATTGACAAAAGTTGTAGTTTATCTTAAACTTATTGTAACTGAAGTAGTTAATATATAGTACTGGAGTTGTGTCATACTTCTTGTTTTAAGTAGCAGAATTGAAGAAAATTTTCTTCTTTATTCATCTCAGCTTCAATTTCATTGAAAAGATTCTCAATTTCATGAAAGCACACTTTCATATATTCGGGTAGTTGATCTATTACTCCATGATCCCACCTGAAAATTCAGTACCCGAATCACATCTTTAGAACTAAATCTTTGTGCAAATTTACGGACGTTTTAAAGACAAGTGGATCAAGATAGATTCAAGAATTGTACCCTTGGATTGCTTCATTAAATAGTTGTAGTTCCTCTGGTGACCCATAAAGATCATAGATATCATCGATTATTGTTGCAATGGATATTATTTTACCAATTAATATTCTACCCAGTGCGTATTGTGGTTCAAAATACACCCCAATACCCCAAAAGTAACACTCCACCAATCGATCTCGAGCAAACGGAAGCTTTGTGGTTATATCAATATCTTTCCACCACCTGAAGAGCACACATCATAGATATAACTAGTGTCTTCAAATAGATATAATTTTTAGAAATAGTGTAAAACTTACTTTGAAAGGTCCCGTATCTCTCTCCGGTGTACCAACTGTAATTGATTAAAATCCAACTTTGCAAACTCTAGGAGAATTTCCATTCGGGTTTTCTCTTCTTGGTAGACAGAAATGTAATGCTTTGTCTCTATCCTATGAACGCGCTTGTGGAGAGGTAGCTCTAGGGCATGTCCTACTTGCGCTGCAAGAGAAGAGGTTAGTTGGTTCATCATGGTCTTCAGGTGTGTGCTAGTGAAAACTAGGGCTTCATCCAATATATCTTCTCCTCGTACGCTGAGATGCGAGGCTTCATATAAACTTAGCATGCCTTGCAGGTCACTAGTCAAGTTTGCCTTGAACCTACCCGTCTTGTCCTTGAACTTGCTAAATACATCTGTTTGATCATCACACCAACGTTAGTAATATGAAGCTAGTGTCATGGGGTGCTTTTATAGGGCATAACAAGATAAGAGGCAAGGAGAGAGACTACCAGCTGATACATTATAACCCTGTTGTCTCAATAGTCGAAACCGGAGAGCAATGTCATAGAGATTTTCATCATTTGCGTCAATCTGAGCTTCATATATCCGTTGTAACGCCTCTCCAATTTCCTTCTCGAAGTGATATGCAATGCCAAGACGTTGGAGCGTATCGATCAAATTTGTTTCCTCCATAGGCTCGTTGGAAGCAAGTTTTAGCATCGTATTCACTTCTTTCTTCAATTCTTCGATCCGCTGTTGGACACCTACATTAGGAACCTGCATGGGAATATATTTATTAAGTTTAGTAAATATATAAACTATAAAGTATCTTATTAAATTGCTTATAAATGATATATGAAGTCTTAATTTTTTGACTGCAAAGTCTCAAAAAAGGAGAAACAAAAAATAGAACTTTGATCAATATGTCGAAATTTCACAAAATTTTGTTCAAATAACTGAATTCTCGGGAGCTTTGAACTTTGCCGGTTATACTCAGCCATGTGACTTACCATGTCCTCTGGAGAAGAGGCCAAGAAGTGATCACCCCAAACGCTAGGATGATAATCGGCCGACCGGCGAATGATCTCCCGATCTCCGGTTTTGGATGAGGGAGCTGTTGGAGAGTTAACTTCAGCCATATTTAGGAAGGTCTTGGAAATCTTGAATGAATAACTAGAGCGACTGGGGCTATTTATGGACAAGAGTCACAACCATTATTGCAACCATTATTGCTGATATGTAAATATTATGTAAGTATGTTCCTATGTTGATCAAAGAAGGCAGCAGCCGAGGGGTTCAATGATCTGTCATTTTCGTGTTGTAAAAATAATAATAATCACATAGTCAAATAGGCACCTATTCCTCTTCAGTTGTAACCGGTTTTGCCAAAACGGGTTACACCCCTGAGGTGGCCACATGTCTCTTTTGCCACCTTTTAACTATGGTTAATGTTCAATCACCCCTAAGGTTCACCCACCTTTCCTTGGTTTTTATAAAAAATATTAAAAAAATTTGTTAACTATGCTTACAATTTACCAACTCCTAAGGTTATTTTACTCTTAAAACCAAATATAGGTGGGTGAATCCTAGTACTTGGTGAATCTTAACCACAGTTAAAAGGTGTAAAAAAGGACATGTGGTGACCATAGGGGAGTAACAGGTTTTGTCAAAAACCGGTTACAACATCACCAATCGGTCAAATATTGGAGGTGGCCGTCCCCATTTGTGATTCATTTGACAAGACTTCAACCGAAGTTGAGTGACAGTTCTATAATTATGGAAAGACTACTTGATATTAGGGTCGTATATGATAACAATAATCTAAATAGATAAGATAATTTGAGAATTGTGTTCAGTAGGATATGCAAAAATTCTTTTAAGATAATAAAAATTATAGGGTTAGGTGGCCGCCGCGTTTGTCTTTCAATCGGAAAGGGGTTTTAATCCAAAGGTCTTGGTAGTTTATAATTATGGAATGACCAATGGCAGAACTGCCATCAATTACCGAATGTCCCATTTCAATGGCCGCCGCCTTAGCCCCATTACAATGCAAAGCTCAATGGCACTTCAATAATTATGGAATCTTCTCTCATAATTACAGAACTGTCATCAATTTAATGGAAAAGGGGTGCTAGCTTCAATGCGCTCATATTAATGGTTTGGTAATATTAATCAAAATAGGTAGAGTTTATTTAAAAATTATGCTCCCCATTAGATTGTTAAGTTGAAAGTTAATTGTATGTCTATATTTTTTTAAAATAGGGGTTTTACCTCTTATTAAAATAGTACCTCATAACTATTTTTTTTAATAAGAAGTAAAACCATAAGAATGTAAAATCCAACTAAACACAATTTTCAAATAAGCTCAACCTATTAAGATTTGTGTTACCAAACGCCACTTAAGACTCAAAGACTAATCTTGCTTTTATATTATAAATTAATTACTAGTCATTTTTTTTGTGACAGTGCATCCTAGTAATAAGTACAATTTGCAAAGGGCAAATTTATTTCGAGTGTTTTTTTATCAATATACCCCTATTGTATAGGTGGCTCCCTAGCCATAGAACACAAACTAATACGGCCAGAAGTTAGTTGGGGCATTGGAGCTCTTGCAACTCATACCCAAGGGGATTGGATTCCCCGACCTCCCTCTACTGAAGGCCACATCCCTACCACTCACGCAAGAGGTGGGAGTGTACACAAACTATACTCATTAGTTACATATCAAAACATGTCTTATCTTAGAATAAAATAAGTGTTGTATATGATTTGGGTAATACAATGTATCAACAATCATAATTTACTATATTTAGTAGATTAGGATTATCTTTACAAGTTAGGAGTCTTGGATTATCTATTTAAACCTTCTATATGATCATTGGAATTTATCTAAGTATTCAATACAATTTGTTTCTAACATGGTATCAGAGTTATCGATCCTTTGGTGACCCCTTAACTCTCATTTTCTCTTTTCGGTGGTTGTGCCGCCACCGCCCGCTATGTGTGAAACCTTTTTTTAAATAAAATTCATGTCATCCTCCATACCTCTACAACCCTCAATTCTCACACTCACGCCTCATAGTCTCATTTTTTTATCTATTGAAACCTTTCAAACGAGAATTTATCTTCAAATTGCTGAATCATATTCATGTGCTTTTGGGAGAAGATCATTACAACCTGATCCAATAGGCCATCGACTTCAATAGACTCATAAAAATGAGCGGGATGCGATAGAGATAGACTTCACATAATGATAGAAACTAATTTTCTTGAATACTGAGATGGATTAAAATGACCATATAGAGGGTTTAAATGGATAATCAAATACTCCTAACTTGGAGAGATAAACCTATTCTACTAAAAGATAGTAATCTAAGATTGTGATTGCAATGAGATACACTTATGATCCAATGCATCTCTTCTTACATTTATTTTCCTTTTCCATCCATGTTAATGTCAATACTAATGACACACTAACGGCAAGGACATATTTCATTTCCAGAGATAACAGTTCTCTTTGAGACGGGTCATAGCATGAAAGAATCCAAAGTCTTATTCCATATATTAACACTACTTTTGACATGTGGGGGGACCTAGTTTGGTAGCAGCCCTAGGGAAAACTGTAAAAGAAAGGTCTTTTTCTCTATTTTTCTTGGTAAAATTGCGGTTAGTATAATGTAGAGTAGATGAAAAACATATGGTAGATTTTTTTTTTTTGGTTGAGAGATATCTTCATAAAAAAATTAATCATCAATCATCAGAAGCAAGGTGGTCCTGAACATTTTAAGTGGATACGTAATTAACCGTAGAAAATTAACCATAAAAGGTGTGCACATGGGTATGTGGCGAACGTTTGTCATGGACACTTGGGACTAGAGGTCTCTTTACCAGTTGCTACTGGAGAAGATCCCATATATTTATTTTATAGCTATGGAGTTTTGGGTTATGTGTAAATCCTGAATATGGAGAACTCTTAAATCCAAATTTTGAGCCAAAAAATAAACTGGTAATCTATGAAAAAAAAATGAAAATTCTTTAATTTTATCTAGTTATTCATATAGCTATATTTATCAAAACTCTAACAAAAAGCTATAGTTATTTATCAAAACTCAGACAAAAGCTATAGTTATTTCTATATTATCAATATCGATCACTCGGAGAGATTTAATTGCAAAAATTCCACTCCCAATTACTAACCACTACTTGATGATTGTTACTATCAGTAGTTAAATGATATCATCAGCAAAAAAGATGATGATCTGATTGTAGCTACCCAACTACAAACTTGGGATAGTGAGTGTCTTGACCTCTCGGTCAAAGATCATTGAAGAGATACAATCATAGCAACATTGTCTGGTAGCCATAACATGGTGAGTGCCCTGACCACCCCATAATGTGATACTACCTTTATGTTTGATAGTTGGATTCAGAGAAAGGTTTAGTTGGCACAACCATCATCATTGTCACTCCAAGGATGATTCCAAGAACCAGAGAATGGAACATTCTTGATGCAAATTAGGTATATATATAATGATCCTTGGGATTAAAAAACCATTGGGAAAATTTCTTTAATATATAGAATTTTCTCACATACGTAACATAGGTGGTACCCATCACCAGATGCATAGAAATATTGATAAATACTACATGAACTTAATAACTGAACTCTCTTCTCATACGACAAAGCAATCGACGAGCAATGAAGCAATGTTTTCTTTTGTTCGACCATGACTCAGTATTTCCATCTTCATATATGTAGGGGAGTTCTGATCTCGAGCAAATGGAAGCTTTGTGGCGATGTCATTATAACCCTGTTGTCTTAACAGTCAAAATCGGAGAGCAACAACATAGAGATTATCATTATCATTTGTCTGGGTAAAATATATCCGTTGTGACTAATTACCATGTCCGCTAGAGAAGAGCCTAGAAGTGATCACCCCAAATACTAAGATGAAAATCAGTCGAGCGGAAAATGATCTCCGATTTATAATCGTTAGAGCAATGCTCTACGACCACTCTCTCCTATTTTTATATATGAAAACCAAATAGTATGACAAATTTTTTTTGGGTCCATCACTTTTATTTTGATTTTTTTGTTTTAAAAAAACCAGTTTTGAATTTTTTTCAACAATTTAAAACTTGGTGAATAGTATTCTATTATTCATAGGAAATTAATACTATTCACCAAGTTTTAAATTGTTGAAAAAAATTCAAACTGTTTTTTCTTTTTTTGAAATTTTTATTTGGGCTGTATTGCTAAGTTGTCGGTGATTGGTATATATGCTTTCTGTTTAAGTAGAGGAGCTTCGCGGACTTGAAGCAATTAGGTTTTCTCATAAGGCATACTCATCTTGGTGTTGTGGTTGTTTTTGGTGAAATATTTGTCACGAAGAGTTTTCCCCTTGAAGTATGTATTTTTTTTTGGTTTTAAGGTATCATGTAACACACTAAACACACACATGTAGTCAGACCTATGGTTAATGTGTTCTTTTTCAAAAGTAATATTGTGGTTGTTATTTTCCAGGAATGGTATCCAGAGAAATTAAGTCACATGAGGATTTTTCTGAGACACCAGCAAGGCTGGGTGGGAGCCCCGAGTCATTTCGGAGAAAGTAATATTGGTGGTGGTTATGCAGGAGGAACTACTCCAGTTAATATTGAAAGTATGCCTCGTTTTAATTTTAGAAACACAGTTCTTGGGGGGCATACATCGAATCCCAAGATCTGACTAAGATTCTAACTGATTTTATTCAATGAAGGTAGGAATAACATTCACCTTTGCGACTTTGAAATTGTTAAGTCAAATCCACGTTAGAATAGTACTTGCAAAACTTCACAAGTGTCAAGTCTCCTGTCGATTCACACAAACCTTCTTTTTCCTTTAAAGCTTTCTCTAATGGAAGCTAATGGCCCTTCCAAATTCCCATGCTCTTTTATCTTTTCTTCTTTTCTTTGATCCAAGAACCTTTCTTGATCAAACAAGATCCAATCTTGATCTTCAAAGAACTTGTTCTTGATCATCAAGATCAAAAACCAAACAAAAAGGAAGAAAGGGAAGGGTGACCGTACACCCTCAAAGGGGGAGAGGGCTGGGCGTGAACTTGAGGAGAGGGAGAGAAGAAAAAATTCTAGAGAATTATATTCCTTAAAGGGCTGGGCATCCACTCCTTTATATAAGTTCCCTCTTGGTTACTTGAATTGTAATCCAATTATAATTCATTAACCTTATCCTAATCCAATTAGGATTCCTCAATAATTTCCTTTATTGATTATTCTCCTATTCCAATTAGGATTAATCTTAAAAGAAACTAACCTTATCCATTAGTAACTAATCTTATCCTTATCCAATAAGGAATCTTGAATTAGTAACTAACTCTAACTAACTAACTAACCTTATCCAATAAGGAGAGTAGTTATTAGATACTAATTAAATAATAATAACAATTATTATTATTTAACACCTCCATGAAGTGGGCGTCCCACCCTAGGTGGGTCCCACTCCACACGTCCCCAATGGGTTCTAAACCCTTTTGGTCACTTTAACTATTCTTTTAAAATATTCCCCAATGGGTCCTACCCATTTGGTTTTTCACATCCAATGTGATTCCACCTTTTAGAGCTTCACTATACCATATAGTGATTACTTAGAGAAATTAATTTATTTATTTATAAATTAAATTAAATACTTAAGAAGGTCCTTGAGTGTGGGATCTAAAGGGATCTCCTATTTCCGGTTGTGGGACTAAGTACTCAACCTTTTGGTTAAAGCATTGTTACTAGGAAACACCTTTCCTACACTCCATTAGGATTATAGAATTTTATCTATATCCCTGGACTTCCACCAATCACAATTAATGTCCATTAACACAATGTGATTAACCTCCAGAAATTAGAGAATTGCTTGTAAGTACCATCTCACAATATATTTACAAATAAATCCTTCCACATTCCGATATCACTTGTAAGTTTCCGGGATTGGAACAATTCTACTGTCTTAGTCCCTAGCTTATGAATAGAATCCTTTCTCATGATTACTTTTTCATTGAACTGAACCTCCAAAACATTTTTGAAGAAACATTAGAAAAGTACTGACATATATATTTATATATATTTTTCCATATTAAAAATATCAACTTCGATAAAAACCATTTTACCGAAAAGCACGAGTACTGGATTTAACAGTTCAGTTCAACAAGTATCAACTTGATATCATTATCTCCAATTAAGGAGTTGTGGATTCCTTATTGAGTGTTTACACACTTCTCCAAACATTGTGTACATGACCCAACGTACCCGGAGTTAGTCCTGTGTATTGGACATTGCCGATTGGCACATCAAAGCCATATAGACAGATGTCTGAGAAGATGTTAACCTCTCAGGTCTAAGGACAATTTGTCAAATGGATAACTCTAATACAATTTGACAGCGTATTCCATAGGGTATCCACTAGTGACCCCGTTCAGTATTATGTACTTGTTACATATACTCACATGTTAGTCAAGAGTCACCACTCTCTGTGAATGAGATTCATCACACTATCCCATAGAACTACACATGTGCAAGCCATGATGAAGTATGGTGCTCAACCAGTACTCTAGAGGCTTCGAACAATATTAGGTTTACAAGGAACCGGAAAATCATATCTCCTCGCAACCTTTGCATGATTTTCCTACAATGTTACCTTTGAAACTTTATGTCTTCATCATATGAGACAGTAATTAATATAAATACCCTTTATAGTTGGTTGTGTGAATATGATTCTTGTCTAATCAACATAGAAAAGTCTCTTATTGGCTTTCGAGGGCATATATGTCCAACAATCTCCCACTTGCACTCTAAGCCAATTAGATGTAATACCCATCTTCTCAGTGATGTTTCTCAAACACCAATTGAGAAATACCTTAATATGTATGGGTCTGTCATGTCTGCTTTTCCACAACTATTGTAGTGATGCAATAACACTTGCAACTCTTGTAAATTTATTATCAATAACCATAGTCTTAAAAGACTAAACAAAATGATACTGTCCAACAGTCATTTTCAGAAGTTAACATGCTTGTGCTTTACCATTGTACAATGCTCCGGACTAATCTGACCAATATCTTATCACATCAACATGTGATAAATATCCGGTCTAGTATAAGTATAATTTCTCATGATATCATATATCTAAGAGAAACAGATTCCATCCCATAAAGGTAGAAACTCTTTTCTTGAAATCTTACTTGCACAATAACATGATTGTTATTGGGAGAATAACAATACCATTTTCCTTTTATCTCTAAACCATTTAGGACTAAGAAAACATGTTGTCAAAGTTATTGTCCTTCATTGCATAATTGCTAGATCAAATCTAAGAGAAGAATAATATTCATACTTCATTCATAATGAAAAGAATATTATCTTTGCATAAAGCCAGGAAAGTAATTATGCTCCCACTAACCAATTTGCACACAAATGTTACTTTCATTCTTAGATGAAGATCAAACAGTTTGATTACTTTATCAGAATAAAAGTTAGTCAAAATACAGATTCTGGGACCTGTGGGTTCTAGTGTACTATTTAGGTATAGTGAGAGTAGAGAGTTGATCTCTATCAATTCTCATAGTTATCGGTTTATTGGGCTTCCGCTTCTAGAACAATTCTAGATTCAGTTTCTCTACTAGGAAACTTACATTCCTGTTTACAAATATCTTTTGTTATCCAGGAATAGAGACTAAATGTCTCTAATGCGAATCCCAAGCTCATCTTCCATCAAATCATATCCAATATAATTCGATTTAACAACACCATCATGCTATGGTTTGTTGTGGGAATTATCTGAGACAAGATGTAATGAGAGTAAATTATGAAATTTCTAATAAGAGGTACTCTTCTCAATCATAGAAGACTTACCTAGCTGTTTCTTTATTTCAATGCGGAATTCCTTGAACTTTTCAAAGAATGTGAAATAAAGTTAGCTACCTCTTAATGGAAGATTCATATGGTTACGATCATCTAACTTTTGTCCTATTCCCAAGTAGAAGTTTTATCTACTCGGATTTCTCCTTCTCCTTAACAAACATGCAATTATTGCACTTATGCAAGATCATACCAAGCATTAGGAGCTGCAGGTTCCAACAATTAAGTTGGACTTGATGAGTATACAAACTGGACAATTATTCTAAAGGTTTGTCTTGTATCCAATGACCAATTGCTTCACTATGAAGCACAATCCTTATACTTTCATTTCTTCTCAGAAGAGTCCTTGTCCATACTACCAGAATACCTTTCCAATGGAAAATTTTGGATTTCTTTCCTTTGCATAAATGCTCGGGATTTAGAAAACCCAACTCTTTTGAACATCTTTGCAAGTAACATTTAACTCTTCAAAGGTTCTTAGCCATATGCAACATGTGGGATTTCAGACAATCTGATTTCCTACTTGTTCAACATAACCATATTAAAGGACTCCGGGAGTTTGTCGAGAATCATATCCTCTGATTCCATAAATTTATTTCAATTTATCTCAGCACCAAGAATTGAGATTTGTGAATCCAATGATCTCTATCATATTCTTTGTGACTGGGTTTCCCTAGTCAACTTGGTGTCTACTTGTCCTTTTATATGGTAAGCTGCCTAGCAGCCCTATTGTATTCTGTAAACATCTCAAATGACATTTACCATTAGTAGTGAGAACTTGGGCAATTCTTTTAGATAGTAAGCACAAACTTGAGATTCTTTTTCCATTCCAAACACTTTGAATTGGTCAAGAGATTCTCATTAAAGTCTTGGTAATGTGGTTATAGAATGACATGACAATTAAAATATACATCATAATATTTCACACATAATAATATCATTAGATCAGGGCTTTCAATCTTTGATGATATTGCCCATCATTCAATCAAATTTCATAGACCCCTCAATCTATAAAATTAGGAAATATGTTACTTCATATTTCTGATGAGCATTGTGTGCCTTATAATACACATGCAATCTTCCATTTTAGGATAGTACCACACATGCACTACAAGGTGGATAGTAATTATCCATCACTGAGCATCTCATGCATAACTCCTTATGTAAATCAGCGATTCCCAATTTTCTTGCGACCTCCAAGGACAACATGACTGTCACTGTTTCAGCCGCCATGTTCCTTGGTTAAGTGAAACCCATCATTCTGGTTCGTCATATGATCAAGTAGGGCTGTGCCCCCATTTTAGTTAACACTCCTTATCAGGCCATACACAAACCTATCTACTATAGAAATAAGGCTCTAGGAGTTTAACTCAGACTGAATTATGTCAATACCTTTTGGCAAGACAAGACTCAGGCTAATTAATTCCTAGTCTTATTGATAATGGAAGGTCATAGGGCAGTATTATCCCGTAGGATAGATTAGCCCATTTAATTCACTTAATATTTTTCTTGAGGGAAAACAGAATATCATGAACAAATTATACATTTAATGCATATATAAAAAACATTCACAATATTTATCACTGTATCATATGTATAAAGCAATATACAAAATCATCACATGATAATAAATCAAATTTTGTTTTAATTAGATCAAACTAATTCCAATGAACTCCCACTAGCCTCAGAAATCTTAATGGATCTAATCCAAGGGTACAAAGGTCATTTTTAACATCAGTGGGCTTTAAATGGTTCATACATCCATATGATGGACCATTGGTCATACCAAGCACCATGGGCCCAAAATAATAATTATAAAGTGTCCATGTGCATCACTAAAGCCCATAAGTCAAAATGGTCATATTACCCTTTAATTCTCTACGAATTATTTTTAGCACATTAAGGTTCACCAACCCTATGTCTAATAAAATTATGAGAGTCTTTAAACAACTCTGTAAGACCTCTACTAGGGTCTATAAGTGTCACTCAAGCACTTCCTATAATCGTGAATATTGTTAGCTTACATCTATGCCAATTAAGGCACAATTATCTCGTAATCATGCAAGTAACATATTCCACGTAAAAATTTCAGCATGGACTACATGCATCATGTTCAAAAGGGCTATAATAATGTGTTTTATTTAAACACAAACTTTTTATGTTTCAACAAAACACATATTATGGGGTTTGATCCAATTATCTAAAATTTGCACAAAAACGATAATCACATTATCACAAGGGTTATGGACTTTTCTAAGTAACTAAAAGCTATAACAAATCATCACATGAAATACATTACATAGCCGCACAATGGGTCTACATGATCATGCTATCTTAGAAATCCTACAACTACTCTTGTAGAACGCCTTCTAAGATTTATTCTCCATGCGATCACCATCATGTTCTATCATCAATTCGATTTCTCCATAGAAAACTCAGCAACTCCTAATACTATGATTACATCATATTCAAAATAAGAAACTTTGAGAAACCACCCAAAATAGGGTGCTCAAGGGGAGTACAACCCATAAGAAGAAAGAAAAGAGAATAGAGAGAGAAGAAGACATGATCATGGAAACCATCCACCATTCAACAAGAATATATATTAACAATTCATCAACTATGAATAATAATATGACTTGACAAATTACTTAGAAAGTCCATAACCTCAACAAGGGTTTGGCTAACCTTAGGGAAACTCTTTCCCATATGGTTAAGGCCTCTATTAATATTTAATAGAAAAACCTTAGAGCAAAGAAAGCAAACATGTTAAGAATGAGATCTTAGGGCTTTTAGATCATCATTAAAAGAAAACTATTTTCCTTTAATGCTTGGAAAATCTTTGAGAGAAACAATTTCTCTAAGATTTAATCTAACCCTAAAATTCATCTTCACATTCTTCAATTGATAAACAAATAGAAAACACCATATTAAATTCGGCTAGGCTAGGGATTTAATCTCTTCCATATTATTTTGATCTAATAACTATTAAAAGACCAAAATAAAAATAAGCAAATTGCTAATTTATAATATCACTTTATATTGATTCCAAAAATAAATTCAAAATCAATAATAGGTGAATTCAAAATTTTCCATAATGACCAACTGCTTTAGGGATTATTTGATTTAACATTCAAATAAAATAATACCTTAAACAATAGTATTAAGTATCCATAAAATAATAGATCTTTATCAATTAAAATTCACTTGAGATAAAACCCTGTATCTCAACTAATGGCATTTATGTAATCACTTGATTAACTATTAATCAAATAAAAACTTATAAATACTATGTAGCCGATAATTCTGAGCACATGTAATTGATCCAAATCAACTACAATAATTATGATATTATTCCCATAAACTTTTTAGGGAACCTTAAAGGATATCATAATTAACATTTAATTAAATGATAGCCCGTGGACTCGAAGTAGATAATTAAACAATTTAATTAAATCTCAGCCCGTACTCTCGAATCAAATAATTAAACTATTTAATTAATTGATAGCCCATTAAATGATTTAATAGCATCCCATGCTCTCAAATCAAATAATAGAATTTAGGAAAAATTTGAAAGCCTCTTGGAAAATTAATTTAGAAAACTCTTTTTCCCGCTTTAGATTTTCGACTCAAGTTTCAACCCTCAAAACGATTGATTCTGGAAAAACTTTCTTCACGAAAGTTGTAGATCTTTTCAACGACTTCGAAACGATGTGCTGACAGACCTGAATCGAACTTACGGTCACAAAGTTATGGCCGAAATATCGAAACTGTATTGATTCTTCTAATCAAATTCAAATCCGAAAATCCATGAATCAATTTTAATCGAAATAAGCTTTAATCTCCAAGAACGCTTAAGCAAGGGTGTCAAACACCATGAGATTTATTAATTAACATTTAATAAATAAAATCCCATCTATATATGCTAGCCAAAATTTCAATGGGTATCCAAGTGGTCTAAATCAAAGGGAAAACTTACCCGGGGCTCACAAAAATAAATTAAACAATTTAATTTAATATTCTAAAAGGATCTCTAAATCCTTAAAGGCTATAACCAAGATTTAGATATCTCTAAATACCTATCCCTTATGAAAAGATGTTTTGAAAAAATCCAAAACCAAAATTAGTATCATACTAATTTATAAGGGTTTGATCTCTCCCTCAATAACTAGAGGGATCCTTTAGCCCTAATAAATTATTATCCAATAATCAAGAATCTAGAAGATTGATTCATTAGGGTAACCAAAATTCATAGGGGAGACATTCTTGATATAATTAAAATTTGATTATACCCTAAAATCAAAGAGAAGCATAGCCAAAGCTCTGAAACCACTGAAAGTATGCCTCGTTTTAATTTTAGAAACACAGTTCTTGGGGGGCATACATCGAATCCCAAGATCTGACTAAGTTTCTAATTGATTTTATTCAATGAAGGTTGGAATAACATTCACCTTTGTGACTTTGAAATTGTTAAGTCAAATCCACGTTAGAATAGTACTTGCAAAACTTCACAAGTGTCAAGTCTCCTGTCGATTCACACGAACCTTCTTTTTCCTTTAAAACTTTCTCTAATGGAAGCTAATGGCCCTTCCAAATTCTCATGCTCTTTTATCTTTTCTTCTTTTCTTTGATCCAAGAACCTTTCTTGATCAAACAAGATTCAATCTTGATCATCAAAGAACTTGTTCTTGATCATCAAGATCAAAAACCAAATAAAAAGGAAGAAAGGGAAGGGTGACCGTACACCCTCAAAGGAGGAGAGGGCTGGGCGTGAACTTGAGGAGAGGGAGAGAAGAAAAAATTCTGGAGAATTATATTCCTTAAAGGGCTGGGCATCCACTCCTTTATATAAGTTCTCTCTTGGTTGCTTGAATTGTAATCCAATTATAATTCATTAACCTTATCCTAATCCAATTAGGATTCCTCAATAGTTTCCTTTATTGATTATTCTCCTATTACAATTAGGATTAATCTTAAAAGAAACTAACCTTATCCATTAGTAACTAATCTTATCCTTATCCAATAAGGAATCTTGAATTAGTAACTAACTCTAACTAATTAACTAACCTTATCCAACAAGGAGAGTAGTTATTAGATACTAATTAAATAATAATAAAAATTATTATTATTTAACACCTCCATGAAGTGGGCGTCCCACCCTAGGTGGGTCCCACTCCACACATCCCCAATGGGTTCTAAACCCTTTTGGTCACTTTAACTATTCTTTTAAAATATTCCCCAATGGGTCCTACCCATTTGGTTTTTCACATCCAATGTGATTTCACCTTTTAGAGCTTCATTATACTATATAGTGATTACTTAGAGAAATTAATTAATTAATTTATAAATTAAATTAAATACTTTAAGACGGTCCTTTTGTGTGGGATCTAAAGGGATCTCCTATTTCCGGTTGTGGGACCAAGTACTCAACCTTTTGGTTAAAGCATTGTTACTAGAAAACACATTTCCTACACTCCATTAGGATTATAGAATTTTATCTAAATCCCTGGACTCCCACCAATCACAATTAATGTCCATTAACACAATGTGATTAACCTCCAAAATTAGAGAATTGCTTGTAAGTACCATCTCACAATATATTTACAAATAAATCCTTCCACATTCCGATATCACTTGTAAGCTTCCGGGATTGGAATAATTCCACTGTCTTAGTCCCTAGCTTATGAATAGAATCCTTTCTCATGATTACTTTTTCATTGAACTAAAGCTCTAAAACATTTTTGAAGAAACATTAGAAAAGTACTGACATATATATTTATATATACTTTTCCATATTAAAAATATCAACTTCGATAAAAACCATTTTACCAAAAAGCACGAGTACTGGATTTAACAGTTCAGTTCAACAAGTATCAACTTGATATCATTATCTCCAATTAAGGAGTTGTGGATTCCTTATTGAGTATTTACACACTTCTCCAAACATTGTATACATGACCCAACGTACCCGGAGTTAGTCCTGTGTATTGGACATTGCCGATTGACACATCAATGCCATATAGACAGATGTCTGAGAAGATGTTAACCTCTCAGGTCTAAGGACAATTTGTCAAATGGATAACCCTAATACAATTTGACAGTGTATTCCATAGGGTATCCACTAGTGACCCCGTTCAGTATTATGTACTTGTTACATATACTCCATGTTAGTCAAGAGTCACCACTCTCTGTGAATGAGATTCATCACACTATTTCATAGAACTACATATGTGCAAGCAATGATGAAGTACGATGCCCAACCAGTACTTTAGAGGCTTCGAACAATATTGGGTTTACAAGGAACCGAAAAATCATATCTCCTCGCAACCTTTGCATGATTTTCCTACAATGTTACTTATGGAACTTAATGTCTTCATCATATGAGACAGTAATTAATATAAATACCCTTTATAGTTGGTTGTGTGAATATGATGCTTGTCTAATCAACATAGAAAAGTCTCTTATTGGCTTTTGAGAGCCTATATGTCCAACAAATATCCGTGGGAAACCCAGAGTCCGGATGGGCAACAGCGCTTGCTGTTGCTCTGTTGCCGCTTTGTGTCTGAAAAAATGAGGGCCACCCTTATTGAATGCTGGAACCATTTTTTTTTGACACAAGGGGGCAACAGCACAACAGCAAGCGTTGTTGCCCATCCGAACTCGAAAACCCATTACTGATCTATAAAAGACGCGGGGGGGGGGGGGGGGGGGGGGGGGGTTGGATGGCCGCCTTCTTCACATCAAAATTCAACACATTAAGAATTAAAATAAAATAATAGTTTCACTGTGACGTGTCAATTTGCAAATAGGTGTGGTCAGTTTGGAGGATGACCCTGTGGTCCATTTTCCATTATTCATTTAGAAAGGCCTGAAGAATCTTGGATGGACAACTTAGAGCAATTGGGGCTATTTATGGACAAGAGCCATGACCATTATTATTTATTATCTTTAGAGCAATGGTCTACGTCCACTTTCCCCTATTTTTATATAAGAAAACAAAATAGTATGATATATTTTTTTTTGGGTCCATCACTTTTATTTTGATTTTTTATTTAAAATTAGGAAAAACAACCTAGAGAATGGACAAAACATTACACTTACTATAACAATATCAGTGATAATATTACTACTCCCATGGAAGGTAATCTCCCAAGAAACGTCATTCCATAATGAATGACAAATTATCTAACCACCTCCGAATCAAATGGTATAGCTGCGGACAATTAAAGATTAGGGCAATATTAGAATCACTTTCTTTGCAAACTCACAGTCCTTATGCCTATGTTTGGTTGCAAGGAAAATAGCACATTGGAATGATTTCCGGAGGAAGAGTTTATTTTCTTGATTTGGCATGCTGGAAAACAAATTTTTTAAAGAAAAGTTTTCTCTAACTTAATGTTTTCCATCAATTAGATAAGGAAAACTTTTGCCCTCAAAACGGAGGGAAGTTATTTCCTCAATGGTTGTTGTCTGATGGCCGAGAGATGTGGAAGCGGTTGAGTGCACTGAAGCATGTTTTATCAACATGAGACTTTTGATCTCTTTATAGGGTGGTTGCCCTCTATCTGTTTATGAAAGCACTCAGGGAAGCTTTTTGAGGAGTGGGAAAATTGGGGAGGGGGAGGGGGAAGGGGAGGTGTTTGGGGAGGCATGCATTTGTTTCAGTTCATAGATTTGGGATTTCATCCTCCTTTGTAGACATATTAATTGACTCTTATGAGGTCTCTCTATATTATATCTATGGTTTTGAGAATAGCAATCAAGAAATCTTTTTAAAAAATCCAACCATCCATAAACAAAAATAAAATAAAATAATTCATATGATTTTGTGTTTTTCTTTTCCTTCTGGCCAAACAGTAGAAAATATTTTCATATGATTTTTTGAGATTGTTTTTCCTTCTAGCTAAACAGTAGAAAATAGAAGGTTAGAAAAACTTTTCCTGAAAAGTAATTCAATTGAAAAAGTTTTCTTTTCCATGCAAACAAACACAGCCTAGGGAAAAAAGTGATAAAATAACTCGTTATTTGCTATTGAGGATTTCAACAAAAGAGTGGGAATGTGAAAGGGACTTTATTGAAATATCGTTGAAAGCTATCCTAACAAAAATATTTACGAAGGGCAAACCTGTTTTTATAATATGGATAGATAAATAAATATATAGATCGATGCTTCTAGTAGATCTACAATTTTTATAAGAATAAACTACATAAAAGACTGTTTTTAGTTGAAAGAGACCAAGAATAAACTATATAAGAGACTGTATTTAATTAAAAGAGACAAAGAATACATATACAAGTGGTATTACGGCTATCATTCTCCCATTAGCAGGCAATATTTCGCATTAAAAACATTTTAAATATAACAATAACCAACCAGTTATTTTTGTTATTTAAATTAGAAATGCTAGTGAGACCGCAAAGGGTCGAGACCACACCGAGACCATCCATCACATGCACGGGACTCAAAAGCTTAAAGATAGTAACCTAAAAACAGATTCAATAGAAGTTTGAGTCTCATTCATCACATGCGTGTGATCCTGGCCTTTGCGATCTCACTAGCATTTCTCTATTTAAATCCTTATTCGGTGGTTGTAATATAGTGACACCGTCATTATAAAGTGAAAATGGATCAAACCTACCTGTTACCCTACTTAATAATCGGTCATCTGCCAAGAAGAACTCAGTTGCCTTTTAAAGATATTATTAAATATCAGCTTAGAACTCTAGCTCAAGAGTTAATACTAGGTCATCCCAAAATTAAAGTATGACACCTATTTTATGCGATTTCCTATGATAGAGTTAATACTAGGTCATCCCAAAATTAAAGTATGACACCTATTTTATGCTATTTCCTATAATAAATGATAGAAAACCCGCTTACCAGATAGCCATTGTGGCCTAAATTACAAATGGTTCAAGTGAGAATATTTCGGATTGGGACAAGTAATTATGAACATGTCACTTATAAATAATATTCTTCTTCAACATCCTGGCAGATGTAAGCTTGGAAGCTTTTAGCCCTATAAATTTTTTCGGAATGTCCCCACTCTATAATTATATTATTTTATAAGCAATAGTTTGCTCCACGGGCAAGGAGTGAAATATTGCTCCTCGCTTTCACAAAAAATCGAGTTAAATTTTTTTAACCCTATGATTAAAAATATGATTTTCTTTTTCTAAAAACCAAGGGTAGATGAGTGAACCTTAGGGGGTGAGTGAATATTAACCACAGTTAAAGAGTTAAAAGGTGATACGTGGCAAGAAAAGGATAGTCGAAACGTCCCTCCTTGCGTCACTGACCCTGGAGGTGATTATTTTCCTTATTTTATTAAGGAAAAGTGATTCTAGTTGGTTATGATGTTAATTAAACTTAATCTATCAAAAAGAATATTAATCTTAATTTAATTAAACTTAATCAGAGTTAAAGAGGGCTCTAGGAACTGTGACATGTCATTTTTAACACACACTAACAGTTATTAAGATTCATTTACCCCTAGGTTTCATTCATCTAACCTTGGATTTTAGAGAAACAAATATTAACATTAAGTTGATTATGATTAACCATAGTTAAAGGGGACTCTACAAGCCGCCATGTGTCCTTTTCAACACCCACTGAGTTTAACGATAGTTAGTGGGTATTAAAAGGGACACGTGATGGCTTGTAGAGTCCTCTTTAACGATGATTAAGCATAATCAAACTAAGGTTAATATTTTTTCTTTTATTTTAAACCAAAGATGGATGAATCCTAGGGGTGAGTGAATTGTAACCACATTTAGTAGGTGTTAAAAGGGACACATAGGGGCTTTTAGAGCCCCCTTTAACTATGGTGAAGCATAATCCACATAGGAATAATTTTTTTTTTATAAAAAACCAAGGTTAGATGGATGAACCCTAGGTGTGAGTAAATTTTAACCACAATTGGTGGATGTTATAAGGAACATGTGGGATGGCTTGTACAACCCCTTTAACTGTCAACTTAATGTTAATATATATATATATATTTTCTAAAAATCAAAGTTAGATGGATGAACACTAGGATAAGTGAACTTTAGCCATAAATAGTGGGTGTTAAAAAGGGACACATGGCAAACTATAGAGGTGGGCATTAGTGGAACGCACCCGGGAAAAATCATTTTCCTTTAATAAAATAATATAATTAATAAAAGTGAGCCTACCAAAAAATTTTGATTGGCTAAAGGCCTAAAACCGTTCAATTTTATTTGAGGAGTGCTAGCCCCAGTCGCATTTACTCTAAATTCTTCCATAGATGTAAGAATGGCCTAACACGTGGAGATTTTTCATATTTTAACAGTTTAAAAAAGTAGAATTCAGAGTATCTTTGACATTTGTAGCCACCTACTTGTGTCTTTGGAAGATTTGCGACTGGGGCTAGCAAAATCCATTTTATTTACGTCTCTTGGGAGTTGATGAAGAATACTAGCAAATTACATGTAACGGTTCCAAAATATGCGACTTGAAGCGTTTGTAATTGAACCCCCAAGGGTGTAGCCCAATGGCCGAAGGATGAACCATAAACCTGGAGGTCTTGAGATTGATTCCTAAACTTCCATCTATAAAGGAAGATTTTTCGGCTAACGGTACCTATCATGGGCTGCATGTTCCAGTGCACCTACGATCGTTCGTAGGCTTCCTACGATCGATCGTAGACTTACCAGTGATTTTTCAGCATTTTCGTGGCTTTACGATTGATCGTAGCCTTGCTACGATCGTTCATAGGTCCCATACGAACTACGAATGATCGTACCTGGGACACAAATTTTCCAGAATTTTCTACGAATGATCGTACCTGGGACACAAATTTTCCAGAATTTTCTACTTTCGTATTTTGGCCATAACGTTTGACTCGCTCATCGGATTTTGACGATTCAGCTTGTGTTAGATTCATCTTTCGAAGAGGAACAACTTTGGTGTTTTGCAAAAATTCTAATTCTTCTTGATTCATGGACCAAAATGCCCCTAAATCTGATTGGTTTGCAAATGGACTTTAACAGTCCAAATTTGCAGCAGACCCGGTTTCAGAAATCGGACGTTTGACTTAACCCTGATTAAGAATCCGGACAAGTGATCAACATGAATCTTGAAGATGGTTTAAATAAATTTCCAAAAATTTAAGAATCATTAGATTCCGATAGCGGTGACAAAACTATGTCTCCTTAAAGTTAAGGGTATGTGAAGCTCTCCTTTTTCTTTTGAACTTCGATCACTTTGAGTGTTTCATACTATTGTTTTAACACCCTTAAGCCATTCCTAAAGGTCCGTAGGACCCTAACATAATTTCTAACATATCCACGGAAAGCAAAAGCCGCACATGAACATCCAAATTCATGTGCCGCTAACACCATAACACTTAGGGTAATTCATACCCTTGAGTTTAAAACACTTCGAGTATTCTTATACTCAGTGTTTCTGAGCTACACATACTCCTACCCAATTAACTCAAGGTAAAGACCCTTATTATAGCTTATTCTACAACCACAACAATACGAGAAGACTTTTGACCTTCACAACCCATGAACCGACACTATTCATAGCACTATTCACCTAACGCTTAGAGTATGTCTTATACTCTTTGCTTGCTTTCTCAAAGACATCGCTGTAAGCACCCTATTTTTGCACCCCATATTCCTCTTCCCACTTCTTCAAATGCTCCAAGGTTTACCCAAGGCCCAAGCCCATTTGGCCAAACTTGTACCCAAACAACTCAATCAAACCCAATTACCTAATTTTATTACCCAACCCAAATAGTCAAACCCAAATACCCAATCACCCAATTGCCTAAGCCAAAGCCTATTTCCATAGCCCAAGCCCAAATGTCATAGTCAAAGTCCAATAATCATAACCCATGACCCATCTACTAATAACCCATGATCCATAAGACCTAATCCACATATCCATATCCACCTACCCTATATCTTACAACCCATAGCCATATAACCCATAGTTCACTCAACCCACCAACTCTCTTACACCTCTCTTACATCAACTCATACCTATATAACTCATAGTTCACTCAACCCACCAACTCTCTTACACCTCTCTTACACCCTATATCCTACAACCCATACTCATATAACTCATAGTTCACTCAACCCACCAATTCTCTTACACTCTCTTACACTCCTTACAACACCAAATCTATCAACTCACCTTACAACACTCAAGTCTTTACCCACTAGCTCCTTTTATCCCCCATGTAAAAGACACAACCCAACCTCTTAGTTTTCCTATAAATACCAATCCCTTAACTCCTTAGATCCATCCCTCAAGACCCCTAGAAGGTTCCTACCCACTTGTGTTTCTCTTGAGTTTGAAAAAAGGAGAAGAAACTAAGGTTTAGAGTTTGGAAAGAATTCTAAGACTAAAAGCTTAGAGTTCTTCACTAACTCTCTTCCTTTGTGGATTCTAAAACCCTACCCCTTGTAGCATTGAAGGAGAATTCTTGAAGGAGTACGCACTCCTTCTTTCATTTTCTCTTCTTTTTTATCTTTTTTTTATTTGGTTCTCTCTTCTTGATCTCTCATTTCTCAAGCATAGTTGGGCCCCTTTACACCAATCTAATGGTGTAGAGGGACCCCATATCAAAGGCAAGGAGATGCTCCTTTTTTCTTTTCCTTTCCATGTACATATTTTCTTCTTTTTTATGTACCCACAAGTGTGGATATGGGTAGGCCCATAGAGAGTGGAAGCTAAAGCTATACCTCTCTTTTTCATTTTGTTTCTTTTTGAGATTCTAGTCCTCTTTCTAGAATTTTTTGTGAAAGCTCATCCCCTCCCTAACATTTTTTAGAGCAACATTACATCATTAATAATGGTGTAAATGAACCACCTTAAAAGGGAGAGGATGAGTTTTCATTTTTTTTCATTTCTTTATTTTTCCTTCATGTTCTATGTTGAATGGGTAGGTGATGGTTTAAGGACTTAAGATAAATGATGGTGTAAGGACTTAAAGAGGACATTCTTAAAAATGTTTCATACTAAAGACAATGGTATTTGATCTATTATCAACATCAATCCAACAAAATAGGTGTTGGTAATAGACCATTTACTATTCATAAGGCACATCCCTCTTTATGTCTTAAACTATAATCTTTTAACCAAACTCTTGGACTAAATTTGACTTTAGTTAAGTTTGTCAAAACCTTACATATATGAAAATTCAAAAACATGATAAAATCTCAAAATACCAAAAACATGATAAAATCTCAAAACACTAAAAACATTCAAATATAACCAAAATATAAAAAAACATTCAAATATCCCCAAAAATCTCAAAAAAATATAAAAAATACAAAAAGACCAAAAAGAGACTTGTAGGACCTCCTTAGCTTTGGTTAGCTCATCTAACCATGGATAAATACCCTCTAACCGCGGTTAGACTTAACACTTGTGCACTTGAGCTCCCCGGTCAACTAAACCATAGCCTTCTAGGCTAGACCCTTTGACCATCCTATGCACACACACACTCCCCCCTAGCCTCGGCACGGGCTCAGGTGCCAGAACTACGCTCGGTCTGATCTCACATGTGAGTATGTAGGCAACCCAACTCGAGTTCGACCCTAGCCATCTAGCTTTCTATTTTTCTTGGATTAGCACTCACTTAAAAACTTTGGACATTCTAATTAAACTTTGAGATTATAATTGGCTTAAGTTTAGGGAGTAGGTAACTGTTATAAAACGGAGGTCTTGGGGTGCCTAACACCTTCCTCAGGGCTTAATCGAACCACTTACCCTAACTCTGATTTGTCGCGCCCCAAAACCCACCCTAGGAGTTAGAGTGAACTTTGGACGACTAATCATGACTTGCTTGACAACTAACCTGCAAAACCCACAGAGCATATACAATAGAGGATATAAACAGCGGAAACATACTTTAACATAGCACAGCGGAAGACTACCAAACCTCTATGTATATACATACGCAAATCCAAGTTTATACAAAAAGTCTCCAAAAGAAAGTGCAGACATGCCCGCCAAAATACATGAATCTAACTCTCATCTCACCCACAGCTAAACCACTCAGAATCTAATCACCACCTACTGATAACCCTCTACGGGAGGTTCCTCCAAAGGCTCCTCGGCGTACTCCTCTTCCACCCATGGACCAGGAGCACAAACATCAAATGGGGCAGCAGCTCCCTCAGAACCTGCCGACATAAGAAGTACGGCTGAGCATGGAATACTCAGCGGGTACTAAATACTAACCAACAATCATAGCGTAGAAATAGCAATACATAATCAGGAGCAATTTATATATGTCAAACGGAAACAATTCACATCATCCAAGGAAGTAAAGCAGTTTATAATCATGCTTGTAATTCGTAGAAAACCGATAAATCCTCTTGAAATATCGTGCACTTGACTTGACTTGAAATATCTTTTTGTACTTGAAAGCTTGTCATGTCTATCTTGCTTGATTCTTGTATGTCGTGTCATGTCATGCATGTCATGCGTGCTTGCTTGTGATCATGTAACTTGTGAGATATTCTTGTGAGATGTCCTTGTGAGATGCCTTGAGAGGGAAGGGAGACCCTTCTTTATGCAATGCACTTGCGAGGGAAGGGAGACCCTTCTTTATGATATGTATGCACTTGCGAGGGAAGGGAGACCCTTCTTCATGATATGCACTTGTGAGTGAGGGGAGACCCCTCGTGGAATGTTGGTTCTTGTCTTCTTGTGAAAAGCGAGGTAAAACATATCGTAGGATATGTCCCACCTCTAACCATGCTCTTGAAAACCTCGATAAATCATACCATGCATGCCGTGCTCGTAGGAACCGTGTACATACTTGCATTCAAATTTAAAGATGACATTTGGGTAATTTCACAACACATATAGCATCAAAGATTGAGTAATGTAATATTCATAGCATTATGGGAAAGCAGGAAACACACTATCATAGTCCCTAGCAATATTCATAATTTATTAGGCATGCATTTCCAGATTTTCAGCTCACTGTGTTCACCTTGGCATTTCATCAAACATGGTATGTTCATTATGGATTTATCCTACAACATGCTTTTCTAGATGGGTTTTACTCAAATCATACATGTACGTTCATTATTGGAACAATGCCCTTCCCCATTTGTTCATCACACACAGCCATTGGCATCCAATCGCCCATCCCATCTCCATTCACCATTCACCATTCACCATTCACCATTCACCATTCACCATCTCATAGCACATGTGTAAATGAAAGAAAATGAAGAGGAAAGAAGGGGAAAGAGGAACCATAACTAGGAGGGTAGTAAGAAGCACCGACCTTGAAGAAATGAGGAAGAAACCCCTTTCCAAAACGACTGTGTAGCTGCTGCCCTAGTTTGAGGAGATGCTCCTCACGAGTTTGTGCCTTGATCTTGAAGAAAAATGGGCTGGAGGTTGATCTAGGGTCTCAAAACCCTTTGATTTCTCTCCACAATGGAACCCTAGGTTGGAATCGCCTTCTCCCCTTTCTCCTATTCTCTCAAACTCTCTAAGTGCCGAATAATGCCCTAAAGGCTCGGGTCAAACTCTTAAGGTAAGAGTGAACCGACCAAAAGACCGTAATACCCTTACTAGGATTTCTGCAATGACGCGAGGACCGTGAATAGTGCTGAACACATTGTGCTGTGAATAGTGCCAACTCGTGGTGCTGTGAATAGTGCCAACTCGTGGTGGCGTGAATAGTGCAACTCGTGGTGCCATGAATAGTGCAAACTCGTGGTGGCGTGAATAGTGCCAACTCGTGGTGCCGTGAATAGTACAACTTGTGGTGCCATGAATAGTGTCAACTCGTGGTGCCGTGAATAGTGTCAACTCGTGGTGCCGTGAATAGTGTCAACTCGTGGTGGCGTGAATAGTGCAAACTTGTGGTGCCATGAATAGTGCCAACTCGTGGTGGCGTGAATAGTGCAAACTCGTGGTGCCGTGAATAGTGCAACTCGTGGTGAGTTGTACAACGTACCCGTGGTGAGCTGTACAACGGATGCACACAGTATACGTTTTCCTACAGGTACAGACTGTTTTGGCCATATCTTTTGACTCGTTCGTCTGATTTTGACGATTCAACTTGCGTTGTGTTCGTACTTCGAAGAGGAACAATTCTGGAATTTCGAAATTTCCAAATTCTTCCTCATTTATTAATCATACCTCTTAAAAAGGCAAGATGACAACGAAAGTGTCATGTATTAAGCATGAAAAAGTCTGGGGCTCTACATGATTAGACCATTTGCCTTATCCAAACAAACAAATACCCGGGACCTATCCCTAAGAATGAATAGGTGGCGACTCAAGTCAAAACATATAATTGTGAAAGTGGGTTGGAAAATCCCATGCTCACAGCTCTGGCGACTCTGCTGGGGATAAGGTTCAAGCCGGAACTTAAATTTAAGCCAAATAATCTCAAAATTAATTAAAATACCTAAGTATTTAATTAAGTGTTGATTCTTTATACTTTTTGGGATGTTTCTTGTACAGTGCATTTCATGCATAGCATACTAGTGTAACAACCCAATACCCATTAGACAGGCTTATTACGCTCACGGCTGTTGGATGACTATCCTCAGTGACAGGGGCTTAACAGTCTTGGAGGTCCGCGGAATTACTCCTGCTGGGTGACTACTCTCAGGGAAGGATTCTGAACGCTCCCGCTTACACCAATCGTCTCAGGTATGTTCTATACCGGGGAGTCGTATATATGGTGTTAAGTGATCCCTCCATCCTTTAGGAACACCCTGCATTACCCCAGCATGCATAGGCTGAGGTATAGTCTACAAGCAGCCCACCCTGGAGGGATATTCTAAACCCTAACTTGCTTGTACCCTATACCTGCCCCCCAATCATGGCTGAACTTCAGGACATTTTGTCCAGTTAAACACCCATTAGGGGGCATGTACTGAGCCTTTTTTTTTGTGCTTGTAATAAAAGACCTCCTACCCTATCTCCAGACATACATGTGAGATTCACACCCTAAGTTGCAATGGGTAAGCCCATTAACCCACTCCAACTTTGCCCCAGTAGGCCCTGGTTACCAACAACCCAGGTTAGTAGAACGGAGTTCTCTCCGCCTACCCTATCGAGTCACACCTGTTATGTCCTACCTTAAAAAAAAAATCAAAAATAAAAAAAAATCAAAAATAAAAAAAAATCAAAAATAAAAAAAGTGTCATTCCTGCATGACTTTCCAACTCCAGATCAGGGGCATTGCCCCTATGTCAATTAGACAGTTAGGTCATTTGCATGCATTCCGACTTCCTCCCCTTCTCTTGCATGTCATTCCAATTTCCAGACTATGGGCATTATCCCTAGGTCAGCGAGACTATTAGGTCACCTGTCTGCTTCATTTATTTCTTCCATTCTATTCCAACTCTCACTCCATATCACCCATCTTTTCAGGGAGCATACTCTGAGCCAAGCACGGATCTGAAAAGCAAGATACCTGACACGACATGGACCCTCGAGATGGACAAGAGACTGACCCGGATACCCCGAGATCACAACCTCAGGTTCCGGATTTTGAAGCAAGACTAGCAGAAAATGCCCGGAGTATTGAAAATTTGACAAACATCGTTCAGGATTTTATGCGGGCAGTGACTCAGGCCCTCTCTTCCTCCAACCCTCAACCGGTCGAGACAATAAGGCCGTCACAACCAAACCCACCATCTACAACCAACATTACCCCTTCTCTACCCACCATCAACATCGCATCACAACCAGTTCAACCAACCCAACCATCACTTACCTCCAACATTCCTCCTCCGTCAATTCAGCCACAACCTACTCACCATATCTCCCCACCACTCGTAGACCATTACGAGGAAGAAGAGGCCAGAGCCAGCGGTGAACCTCATACAGGGTCCGCTCATGTATCCTCAAGCACTGCCCAGATCCCTGATGCATACAGAGAAAGAATTGAGAAATTGGAGGAGTTGGTAAGGACAACTCAGGGAACCCGTAGATCTACAGATTTCAAAGAGATGTGCATGCACCCAGGGATTCAACTGCCCCAGGATTTTAAGATACCTGACTTCGAGAAGTGCAACAGGAAGGGATGCCCCGAGACGTACTTAAGAGTTTATCGTGGAGAACTGTTCCAATTGGAACATAATGATAAATTGTTGGTACAGTTATTCCAGAAGAGTTTGAAAGGTTCAGCCCTGCAATGGTTTACTAAAGTTGACCCCAAAAAAGTCAGAACATGGGAGGGTCTCTGTGAGACATTTTTGGCCAAGTACTCCTATAATGTTGATCTAGTCCCACAGAGAGTAAACCTGGAGAGAATGTCTCAGAAGGATAATGAGACCTTCATTGAATACTCTGTTCGATGGAGAGAAATGGCCGAAAAAATGAGCACCCCTTTACCCGAGGAGGAGCAAGTGACCATGTTCCTCCGTACTCTTAAGCATCCACTTAAGACACTCCTGGCTGCACAACCGACCTCTGACTTCAGTATTATGGCCAAATGTGGTGCCCGGATTGAAGCAACAATAGATGACATAGGGACATTCGATATGTTCCAGGGTTCAAAAGGTGCATCATCTTCCCGTGCTCCCCTGCCTCCAAGAAAAGATAACAGAAGAAGAGAAAATGATGGACAAATGGTCGTGGCCATTCGAGTCCCCAACCTCCCTCAACAACCTCGGCAGCCACCGCAGCCGCGGCAGCCTCAACAAGCTCAACAAAATCAAGGAAGACTCCTCTCTCATCAGATGACAATTGAACAGAAAAGAAATTGGGTGTTCACCCCAATCCCGTACTCCTTGACAGCACTCCTCCCGTTCTTGTTGAACAAGAAATTGATCACCCTAAAGGATCCCCAACCTCCACCGACGGTTCTCCCAAAAGGATACAGGCCGGATCAACATTGCGGATATCATCAGTCACCAGGGCATTCTACAGATCGATGTTATGATTTAAAGCATGCTATCCAAGACCTGTTGGAGACAGATGCAATTTGCTTTGCACCAGGGAATGTTGACATCACCCAAGTCTCTCTGCCCAATCATGCTACACCTGGAAATTAAGGCGTTTCAGTTGGAATCTCCACAGTCGATTTTTGAGCAAATTGTTCGTTTGTTGTGTCTTTGATTTATTTCGTCAGTTGTCTTGCAGTTGGCAATAGTGACCCATGTTAGTCTCTTTATCATCAGTCCAGTCAGTCAGTGGCCAGTGGCCCTTACTACAGTTGTTGTGTATTCGGGTCAATGGCCAATGGCCCTTGTCTCAATTATCTTTTGTCTTGTCGAGTCGAGTATGTTCACCTGGTAATACCTTAATGAAATGACTCTTTTAAATCAAATTTCATTTGTGCTATGAGATGCTTAATTTGGGAACTGAACTAGTTTCTAATGCCCATAAGGGACAATTTGATAACGGAAAGTGATCTTTCAGCGAAAGGCGTAATGCTCAAATCAACAAGTACTCCTCCAACATTGAACGAATTAAGACAAGAACAATACAGGGGCAACGAAGACCTCTTTGAGCCGTCAAATCCCAACCAACTGAAAGGAGAATGATGCAATGAACGTACATGCTCTTGACCAATTAAGGAAATGATAAGAGGCCATCTTTTGATAAACCTCACTATACCTCGCTTACCCATGCTATATATATCCGCAGGTTAGACCTTTGAGCCTAATAGCCTTTCTTTCAAAATCCACACATGGGCACCCCGTGAAAGTCAAAAGAACAATAGGAACAACCAGCAAAAAAAAAACAACAGAGTGGCTTTTTAGCCGAACTACGTCATGACCTGATCCCTATTTGGGTACGTAGGCAGCCTGAAATTAGGTTCGGTCATAACACAGCAAATGCCAACAATACAAGACAATCATGCACAAAAAAAAAAAAAAAAAAAAAAAAGAAAAAAAAAAAAGAGAAAAAAAAGAAAAAGAAAGTACTTGGCCAACGACGAAGCAAAGCTTCACCAAAGGACAAGGCATTCAGAAGCTGGTTCCACCCCGACACTGAACAAGTATCATAGGGTGCCCTACCCTTGCTGAAACAGTAAATTTGAGCCTTATCTGGTTTCTAGCCAAACCACGTTTCATCCTGAACACTAAGCCCTCTTTGATCTTTGAAAGGAATTGAGCGTGGACATTCAAAAGCATTCGTCCTCACTTTCCGACAGACGGTGATAAGGGGAGAACGGAGAATTATCAAAGCAAAGTTCAAGAACAGAAAAATGCAGAGCTTGTATATCCAGTCCTGGAGAAAACCTAAAAAGGTCTAGGGGCAAAAAAGGGATAAATCAAATTTCAAATTGCACGGGCATAGTATGGAGTCATCAATCCTACTATTGCTCAAAAATTACGTAAGCCCAGTCCTGGTAAAAACCTGAAAAGGTCCAGGGGCAAAAAAAGGACAAAAATCAAAATGTGCAACCGAGTTCCGGTGAAAAGTGGAAAAGTTCAGGAGCAAAATAAGGAAGCATAATCAATATAAGTTTGGGCATTGATCAATCAGGAGGAAATACAGATCTACTCCAAAGATGATCAATCACAGCTTAATCATTTTACCTAAAGGCAAAGGAACCTAGCTAGGTCTCCCATTGCAGGCAATCTCAGGCACACTGTCAAATGGTCGATTTCATTATAAGCAGTCTGCTGGTCAACTGTCAATCTACCGTCAAACCACTAGTCAGTCAATCCATCAATCTTTTTAAGTTGTTCGCATCACCTGTCAATCAATCCATCACTCTTTTATCAAGTCGTTTGCATTCATAATCAGTCAAAGTTCATTCCCCAGTAGAGTCAGCTCAAAGTCGACTGTTCACTCTCGCTGGTGCAAGGAAAACACTGGAACCATGGCAAGGCAAAGTCAGTAGACTATCCTGGATGTCACAGATGTTTGAAAAAGATCAGTACACCTTGGGGGCAAGTACCAACAATTAGACCATCTGAGCCGGGGGCAATCCAGTTCAGCAAGTCGGATGTATACAGAGAGGCAAAGATACGTGCAATGGCTCAGGGTCATAACTCTCACTCCCTCATGTCCAATTCATTCAAATTTTCAAACTCATTGTCATACTCTCTAGAACTCTTGCTTATTCTTATCAGCAACCTATTTCGATCTCTCCAGGTGAAGCAGTCGGGCGGCTGTCTTTATCCTCCTTATCTTGCTTTCCAGTCAGGCAATGGGGCCGTTGTCTGCACTGTATTGCATTCCCTTTCAGTGAGACAATCGGGCAGTTGTCTACACTATATTGGCTTGCTACCAGGCGAAGCAGTCGGGCGGCTGTCTTTACCCTCCTTATCTTGCTACCCAGTCAGACAATGGGGCCGTTGCCTGTACTGTGTTGTATTTCCCTTCAGTGAGACAATCGGGTGATTGTCTACACTATATTGGCTTGCTACCAAGCGAAGCAGTCAGGCGGCTGTCTTTACCCTCCTTATCTTGTTACCCAGTCAGGCAATGGGGCCGTTGTCTGCACTGTGTCGCATTCCCCTTCAGTGAGACAATCCGGCGATTGTCTACACTATCTTGGCTTGCTACCAGGTGAAGCAGTCGGGCGGCTGTCTTTATCCTTATTTATCCTTGTCAGACAATCGGGCGGTTGTCTACTGGTTCGCTTCCCTTCCACTAATCAAGGAGTATACTGTCACGGTTGTGTGACCGGGTGTCAGTTGCGGCCTCCAGTGAAGTTCTTCTTGCTCTACTAGCTCACTAATCAAGGGGTATGCGGATGCGGTCGTGTGACCGGGTGTCGTTTACAGCCTCCAGTGATGCTAATCTTGCACCCATCATTGCTTTGATTCATCTCCGGTAGATGGTTGTGCGATCGACCTTCACCTCATTTCCGATGAAATGGTCGTGTGATCGACCCTCACCTCATCTATCTTCGGTGAAATGGTTGTGTGATCGACCCTCACCTCATCTATCTTCGGTGAAATGGTTGTGTAATCGACCCTCACCTCATCCATCCTCAGTGAAACGGTTGTGTAATTGACCCTCACCTCATATATCCTCGGTGAAACGGTTGTGTGATCGACCCTCACCTCATCTATCATCGGTGAAACGGTTGTGTGATCGACCCTCACCTCATCTATCCTCAGTGAAATGGTTGTGTGATCAACTTTCACCTCATTTCCGATGAAATGGTTGTGTAATCAACCTTCACCTCATCATCCGGTGGAATGGTTGTGTGATTAACCTTCACCTCATCATCCGGTGGATGGTTGTGCGATCAACTTTTATCTCGTCTCCGGTGGAATGGTTGTATGATCAACCTTCACCTCGTCTCTGGTGGAATGGTTGTGTGATCAACCTTCACCTCATCTTCGGTGGAATGGTTGTGTGATCAACTTTCATTTCATCTCCGGTGAAATGGTTGTGTGATCAACCATCACCCTATCTCCGTTGAAGCGGATACATGTTCACTCCTCTCATCCATCATGCATCTCCAGCACTCTACATTTTTGTCTTGGCAAACTTAACTTAGTTTCAAGTTAGTTCATTATCATTTCTTATATTTTTTCAAGTTTCGCAGGTTTTACTGTGCAAAAATAGTGGTGATTTCAGTCTTTGTCGTTCGCTTGCCCGCACCCTCCGACAAAGAGGGGCAGCTGTAAGCACCCTATTTTTGCACCCCATATTTCTCTTCCCACTTCTTCAAATGCTCCAAGGTTTACCCAAGGCCCAAGCCCATTTGGCCAAACTTGTACCCAAACAACTCAATCAAACCCAATTACCTAATTTTATTACCCAACCCAAATAGTCAAGCCCAAATACCCAATCACCCAATTGCCTAAGCCAAAGCCTATTTCCATAGCCCAAGCCCAAATGTCATAGTCAAAGTCCAATAATCATAACCCATGACCCATCTACTAATAACCCATGATCCATAAGACCTAATCCACATATCCATATCCACCTACCCTATATCCTACAACCCATACCCATATAACCCATAGTTCACTCAACCCACCAACTCTCTTACACTTCTCTTACATCAACCCATACCTATATAACTCATAGTTCACTCAACCCACCAACTCTCTTACACCTCTCTTACACCCTATATCCTACAACCCATACTCATATAACTCATAGTTCACTCAACCCACCAACTCTCTTACACTCTCTTACACTCCTTACAACACCAAATCTATCAACTCACCTTACAATACTCAAGTCTTTACCCACTAGCTCCTTTTATCCCCCATGTAAAAGACACAACCCAACCTCTTAGTTTTCCTATAAATACCAATCCCTTAGCTCCTTAGATCCATCCCTCAAGACCCCTAGAAGGTTCCCACCCACTTGTGTTTCTCTTGAGTTTGAAGAAGGGAGAAGAAACTAAGGTTTAGAGTTTGGAAAGAATTCTAAGACTAAAAGCTTAGAGTTCTTCACTAACTCTCTTCCTTTGTGGATTCTAAAACCCTACCCCTTGTAGCATTGAAGGAGAATTCTTGAAGGAGTAGGCATTCCTTCTTTCATTTTCTCTTCTTTTTTATCTTTTTTTTATTTGGTTCTCTCTTCTTGATCTCTCATTTCTCAAGCATAGTTGGGCCTCTTTACACCAATCTAATGGTGTAGAGGGACCCCATATCAAAGGCAAGGAGATGCTCCTTTTTTCTTTTCCTTTCCATGTGCATATTTTCTTCTTTTTTATGTACCCACAAGTGTGGATATGGGTAGGCCCATAGAGAGTGGAAGCTAAAGCTATACCTCTCTTTTTCATTTTGTTTCTTTTTGAGATTCTAGTCCTCTTTCTAGAATTTTTTGTGAAAGCTCATCCCCTCCCTAACATTCTTTAGAGCAACATTACATCATTAATAATGGTGTAAATGAACCACCTTAAAAGGGAGAGGATGAGTTTTCATTTTCTTTCATTTCTTTATTTTTCCTTCATGTTCTATGTTGAATGGGTAGGTGATGGTTTAAGGACTTAAGATAAATGATGGTGTAAGGACTTAAAGAGGACATTCTTAAAAATGTTTCATACTAAAGACAATGGTATTTGATCTATTATCAACATCAATCCAACAAAATAGGTGTTGGTAATAGACCATTTACTATTCATAAGGCACATCCCTCTTTATGTCTTAAACTATAATCTTTTAGCCAAACTCTTGGACTAAATTTGACTTTAGTTAAGTTTGTCAAAACCTTACCTATATGAAAATTCAAAAACATGATAAAATCTCAAAATACCAAAAACATGATAAAATCTCAAAACACCAAAAACATTCAAATATAACCAAAATATAAAAAAACATTCAAATATCCCCAAAAATCTCAAAAAATATAAAAAATACAAAAAGACCAAAAAGAGACTTGTAGGATCTCCTTAGCTTTGGTTAGCTCATCTAACCATGGATAAATACCCTCTAACCGCGGTTAGACTTAACACTTGTGCACTTGACCTCCCCGGTCAACTAAACCATAGCCTTCTAGGCTAGACCCTTTGACCATCCTATGCACACACACACTCCCCCCTAGCCTCGGCACGGGCTCATGTGCCAGAATTACGCTCGGTCTGATCTCACATGTGAGTATGTAGGCAACCCAACTCGAGTTCGACCCTAGCCATCTAGCTTTCTATTTTTCTTGGATTAGCACTCACTTAAAAACTTTGGACATTCTAATTAAACTTTGAGATTATAATTGGCTTAAGTTTAGGGAGTAGGTAACCGTTATAAAACGGGGGTCTTGGGGTGCCTAACACCTTCCTCAGGGCTTAATCGAACCACTTACCCTAACTCTGATTAGACCATTTGCCTTATCCAAACAAACAAATACCCGGGACCTATCCCTAAGAATGAATAGGTGGCGACTCAAGTCAAAACATATAATTGTGAAAGTGGGTAGGAAGATCTCATGCTCACAATCGCACCTCCCTTTATTCATACACTAACTCACATCACACTTGGGCCATGAGGAACCCTCACTCTCATTAACCAAACCCAACTTATAATAAAGGCCTTTGGCCCTTCCAATACTAGTGACCTCGGCACTATTCACTCACATGAACAGTGCTTGCACATGAACAGTGCTTGTAGAAAATCCGGGGCGCTACACCTTACAAGTCACTTGTCAAGTTTGCCTTGAACCTACCCGTCTTGCAAAAATGTAGGCCCCCAGTAGAGTCGCCAATTGTAAGATCCAAGGATTTGAGGGGTTGCTGAGATGGATCTTGATCCTTCATTGGCAAAGCTTTCCTTGTTGATTCTAGGAAGCTTGCAGCGCTGAAGTAGCCTAAATCTAGTGTGCATATCGTTCTTCTTCAGGTTTCTTAAAGAGCAAATCAAGAAAGGTGAAGAGAAGAATAAATGGATGTGATTCGAAGGAGAGAGAAATTAGCAATCAAGAACACATGGTGAAATGACATTTTCCCCAAGAATACAGAGCCTCCTTGACAAAGGACTGTATACTCAAGAAAATTCCAATTAGCACTTCCTTCCAGATTTTTTTATCTCACCTAAAGGACCTCCTTGGAGAAGAAGACTTCTCATAAGACTTCTCCTTAAAAATATCTAATCTCTAGAGTGATCTTAGAATGATCTCATCCTTTTTTTAATCACATGGGAGCACCTCTACTTATGAAGGAGGTGTCCCATCAGGCGGTTTGGAATTGATGAAACATGTAACAAATTTTGATAGGAGACAACTGTATTCTATTAGGGAAGTTACCAGCTCACTACTTTGTTATAACTGACTTACTGTTATAACTAACGCTTTCAGGCTATTGTGACCTAGATAGTCCTCCAAATATATTCTTCAAAGATTAAAGAGTAAAAAACTTCTAAAAGCGTTCATCTTTTTTACAAAATCCCTCTAAGCCCTCCAAACCACAACTCATCATCCTCTCCCAAGCATATAGAATTTATACATTATAAAAGGCGGGTCAAATGCCTTTGTGACGTCTTGTCCCAAAGAGATCATAGGTCCTGGATGGGAGCACCACTCTCAGGCATAAACAATATTTGTCATTACGCCTTAATCATCTAGTTTGTTGAGAATGAGACTATTGAGGCCACACTCCTCCAATAACCCACAAGGAAATGGGGCAAGGATCATTCCAAATTCCCTACTGACTGTTATCCTAATCAACAATCCGCATTGTTGGAATAGGAGTTAGGGGAACACACACGCCCATTCCCACGGGGAGCTATGACCTACCACATATCAATCCCCCTGACAAAGAATTAGAGGACATGGTCATCTGGTCCACCGAATCTCTAAGGGGACGATGCTTAACTGGAAACTACTCTTTAGTCCCACTGGAGTATAACTCCCTAGAGCTTTTGATCAATGATGGATGCGATAGCAATGTAATGCATCAAGACCTGTCTTGAGGAAATCATCATAATGGCGTTAGGATTCATAGTGACCTGATTCCACTAAATCCCTTAAAAGGGATAAAACTTATCCCTATAGAGTAAGACTCCTTTGGGCGTTAGATACGCCATTGACTCAAGGCCTACTCTTGGGTAAAACATACTTTTAAGGCTGTGGAGCTCTTAAATCATTATAAATGTCATCCACATGGCATTTCACCGACCGTGGATCTAATCTTGACTTGACAGTGGACTCCACATGTCAGTCTATCTACTTTCCTTCATTAATAGTCTTTAAATAAATAATACAATTACACGGATTCAAACATGCGACTTAAGAGTGGCATGAGAAATTTGGTCGTGTTGTTTTACCTAATGGCTTTGAATATTTTAAAACTGTAAATATTTATATGATGATATTATTTTTATAGATATTCGTAGAGAATGCAATAAAGCTTTGTAATAAAGGTGAGATGAGATCCACCACCAGTCAATTATCACTCGAGCGATATTATTGTAACTACCCTTCTACAAGCTTTGGATAGTGAGTGTCCTGACCAACCCATAATGTAATACTACCTTTAGGATTGATAGCCTTTCACTTTTCCCAACAAGGTGGAGGGCCATAGCAAAAAGTCACCTATCTCTGTAGTTTTGGAGACAGGAATTGGGTAGCAGGGGTTGGCACCCTCGGGACCCCAAAAAAGGCTTTGACCTACTGGCTGTTTGAAAGTCTCTGTTTACCGCAAAGTGAATAAAGTTCGGGGGGAGAAGAAAAGAAAGAGAGGGGAGCGAAGGTTTTAGTTGGCACAAATATCATCATCGCCAGTCCATAGATGATTCCAAGAACTAGAGAATGGAGCTTTGGTTTCTTGATGCAAAGTAGGTATAAATAGAACCTTTTGGCTTAAGAAACTATTGGGAAAATTCCATTAATATATAGAACTTTCTGACATACATAACATAGGTGTAACCCATCACAACCAGATACATAGAACTACTGAGAACTGCTACATGAACTTAATAACTGAACTCTCTTCTCAAACGATAAAGCGATCGACAAGCAATGAAGCAATGCTTTCTTTGGTTCGACCAGATGACTCAGTAAATCCATCTTCGTACATGTAGATGAATTCTGACATTCGTGAAAGGTTAACAATGGGCATAAGAAGAGGAAATGGTACAGGTGTCGGCGCTAAGCACTCATTATTCATGTCCTTCCATGCCATTTCCACCATTTTTTGAAGCTTTTTACATGCCTCCTCCTCTGAGACTTCGTACTCCTTCATGTAGCATTGGACACTCGAAGCAACATGCCCTCTCTTTTGCTCAAACTTCAGATGTTAGAAACAAAGGGTATATTTTAAGATCATATTAAAAATTCATAAAATAAAGAGGGGGAGTGCTAGTGTCACTGGCCACACATGCACTCGCCTGCCCCCTCCCACCCCAACGGGTAATAGATGGTGCGAGTGAAGCTAGAAAAATCCAATAAAAAGAAATAAAGAGAATTTGAGTTATAGTTGCTCTGTAATTTTGTGTCAATGAATCCATGTGTATCTATAATCCTCCCAAGGCTATCTATAAACTAAAGCTACATTTATCTTGATTGGACATACCTTGTTCGATTTGATTTCATCCATGAGTCGACAAATTAAACCTGATGATCTGCTAAGCTTAGGAAAAGACGTCACCCAGTCAAAGGCTTCCTTAGTTGCAATTTTCCCCATGCCTATGTATGCGATCACGTTGAACAAAGATACAACACTGCTAACCATTGAAATTTGCAAGTATTCTTCGAGCTTCGGCACATATCCATTGTTAAACCATTGGGCTTCACCAAAGTAGGCTCTAGCCAAATTTTTCAACTGTATGAAACAAAATTAGAGAACCAGGTTATTGACAAAAGTTGTAGTTATCTTAGGTGGCATTTGGTAACACTAGTCTAAAAAGAAGTGCATATTTGAAAATTATGCTTAGTTGGACTTTAGATTGTTATGTTGAAGGTTAATTTCATGTCTTCATTTTAAAGATCTTAGGGTTAAAAATCTCTACTTTAAAAAGTTTAAATTAGAGGATTTTACCCCTAAAATCTCTAAAATGTAGACATGCAACAACATAACATAACAATCGAAAGTCCAGCAAAGCTTAATTTTCAAATAAGCACTTCTTTTTAGACTAGTGTTACCAAACACCACCTTAAACTTACTGTAACTGAAATAGTTAACAAATAGTACTGGAGTTCTGTCATACTTCTTGTTTTACATAGTAGAATTGATGAGATTGTTTTTCTGTAATCATCTCATCTTCAATTTCATTGAAAATATTCTCGAGTTCACGAAAGCACACTTTCATATATTTGGGCAGTTGATCTATTACTCCATGATCACACCTGAAAATTTAGAACTCGAATCACATCTGTAGAACTAATTCTTTGTGCAAAATTTACGGACGTTTTAAAGACGAGTGGATCAAGTTAGATTCAAGAATTGTACCCTTGGATTGCATCAGTAAATAGTTGTAGTTCCTCTAGTGTCCCATAAAGATCGTAGATGTCATCGATTATTGTAACAATGGATATTATTTTGCCCATTAATATTCTACCCAGTGTGTATTGTGGTTCAAAATACACCCCAATAGCCCAAAAATAACACTCCACCAATCGATCTCGAGCAAACGGAAGCTTTGTGGTTATGTCAATATCTTTCCACCACCTGAAGAGCACACATCATGGATATAACTTGTGTCCTCAATTAGATATTAATTTTTAGAAATAGCGTAAAACTTACTTTGAAAGCTCCCGTATCTCTCTCCGGTGTACCAACTGTAATTGATTAAAATCCAACTTTGCAAGCTCCAGAAGAATCTCTTTTCGGGTTTTCTCTTCTTGGTATATAGAAATGTAATGCTTTGTCTCTATCCTATGACAGCGCTTGTGGAGAGGTAGCTCTAGGGCATGTCCTACTTGCGCTGCAAGAGAAGAGGTTAGATGGTTCACCATGGTCTTCAGGTGTGTGCTAGTGAAAACTAGGGCTTCATCCAATACATCTTCTCCTCGTACGCTGAGATGTGAGGCTTCATATAAACTTAGCATGCCTTGTATGTCACTAGTCAAGTTTGCTCTGAACCTACCCGTCTTGTCCTTGAACTTGCTAAATACATCTGTTTGATCACCACACCAACATTAGTAATATAAAGCTAGTGTCATGGGGTGCTTTTGTAGGGTATAGCAAGATAAGAGGCAAGGAGAGACTACCAGCTGATACATTATAACCCTGTTGTCTCAATAGTCGAAATCAGAGAGCAACGGCATAGAGATTATCATCATTTGCATCAATCTGAGCATCACATATCCGTTGTAACGCCTCTCCAATTTCCTTCTCGAAGTGATATGCAATGCCAAGACGTTGGAGCGTATCAATCAAATTTATTTCCTCCATAGGCTCGTTGGAAGCAAGGTTTAGCATTCTATTCACTTCTTTCTTCAGTTCTTCAATTCGCTGTTGGACACCTACATTAGGAACCTGCATGGGTATACATTTACTAAGTTTAGTACATATATAAACTATAAAGTATCTGTATCTTATTAAATTGCTTATAAATGATATATGAATGAAGTTTTAATTTTTTGAGTGCAAAGTCTTAAAACAAGGAAAACAAAAAATAGAACTCCGAGCAAAATTTCGAAATTTCAAAATTTTTTGTTAAGAGAACTGAATTCTCGGGAGCTTTGAACTTTGCCGGTTATACTCAGCCATGTGACTTACCGAGTCCTCTAGAGAAGAGGCCAAGAAGGGTTCATGGTAGTGGCTTACCGAGGCAAAGCATATTCCTCAGCTTTATTACAAAGCTAGGCCCAATACATTATAACCCGGTTATACTCAGCCATGTGACTTACCGAGGCAAAGCATATTCTTGGGAAATAAAGACAATGCTAGAGTGCCCTAGCACCCGCACGAGAGAGCTTGGCTTCATGGTAGTGTGTATCTGTCCCTAAGAAGGGTGTTTAGAGTTTCATTCCCACGAGTAGCTATTATGTTTAACCCCTCGGACCCTCGACTTTCTAACTCACTAATTATACTGCTAATCAACTCTAATTGAGGTTATTGTCTAACCTTAATTGAGATTGCAGCCTAACCGTATTATTATTTTTTTGGTTTTGAGATGACTTTTCATTTAACCGGGAAAATATAACACAGAGAAAGTATGGGTGTCCCCAGGAAATGGGGGATCCCCCCTTACAACTTGAGTGACAGTAGATGCTAACAATCGAAGACTCTCCTTTTAGGGAAAACTGAGCCACATCATGGGCTGCCGAGGAGTAAATTGCAGTAGAATAGTGTCCCCGCTGCGCTTCAGTCAGATAATATCATCGACGAGAGAGTAAATCTCCCAATGGGGCAGGGGGGCATCGGATTCTAGTATAACAAACTTCCACTTCCTACGAAGGATCGATTGGATGTCAAGCCTGATCGCCTCAGCTTCGGCAATCCTACAAGATCCACATCTTAGTGGCGAGGCTAGAAAGGACCCAAAGTGGTTTCTAGCAATCGTACCCGCACCAGCAGCTAGACCGCTTTCGAGAAAAGCTTCATCCACATTCACCTTTATCCAATTTTGATCTGGGGCTATCCAAAGCATCGATTGAGGAGGCTTTGAAGGCGACAAGACCACCATACTGGAGCATATTTCATCCATCTGCCAATCAATTCTTTGGATAATTTGAATTGGGTTTGGGTCTGTCCCCTTGAAGACTACCTTATTCCTCAGCTTTCAAATTCCCCACAAAATTATGCAAATTCTGACTACCAAACGCTAGGATGAAAATCGGCCGACCGGCGAATGATCTCCCGATCTCCAGTTTTGGCTGAGGGAGCTGTTGGAGAGTTAACTTCTGCCATATTTAGGAAGGTCTGGGAAATCTTGAATGAACAACTTAGAGCGACTGGGGCTATTTATAGACAAGAGCCACCACCATTATTGCTGATATTAAGAGCTATCTAAGAAGATATGTAGATATTATTTAGGAGAAAATACAGTTACTCCTTTGAGGTTTGACGAAAATACATTAGGTATTCCTACTTTTCAAAATATTGACACTTACACCCCTTCCATCAGTTGACCGTTGAACAACTGATGGAATGATGATGTCATGTGATAAAATAGTATGAACTACCAAAAATACCCTCTCTAAAATTGTCATTTTCTATTTTTCTGATATACAAAATTGTCCCTTCATTTTTAAATGAAATAAAATCGTCTAGGTGACCACGTGTCCTTTTTATTACCCCTTGTAGTGGCCACATGTCCTTTTTGACACTCCTTGAGGTGGCCATGTGTCCTTGACACCCTTTGAGGTAGCCACGTGTCCTTTTTGACACTCCTTGAGGTGGCCACGTGTCCTTCTTGACACCCCTTGAGGTAGCCACGTGTCCTTTTGACATCCTTTAAATGGGGTTAGATTCACCCACCCCTATGGTTAACCCGTCCATCCTTGGTTTTTTTTTTCTAAGTATTAATTTTTCTTAAAAAAATTTAATAATTGTTTTTAAGACTTTTTAAATATTAAAATATTTTTAAAAATAATTACTATTTAGAAAAAAAAAACAAGAATGGGCGGGTGAACCCTAGGGGTGGGTGAATCTAACCCCAGTTAAGGGGTGTCAAAAAGGATACGTGGCTACCTCAGGGTGTCAAAAAGGACACGTGGCCACCTCAAAGGTTCACCCACCAATCCTTGGTTTTTTTTTTTTTAATATTAATTCTTTTTAAAAATATTTTAATATTAAAAAAAGCCTTAAAACAGTTTTATTTTAAAAAAAGAATTAATATAAAAAAAAAATCAAGGATGGGTGAGTGAACCCTAGGGGTAGGTGAATTTTAACCACTGTTAAGGGGTGTCAAAAGGGACACGTGGGTACTTCAAGGGGTGTCAAAAAGGACATGTGGCCACCCCTAGGGTTTACCCGCCCATTCTTGTTTTTTTTTAAAAACATTAATTATTTTTTAAAAATATTTTAATATTAAAAAAGTCTTAAAAACAATTATTAAATTTTTAAAAAAAGAATTAATATTTAGAAAAAATAAAACCAAGGATGGGCTGGTGAACTATAGGGGTGGGTGAATCTAACCCCATTTAAGGGGTCTCAAAAAGGACCCGTGACTACCTCAAGGGATGTCAAGAAGGACACGTGGCCACCTCAAGGGTGTCAAAAAGGACATGTGGCCACCTCAAGAGGTATCATAAAGGACACCTGGTGTTGAAACCGAGGATTTGGAAGCTTGCTGAACAAGATAATTGCTCAGCTTTTAAATGACTGGATTGTCTTCAAGTTCTTCAACAGGATCATTATCTTCGAGCTTTCAGACAATTATTTTAACTTTTAAGCTTTGCCTCTAAAGTATTTCTGGGTAATCTGCAAGCCTGAAGTAGTTTTCACCACCGTTGCACTTCTCCAGGTTTCCTGAAAGATGAGAATAGAGAAAAGAAAATAGAAATGATTTAAAGGGAGAGAAAGAGGAACAGTGAAGTATGATAATGAGTTGAGAGCTTTCCTTCTTCAGAACATTGAGAATATAGAAATATCTGAATACGAAAGTGTTTTCTAAGTACAAAATCGAAATCTCATTTTCCGAAATCTGATGATCGTTGTTTACTTCTCACTGGTTCTCTCCTATTTATAGAAGAAAATCCTTTTTTTAAAAATTTAATTAATAATATATAAAAAAATATTCTTTTGATGTGACGTCTAACTAATTCTGACATATGCCAGCTGTTTTCTATTAATAGAAGTCAATCCGTTAGAACTTTGACAGAATCTGTTAAGTAGTCATTCTGTCAATAACTAACTCCTATTCCATTAATAACAGCTTATATACGTTGAAGAAAACTTATTTTATTAATCATCACGTGTTCTTTTAGAAAGGAGCTGCCAGCTCATCAAACTACCATAATCAACTTTCAGTTATGGGTTAATCCTTTAAACTGTTATGACCTAAACAAGCTTTTTGATGCATACTTCAAAGGTTAAAAGAGTAAACTTCTTTCAGAAAAGAAATCAGAAAGGAGTTTAACTATTTTAACAGATTCCCTCCTAACCCTCCAGACCACATCTCATGACATCATCATTCCATCAGTTGACTAACGGTGAACTAATGGAAAGGGTGTAAGTGTCAATATTTTGAAAAGTAGAGATACCTAATATATTTTCTAAAACTTGAGGGGTCTTTGTATTTTCATCAAACCTTAAAGGGTGTAAAGTTAGTCAACTGATGGAAATGGTGTAAGTGTCAATATTTTAAAAAGTAGAGATACCTAATATATTTTCTAAAACTTGAGGGGCCTTTGTATTTTCGTCAAACCTTAAAGGGTGTAAATGCATTTTCTCCTATCAATTTAAGTATGTTCCTATGCTGATCAAAGAAGGCAGTAGCCGAGGGCTTCAACGATCTGTCATTTTCGTATTGTATGTAAAAGATCATTTCGCTTAATGCATATCCTATTTTAAAAGGAAAATAGTCACCTCCTGGGTCCGTTACGCGTGAAGTGGTGTCTCGGCTCCCATGTTCTTGTCATGTGTCCCCCTTTAACCTATTTAACTCTGGTTAAGATTCATCCATCCTTGGGATTCACCCATCTACTCTTGATTTTAAATATATATATATTGAACTAAAGGTTTAAAGAAAACTAACCTGAGTTAATGAAAGTTGAAGGGTATTTGAGAGTGAAGAGGCATAGTTCCCCCCTTGGCCGACCGGGGTCTATTACTCATTTTAAAAACACTCGATAGTAGGTACTAACGAGTTTGGGATAGTTGGATGATAAACAAACCTCAAGATCTATGTAAAAGTGAGAAAGGAACTTTACTTTACTAGCTTAGCCATCTAAGCCGAATCAAGATCAAGGCCTGCTTGACAATGTCTGTCTTTCTTTTACATTTGGCCTTATCATCTTCAACCATTCCTTCCGAGACCGGATCACGGATCAATCACACCCCCGTGTCAACACATCACGGTCAATTGCCAGTGAACTCGGATCAATTACACTCATATGTCAATACGTTTCCCTTTTAATATATATTAACTATGGTTAAGATTATTAACTCATATTTATTAGAAAAAATATTATCTCTTAGAGTTAAAAATTCTTAATTAGAGTTATTTAAAAAAAAATTCTAAAAATCGATATTAGATTATTGAACCCAAAGGGTTAGTGAATCTTAACCACAACTAATATGGGTTAAAAGGGACACATGCTGACATTTTGGTGCGATTGAACTAGGGGAGAGTTTAATCACAATTGACTGTGTTCAAAAATCTAACATTGATTTTTAAGAAAAAAATAGTTTTTTAAAAATAATTCTAGTTAAAAATTTGTAACTCTTAGGATTAATTTTTTCTAATAAATAAGGTTAAGATTGTTGAACCATAAGGGTTAACGAATCTTAACCACAGTGTCCTCGTGTCCTTTTTAGAACCTTTTGAATCATGGTTAAGCTCAACTCAATTAAAATTAATAGTTTTATTTTTTTTCAAGCCATGGTTAAATTGCTTAACCCTTAGAGGGTGAGTGAATCCTAACTAGAGGTTGATGGGTGGTAGAAAGGAGCGTAGACGAATGAGATCACGGGTCAGCTTCTACGCTGACCCTGCTGGGTTTGTTTTCTATTTCAATCTCAATTGATTGATCCGAGTTCAATCTCAATTGACCGTGATCCAGTCTGAAGAAGAGGAGAGATAAGGATTCCAAGCCGGCTTAGATGGCTTGTAAAGTAACGATCCACTCTTATCTATTACACATATCTTCAGGTTATCTATCTATTATCCAACGCTCATACACTTCATAGTACCTATTGTATCAAGTATTTTTTTATCACTTCCCTTAAAGATAATAAAAATCACATGATCAAGTATTGGCGGTAGCCGCCCCCTTTGTCAATCATTTCACGGAGACTTCAAAATGCAATACATTATGCAAAATGCAAAATCACATGGTCAAATATTGGACGTAGCCGCCCCCTTTGGAATTCTTTCATAATTCCAAAATCCAAACGATCTAGACGAAGATAATTCACATATCATAACCCTTCGTAAACGAAATAGTTTACCTGCTTCATGTCTTATCTTAGAATAAATTGAGTGTTGTATATGATTTGGGTAACACAATGTATCAACACACTGCATATTAAATATCTAGTTTACCTGCTTCTTTCTAATTCGTAGAAACTAGGTTCATTAAAACCTTACTTTGAACTTCCGATGTTACAGCCGACTCAGTTGGTTCGAATTTGTACCTTGACTTTGAGGAAGATATCAATGTATTCTGATATGACTTGTCATACTTTTCCTCTATAGGGGCCTTGTCCAGTAAATCCCCTAGGGGGAGGTCCCACGAAGCTCTCGGGATGAGGGGTAGTCCCTCTTTGAGACCTGTTATTACCAGAGAAATAAATGTAAGATTAGATGTATTGGATCATGAATGTATCTCATAACAATCACAATTTACTATATTTAGTAGATTAAGATTATCTTTTCAAGTTAGGAGTCTTGGATTATCTATTTAAACCTTCTATAAACATCCCGTCTCTTGCGTGAGTGGTTGAGGTGTGGCCTTCCAAGGGGAAGGTCTGGGATTCAATCCTCTAGGTACGAGCAGTAAGAGCTCCACTACCCATGCCAACTTCTGACCAGCTCTACTGATGTAGGTAAATGATATCGACTATGAAAAAAAAAAACCTTCTACGTGATCATTATAATTCATTAAAGTATTCAATACAATTTGTTTCTTAACATGGTATCAGAGTTATCGATCTTTTGGTGGCCCCTTAACTCTCATTTTCTCTTTCTGGTGGTTGTGCCCTCACCGCCCGCCAAGTATGAAACCTTTTTAAAAATAAAAATCATGTCATCCTCCATACCTGTACAACCCTCAATTCTCACACTAACGCCTCACAGTCTCCTTTTTTTATCTATTGAAACCTCTCAAACGAGAATTTATCTTCAAATCGCTGAATCATATTCATGTGCTTTTGGGAGAAGATCATTACAACCTGATCTAGTAGGCCATCGACTTTAACAGACTCATAAAAATGAGCGGGATGCGATAGAGATGGAGTTCACATAATGATAGAAACTGATTTTATTGAATACTAAGATAGATTAAAATGATCCTATAGAGGGTTTAAATAAATAATCAAAGACTCTTAACATGGAGAGATAATCCTATTCTACCAAAGATAGTAATCCAAGATTGTGATTGCAATGTGATACACTTATGATCCAATGCATCTCATCTTGCATTTATTTCCTAAATAGTTATATCCTAGAGATGACATTTGTCCCTTTTCCATCTAGGTTAACGACAATACTAATGACACACTAATGGCAAGGACATATTTCATTTCCAGAGATAACAATTCTCTTTGACGGGTCATAGCATGATAGAATCAGCATGATAGAATCCCAAGTCTTATTCCATTTATTAACACTACTTTTGACATGTTGGGGGACCTAGTTCGGCAGCCACCCTAGTGAAAACTGTAAAAGAAAGGTCTTTCTCTCTATTTATCTTGGTAAAATTGAGGTTAGTATAATGTAGAGTAGATGAAAAAGATATGGCGGATACTTTTTTTTTGGTTGAAAGATAACTTCATAAAACAATTAATCATCAGAAGCAAGGTGGTCCCGAGCATTTTAAGTGGATACGTGGTTAGTTAACCGTAGAAAATTAACCATAAAAGGTGTGCACATGGGTATGTGGCGAACGTTTGTCGTGGATACTTGGGACTAGAGGTCTTTTTGCTAGTTGCTACTAGAGAAGATCCCATATATTTATTTTAAAGCTATATAATTTTGGGTTATGTGTAAATCCAGAATATGGAGAACCCTTAAATCCAAATTTTGAGCCAAAATAGAAATTGGTAATCAATTAAAAAAAAATGAAAACCCTTTAATTTTATCTAGTTATTCATATAGTTAGATTTATCAAAACTCTAACAAAAAGCTATAGTTATTTATCAAAACTCCGAAAAAAAAGCTATAGTTATTTCTATATTATCAATATCGATCACTATGAGAGATTTAATTGTAAAAGTTCCACTCCCCATTAATACAAACCACTACTTGATGATTGCTATTATCAATAGCTAAATGATATCATTAGCAAAAAAGAAGAGATCAAAGAAGATGATCTGATTGTAGCTACCCACTACAAACTTGGGATAGTGAGTGTCTTGATCTCCTGGTCAAAGATCATTGAAGAGATACAATCATAGCAACATTTTTTGGCAGCCATAGCATGGAGAGTGCCCTGACCACCACCATATTGTAATATTACCATTATGTTTGATAGTTGGATTCAGAGAAAGGTTTAGTTGGCACAACCATCATCATTGTACAAAAGTTTTTGTGGCTTCACAGAATAAAAGAAGTCTTATGTGTGATCAAAACAGACGCAAACGTGGCGCCTATAGGAACCCTCTAACTGTGTTATGTGTTGGGAATGTAGACAACCTTCAGCAGATTGCCCGGGGGGGTGGCAGGGGGGGGCAGATTGCAACGAAAATCGATATTTTACGTTTCTGCAGGGGTATTTTTGGCTTTACAGTTTAACCCTAAATATGTAGCTGTATGCTTATTTTTTTAGGTTTTAACTAGTGTGAGAAGTGGCTGTAATTTTTTCGAAGAGAGAAAAACTCTGTGTATTCTGTATCTTCAATATAGTGAATTGGTGTGGCTCCCGAGGACGTAGGCACGTTGCCGAACCTCGTATATCCGTGTGTTTGTCTCTATTTTCTTCTCTGCAATCTTTCTATTTGTTGTGTGATTTCTGTGATTCATAGTCTCTCAAGATCCGAAGGGTTTAGGGATTAAACGCGTGGTTTAAATCCCAACAACTAGTATCAGAGCGTAGGTTGCGCAAAGGGTGTTCAACAGATTTGCAGATCGAAGTTTGTTCGAGCAGTCTAGGGTTGCAGTGGGAGCTATGGGTTCTGAAGAAGGCAAATCGAAAATTGATAAATTCAATGGCTCAGATTTCGCTTACTGGAAGACACAGATAGAAGACTATCTATATCAGAAGGATCTTTACCGACCATTGATGGGTAAAGAAAAGGGAAAGAGAAAGGACGAGACCGATGAGGATTGGGATATCCTTGACAGGAAGGCAATCGGACAAGTTCGATTGTCGCTCGCGAAAACAGTAGCCCACAATATATTGAAGGAGAAGACGACGGTGGATCTCATGGCAGCACTAGCAAAGATGTACGAGCAACCGTCCGCTGCGAATAAGGTACGTCTTGTTAAAAAACTTTGGAACCTTAAGATGACAGAAGGACATTCCTTCATGTTACATCTCAGTGAATTCAATACAATAGTAGATCAGCTTACCTCTGTCGATATTACTTTTGACGACGAGGTTCAAGCTCTGTTAATCCTGTCTCAATTGCCAGAGAGTTGGCAGGGAAGTGTAACTGCGATCAGTAACTCGGCTGGGAAGGAGAAATTGAAACTGAGTGAGGTTGTAAGTTTGATTTTGACTGAGGAGGTCAGAAGAAAATCAATAGAAGCTTCAAGTAGTTCGAGTTCAGCCCTTAGTCTCGAGCAGAGAGGCAGAAGCCAAAAATGGGGTGGTCAGAATCAAAACAGGAAACGATCGAAATCCAGGAAGGGAAATAGGTCACAATCTGCAGTTCGACCTATTAAAGGTGAATGTTGGAATTGTGGTCAGACAGGCCATATGGCGACAACCTGCAAAGCACCAAAGAAGGATAAGAACGAGCAGGAGGCTCATATTGTGCATGATGCACTTATCCTTGCTATGGACAGTAATGCCGAGTCATGGGTAATTGATTCAGGTGCCTCATTTCACGCGACTGCTAATAGAGAGGTCATGCAGAACTATGTAGCAGGAGACTTTGGGAAAGTATACTTGGGAGACGATGAGCCTTGTAGTATTGTGGGAAGAGGCGATGTGCAGATTGAGGCGCATGGGTTCAAGTGGTGTTTGAAAGATGTTAGACACGTTCCGAAATTGAAGAGAAACCTAATTTCAGTTGGGCAGCTTGGAACAGCGGGTTATATCTCGACATTCACAGGAGACACATGGAAAGTCTCCAATGGTACCATGGTGATTGCCCGTGGTAGGAAGAATGGTACTCTTTATTTGACTTCACATGCGAGTGACACCCTCGCAATTGCAGATGACAAGGTGAGTTCAAAATTGTGGCACAGTAGGTTGGGACACATGAGTGAGAAGGGAATGAAGGTTCTGCAATCACAAGGAAAGCTACCAGGCATTGAGTCAGTGGGTATTGACATGTGTGAGGATTGCATCTTCGGGAAACAGAAGAGGGTTAGCTTCCAAAAAAGTGGCAGGCCCCCTAAGGCTTGCAAGCTAGAGCTTGTCCATACAGATGTATGGGGTCCAGCTACCGTGTCTTCTCTTGGTGGCTCGACGTATTTTGTTACCTTTATTGACGACCACTCGAGGAAGGTATGGGTATACTTCATGAAGCACAAGTCAGAGGTGTTTGAGATCTTCAAGAAGTGGAAAGCCATGGTTGAGAATGAAACAGATTTGAAAGTGAAGTGTTTGAGATCAGATAATGGTGGAGAGTATGAGCTGGGGGAGTTCAAGAAGGCATGTGCTCTGAATGGGATTCGTTTAGAGAGGGCACCTCCAGGCACACCGCAGCATAATGGTATTGCAGAAAGGATGAACAGGACTTTGACTGAGCGTGCTAGGAGCATGCGGTTACATGCAAGGTTGCCAAAGTGTTTTTGGGCAGATGCAGTAAATACAGCAGCTTACTTGGTTAATCATGGGCCATCAGTTCCGTTGAACTTTGGGATACCGGAAGAGGTTTGGAGTGGTAAAGAAGTAAATCTCTCACATTTAAAGGTTTTTGGTTGTGCGTCTTATGTTCATATTAGTGACCATGTCAGGGACAAACTAGATGCTAAGTCACAGAAGTGTACATTCATTGGGTACGGCATTGATGAGTTCGGTTATCGCTTTTGGGATGACAAGAACAAGAAGATTATCAGGAGTAGAGATGTTGTATTTGATGAAAGAGTATTGTACAAAGACAGGGACAACAAACAGAACAGTGAGAGTACCACTAAGGATGAAGACACATCCAAGTATTTGGAGTTGGAGGAGCTTCCAGATGACAGTAGAGTTGAGAATAGTTCTGGTCAGGTAGATGAGACAGTTCCGGGGACAGTATCAGAGGCAGAGTCTAGCACACCTACCAGAGAATTGAGGAGGTCATCCAGAGTACCTAAACCTAATCCTAAATATCTTTCATCTCTTTATTACTTGCTATTGACAGACAGTGGGGAACCAGAGAGTTATGATGAGGCTTTGCAGGTTAGTGAGTCAGTTAAGTGGGAGAATGCGATGCAGGAAGAGATGAATTCTCTCCACTCGAATAAGACTTGGGAGTTAGCCAGGCTCCCTGTAGGGAAGAAAACTTTACATAACAAGTGGGTCTACCGGGTTAAGCAAGAGAGTGATGGTAGTAAGAGGTACAAGGCCAGACTGGTTGTGAAAGGCTTCCAACAGAAGAAAGGGGTCGATTATACAGAGATATTTTCTCTAGTTGTGAAGATGACCACTATCAGAGTGGTATTGAGTTTAGTAGCTGCTAAGAATCTCTACCTTGAGCAGTTAGATGTTAAAACTGCTTTTCTTCATGGTGACTTGGATGAAGAAATCTATATGGAGCAGCCTGTTGGTTTCATTAAAGAAGGCAAGGAAGAGATGGTATGTAGACTCAAGAAGAGTTTGTATGGTTTGAAAAAGGCCCCTAGGCAGTGGTACAAGAAATTTGATGGTTTTATGCAACGCAATGGCTACGAAAGGTGCAATGCAGATCACTGTTGTTACTTCAAGAGGTTTGAGTCCAGTTACATTATTTTATTACTATATGTTGATGATATGCTTGTAGCAGGATCTTGTTTACAAGAGATAAACAAGTTGAAACAACAGTTGGCAAAAGAGTTTGCTATGAAGGATTTGGGTGCAGCGAAACAGATGCTTGGGATGAGGATCAGCAGGGATAGGACTCAGGGTACTTTGAAGTTGAGTCAAACGGAGTATATTGAACGAGTACTCCAAAGATTCAATATGCAAAATGCCAAGGCAGTTGGCGCGCCCTTAGGAAGTCACTTTAAACTTTCTGAGGAGCAGTCTCCCAAGACAGATGCAGAGAAGGAGTACATGGCTAAGGTTCCTTATGCCTCAGCCATTGGTAGCCTAATGTATGCGATGGTTTGCACAAGACCGGATATAGCCCATGCAGTGGGAGTTGTGAGCAGATATGCTAGCAATCCAGGGAAACAACATTGGGAAGGAGTAAAGTGGATATTGAGATATTTAAGAGGTACCAAAGATTTACCACTGTGCTTTGGGAGGAAAGATTTGGTGTTGCAGGGATATGTGGATGCTGATTTCGCCGGTGATCATGATACAAGGCGAAGCACCACAGGTTATATCTATACTTTGGGTTCGACAGCAGTGAGTTGGGTCTCACGTCTGCAGAAGATAGTGACATTATCCACGACAGAAGCTGAGTATGTAGCCGTGACAAAGGCTAGCAAGGAGATGATTTGGTTGAGGGGTTTTTTGGAGGAATTGGGTCTGAAACAAGAAAACAGTGTTCTTTTCAGTGACAGCCAGAGTGCTATACACCTTGCCAAGAATCCAGTGTTCCATGCCAGAACGAAGCATATTGACTTGCGGTACCATTTTATTCGCTCGCTTTTAGAGAATGGGGAGTTGTTACTAGAGAAGATTCTGGGAAGTAAAAATCCAGCAGATATGTTGACCAAGCCAGTCACCATTGAGAAACTGAAGTTGTGTTCAACTTCAGTTGGTCTTCATGCTTGAGGAGATGAATGACTGAAGCCATACCAGGAGGGGTGAGATCACTATATTCACTTTGTTTGAGAATATGAAGTTCAGTGTTGCTTCGGTTATCTCCAAGTGGGAGATTGTTGGGAATGTAGACAACCTTCAGCAGATTGCCCGGGGGGGTGGCAGGGGGGGCAGCGCCCCCCTGCGATGAAAATCGATATTTTACGTTTCTGCAGGGGTATTTTTGGCTTTACAGTTTAACCCTAAATATGTAGCTGTATGCTTATTTTTTTAGGTTTTAACTAGTGTGAGAAGTGGCTGTAATTTTTTCGAAGAGAGAAAAACTCTGTGTATTCTGTATCTTCAATATAGTGAATTGGTGTGGCTCCCGAGGACGTAGGCACGTTGCCGAACCTCGTATATCCATGTGTTTTGTCTCTATTTTCTTCTCTGCAATCTTTCTATTTGTTGTGTGATTTCTGTGATTCATAGTCTCTCAAGATCCGAAGGGTTTAGGGATTAAACGCGTGGTTTAAATCCCAACATTATGTAGTAATAGCTAGTATAGATAGACATAGATAGATATGCCATGTAGTAGTATAGATAGAAGTCTAACTGTGTTTTGTAGTAGGAGTAGTATAGATAAATATAGATAGTGTGGGCACACAAGATCTGTGTGCCCACAAATCGAACTCCACTTATATCTAGATTAGATATTTTTTAATTTCTAAATTAGGAAAAATTCTGAGTTACTACTTTCTCTTGTTACATGTCCACTTGATGTCGTTCATGGTCGACCAATCAAACACGATGATCTACTAAGCTTAGGTAAAGACGTCACCCAGTCAAAGGATTCCTTAATTGCAATTTTCCCCATGCCTATGCATGAGATCACGTTGAACAAATTGTAGACACTACTAATCAGTGAAATTTGCAAGTATTCTTCGAGCTTCAGCACATATCCGGTATTAAAATATTGGGCTTCAGCAAAGTAGGCTCTATCCAAAGCTTTTCATCTGTAAGAAAGAAAATTGGATAAACATGTTATTATTAAGAGAAGTTGTAGTCATCTTAAACTGACTATAAACTGAAGTAGCTATAGGACTAGAGTTGTGTCATGCTTCTTGTTTTGAGTAGTGGAAATGATTGAAATTTTCTTCACTAAACATCTCCTCTTCAATTTCCTTGAAAACATTCTGGAGTTCACGATAACACACTTTCATACATTGAGGTAGTTGATCCACTATTCCTTGGTCATACCTGAAATTAAAATTAAGTACCTTAATCACATCTGTAGAAGAACTTGAATCTGGGCATCATATATCCATTGTGACTAATTACCATGTCCGCTGGAGAAGAGCCTCGAAGTGATCACCAAAAAAACTAAGAAGAAAATCAGCCGAGCGGCAAGTGATCTCCCATTTATAATCGTTAGAGCAATGCTCTACATCCACTCTCTCCTATTTTTATATATGAAAACTAAATAGTATGACAATTTTTTTTGGGTCCATCACTTTTATTTTGATTTTTTGTTTAAAATTAGAAAAGACAACCGAGAGAGTGGACAACTGCAAAGTGGACGTAGCATTACTCTAATTATATCAGTGATAATATTACTACTCCCAACGAAAGTAATCTCCCAAGAAACGTCATTCCATAATGAATGACATTATCTATCCACCTCCGAAGAATATGGTATAGCCGCGAACAGTTAAAGATTTGGACAATATTAGCATCACTTTCTTTCAAACTCACTTTCTTTATGGAAAAGACACGTGTTTTCTACTAATACTCTCTCCCATAAAACAAAGAGTGAGTCTTAAAAGAAAGTGATGTAGCATTATCCAAAGAAATTGATAGTAGTGTCAGACCAAGACCTCTGCTACCATGATAAAAAGGTGGTTACGGGATAACCTATACAATTGACCCATATGGTTTATAAGAGGTGCAAGACATATGACAACATAACCAAAGCCAATCTAATCTAACCTCACCAAATCACAATTTCATCAAAGCAAATCTTACCTATCTAATCTACCTTCCTATATCTCATTGCTTTATTTTTTCTATCCTGCTTTATTCTATCTACAGCTTTAAGCCAGTCTAAGCTATTATTTAAATTATTTTATAATATATATTGTATTTTACATTTTAATAGTATCATTCATATTATAAAAAAAATAAATAAATAATTATATATACTCTAATGTCCACTAGATGTCTTATTAATAATCTATATATTATTGGGATTTGACTTGTTTTTATTTTAGTTTTGTGAATCTCGCTCGAGTAAGATTGTGTTCACTCAATCGAGTGTGTGATTATAGTAGTTGTCTGTTATGACTGAGCAATTCAATGCATAACCTGTAGCAAACTCAGTTGAGCGATTTTGGGCTGGCTTGAGCGAAAAAAAATAAGATTTGTGTAAGTTTTGATGAATCTTTTTGGTTATTTTCTTAGTTGCTCAACTTTTATAATCTTCTCTATTATAGTGAAGATATTTCAGATCAATTTCGATTGTGAATGTAGCCATTGGTTGGTGAACCACGTATATCTTGTCTTTTATTGGTGTTCTATCTTTTCTATATTTTTCTATTATCTTTCTAATTATTAATTTACATTGCTGTTGATCCCATTATTGTGTTTCTGCACAACAATTGGTATTAGAGCTTTTGGTTTTGAGTTTAGGATCTCATCAAAGGTTTTGGATTTGATATTTCACTACAACAAATCTACCTATCCGCGATAGACGATTTCTGTCTCTAAAAGTCCATTATCCATCACTAATGGCATTAGCGACGAAATTACTGATGCAACCATAGGTAATGGAATTTAGTGACAATAATCATTTTCCTTCGCTAATTAGCGATGAATTATTTCCATTACTAATGGGTTGATTTTAATCTCTTAAAAATTCGAATTAGTGATGAAAATTCAAAATTGCCCTTTATTAATTTTAACTTCTAATTATATAAAGGACTTTTTCACCAAACAATATAGTCAACTTAAAGAGTTGATTGAAATTTAAGTTAATTCTTAAATTTTCCTTTATTATTATATAAAACAATGTTTTCATAACCAAACTGACTGTCTCACTGACTGGGTGATTGATTCTTGATTCGACTAGTACGGTTGGATAATGTCTTGTTATTATTAAAAAAACATATATTTTATTTTCTTAGCTATAATGTCCCAACAAAATTTTGATTCTCAAAATACCTTTAAGTTAGGTTTCTATACCCAAAATACCCTCAAATTTGTTCCTATAGTCATAATGTCCCGAATGGTTTTTAGTTTCCAAAATGCCCTTAAGTCAAATTTTTTAACCCAAAATGCTCCTCAAGTTTTCCTATATTTTATTTTATTTGTGTTTCTAAAATGTTCCGCAAATTTATATACCCAAAATACCCTAAATGTTTTCTATAACAAAAATGCCTCTAAAGCTTTTTGATTCTCAAAATGTTCCTACGTCATGTTTCTATACCCAATGTGTCCCTCACATATTTTTTTACCCAAAATGTTTTAATTTTCTATACCCAAAATTTTCTTTAAATTTATTTTCAAAATACCCCTCACTAGGGTCGCTCTTTCCAATCTCTCTCCCTTTCTCCTCTGTCACATGTATTGCATGTGCGGCCCACTAATATAAAAGATTGGGCATTGCGTAATCAAAATTACTATAGGGGCTATGCACATGTAGATGACGCATTCGTTTATGCGGTCACATAGAAGAGTTGGATAAGGCAATTGGGAGACCGAAATCGTTGCAACTACCAGCTTAAAGTGGCTAATGGCCATATGGATGGCCCTGGGTACACCATGGGGGAATAGGAGGAAGATGGAGAATTACAATAAAAGAGAGAGGCCCTCCAATGAGATGTGATACAAAATGACGCACACATCATGGTACTGATGATTTAACTAGATCTTATGACTCGGTTCTGGCAGTCTCGTCGCTAGCACTAACTGGCAGGGCCGGAGCCAGGATTCTCTTGCGGGGGCTAACAGTGGGGGTTCGGGGGTCCCAAATCTTGTCATTTATTGACTATCACATCTATTTATGTATGTTTTTAAAGAAAATATTTTTTTTCAAAAGTTTAAAGGGGCTAAAGCCGCCGGTGCCCCGGACCCGCCTCTCTCACAGGCTCCACTACACCCCTATTAGTAATATAAGTAAAAAAATACAAAAATTCAGGGGAGTCCATGTGGCTCCGGCCCTGCCAATAGGAGAGGATCCCAAGTCTAATATAAAATAAAGGGATCACATTCCACCTTTGACATCAGCCCCATTTGTTAGTTGGCCGGTGATAGAATCTTGTCACTGACTCACTGCAGAGCATCCTCAACTGCCCGCTCTACCTCTAGCAGGATTACCTCTGGCAGATGCCCGAGATCCACACTCGGACACCACTTTGAGTGATAACATGCCAAATGTCATCTTTGACATCCACAATCGTGGTTAAGATTCACTCATACCTAGGGTTAAATAAGTGAACCTTAGTTTTTAGAAAAAGTAATTTAAAAAAATTAACCTCGGTTATTATTTCACTCATTTATGGTTAATTTTTTAAAGATATTTTCTAAAAACTAAGGTTATATTATTCAACCCTAAGGGTGGGTGAATCTTAACTATAGTTAATAAGTGTCAATGAGCACACGTGACGAGTTGAGAAGGTATGCACAACATGCGAGATGCATGCTATCACCGCCTTAGTGGAACACCATTCCATGTCAATTGAAGAGTGGTGCCCACAAGGGCACAGCTAGGAATTTTTTTATGGGGCACATTTGGTTTAAGGGAGGGGGGAGCCCCCAAATGTTTTTTTGATGACTAAGTTTGTGGGTCATTTCATTCATACATTTTGTACATATCGTACACATATTGTTTCTCTTTGTTTACTGGAGTAGTTGTCCCCTCGCCATATGGCTATGCCCTATTAAATAATTTACTATAATTTTTCTTTTTAAGTTCAGAGAGCAGCTGTCCACTTGTCCAATGAATATGCCCTATTAAATAGTTAAACTAAACAATTAAAAGATATTTTTCTTTTGAAAATTCAATGGGATAGCTACCCCATGACTAATCAATCCTCTATGGTTAACCCCTTTAAATTTTAGAGTTAATTTTTTTCCTCTAAAAACCAAGGTTAGGTGGTTGAACCCTAAGGATTAGTGAATCTTAATCACAATCAAGATGTATTAGGTAGCCTAGGAGTGTGTGTGTTGTGTGTGTGGTGGTGTATAGAGTGTGTGTTTACTACAAAATTCAAGCTTTTTAGCGGCGATTCAAAACCACCATTAATAACTATAATGGCGGTTTAACAAACAGTCGGTATATAGCTTGTCGGGGAAGCCTTTTACCGCGGTCCTAATGGTGGTTCATGAAACTGCCGTTGTTGATATATTTTTTAACGGCGGTTTTGTAGGCCCTTTAACGGCGGTTTAATAAAGGCAATTCTGACAATCCAAGTATGACTTTAACGATGGTTTGTAACCACCTCTATATATGTTTTAAGTTATGGCGGTTAAAATCGCCGTTGTTACTTAATAAATAATTATATTATTTATACCTATCGCGACGGTTATAAATCGCCTGCTACATATTATGTATATAGCGGTGGTTAAAAACCGCCTCTATTACTTATTAACTTATTAAATTATTATTACCTATAGCGGCGGTTCAAAACCCCTGCTGATGTTCATGAATTTTAAAAATATATATTATTTTTACTGCAATTTTTTTTACCTGTATTATTTGTACCTGTGAGTAATATAAATTGCATTAAAACAAGATAAATCCATAAAAATCATAATATAAGTCTAAAATGTAATAAAAATAATATATACATGCTCATAAAAATGCCTCAGAAAGTAAAAAAAAATAATCCTAAGGCTGCCTAGTAGCTCCCTCCTACTGGCTCCCTCCTGCTACGTCGAAACCCGACAGATGTGTGCTGCCGATTCCCTCCTACAAAAAAAGAAAATACAATTTATTATTATAATATTGAAATGATAAAATTTAAGGATTTCATCACTAATATGCTAATAAACAAATTCATCTAAGATTTTTCATACTTATAGAGTTTAACACCTAAAATTCTAGGCATTTCATCACACATACAAACTGATACCAGATTTTTCATACTTATAGAGCTTAAATTCATAAAAGTGTAAAGATTTCATCACTAAGAAGTTCGAATTCAATACTTTTGAAGTATACTTAGGCCTCAACCTACAACAGTGCAACAAATCCTAATTGGGGCTCGGTTTTCGATGCAGTTTCTTCTAACGCGTGTATGTTGACATTGCGTAAGTGTTGGGATTGGTTCGAGGGAATCTGAAGTTGTTTCCCCGATGTGAGCACCGAGTAGGCCGAATTCAATACTTTTGAAGTATACTTAGGCCTAAATCTACAACTGTGCACCAAATGCTAATTGGGGTCCAATTTTCGATGCGGTTTCTTCTAACACGTGTATTTCGACATAACCTAAGAGTGGGAATTGGTTTCGAGGGAATCCGAGGTCGTTTGTCTGATGTGGGCACCGAGTAGGTCGAATTCAATACTTTTAAAGTATACCTAGGCCTAAACTTATAACTGAGCATCAAATCCTAATCGAGGCCCGATTTTCGATGCGGTTTCTTCTAACACGTGTATTTCGACATTACCTAAGTGTGAGAATTGGTTTCGAGGGAATCTGAGTTTGTTTGCCCGATTTGGGCATTGAGTAGGCCGAATTCTATTTCCTTGTATGTTTTTCTTTCTTTCTTTCGATATTAAGACCCCTTCAAGCTAAACACTTTAGGTTTCATTGTCTCTATGTAAGGACTATTTGAATTGTCCATCCTTTATAGTATAAATGAAAATATACTTACGTGGCGTTTGGTAACACTAATCTAAATAGGTAGAGCTTATTTAGACTTTAGATTGTACTAAGTTAAAAGGTTAATTAGATGTCTAGATCTCTTTGAAGTAGAGGTTTTACCTCTAAAGCAAAAAGTATCTCATGTATCCTTATTACTTTTGAGGTAAAACCTCTACTTCAAAAAGATCTAGACATCTAATTAACCTTCAATTTAACAATCTAAACTATTTAGATAAGTGTTACCAAACACCACCTACATGAAAATTAAGACATAAGCATATACCATTGAACTACCCACCACCACTACCATAAGCATAGACATAATAATATACTAAACTACCCGCCACCACTACTATCACCACACCACTACCATCACCACCCTTTACTACCACTACCCACTACCACCACTACTACAACACTACCCACCCACCACCACTACTACAACACAACCCACCCACCATACACCACCACCACTACCCACCATTACCATCATCACTACCCACCCACCACCACATACATCATCACCACCATACACCCCCACCACATACATCACCATCACCATACACCACCACCACCACCACCACCACCACCACCATAATATATAATGTAATTAAAATTATAACTAAAATCTTTTAAAATTAACATTTACCTCCTTAAGGTGTCTGTGGTGCTGTAGAAGGCAGACCTGCACCCTGTTATGAAAAATTTGAGTAAATAAATGAATGAATATCTAAATATTAAAAACTAATAATTAATACTTGTTATATTATAGAATAGTCTCTATAAAATGTCCTGCGTCCTACGCTCCATGGTCACTAGAAGAGATTCAGTTGTCTGCAATCGATCTACGGTGGCCGCCAGCATGACATCTTTCTCTACCACGTACTCCTCAAGAGCTCTCAACCTCTCGGTAGTCTGAGGATCAGCCGAAGAGGCACCATCATGACTCGAAGATCGTGACCCCCATAACTGGGTGGGGGTCGGGCCTAATCTGCATCTACAGATACGTCTAGGATGCTCAGGCCTCATGACCTGAGAGAAGATATCATCTTAGCCCGTGGTATATATCTTTGAGCCCTCCGGTGCTTGCGCCATGAGCTCTCACATATGGCATTGTAAAAAATTTGAAACAGTTAATATGTCAGAGTTAAAAGGCGAAATTCAAAGATATTCAAATAATTAAAGTTACCGACCATCTTCTCTTTTGCCTCAACGTTGGCTGACGTGCCATCCTTTTTGTTGTGCGCTATGAGGAACATCTCTGCACGACCAGGGGGCATCTGAGAGGGGCTCACTGATAGCTATGACAGTCACAATAATAAAACATAAACCCAGACAATACAACATAAATAAGTTACAACATAAATTTAAAAAATCAAACCGTACTTACCACCTCATGCCTCACTCTAGCGAACCTCTTCGTGCCAGTTGTATGGTAGAGCTTCTGTTGTTGTCGATTTTTCTTATTTATGGCACTCTGCTTCTGAAAAAATATAAAATATTGTTAGAGAGACATATTTTATTTATGTTACTTATTAGAATGATGAAAAGAAATCAAATATACTTGACCCTCCACGGTGGTAAGTTGTAGGGAATAAGAAGCACATGCCATGTATTGTGAGCAATACTCATTGTCCTAAATGGGTTGAAGCCATTACTCACCAACCCAAGTCTAACATTGCGAGCATCTGAAGTGAATGAAGGATACTTTATCCAAAATTTTCCAAGCTGGTAAGTCTGCAGGATGCCTTAACCTCCCATCCTTAGTTCGACTCTCATCATGCCATCTCATTTCAAAAGCAGTCTTGGACGACATTAACAACCGTTGTAACCTGGGTCTCAACGGGAAGTGATGCAAAATCTTTGCTGAAGTTTTCTTCTTACGTTCCGCTTGATCATCCCCTGTCTTCCATTTGATTCACCACAGATGTCGCATGCTTGCTTGTTTGTAGACTATTTCCAGTAAACATGCAATCATTGGGACATGCATCAATTTTACCATACTTAAGCCCTAAGTCTAACATCACCCTTTTTGTCTAAAATAAGTATCTAGTAGTCTCCTTGGGGAGTACCTCCCTCAACAACTCAAGGAACATGATGAATGAATAATTGCTCCATCCACTAAGACACTTAATGTGGTAGAGTCTTATGATTAAAGACAACTTCGTGTAATTCTTACATGCTGGATACAAAGTCTGTCCCACATCCCTTATTAATTGAAAAAATTTATCAGTCTCAGGATTGGGATCTCGCCTACTGGTACCCTCATCTTGGTTTGGGATCCCGAACAAATCGTGGACCATATCTTCCATCTCATTCTGTCTATCGTGCACATCAAGATTTTAAGACACTTGGGCAACTGGTCAGTGTTGTAATATGTTCTTCCCATGATGAAACCATATTTACTTCAGAAGAAGATTTTCTCTTGGTTTGGATCAAAGAAGCAATCTACATTAGCAGCTTCCTTTTCAAATTCTTGAAGTGGACTCCTAGTTTTAAAGCTGGGATTAAACCTTCTCTCACTACAAAATTCAAGATCTATTGTGGCGGTTGAAAACTGTCGCCATAAATAATAAAACTGTCGTTACACATATATAACGGCAGTACACACAAACGCCGTTACAAGTGCTGTCACAATCGATGTTATGGCGGTTTGTAATGACAGTTTTTATCTCCGCAGCTGTAGAGCCAATTTATAACGACAATTTTTTTATACTTGTAATGGCGATTCAAAGGGTAATTCGGTTATTCGAATTGTCTATGTAGCAATGGTTTTACCACCATTATATATTGAATTTGTAACGGCATTATAGAGTTGCCGTACCAAATCAATTTGCAACGGCGATTAAAACCGTCGTTAGAAAGTAAATATGTAACAGCATTTTAAACCACCGTTGATGTACTGTAATAGCGCTTTAAAACTGCCGCAATCAATGAAAAATTATAAAAAAATATATTTTTTTTTATTTATATTAATTTTTTTTACCTGTATTAATTGTACCTATAAGAAATATAAAATAAATTCAAATTATCTACAAAAGTTCTAAACACCGAAATATAATCCATAAATACATAAACTCATGTCCATAAAAATCCCATAATAAACTGTCTAAAATGTCCATCAATATATATATACATGTCCTTAAAAATGTATCAAATGTAAAATAAAAAATATGCTAGACTGCCTAGCAAGTCCCTCCGACTGATGCGCTCCTGCTGCTCCAAAACTTGACAGATGTGTGCTGTCGACACCCTCCTACAAAAATAATAAAATACAATTTATTATTAGATTATAAAAATGATAAAATTTCATTAATCAAACATTTGCAAGTAAAAAAATAATCGTAAAGGTTTCATAGTTATTGAGTTGAATAGAAAGGTTTAGTTCATTAGCCTAAACCCACAAACGTGCACCAAATCCAAACCGGGGGTTGGATTATGATGTCGGTTATTCTAATGTGTATTTTGACCCAAGCTACGTGTGGGAATTCCTTTCGTTGAAATCCGAGGCCGTTTGCTCGATTTGGGCATCGAGAGGCCCGGAATCCATACTTGGATAGTATGCTTCGGCCTAAACCGAGAAACGCCCACCAAATCCAAACCGGGGGTCGGATTTCAATGCCATTTTTTCTAATGCGCATATTTCGACCCAAGCTACGTGTGAGAATTCGTTTCATCGAAATCCGAGGCTAATTGCTCGATTTGGGCACCGAGAGGCCGAAATCCATACTTGCTTAGTATGCTTTGGCCTAAACCTAGAAACGCGCGCTAAATCCAAACCGAAGGTCGGATTCGGATGCCATTTTTTCTAATGCTTGTATTTTGACCCAAGCTACGTGTAGGAATTCGTTTCGCTGCAATCCGAGGTCGTTTGCCCGATTTGGGCACCGAGAGGCCGAAATCCATATACTTGGATAGTATGCTTCTGCCTAAACCTACATATGCCCACCAAATCCAAATCGGGGGTTGGATTTCAATGTCGTTTCTTCTAACATGTGTATTTTGACCCAAGCTAAGTGTGGGAATTCATTTTGTTGAAATTCAAGGCCATTTGCCCGATTTGGGCACCGAGAGGCTGAAATCCAGAATTGGTTAGTATGCTTCGGCCTAAACCTAGAAACGCGCATCAAATCCAAACAGGGGGTCAGATTCTGATGCCATTTCTTCTAACGTGTGTATTTCGACCCAAGCTAAGTGTGGGAATTCGTTTCATCAAGATCTGAGGCCGTTTGCCCGATTTGGGCACCAAGAGGCCGAAATCCATATACTTGGATAGTATGCTTCTGAAATCATCTAAAGCTCCTAGTGATCCTCCTTCTGTTCAGATCGATGCTATCCCTCCTTTGGTAGATCCTCCTTCACATTATAGAATAGTTGCTCCCTCTCAGAACCCAGAGGCCCCACCCCAACCCCATGCTTCGTCGGATCCAATGATATCCCCTTTTTTGGATGATGACATGACTGTTCTAGATTTCTCTACTCACAAAGAGATGCAAGTTATACTGAGTGAGGATCATATTGTGGCTGACATTCATGGTGGTGGGAATGAGTTTGAGAGTTTTGTTAATGGTCCTAGCTTACCTCATCCTCAATCCTTGAGGTGATAATTGCAGAAAAGGTGCATAAATTAAAGGTGGGAATAGTTGATGTGGGTACTGAATGCACGCCACGTACTCGATCTAGTGATTCAGAGAGACTACAGAATGAGAATTCCAATTGCACATCTTATGCTCGTGTAAATGCCTTTAGGAGCCAAATTTCTGACTTAGGAATTCCTAGTGGGCCCGGTAATCAAGAGGTTTGTGTAGAGAAAACTTCTATTTACTTCAATTCTAAGAAGCATGGCATGGTAAATTCTTTTGGACCCAAGGATGCAGATAAAGATCCCCATTTGAGGGACCTCTCTATTACTAACAATTCTATAGATTCTTTGGGAAGAGAGGTTGTGTTATCTGAGAATTCTACAGATGGAACCTTGAAATATCCCCTGATGGTATTAGAAGTTGAAGATGCCTTAGGGTATTTAGTGCATGAAGATCCCCCAAGCACACTAGGTGTTTGTTAAAATGCCCAAGTGAGGTCTGATGTCAGCGTTAGATCTAGTTTAGACGAAGATATGAACTCAGTTCTTCCACTTTCAAAAATTGATCTTGGTGACGATTGTGATGAGTGTTTAAACCCCCCATCCCCATATCATAATTCTTTTGAGGATCCTTCTCTTTTAGCCAAAGTGGAGGACACTTTAGATTTTGAAGGAGAGATGATCATGGATGCTTTCTTGGCTGAACAACAAAACTTGCTCAATGCCCTACTAACAACAAAACCTAGATGGGTATTCAAACAAAAGGAGTTTACCCAAACTAAGGAGATCATTCGTGGCGAGTCAAATTGTCTCTTTGAATCCAGACCGACCAACGATTTAGAGGTGACAAATGGGACATAAGCATGTAGCTGCCTCTAGGAGTCAATTTTCTGAAGGTCAAGGGGAGGTTGAGCTTCCTAATGGGCTTGGTAGTCAAGAGCAAGTTCGTGACGATATTCTTGTTGAAGAATTTGAAGAAGAAAACGATTTTCAACTAGTGACTTCAAGGAGAAATAAGAAGAAGAAGAAGAAAACATCAAAAATTGATTCCTCTCAAGGAAGACCAAAGAGGGAGGTTAAGAAACCAACTCGATTTAAGGAGTAGTTTTATTTTTTGGTAATGTAAGAACTGTTCTTAGTAAAGTCCTATGTATTAGTGTTCTTGTGTTTTTGTAGGGGTAAGGTTTTATGTCTCTCCATTGGTTTTTCTTAATAATCAAGTAGGGGTCTACCAAACCCCCCACTCTAACCAAGTGGGTTAAAAAAGAAAAAAAAGGTGGCATTCGGTAACACTAATCTAAATAGGGAGAGCTTATTTCAAAATTGTGCTTAGTTGGACTTTAGATTGTCAAGTTGAAGGTTATTTGAGTTCAAATGTTTAAACAAGCCAAGGTTAGCCATTGCTAACTGATGTGGGACAAATTGGGTAGCAACACCAACGATGTTGTTGTAATTAGCTAAGTGAATTTGTATAGGTAAATAAAGAGTTGGACTTTCTGGTAATTTCAACTCTAAGAGAAAGCTACAAGAAGGCCATGACAAACTGTTTCATAGGGGCTGTGGAAATCATGTCCATTCTCCTCAGTGTCTCTCTCTCAACCTCACCTTGCAAAACCATCAAACTGCTGTAGCTCTGATAATCAAAACTTTCTATTGATTTTTCACTTTCTTATCGGTCTCTGAATTGTTTACTCACTTGATATTTGAATTGAGTTTTCGTCTATGTAGTATATGTCTCGACCAATTATAACCATTCATTCATAGACTAAAAGTAATAACCTAATTAAGACTAACCAGGAAAAAGTTATTAAAAACTAGAGAACATCACCTAAAACCATATTATATATAATAAAAAAAACTAGTCCAAGCTGATTATCTAAAATCAGAATTTTAACAATCAAGACTAGAATCTTGCCTAAATCATAATCCACTTAAGTTTAAACTAACCTAAATTTAGACCTCAAAATTAGAATTTAAATAGACTATAAACTAACCTAAAAAAAAAAACTAGAATCAGGATTTTAAGTAGTTAAATAAACTATCTTTAAAAAAGACTAAATAAAAAGATTTGTAACTAAACTAACTTAAAAAAACCGATTAAAGCTACTAAAGAAAAAAATAAAATTTAATCTAACCTATTGAAACTAACAAAAAATAGATTTGATAAGATGATAGATCAAGCTGCTCATGAACTCCTCGAGCTCGTGTGTTAAGCTCGGGCTTCTTTATTGAATAAACAAGCCAAGCTCAAGCTTGATTTTTGAGCTCGTTTACTTAATAAACATACAAGTCTTAGTTGATTGCATGCCTGTTGTAATCCCAGGCATCTAGAAATCACAGGTGCATCTCTTTTGTAATCACAGGGAAGGGATATGCTTAGGGAAAGGATAAAAAGAAGGCTCTTGCCGAGCCTTGGGGAAATCCTCTTGGCACTTGGATGAACCAAACTGAAAATCAATTTGGTTATAAGTAGTAAATGTAAATCAATAGTGGTTTTCCAGGAAATGATATGACTTGAATGGTGAATTGTTGATTACTGGGGTTGAGAAAAAGTGACGAAAAGAAACAGAATTGTAATTTTCTCTACAAAAAAATAGTGGAGGTATTTTCTTGTAAGAGAAGTGCTTCGTCCACTGCATCCATCCAATTGCCCTCCTATTCCTATCAACAATTTGACTTTTAAGCTCTGTATTTCAAAGGCAGTAACTCTCTCTCTCTCGTTTTAAATAAATCACTATAGGGGAGAGGGATTCACCTACCCAGTGGAAGCTAGCTGAATCAGAAGTCACAGAGAACACTCTAGGGAACTTGTAGAGAGAGAGAGAGAGACATTGAGAGACAGAGAGAGAGAGACCGAGAGAAGGAGAGAGAGAGAACCAGGGAGAGAGAGGGACTGAGAGACAAACAATGGATACCCAAATCCAAAAACTAAAATAACTAGAGAGAGACAAAAAAAAACTAAAAGAACTTACAGTTTAATACGTGGAGCACGACCACGAGCATGGAGCAGGAAGCTGGAGCAAGCGGCCGGAGCAGGAGCACAGAGCTGGTAGAGATTGTCGGGAAAGCAGGCCAGAGCAGGAAGGAGACGGGAAAAAATTCAAAAGCTAAGGGGCACCCACATGAGATCGAATCACAACCAATCGCAATTGAACTCGGGGAGAGTTCAATCACACCCACAGGCCAACACGTATCTCTTATAACCTCTATTAACTATGGTTAAGATTTACTAACCCTTGGGGTTCAACATTATAACCTTAGTATTTAAAAAAATATTACACTCTAGTTACGGATTTTTAACCATTATGGTAAATTTTTTAAAATATATTTCTTAAAAAAACTAAAATTATATTGTTGAATCCCAAAGGTTGGTGAATCTTAAGCATAGTTAATAGGGGTTCAAAGGAACACGTGTTGTCTTGTGGGTGTGATTGAATTCTCCCCGAGTTCAATTACAATTGGCTGTGATTGGATCTTCATCTACCTCCATTCCCATGCTATGCCATATATATATATATATATGTATATAATTCAAAAGTTTAGGGGGGCAACGTTTCCCCAAAGTTCCCCCTTTGCTCCGCCCTTGGGTGCCTGAGTGTGGATCTTGGGCATCTGCCAGATGTGTAATACATGCATGTACATCTTTGGTTCGCTAACTAGGGACATAGTTATCAAGTCAGGTTTGGAATTATTCATTTAGTTATATAAAATATTAATGAAGAATTTCTTGAAAATTCAGAGAACTTTATTACTATGACTAGGGGTAGATGCTGATAAGAACATCCAGGTGCACCCAAATGGCGTAATATGGGCTCGATACTCACACTCCCGATACCCACGCTAGCACAATATTGTTAGCAATGATTTGGTGTTGAGTGGAAAGAATCAAAAGCGCCCAACTAAAGCATATTACAATTCTTTGAGAAGGGGTTGAAGTTGATCTCTGATGAGCTAAGGCTGCCTTTGTTTCTTTAAACAGATTAAATGTGTCAAACAAATCATACGAAGATTACATCCATAAACTAATTGAAAGGGCAAGTAGCACCTAGACATAAAAATAATCTATTAATAAATAAAACCATTACATGGATTCAAAAGGACGACTTAAAAGTGGCATGTGAAATTTGGCTGGCGTCACTGGTTTGTTCCTTATGGTTGTGTGTTTTGCTTCCATGCCTCAACTTACGCTGGTATCCATAGGAAAATTTTCAAGTGGGCCAATGCGGATACCCAAAAGGACTAGTTGTATATACACAAAACTTTCATGTCTTGATATTTGTGCAAATTGAATAATGATCTTGATCTTTGTGTCAAACTACAATATTTAATATTTTCTATGCCAATTAAAATTGTTATGTGCATTGATTAAGTGAGTAGAAAAATTAAAACCAACCAGAACAGGAGAAAATAAGGGAGACCGGTCGACCCCCCTCACCACCGGTCGACTAGTGAAGAAAATAATGTATGAGAAAAAATGGCGGAGCCTTGGCAACTCCACCGGTTGACCACCCACGAAGACCGATTGATCGACCAACTAGCGATCGACCGCTCCTCACCACCAATCAGCTGGCCAACCAGCGATTGATCATTCCTCACCACCAGTCGACCGACCAAAAGGGAAGTTTCCTAAAAACCTTCTATTTTGGGTTTTTCCAAGAATTAGTAAATATTTAGGACTCTTAAATCTATAAATAGACTCTTAACTCGTGGGTTTAGAGTTTCTAAACATTCTAAGAGCATTACAAATATCAGAGAGAGTCTAACCTAGAGTTTTGCTTGGAGAAGGAGAAAAGCTTGGAGATCGAGATCCAAAAGCATTCGCAAGCGATTAATCGTAGAGAAGCGATTGTAAAAGGTTTGATATACTATCTTGTTAATGATCACTCTATGATAATTGAATGTATTGATTAAGATATGATTAAGGATGTGTTAAAATTGATAAGTCTGATTGAATGGTATAGTTTTGCATGATTTCAAGAGTATGTGATTCAAAATCAGAATGGATTAACGAATATGTATGATGATATGCTATTGATTTTATGACTTTTAATTGAAGATGATTATGAGAATTGAAATATGATGATGTGATGACTTTAGGGTTGAATACACATGTGATTGAATATGGAGGAAGGGATGCATGATGGGTTATGATCGAATTGATGATAATGATTGTGCGATAGCATGATGAATTGTGTTAAACATGATGTATTTTATTACCCTACATGAATGATAAAGAATTATGGTATGATTCTCATATGATAAATTATGAGTATCTATGCATGTATGATGATTGAATTTGTCGTGGCCCAAAATCCCCCTTAGAAGTTATGGGACTTTGGCTCGTGACATATACTTCAAACCATCCTACAAGAGCATTTAAGGCAATGCTAAAAGCGGAAGCTAAAAATTTCTGAACAATACTTAATAGTATTCAAAGTTCAACACAAACTAGTACGATAAGAGTTTAATAATGAAACAATCATAAGTGGACACCCCCACTTTAAAACAATTTAAAGAGTACAATATTTACAATCACTCCATCACCCTCTCAACAGTAATCACGATAAGGCCACTTGTCAAGGCCCTTATCCTCCCCCAGATGTTCTCCCTCAAGACCTTCTTCGAAGTAATCCTCCGCTACCCACGGAGCTAGAGCACAAATGTTGAAAGGTGGACCTGCCGACAATAACAGTCCGGTTGACAACAAGATTTCAGAATGCGGAGAAATTATAACTTTGATATCAATGTGCATACTTTTCAAAACTATATACTTTACTTTGCTTAACTTAGCCGAGTTGATCATTTTTACTTGAGATCAGATAACTAGTGGCTATATGGACACTATTACCCTCCCAATAACATCTTTGTTCATTCATTTACTTGGGATCAGATGACTTGTGGTTGTACCTGGTCTAAGAACTTATAATCCTCCCATTAACATCTTTTCTTTTGTTTTACTTGAGATCAAGTGACTAGTGGTTGTACCTGATCTAAGCACACCATCACCCTCCCAATATCATTTCTTCTTCAATATTTTACTTGGAATTAGATGACTAGTGGTTGTACCTAGTCTAAGCACACTAACATCCTTCCAATAACATTTTCTTATTTTCTTTTACTTGAGATCAGATGGCTAGTGATTGTACCTGGTCTAAGCACACTATCATCCTCCTAATAACATCTTTTCTTTCTTTCATCTTCTGTACTTTACTTTTTGGATACCTGTACTTAGACAAGAGCCTCGATCATGCAATTCTAAGTGCTCATATAACATTTATGAGTAACATATATACAATAAGACTTCAATAACATGACACATGCATTTTAATTCTCAATTTATAATTCTAAACATGCTCACATATAGTTTAGATACATAATTCCATCAATTTAACATGGTCTTTGTCAAAAATCAATGCATCATGTATTCTCTTTCATCAAGAAATCACCACATGAACAATTCAATAGAGCATACATAAGAGTTTTGAATTAAACACATTATCTTCATCATTTATTTCATTAAGGGATACTTCTAGATCATATAATAGAGCTTAATTAATTCGATTCATCATCAATATGCTTCCATTTTCATTTCTCATGAGCAAATCACAATAAGATTGAACAATAGAGGATAATCTTCAACACATCATAGAACAATATGTTTTTCATCTCAATTTAAGCTAAGAAATTACAACAACGCTATTCTATAGAGAGTATCGACCTTCGAATGAATTTTTTTATGATTATTGAAGAGAAATTTTTAGGTTCTCATTTTAGTATGCCTTGTATACAATTAAGATAAGTACTATACATAAGTGTCAAGGGCCCAAAGTCTTATTTGACTAAGATAAGATGTTGGGTGCAACACTAGTCCTTGGTGTGAGCATGGATTTTGATACTCACTAGTTCTTTATTAGGAGTCGCCACTTATTAATTCTGAGGAATAAGTCCCAGATATGGATAAGGTCTTATAGTCTACATGAGAGTCTAGGTAAGAGGTTCAATTAAGTCTCAGGGAAGGTATTAGGCACCTTGAGACCCCCATTCTACAATGGTTACCTATTCCCTAGGTATAAGCCAAATTAATGTCAAATTTTATTCAAATAACTTAGTTTTAGATTATAATAATCCAAGAAAGGAGAAATCCTAAGTAGGGTCGAACCCGGGTTGGGTTGCCTATGTACTCACATTGGGTGAGATCAGACTGAGTGTAGTTCTGGCACATGAGCCTGTGCTAAGGCTAAGGGAGTGTGTGTGTGCACCGAAGTGACTAAGGGTCTAGCCTAGGGGCTAGGGTTTGATTGACCGGGTTGGTCAAGTGAATGGTCTTAGGGTGTTGGCCCGGAGGCTAAGGTTTATGCCCTGAGGCTTGGTATTGGGCCTTATCGCGACCCAAAACCCACCCTAGGAGTAGAGTGAATCTTGGATGACTCATCATAACTTGCATGACTTGCTTGACCAAAATAACCTGCAACAGACCTGGAGCATACACAATAGAGGACAATAATAGCAGAAACATAAACTATAAAGCACAGCGGAAGACTTAACCAAAAACCGCTATGTGTATATACATATATATGATCCAAGTTTATACAAAAAAGAAAATACACTAAAGAAAGTGTGGACAGGCCCGCCAAAATACATGAATATATCTCTCTCACTCACCCACAGCTATTCACTCAGAATCTACCACCTCTAATAATAACCCTCTACCGGAGGTTCCTCCACAGGTTCCTCGACATACTCCTCCTCCACCCAAGGGCTCGGAGTACAAATATCAAAAGGAGTAGCCGCTCTGCTATCACCTGCCGTCATAAGAAGTACGGCTGAGCATGGAATACTCAGCGTGTACCAAATGCTAACCAATAGTCATAGTATAGCAAGAATGATATATATATAAGCAGGAAGCAGTTAATCTCATAACAGGAAAGTAGAGCAGTTTATAATCATGCTTGCATTTTCATAAAAGCCGATAAAACCCTTGAAAACATCATGCACTTGACTTGACTCAAATTTCCCTTTTCGTGCTTGAAAACTTGTCTTGTCTTGGCGTATCATGTCGTGTCATGCCTGTCAAGTCATGTCATGCTTGCCTGGAAAATAAACTACTTGTGAGGGAAGGGAGACCCTTCTTCCTAAATGCTCATGTTTGCCATGTCATGTTCCATGCTTGCTTGGAAAATAAACTACTTGTGAGAGAAGGGAGACCCTTCTTCCTAAATACTCATGTTTGCCATGCCATGTATCATGCTTGCTTGGAAAATAAACTACTTGTGAGGGAAGGGAGACCCTTCTTCCTAAATGCTCATGCTTGCCATGTCATGTTCCACGCTTGTTTGGAAAATTAAACTACTTGTGAAGGAAGGGAGACCCTTCTTCCTAAATGCATGCGAGTCTTGTTCTTGCCAAAAGTGTGGTAAAACATATTGTAGGATATGTCCCACTTCTAATTCTCGTTCTTGTCATGCATGCCGTGCTCGTGGAATCGTGTGCATACTTGCATTTGAATTTAAATATGACAATTGGGTAATTCACAATACATATAACATCAATAGTTTTAGCAAGTCAAAATTCATACAATTTGGGGAAAATAAGAAAGCATACTATCATTGGCCCTAGCAATTTCCATAATTAATTAAGCATGCATTTATTAATTTATAACTCATTTTATTCACCTTGGCATTTCATCAAACATGGGGTGTGTTCATTATGTATTAACCCTACATCATGCTTTTCTAGGTGGATTGATGTTCACATCACACATGTATGTTTATTATGGATACAATGCCCTACCCATTTCATTCATCACATCATTCGCACGGCATCCATTCGCCCAAATCCACATCCACCAACTATCCATTCATCCCATTATGTTCATACCTTAGGGAAACTATAGAGAAGAAGAAAGAAAAGAAGGTATGAACTAGGTGGGTAGCAAAAGGTACCGACCTTGAAAAATGAGGGAAGAAACCCCTTGCAAAACGTGCGTGAGTTGCTGCCCTAGCTTAGAGAACGTGCTCCATGAGTGCTTGAGCCTTGATCTTTGAAGGAAAACGAGCTTGAGGATGATTGTGGGTTCACAACCCCTTTGATTTCTACCCAAATGCAAACCCTAGGTTAGGAAACCCCTTTCTCTTCTCTCCTTATCTCTCAAATCTTCTAAGTGTTGAGAATGAGCCCAAAAGACTCGGGCGAGTCTTATATGTAAAGGGTATAACATCCAAATGCCGAAAAAGCCCTTAATGAAATTCTGCAAAAACACGATGACCGAGCGATCGGTGGTTATGGCCGATCGATCGGTTGCCTACCGAGTGACCGGTGATATAGACCGAGCGACCGGTCAAAAACAAGCTCTCTGGAAAATTTTCCCACACAAAAAAGTTAACCAGTCGATAGCCTCCGATCGATCGGTTGTGGACCGATCGATCGCTACAATGGACCGAGCGATCGGTGGTCTGCAGGTTTTTGACACTGAGTCTATTTTTCACCCATTCCTACTATTTGGACTCATTCTACTTCTATTCTAACATCTTCTAAACTTGACTAGGACCTTTTTAAAGCTTATAGGTTTTATTAAATAATTTATCTAATTAATTATAGCATTCTTGTCACAATTCCATCGAAGTTTCAAATTCTCATTTCATGAAATTGAGATTGCAAGACACCATGCCTTGACACACATCCCAAGGCATATACAAAAAGTTTCGGGGCTCTACATCCTCCCCCCTTATAAAAATTTCATCCTCGAAATTTGGACGATTACATGCATTACAAAACCCAAATAATTTACAAGGTGCATACACAAGCTTATTCGAACAACTCGGGATACTTTGCTTTGACTTCGGCCTCACGCTCCCATATAGCTTCTTCTCAAGCATGATGCTGCCATTGCACAAGAACCAATGGAATAGTTTTGTTGCAAAGAACTTGATCTCTCCGATCCAATATATGAACCGGCCTCTCAACTAAAGTGAGATCCTCTCGAATTTCCAATGGTTCCAAGTCTATGACATGCGAAGGATCCGCAATGTACTTCCGAAGCATAGACACATGGAAAACGTTGTGAATCATGGCCATGTGAGGTGGATGAGCTACCCTGTAAACAACTTGACCAACTCACGTGATGATCTCGAACGGGCCAACATATCGAGGACTAAGCTTGCCTCACCTGCCAAATCTCATAATCCCCTTGCTAGGAGATACCTTCACAAAGACTTGATCCCCAACCCGGAATTCCAAGTCCCTACAGCGTGTGTCCGCATAGCTCTTTTGATGATCTTGAGTGGCTTTCAACCGATCCCGGATGATCTTGACTATACTCGCAGTTTGCTCGATCAACTCCGGACCTAACACCTTTCTTTCTCCTACCTCATCCCAGTAGAGAGGAGACCTACAGCTTTGCCCATACAAGGCCTCAAATGGCGCCATTTGGATGCTCGCCTGGTAGCTGTTATTGTAGGCGAATTCAACTAAAGGCAAGTGTTCTTCTCAACTGTCCTTGAAATCCAACATACACGCCCGAAGCATGTCTTCTATAACTTGGCTAACCCTCTCGGTTTGTCCATCCGTCTGTTGATGAAAAGCGGTGCTGAAATTGAGTCGGGAAACCATAGCATCCTGAAAACTCTTCCAGAACCTGGACGTGAATCTCAGATCCCGATCTGACACGATACTACTGGTACCCCATGCAACCTAACCACTTCCTTGATATATAACGTGGCCAATTGGCTAGAATTGAACGTAGTACGGTAGGGTAAGAAATGCGCGGACTTTGTTAAATGATCCACCACGACCCAAATCGCATCTGAGCCATTTGCCGTCTTTGGCAAGCCAACTATGAAGTCCATGGAGATGTTCTCCCATTTCCACTCGGGAATAGGAAAAGACTGTAATAGACCTGCAGGCCGCATGTGCTCTGCTTTCACCTGCTAGCACACCAAACATCGTGCCACATATTCCGCAACATCCCTCTTCATATTCCACCACCAAAAGTGACTCTTGAGGTTCCGGTACATCTTCATACCCCCAGGATGCACTGTGTACTTCGAACAGTGTGCTTCATCTATAATCTCTCATCGAAGGTCCGCATTGGCCGAACACAAAGCCTTCCCTTGAATGTGATAGCACCTCGGCTAGTGAGAGAGAAGTCCTCACTACCCTTGGCAACTTCCTTGTCCTGGAAAGCCAACAATTCAGCATCCGTGGCTTGATATTCTTGGATCAAATCTATAATGTACGGCCGAATCGTGACATTTACCAAAACAGGACTGCGGACGGAATCATTCACACTGATGTCCAGATTTTCCAAATCCTCCAATAATCTCCATTCTCGCACTAACATATGAGCCAACATCCCCGGAGATCTTCTACTCAAAGTGTCAGCCACTACTTTCGCTTTGCCCGGGTGGTATTGGATGGTGTAGTCATAGTCTTTCAAAAATTCCATCCAACGCCGTTGCCTCAGATTTAGATCCTTTTGGGAAAAGAGATACTTGAGGTTCTTGTGATCCGTGAACACGTAGAATTCTACCCCGTAAAGGTAATGTCACCAAATCTTGAGTGGAAACACAACTGCGGCAAGTCCCAAGTTGTGCGTGGGGTAATTCTTTCATGCTCTTTCAAATGCCTTGATGCATAGGCAATGACCTTCTTGTGCTGCATGAGAACGCACCCAAGTCCAACATGCGAGACATCACTGTACACCTCATAACCACCACGTCCGGATGGCACAGTAAGGACGGGGGCTGTGGTTAGCCACTTTTTCAGCTCCGTGAAACTGATCTCACACTTATCGTTCCACACGAACTTTGCATTCTTCCTTGTCAAATAAGTGAGCGGTACTGCAAGGCTGGAGAAACCCTCTATGAATCTCCTGTAGTAGCCTATCAACCCAAGGAAACTACGTATCTCTGTGACACTCTTGGGCCTTTCGCCCAACTCATGACTGCCTCTATCTTCTTCAGATCTACCAAAATACCTTCCGCGGATACAACGTGGCCTAGGAATGCCACCTCTTCCAACCAAAACTCAGACTTGCTAAGTTTGGCGTATAGCTTGTGCTCTCTCAGCATTTCCAAAACAAGACGAAGTTCTTGCTTGTGATCTTCTCGTGTCTGGGAATACACCAAGATATCGTCTACAAACACGATCACGCATCGATCTGGGTATAGCCGGAACACCCGGTTCATTAAATCCATAAAGGCTGCCGGCGCATTTGTGAGACTAAAAGGCATCACCAAGAACTCGTAAATCCGTATCGAGTCCGAAAAGTAGTTTTGGGCACATCATCGGCCTTGATCTTCAACTGGTGGTAAACGGACCGAAGATCGATCTTAGAGAAAAATTTTGCTCCCTTCAACTGATCGAACAAGTCATCAATCATAGGTAATGGATACTTATTCTTTATAGTGACTTTGTTCAACTGTCGGTAATCGACGCACATCCGCATCGAGCCATCCTTCTTCTTAACAAATAACATCGGGGCACCCCACGGTGAGACACTTGGTCGAATGAAACCAAGGCCTTGCAATTCTTCCAACTGAGTCTTCAACTCCTTGAGTTCAATAGGGGCCATTCTATACGAAGCCCTGAAAATAGGAGCTGTGTCTGGTGCAAGCTCGATCACAAACTCAATCTCCCTGTCTGGGGGCAATCCTGGCAACTCCTCTGGAAATACATCTAGGAATTCACTCACGACTGGAATAGCCGAAGAGTCCTTTGCCTCGGGGTTCACTAGGCTCAATGCCGCAAAACGGGCTATATCTCTACTTCTCAACCCCCGAAAATGAAATGGCTTGCCTTCCACTGGCCGGAAGAGTACCATCTTTTTAAAACAAGCCACATGCCCATGATGTGTTGCCAACCAATCCATTCACAAGATGACATCGAAGTCTTAAAATCCGAGATGATTAGATCACCCGCCAACTCATGGTTCCCCACTTGAACCACACTGTTTCTATACACTTTATCCGCCAATACTGTTTTACCGAGAGGAGTCGAAATGGCTAACTCCGGTTCCAACTGACTAGGCTCCACAGAAAAGCCTTCTGAAAAACTCGGCGAGACGAACGAATGAGTAGACCCGGTATCAATCAACACTCGAGCCAAACACTCATTGACTAGTAAGGTTCCTGAAATTTTTAGCTAGCTAAGTCAATCCATGCATCAACAGCATATACATATCGGTATATATACATATAATCATGCCATATACGTACACAATCGAATAATCCATAACAAAATTTTAAGGAAAGTTAAATAAACTACAACTGCGTACCTTGCACTACATCGTCAGATGCAAGTGCATCACCCTCTGTCAAGGCAAAAACTTGCCCCTGGTTTGCCTAGCGAGGCAAAGGTGCATAACGTGTAGGCTGAGAGGACGCCTGGTATGATCCTGCTAGGCGTACTTGGGGCCTAATCCCCTGAGACTGGCCAGGCAAATGCCGACTCGGGCAATCCCTGACCATATGGCCTTGGCGACTGCAATGACAACATCCACCTGATGCTCTTCGGCAATCTCCTGCCGGATGCCTTCGGTCGCATGAAGTGCAAACCTCATATGTGTAAGTCGAAGGGGCCGGAGGTGGAGCGTACCTCGCCACCTGAGGTGCAACTGGCCGTGGGGCCGGAAGAGCTTGAGGTCGCGGTGCCTGAGGCATGTACGGCCGTGGAACTGGAGGCGCATAAGATGGCCTCATCGGTGGTGCTGGCCACGTGTACTGATAAGGGCCGGTACGAGCCCGCCTCTCTGGAGGTGCGGAACTATTGGCTTGGCATCTTGCCAACTCCCTCTTCTTAGACACCGCTTCAGAATTGGCCTCGACCAATAAGGCCTTGTCTACTACCTCCGGTTAGGTAGCATGTCTGAAAACTGAAACCTTCTCCATGATAACAAGCTTGAGCCCTTGCTCAAACCTTCTCGCCTTCATTGCCTCGGTGGCAACCATGTGAGTCATGAAGCGTGATAGCTCCGATAACTTAGCCTCATAAGCGGCCACAGTCATCGAACCTTGCTTTAGGTTGATGAACTCTCTTTCTTTCTTTTCCCGTGCTCCGACGGGAAAGTACTTTTTGTAAAAAGTATCCTTAAACTCCTCCCAAGTCCAAGGTTGACCCTGCATGGTCAAATCTCGAGTCCTCAAGGCGGACAACCACCAATGGTGTGCCTCACCCTCAAGCCTGAAAACAACCCATGCTACTTTCTCTTCCTCTGTTGGCGATAGGACCGCAAATATCTTTTCAAACTGGAGGATCCATGCCTCTGCAGCAAGAGGGTCCACACTCCCATGGAATGATGGAGGCCTCAATCTCCTGTATACCTCAACCCCGGCGGTGGAGTAGGTGCTACTGATGATGGTATAGTTTGCCGAGCTGCCAGGATAGCGAGAGTCTCAGCAATAGATCCTAAGACCTGTGAGAGGTCCGACTGCTCAACCTCATCTGGAGAAGAAGATGAAGCTCTGGTATGTGGTCCACGACCCGTGTGCCCCCTCTCATGACTAAAGTCCTGAGAACAATAGCACCACATGAGTCTCACTTGAAACCACAATTTATCACAGTTCCATTTCACAATAATTCAATTTGTATTAGTTGTATAATACTAATATACGTCGCAGCACAACCATCGGTGTATTTATAATATTATACTTTGGTGTTCTAGCGTTCCTAAGACCCGTACTTGGTTAAAACAACCATTTAGACTAAGACTAAAGTTTAGTCTTACCCTTGGAACATGACTCGCTTCCGACTTACTTCCTTCCTAACTTGTTTCCTAACATATGCTCTTGTCAAGCCATGGTATTAGATTCTAAGTGACCCTAGAGACCTAAAGCCTAAGCTCTGATACCACTTCTGTCATGACCCAAAACCCACCCTAGGAGTTAGAGTGAATCTTGGACGACTCATCATACCTTGCATGACTTGCTTGACCAAAATAACCTGCAACAGACCTGGAGCATACACAATAGAGGACAATAATAGCGGAAACATAAACTATAAAGCACAGCGGAAGACTTAACCAAAAACCTCTATATGTATATACATATATATGATCCAAGTTTATACAAAAAGAAAATACACTAAAGAAAGTGCGGAAATACCCGCCAAAATATATGAATATATCTCTCTCACTCACCCACAGCTATTCACTCAGAATCTACCACCTCTAATAATAACCCTCTACCGGAGGTTCCTCCATAGGTTCCTCGACATACTCCTCCTCCACCTAAGGGCTCGGAGCACAAATATCAAAAGGAGCAGCAGCTCTGCTATCACCTGCTGACATAAGAAGTACGGCTGAGCATGGAATACTCAGCGTGTACCAAATGCTAACCAACAATCATAGTACAGCAAAAATGATATATATATAAGCAGGAAGCAGTTAATCTCATAACAGGAAAGTAGAGCAGTTTATAATCATGTTTTCATTTTCGTAAAAGACAATAAAACCCTTGAAAACATTGTGCACTTGACTTGACTCAAATTGCCCTTTTCGTGCTTGAAAACTTGTCTTGTCTTGGCGTATCATGTCGTGTCATGCGTGTCATGCCATGTCATGTTCCATGCGTGCTTGGAAAATTAAACTACTTGTGAGGGAAGGGAGACCCTTCTTCCTAAATGCATGCGAGTCTTGGTCTTGCCGAAAGCGAGAATTAATCATGCTGAGTATGACACTATGCTTGGGTGTAAAATGATATCATATAGGGGATGAAGGCGAAGATGCTTTCCCATGACTCTTTCTACTACGACTAGATGACTGTGTCGGCTCCTTCTGGTTGTATTACCGGGGCCGCTTAATGCAGGCTGGTACAAACGGATTTGGTATCAGAAATTTTTTGAAAAACCTTTTTTAGAAAAAGTGTTGTGAACTTTTGCAAAAGTTTTTGATTTTGACAGAAGAATACTTAGCTAGCTTTCAGATTTGCTAGTAAATTACCTTTATTAGGGCTTAATGGGGATTTGTGGGTTGTCTTTTACTCTTGAAAAGTGGAGTGTAACTCAGAAGAGGATTTTCCCTCACTTGGGATGTTGCTAGGGGATAGATGAGCTTGTCTTGCTACTGTTTCAAGACTGAGGATTATCGCCGGGAGTTTTCTGAAGTGTAGAGAGCAATTAGAAACTTCTATTGGGGATCCGCTGGGAAAAGGAAAACTGTTGTAGATCATCGAGGATTAATTGTCCGCCAGGGAATTGCTCTCGGACGAATCTCTACTATGGATAATCGGGAGTCCAGTGAGACTGATTGCTACCAGATTTTTTTGCTAAACTGCTTTTCAGCTTTTCTTCATTTTTTACCCTTGGAATGACCAAGTCATGGGATTTGCATAATTTTTTGCGCAATGAGGCCATTACCGGTTTTCCTCATGCTTGCAAATTTGATCAATTTTTGTCTCTTTTTTGCCCCTAGTCGTAAGACTAGTTCTGGGGCTGCGTGATTTCTATGTAATGAGGTCGTTGCCTATTTTCATTCATGCCTGTGATTTGTTGGGGATCTGGATCTTCTCCTTTCATTGCCCTGGATGTCACTCCACTGGAGATTATAATCCACTAGGGATGTAGATATGATATTGCGCTTGCACTCGCAGTTTCTATGGGATCTAGGAGGACTCAGAGTAGAACAAAAATTAGGCTAGGGGACCGAAGTTTAGGCTACCCTGGGATTGTTCTTGTTGTAGTTGACTTGCACTCTCTTTGAGTTTTTTTTTTTTGCTCTATTGGGGAATTCTCCTCTCTGGTAGAGGCTGATTTTGGGGTTGAGACGGACTCGTTTAAGGAGTTATTGAGAGAGATTGATTCTACTGGGGGAGAATTTTGGCTTGTCTCCGTCAGATTTTTGTATATTGATTCTGCCGGGGAAAGTGTCAGAAGAGATTGTCTCTATGGGGAGTCTCTGATTTTGAGAATATTTCAACTTCTATTTTGGATTTTGCCTTGATAGCAATCTTTATACTTTTGAAACCAACTCTGTTGGGGAATAAGGAGAATTTGACTCCATTTGGGGAAAGTTTATTTCTACAAGGGAAACTCTGGAGAGGTCTTAATCCCTTTGGTGACTGCACCTAATTGTCAGGTTGCCTACGTACCCTTTGCAGGACCAGGTCATGACGTAGTTCAATCATAAATGCCATATATGGCATGGGAGATTGTCCTAGGAGAAAGGTTCTGTAAAGGAAAGGATGTTAGGCTCAAGGAGCTAACTAGTAGATTTCATTGATTTGAAAAGGGGTTTACATTGTTGGGGATGAGGAAGGTGCCAGGATGGCCTCCTGTCATTTCCTGGAGAATTTACAAGTGCAAAGTGCCTATCAAATCTAGACCCTAAGCGTAGTATCGTTTTACTTTGTCCATGTTGATGGGCTCTGGGAGGTCTTTATCATCCATATGTCTGAGTCGAAGGGCACTGCTAGAGAATTTTTCTTGGACAATGTATGGGCCTTCGTAATTAGGAGTGAACTTGCCCCTACGGTTAGGGCGGTTTGACAATATTTTCTGGAGAACAAGGTCACCGACTTTGATGCTTCGGAGCTTGACGATTTGTTAAATGCTCTAGCCATGCGCCTTTGGTAGGCTTGAGAATGGTTAATAGCTTTCAGTCATCTCTCTTTTATCAAATTCAGCTGCTCATACCGGGCCTGTGCCCATTCTGCTTCTAAGATTTCTCCTTCCATTAACACCCGAAGTGGTGGAATTTCCACTTCGATAGGGAGGACTACTTCTATACCATAAGCTAACAAGAATGGTGTTGCCCTTGTTGAGGTTCAGATGGACGTTCTGTAAGCCATGAGTGCATATGGGAGCATTTCATTCCAAGCAGAGTAACTGGTTACCATCTTTTATATGATTTTCTTCTTATTTTTATTGGCGGCTTCGACTGCACCATTGGTCTGCGGCCTGTATGGTGTGGAATTGTAATGTTGTATCTTGAATTTCTAGCAGAGATCAGTCATTCCCATATTACAGAAGTTTATAGCATTGTCTATCACAATCTCAAATGGGACACCGTATCGACAGATGGTGTCATTTTTCAGGAAACGTTGGACTACACATGTTGTGACACTGGCATAAGAGGCTGCCTCGACTCATTTAGTGAAGTAATCGATTGCTACCAAGATGAATCAATGTCCATTTGTCACTTTTAGTGCTATGGGTCCGATGACAGCGATGCCCCAAACTGAGAATGGCCATAGAGCAGTGAGATTATGTAACCTGGTTGGCGGTGCACTGATCTTGTCAGCATAGATTTGGCACTGGTAGCATTTCTGTACATGTTGACAACAATCAGCTTCCATTGTAGACCAGTAGTAGCCTAGTCTGATTATTTTCTTAGATAGCATTGGCCCGTTTATGTGTGGCCCACAAGTTCCTTCGTGACTTCCTTAATAACCTGTATAGCTTCATAGGTATCGAGGCATCTAAGCCAGATCATCTTCGAAGATCTTTTGTATAAGATTCCTCCTGAGAGGACAAACTGAAAGACCAGCCTTCTGATTTCCCAGTGATCTTTTGTAGCGGCGTCGAGTGGGAAGGTCCCATCCTCGAGATATTGCTTGATGTCTGCGTACCAAGACTTGTTTTCTAATACTCCTATCTTAAAGCAGTAGGCAGGCTGATCCTGTTGCAGGATTTCGATCACTCAGAGCATGACACCCTTGAGAATCTGAACCATGGAGGAGAGAGTGGTCAGTACATCGACATATCTATTGTGGGTCCTGGACTTGTGACTGAAGGTGATTCTTCTTAACTGAGTGATTAGCACATTGAGATAGGCTAGGTATGGGACTAGCCTAGCTTCTCAGATAGCCCAAGATTCATTTCCCTAATAGATTACTAAAGATGAGTCACCGTAGACATCTATCTCTTCAATCCCGATGTCTATTGCTTCCTTTAGTCTGGCTATGCATGCCTCATATTCTTTGAACATCTAAATTTCAGCTTGACTAAGATGGGGAGGTGGGCTCCCTTGGGAGGGATCAGGACTGCTCCTACCCCATGTCCATGACTATCAGCGGCTCCATCAAAATACAACTCCCAGCTGAGGTACTCTTGCTCTTCAGTCTCTGTATATAGGATGACTTCATCTGGGAATCGATCATGTACTAAGACGTAATCATGTGCTAGACTTTGGGCCAGATGGTCTGTAATTACCTGCCCCTTGATTGACTTCTAAGTTATGTACAGGATGTCAAATTTAGAAAACATGATAAGCCATCGGACTGTCCTCTTGGTAGTGGCTGATTTTTCCAGTAGATATTTGAGTGGATCCATCCAAGAGATCAGAATTGCCGGATAAGAAACCAGATAGGGCCGTAGACACTGAGTAGCCGAGCTTAGTGCCAGACAGATCTTTTCAAGTGGGCTGTATTTCTCTTCATATTCTAATTGGCATTTACTAGTAGATGGCTTGCTCTGTTCTTCCTGTCTCGCCATGTTGTGCTAGGACACACCCCATAGAGGTCTCTTGTACTGAGATGTAGAGTAGTAGTGGCCGTCTCGGAGTAGGAGGCACGAGTACTGGAGGATGGAGAAGATATTGCTTTATCCTGCCAAAGGCCTCCTGATACTCATCTTTCCAGACTGTAGGTACATTATTCCTAAGAAGCTTAAAGATTGGTTCGCATATTGAAGTGAGCTGAGAGATGAATCGGCTGATGTACTGAATTCTGCTCAGGAATCCGTGGATTTCTTTTTCAGTTTGGGGTACTGGCATTTCGATGATAGCCCTAGCTTTAGCTGGATCAATCTCAATGCCTCTTATGTTGACTATGAAGCCAAGAAGCTTTCCTAATGAGGCTCTAAAGACACATTTGGAGGGATTCAGTCTTAGGCTAAACTCTCTAAGTCTATCATATACCTTATTCAGGTATTCAGGATGTTGTCTGATAGTAGGTGATTTGACGATCATGTCATCCACATAGATTTTAGTTGTCTTGTCGATCATGTCATAAAATAGTGTTGTCATGACCCTTTGATAGGTTACCCCTGCATTTTTGAGTCTGAAGGGCATTATTCTATAGCAGAATGTAACCCAAGTTGTGATAAAGTAGGTTTTCTCCATGTCTTCTTCTGCCATTCTGATCTGGTTGTATCCGGAGAAACCGTCCATGAATGAGAGTGTCTCATGTCCTGTAGTGTATTGTCGACCAGTATGTCGATGTGTGGGAGAGGAAAGTTGTCCTTAAGGCTGGCCTTGTTTAGATTCTGGTAGTCGATGCACATCTGAACTTTCCCATCCTTCTTAGGTACCGACACAATATTGACTAACCATTCAGGATATGTTGCTACTATTAGGAAGCCTGCTTTGCTCTACTTTTCTACCTCTTCTTTGACTTTCAGTGACCATTCGGGCCTCATCTGTCTCAATTTCTGCTTAACTGGTCTCATCTCAGGGTTCAGAGGCAGTCTGTGTACTACCAAAGCTGGGTTTAGGCCGGGCATGTCTGCATTGGACTAGGCGAAGACATCATTATAGCTCTTCAGGAACCTGATCATGTCTGTTCTCTATTACAGACTCATGGTTGTACCGATCTTGATGAGCTGGGGGTTGTCTTCAGATCCCAGGTTAACGGTCTCGGTGTCCTCGATGTTAGACTGCAATATCCCTTCACTGCGCTCTAGCAGATCCAGGATTTCTTGAGGAGGTCCATCTTCTTGCTCTTCGTCATACTTAACTTTCAAAAGTTCAAGGAGGGTTTCGAGGATAGCCTACTAGAGGTGATTTCCTGTCCTACAGCTTGCTTGCCCTGGCCCTGGATGGTCTCGATGATGAGAGCCTCGGTCCACCAACAGATCAATGGTCAGCTACTAGATGGCACTTCGACGCTCTTGGAGAGGGTGCAAACTTGCTCTCCCGCTTGATCTTCTACTTCTATGGTATCTTCAATAGTCAGCTTGTCAAACATCTATGCCATGCTGAACACTTCTGGATCTGGAATCCCTGAAGACTCGGTATTGGGCTGGGGGTATGAGATACAGACAATTGGTGCAAGACGGGTGTCAGGGTAGGCTTTGAAAGTTCCAACTAGGAAGGTTATAGAGATGTGGGGTCAGGGTTCTGGTTTCGCCAATTGGCTGTTCTTTTTCGTTAGCTTCGAGAGATAGTCCTCAAAGTTGGACTTTTACCCTAATCCAAAAAATGGAGTGTAGCGAGGTGGTACATATCTCTTCTTCATTCCATTATTTTCGACTCCCAGGCCTAACCATGTGGTCATCTTGAATGAACTTGATTCTTTGATGAAGAGAGGAGGGAATGGCTCCGGCCGCATGGATCCACGGCCTCCCAAGGAGCAAAGCGAACGAGGCTGGCACATTCACGACTTGAAAGTTGGTTGTAAACTGAGCAAGTCCGACCCCGATGGTCACGTCAATGTCACCCAAATTCTGCCTTGTTAAGTTGTCAAAAATCCTTGATGGTCATGAGTCTCTTCTTTAGTTGACTGAAGTTCAAAACCAGGCTTCATAGTGTAGATAATGTGCAGACGTTTAGGCCGGAGCCAATGTCGATCAATAGTGATGAAAAGGTTCGGTCTATGCACTGTACTGCAATATAGAGAGCCCAGGTATGTTCCTTGTCCCCATCTGGTATTCCTTCTTCTATGAAGGAGATGATTCTTGATTCTAGCACTTGTCCCATCATATGCCCCAGTTTCTCGGGCGTGATGCTTGATGTTATATGGGCGTTATTAAATACCCAGAGTAGCTGCTTCCGGTGATGCTCGAAAATGAGGAGAAGAACCATGATGGAGATATGGGCTTGAGGTTTGCTCAACTGCTGGGTGATGTTGAATTCTTCTGCCTTTTTTAGGATTTTCAGTAGAACTGCAGAGTCTACTGCCTCTTTTTCTAGGTCTGATACCCTTGCTTTCTCTTTCTCTTTTACCGGCTCAGCCACTAGTGGTTGGTATAACTGGCCAGATCGGTTGAGGTTGGCTATACTTTCACTCTCAATGATGAGAGAATGAGGAGCAGGTAAACGATCGAGATTGAATGGTTGGGAAGGGATGTAAGGGATTCTGATAGGGCCAAAAAAGGTAGAGGCTTGAGCTGATGCTATGGGCCAATTTACTGGGAAAGGGATGGTGTAGATGATCTGCTCTTTGTCTGGTTCAAGAGTAGGGATCTGTACTGGTGGTAGGATAGTCTGGATGTTTGATTAAGGGAATGAGATTATGACAGGAGGCTAGTAAAAAGGTCTGATTATGTCGTCATCTACTGCTGGTGCGCTTGGTCTTGGTTGCCTAGCCCCGAGCTCTTCCCACTCAATGAAATTTACTTGATTATTATGTGGGGGCAGTGGAGTCTGGTTAATACTGGTGTTACTAGAGGCCAAATCAATCTTCCTTCATCCAAGAGATCTTGGATGGCGCATTTTAAACCAATGCAATAGTCGGTGGCATGGCTGGGGCCTTAGTAGAGGGTGCAATGGTGATCGGCTCTATCGTTTTTGTTTTGCTTGTCGGGTGGGAAGAGAGGGGTAGGCCTCCTAGGGTGAGAAGAACTTGCTTGGTGAGGAAGTGTAACAGTTGACTAAGAGTCTAAGGCAGGGGGGTGAAATTTCTGGGGGGATGGTTTTGCTCTTGGTTCTGTCTGGCTGGCCGGGTGTTTCCGGGAGTTGGCTGAGACTGGGCGGCTGAAGCCGCCAATCTGATTGGTGCTACGGGAGCTACCATCTGAACATCTTCTTTCCTTCTTTGGTCCCTAGGACCACTGTTTCTACTGACACGAACTGTTGTTCTAGGGGGAGCAAGCCCTAAATTGGAGTGGATGGCACCACTCTTGACGACTATTTCAATGCGGACACCTGTCTTGACAATAGTGCCAAAGTCCACCATTGGTAAAGTTACCATCAACGTGAAGTTGGGCTATTTCAGAGTGCCCATTAACATGCTTGCTAATTCTTCCTTGGGGATCAGAGTAAGGATTTTTGCTGCTATCTCCCTCCATCGGGTAGCATATTCTAGGAAAGACTCATTATTACGTTGGTTCATCTGTTTCAACTGGCTCCTCTGAGGTCGGAGCTCCTGATTGAACGAATATTTTTCCACAAAGATGTCCATGGCGTCTTGCCAAATCTTAATTTGTTGTTTGTCCACTGACATCCACCATGCTAAGGCCGCTCTCTTCAGACTCTTTTGGAAGTACTGAATTAGAAGAGGCCGATTCTTATTGTGATGGAGCATATCTCCTATGTATAACTGTAGATGTTGCTTGGGGCAGCCCGTGCCATCATATTTGTCAAAGTTGAGCACTTTGAAACCTGGATGAACAATATCTCCAGATGAGAAAGTCAGATCTTTCAATGATAGATTGGAGCCGGCAGATGCCCCTTTCATACATCTCATTTCTTTCTTCATCTGTTTAATTTCCTCCTGTTGGTCCTGGAGGGATACCGTAGGGTTTGAGGAGGGTGCGGGTTTCTGGGTTAGGAGTGATGATGGGAATAGGCTGTGGTTCCAGGCGTGATTGTTTAGAGGATTCTCCGATTAGGTTTCGGGAAGGAGGGTCTTTAGAACGGGCCCCAATTAGAATCTTCAGGGATTCTAGAACACTGTCAAGTTTTGTTTGAGTGGCTGCAATGTCTTCATCGTGAGACTGCACAATCTCATTGGTCCTCTACTGCTGATTTGAAGTTTCTACCATTGATTATGACTGGCTTTCAGGTAAGGCGGTGCTGGGTGCTCCTTCCGTGATTGGTACCTCGGTCAGAACTGCGTCTATGGTTGCTGCTTCTTCAAGAATTGTAGTCATAGAGCGAGTCATGGGTCGGCTCATGCAATTGAAAAGAATGCAACAGCTAAATATGAATGTGTGAGAAAGAAAATGCTAGCAGAAAAGATATTTCATTGATGCATGTTAGTGAAATACAGGGCTGTGTAACTCAAGAAAAGAGCAAAAGGACTTGATCATAGGGAAGTTCTTCAGGGATCACGAAGTCAAGTGGCCGGGGCACACCGTTAAGGTCCATGATTTGCTGTTGGAGGGATGTGACCTCAACCTCCATGCTGTCAATTGTCTCAGTAGTGTTGAATATTCGAAATCCGAACTGGCGGATCCCGGTGGTCAGCTCAACCTTTGTACTATCTAGCTGCTCTTGGTAGAAATGCAGTTGGGCCCTAATGACGATTATTTCTCTGGCATCGCCTCTTCATTTCTTCTAAAGAGATCAGACTGTCTACTCGAGCTACTCGACGTGTCCCTGCATTGCTTGAAGCTCGTGGTCCCGCTCTGCTTTTTGGTGCTTGAATGCCTATTGGGCACTTTTTAGCTTTTTCTCCTTTTCCTAGATCTGTAGCTGTCTTTCCAAGAATGTGTCTCTCCAGGGAACCACCATTTTAGCTATGGGCATGGTTCATTTCGTTGGTGTTGAAACTAGCTTGGGCAGTTCTCTCGGTGTTAGCATACGGGATGAAATGTCAGGGTCTTCCACCTAAAGGAGGTATGCTGAATCAGCCGGTGGTTCTTCTGTGACCATAAAGTCTGGCCATTTTTCATTTTTGGAGCTTCGCCAATCTGACTGGAAGCGACAACTGAGGCATTCAAAATGCACAGTGAAGTCGGCACAGTCATTTTCCAGCTCGTCTATTACTGGGATACGCTGAGGGTGTCCAAACTGATGAAGGACTCGAAGTGGTACATATGCTGTTGAGCCGGTTAAACCCGATAAGGATCATGCATCATTTTCTCGCTACGACGACGTGAGGTAGCTTTTTCAGGACTAGCCACTTGCATTTCTATGTGATCTGCTCCTCTGACAAGCTTTGAAGAAACTGGTAGAGTTCTGAGATCTGTAGACATAATCTGAACCTGATTCTAAGAAATCTTCCTAGGCACATTTTAAGCTTCGCGGAGATTGGTAGGCATTGGGATGATTATAGATAGGTGTCCTACCAACCATAGGTGCAAGAGTAGTGCACTGGCATGAAAGATGCCCCTTCGACAGTCTACAACTTGGTTGAGAGTCCTGAGAAGCTCTGTAAATATAACTGGGACAACTATTCTGGAGTTACACATGTCTTCGATAACCCATACCAGTACTGAATCGGTGAGGGTGCGGCACTTCTACAAGACCAACTGAGACATGACTATCAGTGCAAAAGCATTGAGACCGGGAAGTTTAGCTGTTATGGTGTCAGGGTTCCATTTGCGGCTGTACTAATCTTCTATATATCTTACGGCTATCCGATCATAAGAGCCGTTAGGACTGTGGTACAAGCAGGCAAGCTTGATATGCAAAAACCTTGAGAGATCTTCCTGGTATGTTGTCTTGTAGCGTGGTACTATGGCTTCGCCTTCTATGGTGATGCCCAGAATGCGTTGTACTTCTTCCAAATTCGGGCATAGCTCGTTCTTACTAAAACAGAAAACCATGTACGATGGGTTTCAACCCTGGATAGCAGCATTCATGAGGCGCCAATCTAGTTTAACCATTGATAGGTTTAAGACGGACCCCATTTTGTAGTATTGAGCCTAAGTGAGACGTTGACAAGGAATGAGGGTTTCAATTTTTTTTGGAGGCTGTCATCATATGCCACCTGAGAGGTCAAATGCACGGGTCGTAACGGTTGACCAATTGTCTTAACAACCCTTAAAGGTCTTGCCATCTATATGGACAAAGACAGACTCTATGTGAGTGTACTGTGTATACAGATACAAAGATGCTAATGATGATGATTGTATATTTTTTGATTTTTGATTGGGTGTGACAGGGCACATGTGATCCGATAGGATAATTGGATAGAGGTCCGGTATGTTTTACCTAGGTTTTCGGGGATCGGGGGCCTATCAAGTCAAGGCTGGGAATAGGTCTTGGTGAAGACTTGTCTGCCTAGGGCTTGAACCCTATATGCGATGTCGGGACACAGGGTTAGATGTGTTTTATTACAAGCACAAGGATGGCTCATTACATACCCCTGGGTGGGTGCTTATTGGGGTAAGAGTGCCCTATTAGTCAACCATGATTGGGGACATGTATACGGTGCAAGCAGGTTAGGGTTTAGAGTATCCCTCTAGGTGAGCTGCTTGTAGACTATACTTTAGCCTATTTTGCATACTGAATGCTAGGGTGATATAGGTATTCCTAAACGGATTAGGGTCACTTAACACCGTACATGCGACTTCCTGGTATAGAACATACCTGAAAATGGATGATTGGTGTAAGCGGAAGCGTTTAAAATCCTTCCCTGAGGGTAATCACCCAGCAGGCGTAATTTTGCGGACCTCCAAGACTTTTAAGCTTGTGACACTGAGGATAATCATTCAATAGCCGTAAGGGTACTAAGCCTGTGTACTGGATTTTTATGGGACATTACACTACTATGATTTGTATGATATGCACAGTACAAAATACACCCAAAAGAGATAAAAGAATTAGTATTTAGGCTAAATACTTAGGCATTAGAATAATTTTGAGATTTATTTAGCTTAAACCTAGGTTCCGGGTTGAACCTTGAAAAAAGAATAGTCCCCAACGGAGTCACAAGTGCTGTGAGCACAGATTTCGTCACTCACTCACAAAGGTGTTTGAGATTAGGAGTCGCCACTTATTAATTCGGAACGGATAAGTCCCAGGTTATGGATAAGGTCATATGGTCTGCATTAGAGTTCTAAGCAAGAGGTTCAATTAAGTCCTAGGGAAGGTGTTAGGGACCCTGAGACCTCCATTTTGTAATGGTTACCTACTCCTTAGATTTAAGTCCAATTAATGTCAAATTTTATTCAAATGTCTTAGTTTTTAGATTATACTAATCCAAGAAAGGGAAAAGCTAATTAGGGTCGAACCCAGGTTTGGGTTACCTATGTACTCACATGGGGTGAGATTAGACCAAGCATAGTTCTGGCACATGAGCCTGTGTCAAGGCTAGGGGAGTGTGTGTGTGTACTAGAGTGGCTTAAGGGTCTAGCTCGGGGGCTTGGGGTGGTTGACTGGGTTAGTCAAGTGAATGGTTTAGGCCCGTAGGCCAAGGACTAAGCCCGGAGGCTTGGGATTGGGCTCGGAGGCCAAGGGGTTAGCTCGGTAGGCTAAGGCTAGGCCCGGTAGGCTAAATGAGTGCTTAATCGGAGTTAAGAGATGGGTTAACCATGATTAAGGCTGTAAATCATGGTTAGTAAGGTCCAAAGATTTTTTTTGGAGTTTTTGCAGTTTTAGGAATTTTAAAGATTTTTTTCTAATGTTAAATGAGTTTAATCATAGTTAAAAGTTAATTGGGTTGAGTTAACCCCAAGTTAGAGGTATGGTCCGGTCAAGGTGGGCCCAGATGGCTTGGTAGGGCCTAGAATGGCCTCGTACCTGGTTTGGGCACTGTGCAGGCATAGGGATGGTGTGAACTATTATAAACTTATCACCATACCATGATGTGTAACTTGTGTTTGTTTGTGATAATAGATATCTTGAGCATTGTTTATAAGCTGAAATTTCCCGGAATACACAGTAGTATATATATAGCAAGTTAAGTCCTTAGTTCCACAAGGACTCTAGATTTAAATCTGCTAGACTTGTAATACGAAAGCGAATCCATAGTCTCACTCAGAAGACAACTCCTTACTGAAACCTAATAGCACAAAGCAAGACAAAGGACATACCAATCCCTTGTCTACCAACACCCAGGCTAGACTCTAGCCTGAGTAACATAACAACTCATAAGTCTAACTTAGAAAACACAATTTTATTGGGATCCTATGCTTCCTGAACCGGTCTTCAATAATTTATAATAAATAGCACGCACACAACCCCTAGCATATAGTAACACCCAATAGCACAGTACACATAGCATACATACAATAGGAATTCCTAGATAACTTAGCAAAGTTAGGAGTCAAATCGGTTGAAGTAGCAACCGGTATCAACCAACACATGAGCTAAGAAGTCATTTACCAACAAGGTGCCTTAATTTGGATACATAACTACGTGTGTCAAATCATGTGCACAAACATAAGCATATAGTAGTACATCAACAACCATCATAGAGATTTCATACTTAAAATAATAATATTAAATCATAGCAACCTTGGTTATTGCGCCTCATGACGAAAGTCTTGAGAGCAAACAATGAACCATAAGTTTAACTTGAAAAAAATATTGACTTATAATGAATGCCAAGCCTAAGCCTAAAAAGAGACCTAATATCTTAGTCTCGATGTTGCTTTTCTAACTCAGACCAATCTCTTATCCTTGAACCCAATGTCTAGTCCAAAGGACTCTAATGCCTTCGCTTTAATATCAACTCTGGTATTAGACCCGGAGTGACATAACATAACTCCTACTTAGAGGACAACTTAGCCCAAGGGAACCTAATTCCTTGAGCTCTGATACCACCTCTGTAATGACCCCAAAATCCTACAAGGCTAAACTAGGACTTTGGAATCATCACATTACTTAAACCTACTTAAAATCCATGCATACAAGGCATACTACACGAGTCTCCAAAAATGAGGATAGTAAAATTTCGATCATAAAAAGCCAAACCATCCTATACAATGATAATCCACATATCATAACCCCTCATAAACGAAGTAGTCTAACACCATCAACACGGTAAAATAACTAAGCAACATCAACTAGAAGTCAAAAAGTCTGATATAAACATCTCTTCCAAAAAGAAATATTAAACTAATCAATAGGGATAACTATCAATATCCCTAGCCTCCTCCTCAGGAAGCTCACCTTCTTCTCCCTCTTCGGCATACACCTCCTCAGTCCATGGCTCTTCTCCTAAACTGAAAATAATAACAGGTCAACTGAGTGTGGAATACTCAGTGGATAAACAAACTAACCACAACATAAAATAACATGAGCAATGATAATATCATAACTTAGTTTATCTATGCTTAATCTTAATAGATTCACATAACATAGGCATAATCAGAGTGCAATACATATAACATGTCATAACATCATCTTAACTCGTGTACTAGTGTAACCCTTATTCATGAGCTTGAACTTAACATATGCATAGACTCTTACATGCATGATTCATGGTATGTTTGTCCCGTCAATGCATAATTCATAATGTTTTGTCCCGGAAACGCATCATTCATAGTGTTCGACAACGCGTAGAGTGGATGTTCATAATGGGGGATCATTCTTTCATAGCATAACATGAGTGCGACAACGCGTAGGGTAGATGTTTGTAGTGGGAGATCATTCTTTCTAAGCCTAATTCGTAACATGTTCATGTCCAATGCATGAATGCTTGTGAGACAAGTGAACTCATGAGACTTACATACTTATCATGCAAGTGTACGTGTGCTTGAGTGTCATGATTGGAATTCAAATAAATCATCACATAGATTCTAATCTTCCGTTAGAAAACTCCGCTAGGTTACATCTCCCTAGTCAGATATTTTTCAATGTGGAGGATTTTCCTCTAAGGTTTGGCCTACCCGAATACCGATCACCATACAAGTAAATAGGGCATAATTTATCATAACGACAACAATATCCATTTAACTTAATTTATTAATAATCAATATCATCATACTAGCATCCCTCCTTCTTAAGCATTTCAACAAACACCTTGAGTGCGTTAATTATGGATACTTTGCCCTTTAACATTTTTAACATTCCATCATACAATAATCCATCCCCACAACCCAAACATGATCCACATCCATACAATCATCCCATCCTCCATAGTATTTCCCTTCCTCCATTCAATCCATCCATAGTATAAACCTATTTCCATCTCTAACAAGCTTAATCTATACATATTTAGGGAAAAACATACACAATCTCCATGTCTAACATTTATATCATACTAATACTCACAAAAATCAATAATAGAGTTGAGTTAGGGAGTTTATCGACCTTAGGGATCCTTCCCTTGGATCTAAATCGCTCCCAAGAAGCTTCGAGGAAGATCTCCAAGCTCTCCTTGCAATCTCCTACCAATCTGCTTCTTCTCCGAGCAATTTCTCCCTCAAAACCCTAGGTTTCCTCTTCTCCCTTGCCAAATTAGGTTAGAAATGGTTTAAAACCCTAAAAATCTCAAAATAGAACCCCTATTTATAGCCCCAAGGGTTAAAAACCCAAAAAAGCGCACTTTTTAACAAAATCTGGGCGCGTGTGTGATCTATTGCACTTAGACCCGAAAGCCAATAAAAAAAAAACTCACCTGGATGCGATCGATTGCAGAAATTTCCGATAGATCACACTATTTTGCGATCGATCGCACCTTATTTGTGATAGATCGCAGCTCACCTCTGATTTTGACTTATTTTACCCTGTTTTGGTATTTTGACCATAACGTTTGACTCGCTTATCGGAGTTTGACAATTTAACTTGCATTAGACTCGTCTTTAAAAGGGGAACAACTCTGATGTTTCACAAAAATCCTAATTTCGAGTTTTTAAAGGTCTAAATAAACTCCAAAGCTGACTAGTCTGTAATTTCAGCAGACAAAACAATGCAAAACCTACTTTTGACTTAGCTTAGACTAAAAATCTGAAAAAACATTAAACAACAACCTCGAAGAGGGTTCCAATACCTTTCTAATGGTTCAAGAATTACTCAATTCCGATAAACAGTGACAAAACTAGATCTTCCTAAATTTCAGGGTGTGTTATGGCATCCCTCACTGACCCTCGGGTTATTTTCATAGTCCATCTACCTAGATTCCAACTCCTACTTTCATCTCATGATTCCACCCCCATATGTTTTAACCCACCTAGGTGATCATCAAACACACACTAACATGCATGAGAGGCCCCGACTTCTTTATGCCTTGCGCACTAGCACTAACCACATGGCTCCTGGAGTTCTACTCTATGATCTTAGATATTGAGAGTACTCGAATCCTCTTAGTTTAGACTCAACATACACATACATCAAACCATCATTTCATGAAGAAACACCCAAGACTATACATAGAGGCCTTGACCTCTATAAGCACTATTCACTTAACACATAGAGTATGTTTTACACTCTTTGCTTACTTTCTCAAAAGCACCTCACACCCCTTGACTCATACACTAAACTCACAACAAAATCAGGTCATGAGAAAATCCTCAAGATAACAAATTATGCAAGAACGCACACATGAAGACGCATTAAGGACTAAAATACCCCTGATAAACTAGGCAATGACTTGAAAAAGATTCGGGTCTCTACAAGTAGAGATTATTTGTAAATTGTGTTTAGTTGGACTTTAGATTATTAAGTGGAAGGTTAATTGTATGTCTACCTCTTATTAATATAATACCTCATAAGTATTTTTTTTAATAAGAGGTAATACTCTTTACTTCAAAAAGATGTAGACATCCAATTAACCTTCTACATAATAATTTAAAATTCAATTAAGCATAATTTTCAAATAAGCTCTACCTATTTCAATTAGTGTTACCAAACGCCACCTAAGACCCATAGATTAATCTTTCTTTTATATTATAAATTAATTACAAGTCCTTTTTTTGTGACAGGGCATGCTAGTAATAAGTACAATTTGCAAAGGGCAAATTTATTTCGAGTTTTTTTTATCCGTATATCCCTATTTGTATAGGTGGTTCCCTAGTCATAGGACACAAACCAATTTGTGAGCCAAGTTCAATGCACAAACTGTACCTTTTTTCTTTGGTGTTGTCATCATTTACCTATGTTAGTACTACACAGTCAATATGGTCAGAAGTTAGCTTGGCATTGGAGCTCTTGCAACTCATACCTAGGGGGATTGGATCCCCTAACCTCCCTCCACTGAAGGCCACAGCCCTACTACTCATGCAAGAGGCGGGGGGTGTACACAAACTGTACTCATTAGTTACATATCAAAACAAGTCTTATCCTAGAATAAAATCAGTGTTGTATATGATTTGGGTAACACAATGTATCAACACACTGCATATTAAATATCTAGTTTACCTGCTTCTTTCTAATTCGTGGAAACTAGATTCATTAAAAACATAATTTGAATTTCCGAAGTTACAGCCGACTCAGTTGGTTTCAATTTGTACCTTGACTTTGAGGAGAATATCAATGTATTATGATATGACTTGTGATACTTTCCTCTGCAGGGGCCTTGTCCAGTAAATCCCCTAGGGGGCGGTCCCACGAAGCTCTCAAGATGAGGGGTAGTCCCTCTTTGAGACCTGTTATTACTAGGGAAATAAATGTAAGATGAGATGCATTGGATCATGAATGTATCTCATAACAATCACAATATACTATATTTAGTAGATTAAGATTATCTTTTCAAGTTAGGAGTCTTGGATTATCTATTTAAACCTTCTATAAACACCCCGCCTCTTGCGTGAGTGGTTGGGGTGTGGCCTTCCAAGGGGAAGGTCTAGGATTCAATCCTCTGGGTACGAGCAATAAGAGCTCCACTGCCCATGCTAACTTCTGATTGGCTGACTCTACTGATGTAGGTAAATGATATGGACTGCGAAAAAAAAAACCTTCTACATTGTCATTGTAATTCATCCAAGTATTCAATACAATTTGTTTCTTAACATGGTATCAGAGTTATCGATCTTTTGGTGACCCCTTAACTCTCATTTTCTCTTTCTGGTGATTGTGCCGTCACCGCCCGCCAAGTGTGAAACCTTTTTAAAAATAAAAATCATGTCATCCTCTATACCTACCCTCAATTCTCACACTCATGCCTCACAGTCTCCTTTTTTATCTATTGAAACCTCTCAAACGAGAATTTATCTTCAAATCGCTGAATCATATTCATGTGCTTTTGGGAGAAGATCATTACAACCTGATCTATTAGGCCATCGACATCAATAGACTCATAAAAATGAGCGGGATGCGATAGAGATGGACTTCACATAATGATAGAAACTGATTTTATTGAATACTGAGATAGATTAAAATGATCCTATAGAGGGTTTAAATAAATAATCAAAGACTCTTAACAAGGAGAGATAATCCTATTCTACTAAAGATAGTAATCCAAGATTGTGATTGCAATGTGATACACTTATGATCCAATGCTTCTCATCATACATTTATTTCCTAAATAGTTATAACCTAGAGATGACACTTGTCCCTTTTCCATCTATGTTAACGTCAATACTAATGACACACTAACGGCAAGGACATATTTCATTTCCAGAGATAACAATTCTCTTTGAGACAGGCCATAGCATGATAGAATCCCAAGTCTTATTCCATATATTATGTAGCACCCCGGAACTTTTTGTCCAAGTGTTGGAACCTGTGCCAAAGCATTATGCCTTTGTAATCCTCCTATTTCTATGAAATGAGAAAATTTAAAGAACTCTAAGTGTTAAGAAGTAGTATTCCTAAGTCGGATATATCAAAAACCCGAGTTACTGAATCTCATTTGCAGATCAGTCAACTTTAGGGGTACTTTGGTCAATAAATAAGGAAGAAATTAGAAATTCTAAAACTCTAGAAATGTTCCCCTTCAAAAGATGAATCCAACGCAAGTTGAATCATCAAAATCGGACAAACGAGTCAAAAGTTATGGCCGAAATACCAAAGCGGGGAAACGTAGGAGAAAACAACAAAATTTGGAGGCTGCGATCGATCACATACATGCGAAATGGGTCCCAAACTCTCTGGGCCATATGCGATAGATGGATCCTCATGTGCGATAGATCGCAGGGATCTACGATCGATCGCAAGAATGTGTGATCGATCGCATGCAGGAAAAATCAGACCAAAAAGTGTTCGGGTTCATGTGCGATAGATCGCATCAATGTACGATCAATCACAGACTAGTGTACAATCGATCGCATGCGGTAACTGATGCCGGATTTGAGGGTTTTAAACCCTTTTCTTGTTAGGGATCCTCATTTGGGGCTTTTTCTAACCTAGAGGAGAGAAAGAGGGAAGAGAAAGGAGAAGAGGATTTTGGAGAAATCCTCCAAAGGAGCTTTGATTTGGTGATCAAGGGAGGTTCAAGCTTGGAGATTTGCAAGCAAGGGTCTTCCCCAAAGAATCTAGAGTTCCTCAAACCCAAGAGGGGTTCTTCTTCAAGGTTGGAACTCCACATCAAGGGTTTTCTTCGCTCTATTGAGGTCGGTACCCTATACTACCCTTCTAGTTCACCTCCTATTTTTGTTTTCCTTCATTTTATGATGTTCCCCTAATTTCTAAGCAAGATGAAGAGATGGGATGAATGGATGGATGTGTGGATGTGTGTGGGCAATTGGATGCCGTGTGTATGTGTTGTGATGAACGAAATGGGGAGGGCATTGTACTAATAACGAACACACGTGTATGTTGTGAACATTAACCCATCTAGAAATCCAAGATTTAGGTATTAACCATAATGCACATACTATATGTTTGATGAAATGTCAAAGTGGAGAAAATGATAATTTTGAGTTAAGAAAAGCATGATTTAAAGCATACGGAAATTTCTAGGGTTTATGATAGTGTGTTACTCGCTTTCTAGAATCGTATGATTGTAGATTTATTCGCTTTCTAGGATTGTATACTTGTAGATTTAATTGCATTGACATTAAATGTTGCCTTGAATGATTTTGAGCCTATTATGTTTTTAATTTTCATGAGTTAAGCGTACACGATTTCACGAGCACGGCATGCATGACATGGTTTATCAGGTTTTTCCAGTATCAGGGGTAGGACATATCCTAAGATATGTTTTGCTTAGGGGTAGGGCATATCCTAAGATATGCTTTGCTCCGATATCACAAGTCTATGCATAGGGGATACTAGTTGCGACAGTCTATGAACGATAGCTAGGCATACCCAGTCCATGCATAGGGGATACTAGTTGCGACGGTCTATGAACGACAGCTAGGCATACCCAGTCCATGCATATTGGATACTAGTTACGACGGCCTATGAACGGTACCTAGGCATACCCAGTCCATGCATAGGGGATACTAGTTGCGACGGCCTATGAACGGTAGCTAGGCATACCCTGTCCAGCATAGGGGATACTAGTTGCGACGGTCTATGAACGGCAGCTAGGCATACCCAGTCCAGCATAAGTCAAGCAAGGACATAAGATGACACGCATGATTAGACGCGCATGGCAGACAAGCAAGATAGACACGATGAGTTTTCACGCATGAATTGAGTATTTCAAGTCAAGTACAGTACACGATGATTTCAAGAGTTTTCCGACTTCAATATGATTCAAGCATGAACTATAAACTGTTTGTTTTCCTGTTAATCATATGAACTGCTTCCTGCTTTATTCCATTTCTATATTGCTATGACTGTTGGTTAGTATTTGGTACACGCTGAGTATTTCATGCTCAACCGTACGTTTATATTGGCAGGTAATGAAGGAGCTACTGCTCCATTCGACATCTGTACCCCTGGCCCTTGGGTAGAAGAGGAGTACGTTGAGGAACCTGTGGAGGAACCTCCGGTAGAGGGCTACTATTAGGTGGTGGTAGATTCTGAGTGAGTGAGCTGTGGGTGAGTTTGAGAGAGTATATTCATGTATTTTGGCAGGCCTATCTGCACTTTCTTTGGTAAATTTTATTTTGTTCAAAATTGGATCATGTATATGTATATATACTGAGAGGTTTGGTTAGTCTTCCGCTGTGTTTTGTAGTTTATGTTTCTGCTATTATGTCCTCTTTGTATATGCTCCAGGTATGTTTGCAGGTTGGTTTGTCAAGCAAGTCATGTAAGTCATGATAAGTTGTCCAAGATTCACTCTAACTCCTAGGGTGGGTTTTGGGGCGCGACATATTAACACTACTTTTGACATGTCGGGGGACCTAGTTCGGCAGCCACCCTAGTGAAAACTGTCAAAGAAAGGTCTTTTTCTCTATTTATCTTGGTAAAATTGAGGTTAGTATAATGTAGAGTAGATGAAAAACATATGGCGGATATTTTTTTTTTTGGTAGAAAGATAACTTCATAAAACAATTAATCATCAGAAGCAAGGTGGTCCCGAGCATTTTAAGTGGATACGTGGTTAATTAACCGTAGAAAATTAACCATAAAAGGTGTGCACACGGGTATGTGACGAACGTTTGTCATGGATACTTAGGACTAGAGGTCTCTTTGCCAGTTGCTACTGGAGAAGATCCCATATATTTATTTTATAGCTATATAATTTTGGGTTATGTGTAAATCCAGAATATGGAGAACCCTTAAATCCAAATTTTGAGCCAAAATAGAAATTGGTAATCAATTAAAAAAAAATGAAATCCCTTTAATTTTATCTAGTTATTCATATAGTTAGATTTATCAAAACTCTAACAAAAAGCTATAGTTATTTATCAAAACTCCGAAAAAAAAAGCTATAGTTATTTCTATATTATCAATATTGATCACTATGAGAGATTTAATTGTAAAAGTTCCACTCCCCATTAATACAAACCACTACGTTATGATTGCTACTATCAATAGCTAAATGATATCATCAGCAAAAAAGAAGAGATTAAAGAAGATGATCTGATTGTAGCTACCCAACTACAAACTTGGGATAGTGAGTGTCTTGACCTCCTGGTCAAAGATCATTGAAGAGATACAATCATAGAAACATTTTCTGGCAGCCATAACATGGTGAGTGCCCTGACCACCCCCATAATGTAATATTACCGTTATGTTTGATAGTTGGATTCAGAGAAAGGTTTAGTTGGCACAACCATCATCATTGTCACTCCATGGACGATTCCAAGAACCAGAGAATGGAACATTCTTGATGCAAAGTAGGTATATATATATAATGATCCTTGGGATTAAGAAACCATTGGGAAAATTCCTTTAATATATAGAATTTTGTCACATACGTAACATAGGTGGTACCCATCACCAGATACATAGAACTATTGATAAATACTACATGAACTTAATAACTGAACTCTCTTCTCATACGACGAGGTGATCGACGAGCAATGAAGCAATGTTTTCTTTTGTTCGTCCATGACTTAGTAAATCCATCTTCATATATGTAGGGGAGCTCTAGCAATCGTGCAAGGTTAACGATTGACATAAGAAGAAATGGTACAGATGTTGGTGCTAAGCACTCATTATTTATGTCCTTCCATGCCATTTCACCATTTTTTGAAGCTTTTCGCGTGCCTCCTCCTCTGAGATTTCGTACTCCTTCATGTAGCATTGGACACTCGAAGCAACATGCTCTCTCTTTTGCTCAATTCAAATGTTAGAAATATAGAGTATATTTTAAGATCGTAGTATAAATTAATAAAATAGAGAGGGGGAGTGCTAGAGTCACTGGCCCCACAGGCACTCGCCCCCCAAAGGGCAACAAATGACACAAGTGAAGCTAGCAAAGTCCAATAAAAAGGGACAAGGAGATTTGAGTTATAGTTGCTCTATAATTTTGTGTCAATGACTCCATATGAGTGTTTGTAGTCCTCCCAAGGAGGTCTATAAGATATTGTCATATTAAGGAGATCTATAAAATATAGTCATCTTAAGGAGATCTATAAAGTGTAGGCAGTCAATAATCTAACCATCTATAGTCCCTCGTTTTTATAGTGGTAGAATGTGTGTAGACTCAGGTTCAGTATCCTTGGATTGAGTGTGGTGGTTGATATGCCCACTTACTAACTATAATAGATACTAATTAACCAAACTAATTGGTGTTGCAGCCTTCGTGTGACTTGTACCAAAAAAAATGATCGAACTATCAGGTATTGTTATTTCATTTGGAGAACTAGAAACTAAAAGATGTAGCTAGGATGGAATCGAACAGGAAGAGTTGAAAAAGAATCGGTGGTTGGATGAGTACCCCCAAAGATGATCCGAATAGGGAGTATATTGCGTTGTTTGAGGGAGAGTAAGAAGAGAAATGTGGTCATTTGTAACGTGTGTGAGAGGGAGGGCAATGAGAGAGGTCTATCTTGCATTGGAAATGTCTGTTAAGGGAAGTTTATGAAAAGGTAAGAGGTCTAATGCATTGCTCTGGAAACGTCCGAGAGAGGATCATTGTACAAAAGTTTATGTGGCTTCACATAATAAAAGAAGTCTTATGGGTGATCTAAACAGACGCAAACGTGGCGTCTATAGGAACCTCTAATTGTGTTATGTAGTAGTAGCTAGTATAGATAGATATAGATAGATATGCCATGTAGTAGTATAGATAGAAATCCTACTACATAACTGTGTTATGTAGTAGTAGTAGTATAGATAAATATAGATAGTGTGGGCATCCAAGATCTGTGTGCCCACAAATCGAACTCCACTTGGATCTAGATTAGGTATTTTTTAATTTCCAAATTAGGAAAAATTCTGAGTTACTACTTTCTCTTGTTACCTGTCCACTTGATGTCGTTCATGAGTCGATTAATCAAACACGATGATCTACTAAGCTTAGGTAAAGACGTCACCCAGTCAAAGGATTCCTTAATTGCAATTTTCCCCATGCCTATGCATGAGATCACGTTGAACAAATTGTAGACACTACTAATCAGTGAAATTTGCAAGTATTCTTTGAGCTTCAGCACATATCCAGTGTTAAAATATTGGGCTTCAGCAAAGTAGGCTCAATCCAAAGCTTTCATCTGTATGAAAGAAAATTGGATAAACATGTTATTACTAAGAGAAGTTGTAGTCATCTTAAATTGACTATAAACTAAAGTAGCTATAGGACTAGAGTTGTGTCATACTTCTTGTTTTGAGTAGTGGAAATGATTGAAATTTTCTTCACTAAACATCTCCTCTTCAATTTCCTTGAAAACACACTTTCATACATTCAGGTAGTTGATCCACTATTCCTTGGTCATACCTGAAATTAAAATTAAGTACCTGAATCACATCTGTAGAAGAACTTGAATCTTTGTTCGAACAAATGTAGATAGATTCAATAAGTTTACGCTTGGATTGCATCAGTAAATAGTTGGAGTTCCTATGCAGTCCCATAAACATTGTAGATATCATTGATTACTATTACCATCGCTGGTATTTTGACTATTATTATTCTACCCAGTGTGTTTTGTGGATTAAAATACACCCTAATACCTCAAAAGTAACACTCCAACAATTGATCTCGAGCAAATGGAAGCTTTTGTGGCGATGTCATTATAATCCTGTGGTCTTAACAGTCAAAATCTGAGAGCAACAGCATAGAGATTATCATTATCATTTGTCTAGGCATCATATATCCATTGTGACTAATTACCATGTCCGCTGGAGAAGAACCTAGAAGTGATCACCCAAAAACTAAGATGAAAATCAGCCGAGCTGCAAATGATCTCCCATTTATAATCGTTAAAGCAATGCTCTACATCCACTCTCTCTCCTATTTTTATATATGAAAACTAAATAGTATGACAATATTTTTTTGGGTCCATCACTTTTATTTTGATTTTTTGTTTAAAATTAGGAAAGACCACCGAGAGAGTGGACAATTGTAAAGTGGACGTAGCATTACTCTAATTATATCAGTGATAATATTACTACTCCCAACGAAAGTAATCTCCCAAGATACGTCATTCCATAATGAATGACATATTATCTATCCACGTCCGAAGAATATGGTATAGCCGCGAACAGTTAAAGATTTGGGCAATATTAGCATCACTTTCTTTCAAACTCACTTTCCTTATGAAAAAGACACGTGTTTTCTACTAATACTCTCTCCCATAAAAAATAGAGTGAGTCTTAAAAGAAAGTGATGCAGCATTATCCAAAGAAATTGATAGTAGTGTCTGACCAAGACTTCTGCTACCATGATAAAAAGGTGGTTACGGGATAATCTATACAATTGACCCATATGGTTTATAAGAGGTGCAAGACATATGAAAACATAACCAAAATCAATCTAATCTAACCTCATCAAATCACAATTTCATCTAAGCAAATCTTACCTATCTAATCTACCTTCCTATATCTCATCACTTTATTTTTACTATCATGCTTTATTCTATCTACAGCTTTAAGCCAGTCTAAGCTATTATTTAAATTATTTTATGATATATATTGTATTTTACATTTTAATAGTATCATTCATATTCTAAAAAATAAATAAATAAATAATTATATATAGTCTAATGTCCACTAGATGTCTTATTAATAATCTATATATTATTGGGATTTGACTTGTTTTTATTTTAGTTTTGTGAATCTCGCTCGAGTAAGATTGTGTTCACTCAATCGAGTGTGTAATTATAGTAGCTGTTTGTTATGACTGAGCAATTCAGTGCATAACCTGTAGCAAACTCAGTCGAGCGATTTTGGGTTGGCTTGAGTGAGAACTGGCAAATTGGTTCTATCCTTTCGGGAAACTCCTATTTTGAGTAGCACTTTGTTTCCAAGTAAGTTTCTATAGTCTATATAAGTGTAAATTTGGTTTATGGTTTGTTTAGTGAAAACAAATAAGATTTGTGTAAGTTTTGATGAATCTTTTGGGTTATTTTCTTAGTTGCTCAACTTTTATAATCTTCTCTATTATAGTGAAGATATTTCAGATCAATTTCGATTGTGGATGTAGCCATTGGTTGGTGAACCACGTATATCTTGTCTTTTATTGGTGTTCTATCTTTTCTATATTTTTCTATTGTCTTTCTAATTATTAATTTACATTGCTGTTGATCACATTATTGCGTTTCCGCACAACAATTGGTATTAGAGCTTTTGGTTTGAGTTTAGGATCTCAGCAAAGGTATTGGATTTGATATTTCACTACAACAAATCTACCTATCCGCGATAGACGATTTTTGTCTCTAAAAGTCCATTATCCATCACTAATGGCATTAGCGATGGAATTACTGATGCAACCATAGGTAATGGAATTTAGTGACAATAATCCTTTTCCGTCGCTAATTAGTGATGAATTATTTCCATTACTAATGGGTTGATTTTAATCTCTTAAAAAGGAGAATTAGTGATGGAAATTCGAATTCCCAACGGAAATATTTCCATTGCTAAAAGTTCATTAACTTTTGGCGATAGAAATATTTCCGTCGCTAATATTGAGTTTTTTAATAAAAAATTGTAAGAACACGCAATGCTTATGGACCAGTTACCTCCTTTGTATAACCATCCTGTTTGTATTGTGTTTGATTCAATTAACAAATACATCTTCTATTGAAGGTACAACTGTATATAGCTCTGCTTATTGTATCGGGGCAATCCATCATAGAATGATTGGACTAGTTGTCATTTAGGAATTTAGTGGTGAGGACATTTACGAAGAAAATCTTTGAATCTCTCCCGAGTCTCATAAAATAGCTCACTATCAATTTGAGAAAAACTCACGATGGCTCACCTGATTGATTAGTTTTTCCAATTAGAATGAATTTTTTAAGGAACTCTTGTTGCAATTGAGTCCATGAGTTAATAATATTGGCATCTAAAGAGTTAAGTTAATGCTTGACTTTATCTTTCAGGGAAAATGGGAAGAGGCGCAACCTGAGGGAATCATCTAAAAAATTCTACAACCTGAAGGTTGTGCAAATTTCATTGAATTTGTCCAGATACGTATAAGGGTCTTCATTATTAAGTTCATGATAAAACGACAACATTTGAATTGTGCTGAACTTAATTTCATAGTGGACTCCTATAATGTCTGGTAGCCGGATGCAGGAGGGTGATGAGTATGTGGAAGATATAAAGTATTCATTCAAGGACTTATTTGGGTCTTAGTCTTCTACCATTACCGAGAAAGAAGTAGTTTTTAGGTTGGAATAAAATCGGGCCGAAGCCTTGAGAAACCTAGCGATATGCTCTAGGAGGAAACACTGTTAATTTGAATTTAGAAACTCTCAGAAAGGGCTAAAATTAGATTTTTCGCACAACTCAAAACGGAGAATTCAACGTCGCTTGATCGATCGGACAGCTTTGGGTCGATCGATTGCGCATTGGGTCTGATCGATCGGACCCTCCTAACCAATCGATAGGCTGGCGGCAATTTTGGCTTTTTTGGTCTTTTTTCCTTCTCCTTGGCTCAAATTTTTTGCTCGGTTGAGATTCATATGAGCCTCTAAAGCTTGTAATTCCATCAATTTAGTCTTCTTTTCCTCGCGTAAACCTTAAACAATAAACACTCTCAAGTGAAGTAATGTAATGGATAAAGGGGCTCAATAGGATTAACAAATGCAGTTTAAGGTGCATAAATGTGTAACAATTGGCATCAATCAAACTCAAAACTTTGATTGAATTTAGCTCATTTCAAAACTGCCATTGAATTTCAACTAATTTCACAACTTCACTTTACTTGAATTTAGTCACTTCCAAAACTACCCTTTACACATTAATTTAAAATGTTGAATGAATTTTAGTTAATTTTAAAGTCGCCCTCCACTCATATATGTTCAAACGTTGATTGGATTTTAGCTAATCCAAAACTACCATTTACACATGTTGAATGAATTTTAATTAATTTCAAAATTACCCTTTACTCATATAAGTTTGAACGTTGATTGGATTTTAGTTAATTCCAAAATTACCCTTTACACATATGAGTTCGAAACGTTGAATTAATTTTAGTTAATCACAAAACTACCATTTACTCATATATAAAGATAGTGATACTTTAGAAAGGTTGATTAAATTTTAGCTTTTCCAAAACTATCCATTTGCTAATATATAAAGAGAATGTTACTTAAAAAAGTTAATTGCATTTTAGCTTAATTTCAAAATTGCCCTTTATTAATTTTAACTTCTAATTACATAGAGGACTTTTTCACCAAACAATATAGTCGACTTAAAGAGTTGATTGAAATTTAATTTAATTCTTAAATTGTCCTTTATTAATATATAAAGCAATGTTTTCATAACCGAACCGACTATCTCACTGACTGGGTGATAGGTTCTTGATTTGACTTGTACATTTGGATAATGTGTTGTTATTAATAAAAAAAACATATATTTTATTTTCTTAGCTATAATGTCCCCAAAAAAAGTTGATTCTCAAAATACCTTTAAGTTAGGTTTCTATACCCAAAATACCCTCAAATTTGTTCCTATAGTCAGAATGTCCTGAATATTTTTTATTTTCCAAAATGCCTAAAGTCAAATTTTTTAACCCAAAATATTCCTCAAGTTTGCCTATATTTTATTTTATTTGTATTTCTAAAATGTTCCACAAATTTATATACCCAAAATACCCTAAATGTTTTCTATACCAAAAATGCCCCTAAAGCTTTTTGATTCTCAAAATGTTCCTACGTCATGTTTCAATACCCAATGTGTCCCTCACATATTTTTTTACCCAAAATGTCTCAAGTTTCTATACCCAAAATTTTCTTTAAATTTTTTTTCAAGCCCACTAATATAAAGATTGGGCATTGCCTAATCAAAATTACTGTAAGGGCTATGCACATGTAGATGAGGCATTCGTTTATGCAGTCACATATAAGAGTCAGATAAGGCAATTGGGAGACCGAAATCGTTGCAACTACCAGCTTAAAGTGGCTAATGGCCATATGGATGGCCCTGGTACACCAAGGGGGAATAGGAGGAAGATGGAGAATTACAATAAAAGAGAGAGGCCCTCCAAGTATGAGATGTGTTACAAAATGACGCACACATCATGGTAGTGATGATTTAACTAGACCTTATGACTCGGTTCTGGCAGTCTCGTCGCTAGCACTAACTGGCAAGGGGGGAGCCAGGATTCTCTTGCGGGGGCTAACAATAGGGGTTCGGGGGTATCAAATCTTGTCATTTACTGACTATCACGTCTATTTATGTCTGTTTTTAAAGAAAATATTTTTTCTCAAAAGTTTAAAGGGGCTAAAGCCGCTGGTACCCCAGACCCGCCTCTCTCACAGGCTCCACTACACCCCTATTAGTAATATAAGTAAAAAAATACAAAAATTCAGGGGAGTCCATGTGGCTCCGGCCCTTCCAACAGGAGAGGATCCCAACTCTTATATAAAATAAAGGGATCACATTCCACCTTTGACATCAGCCCCACCTATTAGTTGGCCGGTGATAGAATCTTGTCACTGACTCACTGCAAAGCACCCTCAACGGTCCGCTCTACCTCTAGCAGGATTACCTCTGGCAGATGCCCGAGATCCACACTCGGACACCACTCTAAGTGATAACATGCCAAATGTCATCTTTGACATCCACAATCGTGGTTAAGATTCACTCATACCTAGGGTTAAATAAGTCGACCTTAGTTTTTAGAAAAAATAATTAAAAAAAATTAACCTTGGTTATTATTTCACTCATTTATGGTTAATTTTTTAAAGATATTTTCTAAAAACTAAGGTTATATTATTCAACCCTACGGGTGGGTGAATCTTAACTATAGTTAATAAGTGTCAATGAGCACACGTGACGAGTTGAGAAGGTATGCACAACATGCGAGATGCATGCTATCACCGTCTTAGTGGAACACCATTCCACGTCAATTGAAGAGTGGTGCCCACAAGGGCGCAGCTAGGAATTTTTTTATGGGGCACATTTGGTTTAAGGGAGGGGGGAGCCCCCAAATGTTTTTTTGATGACTAAGTTTGTGGGTCATTTCATCCATACATTTTGTACATATCATACACATATTGTTTCTCTTTGTTTACTGGAGTAGTTGTCCCCTCGCCATATGGCTATGCCCTATTAAATAGTTTACTATAATTTTTCTTTTTAAGTTCAAAGAGCAGTTGTTCACTTGTCCAATGACTATGCCCTATCAAATAGTTAAACAAAACAATTAAAAGATATTTTTCTTTTGAAAATTCAATGGGATAGCTACCCCATGACTAATCAATCCTCTATGGTTAACCCCTTTAAATTTTAGAGTTAATTTTTTTCCTCTAAAAACCAAGGTTAGGTGGTTGAACCCTAAGGGTTAGTGAATCTTAATCACAATCAAAAAGGGACATGTGTTGCTAGTCTTGTAGCCTAGGAGTGTGTGTGATGTGTGTGTGGTGGTGTATAGAGTGTGTGTTCACTACAAAATTCAAGCTTTTTAGCGGTGATTCAAAACCGCCGTTAATAACTATAATGGCGGTTTAACAAACAGTCGGTATATAGCTTATCAGGGAAGCCTTTTACCACAGTCCTAATGGTGGTTCATTAAACTGCCGTTGTTGATATATTTTTTAACGGTGGTTTTGTAGGCCCTTTAACTGCAGTTTAATAAAGGCAATTCTGACAATCCAAGTATGACTTTAACGACGGTTTGTAACCACCTCTATATATGTTTTAAGTTACGGTGGTTAAAACCATCGTTGTTACTTAACAAATACTTATATTATTTATACCTATCGCGACGGTTATAAATCGCCTGCTACATATTACGTATATAGTGGTAGTTAAAAACCGCCTCTATTACTTATTAAATTATTATTACCTATAGTGGCGATTCAAAACCGCCGTTGATGTTCATGAATTTTAAAAATATATATTATTTTTACTACAATTTTTTTTACCTGTATTATTTGTACCTGTGAGTAATATAAAATGCATTAAAACAAGATAAATCCATAAAAATCATAATATAAGTCTAAGATGTAATAATAATAATATATACATGCTCATAAAATGGCTCGGAAAGTAAAAAACTAGCAGCTCCCTCCTACTGGCTCCCTCCTGCTACGTCGAAACCCGACAGATGTGTGCTGTCGATTCCCTCCTACAAAAACAAGAAAATACAATTTATTATTATAATATTGAAATGATAAAATTCAAGGATTTCATCACTAATATGCTAATAAACAAATTCATCTAAGATTTTTCATACTTATAGAGTTTAACACATAAAAGTCTAGGCATTTCATCACACACACAAACTGATTCCAGATTTTTCGTACTTATAGAGCTTAAACACATAAAGGTGTAAAGATTTCATCACTAAGGAGTTTGAATTCAATACTTTTGAAGTATACTTAGGCCTCAACCTACAACCGTGCAACAAATCCTAACTGGGGCCCAGTTTTCGATGCAGTTTCTTCTAACACGTGTATGTCAACATTCCCTAAGTGTTGGAATTGATTTCGAGGGAATCCGAAGTTGTTTGCCCGACGTGGGCACCGAGTAGGCCAAATTCAATACTTATGAAGTATACTTAGGCCTAAACCTGCAACCGTGCACCAAATGCTAACTGGGGTCTGATTTTTGATGCGGTTTCTTCTAACACGTGTATTTCGACATAACCTAAGCGTGAGAATTGGTTTCGAGGGAATCCGAGGTCATTTGTCTGATGTGGACACCGAGTAGGTCGAATTCAATACTTTTGAAGTATACCTAGGCCTAAACTTATAACTGCGCATCAAATGCTAATCGAGCCCCGATTTTCGATGCGGTTTCTTCTAACGCGTGTATTTCGACATTACCTAAGTGTGAGAATTGGTTTTGAGGGAATCCGAGTTTGTTTGCCCAATTTGGGCATTGAGTAGGCCGAATTCTATTTCCTTGTATGTTTTTCTTTCGATATTAAGACCCCTTCAAGCTAAACACTTTAGGTTTCATTGTCTCTATCTAAGGACTATTTGAATTGTCCATCCTTTACGGTATAAATTAAAATATACTTACGTGGCGTTTGGTAACACTAATCTAAATAGGTAGAGCTTATTTAGACTTTAGATTGTACAAAGTTAAAAGGTTAATTAGATGTCTAGATCTTTTTGAAGTAGAGGTTTTACCTCTAAAGCAAAAAGTATCTCATGTATCCTTATTACTTTTGAGGTAAAACCTCTACTTCAAAAAGATCTAGACATCCAATTAACCTTCAACTTAACAATCTAAACTATTTAGATAAGTGTTACCAAACACCACCTACATGAAAATTAAGACATAAGCATATACCATTGAACTACCCACCACCACTACCATAAGCATAGACATAATCATATACTAAACTACCCGCCCCCACTACTATCACCACACCACTACCATCACCACCCTTTACTACTACTACCCACTACCACCACTACTACAACACTACCCAACCACCACCACTACTACAACACTACCCACCCACCATACACCACCACCACTACCCACCAACCACCATTACCATCATCACTACCTACCCACCACCACTTACATCACCACCACATACATCACCACCACCATACACCCCCACCACATACATCACCATCACCGTACACCACCACCACCACCACCACCACCACCATAATATATAATGTAATTAAAATTATAACTAAAATCTTTTAAAATTAACATTTACCTCCTTAGGTGTGTGTGGTGCTGTAGAAGGCTGACCTGCACCTTGTTATGAAAAATTTGAGTAAATAAATGAATATCTAAATATTAAAAACTAATAATTAATACTTGTTATATTATAGAACTGTCTCGATAAAATGTCCTGCATCATATGCTCCATGGTCGCCAGAAGAGATTTAGTTGCCTGCAATCGATCTACGGTGGCCGCCAGCATGACATCTTTCTCTGCCACGTACTCCTCGAGAGCTCTCAACCTCTCGGTAGTCTGAGAATCAGCCGAAGAGGCACCATCATGACTCGAAGATCGTGACCCCCATAACTAGGTGTGGTCGGGCCTAATCCACATCTAGAGATACGTCTAGGATGCTCAGGCCTCATGACCTGAGAGAAGATATCATCTTGGCCCATGGTATATATCTTCAAGCCCTCTGGTGCTTGCGCCATGAGCTCTCACATTTGGCATTGTAAAAAATTGGAAACTGTTAATATGTCAGAGTTAAAAGGCGAAATTCAAAGATATTCAAATAATTAAAGTTACCGACCATCTTCTCTTCTGCCTCAACGTTGACTGACGTGCCATCCTTTTTGTTGTGCGCTGTGAGGAACATCTCTGCACGACCAGGGGGCATCTGAGAGGGGCTCACTGATCACTATGACCGTCACAATAATAAAACATAAACTTAGTCAATACAACATAAATAAATTACAACATAAATTTAAAAAATCAAACCACACCTACCACCTCATGCCTCACTCTAGCGAAGCTCTTCGTGCCAGTTGTATGGTAGAGCTTCTGTTGTTGCCGATTTTTCTTATTTATGGCACTCTGCTTCTAAAAAAATATAAATTATGGTTAGAGAGACATATTTTATTTCTGTTACTTATTAGAATGATGAAAAGAAATCAAATATACTTGACACTCCGCGGTGGTAAGTTGTAGGGAATAAGAACCACAAGCCATGTACTATGAGAAATACTCATTGTCCTAAATGGGTTGAAGCCATCACTCGCCTACCCAAGTCTGACTTTGCGAGCATCTGAAGTGAATGAAGGATACTTTTTATCTGAAATTTTCCAAGCTAGTGAGTCTGTAGGATGCCTTAACCTCTCATCCTTAGTTCGACTCTCATCATGCCATCTCATTTCAAAAGCAGTCCTGGATGACATTAACAACCTTTGTAACCTGGGTCTCAACGGGAAGTGATGCAAAATCTTCACCGAAGTTTTCTTCTTACGTTCCACTTGATCATCCCCTGTCTTCCATCTTGATTCACCATAGATGTCGCATGCTTTCTTGTTTGTAGACTATTTCCAGTAAACATGCAATCATTGGGATATACATCAATTTTACCATAGTTAAGCCCTAAGTCTGACATCACCATTTTTGTCTGAAAGTAAGTATCTAGTAGTCTCCTTGGGGAGTACCTCCCTCAACAACTCAAGGAACATGATGAATGAATTATTGCTCCATCCAATAAGACACTTAATGTGATATAATCTTATGATTAAAGACAACTTCGTGTGATTCTTACATGCTGGATACAAAGTCTGTCCCACATCTCTTATTAATTGAAAAAATTTATTAGTCTCAGGATTGGGATCTCGCCTACTGGTACCCTCATCTTGGTTTGGGATCCCGAACAAATCGTGCACCATATCTTCCATCTCATTCTATCTATCGTGCACATCAAGATTTTGAGACACTTGGGCAACTGGTCAGTGTTGTAATATGTTCTTCCCATGATGAAACCATATTTACTTCAGAAGAAGATTGTCTCTTGGTTTAGATCAAAGAGGCAATCTACATTAGTGGCTTCCTTTTTAGATTCTTGAAGTGGACTCCTAGTTTTAAAGCTGGGATTAAACCTTCTCTCACTACAAAATTCAAGATCTATTGCGGCGGTTGAAAACCGTTGCCATAAATAATAAAACCGTCGTTACACATATATAACGGCAATACCACAAACGCCGTTACAGGTACTGTCACAATGGATGTTACGGTGGTTTGTAATGACAGTTTTTATCTCCGCGGTGATTCAAAGGGTAATTCGGTGATTCGAATTGTCTATGTAGTGATAGTTTTACCGTCGTTATATATTGAATCTGTAACGGCATTATAGAGCCACTATACCAAATCAATTTGCAATTATGATTAAAACTGTCGTTAGAAAGTAAATATGTAACGGCATTTTAAACCGCCATTGATGTACTGTATCTGTAACGGCGCTTTAAAACTGTCACAATCAATGAAAAATTATAAAAAACTAATTTTTTTACCTGTATTAATTGTACCTGTAAGCAATATAAAATAAATTCAAATTATCTACAAAAGTTCTAAACACCGAAATATAATCCATAAATATATAAATTCATATCCATAAAAATCCCATAATAAACCGTCTAAAATGTCCGTCAATATATATATACATGTCTATAAAAATGTATCAATTGTAAAATAAAAAATATGCTAGAGCTGCCTAGCAGGTCCCTCCGACTGATGGGCTTCTGCTGCTCCAAAACCTGACAGATGTGTGCTGTCGACACCCTCTTACAAAAATAATAAAATAAAATTTATTATTAGACTAGAAAAATGATAAAATTTCATTAATAAAAAATTTGAAAGTAAAAAAATAATTGTAAAGATTTCATAGTTATTGAGTTGAACAGAAAGGTTTAGTTCATTAGCCTAAACCCACAAACGTGCACCAAATCCAAACCAGGGGTTGGATTGCGATGTCGGTTCTTCTAACGCATATTTTGACCCAGCTACGTGTGGAAATTCCTTTCATTGAAATCCGAGGCCGTTGTCCGATTTGGGCACCGAGAGGCCCGGAATCCATACTTGGATAGTATGCTTCGGCTTAAACCGAGAAACGCCCACCAAATCCAAACCAGGGGTCGAATTTCAATGCTATTTTTCTAATGTGTGTATTTCGACCCAAGCTACATATGGGAATTCGTTTCGTCGAAATCCGAGGCTGTTTGCTCGATTTGGGCATCGAGAGGCCGAAATCCATACTTGGTTAGTATGCTTTGGCATAAACCTAGAAACGCGCACTAAATCCAAACCGAAGGTCGGATTCCAATGCCGTTTCTTCTAATGCTTGTATTTCGACCCAAGCTACGTGTGGGAATTCATTTCGCTGCAATCCGAGGTCGTTTGCCCGATTTGGGCACCGAGAGGCCGAAATCCATATACTTGGATAGTATGCTTCTGCCTAAACCTACATATGCCCACCAAATCCAAATCGGGGGCTGGATTTTGATGCCGTTTCTTCTAACGTGTGTATTTCGACCCAAGCTAAGAGTGGGAATTCGTTTTGTCGAAATCCGAGGCCATTTGCCCGATTTAGGCACCGAGAGGCTGAAATCCATAATTGGTTAGTATGCTTTAGCCTAAACCTAGAAACGCGCATCAAATCCAAATCAGGGGTCAGATTCCGATGTCGTTTCTTCTAACGCATGTATTTCGACCCAAGCTAAGTGTGGGAATTCGTTTCGTCGAAATCCGAGACCGTTTGCCCGATTTGGGCCCCGAGAGGCTGAAATCCATATACTTGGATAGTATGCTTCTGAAACCATCTAAAGCTCCTAGTGATCCTCCTTCTGTTCAGATCGATGCTATTCCTCCTTTGGTAGATCCTCCTTCACATTATAGAATAGTTGCTCCCTCTCAAAACCCAGAGGCCCCACCCGAACCCCATGCTTCGTGAGATCCAATGATATCCCCTTTTTTGGATGATGACATGACTGTTCTAGATTTCTCTACTCACAAAGAGATGCAAGTTATACCGAGTGAGGATCATATTGTGGCTGACCTTCATGGTGGTGAGAATGAGTTTGAGAGTTTTGTTAATGGTCCTAGCTTGCCTCATCCTCAATCCTTGAGGTGATAATTGTAGAAAAGGCACATAAATTAAAGGTGGGAATAGTTGATGTGGGTACTGAATGCACACCACGTACTCGATCCAGTGATTCAGAGAGACTACAAAATGAGAATTCCAATTGCACATCTTATGCTTGTGTAAATGCCTTTAGGAGCCAAATTTCTGACTCAGGAATTCCTAGTGGGCACGGTAATCAAGAGGTTAGTGTAGAGAAAACCTCTATTTACTTCAATTCTGAGAAGCATGGCATGGTAAATTCTTTTGGATCCAAGGATGCAGATAAAGATCCCCATTTGAGGGACCTCTCTATTACTAACAATTTTGTAGATTCTTTGGGAAGAGAGGTTGTGTTATTTGAGAATTCTGCGGATGGAACCTTGAAATATCCCCCGATGGTATTAGAAGTTGAAAATGCCTCAAGGTATTTAGTACATGAAGATCCCCCAAACACACTAGGTGTTTGTGAAAATGCCCAAGTGAGGTCTGATGTCAGCGTTAGATCTGGTTTAGACCAAGATATGAACTCAGTTCTTCCACCTTCAGAAACTGATCATGGTGACGATTGTGATGAGAGTTTAACCCCCCATCTCCATATCATAATTATTTTGAGGATCCTTCTCTTTTAGCCGAAGTGGAGGACACTTTAGATTTTGAAGGAGAGATGATCATGGATCCTTTCCTGGCTGAACAACAAAACTTGCTCAATGCCCCACTAACAACAAAACCTAGATGGATATTCAAACAAAAGGAGTTTACCCAACCTAAGGAGATCATTCATGGTGAGTCAAACTGTCTCTCTAAATCCAGACCGACCAAAGATTTAGAGGTGACAAATGGGACATAAGCATGTGTAGCTGCCTCTAGGAGTCAATTTTTTGAAGGTCGAGGGGAAGTTGAGCTTCCTAATGGGCTTAGTAGTCAAGAGCAAGTTTGTGACGATATTCTTGTTGAAGAATTTGAAGAAGAAGACGATTTTCAACTAGTGACTTCAAGAAGAAATAAGAAGAAGAAGAAGAATACATCAAAAATTGATTCTTCTCAAGGAAGACCAAAGAGGGAGGTTAAGAGATCAACTCGATTTAAGGAGTAGTTTTATTTTTTGATAATGTAAGAACAGTTCTTAGTAAAGTCCTATGTATTAGTGTTCTTGTGTTTTTGTAGGGGTAAGGTTTTATGTCTCTCCATTGCTTTTTCTAAATAATCAAGTAGGGGTCTGCCAAACCCCCCACTCTAACCAAGTGGATTAAAAAAAAAAAAGGTGGCGTTCGGTAACACTAATCTAAATAGGGAGAGCTTATTTCAAAATTGTGCTTAGTTGGACTTTAGATTGTCAAGTTGAAGGTTATTTGAGTTCAAATGTTTAAACAAGCCAAGGTTAGCCATTTCTAACTGATGTGGGACAAATTGGGTAGCAACACCAACCATGTTGTTGTAATTAGCTAAGTGAATTTGTATAGGTAAATAAAGAGTTGGACTTTCTTGTAATTTCAACTTTAAGTGAAAGCTATAAGAAGGCCATGACAAACTGTTTCATAGGGGCTGTGGAAATCATGTTCATTCTCCTCAGTGTCTCTCTCTCAACCTCATCTTACAAAACCATCAAACTGTTGTAGCTCTGATAATCAAAACTTTCTATTGATTTTTCACTTTCGTATCGGTCTCTGAATTGTTTACTCACCTGATATCTGAATTGAGTTTTCATCTATGTAGTATATGTCTAGAACAATTATAACCATTCATTCGTAGACTAAAAGTAATAACCTAATTAAGACTAACCCGGAAAAAGTTATTAAAAACTAGAGAACATCACCTAAAACCATATTATATATAATAAAAAAAAACTAGTCCAAACTGATTATCTAAAATCAGATTTTTAACAATCAAGACTAGAATCTCGCCTAAATCATAATCCACTTAAGTTTAAACTAACCTAAATTTAGACTAAATTTAGAGCTCAAAATTAGAATTTAAATAGACTATAAACTAACCTAAAAATAAAACTAGAATCAGGATTTTAAGTAGCTAAATAAACTATCTTTAAAAAAAGACTAAACAAAAAGATGTGTAACTAAAGTAACTTAAAAAAATCGATTAAAGCTACTAAAGAAAAAAAATAGATTTAATCTAACCTATTGAAACTAACAAAAAATAGATTTGATAAGATGATAGATCAAGCTACTCATGAACTCCTCGAGCTCGTGTGTTAAGCTCGAGCTTCTTTATTTAATAAACAAGCCAAGCTCAAGCCTAATTTTTGAGCTCGTTTACTTAATAAACATGCAAGTCTTAGTTGATTGCATGCCTGTTGTAATCCCAGGCATCTAGAAATCACAGGTGCATCTCTTTTGTAATCACAGGGAAGGGATATGCTTAGGGAAAGGATAAGAAGAAGGCTCTTGCCGAGCCTTGGGGAAATCCTCTTGGCACCTGGACGAACCAAACTGAAAATCAATTTGGTTATAAGTAGTAAATGTAAATCAATAGTGGTTTTCTAGGAAATGATAGGACTTGAATGGTGAATTGCTGATTACTGGGGTTGAGAAAAAGTGAAGAAAAGAAACAGAATTGTAATTATCTCTACAAAAAAACAGTGGAGGTATTCTCTCGTAAGAGAAGTGCTTCGTCCACTGCATCCATCCAATTGCCCTCCTATTCCTATCAACAACTTGACTTTTAAGCTCTGTATTTCAAAGGCAGTAACTCTCTCTCTCTCGTTTTAAATAAATCACTATAGGAGAGAGGGATTTACCTACCCAGTGGAAGCTAGCTGAATCAGAAGCTGGAGAGAACACTCTGGGGAACTTGTAGAGAGAGAGAGACAGAGAGAGACATTGAGAGACCTAGAGAGGGAGAGAGAGAGAGAGAACCAGGGAGAGAGGGATCAAGAGACAAACAATGGATACCCAAATTCAAAAACTAAAATAACCAGAGAGAGACAAAAAAAACTAAAAAAAGTTACTGTTTAATACGTGGAGTATGACCACAAGCATGGAGCAGGAAGCTGGAGCAAGCGGCCGGAGCAAGAGCACGGAGCTGGTAGAGATTGCCGGGCAAGCAGGCTAGAGCAGGAAGGAGAGGGGAAAAAAATTCAAAAGCTGAGGAGCACCCACATGAGATCGAATCACAACCAATCACGATTGAACTCGGGGAGAGTTCAATCACACCCACAGGCCAACATGTATCTCTTTTAACCTCTATTAACTATGGTTAAGATTTACTAACCCTTGGGGTTCAACAATATAACCTTAGTATTTAAAAAAACATTACACTCTAGTTAAGGATTTTTAACCATTATGGTAAATTTTTTAAAATATATGTCTTAAAAAAACTAAAATTATATTGTTGAAACCCAAAGGTTGATGAATCTTAAGCATAGTTAATAGGGGTTAAAAGGAACACGTGTTGTCTTGTGGGTGTTATTGAACTCTCCCAGAGTTCAATTGCAATTGGCTGTGATTGGATCTTCATCTACCTCCATTCCCATGCTATGCCATATATATATATATATAATTCAAAAGTTTATGGGGGCAACGTGCCTCCAAAGTTCCCCCTTGGCTCTGCCCCTGGGTGCTTGAGTGTGGATCTTGGGCATCTACCAAATGTGTAATACATTGCCTGTACATCTTTGGCTCGACCAAAAGGTAAGTTTCCTAGAAACCTTCTATTTTGGGTTTTTTCCAATAATTAGTAAATGTTTAGGACTCCTAAATCTATAAATAGACTCTTCACTCGTGGGTTTAGAGTTTCTAAACATTCTAAGAGCATTAGAAATCTCTGAGAGAGTCTAACCTAGAGTTTTGCTTGGAGAAGGAGAAAAGCTTGGAGATCGAGATCCAAAAGCATTCGTAAGCGATTAATCGTAGAGAAGCGATTGTAAAAGGTTTGATATATTGTTTTGTTAATGATCACTCTATGATAATTAAAACTATTGATTAAGATATGATTAAGGATGCGTTAAAATTGATAAGTCTGATTGAATGGTATAGTTTTGCATGATTTCAAGAGTATGTGATTCAAAATCAAAATGGATTAACGAATATGTATGATGATATGCTATTGATTTTATGACTTTTAATTGAAGATGATTATGAGAATTGAAATATGATGATGTGGTGATTTTAGCGTTGAATACATATGTAAGCACATAAATTTACCATCTTTCATCCCCTCTAAAATGTCAGGGTAAAACCCGAGAGTAGAGGAATAACGCTAAACTCATTTGAAGAGTCGCCACCTGCTTTGTAGGGGATAAAAGGATCCCGAAATAATCCAAGATAAGGGGCCTACGGTCTAGAGTAGTCTAGGTAAGAGACCCATTTAAGTCATGGGGAAGGGGTTAGGCACCCCAGGACCCCTATCCAATGATAGTTACCTACTCATTAGGTCTAAACTACACATTTAAAATCACTTAAAATTTCCTAAACAATTATTAATTTTGCTAATCAAACATCAATGGGGTGTAAAATTTTTATCCTAGTTTGGGGTCGAACCCTGGCTTGGGCTGCCTACTTATCCAATTAGTCGGAATCAAACCCTAATAGTAGTTCGGGGAAGTGACTGTTTTTATACTCGTTTCGGAGTGTGGTCACTTCCAACTCGTGTTTGAGTTGGGGGATGTGGAATTGAGATTTATGAATCTCTATTCCAAAAGGGAAGTTTCCTAGAAACCTTCTATTTTGGGTTTTTCCAATAATTAGTAAATGTTTAGGACTCCTAAATCTATAATTAGACTCTTAACTCGTGGGTTTAGAGTTTCTAAACATTCTAAGAGCATTAGAAATATCAGAGAGAGTCTAACCTAGAGTTTTGCTTGGAGAAGGAGAAAAGCTTGGAGATCGAGATCCAAAAGCATTCATAAGCGATTAATCGTAGAGAAGTGATTGTAAAAGGTTTGATATATTGTCTTGTTAATGATCACTCTATGATAATTAAAACTATTGATTAAGATATGATTAAGGATGCGTTAAAATTGATAAGTCTGATTGAATGGTATAGTTTTGCATGATTTCAAGAGTATGTGATTCAAAATCAAAATGGATTAACGAATATGTATGATGATATGCTATTGATTTTATGACTTTTAATTGAAGATGATTATGAGAATTGAAATATGATGATGTGGTGATTTTAGGGTTGAATACATATGTAAGCACATAAATTTATCATCTTTTAGGGTAAACCCGAGAGTAGAGGAATAACGCTAAACTCATTTGAAGAGTCACCACCTGCTTTGTAGGGGATAACAGGATCCCGAAATAATCCAAGATAAGGGGCCTACGGTCCAAAGTAGTCTAGGTAAGAGATCCATTTAAGTCATGGGGAAGGGGTTAGGCACCCCAGGACCCCTATCCAATGATAGTTACCTACTCATTAGGTCTAAACTAAACATTTAAAATCACTTAAAATTTCCTAAACAATTATTAATTTTGCTAATCAAACATCAATGGGGTGTAAAATTTTTATCCTAGTTTGGGGTCGAACCCTGGCTCGGGCTGCCTACTTATCCGGTTAGTCGGAATCAGACCCTAATAGTAATTCGGGGAAGTGACTGTTTTTATACTCGTTTCGGAGTGTGGTCACTTCCAACTTGTGTTTGAGTTGGAGGATGTGGAATTGAGATTTATGAATCTCATTTTTGGAAATGGTTGCATAGCTAGGTGCTCGTGGGGGAGCTCTAGGGAGCATTCATTTATTAGGGTAGATCTCTTCTTTTTTATTTTAAATTTTTTGAATGCTTTTGTTATTTTGTATTTTTCGATTTTTTTGTACTTTTTAATTTTGGCAAGTTTAACTAGTCAAAAACTAACCTAGGTGCCCAAGGCAGACAAATGAAAGAAAATACGGACCCTGCTCTAGGTCCCAAGGGGGATAGACCAATACCTTTAATTTATTTTGATCTTTTTTTTTATATTTTTTCATTTTTTTGTAAGACTAACTAACGGGGTAGGCCAATTATTTAGGGTTAAAGAACTACCTAAGTGCCCAATGTAGGCAAAATAGAAAAAAAAAAAAAAAACTATGGCCTACTCCTATAATTTACAATTGTACACATGGATTAAATTACAATAGATTAAATACGGCTGAAAATGTTTTGAGATGAAAGAGGGCCAAGATGGAGCTACCGTACCAAGGTCTATTGACCATTATCAAAACGGGTGAATTGACTTTAGTCCAATAACTTAGCCTGAGTTGAAAGGTAGTTTAACAAAGGCCTTAGAAATGATTTAGAAAAAAATAACGGAGGTTGATACTAACCTAGGGTCAGTCTAAAAGTAAAAAAAAAATAAATAAATGAAAAAGAATGAACAAATGGGAAAGCTACTGTCATGGCCGAGTTTGGCTCAATAGCTAACCCAAGTCTCGAACAAAATCTTGTCCAAAAGAAAATTCAAAATCATTACACTTTAAACAAAGCAAAACTAATAGAATTTTCAAAAATTTAGAAATCAAAAACCGGTTGAAAAACCTTTGTTCAAACTCTAGCTAACCTTCTAGTTTTGAAAGAAACGGCCACATCCAAATTACTCTTACTGATTTAAAACCTGATCTCAAATTTTGAACAGAAAACCTCTCTAATCTCAGATTTCAAAATAGTTGGTCTTGGCCTGATCTCTTTTTAACCTTAGCTTTCAGATCATGCAATACAAGAGAAAAAGGGAATTCAACCACTGTCGAATCCCAAACCATATATCATAACAGAAGAAATGAAGGAAAATCATAGAATTAAAGAAAGGAGAGAAGTCAGACCTGACCCAGGTTGGGCATGAAGGGTGACACAGTGGGGACCGTAGACTGTTGCTCCAGTTGGAGTAGACAACCGAAGAATTTCACCGGAGAGGATGAAATTGTTGATCTGATCGTAGCTGGTTGTGAGGGATGTTGAAGACGATGTCACTGCTCCAGACAGGAGAAGAAAAAATCACTCTTAGCTCACCAAATTCAACAATGGATTTACAATTTAAAACCAAAATAAAAACCAGAATCAAAACAAAAAGGAAAATAAAAATGGGGGCCGCAGGTGATGGCCGAGATTGGGATCGGAGACAGTGGAGAGTTTCTGATATTTTGTTCTGAGAAATGAGGAGCAGTCCAGTAAACAAAAAATAAAATAGAAGTAAGATAAAAAAATACAATAACAGCCACATGAGGAAGAAAAATCGACTAAGAAGAAGATTTAGATCTAAATCTACAGATCTGGAATAACAGGAAGGAAAATGAACTGGAATTCTGGAAAAGAGGATAATACCTGAGAAGATGACCGGAGAGCAGCTACCGGAATGGAATTGGAGATGAGCTGGACGGCCTAAACTGGTGAGAACCAAAGGGGAACTCGAGAGTCTTGTTGCTCGTGACGCATGCAATTGGTGACGATGATGGAGCTGCTACCCGACGCTAATGGTGAAACTCACTGGAGAAGACGACTGGAGCTGCGGTGATGCCACAACCGAGATTGGCGGAGAATATGAGAGAGGAGAGGAAGCTGCTGCCGTGCGGTGCGATCTCGCTGGAGGAGGCAACCGGAAATGGAAGATCGGAGGAGTGGCTGATCAGGGAGCTCCCTGTTGCTGCCGCAAGCAGAAAAAGAAATAAACGGGAGAAGAAGAAAACGGCTGTTGCTCTCATACAAATGAGGTTAGGGACTCTTTCTTTATAAATGGGCCTTGGTGGCTTATGGGCTTGGGTTTTGAGGGTTTTAACTTGGATTTTGGTTGTGGATTTTATGTAACGGGTTTTGGTAAAATTTTGGACCTGTCTTGGGTATTTGAACATGGGATATGGAAGGCAGTGATGCACATGGGCTCCTTTTTTCTCTCTAGCTCAACGCCTTACCTCTTGCAAATAGAATAAAATAAATTAATTAAATTAAAATAAAATAAATTGAATTAAAAATAAATTTTAAAAGGGTTTTAGGGGTGTAAAAATGAGGTGTTTACAACATATGTGATTGAATATGGAGGAAGGGATGCATGATGGGTTGTGATCGAATTGATGATAATGATTGTGCGATGACATGATGAATTGTGTTAAACATGATGTATTTTATTACCCTACATGAATGATAAAGAATTATGGTATGATTCTCATATGATAAATTATGAGTATTTATGCATGTATGATGATTGAATTTGTCATGGCCCAAAATCCCCTTTAGAAGTTAAGGGACTTTGGCTCGTGACTTATACTTCAAACCATTCTACAAGATCATTTAAGGCAATGCTAAAAGTAGAAGCTAAAAATTTCTGAACAATACTTAATAGTATTCAAAGTTCAACACAAACTAGTACGATAAGAGTTTAATAAAGAAACAATCATAAGTGGACACCCCCACTTTAAAACAAGTTAAAGAGTACAATATTTACAATCACTCCATCACCCTCTCAACAGTAATCAAGATAAGGCCACTTGTCGAGGCCCTTATCCTCCCCCGGATGTTTTCCCTCAAGGCCTTCTTCGATGTAATCCTCCGCTACCCACTGAGCTAGAGCACAAATGTCGAAAGGTGGACTTGCCGACAATAACAGTCCGGTTGACAACAAGATTTCAGAATGCGGAGAAATTATAACTTTGATATCAATGTGCATACTTTTCAAAACTATATATTTTACTATGCTTAACTTAGCCGAGTTGATCATTTTTACTTGAGATCAGATAACTAGTAGCTATACGGTCTAAGCACACTATTACCCTACCAATAACATCTTTATTCATTCATTTACTTGGGATTAGATGACTAGTGGTTATACCTGGTCTAAGAACTTAGAATCCTCCCATTAACAACTTTTCTTTTGTTTTATTTGAGATAAAATAACTAGTGGTTGTACCTGATCTAAGCACACCATAGCCCTACCAATATCATTTCTTCTTCCCACACTACTAGCTTCATTCCAAAGATATAGACAGAATACAAAACCAAACCATCTTTACCATCAAGCATGGAAAGATTCAAAACAAAACCATCTTCATTTCGATCCACTTTCATCATTCTCCTCACTTTCATGTTATTCCACATATGTGAATGAATGTAGGGGTGTCAACAAGCCGAGGGCACTGCTTGGGCTCAGCTCTTTGGAATTTTACAGTTTCTTAGGCTCGGCTTGGCTCGGTTGAACTCAAAAAGGTCAGCTCGAGTTCGGCTCGTCCACAATCCATTGAGCTCGAGCTCTCAGCTCAATAATTTTTTTTATAAAAAAAATACATTGATAAGCACTAAATTCAATTAAAAAGGCATTTTTTTTTGGGATGTCATGTGACTCACGTGAAAACTTGAGTTAAAACTTAAAAGGAAATAATTATGCCAATGTATACCAAATATATCTTACCTTAAAAAACGTATACTAAATATATAATATAAATTTATTTTTAAAGGGCATTATTATAAAATTAATCCAACCGAGTTGAGCCACCTATTGTTCAAGCTCGGCTCGTTTATTTTTCGAGCTCACTTTTAAGGCTCAGCTCGGCTTGGCTTAACAAGTCTAAAGTAAAAGCTCAAGCTCAGTTTATTTAGAGTCAATCCCAGCTGGCTCGTGAGCTGGCTTGGCTCGTTGACACCCCTAAGTATGAGTTTATAAGACAAACATGACAAAAGCATTAACACGAAAATCTGGATGGGGTATTGATTTTTGCAGATCAAATGCTCATACTAATTCAAGAAAATCTGGATGGCGTTGTTGGTATCAAATGCCTATGAAATGGTAAGCCTTTTCCTATTGGGTTAAGCATATCATTGAGAAATAGGGGCAATTCAATAGGTTGCAAGAGCCCTTTCTTTGTCATGCTCAAAATCATAACCCTTTGCAAGAACTTGTGTCCTCATGACAATACAGCAATGTCTTTCAACAAAATCTAGCTAAAATTCACATTTTAACACTTATCGAATCAAGTAGTCTATGCTTGTGCAAATATTATACCAATTAGAAAATAAAAATAAGACAACTAAAATGTGAACAAAGTGAAACTGCTTCAAAATAGTCACTTCCGATTCCACCCTTGAAACCCGATCATGTAAGCACAAGCATTGTTAACATAAATTTTCTTCATCTTTGTCTGTGACACCATGTCCCACCGCTTGTGCATATTCATTGCACAACTTTACGAAAATTGAAACATATTTTGCAATGTTACATCACATTAACAAATCATTAGTATTCGTTACAAAAAACCTTAATCATAATTAAAACATTAATAGCTTATCCTATTCCCCAGACATGAATAATATTCTCTTCCGGGATTTTTGTTACAATACAAGGACCTGCCCTCCAAAGATAGTGGGCCGTTGAACATGTCCGATTACTACTCGCAGTTGAAGAAGAAATTTTCCTACAAAATAAAATACTATTATTGAGATAATCATAGTTAGCCCAAAAAAGTTGTTATTTGATCAAAAATTGATAATTGAGAGTCCTTCAGCACTATAAAGATGTCAAAGGTTCCTCCAATAGTCTAAATTCTAGATTACAATTGCTTTTGTTCATCAGAAAAATAACATGCACGAACATAGTAAGAAGAGTGTTAAAAAATGCATATGATTTCAGCTAACTTTTGAAGGATTTCTGCCTTGTAGCAGTGATACCTGGGATGTGTACTTACTGAAATTTGGATATGAGTATCCACCCAACAAAAGCCTATGAAATGCAACATCAGAAATGATATGAACTATCTAATAAAATCAACAATTAGATCTTATGGTACACAATTCCATCAACCAGAAAACTTAAAACTCGTACACAAATTAAATTGGAAAGAGAGAGAGAGAGAGGAGAAGGGGTACTTCTCAACTCTCCAAATCTAGTAGCAGCTCTATTTAAAAGATACAAACCAAAGAAACAATAAGAACCTACTGTTGGGAGAGAACAAGATCACAACTATTTTATGTTGGGTAAATGAGAACAAAAAGAAAGAAAATCACTGCCCTTTTATGTTTCTTGGTTAACAGAAGTTCCTGGGCTTGCCATCCTTTACTGTGATGAGTTTTGAACCATAAGAATTGCACTCTAGTGTGTAATGAACTTAACCAACATTCCATGGGGTCATTTTATAATACATGCAACTAACAAACAACTACCTAATTTTTTTTTTGGGTAGAACAACTACCTACTTTAATCTACTCTACTGATAATAATTCTCATAAACCAACATAATATCTAATTTGGCCATATTCAAAACTTCTCATAGACACAGAGAAATTTCCAGCATTCATGAGAAAAATCCTAAACAATGGAAAGAAAATTTTGGTAGAACAACTACCTAATTTAATCTACTGATATTAATTCTCATAAACCAACATTAGATCTAATAATCCAGCAAACTCATAGAGAAGAAGATTGGAAAAAAAAATAGAACCCAAATTTGGAAAAAAATGATGAGATCAAACCCATGAACACCACATTAAAACAAAGAGGGGAAAGCCATCAAACCAGTCCATGGCGTTCTCCAATTTGAAAGGAGATGTTTTGCTAAAAAAAAACCCAAAAATGGAAGAAGAAGGTGAAACAGAGGGGTTTCACCTGTGGGGAATGGAAAATCAACGGTTAATCGTGTTCTCGCAAGCACCGGTTAGCCGAATCGTCAGAATGGAGCTTGCGAGTTCTTCTCTTGAGTTTTCCTTCAGTTGGGGAAAGTTGGATGATTTGGGAGACTTGGGTTTTTTTTTTTTTAAAAAAAGGGGGAACACTCACAGGTGAAAACGGAAGGGTAACAGGAGCTCGTAACGTCAATTTTTGCCGCCCATTTTTCAAACACATGTTGGACTCACGTTATAACCGGACTCGCTAGAACCGGTTATAACTGGAGAGGATCACGAGCCATAAATAAAATAAGGACTTCGCTATTGAGACCATCTTCGGGCAGAGACCATCGAGACCGTGCTCCCAATCACGGGATTTCAGGTAGGGCTATCTTCACATGGTGGGCCACACCTGAAATCTCGTGCTCGAGAGCACTATCTCGGTCGTCTTGACCCTAAGACGGTCACAGAAGCATTATCCATAAAATAAAAATGTGTCAAATTTCACATGTGCTAGTTAGGTCTGTACCTACAAGGCACGCGCAAGTCTTAAAAAAATAAGACAATAAGTTGATAGACAATATATTCATACATTTATCAAAGCAAATCATATTATATCCCATATTGACGGAAAATAAATGTTTAATTTTCTTTCCTATATAGATAAGTATTATATATAGTAATGAGTTTTATTATAGTATTGAGTAAACTATTTGTTGATAATTATCTTAAGTTAAACTATAATTTTTTATTTAGAAAGCTAAATTTTAGGAATTATTAAAATATGATTTGAATTTTTGCTCCTATATATATTGATGAGTATTATCTATAGTAGTGAGTCCCATTGTAATATTTACAGAGTAGATTATTTATAACAAATCTATGTGGAGACTATATAATAGTAAAAAATTATTAGAATTCTAATTACTAAAATAGATTTAAAAAAATTCCTTCAATTACTAAAATGCTCTATCACTGTTTTGATATGCATTTTCTGTTACACACACACAAATCTAAGAAAAAAGATGACTAACTATATTCGAAAATTAATACCAACATAGAGGTAAATCATGAGACAAAATGAATAAAGAGTCAAATACTGCAAAATGCTTTGACCCGATCTTAAACTCCAAAATGGACATAATTCCAAACTATTTATCATGCAAGGTTCAAAATGACCTTCTTGTAATTAGAAAAAAACAATGTAAAAAGTCCTTTATACCCTTTGTAATGTTGGGGCATATAGAACGCTCTTAGGTCATATTTATATAGCTTTCTTATATTCAACATTTGAGCATGTAGAACACTATCAACAAGGTATAGCACAATAATACTAGAAAAATGTATAATGCTTTTAATAATTGATTACAATGTTCTCTTAAAAAATTTTTCATCCTAAGAATATAGAATGTCATCAAACAGGTGTAACAACAATACTGCGTGTAACAACAATACTGCATGGGTCCTATAGAACACTCTTGGGTCTCATATGGAACGCTTCTTATATACTACGTTTAAGAATGCATAATTTCATTAAGGGATGGGATTTCGTTTGGCCCTCGCCATACCAAAACCGTCTGGATTCCGTCCCATAGGTCAACATGTGTCCCTTTTAATACTCTTTAACTGTGACTAAGATTCACTAACTAGTATTGTTCAACAACCTAACTTTGTTTTTAAGAAAAAAAACATTTAAAAAAATTGAACCATAAGAATTAAAATTTATTAACAAGTGTTTAAAAGATATTTAAAGGGACACTATTAATGGGCCAGACAGTTTTGTTCTGGCGAGCCAGACCAAATTCGATCCCCATTAACAAGGTGTAGTAACAACATTAAAAAATATAATACATACACTTACAAATATAATACACTTTTAATTTCCAATCGAATAATAAATTTTATTAGTTATCAATGAAATACCAATAAACTATACATCCATGCATGATTTATTTACAATATGATCAAAATACATATATGGACATATTATTCTAAACAACTGCATTACTTCTCAAGTATTCAGCTAGTTCATTCTTAAGTCATTTTATTGTCTCATCACTATATGGTTCTTGACTCTGACTAAAATATATAATCTGCTCATTTATTTTACTTCCCTTGTTGGTGATGATGTCTCTTTGGTACATCATGGTGTAGTAGCTACATACATTCCAAGCTATCTTTTTGTTTTGGAGCCTACAAAAAAAGAGAATGAGCGGATCTATATTAGTAATGTTTAAGCCATAAATTTTTTAATATTACAACATTAAAAGGATTTATTAATATCTTTACTTAACATTAGTAAATAATCACCAATAAAACAACAATAAACTATACATCCATGTACAAATTAAATAATCAGAATTTATTTACATTATGATCAAAATACAGATATGAACATGTTATTCTGAACAATTGTATTACTTCTCAAGTATTCAGCTAGTTCATTCTTAAGTCATTTTATTGCCTCATCACTACAGGGTTGTTCACTCTTATGAAAACATTATATAATCTGCTCATTTATTTTATTTTTCTTGTTGGTGATGATGTCCGTTAGATAAATCGTGGTGTAGTAACCACATTTCCTACCTTTTGTTTTGGAGCTAAACTGAGAATTTAGAACACCATAAAGTAGGAATAACAACAATACTGGACATTATAAAATATTTTTAATAGTTCTATAGAACATCCTCTTATATTTTTGGCTCATACGAATGTAAAATGTTATCAAATAAGTATATCAACAATACTGCATTTATGGAACGCTCTTAATTCTTATATAGAACATCTTCTTATATAATACGGTTATGAAAGCAGAGCGCCATTAACAAATTGTAGAGACCTAAACCTTGTATGTCTTATAATTTGTGTACCATGAATGAAAATCTTTAAAATTTGTGTTTAAATAAATGGAATAGTGATTTATAATATTTAGAGTGAAGAAAAATGAAAAAAATAATGAAAGTAGGGCAAACTGGTTGACCAGCCCCAATCCGGTTGACCACAGTCTTAAAAAATTGGATAAGAACCAAAAATAGGGGGGGCATGCATCCAACCAAACCGGTCGACCAACTGGTTGTGTTCCCCCCAGATTTCCCTTCTAAATCTGAATTTTCGAGATTTAATTAAAAGGGGACTCTTAAATCTTATAAATAAACCTTAACTCGTGAGTTTAAGGTTTCTAAACATTCTTAAAGTTCTTAAAGAGGGAGAGAGAGAAAAAAAAAACCAGAGTTTTGCTCAGGCTTCAATCGAAGGAGAATGAAAGCTTCAAGGTTGAGATTTCAGCACATTCACAAGTTTGAGATCATATAGGGAAACGATCAAGAGAGATAAATATGTCTTCATAGGTTAATTTAATCATGATCATTGATGTTAATAAAGGGAAGTAAAACTATTATGAAGTTAGAACAAAGTTTAAAGTATGTTTTCATCGCAATAATCAATCCTATTCAAGTTTTACCATGTTTATAGATGCATGATGATTCGATCCAGTTATGTATGTGTGATTAATATGGGGAAAGAGATTTTATTGTTGGATTATGTATAACTGAATGTGGAGAAAGGGGTGTATGCCAGAGATTATTGAATGATTATATGTTTGAAGTATGATTTCTTGCTTTTGTGAAATTAAGGAATTAGGATTACTATTTTCATGTATGTATCACTTGAAAATTCATGTATGATGAATGACATATTGTCTTGATAATTGAAAGACCATTATTAGCTATGTTTTAAATTGCAACCATGATAAGAATTATGAAATAACATGATCTTGAAGTATGATGTACCTATGCATGTTGTGATGTATGTTTTTTTAAGAGATGCCTTGGATTAGGGTCTTGGTTGTAGATTATGGTCTCAATTGCATATGATTTTTATCATAATAGAATGGACTATTATGATGGATTTCCATTGGCTCTTGACTAATAATCTAGGGCACCATATCATCTGTTCACTCAATTCACTCACCATAATGGTGTAAACACAAGCATGATAAATTCACTATTACAAGTATGAACACAAGTACGATAAAAGTAAATAAGTATAGCACAAGTATGATTGCATGATTGAGTTTTCCACGCCTGAGTACCAACAATCTAATATTAAGAGGCATTTATGGCCAAGTAAGTGAATCAAGTAAGCTAGCTCGCAGCAGAGTATCTGTCAAGCAAGCAGTAACTCGGTAAGAAATGTATAGCTAATCTCTATCCATATATGGTGTAAGTCATTTTAACACTACTAAATTCAAACCTTTTAGCAACGGTTCAAAACTACCACATTAAGGCCCTAAACTGCTGTTATACATATAACGACGGTTTACATAGCTTGTCAGGGAATCCTTTTACGGCAGTTTCTCAAGCCGCCGTTGTTGATATAATTTTTAGCGGTGGTTGTGCAGATCCTTTAACGGTGGTTAATTAAGGGCAATTTCGTGACTACAAAGGTGGTTACTAACCACCGCTATATATGTAATTTTTAACGGTGGTTAAAACCGCATATGTTAATAAATAAAAAATTATATTAATATTACTTATAGAGGTGGTTTAGAACCGCCATTAAATATTACATATATAGCGGCGGTTAATAACCGCTGATTTTAGGTGGGGTATTCCTATCCCATTTAGGAATGTATAATCTCCAAAAGTCAATAGGTTAATTGCTTTGTTCCATTTCAAGGAAATTTCGACAGCATTTCTCTATGGTTCTCCAAGTATATGACTTAGAATAGGGGCAAGCATGTCACACTGTCTAAATATGTACCCAGAGAACAAGAGAAAAGACTAACAAAATTTTCCTCAATATGGGCAAACCATGATCAACTGACTATACTAAAGATTATGCATTCTCAAACTATCCAATTGGACAATTCAAGAATCATATACAGATAAATACACTTTATCATAAACAAGACCGAAAAGTTATTAACTTGAATTTAGCCCCACAAGAGAACAAAACGTCATAGCTTACAACTAATCCTTCCAAATAGGTGATATAAGAAATGCACTTGTCACACAATGATTCTTTAACGTGAGATCTAAGGTTCAATACATGCATGTATATTTACCTATGAACTTAAACCAATACAAAAATCCAACCATCATAACCACCATACATACATCCCATCTACCCACATGATAATGTAATTAATACATTATCATGCTCTAACATAGACATCTGAAGAAGCCAACACATTCATAACATAGTAAATAAACACCTCTAAGTAGTTTAAATAATTAACATAGACCATGGGGTTCCATCATGCACTATACAAAGTATAGCAGAACGGGAATATGGTTGCTAACAATTAAGAATTACTTAATGCAATTAAATTATCCAAAGTATTACCTACTAACCTGGAAAGAAAAACAACATTCAATTAATCAAATTTAATCGTAACTGGCTGTGATCTGAACTCCAAACTCATTTCTATAGGGTGTGTTCGTTTGGCGAGGAAGTGAGGGAAAGTAGAAGAAAAATTAGTTTTCTTGCATTCGGTGTTCATGAAAGACACTTTTCTTTTCTTGCACTTTCTCAATAGTAACAAATTTTCTCCCAAAAGCTTTGTCTATCTTTTTGATGGTTAATTTGAGAGAAAATTTAAACATAGGTGCTCTTTTATCATCCAACCTATAAAGACAGTGGTAGCCGAGATGGGACCTAATCCCAAGTCAAAAAAAATGAGAGGGGCAAAAAAATATAATCAAGCGAATCCCATCTCATTCAAGTACTCATTGCATTTTCCTTTTGTTCTTAACCATGGTTGGGGATTTAGGATTAGTAAAAGAGAAAGCTCTTCGAATAGCTAGTGTAAGCACCCAATTTTGACACCCCTGTCTAACCATGGTTACCCCCAACCAAGTCTCCTTAAATCCTAGACAAACCCTAATGAAATCCTAGCTCAACCCTAGACAAACCCTAGGTTAATTCCCTAACCCTAGGTAAGCCCTAGTTAAACCCTAGGTAAACCTTAGTTAAACCCTAGGACCTAACCCTAGTGAAACCCTAAATCAAACCCTAGGACAACCTTAGTACCAAACCCGTACTCTAGGTAACCCTAAACCATATCCCTAGCCTAGCCCCAGAGCCCTTAGGGCTTAAACCTTAAGACCATGGCCCTAGGGCCTGAACCTGTAGCCTGGGCCCATGAGGCCCAAAAAACCCTAAATCCAACTCCTCTTACCTTTGCGTGCATGGGTCATGCCCAATTTAATCAAATCTCATATTGGCAGTAGATGATCTACCGCCATTAAAATTTGGCTTGGTTTGGCAATGGTGGTAGATCATCTATCGCCATTGTTTGAGTTTCGGTTTGCAGGCTCTACGCACCTCCCTGCACACTCCACCATCTCCTTACCACCCTCACTCAACCTCTATAGGGTCCAACCACATGCCCAACCTTCCATTCAATTCCCATTAGGTCCCCAAGGGCTCTCCCTATAAAGACCAAACTCCATAGCCTGTAAAAAAATCGAAAAACCCCCCAGTTCGAATCCCTGTTGCTTTTCCAAGGCCTAAAGCTTGATGCCTAAGAGCATCCCCCAGCAGCTCTGGAATCAACCCCAGCTCCCCTCTTTGCACCAGTGCAAGCACCACCAACACCACAGGTCACCACCTCTTCGGCAGAAACAGAGCATCAAGGCAGGGCCCTTTCCCCTCGCCCATTTTCTTGTTTTAAATCATTGTGAGCCCCCTGGTCAATTCCAATGGACTTTTTCTTCCATTCTTGTTGATTGTTTTGGTTCAAACCCAATACCGGGGTATTCCCCCACCTTGATCATAGGTGTTGGGAACCCGTACGGGTATAGTATTACTCCTTGTAGCCTTAGGCCTGCCATAAACCTTCTGGGGGTCCCTCATTCCATGAGGGAACCCCTAGGACCCTTGTGGCACAGCCCTTGAGGGCACAACCTTGGTTTTGATTAAAACCAGGAATTACTGTAAACTCAGTATCGCAATTCCTGGCACTCTAGTTTGCAGCCTGTTTAAACCCATTTAGGTGGGGCCCTAGTCCATTCCAGGGCCTGGACTGGACTCCCTAGATCCCTCTGATTCTAACATGGTCTTTTCAGGTTCATGAGTTAAGCCTAACCATGGTTAAAATTCAAAAAAGGAAAGCAGTGCATAATGGCGGTAGATCATCTACCGCCATTATCAGGAATCGAGCAGGGTCACTTTGGCTCACTGTGGGGCCCACCCTAAGTTCATTCTCTTCCCTAGAGTCCATTCTTCAACCCCATGGGCTCAGAACCCTCTGCGTTAGCCCCTAACCCGAGTTAAATGCACGCAAACCATGGTTAAATATACTATTTTAATGGTGGTAATACAATTACTGCCATTGAATTATTTTTAAACATTGAGCTTTTTGTAAGGGCCCAAGCCTGGTAGGAGGCCACTCTAGGCCCTACCTAGCCCAATTCTAAGACTTTCTCAGCCTTCCATAGGTTAACCTAACCCTGGTTAAAATTTAACCATGGTTAGCTGACCTAACCATAAGAGAAAATTTTTAGAAATTCTCTAAAAATCTTAAATAATAAGAAATTGCATAAAATGAGTAAATTGGACTCAAGTGCATTCCTAACCGCGGTTAAATCAGCTTAACCATGGCTTACACTTTCCTTAACCATGGTTAAGCCTTTTTTAACCTTGGTAAAATCTGAAAAAATCTCTGAAAATCCTAATTGGACCATAAAACAGACCTTGGCCTATTTCAACCCTGTTTAGCAAACCTAATGAAGGTTAGACCACCCTTAACCCCGGTTAGCAACCCTAACTGCGATTACTTTCAGTTTTAGCCTACCAAGCCTAAAATCCAGTCTACTAAACTTACTCTCGGCCTATCGGGCCCCGTCTTAGCCTACCGGGCTTGATTTTACTCCCTTTAACTGTGGTTAATAACCCTAACCATAGTTACTTTGACCTAACCCCGGTTAGCAATCCTAATCCTGGTCAAATTCCGCCTTAGCCTACTGGGCTTCTCCTTGGGCCTACCGGGCCCAAATCCTAGTCTATCGGACTACCCCTAATCCTACCGGGCTTGAACCATGCACTTCACCAACCTCGGTCAACCAAACCCTAGTCTACCGGACTAGCCCAGTTAGCCACCCTTGGTGCATACACACACAACCCTTGCCTCAGAACATGCTCACATGCCAGAACTATGCTCGGTCTGATCTCATCCTTATGAGTACGTAGGCAAATCAACCTGGGTTCGACCCTAGTTAGCTTTACTTTTCCTGGATTAGTGTTAACTTAAACACTCAGACATTTTAAAAAGCATTGACTTTAATTGGCTTAAACCTAGGAGGTAGGGAACCGTTGTAAAATGAAAGCCTCAGGGTGTTTAACACCTTTCCCGTACTTAACCGAACCTCTTACCCTAATATTAAATTGCATACCAAGACCATATCCAGCTCGTGGGGACTTATCTCTTCTAAATGAATAGGTGACGACTCTACATCATGTGAGAGATTAATTAAGGGTTTTCGAAACCCGCGCTCACAGCTGTGACGGCTTTGCTGGGGAAGGCATAAAAGGTTCAACCCGGAACCTATGTTCAAGCTAATTAAACCTCAAATCTGTTAACATGCCTAAGCATTTAACTTAAACACTAACTATTTTACATCTTTTTGACTAATTGTGTACTATGCATCCATACATGTTGTAGTAATATAATTATCTCATTAAACCCATTAGACAGTCTTATTACGTTAACGGTTGTTGGATGATCATCCTCAGTGTCAGTGGTTTAACAGTCTTTGAGGTCTACGAAATTACTCCTGTTGGGTGATTACCCTCAGGGAAGGATTCTGAACGCTCCCGCTTTCACCAATCATCATTTTTCAGGTATGTTATATACCAGGGAGTCACATATACGGTATTAAGTGACCACCCTCATCCTGGTAGGAACACACTTGCATCAAACCAGCATTCATATATATAGCCTAGGCTAGGGTATGGTCTATCAATAGCCCAACCAGGGAGGGCTACTCTAAACCCTAACCTCCTTGCATCCTATACCTGTCTCCAATCGTGGTTGACTACCCAGGCACATTCTACCCGAATAACCACCCACCCAGAGGCATGTAATGAGCTAAACCTATGCTTGTAATAAACTACATCTAACCTAACTTCTTGACATAGCATATGGGGTCCAAATCTCGGGTGAATAGGTCTTCACAAGACCTACCCCTAACCTTGACCTGATAGGTTCCCCGATTTTCAACAACCCGGGCTAAAGCACGTCGGACCTCCGTTCGTCTGCCCTGTCGGATCACATGTGCCTTGTCACACCCAATCAAATCAAAAATCAAACTTCTCTGCATACATAGTACACTCACATCGAGTCTATCTTTTTGTCCAGTGTAGATGATAGGTCCTTCATGGATAGTCCAGTCAATTGGTCAATCATCGCGGCCCGTGCATCTAACTTCTCAGGGTGTATGTGGTGACAACCTCCAGAAAATAATTGAGACCTTTACTTCGAGTCAGGGTCTTGCTTGGGCTCAGTACAACAAAACCGGGACTATCTTAGACCTAACCATGGTTAACCTGGACCCTCGCCTCATGAACGTTGCTATCCAGTGTTAGAACTCATCTCACATGGTATTCTGTTTCGGTAAGAATGAATTTTGTCTAACACTGCAAGAGATTCAGCGCATTTTAGGGTAAAACATGGACGGCGAAGCTATAATACCGTGCTACAGGACAACATATCAGGCAGACCTATCCAGGTTCTTGCATATCAAGCTTGCCTACTTGCAGCCTAGTTCTAACGACTCTTTTGATCAGATACCCGTATCATATCTTGAAAAGAAGTACAAGCATAAGTGGAACCCTGACTCTATTATAGCGGAACTTCCCGGTCTCAATTCCCTTGCACTCATCGAATCAGTTTTGGTAGGAATCATTGAGGACATTCACAAATCCTGCTCAGTAGTACTTGTCATCCTAGCAGAGCTTCTCAGGGCTCTCAACCAGGCGACAAATCACAGAAAGGGCATCTTCCATGCCAGTACACCTCTCCTACACCTATGGTTGGTATATCACCTGCCTACAATCATAGCAATACCAGTCAACCTCAGTGATGCCTACAGTCTACCTTGGAAGATTTTCCAGAATCAGGGCCCAATAACGACTACAGACGTTAAAGATCTTTACCAGTTTCTCCAAACCCTGTCAAAGGAAGAGATCCTATGACAATACGAGTGGCTTGTCCTGAGAAGGCTACCTCGTGTTGTCATCACTGATAGACGATGCATGATTCTTACTGGTCTTACAGGCTCCGCAGTCTATACATCACTCTGAGTCCTCTGACAGTTTGGATTACCTCAGCGTATCCCAGTGATAGACCGGTAGGAAAATGATTGGATCACTTTCACAGTGCACTCCGATAGCCTCACCCGATGCTTCCAGACAGCTTGGCGTAGCTCCAGGCGAGACCAATGTCCTGACTTTGTGGTTACATCAGGACCACCGACCGATTCTGTATACCGACAGTGGGTAGATAATCCTGACGTTCTATCCGGCATGCCCATACCCAGGGAACTGCCCATACCAGTCTTAGCTCCATCACAAGGAACCATACCCCTAACTGAAATGGTGGTTCCCTGGAGAGACTTCTTCTTAGAGAGACAGCTCTAGATCTAGCAAAAAGAAAAAGGCTCTGGAAAGCCCAGCGAGCATTCTAGCAACAGGAAGCGGATCAGAGCTGTGAACTCCAAGCCACGCAAGAGCAGGTTAAGCAACTCAAGCAAGCAGTCTAGTCTCTCTAGAGAAGATGTAGGGGCGATACCAAAGAGACAACCTTCATCAGGGCTCAATTGCACTTTTACCAAGAGCAGCTTGACAGGCAAAGGTTGAGATGACCGATCGGATCCGACAGTTTGGATTTTGAATGTTCAACGCTTCAGAAACAATTGACAACATGGAGGTTGAGATCACATCCCTCCAAGAACAGATCATGGACCTTAACGAAGTGCCTCGGCTACTTGACTTTGCGATCCCTGAGGGCCTACCTAGGATCGAGTCTTTTTTTCTCTTTTGAGTCGCACTATCCCTTACTCATTACACCCTGCATGCATCAATGAAAAATCTTTTTTCTAGCATCTTCTTCATGTCATCATGCATAATCGTGATTAGCCGTTGCATTTTTTTCAGTTGCATAAGCCCTCATTCTTTGACTGTGATTCTCGCAGAAGTAGCAGCCGCAGACACAGTTCTAACAGAGGTACCAATCACAGAGATAGTACCTTACATAGCCCGATTAGAAAGCAGCTCATACTCAATGGCAGATCCTGCAGATCAACATCAACAAACCAATGAGATCCTACAAGCTCATGACAAGGACATCACAGCCATGCAATCAAAACTCGACAGTGTTCTGGAATCTCTGAAGATTCTAATTGGTGTCCGAACCGATAAACCCTTTACCCAAATCCTGACCGATGAATCATCTGAGCAACCTGTTTCAGAGCCTCACCCTATCCCCTTATCATACCTAACCCTATACCTGCAACAGGCAGAGGAGAAGAGTATGATTAATATGATGAGAAGCCCAAAGCCTCACATGTCAATCAGGACTGAACATCATCTTCAAACCCTACTCCATCCCTCCGGGATCAACATGAGGAGATCAAGCAGATGAAAGAAAAGATGAGGGGAATGAAGGGTGCATCCACCAATATCAGTCATTCTTTGGAGGACTTAACCTTCTCATCAGGAGATGTTATTCCCGCAGGCTTCAAAATACCAGACTTTGATAAATATGATGGCACAGGCTACCCGAAACAACACCTACAGTTATACCTGGGGGACATGCTCCAGCACAACAAAAACCAGCCTCTGCTCATCTAGTATTTCTAGAAAATTCTGAAGGGGGCAGCTCTTCATGGGCACTCTAAAGTAGCCCTACTCTACACTTATGGTAACTTTACCAGTAGTGGACTTCGGTACCATCGTCAAGACGGGTGCCCGCATCGAGACTACCATCAAGAGTGGGGCTATTCACTTTAGTTTAGGACTTGATCCCCCCAAGACAGTTGCCTCATCCAGTAGGAACATCGGTCCCAGGGACCACAGAAAGAAGGAAGATGTACATATGGTTGCTTCTATAGCACCCATCAGATTACCAGCTCCAGTAGCTCAGCAGTAGCCAGCTATAGGAAACACTTGGCCAGCCCGACCTAACCAGGGGTAAAACAGTCAACAAGACCGACCCCTCAGAAAATTTACCCATCTCCCCTATTCACTCAGCTACATTCTAGACCTTTTAACTAAGCAGGGTCTTCTCACCTTGAGAGGCCCTACTCCTCTCTTGCCCCCCGACAAACAAAACAAAAACTACAGGGCCAATCATCGCTGTGCCTTCCACCAAGGCCCAGGCCATGCCACTAACTACTGCATTGGCCGGAAGTGTGCCATTCAAGATCTCTTAGATGATGGAAGGGTTAAGGTTACCCCAAGTCACACCAACATTAACCAGGCACTACTGCTCCCAAACAACAATCAAGTGAACTTCATTCAGTAGGAAGAGCCCAAGGTAGGGCAGCTAGAACCCTTCGCACCAGCAGTCGATGATGGCATCATCAGGCTCTCCTACCGACCCCCGTCATAATCCCTTTCCCTCAGTCAAACATCCAAACCATCCAGGCCCCAGTACGGATCCCTGCTCTTGAACCTGAAGAAGAACAGATTGTCTACAGAATCCCCTGTCCCACCAATTGGCCCACAGCACCAGCTAAAGTCTTTACCTCTATCGGCCCTGTTAGGATCCCTTACATCCCCCCAACCTTTCACCCTCGACCTATACCCGCTCCTCACTCTCTCATCATGGAGAGTGAAAGCATAGCCAATCTCACCCGATCTGGCCGGGTGTACCAACCTCTAGTAGATGAGCTGGCAAAAGGAAAAGAAAGAGAGGCAAAAAAAAACAAGGGTACCAGACCTAGAAAAGGAAGCAGCAGACTTTGAAAATCTGTTGAAAATATTGGAGAAGACAGAAGAGTTCAATATGGCACAACAGTTGAGCAAGACACCTGCTCAGATCTCCATCATGGGTCTCCTTCTGACTTCCGAGCATCACCGAAAGCAGCTTCTCCGGGTATTTAATAGTGCCCATGTAACACCAAGCATCACGCTGGAAAAATTAGGGCACATGGTGGGGCAAGTACTAGAGCCAAGAGTTATCTCATTTATAAAAGAAGAAATACCAGACAACGACAAGGATTATACCTGAGCAATCTACATCACAGTATAGGGCATGGATAGAACCTTATCTTCAGTTCTCATCGACAGCGGCTCTGGCCTAAATGTTTGCACTTTATCTACACTTCAAAGCTTGGGTATGGATATCAGTCAGGTAAAGAAGAGGCCAATGACAATCAGGGCTTTTGACAACTTGACAAGACAAAATCTAAGTGACGTCGACCAGACCATCAGGGTCAGACCTGCACATTTCACTACAAATTTTCAGGTCGTCAATGTACCTGCCTCATTCACCTTGCTCTTTGGGAGGCCATGGATCCACACGGCCGGAGCCATTCATTCTTCTCTCTACTAGAGAATCAAGTTTATTCAGGATGACTACATAGTCATGATCCCATCAGAAGAGCTAGCAAGTGCCATTAGGGACGTCCAAGAGCTAGGACAGGGCTTTGCCTTCATGACATATCAATTTGAGTAGGTTAGTTCTATCACCTAGATAGAAGAACAGAATAAGAAGCAGCTTCCACCATTTGTCAGAATAATGGCTAAAATGAACTACCAACCCGGGTCAGGCCTAGGAAGCAGGAATCAGGGAATAAAAAAGAGATACTTGCCACCTCGCTACACTCCTCCCTTTGGATTAGGTTACAAACCCAAGTTTGAGGACTATCTCTCCAAGCTAACACAGAAGAATAGTCGGTCGGCGAAACCAGAATCCCAACCCCACATCTCTATAACTTTCCCAGTTGGAACCTTCCAACCCAACCTGGATACTACACCTTTTGCACCTGTTGCCTTAACACCTCAGCCTAATGCCGAGTCTTCAAGGATTTCAGATCTGGAAGTGTCCAACATGGCCACGATGTTCGACGAGCTGACTGTCGAAGATGCTACCAAAGAAGAAGATCTAGCGGGAGAACAGGTTTGCACCCTCTCCAACAACGCTGAAGCGTCATCTAGTTACCGGCCACTAATCCGTTAGTGTACCGAGGCTCTCACCATTGAGGCTATTCAAGGCCGAGACAAGCACAGTGCAGGATAGGTTGGTCTAAGCTAGCAGTGACCATGCATCACCCTTCTCCTCCCTTTACTCTCTCTTTGGTCCCATTGTAAAATCTAAATGTCATCGACCTCCTTTTGTTTGAGTTATTTTTGTAAACAGTCATTTATTTTATCAATGAAAATCAGATGTTTTGACTCAAAAAAAAAAAACAAACATTTCATATCGGCTGATGAAAAAATCACACGGACTCTTCCCCTAGATGGCCTAGTGTCCTGAAGCCAACAAAAATAAAAAAACATAAGCATGCTGAACTTCAGTTAATTGATTTGCCAGGAAATCACCTCTGACAGGGGCACCCCTCAAACCCTCCTTGAACTTTCTGATGTGGAGTATGACTTAGAATGGGAAGAGGAACCGCTTTAGGAGATTATGGACCTCCTAGAACACAGTGAAGGTCTACTGCAGTCGAACATGAAGGACATCGAGACAGTGAACCTGAGATCTACAGATAGTCCCCAACTAGTCAAGATCGGCACAACCATGAGCCCGCAGTAGAGAACAGACATGATCAGTTTTCTAAAGAGCTATAGTTATGTCTTTGTCTGGTAATATGTAGACATGCTAGGGCGTAGACTAGGCATTGGTGGTACACAGACTGCCCCTGAACCTTGACATCAGACCAGTTAAGCAGAAACTGAGATGGATGAGGCCCAAATGGTCACAGAAGGTCAAAGAGGAAGCAGAGAAGCAGATCGAAGTAGGCTTCCTGACAGTAATAACCTATCCTTAGTAGTTAGCCAACATTGTACCGGTACCCAAGAAGGACGGCAAGGTCCGAATATGCATCGACTACCAGAATCTGAATAAGGCAAGCCCTAAAGACAACTTCCCTCTTCCACACATCGACATTCTGGTCGACAACACTATAGGGCACGAGACATTCTCATTCATGGATGGTTTCTCCGGATACAACCAGATTAGAATGACAGAAGAAGATATGTAGAAAACCTCCTTCATCACACCTTGGGGCACACTCTGCAACAAGGTAATGCTATTCGGACTCAAGAACACAAGGGCAACTTACCAAAGGGCTATGACAGCGCTATTCTACGACTTGATCCACAAGTCGACTGAAATCTAAGTGGATGACATGATCCCGAAATCACCTACTGCCAGGCAGCACCCTGAAGACCTAAAGATACTTTTTGAAAGAGTTCGATAGTTCAGCTTAAGATTGAATCTGGCCAAATGTATTTTTGGAGCCTCACTAGGAATGCTCCTTGGCTTCATAGTCAGCAAGAGAGGCATTGAGATTAATCTAGTTAAAGCCAAAGTTGTCATCGAAATGCCAACTCCCCAACTGAAAAGGAAATCCACGGATTCCTAGGCATAATTCATTACATCAGCCGATTCATCTCTCAGCTCACTCCGATATATGAGCCGATCTTTAAGCTTCTCCTGAAGAATGTATCTACCGTTTGGATAGCTGACTATGAGGAAGCCTTTGACAAAATAAAGCAGTATCTCCTCAATCGCCCAATAGTTGTGCCTCTTAGACCGGGACAGTCACTGCTACTATACATCTCAATACAAGAAACCTCCATGGGGTGCTTCCTGGCACAACATGACGAGGCAGGCAAAATAGAGCAAGCCATCTACTACATCAGTAACCGCTTGCTAGAGTATGAAGAGCGGTACAACCCTCTTAAGAAGATATGTCTAGCACTAGTCTGGGCTACTCAACGTCTTCGACACTATCTGCTTTTTTATCCGGTAATCCTGATCTCCCGAACAGACCCACTCAAATACCTACTGAAAAAGTCAGCCACTACTGGAAGGACTGGCCGATGAATTATGATATTGTCTGAATTCGACATCACGTACATGACTCAGAAGTTAATCAAGGGGCAGGTGATTTTAGATCACCTTGCCCATAGTCTAGCCCAAGACTATGTTTCAGTACATGATCAGTTTCCAGATGAAGCCATCTTGTATGCAGAAGTAGAAGAACAGCAGTACCTTGGTTTAGAATTATACTTCAATGAAGCCGCTAATATTTATGGACACGGGGCAGGAGCGGTCCTGATCTGAACTAAGGGAGCACACCTCCCTATTTCAGTCAAACTGAAATTCAGATGCTCAAATAACGAAGTAGAATACGAGGCATGTATAGCTAGACTGAAAGAATCCCCAGACATCGGGATTAAGGAGGTTGACATCTACGGAGACTCATCTTTGGTAATCTGTCAGGCAAATGAATCTTGGGCCATCAGAGAAGCAAAGCTACTCCCGTACTTAGCCTACCTCAACATGCTAATCACTCAGTTCAGAAGAATAAGCTTCAGTCACAGGTCCAGAAACCACAACAGATTTGCCAATGCACTGGCTACTCTCGCTTCCATGGTTCAAATCCCTACAGGCATCATGCTCTAGCCGATCGAGATCCAACAGCAGGATTAGCCTGCCTACTACCTTCAGATTGAAGAGGTATCAAACAACGAGCCTTGGTACACAGACATTAAGCAATATCTCGAGGATGGGACATTCCCACTCGATGCTACCAAAACAGACCACCGAGCAATCAGAAGATTGGCCATTCAGTTTGGCCTCTTCGGAGGAATCTTGTACAAAAGGTCACCGAACCTACTCTACCTCAGATGCCTTGATACCACTGAAGCAGCACAGGTAGTTGAAGAAGTTCACGGAGGAACTTGCGGCCCACACATGAACGGGTTGATACTATCTAAGAAGATACTCAGACTGGGCTACTACTAGTCCATAATGGAATCATACTGTTACAAGCATGTACAGAAGTGCCACCAGTGCTAAATCTATGCCGACAGGGTCAGTGCATTGCCAACCAGACTACACAATCTTACTGCTCCTTGGCCATTCTCAGCTTGGGGCATTGACGTCATTAAACCCATAGCTCCAAAAGCATCAAATGGATATCGATTCATTCTAGTAGCAATTGATCACTTCACAAAATGCGTCGAGGTAGCCTCTTATGCCAACATCACAGCCACAGAGGTTCAGCGTTTTCCGAAACGGGATATCATCTGTTGATATGGGGTCTCATATGAGATTGTAACAGACAATGCTCTTAAGTTTTGCAACAAGGGAATGACTGATCTCTGCCAGAAGTTCAAGATCTAACATCACAACTCTACGCCATACAGGCCACGGACTAATAGTGCAGTTAAAGCTGCCAACAAGAACAAGAAGAAAATCATAGAGAAGATGACAACCAATTACTCTACTTGGCATGAGATGCTACCATATGCTCTCATGGCCTACAGAATGTCTATTCGAACTTCAACTGGGGCAACACTATTCTCTTTGGCTTATGGTATGGAAGCAATCCTTCGTATCGAAGTACAAGTTCCATCACTCCGGGTACTAATGGAAGTAGAACTCTCAGAGGCAGAATAGGTACAGACCCAGTATTAGCAGTTGAATTTGATCGAAGAGCGGTGACTGAAAGCCATCAATCATTCTCAGGCCTATCAGAGGTGCATGACTAGGGCATTCAACAATAAAGTCAAGCCACGAAACATTGAGATCGACGACCTGGTTCTCCAAAAAATGTTGCCAAACCGGCCTGACCCAAGGGGCAAGTTCACCCCCAATTACGAATGCCCATACATCGTTCGAGACAAATTCTCAGGCGGCGCCCTTCGACTCGGTCGTATGGATGATGAAAATCTCCCAGAGCCTGTCAACATGGACAAAGTTAAACGATGCTACGCTTAGAATCGAGATCTGATAGGCACTTTGCACTTGTAGTTTCTCCTGAAAATGACAGGAGGTCATCCTTGGCACACTCCTTATCCCCAGCAAATGTAAACCCACTTTACAATTCAATGAAATCCGCTAGTTAGCCCCTTGAGCCTAACAACCTTTCTTTCATGAAACATTTTCAAGGACACCCTCTCTTGCCAACTTGTGGCATATTCCTGAACCACATCATGACCTGATCCTATAAAGGGTACGTAGGCAACCTGACAAATTAGGTGCGGTTATAAAAGGGGATCATACTTGCCCCAACTTTCTCTCATGAAGTCAACTCCTTCACAGAAGAGTCACATATCCCCCAACTTCCCCATGCAGAGTCAAACCATCTCCAGTGGAACGAAAACCTCTCTAAAAACCTCTCCCCATAGAGTCTAGTAGGGCAAAATTTCTTTCAACTTCCCCCAGTCAAGTCAACTCTCAAGGGAATAAATTTCCATTAAAGAAAAACTCAAAATAGAAGTTGAAACATTTACAAGGCCAGAGACTCCCCCACGGAGACAACCTCTTCGAACTCTGTCCTTTCAGGTACAACCTCTCCTGAAAAAAAATCCCTGAGCAAAGAAAACCTCTCTCTCCTTCCTCAGCAGAGACATCCTCTCTTAAATTCCTCGACGGAGCCCAAAAAAAAAAATCCCATCAGGAATCCCAAAAGTACAAATTTGCAATGGGAGTGCCCTCTCGAGAGAGTAAAAATCAACTATGACAAAACAAATCTCCAAGGGAGTGCAAATCAACTACAATAGGAGAAATCCCAAGATGTCCCAAACATCGGTCCTTTAGCCTACATTTCGTCCGACCCTAAGTCCTTCTAGATCCCCTAAGAAGCTACAAGTGAAAGTACAATATCACATCTATATCCTCAGCAGAAACATAGTCTCTATAAATCCCCAGAGGAGCACCATCCAGGGCAATAACGGGAGAAGACCAATTTTTCCCAATAATTCATGGGCATGAGTGAAAACCGGCGATGGCCTCATTGCATAAAAATCACGCGACACCAGACCTAGTCTTACGACTAGGGGAAAAAAAGGGACAAAAAGCAACCAGCTTCGCAGGCATGAGGAAAATCGGCAATAGCCTCATTGCGCAAAAATTATGCGAACCCCATGACTCAGTCATTCCAAGGGTAAAAAATAGAGAAAAGATGAATAGCAGTTTGACAATAGAACCAAACAACAACAAGTCTCACTGAACTTCCGATAATGGTTCCCAGGCAGTAGTCCTTAGTAGAAGCCACAGTTCCCCAAGTAGCAGTTGTTAGCCTTTAACAAGGTAATCCCCAGTAGAAGCCTCTAATTGCTCTCTACAAGCGCTCTCCCTAGCAAGAGTATAGAAGCATCCAATTTGCTCCCCAGTAAGCTTCTCCCCAACCAGAATCCAATCTCTAGCAGTGGTAAGACAAACAGGTCTACCCATGGACATCCCCAACGATGACAAAACCTCTTCTGGGTCATGCTCCACTCTCCGAGAGTGAAAAACAGATTACAAATCCCTAAGCCCTGACGAAGGCAATTCCTTGGCAAATCTAAAAAGCTAAGCTTTCTTTCTGTCAAAGTCAAAAACTCTTTATAAAAGTCCAAACACTTTTCTAAAAAGCATTTTTCAAAGTAGAACGATCGGTGTCCAGACTTAGTCGTACCAACCTGCACTGAGCAGCTCCGGCAAGACAAAGTAGAAAAAGACGACATCATGCATTCCTGCAAGTCACAATCAACAGAGTCATAGGAAAGTATCCTCGTCTTTATCTTCTGCAAGACAACCCATCTTCGATACCCCCATGTGTCCTCGACATCCTGTATGCTCCTTGAAAATTTTGTTATATCGCAGCATTACCTCCTGTATATCCCCCTCTTCGACACCCCATGTGTCTTCGACATCTTGTATGCTCCTTGACAATCTCATCATACCACAATATTACCTCCTACATGTCACTTCTTCGATACCCAGTCTGTCTTCGACATCCTGTATGCTCATTGATAATCTTGTCATACTGCAGCATTACCTCCAGCATGTCCCCCTCTTTGACACCCCTGTTTGTTTTCGACATCCTGTATGCTCCTTGACAATCTCTTCATACCGTAATATTACCTCCTGCATGTCACATCTTCGACACCATATGTGTCTTCAACATCCTGTGAGCTCCATGACAATCTCGTCATACCGTAATATTACCTCCTGCATGTCACCTCTTCGACACCCTGTATGTCCTCGACATCATGTGTGCTCTATGAAAATCTCGTCATACCACAACATTACCTCTCGTATGTCTCCCCTTTCAACACCTTGTATGTTCTTGCCACCCTATGTGTCCTTTGATTGATTTAGTCAAACCCCTTCGGGAGACACCATTTCACTCATCCTTGATGGTTGTCTTCAGACGACGCCCTCTTTCGGCTAATGCCTCTAGGCTGTGCCATTCCTGCATCCATCAATCCTCAGCAAGTAGACTGAACTACTTGCTCTTCCCTAGCAGTGCCTATGCCACTTCATCGCACTCACCATTTTTGCACTGCATGCATACATATCATCATCCAATCTTTGTGTAAAAATATGATGATTCCCAGTCTTTGCCGTTCGAGTCGCCAACATTGGTATTTTTTGGCAATGAGGGGCAGCTTACACCCCTATCTACCATGGTTAAGGTCTTTTAACCATGGTTACCCCCAGCCAAGTCCCCTTAAACCCTAGCTCAACCCTAGACAAACCCTAGGTTAACTCCCTAATCCTAAGTAAGCCCTAGTTAAACCCTAGGTAAACCTTAGTTAAACCCTAGGACCTAACCCTAGTGAAACCCTAAATCAAATCCTATGACAACCCTAGTACCAAACCTTAACTCTAGGTAACCCTAAACCATAGCCCTAGCCTATCCCTAGAGCCCTTAGGGCTTAAACCCTAAGACCATGGTCCTTAGGGCCTGAATCAATAGCCTAGGCCCATGAGATCCAAAAACCCTCAAGCCAACTCCTCTTACTTGTGCGTGCATGAGCAAGGCCCAATTTAATCAAATCTCAGATTGGCGGTAGATGATCTACTGCCAATAAAATTTAGCCTGGTTTAGCAATGACGGTAGATCATCCACAGGGTCCAACCACATGCCTAGCCTTCCATTTAATCTCCATTAGGTCCCCAAGGGCTCTCCTTATAAAGACCAGATTCCATAGCGTGTAAATAGATTGAAAAACCCCCCAATTCAAATCCCTGTTGCTTTTCCAAGGCCTAAAACCCTTGCTTGATACCTGAGAGCATCCCCTAGCAGCTCTAGAAGCAACCCCAGCTCATGTAAACAGATCGAAAAACCCCACAGTTCAAATCCATGTTGCTTTTCCAAGACCTAAAACCCTTGCTTGATACTTGAGAGCATCCCCCAGCAGCTCCAGAAGCAAACCCAGCTCCCCACTTTGCACCAATGCAAGCACCACCACCACCACAAGCCACCACCTCTTCTACAGAAACAGAGCATCAAGGTAGGACCCTGTCCCCACCCCCATTTTCTTGTTTTAAATCATTGTGAGCCCTGGTCAATTACAGGGGACTTTTTCTTCCATTCTTGTTGATTGTTTTGGTTCAAACCCAACATAGGGGTATTCCCCCACCTTGATCATAGGTGTGGGGAACCCCTACGGGTATAGCATTACTCCCTGTAGTCTCAGGCCTGCCCCAGACCTTCTAGGGGTCTCTCATTCCATGAGGGAACCCCTGGAACCCTTGTGGCACAGCCTTGGTTTTGAGCAAAACCAGGAATAACAGTAAACTCAGTATCACCATTCCCGGCCCTTTAGTTAGTAGCCTATTTAAACCCATTTAGGTGGGGCCCTGGTCCATTCCAGGGCCTGGACTGTACTCCATAGACCTCTTCGAGTCTAACCTGGTCTTTCCAGGTTCATGGGTTAAGCCTACCATGGTTAAAATTCAAATAAAGAAAGCAGTTCATAATGGTGGTAGATTATCTACTGCCATTATCAATAATCGAGCAGGGTCACTTTGGCTCACGGTGGAGCCCACTCCAGGCCACCCAAGGGGTCCACCTCAGGCTCATTCGTTTCCCTAGAGTCCCCTCTTCAATCCCATGGGTTTAGAATCCTTTGGGTTAACCCCTAACCAGAGTTAAATGCACGCAAACGATGGTTAAAAATACTGTTTTAATGGTGGTAATACCATTACAGCCATTAAATTATTTTTGAACTGTGGGCTTTTTGCAAGGGCCCAGGCCCAAACCCTAGTATACCAGACTACGCCTAAGCCTACCGGGCTTGAACCATGCACTTGACCAACCTCGGTCAACCAAACCCTAGTCTACCGAATTAGCCCAGTTAGCCACCCTTGGTTCACACACACACAACCCTCGCCTCGGCACAGGCTCATGTGCCAGAACTACGCTTGGTCTGATCTCACTCTTGTGAGTACGTGGCTATATATTGAGGTGTGGAAAAGTCTACAACCCGGGAAGTTGGTTTGATTGTTTCAATAGCCTGGAATTGTGCTTATACAGATTTACATCCAAGTACCTTCTTTGTTTCTTATGTGAATTCCAAACTATACTGGTTGTAATTAGTGTTATTTTCCAAACTAAAGTTTGAATAGCTCTACTACCCAAGAAGTTGGGGAATTTTTGTTTTTGAGAATACAACATGGGGCATGCATTCCGATTCCATTTGTTACCCTTGAACTAAGAAAAAAAATGTTTGGGTCTGTATTCAAAAATTCCAAACAAATACTCTATAATACTTTATTTGACTCAAACCACGTCAACCTATCTAATAAACATCCCAGATAAAACTAGAATTACATCTCCCAAGTAACGTTTTCACTTTCTTAGGTAAGGAGGATTCTAGCCCACCTAATACACTGTCTCAACTAGTTACTAAAAGGTCTGACACGCCAAAAACACCAAATGTGAATTCAGAGTTGTTTAATAGAGTGAGAGATCATAAGAAAACGAAATGGTTCTTACAAGAATATCTTTTCTTGATCATAATTTATGGTACTTCTTGCTTTGTACCTTTCTTTACTTTTTATCATCTCATGTATGCAATGGTTCTTATTCTTTCAGTTATCATATTGTGGGTTGTTGCTCGATTCTCAACATTTAGATCATGGAGGAGAAGATGTTGATTTCCCCAAGAATTCTAAACTAATCCAAAGATGAACATAACAATTAATGAAAACATAACTTCTTGAGAGATTAGAATTTCTTACCTAGTTGTAGTATCAATACAAATAGTGAGTTGTTCCCTATGGTATTAGCTTAAATATGTAAATTCGTATTTTGTATTGAAAATTGGCAACGGCCTCATTGCACAAATATCACGCGACCCTAGACCTAGTCTTACGACTAGGGGCAAAAAAATGGACAAAATCAATCAGCTTCGTAGGCATGAGAAAAATCGGCAACATCCTCGTTGCGTATAAATTATACGAATCCCATGATTTGGTCATTCTAAGGGTAAAAAAGAGAGAAAAGCTGAAAAGCAGTTTGGAACCAAAATCCAGCAGCAATCAGTCATACCGGACTCCCGACTATCCCCAGCAGAGATTCCTCCAGGAACAATTTCCTAGTGGACCATTAGTACAAAAATCCCCAGCGGATCCCCAGTAGAACTCCCTAGCAGTTCTCTATGCCCCAACGGACTCCTGATAACATTCCTCAGTAGCTTCCCCGACATAAGTCTTCAACAGCAGCAAGACAGACTTTTCGACCTCCAACAGCATCCCCAGTGAGAGCAAATCCTTTGTTAGTCATACTCCACCCTTCGAGAATAAAAGAAAACCCAAAAATATCTATTAAGCCCTAACAAAGGCAATTTATTGGCAAATCTGAAAGCTAACAAAGTATCTTTTATCTGAAATTTAAACTTTTGTAAAAGTTTATAACACCTTTCTGAAGAGCAAAAAGTATTCAAAATAAAATTTCTAGTACCATAATCTGATTGTACTAACCTGTACTAAGCTGCCCCGACAAGACAACCAGAAGGAGCTGACGCCGCTCATCCAGTCGCAGTCGAGAGTTATGGGAAAGCATCTTCGCCTTCATCCCTTGCATGACATCATTTTATATCTAGGCATATTGTCATGTCTAGCATAACAAAACTTCCTAGCACCACTCAAAGTGATCAATGTCCAGCGCCTCCAGGCCATTCCAATTTCAATCCGGCTAATGCCTTCGAGACATGCCATTCCAGTCCTGTTAGTGCCCCTAGGACATGCCATTTCAATTTCCATCCGGCTAGTGCCTCCGGGATATGCCATTTCAATTTCAATCTGGCTAGTGCCTTTAGGACATGTCATTTCAATATCACTCCGGCTAGTGCCTCTAGGACATGCCATTTCAATTCTGCTAGTGCTTCTGGGACATGCCATTTTAATTGTCAATCCGGCTAGTGCCTCCGAGACATGCCATTTCAATTTCAATCCGGCTGCCTCCGGGATATGCCATTTTAATATCAATTCGGCTAGTGCGTCTGGGTCATGTCATATTAATATCAATTCGGCTAGTACCTCCGGGATATGTCATTTCAATATCAATCCGGCTAGTACCTCTAGGACATGCCATTTCAATATCGATCTAGCTAGTGCCTTTGGGACATGCTGTAAACCTTTTGACGCCCCAATGCGTCTCCGACCTAATCTGAGACTGTCCTTGACCTAATCTGAAAGCGTCCTTATACGCCTCCGTGCGTCCCCGACTAATATGAGAGTGTCCTCGACTTAATCTAAAATTATACTTATAAGCCTCCGTGCATCCCCGACCTAATATGAGATCAACCTAATCTGAAAGAGTCCTTAGACGTCCCTGTGCATCCCCGACCTAATCTGAAAGTTTCATTCACTTAATCTAAAAGCGTCCTTATACGCTCCCGTGCATCCCCGACCTAATCTGAAAGCGTCATTATATGCTCCTGTGCATCCCCGACCTAATTTGAGAGTATCCTCGACCTAATCTGAAAGCATCCTTGACTTAATCTGAAAGCGTCCGACCAAATCTAAATACGTCCTTAAGCACTTCATGTGTCCTGTGACCGAATCTGAGCGTGTTTTTCGGCCAGCCCTGAGCATGTCTCATCCGAATCTCTTTGGCTAGCACCTCCATAAGCATGTCATCTCCCAGTGAGTCCCTCTACCATCCTTAAGTGCATCTCACATATTTCCCAACATGAGTAATTAGAACACTCTTCATTCCCCAGCATGAGTTACAAACTCCCAAGCAGACTCAACATCGATTACACCCGCATATGCACAACATGCATGCATATCATATTACATTTCCCCAAAATCTAATCTTAGTGTAAAAATATGATGATTTCAGTCTTTGTCATTCAATTGACAAATTGACATTCTCTGACAAAGAGGGGCGGTTGTAAGCACCTAATTTTTACATCTCTCTTTAACCATAGTTAAGCTCTTTAACCATGGTTAACCTCAATTAAACCCTAGGTCAACCTGAGTCAAACCCTAGGCAAACCCTAGTCAAACCATAGCTAAATCCTAGTCAACCCTAGGTCTAACCCTAGTTAAACCTTAGGTCAACCCTAGGTGAAACCTAGCTAGCCCCAATCCAACCCTAAACCCTACAGACCTAGAGAATGGGCTCAAGACCCATGAAACACCTACCCAAGGCCCCTACGGCCTATAACCCATAGACAAACAGCCCTTGGGCCCAAGCATGGGCCCATGACCCAAGCCACGCCCTAGGAGGGGGGTCCAGCCCTAAAATTTAAATTTTTTGAGAATATCGGTAATCCAATTACCGACATTCCTTTTGTGGTAAAATTTGTACCGCGTGCATGAGCATTTAACTCTGGGCAGACCTTTTTCTAGAAAAATTTATAAATGACGGTAATTATTTTACCATCATTATTATTCTTGGAGTTTATGTTTTACTCAAACTTTGCATTTGCCAGTGCTCAAGAATGCCCCTGGCCAGCCTCCCATGCATCTGAACTCCCTCACCCACCTTAGTACGAATCCCCAGGGCATCCCTAGACCCTTCTCTTATAAATTTAAACCCATCTTCAAGCTTGGAGGGGGAATCCGAAATCCCCAAGAAAGAACCCCTGCTTCTCCTTAGTCCCAACTTTTCTCTCCACCAAGGCCAAGACTAGCAACACCAAAAGATCCCAGGGACCATCCTAGGCCCCTCCCATTCAGGAACGCCAGCACCCTTGCTGAACGTGTATCAGTAGGGTAAGGTTCTTCCCTACCCCATTTTTTCTTCTGTAAAACACCTTATGAGCCCCTGGTCCTACTTCAGGAGACTTTTGTTTCAATACAGACCCAGGGACAGAGGTCCCCTTGCCTTCATCTTAGGCATAGGGACCTTCTCAAGGGCAGAGTCCATAGCCAAGTAGGCCATCAAGCCTTACCAATCTTAAAGATAGTCCCCATAATCTCCTAGGGAACCCTCAGCCCATGAGGGATCCCTTGGAAGCATGGTAGTACAATGCCATAGGGGAAAATTTAGTTTTTAGAAAAACTCCAGAATGACGGTAAACACAGTGCCGCCATTATGGTCCCTCTCTTTTGCAGTGGCTCTAGGCCTCTTTTGGGTGAGCCCTGGTCCATTTCAGGGCTTGGTTTAGGTCACTGAGACCTCCCTCTATCCTCTCTGGTCATTCCAGGCTCACTAGACCAGCTTAACCATGGTTAAAATGAACAAATCTGAAAATGAAAATTGTCTAGAATGTCGGTAAATAATTTAGTGATATTCTGGGTATTCTGCTTCCCACTATAAAAGGCCACTATAGGCCCAACCCAGACCAGACTAGATTAGACCAAAGGCCCAAACCAGGCCCAGGACTTGCCCTAAAGTCCCTTGAACACCCTCATGGATCGAGAACCCTCAAGGCACCTCCGCTGACCTTCACTTTGCCTGCAAAGCCACTGTTTTGGAAAAAGTGACAATGACGGTAGTTGTTCTACTGCCAATCTCACTGTTTTCATAACACAGTGGTCTTGCAAAGCCCAGACCTGGTAGGAGGCCATTCTAGGCCTTACCATGCTACCTAGACCCACCCCTGAATGAATCAGGATCTTAACTGGGGTTAAACTTAATCCTGGTTAACTTTTAACCATGGTTGAGATTATTTAACCTTGGTAACATCTAGAAAATCCCAAAAAATTCAAAAATACAAGAAGGGCCATAAGTCTGACATTGGACCTTTTTTTACCATGGTTAGTAGCCCTAACCATGGTTAACTCGTCGCTTAACTCCGGTTAAGCAACTTTAGGCCTCTGGGCCTACCCCATAGCCTACCAAGCTAAACCTTGGCCTACCGGGCTCAACCTTAGTCTACCAGACTTATCCCTTACTCTTGGGCTCAACCTTGGCCTTTGGGTCCATGCATCAGCCTTCGAGCTCAACCCTTGGTCTCCGGGTCCAATCCTTAGCCTGTAGGTCCCAATCCTTGGCATCCAAGCCCAATCCTATGCCTCCGAGCTTAATCTTTGTCCTCCGGGCCCACACCCTAAGACCATGCATTTGACCTCCCAGGTCAACCAACCCTAGCCCCTAGGGTAGACCCTTAGACACTTCGGTGCACACACACACTCCCCTAACCTCAGCATGGGCTCATGTGCCTAAACTACGCTTGGTCTAATCTCACCCCATGTGATTACATAGGCAACCCAACCCGGGTTCGACCCTAGTTAGGATTTGTTCATTTCTTGGATTAGCATAATCTAAAACTTAGACATTTGAATAAAACTTTGACATTAATATGACTTATACTTAGGAAGTAGGTAACCATTATAAAATGGGGGTCCTAGGGTGCCTAACACTTTCCTTAAGACTTAATCGAACATCTTACCTAAACTTTCATGTAGACCATAAGACTTTATCCATATTCGGGACTTATCCCTCAGAATTAATAAGTGGAGATTCGTAAGCAACCTAGTGAGTAAAAATCCGTGCTCACAAGTCCCATGGCGATTTTCAACTACAATCAGTCCCTAAATTGCTAAGTTGCACTAACCCTAAAAACAATACTCTTGATTCCGGCTCTCACCGGTCTTGTGGAAATTAAACCCTTCATCTCTTCCATCTTCTTCTTTCATGTACTTTTCTATGGTCGAACACACTAATCTATTGATCAAAATAGTCTAAGAAAGAGTGCCAAAAGTAGAAGGTGTAACAAGATAAGAGCCAAGGAGAATACCAGCTGATGCATTATAACCCTGTTGTCTAAAAAATCGAAATCTGGGAGCAACCGCGTAGAGATTATCATCACAATTTGCATCAATCTGAGCATCGTATATCCATTGTAATGCCTCTCCAATTTCCTCCTTGAAGTGATATGCAATGCCAAGATGTTGGAGTGTGTCAATCAAATTTATTTCTTTCATAGGCTCATTGGAAGAAAGCTTTAGCATTATATTCACTTCTTTCTTCAGTTCTTCAATCCGTGGCTGGATCCCAACATTCACCTTTTGCATGGCCATATATTTACTAAGTTTAGTAATGATAAATTATAAAGCATATTATTAAATTACTTATAAATAAAATATAAAGTATGAAGTTTATTTATTTATTTTAACCAAAAAAATAAGTCTATTTTTTTTAGTAGAAAGTTTACAAATTGAATAATACAGTATATAAACACCCAAAATTTTAATCGAAATTTCACAAAATTTTGATCGAAATTTCACAAAATTTTGATCGAAATATCACAAAATTTGATTCTAAACTCCTAATCCGAAATCATTTAATTTTTTAGAGTCCGTCTGGTTCGGATTATGAAAGTCACAATTGATTATACAGAAAGCGCTGTCATGAATAATTGCTGTCTGCTGAAAGTGTTGTTATAAATAATTTTGTTCGGAAACATCCTGTCTATAATCGATTATTTGCAGGAATTCAATTATGTACAAAATAATTGCATTTGGATCATCCTAACATAAAACTGATTACTAATCTGAAATTCTGAAAATGTTAACCATCCCTTACAATTAAACAAAAAAGACTTTACTTGTAAAAAATTATTAGCATAAAAGTGACATAAGTCTCTACTTTGAAGGTAATAATTACAAACCATAAAAAGTGACATAAGTCCCTACTTAAAGACAATGGTTACAAACCATAACAGTGACATAAAAAAAGTAATAATAGCCAGAATTATTATGCATCCACATGATGCACACAGAAACATTCTCTATCGCCTACGTTCCTCCCTCATATTATTGTTATGTTGGATCGTTGTGCTCTGAGCATCACCATCTTCTTCATCAACCCACATGAAAGATCCAGGGTGATTCTGCATTCATTATAGGTATAAAGTTTTAAGGAAATGCGAATATGAAATTACAAATATATTGCTTTATTATATTTTTTTACCTGCCAAAGTGGACAACTATAAAATAAGAGACCATAGTTTTATTTTGCCTTAGCCTCATGGACTTGTATGTAACCCATACCACATGGACACATCAAATCCTGGAAACCTCTTTTCGTCATAATACTGTAATTACAACCACACATCAATGCAGTTATAAAAATACAAAAATGTACAAGCAATGTAACTTCAAGGAATAATAAATGTAAAAGATTTTCAGAATTTTAGATTAACATTTTCAGAATTTCAAAAGTATAACAAAATTAAAGAGCAATGTCATCTGCACCATATATATTAACATATTACCTAATCATTTACGATGTGCTATTATCCAAAACATGTAAATCCATCAAGGTCTAGTGGAAAACATAATTGCTACTTAGATATATATTCCACATTCTTTCGGTGAGGTTATCCCGATAGGCTCCCATCTCTGGTTGTTGTTGTTGATGCGCTTGTTCATCACTTCTACGAGATGAAGCGTTGTTGTCTACGACCAACTCGTCTATTTCATACTCTTTGAACATGTCATCTTTTAGAGTCTCTTCATGAAAAAAGTTGTGTAGAACACATGTAGCCACTACAATATCTCTCTGTCTCATATATGGGTATGGAGCCATACGCTTTAACATAGGAAATCATGCTTCCAATATGCCAGAACAGTATTCTATTACATTCCTTAATGAGGAATGTACACAATTAAATAGTTCTTTTCGCATCAGATGAACCCCTACCACCTCTATATTCCTGTAAATGATATCGTATCCCGCGATGAGGTACAAGAAATCCCCTCATATTAGGATAGCCAGCATCAAAAACATAATATTGTCCTACAATCAAAATTATATTTAGTTACAACCTTTATCAGATCTCTCTATCGTTCTTCATCAGCACTGACGACCTTTCTTATCGGATCCCACCCAAAGCCTGTTTGTTCAACGAGTTTATTCCAAGACCTCCACTTAGCCTTAAGAGTTGCTAAGTGGTTTTTTAACTGATGATACTCTCTACTAATTTTTTTGTTGAATTGCTCCCTAATATTTTTCCATCCAATCCTGTTGAAACTTGTGGTTGGCCTATTCCCTTTCTATTTCATCCACCCCTAACTCTATAAAGATCCGATCCAAAGATTCAGACCACTGGAGTTGACTCAACTTCTTACTAGCACTAGGTTGGGTGGTGTTGTCCATGTCCTCTATAAATCAAAATAACAACTCAAGTGAAAAACAAATTAATAATAACAAAGGCGAATTGAGAAATTGAGATATAGGTATACCAAGCAAACAAGGTAATAAAATACAAGTATACATACATACATTTATACATACATACATACATGTATAGGCATCAAACTTGTGTGTGTGTGTTTAATCCTTTTATTTTAAAATCCTAACTCTCCTTTTGACAAGCATTATTGATATGGGTATCCTTGACAAGTTGGTTATCCTATTAATTCACTTAAATTAGCTTTAAGGGGAATTTGGTGAATGCAAACTTGGGTGGACTATTTGCCCTTGTCCTTACGAGTGCCTTGTCCAAGTGGTCATGCATTTTACAAGATACTCTGCTTTCCTATGTTTGAGGCATTTGAAAGGTAGGAACAATATGAGTTGTAGAGAGGGTGTTACTTTATACAATAGGAGTGTTGTCTAATGTGCTACCAATCGTCACACAACAAAAAAAAAACATGTTTGCAACTGTGTGCATGGATTCGGGAACCCTACCCTCGCGGGGTTAAATGTTAGAGTCGCCACCTATTCATTCAGAAGGGACAAGTCCCTGGGTAGTGGATAAGGTCTTGGTCTGTTGTAGAATTTTAGGTATCAGGTTTGGTTAAGTCCAGGGAATGGGTTAGGCAACTTGAGACTTCCATTTTTCAATGGTTCCATACTTTTTAGGGGTAAGCTAATTTAAAGTCAATGTTCATTCAAATACCTAAGTGTTTAAGATAGTACTAATCTAAGAAAGAAAAGCTAACTAGGGTCAAACCTAGGTTGGGTTGTCTACGTACTCATTAGGGTGAGATCACACCGACCATAGTTCTAGCACATGAGCTCGTGCCGAGGCTAGGGAGTGTCTGTGTGTACACCAAGAGTCGTGAATGGACTAATTTGGTAGACTAGGGTTTGGTTGACTAGGTTGGTCAAGTGCAAGGTATTGGGTCCGGTAGGCTAGGGGTTAGTCCGGTAGACTAAGAGATGGGCCCAGTAGGCCAAGGGGTAATTCCAGTAGATTTAATTTAGGCCCGGTAGGCTATAATAAAAAATAACCAAGATTAGGGTTACTAATCGAGGTAAAGGGTCAAACTAACCATGGTTAGGGTTCCTAACAACAGTTGATAGTAACATGGTTTAGTCTGCTAGGCTGACGTTGGGCCCGGTAAACCAAGGGTGAGCCCGGTAGGCTGCAAGATTAGACCCGGTAAACCAAAATCAGATTTAACCGAGGTTAGGATTGCTAACCACGGTTAAAAGGATAAAGTAACCATGGTTAGGACTGCTAGCCATGGTAAAGAAGCAAAAGCAGAAACATTTTGGACACAGCAATATTTTATAATTTATGGTATTTTTCTAGATTTTTACTCAGGGTTAAGGGGTGCTTAACCAAGGTTAACAGTTAACTGGGGTTAAGTTAACCTCATTTAAATGTTCTAGGCGGGTCAGGATGGGCCAGAGAGTATGGCAGGACCTAGAATGGACTCCTACTAGGTTTGGGCCTTATACAAAAGCCTAATATACAGAAATCAGGAATGGCGGTAATTTGTTTACCGTCATTCCAAAACTTCACTGTTTTGGAATGTCGGTAGACAGTCTACCTCCATTACAGATTACTGCTACAGTGGTTTTGCTGGTCTGGGGTGGCAAGTTAAGGTATAACCCAAGGGTCAGGGACCCATCAGGGTTGGTCAGGGGACTCCCCATAATGTCCTGGGCCTTTGGTGGGCTCTGAAACTGGTTTGAAATGGGCCTAAAGTAGGCCCAAAGCCACTGTAAAAATGATACTGAAATGGCGGTAGACAGACTACCGCCATTCTGGATAGGGTATGGTTTAGGTCATATTAACCATGGTTATGTACATTAGGTTACCCTGGAATGACTAGGGTAGATAGAGGAACATCAGGAGGACCCAACCATGACCCTGGAATGGATCAGGACCCGACCTAAAGGGGTGTAACAGGGCTGCGAAGTAGAATGTCAGGAATTGTGGTAATTATTCTACCCCCATTCCTAGAAAAACCCAGAACTGAGATTTCCCACCTGGGGACTGCAACAGGGCTTATTCCAAGGGATCCCTAATAGACTGAGGGTCCCCTAGAACGTAAGGGGAGGTTCCATGCTTGGAAGGGGGAACTGTACCCGAGTTTGTTAACCTCAAGGGGGTGGTTCCCCCATTCCTATGAGGTAGGCAGGGGGACCCCTATCTTTGATTGTGTAGTGAAAAGGAAACAACAACAGGAATCAAAATGGCCCCTGGAGTAAGACCAGGGGCCTTATAGATATTTGAAACAGAAAGCAAAAAAATTGGTAGGGTGCAATGACCCTACCCTGTTGATTTGATCTCCATGGTGGAGTGGCTGAGCATGGAGGTGAGGGGCTGGTGCACTGAGGTGGTGTACAGGGAAGGTCTGAGTAGCTCCTGGAGTGCTAGGGGTCTTCCCTGATGAAGCACAAAGGCTGGAATGGGTTGGAATGAAGACTAACCGAGTTTTAGCAGAGCTTTGGTATAGATTTTTGGAATGCCCAGAACCAAGAAATGGGAGGGGTATTCATAGGGTAAAGGAGACCTTAGGGCAGTTAAGGAATAACCCTCAGCGTGCTAGACATAGGTGAGGTGGAGCTGAAGTGGTGCAGGAGGGAGCTAGTTACGAATTTATAGAAACCCAAGAATGGCGGTAAAGTTATTACTGTCATTCTTGGTTTAGCCTAAACCAGGAATGGCGGTAGAAACTTCACCGCCATTTCTTGATTTTTGCTAAACAGGGCCAACCCTCACACGATTGGCTTGATTTACTGCTCATTTTGCTATTTTTGGTAGTGATGGTAAAGTTATTACTACTATTATTTGAATTTTAAAAAAAAGCAGGTCGGCCCCACTACACTGGGTTCTAAAGGCTTATGGGCCCATATTTGAGCCTACAAGGGGTTCTGGGTTTGATTTTTGAGGGATTTTTGGGCCTTAGGGATGAATTAGGGTTTACCTAGGGTTAGACTATGGTTTACCTAGGGTTAGGTCTAGGGCTTACCTAGGGTTAGACTAGGGTTTAGTTTTAACTAGGGTTTTCCTAGGGTTAGGCTAGGGTTTCGGATGGGATCAAGGTATGTTCTAGGGTTAGGCCTAGGGTTTAGGGATTGACTGAGACTTAGCTGGGGATAACCATGGTTAAAGATATTAACCATGGTTAACGTAGAGTGTAAAAATTGGGTGCTTACAGCTGCCCCTCTTTACCGGAGAGTGCCAAGTTGGCAATTGAACGGTAAAGACTGGAATCATCTTATTTTTACACAAAGATTGGATTTTAGAGAAAGACGATATGCATGTTGTGCAAGTGGTGATGTGCAGTGCCTGCCTATACCTGTTGGGGGCATGGGTGAACTGGGGAAGGTAGAAATAGTTAGGGCTACTTCCTGGGGGATGAAGAGTAGTATGTGTTACTTATGCTGGGGATTGATGGATGCAATTGAAGATGGCATGCCCTAGAGGTGCTAATCAGGATTGGTTTCTATGGCATTACCTGGAGGTGCTTGGCCAAAACAAATGAAGGACACATGGAATGTCAGAAGGAGGACGTGCAAGGTATCAACAAAGTGTATTATGTCGATGCTTACCTGGGATGTCGGAGACACATGGGGTGCCGAAGGGGAGACATGCGAGGTGCCGACAAATTGTGTTATGTCGATGCTCACCGGGGATGTCGAGGACAAGCGGTGGTGTCAGAAAGAGGATATGCGAGGTGCCGACAAAGTATATTATATCGATGCTCACCTAAGATATCAGAGACACACGGGGGTGTCGAAGGGGGACATGTAGGTGGTATCGTGGTATGGTGAGGTTACCAAGGGATACGCAGAATGTCTGGGGACATGCAGGAAATAATGCCGCTGTATGGTGAGGTTGTTAAGGGGCACATAGGATGTCAAGGACACACGAGGATATCAAAGGGGGCATGCAGGAGGTATCGTGGTATGACAAGATTGCTAAAGGATACGTAAAATGTCAAGGACACACGAGGGTGTCAAAGGGGACACGCAGGAGGTATCGCGGTATAGCGGGGTTGCCAAGGGATACGCAGGATATCTGAAAACATGCAGGAGGTAATGTCGTGGTATGACGAGGTTGTCAAGGGGCACATAGGATGTCAAAGGACACACAGGGGTGTCAAAGGGGAGGACATACGAGGTGAGGACAAAGTGTGTTATGTCAATGCTCACCTGAGATGTCGGAGACACCCGGGGGTGTTGAAAGGGGTGCGGCATGTCCTGGAGGCACTAGCCGGATTGATATTGAGATGGCGTGTTCTGGAGGCGCTAGCCAGATTGATTTTTGAAACGGCCCAGGGGGTGCAAGGTTTTGATGATGTCATGCAGGGTATAAAGGCGATGATGCTTTCCTATGACTCTATTGACTGCGACTCACGGGGATATGTCGACTTCTTCTGCTTGTCTTATCGAAGCTGCTTGATGCAGGTTGGTACAACCAGTTCTCGGTACCAGAAGCTCTGTTTTGAAAAACGTTTTTGAAAAACGTTTTTGAAAAGTGTCAGACTTTTTACAAAAGTTTTTGATTTTAAGAGAAAGAATGTTTAGCTATCTTTTACATTTGCCAGGAAATTGCCTTTGTCAGGGCTTAGGGGATTTTGTAGTCTGTCTTTTACTCTCAGAGAGTGGAGTATGACCCAGAAGAAGTTTCGTCACCGCTGGGGATGTTTGAGAGTAGACCTGCGTGTCTTGTCGCTGCTGGAGAGTGTGGCTCTGGCTGGGAAGAGCATTGTGGAAAGCAATTGGAGGCTTCTATGGGGGATCTGCTAGGGGATTTGGACACTGTTAATAAACTATGGCAGACTGCCGCTGGGGATCTGTCAGGGAGTGGAACTCTGCTGTTAAATAATCTTACCTTATTATTTTTTTTAATATAAAAAAACTAACCTTGGTTATGAGTTAATCACTCATGTGGTTAATTTATTTTTTAAATCAAGGTTAAATTATTTAACCCTAAGGATAAGTAAATCTTAACCACAATTAATAATTGTCAAAAAAAACAAATGTCAAGCTTAGGAGGAGTGTGACTATGCCCAACAGAACGTTCGAGATGAATGCTATCATCTCCATAATGAAACACCTTTGCACGTGTCGCCTGAAGAGGCTATAACATGAGAGTGTAATAGTTAGCATCTGGAGAGGAAATCTGTTGCCATGATAGACATGCATGCAGCACGTAGCACTTGGAGGGAGTGAATGGTGAAGTACCCCGCCAGAAGATTGTGCTTAGTTGGATTTTAGATTGTTAAGTTGAAAGTTAATTAGATGTCTATATGTTTTGAAGCATGGGGTTTTATCTCTTATTAAAAAAGTAGTTATGAGTTACTATTTTAAGGAAAATAATCACCTCCTCGGTTGGTGATGCGAGGAGTGGCGTCTCGGCTCTCATTTTCTTGCCACGTGTCCCTCTTCTAACTCCATTTAACTGTGGTTAAGATTCATCCACCGTTAGCGTTCAGCCATCTACCATTGGTTCTTAGAAAAATAAAATAAAAAATTTAACTAAAGGGTTAAAACAAACTAACATGAGTTAATGGGAGTTGATGGGTTGGATATGTGAGAGCGAGGAATAATTTATTGCTCCTATTTTAATAAGAGGTAAAACCCCTACTTCAAAAAGATGTAGAGATGCAATGAACCTTCAACTTAATAATATAAAGTTGAACTAAACACAATTTTCAAATAAGCTCTACCAATTTAGATTGGTGTTAACAAACGCCACCTTGAAGCAAGCACCCCTTTTCCATTAAATTGATGGCAGTTTTGTAATATTGTGGGAAGAAAACTACCAAGGTCTTTCCATTGAAATGGGACAAAGGCAGTTCTGTAATTGATGGTGGGATAAAGCCGGCCATTGAAATGGGACAATGGCAGTTCTATAATTGATGGTGGACAAGGGCAGTTCTATAATTGATGGTGGGACAAAGGCGGCGGCCATTGAAATGGGACAATGGCAGTTCAGCGGCTTCTGCCATTGGTCTTTCCATCTTCCATAATTATAAACTACCAAGAGCTTTGAATTAAAACCCCTTTCCCATGTAAAATATTTTTATTATTTTAAAATATGGTATGCATTAAGCAAAATGATCTTTTACCATACAGATCGTTATCAGCCTCGGCTGCTGATCGTTGAAGCCCTCGGCTGAACAAAGGTGGCGGCCACCTACCCCTACAGATCGTTGAAGCCCTCGGCTGCTGATCGTTGAAGCCCTCGGCTGAACAAAGGCGGCGGCCACCTACCCCTACAGATCGTTGAAGCCCTCGGCTGCTGCCTACATAGGAACATAGTTAAGTAATATATCTACAGATCGTCTTAGATAGCTCTTGTTATCAACAATAATATTACTTGCTAATTAATCTCCCAAGGAACGTCATCCCCATACATTATGAATAACAAATTATCTATCAAATGGCTTAATTAACGATTGTATAGTGGTCATGGCTCTTATCTATAAATAGCCCACCCCAGTCGCTCTTGTTATTCATTCAAGATTTCCCAGTCCTTCCTAAATATGGCAGCACTTAACTCTCCAACAGCTCCCTCATCCAAAACTGGAGAGCGGGAGATCATTCGCCGGTCGGCCGATTATCATCCTAGCGTTTGGGGTGATCACTTCTTGGCCCCTTCTCCAGAGGACTTGGTAAGTCACATGGCTGAGTATAACCGGCAACGTTCAAAGCTACCAAAAATTCAGTTATATATGAACAAAATTTTGTGAAATTTCGATATTTTGATAGAAGGTCTATTTGAATTTTTGAGACTTTGAACGTTTTTTTTTTTTTTTTTTGTCTATTTGATTTTTTGAGACTTCGCACTTTTTTTTTTTTTTTCTTATCACAGTAACATTTAGTTTATTATCAGCTAAATTAAGTCATACATAACACCCTCAAATAAAAATAAAATAAAAATACATACATTAAATTTAGGGTGGGGCTATGCGCACCACCCTAAATAATTTATGACTACACCCCAACTTAAAAAGAACACTCAAAATTAGAAAATAAGACAAGAATGCCTTTTCCTTTCCATCGTTTGCAAAGTATAGATCTGCTGTTACTGCTAAGCAAGACTTCTCATTACCTCCATAGCCTCTTCAACTTTCGCTTTCAAATCCGGTGACTCAAGCAAGTGCAAAACCTTCCATCTCCAAAAGCATGTCGGATTGGGATAGGCTGTTGTTAGGATACCTAACATCGTTTGCAAGTAAAACCTCATACTTTCACCCGTGTCGTCCTTTGTTGTTCAGGTGTTGGATTCGATTTGCAAGTGCAAGCCAAAGTCAAAATTTTTTGAGACTTTTGACTCAAAAAATTTGGACTTCATATTTCATTTATATATTTACTAAACTTAGTAAACATATACCCATGCAGGTTCCTAATGTAGGTGTCCAACAACGGATTGAAGAACTGAAGAAACAAGTGAATAGGATGCTAAACCTTGCTTCCAACGACCCTACGGAGGAAATAAATTTGATCGATACGCTCCAACGTCTTGGCATTGCATATCACTTCGAGAAGGAAATTGGAGAGGCGTTACAACGGATATATGATGCTCAGATTGACGAAAATGATGATAATCTCTATGTCGTTGCTCTCCGATTTCGACTGTTGAGACAACAGGGTTATAATGTATCAGCTGGTAGTCTCTCCTTGCCTCTTATCTTGTTATACCCTACAACCCCAATGACACTAGCTTTATATTACTAACGTTGGTGTGGTGATCAAACAGATGTATTTAGCAAGTTTAAGGACAAGACGGGTAGGTTCAAAGCAAATTTGACTATTGACCTGCAAGGCATGCTAAGTTTATATGAAGCCTCGCATCTCAGCGTACGAGAAGAAGATATATTCGATGAAGCCCTAGTTTTCACTAGCACAAACCTGAAGACCATGATGAACCATCTAACCTCTTCTCTTGCAGCGCAAGTAGGACATTCCCTAGAGCTACCTCTCCACAAGCGCCTTCATAGGATAGAAACAAAGCATTACATTTCTATCTACAAAGAAGAGAAATCCCGAATAGAGATTCTCCTAGAGCTTGCAAAGTTGGATTTTAATCAAGTACAGTTGGTACACCGGAGAGAGATACGGGAGATTTCAAAGTAAGTTTTACACTACTTCTGAAAAGGGAAATGTTTTTGAGACCGTAGAAGGGCGAGACCACCGAGACCGTGCATCCCTGCACGAGATTTCAGGTGGGGCCTACCATGTGAACGTGGGCCTTTTGCGGTCTCAGTAGCAAAGTCCTTCTAAAAATTAATATCTAATTGAAGACACTAGTTATATCCATGATGTGTGCTCTTCAGGTGGTGGAAAGAAATTGATATAACCACAAAGCTTCCGTTTGCTCGAGATCGATTGGTGGAGTGTTATTTTTGGGGGTATTGGGGTGTATTTTGAACCACAATATGCACTGGGTAGAATATTAATTGCCAAAATAATATCCATTGTTACAATAATCGATGATATCTACGATCTTTACGGGACACCAGAGGAACTACAACTATTTACTGACGCAATCCAAGGGTACAATTCTTGAATCTATCTTGATCCACTCGTCTCTAATACGTCAGTAAAATTTGCACAAAGATTTAGTTCTACAGATGTGATTCGGGTACTGAATTTTTAGGTGTGATCATGGAGTAATAGATCAACTGCCCGAATATATGAAAGTGTGCTTTCGTGAACTCGAGAATCTTTTCAATGACATTGAAGATGAGATGATTAAAGAAGAAAAGCTTCATCAATTCTACTACTTAAAACAAGAAGTATGACACAACTCCAGTACTATATATTAACTACTTCTTTACAGTAAGTTTAAGATAACTACAACTTTTGTTAATAACATGGTTCTCTAATTTTGTTTCTTACAGTTCAAAACTTTGGTTAGAGCATACTTTGGTGAAGCCCAATGGTTTAACAATGGATATGTGCCGAAGCTCGAAGAATACTTGCAAATTTCAATGGTTAGCAGTGTTTTATCTTTGTTCAACGTGATCGCATACATAGGCATGGGGAAAATTGCAACTAAGGAAGCCCTTGACTGGGTGACGTCTTTGCCTAAGCTTAGTAGATCATCATGTATAATTGGTCGACTCATGGACGACATCAAATCGAACAAGGTATGGCCTATCAAGTTAAATATAGCTCTAGTTTTGAAGATTTTTCTAAATACCGTATTGATTAGATGGCCAATCAAGTAATGTTTTTGGTACAAGTCATATGGAGGCTGCAATCCCAATTAGTTTGGTTAGTATCTATTGTAGTTAGTAAGTGGACACATTTCAATCCCCACACTCAATCGAAGGACTCAAGACCGGAGTCTTCTCTCTTGGGGGACACATTTCAATGATTGGAACAACGAGGGAGTGAAGATGGTTAGATCATTAATTGCCTAAACTTTATAGATCTCCTTGAGAGAACTACAATTTGTAGATCGCCTTGGGAGGATTACAAACACACACATCAAGTCATTGACACAAAATTATAGAGCAACTATAACTCAAATTCTCCTTCTCTTTTTATTGGATGTTGCTAGCTTCACTCGTGCTATTTTACGCTCGTTGGGAAGCGAGTGCATGTGGGCCAGTGACACTAGCACTCCCCTTCTTTGCTTTATGAATTTTTAATACGATCTTAAAATATACTCTGTGTTTCTAACATTTGAAGTTTGAGCAAAAGAGAGGGCATGTTTCTTCGAGTGTTCAATGTTACATGAAGGAGTACAATGTCTCAGAGGAGGAGGCATGCAAAAAGCTTCAAAAAATGGTGGAAATGACATGGAAGGACATAAATAAAGAGTGCTTAGCACCAACACCTGTACCATTTCCTCTTCTTATGCCAATGGTTAACATTGCACGAATGTCAGAACTCACCTACATGTATGAAGATGGCTTTACTAACTCATCTGGTCGGACCAAAGAAAACATTGCTTCATTGCTCATCGATCGCTATGTAGTTTGAGAAGTGATGTCGGTTATTAAGTTCAAGTAGTATATCCTAATAGTTCTATGTATTTGGTTGTGATGGTTACACCTATGTTATGTTTGTGGAAAAATTCTCTACATTAATAGAATTTTCCCAACAATTTCTTAAGCCCAAAGATTCAATATTAATTACTTACTTTGCATCAAGAAACTAAATCTCCATGTTTTGGTTCTTGGAATCATCCAATATGGAGTGACGATGATGATATTGTGCCAACTAAACCTCTCTTAATCCAACTATCAAACATAAAGGTAGTATTAGTGTGTTGCATTATGGGGTGGTCAAGACACTCACTATCCTAAGCTTGTAGCTGGGTAGCTATAATAATATCTCTCAAGTGATAATTGACTTTGTGGTGCATATATATATATATATATATATATATATTTTTTTTTTTTTTTGTAATAAAGGCTGTCCCAAAGGTCTTCAAGCCAAGGACTAGTGTCGCGCCCAAAATCATATCTTGGTCAAATGAGACTTTGGACCCATGACACTTATGTATAGTACTTATCTTAACAGAATACAAGGCATACTAAAATGAGAACCTGAAAATTTCTCTTCAATAATCATAAAATATTCATTCGATAGTTAGAATAAACCATCATCCATCAATATGTGACCAACTCACAATACCACCTATGTTAGTGTCAAACATCAATTAAGAATAACACATAAGTTTAACATAATAATTTGGATCATCCATCATGATCTTAATCCTTAAAATTTAAATCTAAGCGACATCCATCTTAAAATATCATATTACAACGTCTTAAAACAAATAAAATACTAATGGATCAGTAATAAAGATAATGATCTATATCGATCTATCCCTCCCTATAACCACCTTTGGGCTCCTCGAAGTACTCTTCCTCGACCTAAGGTTTTGTAAATTGTTCCAAAATTAAACCTACCAACATCAAAAGTTCGACAAAACAACGAAACACTCGAAGGAAATAAAGTGTAGCTAACAACATATAATATCATGCATTATCAGACTTATCCTACATATAATAATTTACATGATTAGAGTGAGGGAAACATGCAAGCATATCATATCATCATTAATGGCATGTTTAGACTCATGACTTCTATAGACTTGTGCATATGCATGTCAATCCGTACCAGATGCATGTCAGTTCGTGCTAGAAGCATATTAGTCCGTACCAGATGCATAAATACTGTACTAGATGTTTGACCTTTTGCAACTTGACATGTGTATGTACTTGTGTAGACTTACCATGCGGTGAACTTGTGCTTGAGTGTCATGATTAACTTTCATTTAGGTTATCTCTTAAATTTAGATCTCTCAGCATTGGAACTCCACCGTAGCATCCTATACCACGAATATAGATTAAAAGATTATTTTCTAAGTATTTGCCTATCTGAAATTCAACCATCATACATGTATAGATAGTCATAATTTATCATGTGAGAATCATACCATAATACTTTATCATTCATGTAGGGTATTACAATACATCATGTTTAACACAATTCATCATGTTATCGCACAATCATTATCATCAATTCGATCACAACCCACATGCATCCCTTCCTCCATATTCAATCACATATGTATTCAACCCTAAAATCATCACATCATCATATATCAATTCTCATAATCATCTTCAATTAAAAGTCATAAAATCAATAGCATATCATCATACATATTCGTTATTCCATTCTGATTTTGAGTCACATACTCTTGTAATCATGCAAAACTATACCATTCAAACATACTTATCAATTTTAACGCATGCTTAATCATATATTAATCAATACTTGTCATTATTAAGGAGTAATCATTAACAAGACCGTATATCAAACCTTTACAATCGCTTCCCTATGATTAATTGCTCGCGAATGCTCTTCGATCTTGATCTCCAAGGAAAACTCTATATTAGACTCTCTTTGAGATTTCTAATGCTCTTAGAATGTGTGGAAACACTAATCACACGAGTTAAGAGTCTATTTATAGATTTAGGAGTCCTAAACATTTACTAATTCTCGGAAAAACCCAAAATAAAAGGTTTCTAGGAAATTTCCCTAATGGCCCGTCGACTGGTGGTGAGGAGCGATCGATTGTTGGTTGGCCGGCTGACCGGTGGTGAGGAGCGGTCGATCGTTGGTTGACCGGTCAACCGGTCTTGGTGGGCGGTCAACAGGTGGACTTGCCCTTCTCCGCCATTTTTTTCCATAGATTAAATTTCTTCACTGGTCAACCGGTGGTAAGGAGGGTCGATCGGTGGACTTGCCCTTTTGGTTGGTTTTAACTTGTCTACTCACTTAATCAATGCACATAACAATTTTTATTGGCAAATAAAAAAAAATTGTAATTTGACACAAAGACCAAGATCATCATTCAATTTGCACAAATATCAAGACATGAAAGTTTTGGGTCTCTACAGCTAGTCCTTTCGTGTATCCACGCTAACCCACTTGAAATTTTCCCTACGGATACTAGGGTTAGGTGGGGCATGGGAGTTAAACACACAACCACAGGGAGAAAACTAGCGACGCCAGCCAAATTTCACATGCCACTTTTAAGTCGTCCGTTTGGGATATGTAATGTTTTTTTTTTTTGGATGTTAATATTATTTTTATGTCTAGGTGCTACTTACCCTTTCAATTAGTTTATGTAAGTAATCTTCGTATGATTTGTTTGACACATTTAATCTATTTAAAGAAACAAAGGCAGCCTTAGCTCATCAGAGATCAACTTCAACTCCAGGTCTCAAAAATTGTAATATGCTTTAGTTGGGGGCTTTTGATTCTTGCCGCTCAACACCAAATCATTGCTAACAATATTGTGCTAGCGTGAGTATCGGGAGCATGAGTATCGGTCCCATGTTACGCCATTTGGGTGCGCTTGGATGCTCTTATTGGCATCTACCCCTAGTCTTCATAATAAAATTGTCTGATTTTTCGAAAAATTCTTTACTAGTACTGGCTTTTTTCTTCTAACGCTTCTCAAGAAGTATTTGACTTTTGGAAGAAGAAAAAAAAACTGAATTGTTAAAAAAGTAATGAATTTAGCAAATTAAACATTAATTAATAAAGAATTTCTAAAAGAGTCTCAATTAATATCTAATATATTAAAATATATTTATTTATAATTTCCATAACGAATAATTTTAATTTATATTTTTTCCTTATTTCATCTGACATTCTCTAGATTTATTTTTCCCTTAGTTATCAATATTTTATATAACTAAATGAATAATTCCAAGCCTGACATGATAACTATGTCCTTAGTCAGTGAACCAAAGACGTACAGGCAATGGATTATAAATGGCAGATGCCCAAGATCCACACTTAAGCACTCAGGAGTCCACCAAGGGGGGGCTTGGGGGATACGTTGCTGCCTAAAATTTTGAATTATATATATATATATATATATATATATATATATATATGGCATAGAATGGGCATGGAGGTAGATGATGCAATTGAACTTGGGGAGAGTTCAATCGCACCCTAAAGACAACACATGTTCCTTTTAACCCTTATTAACTGTGGTTAAGATTCACCAACCTTTGGGGCTCAACAATATAATTTTAGTTTTTTTAAGAAATATATTTTAAAAAATTAATCCTAAGGTTTAAAAATCCTTAACTAGAATATAATACTTTTTAAATACTAAGGTTATATTGTTCAACCCCAAGGGTTAGTAAATCTTAACCACGGTTAATAAAGGTTAAAAGAGACATGTTTTGGCCTGTGGGTGTGATTGAACTCTCCCCAAGTTCAATCGCGATTGGTTGTGATTCGATCTCAGGTGAGTGCCACCTAGCTTTTGAATTTTTAAAAAAAAATTATTTAGTAAGAATTTAGAATGTTCTACTGTTATAACCAGACTCTTTGGAGTTGGTTACAAGCCACAAGTCAACACATGTGCCTATTTTTTCTTTGGTAAAACATAATAACCCCGAGTTCAATCGCGATTGGTTGTGATTCGATCTCAGGTGGGTGCCACTCAACTTTTGATTTTTTTTTTAAATTTTATTTACCAAGAATTCAGAATGCTCTACTGTTATGAAGTCGGTTAGAAGCCATAGGTCAACACATGCCCCTGTTTTTTTTTGGTAAAACATAATAACGCACACTCTACACCACACACATACCCAAGACACATGGGCAACCACACGACCCGCTCAAAGAAGAGAGGGAGGTGGGGCTATTTAAGTGCTCACTCATGGAACCACTATGTGGGACTAAAGAAAGGCATTTTATTTTTTGGTTACACATAATAACAAAACTACAAGCTTTTAGCGGCGGTTCCCAAGAATTGTCACCTAATGTAGTTTTTAACGGCGGTTTCATGCAACCGCTGTCTAGTACTGATTGTTTCATCATTTTAGTGGCGGTTAATTATTAATCATCACACAAATATCATTTTTAACGGCGCCATTGATATGTAATTAGTAACGGCAGTTATTAGAGAACCGCCATTGAAAAGAGTTCTCTCCACCATTTTTGGCTTCATCAGCCATTCCTACCTTCATATTAGTGGTGGCAGTTATGTAATAATTATCGTTTATTATGTCAATATTAGAGGCGGTTCTCTAATAACCGCCATTATTAGAGGCGGTCCTCTCTTCTCTCTTTTCTTAGGCGATTTTCCCCTCTCCTTTCTGCTCTGACCTACTTTTCCGGCAATCTCCACTAGCTCAGCCACCTGCTCCGGACGCCTGCCCCGTGCTCATGCTCATGCTCCATATTAGTTTTTCGATTTGGGTATCTATTGTTTGTCTCTCGGTCTCTCTCTCTCCCTGGTTCTCTCTCTCTCTCAATGTCTCTCTCTCTGTACAGGTTCCCTGGAGTGTTCTCTGCGGTTTCTGGTTCGGCTAGCTTCCACTAGGCAGGTAAATCGCTCTCCCCTACAGTGATTTATTTAATTAATTATTTTTTTTTTATGTAATTAATTAAGTTTTCCAGTCAATCGCGTTGTTTCTGAATCAAGTTATAGACCCAAAATTTGGTATTATCTTCTCCATATTAGTTGGGGAGATGGATTTCTAGATGCCTTGAAGAAAAAGAAAAATAATTTTGTGGAAAATATTGGAGAGAAGATGCTCCTGTGATTACAAAAGAGAGGGACACGCTCCCTAAAGTCAAAAATTCATATAAGTAATGAGATTATCTATGAACAGGAGCTCTGGTTGAACATATAGGCGAAGCAACCCAAAAACAATCCTTTGCCAAGGTTATTAGGGAAATTACAAAAAACAAATTAGTGATAAAAATGTACCTTTCTTTGTATTTAATACCAAATTACCACTGTTATAAGGCCTTTTAAAAATTGTTGGAGCTCCTATTCATATTTAATCTCACAAACATAATCATATATTGTAATTTGTATATATCATTATTATATAAAGAAAATGTTATATATATAAGATAAAACGAGCAGAGGTTAAACAAACATTGGTCAAACTCGATCAAATTGAGGTTGAACACCTTACACGTTGTAGTCGAATGAACCAAGCCTGAACAACCCACTTCTCGACTCTATTTATAAAGCTCAAAAACCTCTCATTGTGTTTTGGGGTTATGTCTTATTAACTTTTGTGGGTTAGTTGAGCTGCCCTTCCTTCCCCTCTGCAACTGAATTATTGATTTTTTGTTCTTAGAGTTCATTCACTAGCATATGGAAGATAGAGTTGTTGGGTAATGATGTTGATGTTCAGGATGGATGTGTGTTTGTGTGTGTGTATGAGAGTGAGAGAGAGAGAGGGAAAATACCTCTACTGTGTGTGTATGTGTGAAATACAGAGCTTAAAAGGAGGATTCAAGATAAATGAAGAAAAGCCAAGTTGTTGATAGGAATAGGATGGCTGTTGGATGGATGCAGTGGACGAAGCATTTCTCTTGCAAGAGAATACCTCCACTGTTTTTTGGTAGAGAGAATTACATTTCTGTTTCTTTTCTACACTTTTTCTCAACCCCAGCAATCAGCAATTCAGCATTCAAGTCCTATCATTTCATAAGAAAACCACTCTTCATTTACATTTACTGTACTTATAACGAAATTGATTTTCAGTTTGGTTCACCCAAGTGCCAAGAGGATTTCCCCAAGGCTCGGCAAGGGCCTTCTTCTTATCATTTCCCTAAGCATATCCCTTCCCTGTGACTACAAAAGAGATGCCCTTGTGATTACAACAGGCACGCAATCAGCTAAGACTTGCAAGAAGTTGAACCCCTAAGAATGTATTAAGCATAAAATATTTAGGGGATTCTTTTCACCTTGATTGCTTAACCCTATGAGTGAGTAAACCTTAACTACAGTTAATATGTGGTAAAAAGAGGGGCATGGACCAATGATGACCTTACATTTGATTACATAGTCAATTTCCGGGGTGAGTTAAACATTTCCCATTAATTAATTAAGGAGGTGATAGCATGGAGCCATGGAGGTACACGGACTGTTGGGCGGTATGCACACACCTCCCCTGATCGTGACGCGTCTTCTTTGACGCCCATTAACTGTTATTAAAATTCAGTCATCCCTAAGGTTAAATAATCTGTCTTTGGTTTTTAGAAAAAAATTATTTTAACAAAATTAACCTTGATTATGATTCACTCACTCATGTGGTTATCTTTTCGATAATTTTTTTTTTTGAAAAACTACGGTTATATTATTCAACCATAGGGATGAGTGAATCTTAACCAAAGTTAATGGGTGTCAATTAAAGAGAACAAGTGGTGAGTTGGGGAGGTGTGTGTTTACTGCCTAGTGGTATTTGTGCATGCATGATATCATCTCCTTAGTCAAACTCCTTCACACGTGTTAGGCAAAGAGGTTACGCCCGAGTGTAATCTCGAGCATCGAAATCTGTTGATGCTGTGATTCGTGAAGGGGAAAATTACCGGAAAGGACACGCGTCAGCTACAGCTCCTCCCACGCTCTGGTTTACCGGTAGAAGGTTGGAGTGGAGGGTGTGACACCCTGACCTGTACTCCGATGGTAAAGTAAGTAGATGTAGAAGATGATGAACAGTAAACACTGAAATAGGCACTGAAAGTTACGCAAGATACTGGGAAGCACTGAACAATTATGCTCTGAAGTACGGCCAAAAACGTGATCCAATGTGATAAAACGTGATTCCAAGCACTAAAAATCACGGGATATATATAGGGTAAGGTTGGTATGGCCATCGATGACCATAGATGGCCATAGGTGTCCATACCACGTGTTTTTGCACTCATTGCCAAATATATCAGACATATCTGCCGCCGGTTGCATCACAAGTGAGAGCCTCCTATGAGTCCAATCGGACGGGATCGGATAGTACGCAGAAGTGACCAGCATTAAATGCCAAGACAGTGCTTTCGGTACACATGTCGGAATTATGGATCGCCTCCTGATCACTTCCTCCTACGAGTCGGTCTCGTTGTTGACTCGAGCTCGGTTACGGTGTAGATGTCTTAAAACACAGCACGACATCGTTGTCGGTGAGACAACAGACTCGTTGTTTATGTAACGACAAAGACGTTGTCAAGAGTACAACGGTTACGTTGTGCTTCAGACAACGAGCACGTTGTCAAGCCACAACAGAAGCGTTGTTCTACAAGAGAACAAAGACGTCGTAATGCGCACAACGTGAACGTTGTGCATCAGACAACGTGTGATCCCTCTATTTCAAGCACGTGACCCAAACTCGTGTCCACGTGTCACTTTCGTGAACAACACAACAAAAACGAGCTCGTTCTCCAACGCTAGGTTGATTTTACGAATTTTATCCGTTACAATTTGCGCTTTTATGATGCTTGGAACGTAGTTCGAAGCGTCATAAACGGACAAAAAGATCATACCTGGCACTGCTCCGGAAGATGTAACGTTGCGTGCTTAAAATGCTCTCTGAGAAGATCGACCGTTCACGCCAGCTGGTTGCGCGTGCGAACCGTCACGTCTGTTTAATGCGAAAAGGCTATCATCATCGCCGTTTCGAATTTCAAAACGCTTTAATAACTCTGACGGTTACTCTCTTTTGGTGAAAAGACGATCTTGCCATTGCTCTTCTCCCCTTTGACACAGGTGTACGGCTCTGATGAAGGGTAGTGGTGTAGTTTCGCAAATCTGAGATGCTTATAAAATCCCCATCGAATACTCCTTCTCTTTCACCCTGTTCCTTCAAGCACTGTTACTCTGCCGAATTTTTTCTCAAACGAAAGTTCATCTTCCTCAAGCTCTCAACAGTCTCTCAGTCGTCTTCTGTTCGGTACGCTCTTCATCCTTTCCCTTAATATTTCTTACTGTTTCTCCCTCTCTTTTCTTCTCTGGTTCTTGGAGTGATCCTGCTCTGTGTACTCTCCGTGCTCTGTTCACTGTTCTTCGTTCCTCTCGCTGTTTCTTCCAACTACTATGGCTGCCATCATTCTCGTAGAACCCGCTAGGTAAGAGGAAGTTAGAGGCCCTACTGAAGATGAGGCCAGTTGCACAGGTAGCGCACCTCATGGTGCCTACATCGAAAAATCCTCAGCTCTGCGCCAACATCAGTTGGCACATCTGAACCACTACAGGGAACGTTTCGGCTTCCCTTCCAATGTCAATCTCCAGTTCAAGCAAGATGACGCTATCATTGATAGGCGTTCTGCTTGTACCGTCGTCTACCTCTCCCAACTCGAAGCCGGCCTCCGCTTCCCTCTCCATCCCGTCCTGGATGACGTTCTGTCCGCCCTGCAACTCGCACCGGGACAAATGCATCCGAGCTTCCACAAATATATGTCCATGATGATCAAATTCATCAAGGACGGTTACCCAATAGAAGCTAGGCATCTATTCCACTTCTGCCATGCTGTCAGATGCCGAGGCTCTGACGATGGTTTGTTCTCCTACTACTCGTGGAACAAGAAACCTCTATATCCAAAGCTCGTCTCAGGCATTCTCGATAGAGAAAGAGGGTGGAAAGCCATTCCTTTCGTTGTCTCTGGCGGTTGGAAGGCAGAGAATTCCACGGTCCCCAATGTCTTCCGAGCGGAAGCAGGTATACTACTACGGTCGTCCGTTGTCCGTTGTGCTCCACTGTTCTGCCTCTGTTTTCGTTGTACGTTGTATGCTTTCGTCCTGCTGACTCTCGTTGTACTCATTCTGCTTTTCTGTGTGCAGTTGACGGAAAGAAGATCCCATACAAGAAGTTGGCCCCGGAAGAAGAAGGCCTCCTTAATGATATCAGACGTGCTCGAGGTGGGGAATACATCCGGTGGAAACCACTGGAGCCTGACACGTGGGTCGCCTTCAGCACTCCTACTGCGACTGCTCAACGACGACAACAACAACCACAACAACAGCAACAGCAACAGCAACAGTATCCAGGTGCTTCTACTTCTGCACCTTCACCAGCAATCAATATAAACGAAGAAGAAGAAGACATGGCTGGCACAGATCCACCTCCGCTGAGCAGGAAGCCAAGGTCTGCTCGCCCTGCGGTTCAGCTGCCACCACCGTTGAAGAAGAGGAACCCTCCTTCCAAGGGTACAGCGACTGCTGACCCGAAAAGAAAGATACCGACCCAGGCCGAGTACGAGGCCAGAAAGAAAGCAAAGGCGGACAAACGCCTGGAGAAAGAGAACGCAGCCATTGCTGCTCCCCCTTCCACCTCTGCCGTTCCTGCAACAAGTCCAGGAGCAGAGGTGACAACGGCGGTGCCCGAAGCCAGCTCGGCGCCTGCCCCCTCTCGAGCTGCAACTGTCCCAGCCAACACGAGTTCCACTGTGGTTGCCCTGGCCGCAATGGAAGCTAGTACAACGAGTCTTCCAGCTCGTATGCTACCGACGAGCGTTCCGGACTGGTCGCCCGACTTCTCTCGGTACGGGATACCGACTGTGAACGACTTGGTGCAGAGTTCGGAGAAGACCGCCGGAGCTCTGACTCATGCTATGAGGTTGCCCCGAGACGTTGCTGACGTCGGCAAACTCCATCTGACCGAACTGTCCTACGCCGCCTGCCAGTCTGTGGGGTCAGTAAGTTTCTCACTCCCTCTTCTTCTTACTCTACTGCTGAAATTTTACTCCTCGTTGTGCTAACGCCCGGACACTTCCTTGTAGATGAACGTGCTCGTGCATGAACTCTGTAATCGTAGCCAATATAGCTACAATCACCTCCGAGACGGGATCAACTACTGGAAAGGCAGGACTGAGACGCTGGAGAAGACTCTCGTCGAAGAGAGACTCAAGGCAGACTTTGATCTGTCTCAAGCCAAAGCTGACGCTGTTCGCGTTGAGGGGAAGTTGAAAGCTGCCACCACGGCACAAGAAAAAGCTGAGGTTGAGACACGATCAGCAAAGGAGGCCGAGAAGAAGGCCAAACAGGAGGTAGAGAACGCTGTTCTACGCATCAGCGAACTGGAGCACGTCTCCCAAGCTTTGGTCAGACAGCTGGAGGAAACTGAGGCAGCCAGGACAGCACTGGCGGAGGAGCTCGAGGAGGCCAAGAAAGCTCAAGAGACCATCAAGAGGTCCGTGACCCTGAGATTGCAACAACACTATCAGTCTCAGCTGGACACGCTCTTGGACGAGGATCGGGCAGAGACCGAGAAAGAGGTACTCGAATCGCTCCGCCAACAAGGCCTTCTGAAAGAAGACAACGAAGAGGACGCCACCACGTTCTCCGAGCTTCATAGCAAAGACTTGATCGAGCTAGACAACGAGGTCGAGGTCCAAGGCGTCGAGCAACCTCACTCTCTCAAAGGTCCTGCACCTCTCCCAGCTGAGCCGTACTTCGAGCCAGCTGCTTTAGAAGCTCCTGCTGCTGCCGATGAAGCTACTCCAGTGGAAACCCCAACTGCTGAAGCCTCTACTTCTGCCCCTGCTGCAACAACGACAGACGCTGACCTTGAGCTCGCCTGATCTACTGCTCCCCTTCACATTTCCGTTCTCTTTTTTTATGATGTAAATTCTTCTATTTCCCTCTTATGGGAGTTCGCTGCTGTGATTGCCCAGAAATGGGCCTTCTGTATGAATGGATCACTATTTTTTCTTATGTTTGCACTTCTTTTCACCTCGTAGCGTAGCACAACGTATGCACACAAAAAAAGAAAAAAATACAACATGAGTAGTTGAATGATTTTTCACAGTCCACTGTACCGATGTTAATGCTGTACTTCGCTATGTGGATGTTTGAATGCTCGTGAAAATTATAGCTGATGCACATTAAACAAATTATTTCGATCAAAGCATTACGATCAGAACACTGCGAGTAGAGCACTGCGATCAAAGCACTACGAACAAGCACTACGAATAGAGCACTACGAGCAAACACTACGAATAGAGCACTACGAGCAAACACTACGAATAGAGCACTACGAGCAAACACTACGAGCAAGCACTACGAGCAAAGCACTACGAGCAAGCACCACGAGCAAAGCACTACGAGCAAAGCACTAATCCAGATACATCATTCGCGTAGTTCACTGTGAATGCAATCTGACAAATAAAATTCATATGATGAACACAATGTAACTCAGTTTCAAAGCACATGCTCAGAGGATGTCATTAGGATAAGCCACTGGATTTGCTCAGATGACACCCTTATATAAGCCACTCGTGTTCGTTATGAGTTGGTTGTTCAGTCAAAATTTTATTTGAATTACTTGCAAAACATTCACAATATTACACTGATGAACCAGACAGAGAATAGTGTAGACAATGAGCAGGCGCATAATATTGCAAGTCATATGTTGAAATATGAGCACTATGATTATGTAAAATCACTGAAAACTTGTAAGCACAACGATGCATGTAGTAGCATATCTCAGATTCTATTGAAAGAATTGCCTCAGATTCATAATGTTCCAGGATTTTGAGATGAGATTACCTTGTAAGTCTTTCAAGTAACAGACTCCAGGACTTCCCAATCGCTCTACGATATAAGGCCCTTCCCAGTTAGGTCCCAACTTGCCATTGTTAAGCTCTCTTGTGTTCTGGAACACTCTTCGGAGAACGAGATCACCGACCTGCAGCACTCTCCGTTGTACTTTCTTGTTGTAGGCCTTCCTCAATCGTTGCTGATACCTTCTCATCTGAATGCTGGCATCTTATCGCTTCTCTTCTAGCAGATCGAGATGAATAGCCATAAGCTCTGTGTTCTGATCTTTCTCTCCATCCTTCTTCTTGTTGTGCCAAGAACGCACTGTAGGCAAACTGATCTCAGTAGGAATGACAGCTTCCATACCATACGCTAGAGAGAAAGGAGTTTCATTGGTAGGACTCCTCGGAGTTGTTCTGTACCCCCACAAAACGTTGTGCAGCTCGGCGGTCCACTTCCCATTCGAATCTTCCAGTCTTCTCTTCAAGGCATTAAGAATATTCTTGTTGGTTGCCTCGGCCAATCCATTTCCCTGAGGATAATACGGGGAAGAGAAAATATGCTTGATCTACAGCTCGCTGCAAAAGTCGGCAAGCAAACGTCCTGAAAACTGCTTCCCGTTGTCACTAATGATGGACTGCGGTATGTCAAATCTGCAGATGATATGCTCCCACAAGAACTTCTTCACTTCTTGCTCTCTGATACGAGCAAGAGGAACAGCTTCAATCCAACGAGAGAAGTAATCAGTCGCCACTAGAAGAAAGATCAGATTCCCTGGAGCCCTAGGGAAAGGTCCTACAATATCAAGTCCCCAACGCGCAAATGGCCAAGGCTGAGATACAGTGCTGAGCTCTTGAGCCGGAGCATGAATCAAACGAGCAAACCGCTGGCAATGGCTGCACTTCTTCACATACTTCTGAGCATCAGCCTGCATGTAAGGCCAGAAGTAACCTTATCCCAGAGCTCGATGGGCAATGGTTCTCCCGCCTGAATGAATACCACATATATCTTCATGCAACTCAGCAAGTATTCTCTCCACATCTGCAGGATGAACACACTTCAACAAGGGCCCACCAAAAGATTTTCTGAACAACTCTCCTTGCACCAAGGCATAACGAGGTGCCTTGAACAGAATGCGCCTCGACTCCTTCACACTGATAGGAAGAATTCCATCCTTCAGATAAGCCACCAGCCCTGTCATCCAGCTCGGAACTGGATTGACAAAAAATACTTCTCGCTGTGCCTGAAGAGTTATTGAAGGATACTCTTGGAACTCCATCAGAATAGCCTTAGGCTCGTCAGCCTGCACCATGGAAGCTAGATACGCCAAAGCGTCAGCATGCCTGTTCTCATCTCTCCGGGTGTGCCTGATCTCCACAACGGTGAATGCTTCACACAGCGAACGAACGAGAGTAGCATACTGCTTCATCCGGTCGTCCTTGCAGTCATAAACACCATTCACCTGATTCACCATGAGCTGTGAATCACAAAACACTCTCAACATGGAGATCTGCAGCTCTCGAGCACTCTCCAACCCAAGGAGTAAGACTTCGTACTCAGCATCATTGTTGGAGGCAGTGAACCCAAGACATGACATCTTCTGCACTTTGATGTTTTCCGGACTTATAAGCACAACACCCAGTCCTGAACCACTAGAATTGGAAGATCCATCTACGTACAATAACCAACCATGTCACTCTGATGACTCGGCTCCATCCACAACGACATCTCCGTTGTCAACTTCAATAGGAAGTTCCCGAAGATCAACAACCACCTCCTCTGCTTCCTCCACAGGGAAATCAGAAAGAAAACCTGCCATTGCTTGCCCCTTCTTTGAACTCCTAGCCCGATACTGAATATCGAACTCACTCAGAGCCACAGCCCACTTCGACATCCTCCTCGCTAGCTCAGGTCGTCCCAGCACGACTTTCAAGAGATACGTTGTGATGACAACGATAGAATGAGCATGAAAGTAAGGACGAAGCTTCTCCGCAGAAAAGACAAGAGCTAGACATACCTTCTCGAGCTTGCTATAATTGCACTCCGCCTTGAGAAAAGTTTTGCTGATGAAATAGACGGGTTTCTCCACGCCATCACAACTCCTGACCAGGACGGAACCAAGGGCTTTGCTTGAAACAAACAGATAAAGATATAAGATTTCACTTGGCTCAGGTACCGAAAGGATAAGAGCTGAGCCTAAATATTCCTTCAAGGCAAGGAAAGCTCGAGAACACTCTGGAGTCCATGCAAAAATGGAGTCCTTTCTCAGCAACTCGAAAAGAGGTTTACAACGATCGGATGACTTGGAGATAAACCGATTGAGTGCAGCAATCCGGCCTGTCAGCTTCTGGATCTCCTTCTTCGACTTAGGCTCTGGCATGTCCAGCAAAGTACGGATCTGAGCTGGATTGGCCTCAATTCCCCGCTGACTCACAAGATAACCCAAAAATTTCCCTGAGGTAACCCCGAAGGTGCACTTCTCTGGGTTGATCTTCAGATTAAAAGATCGCAGAACAGAGAAGGGCTCAGCAAGGTCCGTCACCAGAGTACCTCGTACTCGACTCTTCACAACGATATCATCGATGTAAACTTCAACCGTCTTGCCAAGAAGTGACCCAAACATGAGATTCATAAGACGTTGATAGGTGGCACCTGTATTCTTCAAGCCAAAAGGCATCACTCGATAACAGAACAAGCCCCGCTCCGTTATGAAGGTGGTCTTCTCTCGATCTGCTTCCGCCAAGAGGATCTGGTTATAGCCTGAATAACCATCCATGAAGGATAACATCTCGTGGCCAGCAGTGGCGTTGATGAGCCTGTCTATCCTTGACATGGGAAAAAAGTCTTTGGGGCAGGCCTTATTGACACCAGTGAAGTCAATACAAACTCTCACCTTCCCGTTCTTCTTAGGCACAGCCACAATATTGGCTATCCAATCAGGGTACTGCACCTCCTGAATGAACCCGAACTGAATCAGCTTGTCAATCTCCTCGTTCACTGCATCATGATAAGCTGGAGCAAGCCTCCGAGGTTTCTGCTTCACTGGAGGGATAGCAGGATCAACATTGAGGTGATGACAGATAACACTCGGATCGATGCCAGTCATGTCTTTGTGAGACCATGCAAAGACATCAAGGTTCTGCCTAAGGAAACTCAGCAACTCGAGCTCTTCCTCCGCTGTCAAGCTCGTCCCGACCTGCAACACCTTTGGCTCTTCTTCCGTTCCCAAATTGACAGCTTTCGTGGGCACAACGGAAGGTCTGCACAACGAGGTTTCCGAGCTCTCTTCCACAACGGGAACGACCTGTAACTGCTATGAAGGCACAACGGAAGCAGGAAAATCGCACTTCTGCGATGCCAACTGATCATCCTTGATCTCCTGAGGTCCGTCCTGCGTTGGATACTTCAACACCTGATAGTACGAGGACAGAACAGCCTTCATCTCATGGGTCCACCAACGACCCAAGATGGCATTGTACGGCGATGGCGCATCCAGAACGGAGAACCTGGTCTGAAGGACAATGGGTCCAGCCACAACGGGTAAGACAACGTCGCCTACAGGCTTCATCGAGCTGCCATCAAATCCGAACAATGGAGTCTGAGCAGGGATGAGAACGGAAGGATCCAGCTTCATCTGGGTGAAAGCATGAAGATACAAGATGTCTGCTCCACTCCCGGAATCCACGAGCACTCTCTTGATGTCGAAATCTCCTATTCTCATGGTGAGAACAAGAGCATCATAGTGAGGTCAGATCACTGCTGCCAGATCACGATTAGTGAAAGTAAGTGTCTGCTCAACGATTCTGCTAGGCACCTGCACCTGACACACTGCAGCATCGTGAGACAGCTTCCTGGCCTTCGCCCTGAAGTTCCTCTCCACATCTGCTTCCGGCGCTTGCACGCGGCAAATGACATTGATCGTGCCCAAGGAAGCTCCTCCACTGGTACTTGGATTACTGACAGGTTCTCCTCCACGAGACTGAGACACCGGCTCCCTGGCTTGCTCCATGCCGTCGTTGCCAGAAGCAAGATACTCTCCTAAGTACCCTTCCTGAACCAGCCTCTCCAAGTACTCCCTCAGAATACGGCATCGGTTGGTCAGATGATCACGGCATTTGTGATAATGACAATACTCATGCACCCGGGGTCCCGATGTAATATCCTGCACAGCCCTCGCCGGCCACTCGAAGTACGCCTGATCCTCCATCGACCTCATGATGGTCGCCGGGCTAACTGTGAAATTGATGGGCGGTGCTCTATCTGCAAAAGGTCACCTATCACTAGGCTGCACACCTCTGTCATGCTGTACGTGAGGCTGCACCTGGCGTGGCTGATACTGCTGCCTCGTCTGCTGCTGATCATTTGGACGTCTCTCCGTCCTACTCTGTTGCTGATTAAAATTTCCTTCAAACGGACGCCGAACCGGCTGATCCCGTTGAGTCACATAGACTACTCTCTCCTTCTGCTTCCTTGGTGGCGAGTCCTCAGATGATGAAGACTCGTACTTCTGCTTCTTCTCCTTCCTCTTCGAAGATTGGTGTGTCCTCTCCACGACATCCACCACTCTCGCCCTGGGCTTCGGCACCGGCACAATGGATACGTCCTCCTCATACCTTCCGTACTTGGTGGCACGAACCATCATCTCGTCCATCTTGACAGGATAGTCAAGAGCCAAGGACTTATAGAGCTCGGAATTCCTAGGGATAACATTCTTGAAAGCAACGATACAGCTCGCTTCGTTGACCTTATCAATGTTGTGGACTTCATCAGTGAAACGCGAAATAAAGTCCTTCAAGGATTCGGCCGGCTTCATCCTAAAAGAGAAGAGAGTATCTGCACCTGTTTTCTTCTTCTTATTGATAATGAAACGATCAATAAAAGCTGACCTGAGCTCTGAGAAATTACTGATGGAACCAGGAGGCAAGTTCCGAAACCACTTCGACGCTACCCCAGACAGACTGTTGGGGAAAGCTTTGCAATACAGGTCATCATCTGGATTGCGAACAGCCATCGCATGTTTGAAATCAAACAAATGCTCCTCTAGATCCGTCCTTCCAGTGTACATGGGGAAGATCGGAGTTATAAACTTGGAAGAAGTATATGACTGATTGATGGCGTCCGTGAAAGGAGAGTTCTCAACGTTGTCCTTTGCTGACTGAGCAAAGTGGTCAGGAATCCCTCCTTTCATGCTCCTAACATGAGCACCGATCAAAGCCTCCACCTCCTTGGCAGTCACCCAAGTCTTCTGGGCGTCTGCACCTCCGGTACCCCCTCTCAAGTCTTCTCGCCCTGCCCCTTCTCGTAAATCCACACGATCTGAAGGAATACTCTGCTCTACCCGAACCTGAGGCTGCCTTACATCCTCTTCAATAGGAAGAAGCACAAACCTGGTTTCACGGTTCTCCGGTGCAGAAGGAGAAGAAGAGACGTCAAGCTGACGTCTCACAGAAAACCTCTGCTGTGGCACCTCATCCACCTCGAGCCTGCTATGCTCGAACGCCTCCAGCCTCTCCTGCATCAACTGCTGCTGCCTGGTGATCTGATCCAGAGCAGACTGCTGCTTTTGCAACATCGCCAAAATGCGATCAGAAACAGAAAGCTCAACAGGAGGAGGCATGGTCCTCTCTGGTTGCCCAAACGTAGGACTGACCCCAGGGATGTGCACGACAGAATGTACGAAAGAAGTGGCCTGAGGGGTTTGATCCTCACGCCTGAACACCGATGACTGATCAGCCATGATCACAAAGAGCAAAGGGGGGTTCGTTTATTGATTTCCCACAGACGGTGCCAATTTTGAAGGGGAAAATTACCGGAAAGGACACGCGTTAGCTACAGCTCCTCCCACGCTCTGGTTTACCGGTAGAAGGTTGGAGTGGAGGGTGTGACACCCTGACCTGTACTCCGATGGTAAAGTAAGTAGATGTAGAAGATGATGAACAGTAAACACTGAAATAGGCACTGAAAGTTACGCAAGACACTGGGAAGCACTGAACAATTATGCTCTGAAGTACGGCCAAAAACGTGATCCAATGTGATAAAATGTGATCCCAAGCACTAAAAATCACGGGGTATTTATAGGGTAAGGTTGGTATGACCATCGATGACCATGGATGACCATAGGTGTCCATACCACGTGTTTTGCACTCATTGCCAAATATATCAGACATATCTGCCGCCGGTTGCATCACACGTGAGAGCCTCCTATGAGTCCAATCGGACGGGATCGGACAGTACGCAGAAGTGACCAGCATTAAATGCCAAGACAGTGCTTTCGGCACAAAGCGGCGCTTTCGGCACACATGTCAGAATTATGGATCGCCTCCTGATCACTTCCTCCTACGAGTCGGTCTCGTTGTTGACTCGAGCTCGGTTACGGTGTAGATGTCTTAAAACACAGCACGACATCGTTGTCGGTGAGACAACGGACTCGTTGTTCATGTAACGACAAAGACGTTGTCAAGAGTACAACGGTTACGTTGTGCTTCAGACAACGAGCACGTTGTCAAGCCACAACGGAAGCGTTGTTCTACAAGAGAACAAAGACATCGTAATACGCACAACGTGAACGTTGTGCATCAGACAACGTGTGATCCCTCTATTTCAAGCACGTGACCCCAACTCGTGTCACTTTCGTGAACAACACAACCAAAACGAGCTCGTTCTCCAACGCTAGGTTGATTTTACGAATTTTATCCGTTACAATTCGATCTCGTCATTGGAGTTGAAGAGTGAGATAATGGTAATTACATTTAACGGTTTGAAATATGAAAGACTTAGAAGCGTTTGGCTACCCGTAGCCAGGCTTTTGTCCTTTATTTTAAGAAATGACACAAGACACATGTCACCTTATTGTCTCCGCTTAACTCCACATAGAGCTCCACTCATATTTAATCTCAAAAAATTAGTAGACCCAATTTTCAAAGATTGAAACGAATTGGGACCTATTATCAAGTTCACGAGATCGAATCACAGCCAATTGTAGGAGAGTTCAATTGCACCCATAGGCCAACACGTGTCCCTTTTAATAGTGGTTAAAATTCACTAACCCTTGAGCTTTAACAATATAACCTTAATTTTAGGAAAAAATTACTTTAAAAAAATGTAACTCAAGTTAAGAATTTGTAATCCCTAGAGTTAATATCTTTTTAATATTTCTTTTTATAAATTAAAGTTATATTATTGAACCCCAAGGGCTGGTGAATCTTAACCATAGTTACTAAGGGTTAAAAGGGAGACGTGTTGGCCTATGGGTGCGATTGAACTCTCCCGAGTTCAATCGCGTGCAATTGATTGTGATTCGATGTCCACGTTCACAAATGCTAGGTTAGTATTTTGATTTAAAATGATAAAAATGCTCCCAATCTGTGGTTTCTTCTGAAATGATGATATTACCATTTCCCACACCTCTTGCGTGGGTGGTAGGGGTGTGGCCTTGAGTTAAGTAACTTAATTTAAAATCATTAAAAATGATAGACAGACTATTAAGGAAACCTAACCAATCCCTTGACTTTTTGAGTTTTCAACTCAAACCTTGATTTGAGGTTCAACGAATTTTGATTTTTTAATTGGTATCAGAGCGGGTTCACTAACTTTTTAGTGTGATCTTGTCTCATTTTTTTTTGGTGAATATGAATCTCTAAGGAGAGGGAGGATCCATCTCTTGTCCCCCATTATTTGATGAGAATAATTATGCCTATTGGAAAGCTCGAATGAGAGCGTTTCTAAAATCATTAGATGAGAGAATATGGTTCTCCATTAAACAAGGTTGGACCCATCCAACAAAGACCATAGATAACCAGACCATCCCTAAACCTTCTTCTGAATGGACCAATGGGGAACTTGAAAGTTGTAGATAAAATAGCAAGGGTATAAATGCAATCTTCGCCGCTGTCACACTCGAAGAATTTCGACGTATATCTAAGTGTGACTTCGAAAGAGGCATGAGATATTCTTCAAATTACCCATGAAGGGACTACAACGGTCAAGATCTCCAAACTTCAATTACTGACCTCTAAGTTTGAAAAGTTGATGATGGATGATAATGAAACTTTTGATAGTTTTTATGCCAATTTGAATGACATTGTCAATTCTAGCTTCAGTCTAGGGGAAAGAATTCCAGAGTCCAAAATTGTGAGAAAAATTTTGAGATCTTTACCTGAGAGATTTCGATCGAAGGTTATCGCCATCGAGGAGAGCAAAAATGTTGATGTTCTCAAACTTGAAGAGTTGATTGGTTGGTTCTCTCCAAACCTATGAGTTAAATCTGAACTCATCTAAGAAACCAAAATCCATTGCCTTGAAGTCCGTCAAGGAATCTATAGATGGTTCAGATAGTGACTCTAAGAATGAAGAAGAGTTGGCTCTATTTGCAAAGAAATTTAGAAAATTTTTGAAACTTAATAAGAGATTTAATCCGAAATGACAAAAATCCCTTGAAAAGCTCAGGTCCAAGCACTTTGAAAACAAGAAATATTTAAAAGTATGGACAAGAAATCCCAAGGTGCTCAATGCTATGAATGCCAAGGCTACGGCCATATTGCCGCTAAGTGCTCTAATAAGAAAAGATTTAAGTGCAAGGGAAGGGATGATAGTGAATCTGAATCTGAAGAATCAGATAGTTCTTCTTGTGAGGAGACTAGGGGTTATGTGGCCTTCACTGCATCCTTATCTGAGATTGAGAAATCTTCTTCAAATGCTGTGAATAACCAACAATGTAGTGATGATGATGAGGATGATAAGAGTCAGAATGACTCAGATTCTGAGGGAGACCTTGAGGCAGCCTATGATGAACTATTTCAGGAATGCCTAAAGCTGAAAAATGTTCAGTTTTCCATGTCCAAAAAGATCAAATCTATTGAAATGGAAAAAGATGCCTTAGATCAAGTGGCTTCAGGGTTGAGAGCTCTTGTGTCACAGCTTGAGGAAGAGAAGGCTTCCCTCCTTGCCAAGACTCAGCTACTTGAATCTGATTTACATGTTTGTCTTGATGAAAAGACAAGTCTTGAAATCAAGTTGACTGATCTTGAGCAAAATCAGAGGTGTGGAGATGTGAAGGGAACTCCATCTACCTCGAACACTTAGCCTGGTGCTAAAAGGCGCCCTCCTGCTAAAGAGAAAGACCCTTATACTCAAAAATTCATTGCTACATGTCATAAATGTGGAGTGAAGGGTCATATGAAGCCTCGATGTCTTAAACTTCGAAGAATACCCAATCATGGTTCAAGGAACCAACACAACTTTAATGAAAATCTTCAAAGGAGAGTTGAGGTCCTAGTGGAGAAGTCTACGAGTTTGTGTGAAGTGTGATGAAAATTGCTCACAACTCTAGACAGTGGCATGGTCATGACACTCCTCATGCTAGATATAGAGGAGGTAACAGGGAGAACCATAATGTCCGCCATAATTCTATGACTCAATCCTGAAAAAGGAGAAACAGGAGGAAGAGGCAAAAGGTCATACCTACCTCAACTGAAACGGCTAGAGACCAAAGGGTTAGTCAAACTTCTAAAACCATTTGGGTGAGAAAGGAAGACCTAAAGGGCTTCACTTAGCTCGTGCCTGTCATAGCCTAGGGTGTGTTGTTAGTGTTTTATCTTGTCCCAGTGCTATGCTATTTGTATATACTAGTATTTTCTCTTTTTACTAGTGTTTATTTGCTTTAGTATGTTTTTCTGTTTTCCTTATTTTGAAAAAATCTAAAAACATTGGAAAACCATAAAATCCAAAAAGATTTTTTTTAAGTTGCCCTTGTTTAACTTGCATGATCTGCATTCCTTGTGTGATCTTTATTTACATACTTGTCCAGGGTTGAACATGAGTTTGTTGCTGATTGAGGATATGTCACCTTCATAGTCTCCTGGTTATGCTGAAAATTAGATCGATTTTATCTTGAACAGTTAGAGACTTATTTATGTGTGTATGCTTTACAAATGTCACATGCACTCTGACTGATTCTATTGAGAGGTCTATTTTCCAATCTGTAGGTGTATGACTTATCCCAATTGGGTGACCTTGGATGACCAATCTAGAACGACCATTTTGTTAGTTATCCCCATTTTGTGTATCCTCCATGAGCTAAAATTGTTGCAATGAAAAGGGCTACCTATTGGGATAGTGTGAAAGTCACTATTAGATGCAAACAGTATGAAATGGCTACCTAGGTGGATAGTAGGTATCTATCTGGGTCACTAGAGTGAAAGCCTCTGTTACTAATAGCCAGGACTACCTACCTAGATAGTGTGAAAGCCATCATTGCATGAAAAGATATGATCAGATAAAGATCATCAAAAGAAATCTTACAAACTGGAGGTGTTTGACCAAAAATAAAAGAAAAATATTGAGTCAAATAAAATGGATAAAGAAGCACTAAAATGTAAAAAAAAATCATCATATCTGGATCTAACTAGGTTTGACTTCTAAGATGTATATCTACGGGAGTCCCCTAAGTGGTTAATGTCATACCCTTGGAAAGGGAAAGAAACCTTGATCTAGTATCTTGTCAGACCACCACTACACACAATGCTTCACTTTTGAACTGTTCACTAAATGTGTCTAAGTGAATTGGCTATGCTTTAACATTACATGAGATTTAGTTAAATGGGTATCCTCAGTCGGACTAACTAATCATGTTCTTCATTGGATTTGTAATTTTAAATTACTACTGCTTGGAATGCTTTTGATGCATGTATGTGTGGCACATGATATTTTTTTTGTAACATTATTATGTGTTTTCGTCTTGGTTGTCATGGGCCTTTCTGGCTTAAGTGCCCTATTTTTGGTGGTATCCTTGATCTTAGGGGGAGAAGATCAAGTTGAGTTGTTGAGGGGGAGTTCTGTGCCTGAGTAGTTGAGGGGGAGTTTGTGCTTTATACTTCTATTTTGTTCTCCGCTCTTGAGTCCCTCATTGTCTGCATTTGATTGGTTGTACTGTGGTTGCTTTGATATTTCACTTTTGTTAAATTGGTATATTTTTTGAAATATTGGCTTCCTGCCTTCCTTTGGCAATTGTGCCAAAAATGGGGAGAATGTTAGGGTAGTATTTCCCTATTTCAGTACATTCCTTGCTTCACCTGTGATTATTTATTTTCATATTCCACACATGCTTCACTGGGTATTTTGTTTTTGAGCATGTGCAGGTGCAAGGTTGCTACAGATAAATTTGCTTGACAAGAGCTTCAGTGTATTGATTTAAGATGATTTGTCAATTGATGTCATGTAAGAATGTTGGAGTCATGTAATGTCCTAATTTACTGTTTTGATATGTTTGGGTGAGTTTGTGTCAAGTCATGTACTTCAGTTTGGTTTTGCCACGGAATTGCCAAAGGGGGAGATTGTAAAGTTCATGTTTTTTGTGTTGGCATATTCTAGTGTCAAAACAAGTGAGTTTAGGTGTCTAGGTGTGTGTCTTGTGTCATTACCTTCAAGCATCCACGCTAAAGCGAAGTTGAAGACCAAAGAAGACCAGTTGATCTACTCGGTTGATCATTTCCTTGATAGGATGGTAAGTGACCTAGATACCATGTAACCATAGGTGAGAATTGACCTACATTAATCCTAACATGATGCCTTAGGTGGTAAGTGTCCTAGTCTAATCATACGGACCCTAGGTGATGAGATAAGTAATGTAAAACTTGTTTTAAAATTCTGAAATTTTTTGAAATTTTTCAAAAAACCAAGGTTTCTTACGAGAAGCATATCTCACAAACCGTATCTCAGATTTTGCTCTATAATATATCAAATCGACCGCGTTGAAAAGAGCTACAACTTTCATGAAGGTACCGAGAGCTAAAAACAAAGTTTTAAAATCATTTTTAGCCTCAGGGTCGACCCTGGGCGTTTAGGGTCGACCCTAAAGAGAAGAAATTTAGTATGGGCTTTTTGGACAAAATGTTGGTTTTGTTAGGGTCGACCCCTAAGAGACCTTTTGGTTGACCGAAGTGGTATGTTTGGTCGACCAATGGATCCCCATGGGTCGACCCTGATATATGAGTTTTGTTAATGTGATTCATTTGCTTCCTTATTTGGTTTTTAACTATTTTAGCAACTTCTAAACATGGTATTTGATCCTCTATAAGTGGGGAACCCTTCCACTTCGTGGAGTACAACTTAGAGAGTATGTGGAGAGTATTTTTAAGTGTCTCCAGAGGTCATGAAACCTATGGAACATATTTTTCTCCTCCCCTTTTATTAGTGCATTAAACCTAGAGATTACAAGCCAAAAGTTCAAATATTGCTTGTTTGGAATTGTCCTTTGAGGAGTCCATTTAGGTATTGATTTATATCAAACCATCAACCTGTTCTAGATAAAACACCTTGGCCGGAGTGTTCTGAAGCCTTTTTGAAGGAGTTCGATCTGAGAAAGATCGTGGTAGAGTGATTTGGTCGGTAGAATCCGAAGCCGTCATTGATGGAGAACGATCGGAAAATCGTGGACTGTTTTCGAGACACATAGAAAAGTACAAGCGGCTGCGGTTGATCACGGGACTTGAGAGTACGTGATGACTTTTCGAGGTGTGGAGGACTAAGAACTGAAGGATCGTGGTGTCGAGTCTGAAGGAGTCAAGTTCGAGTCTTTAAGTTCTTGTTTTTTTTTGTCTTAGTGGATTCTCATGGCTGGACTAGGTCTCATGGTTTTTCCCGGAAGGGTTTCCACGTAAAAATCCTTGTGTTATGGTTTGCGTATTTTTCCATATTTCCGCACTTGATTATCATCTTCCCTTGAGTTAAGTAACTTAATTTAAAATCATTAAAAAGGGTAGACAGACTATTAGGGAAACCTAACCAACCCCTTGACTTTGTGAGTTCTCAACTCAAACCTTGATTTGAGGTTCACAGAATTAATTTGATTTTTTAATCTCTTATAAAATGATATCTGATTTCTATATGTTTAGTTCTTGAGTGTTGAATGAGATTTTTAGTCATACAAATAACATTTGTATTATCACACTTAATAGAAATTTTAGTATACAAAATTTTGAAGTCTTCTAACTGTTGTTTCATGTAAAGAGTTTGAGTACAATAATGTCAAGCTACCATATATTCAGCCTCAGCCGTGGATAAGGCCACTGAATTTTATTTCTTACTAAACCATGAAATAAGAGAATGTCCTAGAAAGTGACAAGTTCCACTAGTGTTTTTTCTATCCACCTTGCATTCAATAAAGTCTGCATCTGAATAACTTATTAGATCTAAAATTGTGTTTTTAGGATACCATAAGCCTAATTCAATTGTGACAAGCAAATATCTAAAGATTCTTTTTACAGCTATCGTATGAGATACTTTTGGATAGACTTGAAATCTTGCACAAATGCAAATACTGAACATGATGTCAGGTCTACTTGCAGTAAGATACAAAAGACTTTCAATTATGCCTCTATAAAATTTTTCATCTACATTTTTGCATTTTTCATCTTTATCAAGTTTTGTTGATGGACTCATAGGAGTATCCATTACTTTAGTATTTTCTATTCCAAATTTTTTAAGCAATTCTTTAGTGTATTTAGCTTAATTAACAAATGTTCCTTGTTTAGTTTACTTAATTTGGAATCCTAGGAAGAATGTTAGTTCTCCCATCATACTCATTTCAAATTCTTCTTGTATAGTTTTAGCAAATATTTTACAAAGAGATTCATTAGTTGATCTAAATATGATGTCATCCACATAGATTTGAATTATTAGCATATCATTATTTTTGGTCATTATAAATAGAGTTGTATTAATTTTGCCTTTTATTAATTCATTTTTAATTAGGAAGCTACTTAGCCTATCATATCAAGCTCTTGGAGGTTGCTTTAATCCATATAAGACTTTTGTTAATTTAAAAACATGATTTTGAAATTTATGATTTTCAAAGCAAGGAGGTTGATTTACATATACTTCTTCATTAATATAACCATTAAGAAATAAACTTTTGATATCAATTTGGAATAGTTTAAATTCTTTATGACTAGCAAATGCAAGTAACATTCTTATAGCTTCTAGTCTTACAACTGGGGCAAAAGTTTCTTCATAGTCTATGCCCTCCTCTTGGTTGTAACCTTGAGATAATAGTCTTCCTTTGTTTTTAATTACATTTCCATTTTCGTCCTTTTTATTTTTAAAGACTCATTTTGTATCAATTATAGATTTATCATTTGATCTAGGTACTAGATCCCACATTTGGTTTCTATCAAATTCATTTAACTCTTCTTATATAGCAATGCCCTAAGATTCATCTTCAATAGCTTATAAGGTATTTTTAGGTTCAATTTGACTTAGGAAAGCGAGATTCTTTAGATTTCTTTTTGTTCTAACCCCTTGTTCCATATTACCAAATATTAAGTCTTTAGGATGATCTTCTATTAATTTCCAAGCTTTGGGGAGGTGATATGATTCTTCATCTCCATTTTCTTCCTCATTGTTTATTTAAGTGGATTTATCATTTGTTTATTCATCTACTTGATTATCTTTATTCATTTCATTGATTTCTAAATTAGATATTTCTTTAGGAAGGTTTTCAATTTAATCATCAAGTTCATTATTGGCCTTGTTAAATGAATTTGATTCCTCAAACATGACATGAATTGATTATTAAACAGTTAAAGTTTTCTTATTGAATACTCTATAAGTTTTGCTATTAATTGAATATCCTATAAAGATCCCTTCTAAAGATTTTGCATCAAATTTCTTAAGATATTGTTTATCATTTAGTATGAAACATTTACATCCAAACACCTTAAAATAACTTATATTAGAGATTCTTCCATTCCAAAGCTCATAAGAAGTTTTATTCAATTTATTTCTTATGACTACTCTGTTGATTACATAGCATGAAGTATTAATGGTCTCAGCCCAAATATAGTTTGGAAGTTTATTTTCATTTAGCATAGTTCTAGCCATTTCTTGAAACGATCTATTTTTCCTTTCTACTACACCATTTTGTTAGGGAGTTCTTGGAGCTGAAAAATTATGGTTAAAACAATTTTCATCTCAAAATGACTCAAACTCTTTATTTTTGAACTCTCCTCCTCTATCACTTCTTATATTGTTAATAGAATAACTTTTTTTATTTTGAACTGTTTTGCAAAACCTTTCAAATGATGAAGGTCCTTCATTTTTGTAGGAAATGAATAGTACCCAAGAGTACCTTGAATAATCATCTACAATCACAAAAGCATAAGTTTTGCCCCCTATGATAGCTACTTCATTTGGGCCAAAAAGGTCCATATGCAAGAGCTCTAGAGGTCTAAAAGTATAAATAACTTTCTTAGTTTTGAAAGAGGATTTGATTTGTCTTCCAAGTTAGCAAGCATCACAGATTTTGTCTTTTACAAATTTAATTCGAGGTAAGCCTTTAACTAATTCATTTTAAAAAAGTTTAGACAAAAGATCCATACTATCATGTCCTAGTCTTCTATGTTATAACCAACTTGCATCACCTATAGCAGAAAAACATATCATATTTCAAGATTTAAGTTCATCAAATTTTAAGGTATAAACATTTTCATTTCTATGTGCTATAAACAAGGTGTTGAGATTATCTTTGTCCTTAATCATGCAAATATTGGATTTGAATGAAACATTTAAGCCTTTATCACAAAGTTGACTAATGTTGATAAGATTATGCTTAAGACCATCTACTAGCAAGACATTTTCAATAAGAGTAGAGTTGATCTTACCAATGTTGCCTATCCCAATGATCTTCCCTTTGGCATTGTCTCCAAAAGTAACAATGTAAGCACCCAATTTTTACATCCTGCTTAACCATGGTTAACCTCTGTTAACCATGATTATTCTCAACCAAACCCTAGTAGCCCTAGGTAGGCCATAATCCAAGCCCTAGTAGCCTTAGGTAAACCCTAAGTAGACCCTAAACCCTAGCCTAGCCTTAGGAAAACCCTAAACCCTAGCCTAGCCCTAGGTAGACCCTAAACTCTAGGTTAACCCTAGGCTAACCCTAACACTAAACCCTAGAACTAACCCTAGGTAGACTCCAGACCTAACCCTAGGCTAACCTTAGCTAAACCCTAGACCTAACCCTAGGCTAACCCTAGCCCAAGCCCTAGGCAAAAACACCATGGGCTCAAGGCCCATTTCAAAAGTCCAAAACATCAAAAAAAAATCAACTTAAAAAACCAAGGCCCATGGCCTTTTAGGTTGGGACCCACCTAAAGAAGAAAATTAAAAAGAAAAAATTGCATTCAAAGTTTGGGCGCCAACCCAATGTGGCAAAGCCAACATGGGTTGGCCCAAGCACATATGGGTAAGCCCATAACCGGAAAACAAACAAAAAAAAAAAAATATTTCAAACAAAAGGGACTGTTCATCGTCCCTATCTGTGCATCGGGCATGCCAGCCCCCCTGATCTCACCTGCCCTGATCCCACCTGCTCGCTTGCCTTTGCGTCCTCCCTCCTAGCCTGCTCCCTGCCGCCCTACTCCTGCACCCACTGTTGACCACCCAATCACACCTCTTCACCATTCTTATCCTTCCCTCTTCTCCTTTAAAAACCCACCATAGCAGCCACGGTTTAGAGAGGGAGGTTTTGAAAAAAAAAAACCAGCTAGCCCCATCCTTATACCTCTATCTTTACCTAAGAAGGAATCCCAACAACCCCAACACTTCACCCCACCCCTAAGACCACCCTTGCAACCGGTTAGCCCCCACCGTCCACCACCGTAGCCCCCCATTCGGCCAGCTCTTGAATACCCTTCCTAGGTCTCTAAACTCGACCCCTCTGGACCTTAGAGCACCCTAGACACCACCTTGCATCACCGAAGCCACCGTGTTGAGGAGTTTTTTTTTCTAAAAAAAATTTGTTACAGTCACTGTTTCCCCTCATCCTAGCCTTTATACCCCATCCTTTGCCCACCACGGCCTCGTAGCATCGCGACGACCTCGTAGCGCCACCACAACCTCGTCAGCATCACTCGCCACATCCACTTACATTTGCTGCCCAAAAAAAAAAACAGGGTATCTTTCCCTTTTCTTTTCTTTTTTTTCTGTTTTTGCTCAGTTTGTAAAGGACCCTGGTCCCATTCCAGGGGTCCCATTATGTTGTTTTTTTGTTTTTTTTTAGTTCCATTTGCAAGGCAAGGAACCCCCCTCTCACCTTCTTCGTAGGTGTGTGTGGGGGGGGTATATCCTTGAGGTGTGGCCATGGGTTCACCACCCCCATAGCATCATGAATAATTTCTCAGGGTCTAGGGGTCCTCAATCCATGAGGAACCCCCTGGTCTTTACTGATTTTAGCATCCCAACAGCACCCAACAAAGTTTTTTATAAAAAAATCTAGAAAAAATTAGTTTTGACTAGCCACCTTTAACCCCAGTTTAACCACCGTTAGACCCTGCCTTGGTCAAAACCAAGGCCATGGTTAGACTACCCACACTCCCGGCTACCTCCCTGTACATTTTCAGCCTCTAACTCGCTCATTAACCGGGGTTAAACAGCCCCCAAAGTTTGATTGACAGAGTGCCAAACAGTGTAAAGCGGCAACTTTGAGCCTCTATGGGGCCCACATCCGGCCTCCTCTTGGGCCCCACAAGGACTCAAATTGTTTCCCATGCGGCAGGCTTCGCAACCATGGTCTCGGATCCCTCGGGGGTTGAGCAAATCGGCGGCAAAATCACCGTAAAATTTGGAAAAAAATCTTTTTGGGTTTTGTTCAAAAAAATTGTCATTTTATGTCATGTGCAACGAGGCAACTTTAGGCCTCTGTGGGGCCCACACTCGACCTACCCTTGAGCCCCACAAAAGCTTAAAACAATCAATGGACTTCAGGCTAACCACTGGTAGTCTCGGTTTTCTATGGTTCCCTCATTAACCATGGTTAAACCCGCCTTAACTATAGTTAAAAGTGAATTAATGTTTTGGGTTTTTTTGCATTTGCTGAGCTTTGTGAGGGCTCAGACCGGGTAGGAGGCCAGTCTAGGCCCTGCCATGGACTCTGAGCCCATTCTTGACATAGTCGGACCCTTAACCATGGTTAAACCCACCTATGGTTAACCCTTAACCATGGTTAAGCAGCCCATAGACTCAAAAATTCTGAGAAAATCATCAAAAATTCAAAACAATTCTCTGGAATCTAGAAATGTCCTCTGGGATAATTTTTGTTCTGGTTACAACCCTTAACCATGGTTAAACACGATGTTTGGTTAACTTTTAACCATGGTTAAGCAGCCCTTAACCAGAAAAAATCTAGAAAAATGTTCAAAAATTCCAAAATAATATGAGAAGCCAAAAACTGGTCTCACCTAGCCATTTAACCCTGGTTAAGTCCCTTAACCATGGTGACCTTCCCCTCTTAACCGCGGTTAAGCATCCTTAACCATTGGAAAAAATCTGGAAAAATCCCAAAAAAATTCAAAAAGATAAAAAATACTGACATTTGACCTTTTAACCATGGTTAACCACCTTTCTTAACCCCGATTAGAAACCCTAACCCTTAGTTAAGACACCTTGGGCCTACCGGGCCTAACTCAGGCCTACCGGACCAAACCAGCCTACCGGGCTTCCCTCATGGCCTACCGGGCCCAACAGTAGTCTATCATACTTACCCCAGGCCTACTGGGCCAAACTAGTCTACTGGGCTTCATCCTGGGCCTACCGAACTTACCTTAGGCCTATCGGGCCTAAACCAAGCACTTGACCAACCCGGTCAACCACCCCTAGCCTCTCAGCTAGACTCTAAGCTACCCCTGATGCACACACACACACACCCTTAGCCTCGGCACTGGCTCATGTGCCAAAACTACGCTCGGTCTAATCTCACCCCAATGTGAGTACGTAGGCAGCCCAACCCGGGTTCGACCCTAGTCTAAGATTTTCTCCTTCTTAGATTAGTATTATCATTAAACACTAAGACATTTGATTAAAATTGAGATTAATTTGGTTTAACCCTAGCAAGTAGGGAACCACTGAAAAGTGGAAGTGTCGGGTTGCCTAACCCCTTCCTTAGATTTAACCGAACCTCTTACCCTAATCTCAATCACAGACCAAGACCTAATCCAAACCCTGAGGACTTATTCCTTCCGAATGAATAGGTGGCGACTCTTAACTCACCCTGTGAGATCGAATCAGGGTTTCCCCAAAACCCATGCTCACAAACATGTCCACCATCCTTGGAAGTGAGTGATGCAAACAACTTCTTGTTTCTAGTCATATGCATTCAGCATCCACTATCCAAGAACCATGTTGCCTTGGATGTCTTTGACTTGAAGCACACCTACATAACCAATTCACATAACTCTAAGATATTTTCCCCCCGATACCCAAGCTGTTTTGGATGAAACCCAAATTGATTTAGGGTTGGTTTTGGAAGGATTAGTTCCCTTGGGAACCCATCTCATTCTTGGTCTTTTATGATCAGTTTTGGAGGAAGAAGATGTTCCTTTGGGAACCCAAATCTTTTTAAATATTTTACCATTATGAAATGAAGTAGAGGGTGGAGTTTGATGTCAAATCCAATAGAGCTAATGTCTCAGCTATGGAATCCATAGCATTTGTAAAGTACAACGGATCCTCCTCTCTCGGAACCTCGCCCTCAGATCTCCGATTATGGTAACCACGACCCCGAATGCCTCGTCTCATGATGTCAAATCCTGAAATCAATTGGCAAAACAAGAGTCTAACTTGGATACCAAACCTCACACATCATATATATAGTAATTCAATTTCATGAAATGCTATTATGCATATAGTATACATCAAGTGTACACATAAGAACACAATCACAACTTAGAGTTTTCTAGCGTAGCTAAGACACTTGCATTGGGCATCTACCCTTTCCTTTTTATATTCAGACTAAGGACATAGTCTAACTAGAGGACCGACCTAAGGATTCGCTTGTCACCGGATATGTCATGGTAACAAACTAGACAACACTCCCCTCTGAGTTCTAAGTTCAACTCATAGGAATTACTTCCGCTTAGCCCCAGGGAAACCGATCCCTAGAGTACTGACACCAAGGCACTAGCCTATATGACCTAATGTCGTAGCTCTGATACCAAGTCTATCGCGACCCAAAATACCCCCTAGGAGTTAGGGATACTTTGACTTGTGACCGCCGTATCTTACCTCCGATATGATACATAAGGCACACATGGAAACCTGTCAGAGTACCTGAACATACATAGCGGAAACGATATACAATGCACAGCGGGAATGAAAGCACTAAACACAGTGGAAGTAAAGCAATACTCCTATAACTTGGCCCAAGTATGAACCAACCAAAATATACATATGTGTGAATCCAAAAAAGGTGGAGTTAGGGCTGTCAATGGACCGGATCATGATCCGGATCCGATCCGATTAGCCGGACTTTGGACCCTATATGTGATCCGTCGGATCGGATCGGTGGAATCCGATTATAATCGGATCGGATCTGGATATAGGGTGATCCGATCCGATTAAAATCCGATCCGATAATAATAATAATTTTTAATTATTTTAAATATATTATTTAGATTTTTTATGTATAAAATATTAATTTTTTTAAAAATTAACATTAATTAGTATTAATTAAGGTATTATTAGATTTTTTATTATTAAAATAGATTTTTTTTAAAAAAAATAACCTTACTCGGATCGGATCGGATTCGGATCAGACGATATATAATCGGATCAGATTCGGATCGGTTACTTCATGATCCGACGGATCTCGGATCGGATTCGGATCAGTCGGATTCTTAATCGGATCGAATTCGGATCTAGGCAGATCCGGTCCGAATCCGATCCGTTGACAGCCCTAGGTGGAGTGGACAAGCCCCACTCTCACTTAACAAAACATAGTATCCAATCCAAGTAGATCAACAAAAGTCAAAGCCTCGACACCTCTCTAATGGACCATCGTCGTGGTAGTGAACCATGGAAGGCTCTGGGTCGAAGTACTCTTCCTCTACCCATGGTTCTGTGCCACATAAATCAAACGGAGTTCGAGCACCTGCTGATGATAACAAATATCGACTGAGCATGGAATACTCAGCGTATAGAAACTAATAACAATAAAGCAATAGTAACATGGAACATACAAATCATGGAGACTGAAATCCTAAAAGCATATCGAAGCGTAGAAACCATGTAAGCATATGTGATAAAATCCGAAACCAAACCAATTTCTGTGTGAGTCATGCAATAATCATAGCCTTGTGAGTTCTTGTGAATTCATGGAGTTACTTAGAGTCAATTATGATCCGTAGAGACATAAAACATAGAGCAAACCATAGAGCCAATACCATAGAGATCTTAGAGCATTTCATTTGTGATCCTTGGAGCTTGTGAGACGATCTTAGAGCTTATCATAGAGTTCTTGTGAGTGGGTATCATGATCCTTAGAGCTTGTGAACCGATCTTAGACAAATCATAGAGTTGCTTAGAATCATTCCGTATAAGTCATTTATTGAAAACCCTTTGTCGTAACTTTGAGAAATCCTTAGAAAACATCGGTTCATGCGAGACATGCGATTATATGAGCATATACGAATAATAACATGTTTAAAACACCCAAAAACTCTTAGAGACTTCATTAAACAATTAGAGCGCATCATAATAATAACTTACATCCAAGTATACAAACACATCCTCTCACAACATACTAGTCAAGATATATGCATAGAAGAGATTAAGAAGAACAATACTTAGTATCTTAGTAGTATTGCAAGATTGGTAGTAGAGTGTATCTACCTTGGTGAAATCAAGGATTTTGATTTCCAAAGGCTTGAACAAGCAAGAACCTTGAGTTCTTGGTAGAGAAACACCAAAAGAAGGAAGAACTTTGATCCCCTTCAAGCTTGAACAATCACCTAGCTCCTCTGCTTCTTCTCTCTCTCAAAATCTCTCAAAATAGGGCACAAAGGGTTTTTGAAACCCTAAGGCACGAACCCAGCCTTTATTTAGGCAAAGGGTGATGGCTAAAGTCTTAAACACCCTTAATGGAGATCGGTGGCTTACCGGTCGATCGGTGGTTTCAACCGAGAGATCGGTTAAATACACCCTCTCTGGAATTTTTTTCCACACAAAAAAGTTAACCAGTCGATAGCTACCGATCGATTGATAGAGGACCGGTCAATCGGAGGATGACACCGAGCGATCGGTGATCCCCTGTTTTGCTGTAAAACCTTGTTTTCAATACTTGGATCTTCTCCAATTCCATTCCAACACTCTTTTATGCTTTTAACACAATCCTTAAGCATACATAGACCTAATAGGACATGCACGCCATAAATCCAAACTTGTGTATTAACATAAGGCCCCATAGTGAACAAAACCACAATTGGGCACTATTCGTATACTATTTACACTTAGTGAGATACGGATTCGGGGTTCTACACCTGAATTGATTTTGGCTTGGATTAGTTCAATCTCAGGAGAATTCTTGTTGATTTCGAACATCACATCTTCCGTTGAATGATCAACTTTTCTATTATCAAATTGTCCCTTATAGGTATTAGAAACTAGTTCAGTTCTCAAATTAGGCATCTCAGAGCACAATTGATTTAAACAAATCATTTCATTAAAGTATCAACGAGTGTACAGACTCGACGCCAAACAAAAGAAGCATGGGCCACTGACCACTTGACTGACTTGGACTAAAAGAGTGTTGGCGTGGGCCGACAAAGCCAACTACAAAACACTGTAGAGAAATGGAACAAAGACCCGACCAAAAGTATAATGCTCAAAATCGGCTGTATAGGGATTCCGACTGCTGCACCTTAATTTCCAGGGGGAGCATCATTAGGGAGAGGGACCTGAGTGATATCCTTTCTGTCTCCAACAAGTCCTGGACAGCATGCTTTAGATCATAGCATCTATCTGTAGGATGCTTTGGTGACTGATGATATCCGCAGTGCTGATATGCATTGTAGCTCTTTGAAAAATTGGTTGGTGGAGGTTGGGGGTCCTTCAGGATAATCAATTTCTTGTCCAATAGGAAAGAGAGGAGTGTTGTCAAAGTGTATGGGAGTGGAGTGAATGCCCAGTTTTTCCTCTGCTCAAAGGATATTTGATGAGAGAGAAGTTTCCCCTGAGGTTGCTGAGCTTGCTTGGGTTGTTGAGCTTGTTGTCGGGGAGAGTTAAGAATCCGAACGGGTATTGCTACGATCATCTGCCCGTCATCTTCTTTCTTCTGGTTGTCTCTTCTTAGAGGTAGGGGAGCACGAGAAGAGGATCCACCCTTCGATCCCTGAAGCACGTCGAATGATCTGATGTCACCTATTGTTGTCTCAATTCTGGCACCGCACTTGGCCATGGTGCTGAATTCTGAGATAAGTTGTGCCGTCAGGAGATTTTTGAGCAGGTGCTTGAGGGTGCAAAGAAAGGTTGTCATAAACTCATCTTCTAGAAGAGGGGTGCTCATTTTTTTGGCCATTTCTCTCCAACGAACTGAGTACTCGATAAAGGTCTCATTATCCCTCTGGGACATTCTTTCTAGGTCTGCTCTCTGAGGGACCAGATCAACATTGTAAGAGTATTGGGCAACAAATGTCTCGCATAGGTCTTTCCAGTTCAAACTCTGTTGGGGTCTACCTTGGTGAACCATTGTAGTGCAACCCCTTTTAAGCTCTTCTGAAATGGTTGTACCAACAACTTGTCCCCGTACTCCAATTGGAACAATTCTCCACGGTAGGATATCAAGTGTGTCTCGGGACATCCCTTCCCATTGTATTTCTTAAAGTCAGGTATTTTTGAAGTCCTTGGGCAATTGGATCCCTAGATGTATACATATATCTTTGAAGTCAGTAAACTTGCGGGATCCCTAATTCTTCTTCACCAGCTCTTCTAGCTTTTCTATCCTTTCTTTGTATGCATCTGGAATTTAGGCAAAACTTGAAGATACATGGGCGGACCCTGTATAAGGTTCGCCGCCAGCCCTGACCTCCTCTTCCTCGAACTGGTCTATGATGGGCGGTGAGATGTAGTGAGCGGGTTGTGGTTGTATAGGTGGAGGCGGGATGTTGAAAGTGAAGTCAGATCGAGGTTGTATAGGTGGTGGGGGGATGCTGAGGGTGAGTGATGGTTGAGCGGGTTGTGGTGTAATATTGATGGTAGGTAGTGATGGGATAAATTTGGAACTAGATGGTGGATTAGGTTGTGATAGCCTTGTTGTCTCGGCCGGTTGAGAGTTGGGAGAAGAGAGGGCATGAGTCATAGCCCACATGAAATCCTGGACAATGCTTTTTAGATCTTTAATGTTCTGAGCGTTCTTCGCTAACTTTGTCTCAATATTGGGGACTTGAGGTTGTGATGTTAGGGTGTCAGAGTCAGTCTCTTGGCCGTCTCGAGGGTCCATGCTACAGCTGGTTGATCAGGTATCAACTGGTTTTGCTTTTTAGATACTTGTTTAGTCCAGGGTCTGCTCCTGAAAATATGGGAGGTGTGGAATGAGAGTTGGAATAGATAGGAATGGGGGAAGATTGGAAAGCATGCAAATGACCTAGCAAAGTCTAGCTGATACATGGACAATGCCCTGGTTTTAAATTTTAGAATGACATGCAAGAGAGAAAATTTTTCCCTTTTTTATTGATTTTTTAAAAAAAATTTTGATTTGGGGTGACAAGACATAGGTGATCCGATAGGGAAGACAGACGGAATTCCGACGTGCTTTAACCCGGGTCGTTGGAAACCGATGGCCTATCAGGTCAGGATTGAGGATAGGTCTGGTGAAGAACTATCTGCCTGAGATTTGAACCCCATATGCTATGTCGAGAAGCAGGGTAATGTGTGTTTTATTGCAAGTACAACAAGAGGCTCAGTACATGCCCCTTGGGTTGGTGCTTATCAGGGTAGAATGTATCCAGATAATCAACCAATATGAGGGGACAGGTATAGGGTACAAGCAGGTTAGGGTTTAGAGTTCCCTTCAGGATGGCTACTTGTAGACTATACCTTGGCCTATGCTATATAGTATAATACAGGTGTGTTCCTAGCAGGATGGGGGATCACTTAACACCATATATGCGACTCCCCGGTATAGAACATACCTGAAAAGGGATGATTGGTGTAAGCGGGAGTGTTTAGAATCCTTCTCTGAGGGTAATCACCCAGCAGGAGTAATTCCGCAGGCCTCCAAGACGTTTAAGCTTCTGACACTACGGATGATCATCCAGCAGCCGTAAGCGTAATAAGCCTATCTACTGGGTTTGATAGGACATTACAACTACTATAAGATGTATGCAATGCACATTTATAAAAAAAAACACCCAAGAGATATAAAGAATTAGTACATGAACAAATACTTAGGCATTTTAATTAATTTGACATAAATTTAAGTTTCGGCTTGAACTATAAATATCTTTCCCCAGCAAAGTCGCCAAAGCTGTGAGCACGGAGATTTTTACTCACATAAAAGGTTTGACTTGAGAGTTGCCACCTATTCATTTTGGGGGATAGGTCTTGAGATTTAATTTGGATAAGGCAAATGGTCTATCAGAGATTAGAGTAAGCGGTTCGATTAAGCCCCGAGGAAGGTGTTAGGCACCCCAGGACCCCCGTTTTATAACGGTTACCTACTCCCTAAATTTAAGCCAAATTTAATATCACAATTTAATTAAAATGTCCAAGTATTTAAGCGAGTGCTAATTCAAGTAAAAGAGAAAGCTAGACGACGAGAGTCGAACCCGAGTTGGATTGCCTACATACTCACATTGGGGTGAGATCAGATTGAGCGTAGTTCGGCCACATGAACCCGTGCCAGGGTTAGGGGTGTGTGTGTGTGCATAGGGTGGTCAAGGGTCTAGCCCGGAAGGCTAGGATTTAGTTGATCGAGTTAGTCAAGTGCTCAATGGGTTAAGTCTAACCGTGGTTATGCAAGGTTTAACCATGGTTAGGGGCTAACCAAGGTTAAGGCAAGGCAAATAGGCCTCTTTTTGGGATTTTATATGTTTTTTGTGATTTTATAAGGCTTTATGTGCATTTTTCAAGTAAGGAAAGCTTAACCACGGTTAAAATTAATCGGGATTGAAATAACCCTAGTTAGTGGCTTAGTATGGGCTAAACATGGGTCCAGTAGGTCTATCAGGGCCTTAGACTGGGTCTGGGCCTTGGGCGAAGCCCCTGTTCCATCAATACAAGGAATGGAGGTAATTGATTTACCGCCATTTCCAATACAGTGAAGATTGGAAATGTCGGTAAATTAAATACCATCACTCCTGGTTTTCTAGGAATAGAGACTTTGCTGGTAATGGGGAGCTCTTGGGGGACACCTGTGTGGTTGGTGGGCCCAGGATAAGTCAAGGGCAGATGCCACATGTCTTGGCCCTGTAATGGGCCCTGGGCTTGGCTCACATTAGGCCCGTGGAGGCCCCAAAGTCACTGGTTTTGAATATGCATAATGTCAGTGAAGTGACTACCGACATTTTGCACAGGCTTGGTTTTGTGTCATATTAGTCATGGTTAGGCTAAACCCACGACCATGAAATGCTCAGGGAAGATGGACAAGGGTCTGAGGAATCCAAAATTGGTCCTGGAATGGACCAGGGCCTCACCATGAGTGAGCTACAACACCTATAACAAAAATACCAAAAATGGCGGTAGTTATTCTACCGTCATTATTGGTTTTCTACAAAACTGCGAAAACCAGCTAAGGCGTCTATTCCAGAGTGCTACTAGGCGGTTCCTCATAAACTGAGGACCCCCTAGAAGCTTTGTAGAGGGTGGTGGAAGCTGTGTACGATGTGTGTAGTGGTTCATTGAGGTTCCCACTGCCTATGGAAGAGGTAGGAGAACCCTCCCTATGCTGTAACTATAGAGCTATAGCCCCTAGAGCTGAACTAGGGGTTTACAAATGCTCCAAAACAGAAAGTAAAGGGATAGGCGAGGGTCCTTACCTTGCTGGAATCCTATGACATGTGAAGGAGATGGCTATCCACGGTGGTGCACTGCAGATGATGAGTGGCCTTCAGATTTTTGGATGGTTTCAGAGATTGAGGAGGTCTGGGGACTTAGAAATTCACTAAGGGTTTCCTACAAGGGTTCAGGGATTAGAATTTAGAGTAGGTGGGATCGCACATGGGGTTATTTTTAGATCCCTTTACAGTTGAGGATGATGGGTTTTTATGGGGAAAAGCATTGGGGACCTCTATTGGATTATGGAGAAGCTCTGGAAGGTATATGGACCAAAAGGGGGTCAAGTGAGGGCTATTGAAGCGAAGGGTGGAGTGTGCAGGGGGTCTACAGTCTGCAAACACAAGTTCCAGGTAATGGCGGTAGAAGATCTACTGTTATTGCCAAACTAGGCAAAAAATTAATGGCGGTAGACCATCCACCACTTATACGAAAATTTTAAAATTGGGCCTGGCCCGTGTACATACAGGTAAGGGGGGTTGGCTTTGGACTTTTGGGCCTTATGGGCCCAAGCCGAAGGGTTCAGGGCTTAGCTATAGGCTTTGGCCTTAACCTAGGGTTTAACTAGGGTTAAGTCTAGCTTTAGGGTTTGGGCTTGTTCTAGGGTTTGGTTGAGCTAACCATGGTTAAATTTATTAACCATGGCTGAGGAGGGGGTGTAAAAATGGGGTGTTTACACCTAAACCCACAAGTTAAGAGTCTATTTATAGATTTAGGAGTCCTAAACATTTACTAATGTAAAGTCATCTATTTAATATTAACTAATTCCGTAATCAAAACAATGCTCAATGAATAGTGTTTCTGCTCAAAGAAGATCAAGCCAAGTGAAGATGAAGCATGAAGTTTGAAGATTCCACGTTCCTCCTTTGCTCATGCCATTTGGAAGGTAAGAGACTTAGTTACCATGATTACCAAGGTGGAATTGTCCTAGAACCTCGGTAAAAGACCTAGGAGGTTAGCAAATGTCCTTGAGGTTGGATTGGAAAGTGTTGAAGGGGTTGCTCAGGTGTTCTAGTAAATCCCGGTCGACTGGGGTTGGGATTCGGTCAACCGACTGTCATAAAAATTTATTAAAAATCAAAACAGTAGCTATCTTGGGGACAGCCGTCGATCGGGCCTCATAGTCGATCGACTGACTGTATTCGAAATAATTTTTTTAAAAAAAAATAGTAGCCTCCATTGTCTTAGTCGATCAACCGCCCCTTGAAAATTCTTTCCGAATCCAAGAATTAGTAAATTCTAACTTTAAGGAAATTTGATTATTCAATTCTATGAATTGTCTAAAGACCCAAATCAAAAGAAGGGTTTTTAGGAGAGAGTTTTGAGAGTTCTCTAATCTTTGAAGATCTACCACCTCCCTTTTGGTTGATCTCAAAATTTCTCCTCTCTCATTTTCTAGTGAAGCAAGTTTAAACTCATAAACTTCATATTTGCTTAAATCGATATCTACCCTTCTCGAGATCATACCAGAGAGTTGTTAAACCTTCAAAACCTCATTGTTACTCTGTTGTGAGAGTTTGGTTGGCACGAGCCGAAGCTGTCAAGGACGGAGATCAATCTTTGGAGATTATGGTGTGCTAGCTTTGAGAAAAGGTGGCTAGTGAGGAACCGGAGCTACTGTGGTAGAGATCGAACCAGCTGGGTTTGTGGTCTTCAAGGCGAGGAATCTGTACCAATGAACAGTGTGTCGTGTCCGATTGGGTAAGATTCGAGTCTTGTACTTTTTAACTCTTCTCATAGTGGATTATGTGCTGGATTAGGTCCCGTGGTTTTTTCCGAGAGGGTTTTCCATGTAAAAATTTTGTGTGTTCACTTGTGATCGATTGTTTCTAATTGCTCAAAATTAAAATTGATAGACATCGTTAGGTAGACCTATTCACAAGGGAATTATTGAACTAAGGAATTTCAACTAATTCTTAGAAAAACCCAAAATAGAAGGTTTCTAGGAAATCTCCCTTAAGACCGGTCGACCGGTGGTGAGGAGCGATCGATTGTTGTTTGGCTGACTGACCAGTGGTGAGGAGCAGTCGATTGCTGGTTGGCCGATCAACCGGTCTTAGTGGGCGGTCAATCGGTGGACTTTCCCTTCTCTGCCATTTTTTCCCATACATTATTTTCTTCACTGGTCGATCGGTGGTGAGGGGGGTTGACCGGTCTGCCTTATTTTCTCCTGTTTTGGTTGGTTTGAACTTGTCTACTCACTTAATTAATGCACATAACAATTTTTATTGGTATAGAAAACATTAAATATTGTAGTTTAACACAAAGACCAAGATCATCATTCAATTTGCACAAATATCAAGATATGAAATTTTTGGGTCTCTACAACTAGTCCTTTCGGGTATCCGCACTGACCCACTTGAAATTTTCCCTACGAATACCAGGGTAAGTTGAGGCATGGGAGTTGAACACACAACCACAGGGACAAAACCAGGGACGCCAGCCAAATTTCATATGCCACTTTTAAGTCGTCTGTGAGCATGGATTTTTTACTCACTGGTTTTCAATTAGGTGTCGCCACTTATTAATTTTGAGTGATAAGTCTCGGATATGGATAAGGTCTTATGGTTGATCAATTAAGATAGACTATTAGAAGTGATGAAATGGTTTTATCAAGGAGTTTATTTTCTGTATAAAAGAAATGTAATTATTATTAATATTTCCTTTTTAAGAATTTCAAAAATATTTTTGAAAGTCCAAGTTTGACTAAAAGTATCAAAGAGAATGGGTTCTCAATATAAGATAGGGATTAAAGACAGTATTAGATATTGTCCCGTAAGCTTATAACACTATTGGAAGTAGAGGGACACATCTGTAAACAAATCTTGTGATAGAAATACCTGCAAGTAATTCTTTATTTTCTGGAGGTTAATCACATTGTGTTAATGGACATTATTGTGATTAGTGGAAGTCCAGGGATATAGGAGATCCCATAGCCAGAAATAGGAGATCCCTTTAGATCCCACACACTAGGACCTTCTTAAATCATTTAATTTAATTATTAATTAAATTAATTAATTTCTCTAAGTAATCACTATATGGTATAGTGAAGCTCTAATAGATGGAAACACATTGGATGTGATAAACCAGATGGGTAGGACCTATTAGGGAATTTGATCAAAGATCAAATATGACCTAAGGGTCTAGGAAATCCTAAGGGGAGTGTGGAGTGGGGCCCACCTAGGGTGGAACGCCCACTTCAAAAAGGATGCCTTTGTTTTTAATTAGTTTCTAATAACTAAACTCCTTATTGGATAAGGTTAGTTAGTTAGTTACTAATTAAAGATTCCCTAATTAAATGGGATTCTATTAGTTTGTTACTAATCAAGATTCCTTAATGGATAAGGATAAGGTTAGGTGGTTACTAATGAATAAGGTTAGTTTCTTTTAAAGATTAATCCTAATTAATTAGGAGAAATCAAGAAAGAAAACAATTTGAGGAAACCTAATTGGATTAGGATTAGGAGTCTTGGATAGCAAGCAATCCAAGAGAACCCTATAAATAGGGTTGGATGCCCACTTTGGGATATCAATTTTCTCTCTAGGTTTTTGGGTCTCTCCCCTCTCCTCAAGTTCACGCCCAACCCTCACTTCTCTTGTGAAGTGTACGGTCACCCCCCCCCCCCATCTCTTCTCTCTTGGTTCGAATTTTTCTCTTGAGCAAAAGCAAAACCAATCTTGATAAATCAAGAAAGGATCTTGAGATTCAAGAGAAGAAGAAAGATCATAGAGCTGGAATTTTTGGAAGGGCCATTAGCTTCCATTAGAGAAAGCTTCAAAGAAAAAGAAGAAGGTTCGTGTGAATTGCGAAGGAGACTTGACGCTTGTAAAGTTTTGCCGGTCTATCGTTCTATCATGGATTTGACTTAACAATTTCGAAGTCACAAAGGTGATTGTGATTTCAACCTTCATTGAATAAAATCAATTAGAATCTTAGTCAGATCTTGGGATTCGATGTATGCCCCCCAAGAACTGTTTTTCTAAAATTAAAAAGAGGCATACTTTCACAAGGCAAAGTTGTAAATTCCAGAAATTGTTTAAGGCCAACCATCGAGGGATGATATTTGCAACACTCCAACCGTCGATGGCTAGGTTTCGTAAGTATAAATAGACCCCTTGAATCCGATTTTTTCAAACCCTTAAACTATGCCCTCTTTCAAAAATCCACTGTTCCATTCCCTCCAAGCCTTTTTCTCTATTTAAATCCCTTCTAAAATCATTCTAGTTCATTCTTAAACCCTTCAATCCTTCGAAATCATCGTGCCCTAGATTCCACTTCATTCTCAAAATTTTGAAGATGCCTCCTCGAGCGAAGAATCTAGGCAAGGTTCCAATAAAGAAGAAAGCTTTGTAATCCAAGGGAAAGGAAGCCACAAGCTCCTCTACGTAGAGCATCTCTCCGTTCAGTTCGAAGAAAGCCGCGGAGAGCTACTAAGACATTTTTCTCAAATGTACTCCCGTTTTTGGTAAAATCCTCTATCTTCAAAGATAATGGCTTAGAATTTATAGTAGATCATTTCAAATCCCTACATTAGACCTCATTCATGTGGGCCGTACGGTCCATACCAGGGTTCCTCCACCCTTGGCTACCCATACGAAAGCCATGGGTGCCTCCAATTTCAAGACCTCAGCCAAATGCAAGGGTAAAACTCAAATCCCCTGTCAAAGAGTTCATTGTGCAATTTTGCACCCCCGAGAATGAAATTGTGTTTAATAATTTTCTCAAAAACAGGGCAGTCACAATTGAGCGGAGCACCCTCATTTCGGATTTTGATTTGCCCGGTTTTGTAAACATCATTAACTCCCGTGGTTGGTCTGGCCTTTTGAAACTGTCTGGCCACGCCAGTTTAGACCTTGTCAGAGAGTTCTATGCAAACATTTACTCTGCCAATCCTCACAAATTCATTTTCAAAACTCAAGTTCGAGGTAAGAAATTTCAAATTAATCCTGATGTCATTGCCTTTTTTACTAACACTCCTCGGGTTCCGAACGCCTATTATCCTTATCAGTATCCCACTGATGAGGATAAGCATGACTTGGATATGGTTGCCAGCAATCTATGTGATGACCATTCTCAAAGATGGCCTCATCCTCACCGACCTCACTCCAGTCTTTCCTATCTGGCCTGTCTCCTTCATCTTATCATGTGCACGAACATTCATCCTAGGGTTCACTCTACCACACTGAATTCTAATCGGCCTAGGTTTCTGTATAGTGTCATGACAGGAGACACTATAGACACAAGTGCACACATTATCGACTTGATCCTTTAGGCTTACTCAGTGTCTCAAATGCATGCTGCCCTTCCCTTTGGTGTCCTCATTACTCACATCATGGATGCTGAGGGCATTAGGGCTAGTTCCATTGAGGCATCCAGGCACTCACTTGGCCCCATCTGTAGTCGTACTTTGACCAGTAGCATGTCATATGCTGCGATGCCTGAGCTTGACCTAGCTTCTACAGCTCCGGTTGCCGGTTCATCTCCTAGCCGGGTTAGACCTCCTTCGGGTCCCCTTTCTTTTCAATCCATGGCTACCATACTTGCCGATATGTCGGCTACTCAGTTTGCCTTCGCCACCGATCTTCAAGCACACCTTCACACCCACGCAGTAGCTGCTCAGGAGAGTTTTTCAGTGACCAATTGCCGCATGGATGCACTTTCCTTTGGTGTCCTCATTACTGATATCATGGCTGCTAAGTGAATTAGGGCTAGTTCCATTGAGGTGTCCAAGCACTCACTTGGCCTCATCTGTAGTCGTACTTTGACCAATAGCATGTCATATGCCGTGATGCCTGAGCATGAGGCTGATACTGAGCTTGACCTAGCCTCTACGACTCCAGTTTCCAGTTCATCTCCTAGTCGAGTTAGACCTCCTTCGGGTCCCCTTTCTTTTGGATCCATGGCTACTATGCTTGCTGATATGTCGGCTACTCAGTCTACCTTCGCCACCGATCTTCATGCACGCCTTCACACCCACGCAGCAGCTGCTCAAGAGAGTTTTTTGGAGACCAATCACCGGATTGATGCACTTTTCGACATTGTGCAGGCATCTCGCCAGGAGCTTCGCGATTTTCGTACTCGATATGAGGATGATGTCGCTTACCGTTTCCCTCCACGCCAGGATGATTAGACATATTAGCTAGTCTTTACTTCTATTATGCGTCCTGTGTTTTCTATGTGTTGTGCACCCTTTGTTGATGTATATGGGATGTTAGTACTTTGTTGTTGATCGTTTGATCATGACTATGCTTTTTACTCTTCCGCTGTCTTGTTTATTCTCTCTGGATACAGGTTGCGATACTCTCTCTGCGAGGTTGTTTCCCCTTGGCAATTCAAGCCAAAAAGGGGGAGACGATGTGTTTATCTCATGTTACACTGATTCACACTTGAACTGTATTCACATGTTGCACATTATACCCTGCTTGTCACATGGATTGATTCACATGCTTATAAAATTTCTATAAGGGATCTCATATTGAGGGGGAGATCTCAACTTATCAAAGCATGATGTCCATTGAATTTAATGTTTTGCGGTTTATGAAAATCCTCCATGCTTCACAAGGTATTGTGTGTTTTAGTTTTTCAGGGTTGATTACTACCTCAATGGTCTCGGTAGGCGTATTGCATCATGGAAGAAGTACAACTAGTCTAAAGTCATGTAATTGTCATACTCTTTGTTTATTATGGGTTTAAAAGAGTTTGTAATGTCATGTCTTTTAGTGAAGGTTGCAAGTTTTGTCTTGGAATTGCCAAAGGGGGAGATTGTAAAGTCAAAGTTTTGTGGTGGCAAAATTCCAAGCCCAAAAAGGTTGTATAGTGCTCCTTAGGTCATCATCCAGTCCGAAGCAAAGTGAAGGAGAAGCCTTGAAGAAATATGAAGCTCCATCACTCCAAGTATGGCTCAAAAGTTAGGATGGTAAGAGAGACCTAGAAGACCATAAAATCCCTCTTAGAAATGCCCAACATCATGGAAATTAGGTCGAAAAAGAGTAGGGTTAATAGAGGAATGAATCAAAGTTTTTAAAGATCAAAATATTCGGATTTGGCACCTCAAGGTCGACCCTGAGAGGTTTGGGTCAACCATGAAGAGCCCAAGATTTGTATGGTGTAATTTGGTAGAGAAGGGTTTTTCTCAAGGTCGACCTGAAGGACATTTGGGTCGATCGAAGTACCATGTTGGGTCGACCCAAACGTCTTCCAGGGTCGACCCTGATATGGGTTATTCTTTAAAACTGGGTCGACCCAACTGACTCCCAGGGTCGACCCTAATATGAAAAAACTTTCTAAAATTGTTTTTAGCATGTTTCAAACTGCTTAGGGTGTTCCTTTATTTAATGGGACTCCCCTAGTCCGTAAATCCTATCTTTTGGAGAGTTGTTAGAGTTTCTTAGGCTTACTCTAGAGTTCATCTAAACTCTGAAAATCATTCCACTTCTTCTCCATTAGCTTTTCTCTAGGGTTTGCAAGCTTTTCACTCCCATTATTACGAACTTGCATTAGATGATCCTCAACCTTTGATGAGATCACCCTAGAGCTTTTTTAAACCCTAAAACCCATAGTGTGCTCTGTTGTGAGCGTTGATTGGCTTGAGCCAAAGCCGTCAAGGACAGAGATCGATATTCAGAGATCGTGGTTGATTACTTTGACGAAGATTGGCCGGTGCTACTGTTGCGGAGATCGAACGTGCTATGTTTGTGGTTTGCAAGCTGAGGAATCAACACCGAGGAATGGTGTGTTGTGTTCGGTTGGGTAAGTTTCGAGTCTTGTATTGTTTACATCTTCTCATAGTGCAATTTTGTGCTGGACTAGGTCCCGTGGTTTTTCCCGGAAGGGTTTTCCACGTAAAAATTTTGTGTGTTCATGTGAGATTCATTGTGTGTGATTGTATAAAATTAAAGTTGTTAGAAAACCTTGAGTAGACCCCCTCTAGGTCAAAGAGTTCATTGAAATAAGGAATTTCAGAGCTGATAGATCACTTTTAATACTCAATGAAATATCCCAATGATTGGAGTTGAAAAGCTCAAGAACTTGGATTTGGGATGTCTAGGTTATTCACGATAGATTTGGAAAACTAAGCTTTGAGTTAATGGATTGAATGATTGGAAGTATTATAGTTCTTTTATTTCATTCACAAATCATCTCATTTTATAGCCCTTGCAAAGATATAGCCGTTGGGGGCTTCATTGGGAAAAACATGGCTGTTAAAAACTAGTCGTTACAGGCCTTTCCCGTAACCACTCGTCGAAGAGTGCACCAGTGCACTCCTCAACTGTCGACGAGTCAGGTATTAAAAACAGAACAATAGCTTCTGCTACTTCACTCGTCGACGAGTGTGAGTTACTCAAATTAACTCGTCGATGAGTCCTCTGAATTTTCTCAGAAAACTCATCTTTACTTAATCAATATGATGGGCATGATTTTCTTGGTCTTATACCTTATTTTAACAAAATAATTATCATGTTTTAGGTCCTTAGATTGATATTCAATTGGGTCTCAAGACACCTATGGTCAATCTAAGTATTGAGCAATTCAACCGACCAATCTATGAGAATTTCTTACATAAATCATAAGACTCTTAAATGAAACAATTTAAATCTTCTTGAGATTATTCATTCTTCTAGTCTTGATCTTGAATTGATTTCACTTGAAGTTTCATGATCCGATCTTTAATCTACTTTGATGATCCAACTTGGACTTTGGGATTTGATATGATCTTTAATATCTTCAATGTGATCCATTGGCTTGACTTTGACTTGAGTTGAATCTTCATCATTGATAGAGTCTCTTTCATGCTTTTTCACTGAATGACTTGCTAATGCTCTTGATAAATTGTTTTTCAATATAAACTCAAGAGAGACATTAGTAACATAAATCTCATTCTATTATTGTTATCATCAAAATCAATATGGAGACCTAAGGGGAAAACCTATAGGCTAACAATCTCCCCATTTTTTATGATGACAAATAATGGAATGAATTGAGAATAAGCTTCCCCTCAATAAATGAATATTTTTGAGGTTAGCTCCTCCTAAACATATGCATTATCAATTTATGATAAGAATTCAATTCTTGCATATTTTGGATAGATCATTCATTAATTATGATTCCAACCTTTGATTCATTTTGATTAAGTCAATTCAAGCAATTTAAACCAATTTAAATTCCATTTTATTTATGCTCAAGGATCCCAATTATTATAGCCTTATAATATCAATTTATCATAATACCACTTAAAGTTAGTGGTTTAGGAATTACCATTCCATTAGTACATTTCTCCCACTGACATCATCAAAAAGCATGAACAAGCATAGCACTCATTACATGATACCAACCATAATAATTTCACACAAAAGATATCAATAGCAATCATTTTCAATCAAAGCATAAAAATAACATCCAAAAGTGAACAAAGAATGTTTTAATTCTTGAGCTTGTTAGGTAGTTGTTCTGTAATAGCCGGTGCGGATACCAAAGACTTACGACACTACTCAGTTGAACATTGTACAGTAATATTTATCAATCAATTCACATTTCATATCATTATGCACTATACATCATATCATACATTTCAAAGCACATCATAGCATTATTCAATACATTTTCAAGCATGGAAACATTTCATCAAAACATCCATTTTCAAACCATGCCACAAGCTCATAATACCAATTATATATCAAAACACATACATATTATTTCATTACATCAACACATTTTCATATCATATCAAAATCAATTCAAATTCAAACATGACATTCAAATCATCAAGCATTTATCATTCATTTCATCAAAGGTGTCAAACATCATTTATCAAATATACATTTCAATAAGTATCAATCATTATACACATAATCAAGCAATCAAAGTGTATTATTAAACATCAAATTCATTCAAGGAACACTCTTTGGTACCCAAACCATTTTGGGTTCAACTAGGTTAACCTTGGGAAGATTTGTTCCCTTAGGCACTCAAACTTGTCTAATCCTCTTATTTCCAACAAATGTGTAAATATTATTTGAAGATCAAGAAGTAAAGAAGTTTTGCTAATCCTTTTGTTTAATTTTTACATTATAGCCAAGACCGGCTTTACCAAAAACACATCTTTGATTTCCTAGTATTGTATCTACGATCTTTTTACCATTTGTAAATTGAGTGACAATTTTTGAAAAATCATTAACCTTAGCATTTAATTTATCACAATCATTGCAATCAATGGTTGATACTATAGGCATAGCAATGATTTTCATTTTCTTTAAGCAAAACATCATTCTTATTTTGCAAAAATTCATTTTCACTTGAGATAGATGAATTTTCCTTTTTAAGCTCCTCATTTTCCTCTTTTAAAATCTTATTTTCATTTTGTAGGAACTCATTTTTATTTGAAAGTGAGGAATTTTCCTTTTTATGCTTTTTATTTTTAGATACTAAATTTTTGTATTCAACATATAGTTCATCAAAAGCATCTCTTAATTCTTCAAATGAAAGAGATTCGTCTTGGGAAGAGTTTACCTCATCCTCATGTGTCATAAGACATAAGTTGGCTTATTCACCATCACTTGAGCTTGGATCGGATTCACTTGAATCGTCTCATGTAGCCTTCATAGCCTTTCTCTTGAGTAGGGGATACTCCGACTTGATATGTTTGGGCTTTTTACACTTGTAGCACACGACGCCTTCTTCTTTGCTCATTTTCCCTTTGATGGCCACTTTGGATAATTCCCTCTTGAAAGCTCTTTTCTTGAGATTTTTCTTGTGTTTTAAGAACTTTCTAAGCTTTCTTGCTATCTTCTTAATCTCCTTTTCTTCTTCACTTTCACTTGAGCTCATTTGAGAAGACTTTAAAACATGACCCAATTTTGGTATAGACTCATCATTTTGTTCCCTCATTATTACTTTGTAAGTAATGAGGGATCCTAGAAGTTCGTCCATAGGTAATTTGGCGAAATCTTTTGCTTCTTGAATTGTCGTGACTTTAGGAGCCCAACTCTTTGATAGGGATCAAAGAATCTTCCTTACATTTTCTACATTTGAATAAACCTTATTAAGAGATTTCAATTCATTAATAATGTTAATGAACTTAGAAAACATAATTGAAATGGGTTCACCCTCTAACATCTTAAACATTTCATATTTATGAACTAATATATTGATTTTCTCTTCTTTTACTTGATTAGTCCCTTAAAAGATAATTTAGAATTTATCCCAAATTTTCTTTGCGGAGTAACAAGCTGAGACTCTATTGAATTCTTGTGCATTCAATGTGTAATATAAGTTACTTATTGCCTTGGCATTGATTTGTACAAGCTTAATGTCAGCTTGAGTCCATTCATCCTCATCTTTAGGTATTTTCATATCATCAACATTTTTTGAGAGAATATCGGGATCATTTATAATTACTTTCCAACAATTATAATCCAAAGTTTGAATGAAATACATCATTCTCACTTTCCAATAATTGTACTTTTCACTATTAAACAAAGGAGGTCTAGTAGTCGATTGACCTTCTCCTATGGTATTTGCATTAGTATTTTCCATTTTTGTCAATTAAAATATTTATCTAAGATGGTTAAATCATTAAAAGCAGAGACCGAGATTTTGATACCACTTTTTGCCAAGAATTAAATCCTAGAGGGGGGGTGAATAGGGTCTATGGCAATTTAAAACTTATTCCGATTCCCTAAGCGGAATTTCAACTTAAATAAGTTAAAGGGAGTAGAAATTTATGCAGTCCTACTTAAGCAATTCAAACAATGAAATTAAATAAGAATTGAGGAGAAGAGTTGAGGAATACAAGCACAAAGAGTTTGTTCACAAGGTTCAGCAACCTGCCTAGTCCCCACCTTAAGCTATACCCGCTAGAGGATTTACCACGATTTATACCCAATCGTACAGCCTTCTTCTGGGTGAGGACCAAACCTTTACAATCCTTTTCCGGGTAGGATCGTACATTTACAAATCTTTCCGCTTCAAGGACAAGACTCCCACGGATTCTTGATTTCTTTTACACTCTTTACAAGAAGAGGTTTACAATCTGAAAATGCTCATTACATTAGCTGATAGATCCCTTTTAATACTCAATGAAATCTCCCAAGGATTGGAGTTGAAAAGCTCAAGAACTTGGATTTTGGGTTTCTAGGTTATTCACGATAGATTTAGAAATTTAAGCTTTGAGTGAATTGATTGAATGATTGGAAGTATTAGAGTTCTTTTATTTCATTCACAAATCATTTCATTTTTATAGCACTTGCAAAGATATAGCCATTGGGAAAAAATATGGCTGTTAAAAACTAGCCGTTACAGGCCTTTCCCGCAACCACTCGTCGACAAGTGCACCTGTGCACTCCTCAGTCGTCGACGAATCATATGATAAAAAATAGAACATTAGCTTTTGCTACTTCACTCGTCGACGAGTGTGAGTTACTCAAACCCACTCGTCGACGAATCCTCTGATTTTTCTCAGAAAACTCATCTTGACTTAACCAATATGATGGGCATGATTTCCTTGGTCTTATAACTTATTTTTAACAAGATAATTATCATGTTTTAGGTCCTTAGATTGATATTCAAATGGGTCTTAAGTCACCTATGGTCAATCTAAGTATTGAGCAATTCAACCGATCAAACTATGAGGATTTCTTACATAAATCCTAAGACTCTTAAATGAAACAATTTAAACCTTCTAGAGAATCTTCATTCTTCTATTCTTGATTTTGAATTGATTTCCCTTTAAGCTTCATGATCCGATTAAAAGATGGTTAGTTATTATCTTCTAGTCTTGATCTTGAATTGTTTCCTAATTTTGAGTAGTTAAAAGATGGTTAGTTACTAGTTTTTAATGGACATTCTTTGCCCCATTGTGCCTCCAACAGCTATATTTTTGTAAGGGCTATAAATAGGAATGAATTATGAACTAAAACATGAACTCCAATACTTTCAATCATTCTTTTAATCACTCCAAAGCTTAGATTTCAAAATCCTTTGAGTTGAACCTAGAAACCCAAAAGAGTCCATTCTTGAGTTATTCAATCTTATTCTTTGAGAGACTCTTAGAGAGCTTGAAAGTTATCTATTAGCTTGTATTAGAAACAAAATCAAATTGTAACCATCACTCCTTGAAGTGTATGTGAAAATAAAAAATTAATGGATTCTTGTCCTTGAAGCGAGGAGCTTTGTAAGGTTTGATCTTTACCTGTAAAGAGATTGAGAAGTCAAGATAGGGTGTTCTCTTGCAAAGTTTGATCTCGACCCAAAAGAGAGATTGTAAATGTTTGATCTTTACTCGGAAGAAGATCGGCGATTGAATAAATCGTGGTGAATCCTTGAGCGGAGAAGCTTAAGGCAGGGACATAGGCGGTTCCCGAACCTTGAGAACAAACCCCTTGTGTTTGCATTCTCTTACCTTTTCTTTACTTTCTGTTTTGCATTATTTGCTAAATTGTTTGAATTCTATTCCCTTTTAATTTGTAAAATTGAAATTACGCTTAAGGAAATTATGAAGAAATTCAAAATTACCATAAACCCTATTCACCCCCCCTCTAAGGTCGAATCCTTGAGGAACGTGTGGTATCAGATCCTAGGTCTCTGTTTTAATAGAAGATTTAATCATCTTAGAGAAAATTTTTTAATTAGCAAAAATTGAAAATATTTGTGCAACTACCCTTAGAGAAGGCCAATCCACTACTATACCTCCCTTGTTCGATGGACAAAATTATAACTATTGGAAAGTTAGAATGATGTATTTCATTCAAGCTTATTATGATTGTTGGAAAACTATTATAAATGGTCCTTACATCCCCACCAAGACCATTAGGTAATCAAATACCAAATGATGAATGAACTCAAGCTGACATTAAACTTGTTCAACTCAATGTTATGGCTATAAGCAATTTATGTTGCGCATTAAGTCCTCAAGAATTTAATAGAGTCTCGGCTTGTGACTCTACAAAAGAAATTTGGGATAAACTCCAAATTACTTATGAAGGGAGTAATCAAGTTAAAGAACAAAAAATTAGTATATTGGTCCAGAAATATGAAATGTTTAAAATGGAACAAACTGAACCTATTTCTTTCATGTTTGATAAATTCAGTAACATTATTAATGCGTTAAAATCTCTTGGAATGGCTTATTCAAATGCAGAAAAAGTAACAAAAATTCTTCGGTCCCTACTAAAGAGTTGGACTCCTAAAGTCACGGCAATTCAAGAAGCGAAAGATCTCAGCAAATTGCCAATGGACAAACTTCTTGGATCCCTTATGACTCACAAAGTGATAATGAGAGAACAAAATAATGAGCCTACACCTCAAAGGGTACATGCTTTGAAATGATCTCAAAAAAGTGAAAGTGAAGAAGATGAGAGTGAAAATGATGAAGACATTGAGAAGATAGCAAGAAAATTCAAGAAATATTTGAAGCACAAAAAGACTATTAAAAAGAGGGTATTCAAGAAGGAATTCATCAAGGAATACATCAAGAGCCAATCAAGCGAAGAGGAAGATATCATATGCTACAAGTGCAAAAGGTCCGTTCATATCAAGTCAAAATGCCCCTACTTAAGAAAAGCCAAACATACAAGAAGAGGGCAATGGAAGCTACTTGAGATGAATCCAATGAAAGTGGATCGGATGCAAGCTCAAATGATGGTGAAAAGGCCAAGTTATGCCTCATGGCACATGAGGATGAGGTAAACTCTAATCTTGATGAATCTCCTTCCTTTGAAGAACTTAGGGAATCATTTGAGGAACTCTAGAAAAATGGCTTCCAAGAATAAAATGCTTAAAAAGTAAAATTCTTCTCTTTTAAATAAAAATGAATTTTTGAAAAAGGGGAAAGAAAACTTACAAGAAGAAAATGAAAATTAGAAAAAGGTAAAAGAGGAAATTGATTCAAGGTCTCAAATAGCATTATAACAAAATTTAGTAATGGTAAAAAGACCCTGGATACAATGCTAAGTCAACAAAAATGTGTTTTAGGTCAAGCTGAAATTGGTTACAACTTGTCAACCAAACAAAAGTTTTATCAAAACTTCTTTACCACATCTAGCTCTTCTAGTATTTCCTATACATATATTGGAAATAAGAGGTTAAGGCAAATTTGGGGTGCCTAAGGGAACATGCTTTCCCAAGGGAAACCTAGTTGGACCCAAAATGGTTTGGGTACCAAAGGGAGCTACTTGAATCTGTTCATGTAGGCTCAACCATGGAGAAGGAAATAAATTTGAATAAATTCATTATGAGATTGATTATGCTTAAATGCTTATCTTAAGTACGTTTGATAATTAATTGAATTTGAAATGGATGATGCTTTGATATAATATCTATATGTCTTGAAGTGTGATTGAAAAATGAATGTGATATGATGAATGCTTATAGATGCTTGAAATGAAAATGATGAATGATTGATGGTTTGAAGATATTTGTAAATTCTTATGTGATATATGCCTTGATGTATGTAATATTTCTAATACTTGATTTGATATATATGTATACTTTGATGGATATATTATAAATTGAATGTAAGAGTTTATGCATTGATATGTTTTAAATGTGTGAATACCTTGAAATGATGCCTTGTGTATCTTTGTGAAAATAATTAGTATCTTGATTGAATTGGCATCATACTTTAGTTCTTAGCTTGTCTATCTTTTTGTTGTTGCTAGAGGGAGATATATGTAATGAAATGAATAAAATTAATAAAATCTTATTTGATCTCCTACCGAAAATTATTGGTATCATGCACCTACATGATAAAATTAAATATTGATATCATTGACATGAATGGTTTATCTAAACTATATGCTTGAATGTAAATCTTAAATTTAATTGATGCATATGTTTAGGGGGAGCTTTCCTCAAGTACTTTTTAAAACATATATTGAGGGGGAGCTTATCCCATTTCATTCCATTATTATGTCAATCATTAAAAATGGGGAGATTGTTAGCCTTTAGGTTTTTACCTAAGGTAGCATAATTGATTTTGATGATAACACAATAATAGAATGACATTTGTGTTACTAATGTTCTCTTGAGTTTATATGTGAAATTCAGTTATAAAGGGCATTAGTATACCATTCAAGGCAAAAAAGATGGAAATGGAATCAAGCTTAAAGAAGATTCCTCCATCAAGCCATAAGAAAGCAATTGGATCAAGTTGAGCATATTGAAGATCATATCAAGCTCAAGTCATGAAGATGAAGATATAAGAAAGAGAAGATTGATCTTGAAGCCAAAGAAGACAAATCAAGATCAAGATCAAACTTGAAGGAATGAAGACTATCTTAGAAGGTTTATGGCTTTATATTTTAGTTTAAGAGAATTTAGGACTGTTGTAAAAACACCTCCAAGGTTGATGGATGAAAAACTCATAACCATAGATTGACCTTAGGAGCCTAAGACTAAAATTGAATAACTTTCTAAGGCCCTAGAACATCATAAAGAATGACCAAAAATATGATAAAGATGAATCAAGAGACCAAAGAATTCATTCCCATCATTAAGGTCTATTTAAGTTGAGATTTCACAACAAAATAGAAAATCTCGTCGACTAAATTGAAAAAAAAATTCAATCTCGTCGACGAAATTAGCCGCAATGCTACTGTTTTTTAATTATGTCTTAATCTCGTTGACGAATTCAGAATGCTCACCCAATCTCGTTGATGAATTCCTGCGGGCAGAGTTTCCTAAACTCTATGACGGCTAGTTTTTAACTGCCATTCTTTGCCCCATTGTGCCTCCAACGGCAATATTTTTCCAAGGGCTATAAATAGGAATGAATTATAAACTAAAAGATGAACTCCAATACTTCCAATCATTTTTTAATCACTCCATAGCTTAGATTTCAAAGTCCTTCGAGTTGAACCTAGAAACCCAAAGGAGTCAATTCTTGAGCTATTCAATCTCATTCTTTGAGAAACTCTTAGAGAGCTTTAAATTTATCTATTAGCTTGTATTAGAAGCAAAATAATATTATAACCATCACTCCCTGAAGTGTATGTGAAAATCAAGAATCAATGGATTCTTGTCCTTGAAGCGGGGACCTTTGTAAGGTTTGATCTCTACCCGTAAAGAGATTGGGAACTCAAGAGATGGTGTTCTCTTGCAAGGTTTGATCTCAACCCAGAAGAGAGATTGTAAAGATTTGATCTTATCAGTGATTGAATAAATTGTGGTGAATCCTTGAGCGGGGAATTAGGTGGTTGCCGAACCTTGAGAACAAACTATTTGTGTTTGCATTCTCTTACTTTCTCTTTACTTTCTATTTTGCATTATTTTTTAAATTTTTTGAATTTTATTTCCTTTTGATTGTTAAAATTGAAATTCCGCTCAAGGAAATTAGGAAGAAATTTGAAATTGCCATAGACCCTATTCACCCCCCCCCTAGGGTCGAATCCTTGGGCAACACGTATCATCCTAATTTCGAAGAATAAATTCTTATAAGGGAGGACGGATGTAGAACCCGAGAACCCGAGTTCACTATGCTATGAATAGTGTGATGATTAGTGCTATGAATAGTTTGGAGAATAGTGCTAGTGCATGAGGCATAAAGAGGTCGGGGCCTCTAATGCTTGTTGGTAGGTGTTCAATGATCCCCTTGGTATGGTTTATAAATCTATGGGGTGATTTATAAGGTGTTAGTAAGGTGTTGGACCCAAGGAAATTGAGTGTGAAAGCACTATGAGTGTTCTAAGTACGAAAAGAGGGATGTCTTAACATACCCTCAACTTTAGGGCCCATTTAGATTATTAATAATTCACAATTAGGATTTGTACATTAGAAATAAAATTGTTCCCCTTTGAATTTTGAGTCCAACGCAAGTTGAATCACCTGAATCCGATAAGCCATTTAAAAGTTATGGTTGAAACAAGGCCATCTAGTTGACCGAAAAGAGATCCGATCGACCGAACCACATCCGGTTGACCGAACCTCCCATCCGGTTGACCGCTGCTCGATATTTTTGTATGGGTTTTTTTCCAGAACCCCCTAAACTGTAGAACCCTGGAATCGAGATCACTAGGCTGTGAATAGTGCTGTGAATAATGCTTTTGAAGGCCTAAAGCCTTGATGTAATTATGTTTTGAAATGAAATGAAGGTTTTTATTTTTAATGTAAGTGTTTTAGGTATTGTGAATGTTTTAAGATCTTGAGAGGGGTTTTTCGTTTATGTTTATGAGAGTTAAAACACAATTGAGAAAAGTTCTAAGGTTGAAAATGAGGGATGTCTAAACATACCCTCAAATTTAGGGAACCATAGATTTGTCACCGCTGATTGGAATCGAATGATTCTTGAGCCATTAGAAAGATATTGAAACCCACTTCGTTGTTCATGTTTAACAATTTTCAAGATGTTTAGTAGAAGTTAGGTCACATGTTGGTTTTCCGAAGACTGGTCTGTTGTAAGTAGTTCGAGGAACAGTCAACTTTAAGTCCAATTTAGACCATTAATAAAGTAGAATTAGTGTCACGACCCAAAATTCCCCCTAGGAGTTAGGAGGCTTTTGGCTCGTGATCGCCGTGTCATACCATTCTGTCATGACACATAAGGCGAACATACCATCCTGCAAGAGCATACAAGGCATACAAAAAGGTGAACCTGAAAATTTCTTTATCACATAAACCTGCAAGTTGTGTTCCAAGTCCGAAACAATAGATTATACAAAATCTAAGTCTAAAGTGGACATTCCTCACTTTCAAAATACACAAACCTCTTCCTCACATCACTCAACAATAGTCTAGGTAGGGCCTCCTATCTAGAGCTCCATCATCCTAGTGATGATCCATGGCAAGCTCCAGCTGGTAGTGCTCCTCCTCTATCCAAGGCTCAGGAGCATGTGCATCCACAGAACCTACCAAAGTCGACAATTTGGCTGAGCATGGAATACTCAGTATATACAAACTACTAAATAGCATTAATATAAACATAATGATAACATATGCATTTATCAGAGCGAAACTAACAAAAGCAAAGTGAAACGAGCATCGAACTTAGAGCATTTCATAAAACAAATAACATATGAGCATTTCTTTACAAGGCAATGACTTCGTAAAACTTTACAATGCATATACATCGTTGAGCATTTTACCAAAAACCAATAACATTAAGCAATACTTTACAAATCAAAACGATACTTTACAAGCAAGGCTTGAAGCCCTTGAATCTCAAAACAAAGCAATACTTTACAAGCTAGGTGGTCCCTTAAGAGCACCCTTGAGTCCAAAAACAAAGCGATACTTTACAAGCAAGGGGGTAAACTCCCTTGAGTTTAAAACAAAGCGATACTTTACAAGCAAGGAGGTAAACTCCCTTGAGTCTAAACAAGTGATACTTTTCCAACAAGGTACCTCAATACCCTTGAGTCGAAACATTGAGCAATACTTTACAAGCAAGATACCTCAATACCCTTGAGTCTTTTCATTTCAAAACTTGACTAGCAAGGCCCTATGCCCTTGAATCCAAATCCATTCTTTGAGCAAAGCAAACTTGGAGAAAAACCCTTTTTGAGAAAAACAATACTTTGAGCATACCCTTTTGAGCAAAATAGTACTTGTGAACTTGTGAGATTTCTTCTACAAAAACCTTGCACATGAACTTTATAAAATGCCGTTCTTGCGAGAAATCATCGAATCAAGTGAGACTTGTAAACATAGAGTGCATATAGTACTTGTGAACATCATGATAGACTTAGAAAGCTTGTAAACATGGAATCATATTCATATAATTTCAATAGTATTGATAGTTTACATTCCATGTACAAATCATCATCTAATCCACCAAAGAACATACTTTAAATATGGTTTTATTACAAAGAATAGCACATGGTAGGTAGTGGAGTGTATCTACCTTTCACAAACCAAATCCCCTTGGTTTAGAGCTTTAGAAGGCTTATGGGATGAGAACCAAGCTTGATGAAAAGCCTTGGAGGCGAGATCCAAGCTTTAGAAAGCTTGTGGAGTCGAGCTCCGAGCTTGAGAAGCAAATCCTAGTTCAACTCTTTGATCCTAGCACAAGCCCTAGCAAAACCCAAAATTTCCTCTCTTCTCTTTCAAACTTTCTCCCAAAAACTTCCCTTAGGTTTTAGTAACCCTTCACCCACGAAATTGGGTGTATATATAGGTAAAGGGGGTTGCCAAAAGACCCATTGCACCCTCAAAATATCCCCAAGGGTCGGTTTCTGCACAAAAAGCAAGGAGGGGTCGACCAGAGGTGTCCACCGATTGACCGGTTGAGTTTGGGGGTTCTGGAAATGAACCCGATACAAAAAAAGTGCTAGAGTGGTCGATCCCTGGTCTGACCGGTCGACCGGTAGTAGAGGAGTCAACCGCTGGTCTCCCGCTCATGCTGCCCTGTTTTGTCTGCCTTGATGTTTTGACCATAACTTTTGAATCGGTGTTTGGATTTCGATGATTCAACTTGGTTGGACTCTACATTTAAAGGGGAAAAACTTTAATGTTTTGTACAAATCCCAATTCTAAGTTTTAAAGGGTCGAAATGAGCCCACAATTAGACTAGTCCAAACTGTTCCAGGAAATCTCAGTAGACCAGTTCCAGGAAATCCCATATTTAACTTAACTTCTAGTCCTAATCTCAAAAAGTGATAAACATGAACTTTAAAGAGGGGTTAAATATCTTTCTAATGATTTAAGAATCACTCAATTCAAATATGCTATGACCCAACTAGAGCTCCCTCAAGTTGAGGTTATGGTAAGACATCCACCCTCTTGACACTTAGAACCTTTCCCCTTTTTATTTTAACACCCATAAACATCAAGGATGGTTCTTTAGTACCCTCAAACACCATAAAACCTATACTAATTGACTTAATAAACTCCTCACCTAATTCACAAGCACATAGAGAACTTTGAGCCTCACAAGCACTATTCATAGCACTATTCACTGCACTGTTCACCGCACTATTTACTTACGACCCTTTAAGCACTTAGGGTATTTTATACCCTTGAATTTTACCCACTTAGAGTCTACTTATACTCTCTTTATGAGCCTCAGCACACATACCTAAAATACTTACTTGACTCACCATACAACCAAGAACAAGATGGAACGCTCTAAGCCTTTACACACACCGTTTCTAAAATTATTAGATGAGAGAGTATGGTTCTCCATTGAACAAGGTTGGACCCATCCAATAAAGACCATAGATAATCAAACCATCCCTAAACCTTCTTCTGAATAGACCAATGTAGAGCTTGAGAGTTGTAGATTGAACAGTAAGGGTATAAATGCAATCTTCACTGCTGTCACACTCGGAGAATTTTGATGTATTTCTAAATGTGACACTTCAAAGGAGGCATGAGATATTCATCAAGTCACCTATGAAGCGACTACAACTGTCAAGATCTCAAAACTTCAAATGCTTACCTCTAAGTTTAAAAAATTGATGATGGATGATAATGAAACTTTTAACAGTTTTTATGCTAATCTGAGTGACATTGTCAATTCTAGTTTCAATCTAGGAGAAGGAATTCCTAGGTTCAAAATTGTGAGAAAAATTTTGAGATCTCTACCTGAGAGATTTCGATCAAAGGTTACCGCCATCGAAGAGAGCAAAAATGTTGATGCTCTCAAAATTGAAGAGTTAGTTGGTTCACTCCAAACCTATGAGTTAAATCTGAACCCATCTAATAAACCAAAATATATTACCTTGAAATTCGTTAAGAAATCCATAGATGGTTCAGATAGTGACTCTAAGTATGAAGAAGAAGAGTTGACTTTTTTTGCGAAGAAATTCAGAAAATTATTGAAACTTAATAAGAGATTTAATCCGAAAAGACAAAAATCTCTTGAATAGCCCAAGTCCAAGCACTTTGAAAACAAGAAACATTTTAGAAGTGTGGACAAGAAATCCCAAGGTGTTCAATGCTATGAATGACAAGGCTACGGCCATATTGACGCTGAATGCTCTAATAAGAAAAGATTTAAGGGCAAGGCAAGGGATGACAGTGAATCTGAATCTGAGGAATCAGATAGTTCTTCTTGTAAGGAGACTAGGGGTTATGTGGCCTTCACTACATCCTTATCTGGGATTGAGGAATCTTCTTCAAATGTTGTGAGTAACCAACACTGTAGTGATGGTGAGGAGGATGACGAGAGTCAGAATGACTCAGATTCTGAGGGAGACCTTGAGGCAGCCTATGATGAACTATTTCAGGAATACCTAAGTTGAAAAGTGTTCAGTTTTCCATGTCCAAAAAGTTCTAATCTATTGAAATAGAAAAAGATGCCTTAGACCAAGTGGCTTTAGGGTTGAGAGCTCTTATGTCACAACTTGAGAAAGAGAAGGCTTCCCTCCTTGCCAAGACTCAGTTTCTTGAATCTGATTTGCTTGTTTGTCTTGATGAAAAGACAAGTCTTAAAATCAAGTTGGTTGATCTTGAGCAAAATCAGAGGTGTGGAGATGTGAATGGAACTTCATCTACCTCGAACACTGAGCCTGGTACTAAAAAGCACCCTCCTGTTAAAGGGAAAGACAATGCTACTCAGAAATTCATTCCTATATGTCATAAATGTGGAGTGAAGGATCATATTAAGCCTCGATGTCCTAAACTTCGAAGAATGTCCAATCATGATTCAAGAAACCAACATAATTTTAATGACAATCTTCAAAGGAGAGTTGAGGTCCTAGTGGATAAGTCTAGGAGTTTGTGTGAAGATGTGATAAAAATTGCTCATAACTCTAGACAGTGGCATGGTCATGACACTCCTTATGCTAGATATAAAGGAGGTAACAGGGAGAACCATAATGTCCGCCATGATTCTAGGACTCCATCCTAGAAAAGGAGGAACAGGAGGAAGAGGCAAAAGGTCTTACCTATCTTGTAGAACCCCGAATCTTCATTTCACTAAGTGGTGAATAGTGTGTGGATAGTGTTCAAGTGTGGCTTTGTGCACTAATGGGCCTTATGTTAATATACGTGTTTGGATTTATGGCGTGCATGAATTAATAGGTCTACATGCCCTTAAGGAGTGTGTTTAAAGTATGAAAGGTGTTGGAAATAGGATTGGAGAAGATTCAAGTAGTGAAAATAGGGTTTTATAGCAAAATAGGGGATCACTGATCGCTCGGTGATAACTACCGATCGCTCAGTAATAACCTCCGATCGACCGGTCTTATATCGATCGCTCGGTAGCTATCGAATGGTTAACTAATTTGTATGGGGAAAAATTTCAGAGAGGGTGTTTTCAACCGATCGCTCGGTTGAAACCACCGATCGATCGGTTATACGCAGATTTCTTCATTAAGAGTTTTTAAGTCTATAGCCACTACCCCTTGCCTATATAAGGCTTGTCCATGCCTTAGGGTTTCAGAAACCCTTAGTGCACTATTTTGAGAGAGATTTGAGAGGAGAAGAAGGGGAGAAGCTAGGTTGTTGCTCAAGCATAAAGGAGAGATCAAGTCCTTCCTTCCTTTGGTGTTTCTTATCAAAGAACTTAAGGTTTTCAAGTGCTCTAAGCTTTTGGAATCATCTCATTCTATACTATATATCTCTTGATTTGTTATGGTGTGAAAGGTTATTTTTATACTTGGATGTAAGCTATCACTATTATGCACTCTATGTGTTTGTGTAAATGCCTTTAAATATGTTATCATTCTCTTATGTTCATATACTCGCACGTCTCGCATGAACCAAGGTTTTTCCATGGATTTCTCAAAGTACGAAAAGAGTTTTGAATGAACAACTTATATGAATAATTCTAAGCAACTCTATGATATCTCTAAGATCGGTTCAAAAGCTCAAAAGGATCATGATACACTCACAAGAACTCTATGATAATGTCTAAGATCGTCTCACAAGCTCAAAAGGATCATAAATGAAATTGCTCTAAGATCTCTATGGTATTAGCTCTATGGTATTGATCTATGTCTCAAAAGGATCATAAATGACTCTATGGAACTCCATGAACTCTATGAACTCTAAGAACTCACAAGGCTATGATTATCGCATGACTCACACGGTTTTAGTTTCGGATTTCATCATATGTGTTATTTTTACGGTTTCCACGCTTTGATAAGTTTTAAGGATTTCGTTCTCCATGATTCGCATGCTCTATGCTATTATTGCTTTATTGTTAGTAGTTTGTATACGCTGAGTATTCCACGCTTAGCCGATATTTGTTATCATCGACAGGTGCCCGGATTCCTTTTGATTTGTGCGGTACAGAGCCTTGGGTAGAGGAACAGTATTACGACCCAGAACCTTCTATAGACCACTATCAGGATGACGGCTCATTAGATAGGCATCATGATTTTTTCTTCTATTGATCGACTTAGAAAGATACAATGTTTTGTTAAGTGAGAGTGGGACTTGTCCACTCCACATGTTGGATACTTATACATGAGTATATTTTGTTGGTTCACACTTGGACCAAGTAATAGGAGTATTTAGTTCCGTATTTTGGCTTCTGCTGTGTTAGTTATATTTTGCTTCCACTATGCATTATAAATCGTTTCCGCTATGAATGTTGTGTACTCTGACAGGTTTCTATGTGTGCCTTATGTATCATATTGGAGGTATGATACGACGGTCACGAGTCAAAGTATCCCTAACTCCTAGGGGGTATTTTGGGTCGCGACATATCTCAACTGAAATGGCTAGAGACCAAAGGGTCAATCACACTTCTAAAACCGTTTGACTGAGAAAGGAAGACCTGAAGGGCTTCACTTAGCCCATGCTTGTCATAGCCTAGGGCGTGCTGTTAGCGTTCTATCTTGTCCTAGTGCTATGCTATTTGTGTATACTAGTATTTTTTTTTCTTTTTACTAGTGTTTATTTGCTTTGGTATGTTTTTCTGTTTTCTTTATTTTAAAAAATCAAAAAATATTGAAAAACCATAAAATCCAAAAAGATTTTCTTCATGTTGCCCTTGTTTGATTTGCATTATCTATATTCCTTGTGTGATCTTTATTTCTATACTTGTCCATGGTTGAACATGAGGTTGTTGCTGATTGAGGATATATGACCTTCATAGTCTCTTGGTTAGGCTAAAAATTAGACTGGTTTTATCTTGAACAGTTAGAGACTTATTTATGTGTATATGTTTTACAAATTTCACATGCACTCTGACTGATTCTATTGAGATGTCTATTTTCCAATCTGTAAGCATTTGACTTATCCCAAAAGTGTAACCTTAAATGACCAATCTAGAATGACCATATTTGTTAGTCATCCCCATTTTGTGTATCCTCCATGAGCTAAAATTGTTGCAATGAAAAGGGCTACCTACTGGAATAATATGAAAGTCACTATTAGAAGCAAACAGTATGAAATGGCTACTTAGGCGGACAGTAGGTATCTATCTGGGTCACTAGAGTGAAAGCCCCTACTGTTAATAGTCAGAACTACCTACCTAGATAGTGTGAAAGCCATCATTGCATGAAAAGATATGTTCAGATAAAGAACATCAAAAGAAATCTTATCAAGTTCTGAGGTATTTGACCAATTGTAAAAGAAAAATAATGAGTCAAATAAAATGGATAAAGGTTCACTAAAATGTAAAAAGTCAGCATATCTAGATCTAACTAGGTTTAACTTCTATGATGTATATCTCCGGGAGTCCCCTTAGTGGTTAAAGTCATATCATTGGAAAGGGAAAGAGACCTTGATCTAGTATCATGTCAAACCATCTCTACACACATATTGCTTCACTTTTGAACTCTTCACTAAATGTGACTAAGTGAATTGGCAATGCTTTAGCATTCTGTGAGATTTAGTTAGATGTGTATCCTCAGTCGGACTAACTAATCATGTTCTTCATTGGATTTGTAATTTTATATTACTACTGCTTGGAATGCTTTTGATGCATGTTTGTGTGGCACGTGATATTTTTTTCGTATTATTATGTATTCTCTTATTAGTTGGCATGGGCCTTTCTAGCATAGGTGCCCTGTTTTTGGTGGTGTCCTTGATCTTAGGGGGAGAAGATCAAGTTGAGTTATTGAGAGGGAGAAGATCAAGTTGAGTTATTGAGAGGGAGTTTGTGCTTCATATTTCTTTCTTGTTCCCCGCTCTTTAGTCCCCCCATTGTCTGCATTTGATTGGTTGTCCTGTGATTGCCTTGATATTTCACATGTGTTAAATTGGTATATTCGTTGTGATATTGGCATCATGATTATCTTTGGCAATTGTGCCAAAAAGGGGGAAAATGTTGGGGCAAAGTTTCCCAAGTTCAGTACATTCCTTGCATTACCTGTGCTTATTTATTTCTATATCTCATACATGCTTCACTGGGTGTTTTGCTTATGAGCATGTGCAGGTGCAAGGTTGCAGCAGACTGATCTTACTTGACAAGAGCTTAATTGTCTTAATTTAAGATGATTTGTCAATTGGAGTCATGTAATGCCCTAATTCACCGTTTTGATGTGTTTGGGTGAGTTTCTGTCAAGTCATGTAGTTCAGTTTGGTTTTGCCACGGAATTGCCAAAGAGGAAGATTATAAAGTCCATATTTTTTGTGTTGGATTATTCCGGTGTCAAAACAAGTAAGTCTAGGTGTCTAGGTGTGTATCTTGTGTCATTGCCGTCAAGTATCCACAACAAGTGAAGTTGAAGAGCGAAGAAGACCCGTTGAAGACTCGGTTGATCATTTCCTTCATAGGATGGTAAGTGACCTAAATATCATACTACCATAGGTGGGAATTGACTTAGAATAAACTTAACATGATACCTTTTGTGGTAAGTGACCTAGACTAATCATACGGACCCTAGGTGATTAGATATGCAGTGCAAAATAAGTTCAAAATGTTGAAATTTTTCAAAAAACCAAGGTTGTTTGTAGGTGGAAAATCTCCCAATCCGTAACTCTGATTTTTCTCTATAATATATCAAAACGACCATATCGAAAATATCTAAAACTTTCATGAAGGGAGCAAGGGCTGAAAATGAAAATTTAAAATCAGGTTGTCACCTCAATGTCGACCCTGAGTATCCCAAATTTTATATGGGAAAAATAGGTAGAGAGTCAAAATAATGAGGGTTGACCCTGGAAGACCTTTCGGTCAACTGAAGTGGCATGTTGGGTCAACCCAAGTGACTCTCAGGGTCGACCCTGATATGGGAATTTTGCCAAATCCGATTTTTTGCTTGCCTCTTTTGTTTTTAATCACTTTTAGCAACTTCCAAACATTGTGTGTGGTTCCCTATAAAGTGTGAACCCTTCTAGTTCATGGGGAACAACTTTGGGGGAGCATAGAGAGGGTTTTTAACTCCTTCTAGAGTTCATAAAAACTCTGGAATCTTATTGTTCTCCTCCCCTTTGATTGATGCTTTCAACATAGAGTTTACAAGCCAATAGCTCTAATCTTGCTTGTTTGGACTTGTCCATTGAAGGAGTCCATCTAGGTGTTGATTTCTATCAAACCATCAACCCGTTCTGGATAGAACAACTTGGCCAGAGTGTTCTGGAGCCTTTGTGAAGGAGATCTATCCGTGACGGATCATGGTAGTGAGATTTGGTCGATGGAATTCAAAGCCATCATTGATGGAGATCGATCAGAAGATCGTGAACTATTTTCAAGACACAAAGAGAAGTACGAGCGGTTGTGGTTGATCACGGGACTTGTGAGTACGTGATGACTTTTCGAGGCGTAGAGGACTAAGGACTGAAGGATCGTAGTGTCGAGTCAAAAGGAGTCAGGTTCGAGTCTTGTAAGTTCTTGTTTACTTTGTCTTAGTGATTTCTTTTGGCTGGACTAGGTCCCGTAGTTTTTCCTGGAAGGGTTTCCACGTAAAAATCCTTGTGTTGAGGTTTGCTTGATTTTCTATTTCCTCACTTAAATTTTATCATCCCTTTAATTAATAACTTAATTGTTAAAATCATCAAAATGGCAAATAGACTTTTAGGAAAACCGAACCATCCCCTTGAACTTGTGAGATTCTCAACTCAAACATCGGATTTGAGGTTCACGGAATTTTATTTTCAAAACTCATTTTTAGAATCTAAAGAGACAATGTATCCCAATCTTGTGCATCAATTTTATGCAAATTTTAACTATGATCAAGCCTCCTCTACCATTTCTACTAGTCTTCATAGGAAGGATATCCCATTTTCTAGAAATCAATTAGAGCACATTTTTCATCTTCCCCATGGTGAATTTCAACTCTTCACCACGAACCAATGGGCTGTCCACCCAGTTTTTAATGAGATAGATGTTTTAAAACTTACTTGTGCTAAACTGGACATCTCTAAAGCCTTTCAACCTGCTCTCGAGGACCTAACTTTAGAAGCTAGGTTAATTCATCATATTATCTCTCATAATTTTATTTCTTGAGGCAGAGGTAGAGATTATGTGTCTTTCTTTGATGTTTTCTTGATGTGGTGAATCCTCACCACAAAGCATATTGACCTCCCATTCATGTTCACTCATATCATGTGGGATGCCTCCAAGAAAAAATATGGAGGATTACCTTTTGGGCAAGCTCTCACCTGACTCTTCAAGTATTTCAAAGTCCATATATCAATCTATGTTAACCGAGTCAATGTTTCACAAACTGACTATTGCTCCAGGGCTACCATCATGAGGATGGGATATGTATGGGTCAAAGACCATCATGTCTAGGTACCCAAGCCCACTGATCCAGCTTCTCTTCCATTAGCTCCTACTCATGCTCCAACTACTTCTCTTACTTATATTCCTACTCCAGCTCCAGTGACAGACTCTACTCCTCTCACTCCTGCTCATTCTGCACCTGGACCATCTATTTCGGTTCTAGGACCATCTTCAACTACTCCCTCAGTTGCTAACATTCTTTCATCTTTAGCAGTAGCAACAGTAGAGACAGAGAAGCCCGAGATAGAGACTGAGCCAGAGAGACCAGAGCCATCATATCTGAGAGAGGACTCACCTCATTTTGAGGATCCCGGACCATTCATGTATCATGAGTCCCTGAGGAGACCACACTTCGGCTGATGATTAGATGAGCCTACTGATGGGCAAACTAGCATCTATTGGGTCAAGTATGGAGAGTATGATGAATTCAAATCTGAGATGACGGAGAATATGTTGAGTTTCTAGTCTGAGATGACGGGGAATATGTTGAGTTTCTAGTTTGAGATCCGAGATAGCCCTGATATTTTTCTAGGCTGAGTGCAGAGAGAGGTTGGGTGCTCTTTAGGCCAGGGTCTCCAGTATTCAGGACACTTTGAGTGATCGCCTTGAGTCTATGGATAACACTATGGAGCAGGTGAGCTCTAATATTAATATTCTAAAGAATAGAGTGGATGCCACCACGGATGGTTCAAAGGAAAAGCAAGGATGCTTTTCAGGAGTTCATCAAGATGGGTGATGAGTTATCCCTCATCAAGGGCCAGTCTTCCTCAATAAAGCAGCACCTTTAGAATCAGGGTTCCTATCTTCATGAGGTTACATCATTGATGGGTGCTCAGGCTCTTATCAATCACCAGATTGCTTCTCAGGTGACTGATACGGCCATTGAGATGATGGCTATCCGGAGTGAAATTCCTTATTTCAATGCACTCTTTGACCTAGAGGGGGGGGGGGTGAATAGGTCTACTTAAGATTTTCTACCAATTTTAATTTTAGCCAATCACACACAATCAATCTCACATGAACACACAAGATTTTTACGTGGCAAACCCTTCCGGGAAAAACCACGGGACCTAGTCCAGCACAAAATTCACTATAAGAAGAGTAGAACAATACAAGACTCGAATCTTACCCAACCAGACACCACACAACGTTCCTTGGTATCGATTCCTCAGCTTGCAAACCACGAACACAATACGTTCGATCTCCGCAACAGCAACTGCGGTTCCTCACCGGCCAATCTTGCTCAAAGTGATCAACCACGATCTCCCAAGATCGATCTCCGTCCTTGACGTCTTTAGCTCAAGCTAAACAACGCTCACAGAAGAGCACACAATGTGTTTTAGGGTTTATGGAAGCCCTAGGGTGATCTCATCAATGTATGAAGATCATACAATGCAAGTTGAAATAATAAGAGTAAAAACTTGCACAACCTAGAGCCAAACTAATGGAGATGGAGTTGAATGAATTCAAGAGTTTTCATAAACTCAAGAGGAGCTCAAAATGCTCTAAAAAGTTTCCAACGAATAGCCTTCACGGATTGGGAGAGGTCCCATATATAGAGGAATAGTTCCAAGGGATTAGAAACTACTAAAAACGGTTTTAGAAACTATTTTCATATCAGGGTCAACCCTGGGGGTTCCCTGGGTCGACCCATTGTAGTGATAATTACCAATAAACATAAACCCCATATCAGGGTCGACCCTTGGGGATAGTTGGGTCGACCCAAGTGTACAGTTCAGTCGACCCAACTATCCTTCAGGGTCGACCCTCATTTTTCCAACTCTCTGTTGATTTTTACCATACAAAATCCTCCCTATTCAGGGTCGGCCCCCAATTGTCAGGGTCGACCCTGGATTGCATTTTAGCCATTTTTCATTCTTTTAATCCCTTAATGCAATCCTCTATTTTCCCTATTTCTTTTGGACTTATTTTTCATGATGATTGGGCATTTCCATGAGGAAATTTAGGGACTTCTAGGTCTCTCTTTCAATCCTAATTTTTGAGCCAAATTGGGGTGATGGAGCTTCAAGGCTTCTTCTATACTTTGTCTTCAAACCGGATGTAGACCTAATGGAGAACTATTACAATTTTTTGGGCTCGGAATTTTGCCAACAAAACTTTGACTTTACAATCTCCCCCTTTGGCAATTCCGAGACAAAACATACAACATGACTAAAGGACATGACCTTACAGACTCTCTTAAACCCATGAAAAACAAAGAGAATGAAAAGTATATGACTCTAGACAAATGAACCTCTTCCATGAAGCAATATGCCTTTTGAGATCATTGAGGCATCAATCAACCCTGAAAAACTGAAACACGCAATACCTTTGTGAAGCATGGGGGAATTTCATAAGATATAAATCAGTTGATACAATAAGCATCATGCTAAATTGTTTGAGATCTCTCCCTCAATCTAAGATCCCATATGACAAAAATTTTCAGAATCATAAGCATGTGAATCAACCCCAATGTGAGAAACAATGCACTATAATGCAACATGTGATAATATGATGCAACATGTGATCATGTGAATAAATGAGAGAAGCAATGCACTATAATGCAAGTATGATGATGAGAACAAGAGATATTTATCCATATAGCTTCTCCCCCTTTTTGGCTTGAATTGCCAAGGGGAAACAACCACACAGAATTAGCATCCCTATCGAGAAGTATAAGCACCAACATACAGCAACAACATAGCGGAATACCAAGAAGCAGAAGCATCAACTAAGCAGCAGAAACAAAGTAGTAGCATCCCATATACAGCAACAGAGGGTGCACATCACACACACCAGAGACCCATAACAAAAAGAGTGACTAGCTAAATCCAGCAAATACGAAGAGCAAAGCAAGGCTGGAACCATCAGCGCAAGAAACCCTAATCATCCTATCGCAGAGGAAAGAGACGAGCAACATCATCCTGATAGCGAGAATGGAAATCGCGAAGTTCCTGGCGAGACCCCTGCACCATGTCGTAAAGTGTGTTAATCTGGCGATTAGTTACCGAAAAAGTCTCCTGAGTGGCTACTGCGTAGGAATCCAGGCGTGCATGAAGATCAGTGGCGAAAGTAGACTGAGCAACCAACATATCTGTGAGTATGGCAACCATAGACTTGAAAGACAGGGGACCCGTAGGGGCTCTAACATGGCTGGGAGAGGGACCGGCACCCGTGGCCGAAGGAGCGATATCATCATCAATGTCATCCTCATGCTCAGGCATCGCAGCATGGGACATACTACTGGTCAAGGTGTGAGCATAGATGGGTCCTAGAGAAGGCTTGGAAGCCTCAGAGGAACAAGCCCTAATACCCTCAATAAATAGGAGATTGGTGATGAGGACACCAAAAGGAAGAGCAGTGCACTTTTGGGTCACAGCGACAGCCTGAAGGATTACGTCAATAATGTGGGCACCATTATCGATAGTGCTCCAGTCATGACACTGTATAGAAACCGAGCCCGATCAACACTCAGAGTAGTAGAATGCACCTTGAGATGAATGTTGGAACACATAATGAGGTGAAACAGACGGCCCAAGTATGAAAGATTGGAATGAAGAAAATGGGGATGATGCCATTTTTTAGAGTGATCATCATAGAGATTGTTGGCCACCATATCCAAATCATGTTTATCATCATCGGTGGGATAAAGATAAGGGTAATAGGCTCCCGGAACCTGAGGAGCACCAATGAAGAAGGCAATGACATCCGGATTAATGGTAATTTTCTTACCCCTAACCTGAGTTTTGAAAGAAAACGTGCGAGGATTGGCAGAATAAATATTCGCATAAAATTCTCGAACAAGATCTAAACTGGCGAGAATTAATTATTTCCTCAAAACCTGGATGGGTGAAATCCGAAATAATAGTGGCCCTCTCAAGTGTGACAGCCCTATTTTCAAGCCAAGTATTATAAAGATGTTCATTCCTTGGGGTGCGAAATCTCATAATTTCAGGCGCACTAGGAGTGGGGACTGGAGTTTTGCCCTTGGATTTGGCCGTGGGCTTCGAACTGGAAGCACCCATGGCTTTCTTATGGGTATCCGAGGGTGGAAGAACCCTAGTATGGACCGCACGGCCCACATGAATTCCGTGACCAGCATCATAAGATGCATCCTTGGATTGGGGAGCATCATCTTCATCCCGAGAGATGATGAGGCGGCGCTTAGAGCGACCCGCCATGAAGATGGAGATGATGAGAAGGAGCTATTCAAGAGCCATAGACTCAAATATGAAAGAACCTGAGAGAAAGTCTAGGAGTTACCTTGAATATGAGGTGAAAGCACAACCACAACTGGGAATGGGTGATGGGGGTTCGAATCTTTGACTAAGGAACAGGAGGAGTGCAAGAGAAACCCAATTGGAAGAACCCAGCAAAAACCGTGCAGCTTCTGTAGAGAGTTCTAACACTCAATAGAAGATTAACCCTTACTGCAGAACCATGGAGTAAGGTGGGGAGAATGAAACCCAATAAAATCGTGGAGCTTGGAGGTATGAGCTGAAGACGAGGACTGGACAGCTTGGTACACGGCTGGGAGGTGCTGTAAATGGGGAAGAACCTGCTGGTGCGTCTAAGAAGAGCTTGAAATCGCAGGATAATGGAAAGTCCAGCAAAACCATGGAGCCTAGGGCAATCGGTAGGGGTTGAAAAAGGATAACTCCAGCTGGATTTCAAAAAGAGATAACTCCAAAAGAGAAAGAGTATCCCAAGAGAATCAATGGAAGGTTTGGAAAACCCCATTTCTTTGTGTTCGGTCGACCGAATCCACTCCTAAGGTCGACCCTCTACTCTAAAAGTCTGAACATGTGTAAGATTTAGTTTGACTCTTATGGGTGGTCTTTGGCATGGATGGAGCAACTTTTGGTAGAGAATCTCGAAAGAAAAACTCTGAAAAAAATCCTCAAAAATGGCAATACAATCCAAAAGACCATGGCACCCTAGTGAATCTAGGATCACAAGTTGGTATGGACAAAAACCACCCTATCTGGCTTTAGATGAGGCAAATGATGAGTGAAAGAAATGTCACTTGTAAAGAGCTGAAAATTGCAGAGTGAGATCATTCGAAAAAAAATATGCAAATTTGGCACAGATGGTAAAATCATTCATTCTACACAAAACCATCCAAAAGGTTTCAATTTTGTCACATAGATGACAAGTTTAAATTCAAACCATTTTTCTCAAACACTTGTAAAATGATATTTTCAAAAGAAATACAAGAGTGAGAATTTGCATGTGACAAATAATACATGTCCAAGATAGTGTAGCATGGAATGATGAATAAATGAGGATATTTCCATCGACACTAGGCACAAGGGAGTTCAAACACAGTCACACAGGCTAATGTATAGTTAGTAATACGTTGTACCAACAATGTGAAGTGTGCGAGGTAAAATTCTGACTTGACTCCATGAGAAGTAGGCACCCATAGACAGATAAAGACATTAGTGCATTTCAGGAACAACAAGCTTCAAAAAATACTGAGAGACTCACTTAGGGTAGTCCAGAAAACTGTAAGATTTTTAATGTGCTATTTTTACCCTTTTTCATATTTTGTACTCATAGTATGTGTGAAATTTGTTGTGTTTGTGAAGTGATTCTTGTTCATTCTTTTTCTTTTGAATTGTTGAATGCAATAGTGGCTTTCACACTGACTGGGTAGGTAGCCCTAGTTATTTGCAGCAGGGGCTTTCACTTTAAGGACTCAGCTAGATACCTACTGTCCACCTAGGTAGCCATTTCATACTATTTGCATCCAATAGTGGCTTTCACACTACCCAGAGGTAGCCCTTTCCATTGCATAAGACTTTAAACTGGGGCACATTTTGAGGGATGGTACCTTCATGGTCAAATCAGACTTTATCAACTCAAAGAACCATCATGACTAATATCATCACCTATTCATAGGGATATGTACCATCTGCAGGTGACAGTCAGAGAGCAAGTGCATGTGAGAGTGCAACAGTATTTGCCATATGTCTAACTATATTTAGCAAGATAGTCTATTTGCAAATTCCCAAAAGTCTCTTTGATACGTATGATATCCTCATGAACTCAAATCTATCAAATATGTATCTTGGACAAGTATTATGAGCACAAGAAAATTTCAGCCATGCACATCAAAGGATAACAACCAACCCCAACACAAATCTTTTTGAATTTTTTATTTTTCAAATATTTTTTTCAATATGCCTAGCTAAAAGAAAACAAAAAAAAATATTTTTGGAGTTTTTCTGATTTTGTAATGTTTTTGGATTTTCAGAATTTTTCAATGTTTTCAGATTTTTGAAATAAGGGAAACAAACAAAAATAAAAGCAAGCAAAAACTGATAATGTACACCGGAGGAATAGAGCTAGGAAGAGATATGGATATGAGATCACCTAGTCTATCAGAAAGCACTCTATCACTCAATACCTCACACACCGATGGATTTCCTGAGAAACTGAAACCTAAGAGAGTCTAGAGGTTTGGTAAGGAGATCCACAAGTTGAGTATCAGTTTGTACATATCCCAATGTCACAACATTTTGCACAACAAGCTCTCAAATGAAGTGGTGTCTAATGTCTATGTGTTTGGTGCGAGAGTGTTACACGGGATTTTTGAAGATGTTGATGGCACTTGTGTTATCATAATACACAGTCATGGTGTCCTGTTCTATCTCGTAGTCCTGCAACATCTGGTTCATCCATAAAAGTTGGGTGCAACAATTGCCGGCTGCAATGTACTCAGCCTCGGTAGTAGACAAGGAGATGGAATTCTGTTTTTTGCTAAACCAAACAACTAAACAGTTTCCAACATAGAAGCATCCTCCGGAGGTGTTTTTCCTATCATCAGCATTTTCGGCCCAATCGGCATCGGAATATCCAACAACCATGATAGTGGTATCAAAGGGATACCAGAGGCCAAAAGAGAGAGTTCCACTTACATATCGAATAATACGTTTGACAGCTTGTAAGTGTGACTCTTTGGGGCTTGCTTGATAGCGAGCATAAGCTCCGACACTAAAGGCAATGTCAGGACAACTGGCAGTAAGATAAAGCAAACTACCAATCATACTTCGGTATGTGGTTTGGTCGACACTTTTGCCTGAAACATCTTTACTAAGTTTGATGGTGGTGCTCATAGGAGTGCGAGCATGTTTAGTTGAGCTCATGCTAAATTTCTTTACAAGGTCTTTGCCATATTTGGTTTGGGATACAGAAATCTCATTGCTCATTTATTTGACCTGTAGACCAAGAAAGAAATTCAGCACACCAACCATGCTCATCTCAAATTCATTCTTTATTTGTTCAGCAAAGGAGTGAGCATGTGAGTCTGATGTGGAACCAAAGACAATATCATCAACATATATCTGAGCAATAACCATATCATCCTTGATGTTTTTAATGAATAGGGTCCTATCTACTTCCCCTCTCAAAAATCCCTTTTCTAAGAGGTATGTAGTCAGTCTCTCATACCAAGCTCTAGGAGCTTGTTTCAAACCATAGAGAGCCTTTTTTAATCTGTAAACCTGATCAGGATGATTAGGGTCCTCAAACCCTTTTGGTTGTTTCACATAAACTTCTTCCTGAAGAATGCCATTTAAAAAGGCACTCTTCACATCCATCTGAAAGAGTTTGAATTGAGATGACATGCAACAGCTAGCATGATCCTAATAGACTCTAGTTGGGCAACAGGAGCAAAAGTTTCATCGAAATCAATGCCCTCAATCTGAGTGTATCCCTGTGCAACTAACCTAACTTTGTTTCTTACAATGGTACCATATTCATCAAATTTGTTCTTGAAAATTCATTTAGTACCAATAACATTTGTATTTTTAGGCCTAGGAACTAAAAACCAAACATCATTCCTTGTAAACTAATTTAGCTCTTCTTGCATGGCATTTATCAAATTTTCATCTGTGAGAGCTTCAGTTACATTTTTGGGTTCGAATGTAGAAGTATAGCAAAAGTGGCTAACTTCATTTTTAACTTGTTTTCGAGTTCTCACTCTACTTTCAAGGTGTCCAATGATTTTAGTTGGGGAGTGAGGTCTCATAACCCTAGGATGTGTAGGTTTTTTAGGAGGTGACATTAAAGGTGATTCATTTTCTGATTTAGATGTTGGAATTTTCATACCTTCATCAGCATTGTCATCCTCTAGTTGCAGGGACTCAGATCCTGAGTCATCAACCACCACATTTATGGACTCTATAACAGTAGAGGTTCTCAAGTTGTACACTTGATAAGTTTTACTATTTGTGGAATATCCAGGAAAAATCCCTTCATCACTCTGGGAGTCAAACTTACACAATTGCTCTCTATCCCTAAAGATATAACATTTACTTCTGAATACTCGAAAGTACTTGACATTCGTACCACAGCTTATAGGGTGTCTTCCTAGTTCCGGGCCTGGTGTAGACTCTGTTCACAGTATAGCCTGCAGTGCTAACTGCTTCAGCCCAGAAATGAGCAGTCAGGTTGTTGCTATGAAGCATTACCCTAGCCATCTCTTGAAGCATCCTATTCTTTATTTCCACAACACCATTTTGCTGAGATGTAATTGGTGCTGAAAATTCATGTTTGATGCCCGATTCATCACAAAACTCATTGTATTTAGAGTTTTCAAACTCCTTTCCATGATCACTTCAAATTCGAGTGATGGGGCATCCCCTTTCATTTTGCACTCTCAAGCAAATGTTCTTGAAGTTCTCAAAAGCATTCGACTTCTCTCTTATGAATGCCACCCATGACATCCTTGAGAAATCGTTAACCATGAGATCCATGTGTATTAGTTCTAGTGGGTGTGAGGTAGTGATATTTGAAGTCTTCTTGTGTGGTCTTTTAATTTGCTTGCCAATTTGACATGGCCCACACACAACAATAGAGGGCTTCCCTAGTTTTGGCACACCTCTCACACGCTCGTGTTTTGAGAGTTTGCTTAGATCTTTGAAATTCATGTGACCTAGCCTCCTGTGCCACAGTTCAACTTCTTCAACTTTAGCCCTGTTGCAAATTTGAGAAGAATTATCACTTGGAATTAAACCATAGCAATTATCAGTGGTTCTTGACCTTCCAAAACACACACACCTTTGTCATCCACAACAAAACACTTGTTATTGGTAAAATGGACAGCATGGTGATCATCACACAACTGACTTATGCTAATTAGATTAGCTTTCAGTCCTTCTACAAACATAACATTCTTCAGTTTTGGAATGTCTGGTGCTTGGATGACACATTTTCCTTTCACAAAGGATTTGCTTCCATCACCGAAAGTAATAATCTCATCTGAGCATTCCTCAAGATGAGTGAAGAGGGACTTATTACCTGTCATGTGTCTGGACCATCCACTATCGAAATACCACATGTCAGAATTTTAGACTTTCGAAGCAGTGTGGATGACAAGGCATTTTAGGTCATCCTTTCTTACATAAATGATCTTAGACTTTTGGGGAACCCTATTGTCTTTGTTCACTTCATTTGTAGGCATGACCTTCTTTTTATTGGATCTCCTGTTCTTCCTTCTCTTCTGGGAGACCTTAGCATTTTGGTCCATCTTGTTACCTTCTTCATGATGAGCATAAGAAGTGTCACGACCATATTGCTTACTAGAGAGTTGAGCAATTTTCATCACTTCTTCACTCAGACTCCTAGACTTTTCTACTAAGGCTTGAATTTACCTTTGAAGATTTCCTTGATGTTGTATTTGTTTCTAAGAACCATTTCGGGGATTTCTTCTAAAGGCATTACAGTTAGGTCGGGTGTGACCATTCACTCCACAATGGTGGCAAGTAGGCTTGAACCTGTGAGGTGGAGGTCTTTTAGGTTATGACTGAACTTTAGTTCTCTCAGCTTCAGTCGAATTTTTACCTTGTCCAGAAGTGACAAATATTTGATACAACTGAGAGTTTGGCATCCTGGCTTTTGATCCTGAGCAGTTGGAACTCACAAATCTTGGATTTTCATGTATTGGCTCAAATGTTGCAGTAGACATTGTTCCGACATTCAAGGGATCGGATGGTCTGTTTGGATGTTCTATTCCAGACATGTTTACTGTTGAGCACTGTATACTAGCTAGTTTATCCAAGATTTTAGTGTTGCTAAGGAGTCTAGCTTCTTTTTCGAGTTCTGTTACTTTCTTAGCTAGCCCATCCTTAATTTTCAGAATATCAAGAAATTCCTTTTCTAGAAATCTATCTTTTTCAATTAGGTTATTTCTTTCAGATTCCAATTCTGAAATGCGAGTCTTTGACTCTTCAGATACACTCATGGAATTATCTTCCTCAGTTTCTAGAACCTTGATCTATTTGGATAAAGAGGCATTTTTTTCCTCAAGGTATTCTAGTTTGGACACCAGTTCAATTTTTTCCCTTTCAAGCTGAGAAACTAGAGCATTCTTCCCTTTTGCTTCTAGTTTGCAAGAGTTTTTTCCTGTTGGATAACTTTAAGTTTTTTGTTCAAAGAGATCTTGGCTTTCTTCAGCTTGAGACTTTCAGAAAACAACCTTTCGTAGGCTATATCCATATCTTCATCAGACTCAAAGACAGTGTGACTCTGATCATAATCTTCACTAGACTCACTCACTTCATCTTCATCACTCTTCTCTTTCTGATCAGTGGGAGAATTGATACTCTCAGATAGAGGGTGACAGTGAAAGTCATATGGTTCTCAGATTCCTCACTTGAGATAGAGCTTTCAGATTGTTCATCCTCAGATTCACTGTCATCCCATGTGGCATTCATCACCTTTCCCTTACTCTTCTTCTTGTTAGGGCAATCAGATGTGATTGTAGCCTTTGCATTCATAGCATTGAATGCCACGAGAATTCTTGTCATTTCCTTTGGGGAGTTTCTTGTTATCCCAAGGTTTTGACTTTGACTTTTCAAGAGGTTTTCCTCCTGATTTAGGCTTGAACCTTGTATTTGTTTTCAGGTATTTTTTTAAATTTCTTAACAAATAGAGCCAACTCCTTCTCTCCCAACTCAGCATCATAGTCATCTTCATCAAAAGTCTCCTTGACAGTTTTCAAGGCTACAGATTTGGTTTTCTTGGATGGTCGAAGATTGAGTTCATAGGTTTGGAGTGATCCAACTAATTCCTCAATCTTGAGAGCATCAACATTCTTGCTCTCCTTGATGGCAGTGACCTTAGATTGAAACCTTTCTGGTAGAGATCTAAGGATTTTTCTAATAATTTTGGAGTCACTCATTTTCTCACCCAGGTTGAAATTGGAGTTAACAATGTCACTTAGTTTAGCATAGAATTCATCAAACATGCCATTGTCCTCCATTTTCAGATTTTCAAATTTAGTGGTGAGAATTTGAAGCTTAGAGATCTTAACAGTGGATGTACCTTCATGAGTCATTTCTAGAATATCGCATGCCTCCTTTGTTGTTCCACATGAAGAGATTCGTTTGAATTCTTCAATAGTGACTGCAGTAAAGATTGCATTGAGACCTTTCGTGTTCCAACCACTTGTCTCGAGCTCATCTTTGCTCTAATCCTTGGTGCTTTTAGTGAGAATTACATTACCTAGAATATTCACCGGTGGGGTCCATCCATCCTGAATGGACATCCAGATTCTCTCATCTATGGATTTGAGAAATGCTCTCATTCGAGCTTTCCAATACGCATAATTGTTCTCATCAAACAATGGGGGACGAGAGATGGATCCACCCTCTCTTAGAGTAGTCATTGACTGAAAGATAGACACAAGATCACACTTAAGGAATTTAACCTTATGAGTGTACCTGCTCTGATACCAATTGAAATTCCTTATTTCAATGCACTCTTTGACCTAGAGGGGGGGTGAATAGGTCTACTTAAGATTTTCTACCAATTTTAATTTTAGCCAATCACACACAATCAATCTCATATGAACACACAAGATTTTTACCTGAAAAACCCTTCCGGGAAAAACCACGGGACCTAGTCCAACACAAATTCACTATGGTAGAACAATGCAAGACTCGAATCTTACCCAACCAAACATGACACAATGTTCCTTGGTATCGATTCCTTAGCTTGCAAACCACGAACACAACACGTTCGATCTCCGCAACAGCAGCTCCGGTTCCTCACCAACCAATCTTGCTCAAAGTGATCAACCACGATCTCCGTCCTTGACGGCTTTAGCTCAAGCTAACCAACACTCACAGAAGAGCACACAATGTGTTTTAGGGTTTATGGAAGCCCTAGGGTGATCTCATCAATGTATGAAGATCATACAATGCAAGTTGAAATAATAAGAGTGAAAACTTGCACAACCTAGAGCCAAACTAATGGAGATGGAGTTGAATGAATTCAAGAGTTTTCATAAACACAAGAGGAGCTCAAAGTGCTCTAAAAAGTCGCCAAGGAATAGCCTTCACGAATTGGGAGAGGTCCTATATATATAGGGGAATAGTTCCAAGGGATTAAAAACTACTAACAACGGTTTTAAAAACTTTTTCCATATCAGGGTCGACCCTGGGGGTTCCCTGGGTGGACCCACTTTAGCAATAATTACCAATAAAACAAAAACCCCATATTAGGGTCGACCCTGGGGGATAGTTGGGTCAACCCAAGTGTGCAGTTCGGTCGACCCAACTATCCTTCAGGGTCGACCCTCATTTTTCCAACTCTCTGTTGATTTTTACACTACAAAATCCTCCCTATTCAAGGTCGACCCCCAATGGTCAGGGTCGACCCTGGATTGCATTTTAGCCATTTTTCATTCTTTTAATCCCTTAATGCAATCCTCTACTTTCCCTATTCCTTTTGGACTTATTTTTCATGATGATTGGGCATTTCCATGGGGAAATTTATGGACTTCTAGGTCTCTCTTTCAATCCTAATTTTTTAGCTAAATTAGGGTGATGGAGCTTCAAGGTTCTTCAAGGCTTCTTCTTCACTTTGTCTTTAAACCGAATGTAGACCTAATGGAGAACAATTACAACTTTTTGGGTTCGGAATTTTGCCAACAAAACGTTGACTTTACACGGAGCCGTATTTCTCATATTCCAGTACCTTTGGATGTTCAGTTTCCCGTGAGACCTCAGGAGCCACCCCAGGTACCACCCCAGTACAGACCTCAGGGGGAGGTTATTTTGAGTAATAGCTCTCTCGATGACCCTAAAGGAGAAGGGAAAGCATCTTCTTCAAAGATGTATCAGAAAAGGAAGAGAGAAGAAGGGAAATGAAGTCATTTCGTTTTGTTTTGTATGTTTTTTTTTTATGATGCCAAGGGGGAGATAATGAAATGAAATGAAATAGTTAGATACTTTTGTATTCTTTTTGGTTGATAAGAAAAGAAATGGTTGTATTTTTATTTTTTTTTTGTCTTGGAAATACGAATTAAAAAGATCATATCAATATATTTCCATTAGAATACTTGTTATAAATGAAAATGAATTTCTACATTATGACTTAATTCTAAATCCTATATTATATGACTTGATATTTGCTTGGATAATTTGAGTAATCATCTGCCTTTGATTGCTTAACATACTTGGAAAATGGTATTTTTGACATCATGACCTTCGAATGAAATTGACTAAAATATGCAAAATAAAATAAACATGTCTTATCTATTTAAATGCCTATGTTTAAGGGAAACTTACCTCAAATTTTTATTAAAAACATATATTGAGTGAGAGCTTATTCCCATTTCATTACATTAATATATCATCATAAAAAAAGGTGGAGATTGTTAGCCTAAAGATTACAATCCTATATACCCTTAATAATTTTGATGATAACACATTCATAGAATGATCATGTTGGTACTAATGGTTCTATGAAGTTTATGTAAAATACAGATCAAGAGAACATTAGCACCTCAAATCAAGGCATGAATAAAGAAAGAGACTCAAAGAAAATCCAAGATGCACATCAAATCAAAGAAAATCCTAGAATTTATTGGAAAATATACTAAGGACCAAGGACATCTTAAAATATGGTTAAAATCATGTTTGTGGGAAGCCAAAAGACCTAAGAAATCATTCCCATCTTATTGGTTTTTAAAATCAAGGTGCATGAGAATTTAAGCTTGAACTGTCGACAGATGAGCCAGGGGATTGGCCAACCGTCAATGGTTGAGATTACAAAAAGTTTAAAAACTTTCTCTTATGAACCGTTGACGGTTTCAAGATGAGAATCCCATCCATCAACGGTTGTCTGTGGGAATCAGCAGAAATGATCGTAACAGCTAGTTTTTTAACGACTATTTTCGCAATTATGAATTCCTCAACAACACTATTCATTCCTCAACTATAAATAGAGTTCATAAATGAACTTTAAACAACTCTGGAATTATTCTTGAACTACCATTGATCAAATCATTCAATTCTCATCAAGAACAATATTAAAAAAACCTAGAACCCCATCTCTCTTTATATGAGCTTTCAACTCCCATTCTTTTGAGAGATTTCTAGAGTGTGTATTCCAATCTTATTCAACTCATTAAGGAGCATTATTATTTAGATTCAAATCCAACAACTCTTTTGTATAAAGGGAAATCAAGAATCAGGGATTCTCGTCCGAGAAGCTGGAGAGCTTTGTGAAATCAAGAGAGGATGTTCTCTTGCATTGAAGGTGGTAATCCTCGCCTGATAAAAGGATTATAAAGGTTTGGGCTTCACCCGAGAAGAAGCTCGTGTAATACTGAAATTGTGTTGAATCCTTTAAGCAAGAGAGCTTGAGGCGGGGACGTAGGCGGGAGTGTCGAACCTCGATAACAATTCTGATGTGTTTGCATTCTTTATCTCTTATCCTTTCCTTGGATCAGATCCAGGAGTTCTAGAATTCGGATGCCGAGTTGCTTGCTAACCGAAATAAGTCGGTGAGAGTAGTGGCAGTTAGGATTTTACCGTGAAAAGTGATGGTGCCGTCACATTCCAAGGCAGGTTGTGTGTTCATGCCGATTTAGAGTTGAGACTTGAGATCTTGGACGAAGCTCATCGGTCCAAGTACACAGTACATCCTGGGGGTACAAAGATGTACTAAAACTTGAAGAGTCACTATTGGTGGTATAACATGAAGAGGGAAATGGCAGAGCATGTGACTTGTTGCTTGGTGTGCCAGCAGGTTAAGGTCGAGCATCAGAGGCCCGTAGGTCTTTTACAGCTCTTCCCTATTCCGGAATAGAAATGGGAGAATATTTCTACGGAATTCGTGGTTGGCTTGCCAAGTATGTGAAAGGGCTTCGATGTTATCTAGGTTATAGTTGATAGGTTGACAAAGTTTGTGCATTTCCTACCTTACCGGACTATGTCCACGTTGAGCCAACTGGTTGTCTTGTACATCAAGAAGGTGCTTCGATTGCACGGGGTGCCAGTGACTAACGTATCTGATCGATATCCGAGGTTTACTTCCAGTTTCTAGAAAACTTTTCAGAGTGTAATGGGTTCTCGATTAGATTTCAGCACCACCTTTTACGCTCAAACTGATGCGTAGACCGAGAGGGTGAACCAGATTATAGAGGACATGCTCCGAGCGTGCATGTTAGACTTCCGAGGTTGTTGCGAGGATCACTTGTCATTGGTTGTGTTGGCCTACAACAACAGCTACCAGGCGAGCATCTAGATGGCACCTTTCGAGGCCTTGTATGGGAGAAGTTGTCGAGCTCCTCTATACTGGGATGAAGTTGATGAACGGAAGGTATTAGGTCTTGAGATGATTGAACAAACTACCGAGAAAGTCAGGGTCATCAGGGAGAGGTTCAAGACGGCCCAGGATAGGCTGAAGAGCTATGCGGACACTCGTCGCAAAGACTTGGAATTTCAGGTTGGGGGATCAAGTCTTTATGAAGATTTCTCTGAGCCGGGGAATCATGAGTATGTAGGCAACCCTGAATGGGTCCACCCCCCCCAAAGGGTAGTGTCCCCTCTATTTTAGTTTTTCTCTTAATGACAGAAAGTTTCCGTCACTAATTGGTGTATTTATTGGAGTGAGGGGGTAGGTTATAATCTTCAATTGAGGATCCTAGGGTGCTTAACACTTTTCTTGAGACTTAATCAAATCTCTTACGACATAGACCCTCTATGCAGACCATAGGTACTTATCCATTGCAAAATCTGAGATCCTATTTTTCTCATAATTAAATAGGTGACAACTCTCGGAAAGGCGTTTAGCGTTGTTTCTCCACAGGACCTGGCCCAAAAAGAAATGAGGTAAATTCTCATGCTTACAACTATTATAAGCTAATAAGTACTTTTTTTTAGAAAGTGGGTATGGAGTAACTTATTTGTAATTACTTTTTTTGGTCCTAATTACTTTTACTTATTACTTGTTTATTTTTACCAAAGAAACTACTTTATGAATAAGTACTTAATACCCTCCCCCAGTCTTTCTTTCCAAAAATTTCCATTCTGACAACTTGATCATTTTTATCCATTGATAAGACGTGAATTCATGTGAGAAATTGGATAGAGTGCTAGATAATTTTGCAACATTACAAAAGCACAAGTGGTTTTTCATACAGAGCATAAAAATACCTGATTCAACATAAACTTAGATAATGATGTGACTTTACCTATTTAACCAAAAAAAGATTTAACCAAAAAAAGAAAAAAGAAAACAGAAAACAGAAACTTAGATAATGAGACCATACCTCATACAAGAGAAATGTCCAAGATTGTTCCACTAATAAGTAGTTCTTTCTGCTATTCATAGAGTTCTAAGTTTGATAATCTCGGTGTGGGGATTGCAATCAGTGGTGTCCTTTTCTTTAAAACGAGTCCAAATTTCTCTGAACGATCGATCTCCGTTCCCTTTGGCAATGTCCACTGGAATGAATGAAAGAGTGAAGCTAATACATACATTAGCATCCTTTCAGCTAGGGAAATCCCTACACACATCCTCCTGCCGGATCCGAACGGAAGATAATTAAAATCGTTGCCACTGTAATCACATATTCCAGTACCCTTTAAGAACCTCTCAGGCTGGAACTCTAAGGGATTGTTCCAAACCTGAGGGTCCCTATGGATAGCCCACACGTTCATAAAGACTCTGGCACCCTTAGGGATGGTATACCCGCCCACCACGCAAGATACACTTGAACAACGTGGAATTAAGAGGGGGACAGCCGGGTGCAGACGCAATGTTTCTTTCACAATTGCATCAAGATATTGCAACTTGGGCAGATGGGACTCTTCTACAATGTTGTTCATCCCAACTACGTCGTCCAGTTCTTTTTGGGCTCTTCTCATTATCTCTGGATTCTTCATCAGCTCCGTCATCACCCACTCCACGGTAGTCGAAGTCGTGTCGGTTGCAGCCACGAAAATGTCCTATCAACACGTTCATAGTACGTTGTAATGTACTCTGCCTTTAACATCTCATGACGATTTACTTAGAAGTTAAGTGATATATATAATCTTTACCATATGTTCTATGTCATTCAATTGGAGAGGGTATTATCTGCATAGAAGGAATGGATAAAGCTTCTGAGCCCGTCTAAGGCCGAGACCGTCCCGGCCAGATTGTTTCAAAGGTTAAAAAAAAAAAAAAATCCTGAGAAGCGGACCACACCGTCTCCTTCTAAGCTGATCGCAGTGTCCCGGACCCTTTTAACACCTCGTTAACTATGATCAAACTAAATTAAATTAAAATTAATAATTAAGTTTTTTTTTTTTTAAATCATGGTTAGATTGCTTAAACGTAGGGGTGAGTGAATCTTAACCACAACTGATAGGTGGTAAAAAGGGGGCGTGGAACAATCCTAGGGGTGAGTGAATCTTAACCACAATTGATAGGTGGTAAAAAGAGGGCGTGGAACAATCAGATGATGGGTCAGCTTCTAAACTGACCCTAGGTCCGATTTCTATTTCCCAAAAGGACCTTGCTACTGAGACCGTGAAAGGGTCGAGACCACCGAGACCATGCACGGGTGCATGAGATTTCAGGTGGGGCCCTCATTCACATGGTGGACCTCACCTGAAATCCAATGCATCTATGCACGGTCTCAGTGGTCTCAACCTTTTATGGTCTCAAAAGCATTTCCCTTCCCAAAAAAAATCAGCTCACCATTCGTGCTAGCTGGGCCGGTCTTGGAACGGTCTCAGCCATAGACAATCTTAATAGCAAAGTCCTAGAAGGAAGAACCCGAGCAACCCAAAATTTGCCCCTTTTTTAATCAGGAAGGAGAGGTATTTCTGTCAACTAAAATTGTTTTTTTTGGCTATTCCCAAAATACCCTATCAAAGGCAAACTTTAAGTTGCTCCGCTCCTGTTCATAGTTAATATCAAGGAACAATTAATTGCCTTTGATGACCTTAAGTCATCTTTCAATGAACAATTAATCCTTGAGTTTGCTAAAGAACCTTTTTCTTTTTTTTTTTTTTTGGAGACCCGGGGTGGTCCCCAACCCTGTGGGTCAGGACTAATCCCAAGGGTGTGGCGAGAGCCCGCAACCCGCCACACCGGGTAAGCCCGGAAAATCAGTGCAGTGCGGGACTGGCTACAAAGAGGTAGTGCGAAGTTGAACCGAGGACTTCCGCATCATGAAGCGTGAGTCCTTGGAACCACTGGTCCTTCAGAGTTAGTTTCAAAAGAACTTTACCAGTAGTAAGGCCTTTACTTCCGTCCTGGGCGTTGACCTTTGAGTATCTTTCTTCTCCATGACCTCCAATAGAAACTGAAGAAAGTCCTTGTTTCCTTCCTTCGTGTTGAATGTGCCATCTCCTTTCACCTCATTCAGTTTCAGCCGTTTGTCAATGATGGGATCGAAGAACCGATTGAGCCACAGCAAGACCTTCTTTGATCGTCGGTCTACACCTTGTATATCAAAGGGTGCAAGAATGGGAAAGAGATCAGAGATGTTGGCTTTCCCCATCAGCCGCACAACTTCTTCTGCCACCTTCCGACACTCAATCCCGAGACCACTCTCCTCACCATCTTGCGAGCCACCCCACATGATGTTCATTATAAGGTCGAGGACTGTTTGAAACATCAACTCGCCAATGTCGATGGGTGTACCTATCTTCTTGTTGTATATACGTCTTATAGCCTTCCGAACCTCGTGTCTCCGAAGTGCATAGCAAGCTTCAAGACTTTTGGGACTCAGCATCTCACGCGCACATCTGCGCAACATGCGCCAGTGTGCGCCATATGAACTCCATACAAGGTCGAGACCACCATAAGTTAGTGTCAATGCGGCGACTGGTGGATCACGGTTAGCAAAAGTTATATCTTGGTCCCTTAGGACCTCTTTCACTAGAGACGACGAACTCAGTATCACAACTAGTTGGTTTCCTAGCCATAGTTTCATGATTGGACCATGGACGTGAGCCAATTTGGCAAATGATCGGTGGAGGTTGGCGTCCAGGAAGGGAAGGTACCCGACTAATGGCAAGCCACGAGGGCCCGGCGGTAGTGGCGGCACCGTTTCCTTCCTCGATATCTTGAACATCCATTTGCACCAGAATATCGCGACTGTCACAACCGAAAGCGTGACTACTGCTCGAGCGAGTTGGTCTTTCTGGTTGATACCAACCCACCACCATGACCACCCCTCAAATACTATACTCGCAAGCATATCTGCAAGATTTGATATCATGCTTACTTCCCTATAAATCTTGAGAAAAGGTTGTACTTATATAGAGTATGCCATTTAAAATATTTCGAAGGAAGGAACCAACAAGGCAAAAAACCATAGAGTACCGCTTGATATTTTGAAGATATTTCCATTCCGGAGTCAAATCGTGTGTACTGTATTAAGTATAATTAATAACAAGAAAAGAGGAAAGGTCCAAAAATTCAAAAACCATACGCCATTTTTAAGGGACGTATTCTTCTCCAACTAACCGGTTTTGCCAAAACCGGTTACACCCCTCAGGTGGCCACATGTCCCTTTCGACATGGAGCCAAATATCTCCGGTGATAACCAGATTTGGCAAATCCCTTTATCACCCCTAGAGATCACCCCGTGTCTCCGACACCCCTTAACCGTGGGTAAGGTTCACCCACTCATTTTTGGTTTTTTTTTCTAAATATTAATTTTTTTTTAAATTAAAAAACTGTTTTTAATAAATAAAAAAAACTCTAAAACAGTTTTTTAATTTTACAAAAAGAATTAATATTTAAAAAAAAACCAAAAATGGGTAGGTGATTTCGCTCCATGTCAAAAGGGAGAATTAATATTAAGAACAGTTTTTTAATTTTACAAACAGTTTTTTAATTTTAATTTTACAAACAGTTTTTTAATTTTACAAAAATAATTAATATTATATATATTAATTTTACAAAAAGAATTAATATATATATTTTATTGCTGGATTTTGACGAAATTTCGAAATACGAAATATTAATATTTTATTAATTATATATATATTTTAATAATATGTATATATATATTAAAAATTAATTTTTTATAAAAATTTTATCTATTTCTATAAACATTAATAATTTATTTTTAAAATTAATATATAAATTTTCAAAATTTCAAGAAATTTCAGTAAAAATTTTGAAAATTTTCGGAATATTAATTAAAAAAAAAACTATTTAAAAATAAAAACAATCAAATTTCGGCCAAAATTCTAAAATTTTCGAAATCCAAAATTTCACCCGAAATTGTAGAAATTTTGGCCAAAATCTGATTAACTTAGTCTCGATGTTATTGGGGTTGTCCGAAACTGAAATTTCGTAAAATTTCAACTAATTTTTAAACCTTGAAGCAGACTTTAAAATTTCAAATCCCACCAAAAACACTAACAGTTGTTGGAATCTCTTGAAGCCACATTATCATGGGATGATTTCTATCCGGTTAGAACTCTAGAGAATCCGACGTCTTTAATTAAACACATTTCCATGCTTCAGATAAATAGTAAAAAAATGAAAAAAAAAATGCTGGTGGGTAGTAAATTTTAGTCAAAATGTTAAGAATGCTGCCACAAATGCACATGCAAATTTTTTTATTCAATTGAATTGCTTAGAGGAGAAATGATCGATATGTTATATCGATGCAAGAGGGAATTAATTAAATAGAGGGTTGAAATATAAGAATTCTTTAATGATTTTTTATTCAAGCTCAAGTGTTCAACACCTGTCGTTTCAAACTATATATATAGAGATGTATATTTGGATAAATGTGGGTATCCTGAGTCTTTGAGTCAACTACATCCCACCTGCTGCACAGCCACCACGTTGCGACCCATGCAACCGATAGTGAAGGAAACCTAGGTATCGACCTCTAGACCTCCGGATTTACGGTTCATCGGTTCGGCACTAGGCTACGCCCTATGATTTTCAAACTATATTCAAAGACAAATTTATGTTCAATATCTGTCATTTCCACCGACTACGGTAAAGGAGAAATTACCATGATGAGAATTAATTAATTAGAGGATTGAAATATAAGAATTCTTTAATGATTTTTTTATTCAAGCTCAAAGTGTTCAACACCTGTCGTTTCCACCAACTAGGGAAACGGAGAAATGTACTATAAGAGTTTCGACAGCTTGCTTGATGAGAATAAGCCATAAGTAACAAAATATCTAAGCTATCCATATAAAAATAAAAAATCTAAACTGTTTTTTTAGTATTTCTGTATTTTCTTAAAAAAAAAAAATTTTGAAAATTTTTATACAAAACATGTTTGGTAAATAATTAATAACAAAATTTTTAAAAATGAAGGTACCAAAAATGTTTACTCTAAGATTATAATTATATAAAAGGCATTACTGGAATATAAAATACACTGCATTATTACATACTTAGCCGGTCGGATAATTAATGGAGCGGATAGTGGACTATCCGTGTCCGCTCTGTTTATAAACGGATACCTTCAATGGATATCCAAATCTGATCTAGCGGATATCTATTCGGATAATATCCATTTAAACGGATGCGGATACGGATCGGATTCGGATGAAATTCCAGATAGTTGACAGCCCTAGTCAAAGCTATGGGAAATATAGTGTCACATGTCCCAAGCAACTAAATTTTTTTTTTTGGAGGCGTCAAAGCTATCCTGTTGAACGGGGAAATATATTGTCGGCACAGGATTCTCTCGAGTTCAACTCGAGAGAATCTCTCGAGTTTGTACCCCTAGAGGTCACCACATGTCTCCTTTTACACCCCTTAACCATGGGTTTGGTTCACCCACCCCTAGGGTTCACCTACCCATCCTTGGTTTTTTTTTATATATATATTTATTATTATTTTTTTAATTAAAAAAACTGTTTTTAGAGTTTTTTCAATATTAAAAAAAGTTTTTAATTTCAAAAAAAGAATTAATATTTAAAAAAAAAAAACCAAGGATAAGCAATAAGTTGGGTGGGCGGATTTTAGTCTTTGCCTGAACCGAATCGCAAATGATAAAGAATGCTACCCAAAACGCACATGTCAATTTTGTTATTAAGCTCAGGTGTTCAACACTGTCGTTGCAAAGTTTCAAAAAGTCTAAGTTGTCATCCATTTAAAAATAAAAAGTGGCGGCGTCTAAGCTACCCTGTTGAATGGGAAAATATACGAATGGACCCGAGGGATCCTTTTTGAAAATATACGACTGTTCTTAGCAGATGCCCAAGTGTAACACTCCGGCATAGCCTCTATCTACCGAATACAAGTGTGTACCGTTGGGCAGTTCATGCAGACCTCCCTGTTTGCAACATGTCCTCTTTGATACTCTTTAATTGTGGTTAAGAATCACTCATTTTTAGGATTAAATAATTTAACCATAATTTTAAAAACTATATTAGCCAAGTTAAAAATTTTCAAAAATGCTAGCCCTAGTCTCATTCTTCTATAGAAGCAAGGTGATGGTTACAAATGTCAAACATCTCCTGCTTGCCACATGTTAAAATACTAAGCATGCATCTCAAGTATTGCACCTATTCTTGTGTATGTGAAAGTTAATATATTCTTGTGTATGTGGAAGTTAATGGGACTGGGCGTAGCACTCTTCTAAAACTTTTAATAATTTTTTTTTCCTGAAACTTAAGATTAAATTGTTTAACATTAGGAGTGGACTTAATCTCAACAACAATTAATAGGTGTCAAAGAAGACACGTAACAGTTTGAGAAGATGTGCGTGGACCGCCCAATGGCACATTGGCATGCACGCTATCATGTCCTAAGTTAAACTCATTTCCACGTGATTGGGTAGAGAGGCTATGCCTAGCGTAGTGTAATACTGGGACATCTATGATCTACCCGAGGAACTCCGTTGCCTTATGAGTTATGACGAATCCTATTTGACACTATACAAAGAAAGGAAAGATCTTTCATTGCTCATCACTTCTAGGGATTGCAACTAGTCTTACATTCTCTATCTTATCATGTTTGAAAGTTTGCAAATACTTTAATGTTTTGGCAAAGGGTTTACTCTGGTGCTTACCGGTGTATCTCTAGTGAGGAACAGTTCAGTGGACAAAAAAACATAAGAAAAAAGGGAAAAAATTTTGAACAGGAAGAAGTCAAAAAATGGATTAAAAAAAAAATAAAAATTATGGTGAAGTAACCTTTTTTGTCGAGTGATAAGGTGAGCACCAGAGTAAACCCTGCCTAATGTTTTACATTCTTTATATGGGCAGGTCGGTAGTCACCTATCTCTTGCAAGACATCTGGCGAGGAAATTTCCACCATCCACTCCCCAAGTGATACTTGCTTATGCATGTCAATCTATTTTGAACGAAAAAAAATAAAAAATTGAGACAACGGATTTCATCTGCGATGCAGAGTAGGTAGCGCTTGGTAAGTCTAAAATGTAACTTTTTTTTGTTTTTTGTCTAATGTCTAATTAAATATGAGAGATTTAAAAAATATATGGTTTGGTTTGGACTCTAATATCTAAGGTTGCGCTTAGGTAGTCTAAAAAGTAGACTTTTTCGTCTAATGTCTAATTAAATATAAGAGATTTAAAACATATATCGTTTGGTTCGGACTCTAATATCTAAGGTTGCGTTTAGGTAGTATAAAAAGTAGACTTTTTCGTCTAATGTCTAATTAAATATGAGAGATTTAGAAAGGAGCCAAATCATCTCCGGTGATAACCGGATTTGGCAAATCCGGTTATCACCCCTAGAGGTCATCACGTGTCTCCTTTGACACCCCTTAACCATGGGTAAGGTTCACCCACCCCTAGGGTACCCACTTATTTTTGGTTTTTTTTTTTAAATATTAATTTTTTAAAAAATTAAAAAACTGTTTTTAATATTAAAAAAATTTTAAAAACAGTTTTTTAATTTTAAAAAAAGAATTAATATTTAAAAAAAAACAAAAAATAGGTGGGTGAACCTTACCCACGGTTAAGGGGTGTCAAAGGAGACATGTGGTGACCTCTAGGGGTGAATAACCGGATTTGCCAAATCCAGTTATCACCATAGAGGATTTGACTCCATTTAGAAAATAGATCGTTTCGTCCTGACTTTCTACTATATAATTTGACTTAAGAAATCAGAGGTTTTACCTCATATTCAAATATTGGGGCACATGATATTTTTTTAAGTAGAGGCAAAACTTCATATGCGGGCAGAGCGTTTAACACTATTTTTGGCATTTTTAGCCCATTTCTATCCTCATCGACATTTTGTAATCTCTATTGTACCCTTTGCACTAGAGAACAAAGTCGAAAGCGTTATGGATAAAACCCCTATTCAATTTGACTATGAGTCTCTGAAGCTATCCCCTGCTCAATTCTCACTCCGTTATTCTCGTTGGTAAAGATTGTCTCCTCCCAAGTATGCCTTTTTTTGTGTTATGGTTTCAAGGAATAAAATCATAAGGAAGAAATCAAAAAGCTCCACAAAAACAGCACAAGCTAAACCCTAGATTGCAAAGAAAAAGGCAAACAATAGCTACTGAAATTTCACTACTATGAGTATTCCTTCATTCTCAATCTCTCTCTTGCAAACTATAAAAGAGTAAATCACCCAAAAAGAGGGGAAAAAAGAGGAAATGACGACCCGAACCCATGCCTTATGGAATTATATTCTGAGACACGCGCCCGTTCGTCATTAACGCACAATGGAGAAGACTTCCCCTGCCAAAATTGTAAAAAATTTTAAACTTTTGTTACGAGCTTACACAAGCAATTACACTGATCATCACAATAACCCATCATAAGTGAATTCATTACCTTCACTATGCACCAATATGCTTTCCCGAAGTATTGGCACCTTGCCAATTCAACAACTTTAGCAACTACCTTGAAGTATTGGCTCCTTACCAATTCAGCAACTTCGGCAACTACATTGCAAGCTGATGATAAGAATGTCTATGAGCCATGAAGCCTAGTGAAATTCCCAAAATCTACTAAGCTATTTTCCATAACATGGTATTAACATCAATAGCATAGCAGTATAGTTTACATTTTCATATTACGGTAATATGCAAAGATAGAAGTGGTGGTAACGAAATCAATATTATGAATCATATTCATTTAAACCTTGGCTTATAGTTTCATATAAGTAGTACCACGTACCAACCCAAGGTCATTGAAGGCTATTTCACTCTATCTGAGGTCTTCAATATCTTAGTGTTTCCATTTATCAAGTTCATACCACATCGACAGTGTCCAAGGCACCAAGTTACCGTCCCAAGCAACCACTCATGTTTTATCCTCGAGTCCGCAAACTCGATTGACTAGGCCTTCACCTGTGAAAAACATTTACCATTGAGTCCATAGATTCAATTATCAATCAATCGATACTTCTTTTTCCATGAACCAATACAATTGAGTTTGTAACTCAATTATCTACTAACCGTGCTTTTACCAGTTAAAACTTTTACCCTTGAGTCCATATACTCAATTGATATCCCAGGCCTTCACCCATTGAAACCTTCACTTCGGAGCCCGTAGACTCAACATCCAACTGGGCTCACTCGTTGTCTCCCAATAAAATATCTCTAACATATCACTCTGTCAGGCACAACATCTTTGACATATCACTCTGCCAGGAACAATACCTCTGACATATCACTCCATATTATTACCACTATGGGGACACAACTCACACAATAACCTATGTCAGGATACACATTTGATAGTTAGGATACATATCTGATCACTAGGATACACATCTGGCCTGCCAGGAAAAACACATTTGACTACTAGGAAACACATGACTACTAGGAACACATCTGGCATCGTGCTTATGTGGAAACACAATGCTCACAACTATCTTTGTCGGGAAAACCCTCCAAACACCAGGAATACATCTAACCTGCTAGGAAAAACACATCTGACTTACCAATAAAACTCATTTGGTTACTAGGAAACACCTCTGACAATTTAACTCTGCCAAGCATAACACCTCTGACAGCTACCCTTGTGAGGCAACACATCTGATCACCAAGATCACATCTGACCTACCAGGAAAACTCATTTGGTTATCAGGAAACATCACTGACAATTACCCCTGCTAGGAAAAACACATCTGACAACTACCCTTGTTAGGCAACATACCTGATCACCAAGAACACATCTGACATGCCAGGAAAACGCATTTAGTTATTAAGAATTACCTCTAACAAGTAACCCTACTAGGCAAAACATCTCTCACAGTAACCATGCATGACAAAACACCTTTGACATCAAATCATGTCAGACAAAACACTTCTGACATCAAATCCTATAAGGCAAAACACTTCCGACATTAAATCCTGTCAAGCACAAGATCTCTGACAATAACCATTTAATTCGACCTCTATTGGAGCAGACCTGCCAACGTAGATCCCCACTCCTCAAGGTAACATCCATTATAATCTGGGTCTCCACCCATAGGGCCTTTGCCTCGGAGTTCGTAGACTCAATACAACTTTGAGTCCATAAACCAATACATATCAACTCTCCCGACTATCATTCATGGAGGAAGCTCAGCTCTAAACAGACACCGCTTCCCTTGACCTAGTCAATGAGGAGTCACGACTAACCATACTCATCGACTCTCTTGACATAGTCATGGAAGAGCCCGACTCTTAACAAACACAGCTGTGAGCAAGGGATTTTATCGCCTTTCGTTCCGGGTCGGGACCTGCAGAGGAATGACGCTAAAACGGCTTTTAGAGGGCTAACGGGTTGACTAAGATTCGCCACCTATTTATTTTAAGGGATAGGTCTCGAGATTAGATTAAGAGTAAATGTCTCCATTAGAGTTAAGGTAAGGGAAGTCCCGGGGAAGGGGTTAAGCGCCCTAGGACCCCCTTTTAAAACGGTTACTTACTCCATAGGTTTAAGCCAAATTGAATCAAAATTAATTAAAATGCTTAAGTGTTTAGAGTATACTAATCTAAGAAAGGAAAAATCCTAACTACGGTTAAACCTAGATGGGGTTGCCTACATACCTTGTGAGCACGGGTTTCGGTACCCACATGGTTATGTTATGAGTCGCCATTTATTAAATTGGTAGGGATAAGTCTCAGGTAATGGATAAAGTCTTGGTCTGCTTAGAGTTTTGAGTAAGAGGTTCGGTTAAGCCTGGGAAAGGTGTTGGGTACCCCGGTACTTCTGTTTTACAACGGTTCCCTACTTACCAGGTTTAGGCCAATTTAATGTTAATTTGTAGTCAAATACCTTAGGTTTAGTTTATACTAATCCAAAAAGGGAAAAGCTAAACTAGGGTCGAACCCGGGTTGGTTGCCCACGTACTCACATTGAGGTGAAATCAGACTGAGCGTAGTTCTGGCACATGAGCCCATGCCAAGGCTAAGGGAGTGTTGTGTGTGCACTAAGGGTGGCTTAAGGTCTAGCCGGGAGGCTAGGGGTGATTAACCGGGTTGGTCAAGTGCTTGGGTATGCTTGATTGGGCCCGGTAGGCCAAGGGGTAGTCCATTAGACTAAGGGTTTGGGTCCAGTAGGCCAAGACTGGGCCCGGTAGGCCAAGGGTGCAAGCTCGAAGGCTAGAGTTTAGTCCGGTAGACTAAGGGCTGGGCCCTGTAGGCCAAGATTAGGCCCGGTAGGCCTTGGATGGACCCGGAGGTCAAAAGTAAGCCTGGTAGGCTTTTCGTTTGGGCCCGGTAGGCTGAGGGTAAGCCCGGTAGGCTTTGGATTGGGCCCAGGAGGTCAAGGGTAAGCCCGGTAGGCTTAAGGTTAGGTTCGGTAGGCCAAGGGGTGTTCAACCGCGGTTAAGATTGCTAACCGGGATTTGGCAAGGTCCAAGGTATGTTTATGATCCTTAAATGTGATTTAAACATTTCTTAGGGATTTTCTCCAAATCTTCCTAAGTTAAATGAGGCTAACCATAGTTATGACATGGGATTAACCATGGTTAGTCTGATTAATCAAGGTTAGGCAGTGTACAAAGCTGGATTTGGACTTATACTGCCCTTTTTGGATTTTTTCTAATTTTTTGAGGATTTTTTTAGGGTTTAAATGGGCTTGACCATGGTTAAACCAAGTGTTAACCATGGTTAAGCTTATCTAACCGTGGTTAAACAAGCTTATATTGCCAAAAGTTGACATTTTCAAGAAGCTCAGAATATTTAGGATTTTTTATGATTTTTTGGAATTTTTCCAAGGTTTGTGAGATGGGCTTAACCAAGGTTAACTCTTAACCATGGTCGAATTAACCATGGTTAAGGCAAGGGCAAGGCCTGGGCAAGCTTGGGATGGCCCCCAGGGGTCAGGTCAGGTCTAGTGGAGGGTCCCCATAGGCTGTGAGTCATTGTAAAGCCCAAAAAAATCCAAAAATCTATATTATCGGCAGATGGATTACCGACAGTTGTGGCATATTTTAACCGGAGTTTAGGGGGCCTTAACTATGGTTAGGGGTAGAGTCCTGAGACCCATAACCCAAGGTTTTGAAGCTCAGGAAGAGGAGAATGCCCTGGGCCTATTGTGGGACCCAGGGGATGCTGTATGTGGGCCTGATTTGAGCCCAAAGTCCACTGTACATGAAATAACAAACTCTCGGTAATGTATTCACCGACAGTTTCACAGTTTTTAAAACCAGGCTTGTTAACCATGGTTAGGTTGATGGGGGAGACCTGTAACTCTGAGGTTAAGCTCACAAAAGGGTTGGGGTTTCAACCCATGCTCTGGATAGGACCAGGGTTAGCTCAGGTGGGGCCTACAGGGGCTCAAACAGAAAACACCATAGGTGTCGGTACTAAGTTTACCGACATCCTATAATTTTTTCAGAAAATTAAAATACCCCTACGGGGTTGCTATGAGGGCGGTTCCAAGGGTTTACTCATACGGTGAGGGACCCCTTGACCTCCCTGATGCTACCTGGAATTGGTGTTATGCCATTGGGGGGGTTCCCACACCTATGAAAGTGGGAGAGACCCCCCTCAGTGGATTTACCTGCAAAAACAACAATAAAAACTCCCCTAGATGGACCAGGGGCTCACAGGAAATTACAAAATAGAGAAAAAAAAGGGGTAGGGGGAAGCCCTACCCTGCTATTGATGCTGACAGAGGCGTGGGTGGCCAGTGCTGATGCTGTGGTACTGCTACAGGTGGTGGCGCTGCTGTACAGAGGAGCAAGGAGGTAGGGGCAGCTGGAGGAGGTTCCCTAAATGCTTTCGTAGGCAAGGGAGTGGTTGGGGTGGCCTGAACTTCGCATGGATTCGGGTTTGAAGCTTGTGGGGTCCTTGGCTATGAGGGAGGGCACTTCCATTTAGAGGGAGAGCTAAGGGGACATCCCTGGTAATAGTACCTCGGTTGGTGGGGTTGCTACAGTGACCGGAGAGGTCAGAGAGGGGGCTCAGGTGGCATGCCTGACCGTGCAAGGGTTGGTGTGCCACTGGTAATGATTTTAGGGAATAACGGTAATCAATTTACTGCCATTTCCCTACCTGTACAAATTGGCAGTGTCGGTGAATAGTTTACCGCCAGGCCTAGGTTTTACCCAATAAGCCTGGCTCAGGCTATGCACGCAGTACGGGGTTGGTTTTTTTTTAAATTACTGGGCCTGGGCTTGGGTCCAGGCCAAGAGGTTTGACTTTAGGGGCTTCATGGACTTAGGGTTAAGCCCTAAAGGCGTAGGGCTTAAGCTAGGGCTCGGTAAGGCTAGGCTTTAGACTAGGTTTTGACTAGGGTTTAGTCCTAGGGTTAGACTAGTGTTTACCTAGGGTTAACTAGGGCTCTTCCTAGAGTTAGGTTCTAGGGTTAGGTTAAAGTTTTCCTAGGGCTAAGGTTTATCTAGGGTTAAGGTCTAGAGTTTGGTAGGGTTTTGCCTAAGGGTTGCTATGGTTTTACCTAGGGATAAAGGGTATTTGATTAAGGGCTAAGCACGGTTCGGAAGGGTGTAAAAGTTGGGTGCTTACAGCTGCCCCTCTTTGTCGGAGAGTGTCGGGATTGGGAATTGAACGACAAACACTGGAATCATTCGATTTTGACACCAAGATTGGATTTTGGGAATGCAGCACGATGCGTGCTGTGCAAGTGGTGAGTGCTATGAAGGGATCAGGGCCACTGCTAGGGAATAACGAGTAGCTGGGGAAGAAACTAGATGTAAGGATGGCATGGCTCGGAGATGCTTAGCCGAAAGAGGGTGTCGCTTGGAAGCGGCAAAAGAGGTTTTGATTGAAACGGTGTTTTCTGAGGGATATTAACTGAAACGATCGAAGGACACACATGGTGTTGAGAACACACAGGGTGTCAAAAGGGGGACACATAGGGTGTCAGAACACACGGGGTGCTAGGGGATACACGAGGTGTTATGGGAGACATGCTGGATGTAATGTTGTGGTGTGACGGGGTTGTCAGGGAGGACACAAGATGTCTAAGACATACGGGGGTGTCACAAAGGAGAGACATACAGTAGGTGAGGCTGCGGTTTGACGAGGTTGTCCTAGAGCACACAGGAAGTCTAGGACACATGGGGTGTTGAAAGGAGAGACATGCAGGGTGTAATGTTGCGGTATAACGAGGTTGTCACAGAGAACACACGATGTCTAGGACACACGGGGGTGTCAAAAGGAGAGACATGCAATAGGTGAGGCTGCGGTGTGACGAGGTTGTCACGGAGCACACAGGATGTATAGGATACACAGGATTGTCACAAGGGGGAGACATGCAGTGGGTGAGGCTGCGGTATGACGAGGTTGTCACAGAGCACACAGGATGTCTAGGACAAACGGGGATGTCATAAGGGGTAGACATATAGGAGGTATGCTGCGATGTGATGAGGTTGTCACGGATCACACATGATGTCTAGGACACACGGGGGTGTCGAAAGGAGAGATATGCAGTAGGTGAGGCTACGGTGTGACGAGGTTATCACGGGGCACACAGGATGTCTGGGACACATAGGGGTATCACAAGGGGAGACATACAATGGGTGAGGCTACGGTCTGACAAGGTTGTCATAGAGCACACAGGATGTTTACGACACACGGGGGTGTCACAAAGGGGAGACATGCAGGAGGTAATGCTACGGTGTGTTGAGGTTGTCACGAAGCACACAGGATGTCTAGGACACATGGGGGTGTCACAGGGGGGACATGTAGGAGGTAATGCTGCGGTGTGACGAGGTTATCACAGAGCATATAGGATGTCTAGGACACACGGGGGTGTCACAAAGGGGACATGCAGGAAGTAATGTTGCGGTGTGACGAGATTGTCACGGAACACACAGAATGTCTAGGACACACGGGGGTGCCATAAAGGTTTGAGGAATGATGCCGGATTGCTATTGAGATTACCCAAGGAGGACTGGATTTTGATCATGTTAATATGATGCTATGGTGTCATAAAAGGATAGAGACGGGGATGTTTTTCCATGACTCTACGACGATTCAAAATTGGTGGGATGCGCGGTGTCGACTTCCTTTACTTGCTGGCCGGGACTGATTGGCGCAAGTTTGTACAAACGGGTTTTGATACCAAATTTTGCTTTTGAAAATCTTTTTGTGAAAAGTGTAGAAGAATTTTGCAAAGATTTTAGTTTTGACAACAAAATACTTAGTTAACTTTTAGATGTGCCATTTAATCACCTATGTTAGGACTTAAGGGGATTTGTGAATCGTCTTTCACTCTCGACGAGAGGAGTATGATTCAGAGTAGGATGTTGCCAGGTGTAGGCAAGCTGTTAAATGAGGAGAAGCTTTCTAATGGGCTTTGTAAGCTTCTAGACTCTTGCTTATGGAAGAGTACTGATGCGAGCTGTTAGAGGCTTCCACTAGGGATCCGTTGGGGATTGGAGATTATTTGCCGTTGAGGCTTTGTTGGGGAGTGGGCTTCTGGTGCGGACCACTGCTAGGGACCTCCGGTTTGTTGGAGATTTCCTAATGTTTGCCTATATACGGGGGAGATGTTTTCCGAAGGATTCTCTATTGGGGAATGCTTGAAAGTTACACATCTGCTGGGGATATTTCCTGTTGGAATCTCTGTTAGGGATACCCGTCCCCTGAGAGTTACTAACTGTTGGGGATTATTGGGGAATCCGGGAAGCCTGATTGCTGTTGGATGGCATTGCCAGATTGACTTCAGCTTCTTCTCCCTTTTTTACCCTTGGAATGACCAAGTCATAGGGTTCACATAATTTATACGCGATGAAGCCGTTGCCGGTTTTCTTCATGCCTGTGAAATTGATTGATTTTTTTATCCATTTTTTGCCTCTAGTCGCAAGACTAGGTCTGGGAATCGCATAATTTTTACGCAATAAGGCCATTACCGGTTTTCACACATACCTGGCTGGGGAAGCCCCTGATTTACTGGGGAAAGTATGTATTCTCCCTTTATTGCCCTGAATGGCGCTCCTTTGGGGATTATGAATGATGTTTCCATTGAGAATGTAGATGTGATATTGTGCTTGCACTCATAGTTTCTAGGGGATCTAGAAGGGCTTAGAGTAGGATGAAATGATGGCTAGGGGACTGATGTTTGGGACACCCTGGGTTGCAGTTGATTTGTACTCCCTTGGAGGTTTTTTTTTGCTCCGCTGGGGAATTTGAGAGAGGATGTCTCTGTCGGGGAGTATGAGAGAGGTTGTCTCTGCTAGGAGAAAGAATCTAGAGAGTTTTATCTTTGTGGGGAGTCTCTGATTCTTGAGAATGTTTCGACTTCTAATTTGGGATTTCTTTCGATAGAAATTTTATATACTTTGATGTCGACTCTGTCGCGGAAGTTGGGACCGTTTTTGCTTGGGTAGTGACTCTGTGGGGAGAGTCAGTGAGGTTGGACTCTTTCTGGGGAGAAGGCATCCTGGAGGTTGACACAGGGAACACCTTGCTCCTATTAGTGACCACACCTAATTTTTCAGGTTGCCTACGTAACCTTTACAGGATCAAGTCATGACGTAGTTCAGGCTAATGTCACAGACTGACGAGGGAGGGTGTCCTTGAAAAGGTTTTGTGAAGGAAAGACTATTAGGCTCAATGGGCTAACTAGTGGATTTCATTAATTTTTTGTAAAAGGGTTTACAATGTTGGGGATAAGGAGTGTGCCAATTAGATCTATACCCCAAGCATAGTATCTCTTGACTTTGTCCATGTTGACGAGCTCTGGGAGGTCTTCGTCAGGCATGCATCCAAGTCGAAGGGCACCGCTTGAGAATTTGTCTCGAACGATGTATGGGCCTTTGTAGTTGGGAGTGAACTTGCCCCTTGGGTCAGGGCGGTTTGGCAACATTTTCTGGAGAACCAAGTCACCGACTTCGATGCTGCGAGGCTTGAATTTCTTGTCGAATGCCCTATCCATACGCTTCTGATAGGCTTGAGAGTGATTGATGGCTTTCAATCATCGCTCTTCAATCAGATTCAACTGTTCATATCGGGTCTATGCCCATTCTGCTTCTGAGATTTCTGCTTTCATTAGCACCCGGAGTGATGAAATTTATACTTTGACAGGGAGGACTACTTTCATACCATAAGTCAGAGAAAATGGTGTTGCTCCAGTTAAGGCTCTGATGGATGTTCTGTAGGCCATGAGTGCGTTGGGGAGCATCTCATGCCAGGCAGAGTAGTTGTTTGCCATCTTCTCAATGATCTTCTTCAGGTTTTTGTTTGTTGCTTTCACTGCACCATTAGTCTGAGGCCTATATGGCGTGGAGTTGTGATGTTGTATCTTGAATTTCTAGCGGAGATCGGCCATCCCCTTGTTACAGTAGTTGAGAACATTGTCTGTTATAATCTCATATGGACTTTGTACCGATAGATGATATCCCTTTTCAGAAAACGCTGAACCATCGAGGCTGTGACGTTGGCATAGGAGGCTGCCTCGATCCATTTGGTAAAGTAATCAATTACAACCAGAATGAATCAATGTCCGTTTGATGCTTTCGGTATTATGCGACCGATGATGTCAATGCCCCAAAAGCTAAGAATGGCCACGGAGCAGTCAGATTGTGGAGCCTTGTTGACAGTACATTGATTTTTTCAGCATAGATCTAGCACAGGTGGCACTTTTGTCATGCTTACAATAATCAACTTCCATTGTAGACCAGTAGTAGCCTAGCCTGAGTATCTTCTTAGCCAACATCAACCCGTTCATGTGTGGACCGCAAGTTCCTCCGTTGGCTTCTTTCGACTACCCGTGCTGCTTCACTGGTGTCAAGGCATCTGAGCCAGATCAGGTTTGGTGACCTTTTGTACAAAACTCCCCTTGAGAGGACAAACTGAATAGCTAGTCTTCAGATTGCCCGTCGGTCTGTTTTGGTGGCATCAAGGAGGATGGTCCCGTCCTTGAGGTACTGCTTGATGTCTGTATACCAAGGCTTTTTATCAGATACTACGTCTAGTTTGAGGCAGTAAGCGGGTTGATCCTATTGCTGAATCTCGATCGGCCAAAGCATGATGTCCTTGGGGATCTGAACCCTAGAGGCGAGAGTGGCCAATGCATCAGTAAACCTATTATGGTTCCTGGACTGGTGGCTGAAGGTGATCCTCCTGAACTAAGTGATCAGCATGTTGAGGTAGGCCAGGTATGGGACTAGCCTCGCTTCCTGGATGGCACAAGATTCATTTGCCTGATAGATTACTAGAGACGAGTCCCTCTAGACGTCTATCTCTTCAATTCCAATGCCCAGGGCTTCTTTCAGACCGGCTATGCATGCCTCGTATTCTGCTTCATTATTAGAGCATCTGAATTTCAGCTTGACTAAGATGGGGAGGTGTGCTCCATTAGGTGAGATTAGGACTGCTCCTGCCCCATGCCCATGACTATTGGTAGCTCCATCAAAGTATAACTCCCAACCGGAGTATTCTTGCTCGTCCGCTTCTGTGTACAAGATGGCTTCGTCTGGAAATTGATCATGTACTAAGACGTAGTCCTCTACTGGACTACTATTGCCTGCCCCTTGATTGACTCCTGTGTTATGTACGTGATGTTGAATTTAGACAACATCATAAGCCATCGAGCAATCCTTCTAGTAGTGGTTGACTTTTCCAGAAGGTATTTGAGTGGATCCATTCGGGAGATTAGAATTACCGGGTAGGAAAGCAGATAGTGCCACAAACGATGGGTAGCCCAGACCAGTGCCAGACACATCTTTTCAAGAGGGATGTACCTCTCCTCGTACTCTAGCAGGTGCTTACTGATGTAGTAGAAGCTTGCTCTGTTCTGCCTGCCTCGCCGTGCTGTGCTAGGACGCACCGTATGGAGGTTTCTTGCACTGAGATGTAGAATAGTAGGGGTCGTCTTGGCGTAGGAGGCACAAGTACTGAAGGCTGTAGGATATACTGTTTTATTATGTCAAAGGCTTCCTAACACTCGTCTGTCCAGACTATAGGTGTATTCTTCTGGAAAAGCTTGAAGATCGATTCGCAGATCGAAGTGAGTTAAGAGATGAACTGGCTGATGTATTGAATTCTGCCCAGGAAGCTGTGGATTTGACATTTCGATGATGGCCTTAGCTTTGGTTAGATCGATCTCGATACCTCTTTTGCTGATTTTGAAGCCGAAGAGGTTTCTTGATGAGGCTGCAAAGACACATTTGGTCGGATTCAGTCTCAGGCCGAATTCTATGAGTCAGTCACAGAGTCTTTTTAGGTATTCTGGATGCTACATGGCTGTAGGCGATTTGACAATCATGTCATCCACGAAGACTTCAGTTGTTTTGTGGATCATGTCATGAAGCAGTGCCGTCAAGGCCCTCTGGTAGGTTGCTCCTGCATTCTTGAGTCCAAATGATATGACCTTATAGCAAAATGTGCCCTAATATGTAATGAAGGAGGTTTTCTCCATGTCTTCTTCTGCCATTCTGATCTGGTTGTATCCAGAGAAACCATCCATGAATGAGAGAGTCTCATGCCTCACAGTGTTGTCGACAAGAATGTCGATGTGGGGGAGAGAGAAGTTGTCTTTGGGGCTTGCCCTATTCAGATTCCGGTAGCCAATACATATTCGGACTTCGCCGTCTTTCTTGGGTATGGGCACGATGTTGGCTGACCATTCAAGGTAGGTTGCCACTGCCAAGAAACCTGTGTTGATTTGCTTTTTAATTTACTCTTTGACCTTCTATGACTATTTGGGTCTCATCCGTTAGTTTTTGCTTAACCAGTCCAACGTCCGGGTTCAAGGGCAGTCTGTGCACCACCAATGTCGGGTCCAGGCCGGGCATATCTGCGTACGATCAGGCGAAGACATCACTGTAGCTCTTCAAAAAGCTGATCATGTCTGTCCTCTATTGTGGGTTCATGCTTGTGTCGATCCCGACTAGCTGCGAGTTACTCTCAGATCCAAGGTTTACTGTCTCGGTATTCTCAATTTTTGACTGCAGAAGTCCTTCGCTACGTTTCAGGAGATCCAGTATCTCTTGAGGCGGTTCCTCTTCCTGGTTTGAGTTAGATTCTACTTCCGTCAGTTCCAAAAGGATTTTAGGGGTAGCCCTAGTGCAAGCGATTTCCTAGCAAAACATTTAGCTAAGTTTAGCATGCTTATGTTTTTTTTATTTTTAGTGACTTCGGGACACTAAGCCTTCTAGGGGAAGAGTCCGTGTGATTTTTGTCATTAGCCAAAATGTTTGATGCAAGACATGTTTTTGAGTCAAAATGATAGATTTCATTTATAAAAACAAGTATGATTGTTGTTACAAAAGTTGATTCAACAAAAAAGAGGCCGATAGTGGCCTGACATTTGGATTTTGCAAACAAAAGCAAAGAGAGATAGAAGGAGGAGAAGGGTGATGCTTGTTCACTGTCCGATCTGACCGACCTTTCCTGCACTATTACTGCCTCGACCTTGGATGGCCTCAATGGTGAGAGCCTCGGTCCACCAACGGATTAGTGGCTGACGACTGGATGACGCTTCGACGCTATTAGAGAGGGTAAAATCCTATTTTTCAGTTAGATATTCTACTTCGGTAGCATCTTTGACAGTCAGCTTGTCGAACAATTGGGTTATGCTGAAGATCCTGGATCTGGAATCTCTGAAGATTCGTCATTGGGCTGAGAGGTTAAGGCAACTGGTGTAGTAGAGGTTTTAGGGTAAGGCTGGAAGGTTCCAACTGGGAATGTTACTGAAATGTGGGGTCGAGGTTCAGGTTTCGTCGACTGGCTGCTTTTTCGAGTAAGCTTTGTGAGATAGTCCTCGTATTTGGACTTGTAGCCCAATCCAAATGGTGGAGTGTAGCGCGGAGGTGTATATCTCTTCTTCATCCCTTGGTTTCAGGCTCCCAGGCCTGTCCTGAGTTGGTAGTTCATCTTTTCCATCATCTTGACAAATGACAGAATCTGTTGCTTATTTTGCTTTTCTATCTGAGCGATAGAACTGACCTGCTCAAATTGGTAAGACATGAATGTTGTGCCTTGTCCAAGCTCTTGGACATTCCTGAAGGAACTCACCAACTCCTCTGAAGGTATTACAACCAGGTGGTCATCTTGGATGAATTTGATTCTCTGGTGCAGAGAGGAGGGAATGGCTCCAACCGCGTGGATCCACGGCCTCCCAAGGAGCAGGGTAAATGAGGTAGGCACATTTACAACTTGAAAGTTTATAGTGAATTGAGCAGGTCCAACTCTAATAGCTAGATCAATATCGCCCAGATTTTGCCTCGTTGAGTTGTCGAAAGGTCTGATTGTCATGGGTCTCTTCTTCACCTGACTGAGGTTCATACCCAAGCTTTGCAGTGTTGACAGTATACAGACGTATAGGCCGGAGACGTTGTCGATGAGCACTGAGGAGATGGTTCTGTCCATGCACTGTACTGTTATGTAATGGGCTCGGGTATGGTCCTTGTCACCGTTCGGTATTTCCTCTTCTGTAAAGGAGATAACTCTTGGTTCTAGCACTTGTCCCACTATATGTCTTAGCTTCTCGGGCGTAATATCTGGTGTCACATAGGTGCTTTAAATACTCGGAGCAGTTGCTTCCGGTGATGCTCGAAAGTCAGAAGAAGACCCATGATTGAGATATGGGCTGGTGTTTTACTCAACTGCTGAGTGATATTGAATTCTTCCACTTTCTCTAAGATTTTTAGCAGAAATGTAGAGTCTGCTGATTCCTTCTCAGGGTCTGGTACCCTTGTTATTTCTGTCTCTTTTCATTTCCCTTTTGTCCTTCCCAGCTCAACTGTCGGCGGTTGTTACACCCGGCCAGATCGGGTGAGATTGGCTATGCTTTCACTCTCAATGATGAGAGAGCAAAAAGTGGTACATGATTGAGGGTGAAAGATTAAAAAGGGATGTGAGGGATTCGGATTGGGCCGTTTGAAGTGGAGGCTTGGTCTGGTGTCGTGGGCCAATTTACGGGACAGGGAATTGTATAGACAATTTGCTCTTCGTCAGATTCAAGAGCGGGGATTTGTATTGGGGCATGAATTGTCTGGATATTTGATAGAGGGAGGGGGATAATAACTGGAGGTCTATAAGAGGGCTTGATGATGCCATCATTGACTGCCGGTGCGCTGGGTCTAGGCTGACCTGCCCCGGGTTCTTCCCACTATATAAAATTGACCTGATTGTTGTGTGGGGGCAGTGGTGTCTAGTTGATGTTGGTGTTGCTTGGAGCCAGCTCAACTTTACCTCCATCCAGAAGATCCTGGATGGCAGACTTTAAGCCGATGCAGTAGTCTGTAGCATGGCCTGGGCTTCTGTGAAATGCGCAGTGTTGATTAACATCATAGTTTTTGTTTCTCTTGTCTGGGGGTAATAGGGGAGTAGGGCCTCTAAGAGCAAGAAGACCTTACTTGGTCAAAAACTCTAGCAATTGACTAAGAGTGTAAAGGAGAGGAGTGAAGTTCCGAGGGGGCTTGTCTTGTTGACAGTTTTGCCCTAGCTAAGCCGAGCTTGGCGGGTGTTTCTGGTAGCTGGCTAAGCTGGAGTTGGAAGTCTGATGGGTGCTGTAGAAGCCACCATGTGAACATCTTCTTTTCTTTTATGGTCCCGAGGACTTCTGTTTTTGCTGGTTAAGGCTATCACTTTTGGAGGAGCAAGCCCTAAAATGGAGTGGATGGCCCCACTCTTGATGGCAATTTCGATGCGGGCACCAGTCTTGACGATGGTGCCGAAATCTACCATGGGCAAAGTGACCATCAAGGTCAAGTAGGGCTGCTTTAGCGTGCCCATGAAAATGCCTGCCAGTTCCTCTTTAGGGGTAGGAGTAAGGAATTTAGCTATCATTTCCCTCAACCCGGTGGCGTATTCCAAGAATGATTCGTTGTTGCGTTGGCTAATTTGTTCGAGCTGGCTCCGTTGAGGCCGGACCTCTTGATTAGAGGAATACTGTTTCACAAAGCAGTCCATGGCATCCTGCCAAGTCTTTATCCTCTATTTGTCGACCGACATCCACCACGTCAGGGCTGTCCCCTTCAAGCTCTTCTGAAAGTACTATATGAGGAGGGGATGGTTCTTCTGGTGCAGGAGCATGTCTCCCAGGTATAACTGTAAATGCTGTTTCAAACAGCCTATACCATCATATTTGTCAAAGTCGGGTACCTTGAAGCTTGCGGGAATGACTTCCCCTAAAGAGAAAGTCAAGTCTTCCAGAGACAGACTTGTGCTAGTGGAAGCACCCTTCATCTTTCTCATTTCCTCCTTCATCTGCTTGATCTTTTTGTGCTGATCACAGAGAGCTGACATCGGGTCCGAGGAAGAATATAGTCTATCTTGATTGATCTGCGAAGCCTTGGGCTATTCTGTACCCTCGAAGTGCTCGTACTCTATGTCACCTCCGCCAATAGCGGGCCTAGGGTTAGGGATGATGATTGGAATAGGGTGAGGCTCAGGGATAGGTTGCTTAGATGATTTGCCGATCGGGATACGGGGAGAAGGTTCATCGATTCGGGTTCCAATCAAAATCTTCAGAGATTTCAGAACACTGTCAAGCTTTGCTTGCATGGCTACAATGTCCCTTTCGTGAGCTTGTAGGATCTCACTGTTCCTCTATTGTTGATCAATTGGTTCTGCCATTGTATCTGAATTACTTTCTGATACGGCTTGGATAGGCACCTGCTCTGAGACTAGTACTTCTGTGAGGACTGCGTCTGCTAATTCTGTGAGAATTACAGTCATAGAGCGAGTCATTGGTCGGTTCATGCAACTGAAAAGAATGCAACGACTAATCACAATTATGCATGATGAGATAGAATGCAGGAAAAGATTTTTCATTGAATGCATGATTGAGTGAGTACAGGACAGTGACTCAAGAAAATAAAAAAGACTCAACCCTAAGCAGGTCCATCAGGGATGACAAAGTCAAGCGATCAGGGCACGCCTTCAAGGTCCATGATGTGCTGTTGGAGGGATGTGATTTCAACCTCTATGTGTTCAATTTTTTCCATGGCATTGAACATCCGGAACCCAAACTGTTGAATTCGATTGCTCATCTCCACCTCTAATGACGGCGGTCTCTTTGGCATCACCCCTGCGTCTCTTCTGGAGGGACTTGACTATATGCTCAAGCTACTCCACCTGTTCCTGCATGGCTAGGAGTTCACGGTTCTGCTCCGCTTCCTGTTGCCTGAATGCTCGTTGGGCCTTTCATAGCCTCTTCTCTGCCTCCTGGATTTGTAACTGCCTTTCTAGGAAGAAGTCTCTCCAGGGAACCACCATTTCACTGATGGGTATGGTTCCTTGTAATGGAGTTGCAACTGGTGTGGGCAGTTCCCTAGGTGCGGGCATACCAGATGGAATGTCAGGGTCTTCCACCCATAATCAGTATGCTGAATCAGTTGGTGGTCCTGTTGCAACCACAAAGTTTGGCCATTGATCTCTCCAGGAGCATTGTCAATCTGCTTGGAATCGACATGTGAAGCATTCAGACTGCATTGTGAAGTTGACAAAGTCATTCTCTAGGTTGTCTGTCACCGAGATGCGCTGAGGGAGTCCAAACTGGCGGAGGACTCAGAGTGGCACATAGGCTGTTGAGCCGGTGATAACTGTTAGGACCATGCATCGCCTTCCTGCTATGACAACTCGTGGTAGCTGTCTGCGGACCAGCGACTCGTATTCCCATGTAATCTGCTCTTCTGTCAGGTTTTGGAGAAGCCAGTAGAGAGTTTTGACATCAGTAGTCACTATCTGGCCCCGATTCTAAGAAATCTTCCTGGGCAGGCTGTATGTATTTTTAGGAACGTCGGATACCGGTATGATGGTGTGCAGGTGTGAAACCAACCATAGGTACAAGAATGGTGCACTGACATGGAAGATGCCCTTTCTGCGTTCTGCTGCTTGCTTGAGAGCCTTGAGGAGCTCTGCAAGGATGACTGGGACGACCGTCTTGGAGTCGCACATGTCTTCAATAATCTCCACGAATACTGAGTCGGCAAGGGTACGGCATTTTGGGAATACCAACTGGGACATGATGATAAGTGTAAAGGCAATGAGACTAGGGAGTTCAGCTATCAGGGAGTCAGGATTCCAACTGGGCCGGTACTGTTTCTCAAGATATTTTATAGACACCCGTTCGTAAGTGACGCTAGTATCATGCTATAAGGAGGGCTTGATTTGTAAGAACCTTGAGAGGTCTGCTTAGATGTTTTCCTTGTAGCGTGGTACTATGACATCGCCTTCTATGGTTAGGCCATGAATGCACTGTATTTCCTCCATTATTGGAAACAGCTCGTTGTTACCAAAACGGAACACCATGTAGGATGAGTTCCAACATTGGATGATTGCATTTAAGAGGTGTCAATCTGGCTCAACTATGGATAGGTCTAGGGTGTTACCCATTCGGTAATACTGAGCCCATGCGAGACGCTAATCCTGAGTTAGGGTCTCAATTGTTTTCTAGAGGTTTTGTCATATGCCCTTTAAGAGAGGAGGTGCACGGGCTATGAAGGCTGACCATTTGACAAAACAATCCCTGACGGACCTGCCATATACCTGGATAAATATACAGACTCTGTGTGAGTATACTGTGTATGCAAAATGCAAGATGCAAATGATGATGATGCATTTTTTTTATTCTTTTGATTGGGTACGACAGGACACATGTGATCCAATAGGGCAAGCAAAAAGAGATCCGGTATGCTTTACTCGGTTTGTTAGGAACCGGGGGCCTATCAGGCCAAGGCTGGAATAGGTCCTGTGAGGACCTGTGTTCCTGGGATTTGAACCCCATGTGCTATGTCAAGATATGAGGTATGATGTTTTTAATTACAAGCATAAGTTTGGCTCATCATATGTCCCTGGGTGACTGTTTATTCGGGTAGGATATGCCCTGGTAGTCAACCATGATTGGGGATAAGTATATGGTACAAGCAGGTTAGGGTTTATAGTATTCCTCCAGGTTAGCTGCTTGTAGACTATAACTTAGCCTAAACTATATGTATGCATTTTTGGATAATGCAGGTGTGTTTTTAGTAGGGTGGGAGGATCAATTAACATCGTATATGCGACTCCCTTAAAAAGGGCGATTGGTGTAAATGGGAGCGTTCAAAATCCTTCCTTGAGGGTAATCACCAAGTAGGAGTAACTCCGTAGACCTCCAAGACTCTTAAACCTCTGTCACTGAGGATAAACATCCAGCAGTCGTAAATGTATTAAGATTGTCTAATGGGTTTACTATTGTTACACTACTATGTTATGTATGAGATGCACAGTATAAAATACACTCAACATGTATAAAGAATTAATATTAGAATAAATTCTAAGGCATTTGAGTAGTGTTGATGTTAATTTGACTCAGACATAGGTTCCGGGTTGAACCTTGAGGTATGGTAAATACGGAGCCTTTCCCCAGTAGAGTCGTCAGATCTGTGGGCACAGGTTTTAGTACCCATATGGTTGTGTTATGAATCGCCACTTATTAATTCGGTAGGGATAAGTCCCAGGTAATAGATAAGGTCTTGGTCTGCTTAGAGTTCTGAGTAAGAGGTTCGGTTAAGCCCGAAAAAAGTGTTAGGCACCCCGGTACTTCAGTTTTACAATGGTTCCCTACTTAATAGGTTTAAGCCAAGTTAATGTTAATTTGTAGTCAAATACCTTAGGTTTAGTTTATACTAATCCAAGAAGGGAAAAACTAAACTAGGGTTGAACCCGAGTTGGGTTGCTTACATACTCACATTGGGGTAAGATCAGACCGAGCGTAGTTCTGGCAAATGAGCCTGTGCCAAGGCTAAGGGAGTGTTGTGTGTGCACCAAGGGTGGCTTGGGGTCTAGCCGGGAGGCTAGGGGTGCTTGACCGGGTTGGTCAAGTGCTTGAGTATGCTTGATTGGGCCTGGTAGGCCAAGGGGTAGTCTGGTAGACTAAGGGTTTCGATCTAGTAGGCTAATGGTGCAAGCCCGGAGAATAGAGTTTAGTTCGGTAGACTAAGGGTTGGGCTCGATAGGCTAAGATTAGGCTCGATAGGCCTTGGATGAACCCAGAGGTTAAAATTAAACCTGGTAGGCTTTGGACTTGGCCCGGTAGGTTGAGGGTAAGCCCGGTAGGCTTTGGGTTGGGCCGGGTAGGCCAAAGTCAAGCTCGGTAAGCTTAATGTTAGGCCCAGTAGGTTAAGGGATGTTTAACCACAGTTAGGATTGCTAACCGGGATTCGGCAAGATCCAAGGTATGTTTATGGTCCTTAAATGTGATTTGAACATTTCTTAGAGATTTTTCCAAAATCTTCCAAGTTAAATAGGGCTAACCATGGTTAAGACATGGGATTAACCATGGTTAGTCCGATTAACCAAGGTTAGGCAGTTTACAAAGCTGGATTTTGACTTTTACTACCATTTTAGATTTTTTCTGATTTTTTGAAGATTTTTCATGGTTTAAATGGGCTTAACCATGGTTAAACCAAGTGTTAACCATGGTTAAACTCAACTAACCGTGGTTAAACAAGCTTGTATTACCAAAATTCGACATTTTCAAGAAGCTTAGAATATTTAGGATTTTTTGTAATTTTCTGGAATTTTTCCAAGGTTTGTGAGATGGGTTAACCAAGGTTAACTCTTAACCATTGTCGAATTAATTATGGTTAAGGCAAGGGCAGGACTTGGGCAAGCTTGGGATGGCCCCCAGAGGTTAGGTCAGGTCTAGTGGAGGCCTCCATGGGCTTTGGGTCACTGTAAAGCCCAAAAAAATCCAAAAATTCATACTGTCGGCAAATGGATTGCCGACAGTTTTGACATATTTTAATCGGAGTTTAGGGGGCCTTAACTATGGTTAGGGGTGGACTCCTAGGACCCATAACCCAAATTTTTGAAGCTCAAGATGAGGAGAATGCCCTAGGCCAATTTTGGGCCCTAGGGGATGCCGTATGTGGGCCTGATTTAAGCCCAAAGTCTACTGTACATGAAATAACAAACTATCGGTAATGTATTCACAAATAGTTTGATAGTTTTTAAAACTAGGCTTGTTAACATGGTTATGGTGATGGGGAAGACCTATAACTTTGAGGTTAAGTTCACAAAAGGGTTGGGGTGTCAACCCATGCCCTGGATAAGACCAAGGTTAGCTCAAGTGAGGCCCACAGGGGCCCAAATAGAAAACTCCATGGGTGTCAGTATTGAGTTTACTGATACCCTGTTATTTTTCCAGAAAATTAAAATAACCCTACGTGGTTGCTATAAGGGTGGCTCCAAGGGTTCACCCATACGGTGAGGGACCCCCTTACCTCCCTAATGCTACCTGAAATTGGTGTTATGCCCTTGGGAGGTTCCCCACACCTGTGAAAGTGGGAAAGACCCCCCTTAGTGGGTTTAACTGTAAAAAAAATAGCAAAAACTCCCCTGGATGGACCAGGGGCTCACAGGGAATTACAAAATAGAGAAAAAAAAAGGGGTAGAGCCCTACCCTGTTATTGATGCTGAAAGAGGCGTGGGTGGCCGGTGGTGGCGCTGTGGTGCTGTTATAGGTGGTGGCCCTGCTATGCAGAGGAGCAAGGAGGTAGGGGGTAGCCGGAGGGAGGTGGTTCCCTAAATGCTTTCGTAGGCAAGGGAGTGGCTGGGGTGGCCTAAACTTCGCAGGGATTCGGGTTTGAAGCTTGTGGAGTCCTTGGCCATGGGGGAGGGCACTACCATTTATAGGGAGAGCCAAGAGGACACCCTTGGTAATAGTACCAAGGTTGGTGGGGGTGCTACAGTAACTAGATAGGTCGTCTGAGGTCGGAGAGGGGGCTCAGGTGGCATGCCTGACCGCGTAAGGGGTGGGTGTGCCCTTGGTAATGATTTCAGGGAATGACAATAATCAGTTTACCGCCATTCCCCTACCTGTACAAATTGGCAGTGTTGGTGAATAGTTTACCGCCAGGCTTGGGTTTTACCCAACAGGCCTGGCTCAGGCTATGCATGCGGTACGGGGTTGGTTTTTTAAAAAATTACTTGGCCTGGGCTTGGGTTCAGCCCAAGAGGTTTGACCTTAGGGGCTTCATGGACTTGGGGTTAAGCTCTAAAGGCTTAGGGCTTAAGCTAGGGCTAGGCTTTAAGACTAGGTTTTGACTAGGGTTGAGTCCTAGGATTAGACTATGGTTTACCTAGGGTTAACTAGGGGTCTTCCTAGAGTTAGGTTCTAGGGTTAGGTTAGGGTTTACCTAGGGCTAAGGTTTAACTAGGGTTAAGGTCTAGGGTTTACTAGGATTTTGCCTAGGGATTGCTATGGTTTTACTTAGGGGTAAAGGGTATTTGGTTAAGGGCTAACCACGGTTAGGAGGGGTGTAAAAGTTGGGTGCTTACATACCCATTAGAACGGGATCAAACTGAGTATAGTTCTGATGGTATTTTAACCCATACTGGGGTCAGGGGTGTGTGTGTGTGTGCACTAGTGTGGCCAAGAATGCACCAGAGGCTAGGGTTGATTTGGCCGGTGTGGCCAAGAATGCACCAGAGTGGCTAGGGTTAGATCAACCATGGTTAAATCTGTTAACTGTGATTAAGGATGGGCTAGAGACGGCCAAAGGCTGGTTTTTCAGATTTTCTATTTTATGGTCCTTTTTGCTATTTTCTATTTTTTTTTATTAAAGTTCGACCTTGCGAATGAGAATCAACTACGATTAAGTTTAACCCTAGTTAGTTGTCTACATGATAAGGATGTTAACTGGGGTTAAGTTTAACCCTAATTAGTGGTCTATGTGACAAGAGGGATTACCTAGTGTTAATTTTAACCCTAGTTAGAGGTCTATGTGGCAAGAGGGATTAATGGTCTAGAGGATTTCTTAGTTGTCAAGACCGGTTTGCAAGGCCCAAAGTGAGGGGTTACAACATTCCCTCTCACACAACAGTGCTTGCTTCAGCACTTTGCCTTTAACCTTGAACTCAATCAAGGTCCAAAAGGGTATGGCAAATGCTAAAAATTAGAGGGCCCAAGATTGATCTGGATTTAAGGCCCTCAAGGAGCACAATCTTGTGCCTAAAAGGCTTCAAAGAGCACTGGAGAAGAGGCTCTTTCCACCAGCTGCTTTGGGTTGACAGTAGCCCCAAAATTCGATTGCATCCCATGAAAAAAGGATCCCTATACTGGACACAAAAAAATCTACATTTCAGATTTTTGAGAACCTGAAGTCTACACCCAATAGATCAATCCATACTTGATCCTTAAAACTGAAATCTTAACCGAATAGATCAAGCCACACTTGATCCTCATTTCAGTTTTTGAGAACTTACATGGGAGTTGTTTAAACCCACTCAGATCAGAACACATTTCAGTTTAAAAATCTGCATTGGGTTTACTTAAATCCACTCAGCTCAAGCCATTCTTACCACACGTTTCAGCTCCCTAAAATCTACATTAAAATCACTTAAATCTACTCAGTTCAGACCACCCAATTCAGCTTTTTAAAAAATTGTATCTAAGTTCAGACCATGTTTAAAATGCATTTCATCTTTCAAAAATCCGCATTGTAGCTACTCAAAACCACTCAGCTCAGACCATGTTTAAAAACATATTTCAGTTTTCAAAAATCTGAATTGTAGCTACTTAAAACCACTCAGCTCAGATCATGCTTAAAAACGTATTTCATGTTTAAAAAATCTGCATTGTAGCTACGTAAAACTTCTCAACTCAAAACATGTTTAAAACACTTTTCAGTTTTTTTCTTTAAAAAATCTGTATTAGAGCTAGTCCTCATAACCACGGGATAGACATGGTTTAGCAACCATGAGGAGAGGTCAAACAAACAAGAAGTAATCAGAATGCACGCAAAGGCTTTGCTAACATTCATTTAACTCACTGAAACTAGGTATGTCGTGGAGGTTCTGGTTCAACAACCGGACTGGGGACAGCATTCCCCACAAGGGATTCGGGGTCTGATTAGATGATATATTGCAGTAAAAAGAATGGTGGATATAGCAAGATGCTTGAATGAGGAGCTCTTCTCTAGTTCACCGGGGGCCCCTTGCTTTGTTAAGAACAATGCAAGGGACCCTTCCCACCACTCTATAATGACCAGGAGCTAAAAATAAAGAAACAAATTCCTAAAGTAGGACTAGGAAATGCAAAATGCAAACAAAATAAAAAGAGAAAAAAAACAGAGAATAAGATGAAAAAAAAAAGAGAAAAATCTAGGATGGATAGAGAAAGGGGAGAGCCTACCCTCTCCTCACAAGACGTTCTCTTGAACTCCAAGGTAGGGTGGGGGGATTTAAAGAGCTAGGAAGGGAGTGGCCACACAACGAAGGAGTGCCAATGCTATTCCTCCGGCCCTACTCTCATTCCTCAGATGAAGGTAAAGGATATTTAGTGGGCACTGAGATGGGTGTTCTAGTGATCCTACAAAAGGTTCCTTGTAGAAATTTTGCGATGTCTCCCTCCTCTGTATGTGATTCAAGGATGGTATTTGTAGGATTGAAGGGGTCTTGGGGTAATTCTGTGAATAGGGGTGAGTTGGTGAGGATGAGAGAGACCATGGGAAGGTCAAACTGGTTTTGCAGATGTTGTCTCAGGTGCTATAATGTGCAGGCCATTTGAACCATTTGAATTTAAATTCTAACACTAAAATGGGTATGGGTAGGTCTTGGCAGCACTTACGATCTGGGTTTAAACACCCTTTGGTGACTTGTTGGGTTTCACACAAGATAAGAATCAAGTTAGCCCTTGGGTTGGCTTAAAAATGCAAAAAAGGGAAGCTGGTCACCGAGAATGCCAGGGCTTTTTGATGATTATCATCAAAGAGTATAGATGCTAAAGCCTTGGTTTGGGTATACAACTTTAGAGCAATGCTAGCTACACTCCTTTAACATTTACTTTATTTATAAATAAGACATGTGTCATTTCCCTCTATTAAGAGAATGCCACTTGTTTTCCACCTAACACCTTCTCCAATCACGAAGAGAGTGAGTTTCAAAGCTTGTGTAAGGGTGGTACGGTGGGTTTGATGAAAAAAATTAAAGATTAAAAATAAATAAAATAATAATAATAATAAATAAACGTAAAAAAGTAATAATAATGATACCAGTAACAAAAATGATAAAATAAAATAAAAATGAAGTAAGGTAAATAAAATAAAATTGAAAAATAAAACAATAAAAATAAGATAAAATAAAAAGGAATAAAATAAATAATAAGATAAAATAAAAACTAAAAATAAAATAGAAAAGAAAATGAGTTAAAGGTTAGGGTTAAATTGTTGGTTAATGGGCAAGGGGCTAGGGGCTAGGCCAAGGTAAGGGTGAGGTCTAGGGCTAGGCCTAGGTAAGCGTGAGGTCTATGGCTAGGCCCAGGTAAGCGCCAAGTCTAGGGTTAGGCCTAGGGTATGGTTGAGTCTAGGGTTAGGCCTAGGGTTGAGTCTAGGGTTAAGCTTAGGTTAGAGTCAAGTCTAGGGTTAGGCCCTAGGGTAGGGTTGAGTCTAGGGTTAGGCCTAGGTTTGAGTTTAAGATTAGGCCTAAAGTTGAGTCTAGGGTTAAGCCTATTTTAGAATCAAGTCTAAGGTTAGGCCTAGGGTAGGGTTGAGTCTAGGGTTAGGCCTAGGCTTAGTCCTTAGGTTGATTCTAGAGTTAGGCCTAGGTTAGGGTAGACTAATCGTGGTTGAGGTTGAGCTATAAAAATGGGTGCTTATAGCTGCTCCTCTTTGTTAGAGAGTGTCAGATTGGTAATTGAATGACAAAGACTGAGATCATCCTCTTTTAACATCGGGGTGGTGGATTTGAGAATACTACATGAATTTGATGGCCTAGTGACATCATTGTTGGTTGTCGACCCAAAATGCATGGATGCAGTGGATATACGATCAAGGTTGATTTGAGATGCATTCAGCATTGTTCAGAGATATACTTAGGACATGTTGAAGATGCAGTCAGGATTGGTTAGATGGTGCATTGGACACATGGGTGTTGAGGATGCATCCAGATTTGATCGAAGGATGCATTCAGATTTGGTCGAAGGATGGATTCAGATTTGGTCAGGGGACACACGAGGGTGTCAAGAATGCTCTCAGATTAGGTCGGAGACACACGGGGGTGTCAAGGACAATCTCGAATTAGGTCAGGAGCCAAACGGGGGTTTCAATGACACTCTCAGATTAGGTCAGGGGACACACGGGGTGTCAAGGACACTCTGAGATTAGATCGGAGAACACACGAGGGTGTCAAGGACGTTCTCAGATTAGGTCAGGAGACACACGGGAGTGTGAAGGACACTCTCAGATTAGGTCAGGGGACACACGGGGGTATTTTACACGCAAATTTCAAGCGTCTTTTGATGGTTGACATCTTGAAACTTGTGGTCAGATTACCTCCATTGTTGTATATGTGGTGAACTATTCTTACAATCCGAGTAAATCCAGATTGGTAATTACCTTCCCAATTTAGGAAAAAAATCTCTGATTAAGAAGAAGAAGAATAAAGAAGAACAAATATTTTGAATAAAATATATTTATTAATTCAAAGGGGGTGCCCAATTTGAGATCTTTATATCAAGAAAATGAAAGAAGAAAGAAAGGTGACCATGTTGAGGGGTTCACCTAATATTCTCCATTGATAGGAGATCTTCTTCTTCCTTGGTTGTTGTTTTCCTACAAAAAGAAAAGAAAAGCTTTTCTTTTTCTCTCTCTCATATTATTGTTTTGTAAATTTTTATTCTCTTCTTCATGGGAGTTTCTTGTAATAAACTCCCTTTTTATAAGTTTTGAAGAGTTCTTTTTGGATCCCCCCCTTTGACTTCTTATTTTTTGGGAGGTCAAAAGAGTTTTCTTCCTCTTGGAGAGGGAGATCTATCTTTGACAGCTGGTTTTCCTTATCTTGGGAACCTAGGATGTCTAGGAGTCCTCTTTTTTGAAGGACTTCCAATTAGTTTTCCCTTTTGGGGAACCTAGAATGATAAGACATTTTTCCTAAAAAGCGAGAAGAATCTTATCTTCCATGAAAATTGGAGAGATTACTCTCCCTTTTTTATTAGGGTGTAATGTGGCACCCTTTCATTGGGAAAGGTGGGGAGATCTTTATCTCGGAATTCTCTTAAAGTTGGCAGAGAGTCTTTTTACCTATGGATTCTCTATTATATGATAGTCAAGTACTGACTGTCAGTTGGAGGATGGCTAATTTAGGTCCAAGGCCTATTTGGGCTATGGACCAGGGTCTGACCTTGGTCAGTCCGCAGACCAGAGGGGTGGGACCATGGGTAACCACATGTCAGTCTTATAGGGAGTGACAGAAAGGGCATCCGTGGGGCATCACTGCCCTACTGCCAACATTAAATGTTGTTGGTAAGCCAACCCTTGGCCAACTGTTGCGCGTGTTTTTGACACGTATGAAGCCCAATCGCCTATTCCATGGGTGGTGATTAGATGCATGGTGCACCCACCTTGCGGGTTGTGGGATTTCACTGCCCACAAATGCCCCTCAGGATCTGAATGACTGAGAATAGTTCAGCCATTCAGATCCTGCTACATGGCAGTGAGTGTGGGGAGGCATATCGTCTCCCCACTATGTAGGTTGGTCTTAAGGAGACCGCCCACTACCAATAGTGGGTTTTGAGTAACCCTCATCATGAGGGTTACTCCCTATTACGGTTAGACGGCGGGAGATATTCTCCTGCCATCTAGGGCATCCATTTTGAAATGGATGTTCTGGATCCATTTAAACGGGATCCCTATATAAAGAACCCTTCGTCTCTGAGAAAGACATTTGCCATTCTCAGAATCCAGTATTTTCAAAAGGAACTCTGGTGAACCAGAGCTCCTCTTTTCATTTCTTCTCAGAGAAGAATTTTCTTAGTCCAACTACTTTTTTTCAAGGTAGGTTCCTTTTTTGGGTCAAACCAATGAGGGAAAAAAGCGTTTGGCTCTTTCTCGATTCATTTTTTTTAAAGAAACCCTTTCTTTGGGTTTCTTGGCTTCACAGAGGAAGGGGATGAGGGTGTCCTTCTGGAAGGGACCCCTGGAATACCCTTTTGAGCATTATGCTCTTTCCGAATGAATTTCGGTGCCGTCACTGGAGGTCAAAGGTTTTCCAACAAGGAAAACTTGATTGGTCGTCAAGAAGATGACCTCTTGTACACAAACTTATTAGTGGACTGAACTTGCTCACAACTCTGTCCGCAGGCTTAAAACAATGCATCAGGACTTTGTGTCCGCGAGCTTTAACTGATGTCCGTGGGCACTGAATGGGGATCCAGATAAAAATTTATGTGGAAACTGGATCCCCTATATCTTAACACCATAAAAAAATCAAATTTTATCTAAATATTTTAGTCATATCACCTCGGTGAATGATGTTCACCGGTGAAGCTTAATCCACTCGAACCTTCAAAACTCTTTGTAGAGATTTCTCGAAGAAATACTCGAAGTTCGATCCTTATTCTTCGCTATCCCCACGAAGCTTTAAAATCTCTTTTTGGAATTGTTGTAGCAAGAGGAAGGAGATGGAGTAATGGTGTAGACCTTCTATCACCAACAACTTTAAGGTGCAAAACCCTAAAGTAGCAAAACCCAAGATGGACCACCCTTTAAAGCTCACGAAATTCCTTAGGGGAGACCCTAGGGGCTCACGGTTTGGAGAGAGAGGAGTGGGAGAGAGAAAAAAGAATAATGAATCCTCTCCATGTTTTGGTGTTGGTGTATATATAGGATTTGGAACAATTCCAATCCTAATACAACTACAACTTATCCCTTAGGAATTGTTTATCAATAATAACTCTTATTATTAATTAAACAATATCCTAGTTTATCTATAACTACTTTAGTTATAGTAAACCCACCATTTAAGGAGTCCTTATGAATTGAGGATTCCTCAAATAAAGGGATTAGTCAACAACCAAGGGGGCGTGGATTTTGAGGAGCTTTAAATTCCTAGTTGCAATGCAACTTAATCTCATCTTAATCCTAATTGCAATCCAACCATTGGATTTAAATTCCTTAATAAAAGGAGTTATATTTTAATAATTATTCAAAAAACTTAATCCTAATCCAATTAGGATTACAAAGTGGGCGCCCTACCCTAGGGTTTGAACCCATGGGCTTGGGCCCATATTAATTGGGTTTATGGATATGGGTCAAACCCATTTCCCCTTTAATTATGTTAATTAAATAAATACTAAAATAATCCTTTAATTTAAATTAATAATTTATTTAAACAATAGAGTAACTTTTAATCAATTTAATTAATGATTAACTTTTAATCACTTGAATAATTGATTAAGTTTTAATCAATTTATGAGCTTGTATTTCTTATGTGAGCATCTCCACATATTGCTTTGGGACATTCTTACCCTAACTTACCTAATGTTATCCCATTGACCCTAAACAGGAAATACATCAGAATTGCAAGTGACGTGAGATATCCATATTGTAATTGAATCGCAGTGTATGAGCATTAACCATTATGGATCCCAGAACATGAAATTTTTAATTCAGTTTATCCTCCCAAATACATTATCCCTAATGGGCCTTCGAGATTGACATACTATTTAACTCATAGCCCATTGTACATCATCCGGGTTTTCAAGACTTATGATTAAGCCATAGGAAACAATTTCTCATGAAAAAAATTTCGAGAAAATCCTTTAATAAGCATAATATCTTTTAATAAAAGTATATTTCAAAACTTATTTTGATTTCAAAATCACCTGCGCAGGATTTGAACTTAATCAACTGTACCCGGAACTTGGATAATCTCTCAAATTAATGAGCATGGATTTCTTATTTGAAATTCATCATGACTCTAACAGATTTCTGACTATCCAACTATCACTGTATCGTATTCCCTAAGGTAGAAATACTTTGGTAGAATCAAAAAATTCAGATCACTGCTCAGTCATAGATGAACTCATCAGATCTAAGGATCATCGAAACTGTTCAATGTGAATGAGAGACCAACTATCTGATAGTATGTTTATGCAAGAGGTCTCTCATTGAATGCTGTACATTTAAGCACCTATATGCTGATGTGTAGTCTCCACTACGATAGTTCGAGATAGAACTACATCTCAACTATTGAGAACATCTTAGCTTTCTGGCAGCCATATAAGTGAATTGCCCAGCTTCACCCACAGCTGTGACTGTATAAGGTATAAGGAACCGGAAAGTTATATCTATCTGTTATAATCCAATCACATAGCTTTCCTACAATATATCCTATAGACCATTATTGATATCTCATATGATATAGATCATCTCATGATCATGGTCAATTACCCATAATGAATACACAATAGATTAAAAAGAAGTCTTTATTAATCAAATTAATAAGAGTCTAACAATCTAAATGACTTTTCTGGGCATCATGTCTAACAATCTGCCACTTGCCCTAAAAGTCACTGTGCCATAAATTTCAATCCCATACTATCTAAGTGTGTTATAAATACTTTATCTGATAAAGCTTTAGTCATCTGGTCAGCAACATTAAGTTGAGACCTAATCTTTGTAATAACTACATCTTGCCTATTAATGATCTCATGAATGAGATGATACTCCCGTTCCAGATGTTTCATCTTTTTGTGGTTCCTAGGTTCTTTGCTGTGGGCTACTGCACCATTACCATCACAGAAGAGAGTGATAGGTTTAAGTGCTGAAGGAACAGTTCCTAGCTCTTGCAAAAACCTTCTGAACCAGTCTGCTTCTTTGGCTGTTTCTAAAGCTGCAATATATTATGCTTCTGTGGTGGAGTCAGCAATACTCTTCTGCTTTATGCCGTGCCAACTGACAGTTGCACCACCTAGTTTGAACACATACCCTGATGTGGAAGCTTTATTGTCCGGTTCAAATTGGAAATCGGAATTAGTATATCCCAGTTCAACTAAATCTTCTAATTGAAAAGTAAGCACATAATCCTTAGTCTTTTTTAGGTACTTCATAATGTGCTTCACAGCTGTCTAGTGATTGATACCTGGATTGCTTTGGAATCGACTAACAACTCCCACTACAGGACAGATATCTACTGATTGATACCTGGATTGCTTTGGAACCGACTAACAACTCCCATTGCATGACAGATATCTAGTCTAGTACATAACATGGTATACATGAGGCTCCCAACTACCGAAGGATAAGGGCACCTCTTCATCTGCTCGATCTCATCAGCTGATGAGGGGCCATCTTTTTAGACAAAGTGACACCATGTTTAAAAGGAATGAGTGTTGTCTTACAAACACTCATACTGTATCTAGACAATATCTTGTCAATGTAGGAAGTTTGTCTCAATCCCAACATTCGGCATTTTCTATCTCTCAGAATCCTTATTCCAAGAATATAGGATGCCTCTCCCAAGTCTTTCATTGAGAAATACTGAGAAAGCCATATCTTGACTGATGATAACATCCCTACATCATTCCCAATGAGTAGAATATCATTAACATATAGAATTAGGTATATTACTGCTCTCCCACTATCCTTCTTGTAAATACAAGATTCTTCCAAATTCTATTGGAAGCCAAATTCTTTGATCGAAAGATCAAATCTTTGTTTCCAGCTTCTAGAAGCTTGTTTCAAACCATATATCAACTTGTTGAGCTTGCATATTATGTTCTCCTGGTTAGGAGCAATGAAGCCCTCTGGTTGCTTCATATAGATGTCTTCATTTAACATTTCGTTAAGGAAAGCAGTTTTGACATCCATTTGCTATATCTCATAGTCATGGTGTGCAGTTATAGCTAGCAATATCCTGATGGATTTGAGCATAGCTACAGGTGAAAAGGTATATTCATAATCAACTCCTTGAATTTGAGTATAACATTTTACAACAAGTCTTACTTTATAGGTCTCCACGTTATCATCAGCACCCTTCTTCCTTTTGTAAATCCATTTGCATCCAATTGGCCTTATACCATCTGGTGGATCTACTAAAGTCTAGACGCCGTTGTCATACATGGAATCTAGTTCAGCATTCATGGCTTTATTTCATTGAGATGCATCTACATCTAATGTAGCTTCCTGATAAGTATTAGGATCCGTATCCTCATCATCAGGGGTAACTAGATAAACCTCATTATTATAATACTGAAGTCTATCTGGTGGTCTAGAAACTCTTTCAGACCTTCTCAGTAGAATAGAACTAGGAGAATCATTAATATAAGGATTAGGTTCAGTTTGGACACTAGCCGTGTTGTCTTTCATTTTATAAAATTCAACCTTTTTATGGAGATCCATTTCTTTCTCCAAGAAAGTGGCATGAAGCCTAACAACTATTGTTTGGTCTGCCTTGGAGTAGAAATAGAAACCCTTAGTTTCTTTTGGATATCCTACAAGGTTTCATTTTTTGTTCTAGATTCCAACTTAGTGGGTTCAAGTTTAGAAACATGCGCAGGACAACCACATATCCTTAGATGTTGTAAACTAGGTTTTCGCCTAGTCCACAATTCATAGGGTATAACTAGAATAGACTTAGATGGAACCCGATTCAAAATATAAATGACAGTTTGTAAAGCGTATCCCCAAAGATATTAAGGAACATCGGCATGGCTCATCATAAAGCGAACCATTTCTAATAAGGTCCGGATTCTTCTTTCAGAAAATCCATTTTGTTGAGGAGAGGCAGGACTGTCCATTGCGAGATAATCCAATTATCCTTTAAGTAATCCATAAACTCGTTGGTGAGGTATTCACCACCTCGATCTGATCGAAGTGTCTTCATGGATTTGTCAGTTTGATTCTCAACTTCTAATCTGAATTCTTTGAACTTTTCGAAGGTGTCAGATTTGTATTGCATCAAATAGACATATCTATATCTGGAATAGTCATTGGTAAATATCACAAAATATCGGTATTGCCCTCTTGTAACAATGTTAAATGGACCACATATATCACTATGTATTAGTCTTAACTTTTCTTCAGCTCTTCCTACCTTTTTAGGGTAAGGCTTCTTGGTCATCTTCCCTTTGAGACAAGACTCGCAAGTAGGGAGTGGTTCTACCTTGAGGAATTCAAGGGGACCATCTTTTACCAATCTCTTGATCCTATCAAGATTAATATGACTAAGTCTCTTATGCTAAAGATAAGTAGACTCAGTGCAATGTTTCTTCATTCTAGACATTCTAGATGATGAGACATTGTCACTTTACAGAAATTCATTATTTTCCAAATGGAATATTAAATAAAGACCATTAATGAGATTGCCAGTAATTAAGACCATTCCATCTTTCTTAAATTCAACAATTGAATTAAAATTGATAGATAATCCATAATGTAAGAGTCTAGATACTGATATCAAATTATGATGTGCAGAAGGCACATAAAAGCAGTCTTCTAAAATTAATGTCTTTCCATTAGGTAAATAAAGAGTAAACAAGCCAATCAACTTGACTGCAACATTTGCACCCGAGCAAACTTTAAGCTTCTGTTCCTGTTTAGTCGGCTTTCTGGTTTCCTTGAACCCCTGACAATTGCAAACGTGTATAGTGGATCCAGAATCCATGCAGCATGAGTTAGGAGGACCATTCAGAAAGTTAGACTCAACAGTAATAAGTACTTCAAAGTATCTCATACCTTGAGTACTTCGGCCACCCTTTTTAATAGTTGCAAGGTAAGTCCTGCAATTCCTCTTCCAGTGGCCTATTTTACCACAGTGGAAACACTTTTCATTGCCCTTCTTATCCTTGCCAGCATCACTTAATGAACCTTTGGCAACTTTTGCCTTACCCTTATTGTCTATAAACTTACCTTTACCCTTATTCTTCTTTCTAAACTTTTTAGATCGATTGGAGGAATCAGGTTTATCGATAGTTAAAATTTCACCATTTGTTGATTTTTTGATCAAATCTTCTACAGACATAAGTGAGTTCATAAGCTCACTTAGTGACATTTCACTCTTGTTCATGTTATAATTTAACATGAACGAATTGAAGGATGAAGGGAGTGACTGCAGAACAGTGTCAACCTGAGTGATGGCATCCATCTCTCCACCAAGAATTTCTAGTTCATTCAATAGGCCCATCATCTTAATGATGAGCTCCCTGACTGGAGTTCCCTCAGCCATCTTGGTGATAACAAGGGATTTCAATTTTACTTGTCGAGCTGACCTATTTTGCTCACCAAACATCTCATGTAGGTTTTTCAAAATGTCAGAAGCCTTATCCATGTGTTCATGCTGGCTTTGCAAGAGGTTAGACATCGAAGCCAGAATGTAACACTTGGTCATCTAATTGGACCTCTCCCCTTGCTCTAACTCATCCTTTTAGGCCGGTGAAGCATCTGGAGGAATTTCGGGTTTAGGTGTCTTAAGACATAGGTCAAGGTTATCAGCAACAAATACTATTCTAATTTTTCTTTTCCAGTCTACATAGTTAGTTCCTACTAACTTTTCATCACGAAGAATTTTAGTCAATGGGTGTAGGCCTGTCATAATCTAATCAAATGACAAAAAAGATAGTATTAGGGATCTATTGTATTCATTAATACCTATTAGATTATGGGTCTGTTTCTAATGGTATTACCAATTTGGGAAGAATCAATTGGCATCGAAAACCTAGACACTGGCGGAATGTGATCTTGCCTTTGGGCACATTATCACATCGCCTTGAATAGGCAGATAGAAACTATCTTCTTCAATTTCACAGATCTCATCTTGTGAATTCTGGAACATTCAATCTACTGTCTGATCTATAAGGGATGTTATACTCACGCTTTGGCGTTATTGTATAATATTTTTTATTCATGTGCCCACCTACCATGAACCTAATAAACACCTAGTGAAAGCTCACGCTTTGGCGTTATTGCTCCCACTATTTACTTATATAGTTTTCACCATGTTCACACATAGGTGAGAGGGATTGGGCCTGGCTTTAGCCTATTAGCTTACTCACACTCCCCATTATAGGATCACATAGTGTATGGTAGAAAATCATAATACTTAGGGACTTATCCCCAGTCATATATACACATGATATATCAAGGGCAATTATTTCAACAGAATAATTAAACATATAAACAGATATCATCTCATGATAAATAAACAAGTATCTTCTCATGATAATAAAAACAATAATTTAGGAGATTAATTGCTATGGGTCAATAAATTAAAATGCATGGATGCAAGAGAATGAGATAGAATAAAGGCAGCTCGCAAACTCCTTCGCGATCCCTTCCTTTATCATCTTATCGAGATCAACATCGCAGTATCATCCTTAATAGCATCTCCACCAACGCATGATAAAATAATGGCATTAGGGAAACCAGTATTCCATTTGCCCTTTTCAGGGAAATTGAATAAATCTACCCTTTACAAATTGCCAAAACCTACTATATATTATCATCTAAAATGAATGCATGAATGATAAACAATTTATCATAAATATGACCCATAATTATAATCTCATATAAAAAAGATGCTACATGGTGATGGAGTAATTTTTCTTATTTTAAAAGGATTTAAAATTTGATAACAATTATCAATTCGCTTGATAAAATCTATATCTTATATAGATCAAATCCCGAAAAAAATAAAACAATTATATTTTCCATAAAACAATTTTCATAAAATTATTTTTAAAATATAAGATAGAATTTTCATACAATCTCTACAATATTTTATTTCTTTCTCGAATGCAAGATCCTTTCATATAGATTGGTTCTACTATTATCCAATATTAAAATAAAAAATTAAGAGAATAAAAAATCCTAAATATGATCTCATCATAAATTAGGGTCTTATAATTTTTTGAATAAAATCTATTTATGGGAAAAATCATATATTGTTTATTTTAAACAATTAATAAATATATATATTAAAAGATCAAAATCATTTAAAAAGAAATTTCAAAATAAACTCTTTATTTCGAATTTAATTATATCACATATAATGCTAGTTTTTAAAAATTATTTAATTATCATTATCAAATCTCATTCAATAATATAATAAAATAATTATTTATTTATTCATCTCATGAACAAATAAAATAATAAAAACTACGAGCAATATTAAATAGATCTAAATAAAATTCATCTCATGAATTAAATTATCCATTTAATTACCTTATTAAAATAAACAAAAAATACTCCCTAACCATGCTTTGATACCAATTGAAGGGGGGTCCGGATAAAAATTTATGCGGAAACTAGATCCCCTAGATCTTAACACCATAAAAAAACATCAAATTTTATCTAAAATTTTTAGTTAGATCACCTCAGTGAATGATGTTCACCGGTGAAGCTTAATCCACTCGAACCGTTAGAACTCTTTGTAAAGATTTCTCGAAGAAATACTCGAACCTCGATCCTTGTTCTTCGCTATCCCCACGAAGCTTTAGAATCTCTTTTTGAAATTGTTGAAGCAAGAGAAAGGAGATGGAGTAATGTTGTAGACCTTCTATCACCAACAACTTTAAGGTTGAAAACCCTAAAGTAGCAAAACCCAACATGGACCATCCTTTAAAGCTCACAAAATTCCCTAGGAGAGACCCTAGGGGCTCACGGTTTGGAGAGAGAGGAGTGGGAGAGAGAAAAAAATTCTGGAGAATAATGATTCATCTCCACGTTTTGGTGTTGATGTATTTATAGGATTTGGAACAATTCCAATCCTAATAAAACTACAACTTTCCCTTAGGAATTGTTTATCAATAATAACTCTTATTAATAATTAAACAACACCCTAGTTTATCTATAACTACTTTAGTTATAGTAAACCTACCATTTAAGGAGTCCTTATAATTTGAGGATTGCTCAAATAAATGGATTAGTCAACAACCAACAAAGGAAGGAATCCTAGTCAAACTAGGAAACTTAAACCACAAAGGGGGGGACGTGAGCATCAAGGGGGCATGGACTTTGAGGAGCTTTAGACTACTAGTTGCAATCAAACTTAATCTCATCTTAATCCTAATTGGAATCCAACCATTGGATTTAAATTCCATGATAAAATGAGTTATATTTTAATAATTATTCAAATAACATAATCCTAATCCAATTAGGATTACAAAGTGGGCGCCCCACCCTAGGGTTTAAACCCATGGGCTTGGGCCCATATTAAATGGGTTTATGGATATTGGTCAAACCCATTTCCCCTTTAATTATGTTAATTAAATAATTACTAAAATAATCCTTTAATTTAAATTAACAATTAATTTAAACAATAGATTAACTTTTAATCTATTTAATTAATGAGTAACTTTTAATCACTTGAATACTTGATTAACTTTTAATCAATTTATGAGCTTGTATTTCTTATGTGAGCATCTCCACAGATTGCTCTGGGAGATTCTTACCCTGGCATACTCAATGTTATCCCATTGACTCTAAATAGGAAATACATCGGAATTGCAAGGGACTTGAGATATCCATGTTGCAATTGAATCTCAGTGTATGAACATTAATCATTACGGATCCTGCCACATAAACTTTTTAATTCGATTTATCCTTCCAAATACATTATCCCTAATGGGCATTCGAGATTCACATACTATCTAACTCGTAGCCCATTGTACATCATCCGGGTTTTCAAGACTTGATTAAGCCATGAGAAACAATTTCTCGTGAAAAACATTTTGAGAAAATCCTTTAATAAGTATAATATCTTTTAATAAAAGTATACTTCAAAACTTATTTTGATTTCAAAATCACCTATACAGAATTTGAACTTGGATAATCTCTCAAATTAACGAGCATGGATTTCTTGTTTGAAATTCATCATGACTCGAACAACTTTCTAACTATCCACTGTCACTGCATCGTATTCCTTAAGGTAGAAAATATTTTGATGGAATCAAAACAGTCAGATCACTGCTCAATCATAGATGAACTCATCAGATCTAAGGATCATCAAAACTATTCAATGTGAATGAGAGACCAACTATCTAATAGTATGTTTATGCAAGAGGTCTCTCATTGAATGCAATCAGTCAGTGTACATTTAAGCACCCATATGCTGATGTGTAGTCTCCAATACAATAGTTTGAGATAGAACTACATCTCAACTACTGAGAACATCTTAGCATTCTGGCAGCCATATAAGTGAAGTGCCCAACTTCACCCATAGCTGTGACTATATAAGGTATAAGGAACCGGAAAGTTATATCTGCCTGTGATATTCCAATCACATAACTTTCCTACAATATATCCTATGGACCCTTATCGATATCTCATATCGTATAGATCATCTCATGATTATGGTGAATTATCCATAATGAATATCCAATGGATTAAGAAGAAGTCTTTATTAATCAAATTAATAAGAGTTTAACAATCTAAATCACTTTTCTGAGCATCATGTCTAACAGACACTATACATGCGGGCATTAATTATTGCTAGTGGGTCTTTTGTCGCGCCCCAAAATCCCCCCTATGAGTTAGGTCAGACTTTAGAAGATACTGCCATAACCTGACAAACCATCTTGCAACATACAAGGGATTTATATAGATGATGGAAACGTAAGACAGTGCGAAAGCGTAACCCAAAATTTATATTCTATACATGAACAATATTCCAAGTTTTATACATCAACATGACTAAATGTAAGAGTGGACATACCCACCCATCAAAATACAAACTATAAAACTCTCACTCTCTCTCACTCAGTAGTCACCTTGATAGGGCCAGTAGTCTAAGTCTCTTGCCTCCACCTAAGGCTCTACTACCGGCTCCACATACGGCCCCCCCTCACCATAGTCCTCCTCTATTCAAGGACCCCGGAGCACAAATGTTAAAGGGAATACATGTACTTGCCGACATAAAATGTACGGCTGAGCATGGAATACTTAGCCAGTACAAACTGGTAGCTAACAATGCTATAATAACAATAATACCACATATAAGTACTTAAAGGAATACTAGTCATAAAATCCATACTTAAAATTTTTTCATAAAAACCTTTCGTCAAATCTTATCTTTCATGGAAAATAAAACCCGTTGTACATGCCTTATGAGTTCTTATGAATTCCTTATGAGCTTATGAGTTCCTTGTGAGCTTATGAGTTCTTATGAGTTCCTTGTGAGCTTACGAGTTCTTATGAGTTCCGGGTGAGCTTATGATCTTTGGGGACTTATACAAGATCTTAGACATGATCCGTAGAGCTTGTGAGTGCTTATGAGCCTTGTAACCTTGTGAGCCTTGTCACTGATCTTAGACTTATACATTTCTTATGAATTCTTAGAAGTCTTGCGAGACTTATGATCCTTGGAGTTTATGCAAGATCTTAGACTCAATCCTTATGAGCATGAGGTAACCAATCTTAGAAATACCAACCCAAAGTTTGCCTTGTCAATGCTTATGCACTTATGCTTCTTCTTATGAAATTTCCTTCGAAAAACCTTTCTTGTGATTCTTGAAATACATGCTTATAAGAAGACCCCAGTTATGAAAGACATAAGGTGCATGGAGTACTTGTGAGCATCATAATATATATGGAAAGCTTTAAACAATTCATACGAGTTTGTACAAGGCATAATAACATCATAGAATACTTGAACCATTTCTAAAAATATAGAACATTTCCATTCATGGCATTACATCACAAGATCATAGCTTTTAAGCCTATGACATCCACATCATACCCACATTACATTTCCTTTGGAGATAATGACCCTAAAATGTATATATCATTGACTTGTAGCAAAATACCTATTTTAGACCCTTATTTGATCAACTTCATACCTAGAATCACAGTTATTTGTAGGAAAATCCCAACCCTATACAAGCATACTTATAATTACACTTATATTGAAAACCCCCAAATCTTAACAACCCTTAATTTCCACATTGAATTATGCTAAAGTCGTTTTGTACAGAGTATTAGCAAATCCTATTCAAACTCATACATTCACTTTCCTCAAGCTTGAATCCTTTCTTCAAAGCTTGAGGAAGGATCACCCAAGCTCCCTTGGTCAAAAGCCCTAGCTTCTCTCTTTCTCCATTTCCAAACTCTCTCAATTGCTGCCTTGAGGGTTCATCAAACCCTCACCCACGAATATGGGGGATTTATAGAGTAAGGGGAGGTCAAAGGACCTTCCTACCCTTAATGAAATGGTGAAAATGGCTCAACTATCTCGGGGTCCCGATCGACCGGCTAGGAGGGACGGTCGACCTGCCAAGCCAAACACCTACTATAAGGCCATTTTTTACGTTTTGGTGATAGTCGGTCGACCGGCCTTGAGGAGCGGCCTACCGGAATTCACCAGCACTCCCCTATTTTTTTTTGCTTGCTGTTTCGACCATAACTTTTGACTCACTTATAGGATTTAGGTGATTCAACTTGCGCTGGATTCTTCATTAAAAGATAAAAAAATTTATCTCTAATGAACACATCCTAATGTAGAGTTTTTAATTACCTAAATGGGCTCTAAAGCTGACTGGTCTGGAATGGATTTTAGCAGCCTAGACTTTTCAGGAGACCCAATTTCGGAAATCCGACGTTTAACCTATCTTCGATTAAGAATCGGGAAAAATGATAAACATGAACCTCAAAGAAGGTTTCCATACCTTTCTAATGGTTCAAGAATCATTCGATTCTGATCTACAGGGACAAAACTAGAGCTTCTTAAGGTTGAGGGTATGTTAAGGCATAACCCTTGTTGACACTTAAGAGTATTTTATATTCTTACTCCTTCATCCCAAACACCCATAACTTAAGAAAGTATTCTTAAGGCTTTAATACGTTTCATCAAATATCATACACCAGAATTATATCAAAACATAGTTCTCATTATCATTGATAACCAATAAAGACATTACAATAGGCTTTAAGCCTTAGACACTATTCACCAGATAGTGCAAGTGAATTCTCAACACTCTAAACGCCCCGAGTATGTGTTCATACTCTTCCATTGATCACTTAAACACTCACAGCCTTTAGAGTACTTCTACTCTTAGTTGCAGCCCTTATGAGCATTAAACAGATCCGTATAGACCTAAAACACACCAAGACTTAGGGTATTTTCATGCCCTTCCTGTTTAACACCTAGAGCATCATGATATTCTTGTTTTGAGACCCAACACACATACATCAAACCATCATTTCACTAAGAACACCCAAGAAGATACATAGAGACCTTGACCTCTATATGCACTATTCACTTAACACTTAGAGTATGTTTTATAGTCTTTGCTTACTTTCCCAAAGACACCTCACACCCCTTGACTTATACACTAATATCACATCATAGTAATGCCATGTGAAAACCCTCACTCTCATTAACCAAACCCAACTATGATGAAGGCCTTTGGCCTTTCCAATACTAGTGCCCTCAGCACAATTCACAATGCATGAGAACTTGGTTTTCATCCCTAAGGCTCACAACACACCTAATCCTCAACTCATACAACACATATCACATGGTTTACACAAAAATGTGTTCCCCTTAGCATTAACCAAATGCTCAGATCACATGGAAGACCATGGCTTGAACACACCTAGTGCAAAGCACTATACACTCACATGATCAGTGTTTCTGGAAAATCTGGGGCTCTACATCCTCCCCCCCCCCCCCCCCCCCTTATAGAAATTTCATCCTCGAATTAGGATTTTCACATGGACAAACAGGGATACTATTCCACACTTCATCTTACTCTACTGAGCATACGATTTGACAACCCTAGACATGACACAAGGATGTGCCAATCCAATTTTGACTAACACATGGACTAGGCACTCACTTACTAGCAAGGTGCCTTTGATATTAAAACTAAAAAATGTTCTAATTTGCATTCAGAATGTATAAATTCGTACATCACAATATATTCACATATAGTTATATTGTAGCATGTTCGTACCTGTCTAATAACCACATCGATTTCTATCACTAATTTATAGCTCAACAGCTTTGACAGGAGCATAGGCTACTCATTGCCAACTGGAGTATCACCTTCAATCCCCCTAGTCTGGCAACCTCTACCTCAGCTCTCACACCTTATGATCAAGTTTTGAGAGCAATAATATAACCTAAGTATAACTTGAAATCAAGCTCATAACAATTCAATGAGCATATATTTCCTATATAAGCGTATCGTATGCATCCAAGTACACACCTAATAGTATAATCATACAACTGGTTTCCCTAGCAAAGCTAAGTTCTCACACTCAATTAATTCTTTAGCCTAATGCTAATTCTTTTATCTTTTGGTGTATCTTTGTACTGTGCATTTCATACATACATAGTAGTGTAATGACCCATCTAAACCCGTAGTTAGGCTTATTACGCTTATGGCTGTTGGATGATTATCCTCAGTGATAGAAGCTTAACAGTCTTGAAGGTCAGCTAAATTACATTTGTTGGATGATTATCCTCTAGAAATGATTTAAAACGCTCCCACTTACGTCAATCGTCCTTTTTCTGATATGTTCTATATTGGGGAGTCGTATATATGATGTTAAGTGACCCTAATCCCTTTAGAAAAAACCGCATCATAAACCGGATACCGGTTGGGATTTGAAGTATACTCTTAGTTCGCTTCACTTTTTTTTCAAATGAAGGAAATCGGGCTCCTCGTTGACCGAATCGGGCAAAGGAGCTCCAAAAACCTTGAAATCAATTCCCATAGTTAGGTTATATTGAAATACACGTGTTAGAAGAAATCGAATCAAAAATAAGGACCCGGTTGGGATTTGGAGCACACTTTTAGGTTTAGGCTTTATTTTTTCAAATATAGGAAATCAGGCTTCTCGTTGCCCAAATCGGGAAAACGGCCTCTGAATACCTCAATACCAATTCTCACACTTAGGTTATATTGAAATACATGTGCTAGAAGGAACCGTATCAAAAACTGGGTCTCAGTTGGGATTTGAAGCACACTTTTAGATTTACGCTTAACTATTTTTCAAAAGTAGGGAATTCGGGCTCCTTGGTGTCCAAATCGGGCAAACAACCTCCAAAATCCTCAAAACCAATTCCACACTTTGGTAATATTAAAATACACATGTTAAAAGAGATCGCATAAAAAACTAAGTCCCAGTTAGAATTTAGGGCTCGGTTTTATATTTAGTCTTAACTGTTTTCAAAAGTAGGGAAATCGGGCTCCTCTGTGCCTAACTCGGGCAAACGAGCTCTAAATCATTCGAAACCAATTCTCACACTTAGGTAATATTAAAATACACATGTTAGATGAGACCGCATCAAAAACCGTGTCCCGATTAGGATTTGGCACCCATTCTTATTTTTATGCTTAATTGTTTTTCAGGAATTCGAGCTCTCGATGCCCAAACCTAGCAAATGAGCTCTGAATCCTTGAAACCAATTCCCACACTTAGGTAATTCTGAAAGACACATGTTAGAAGTGACTGGATCAAAAACAGAATTCCGGTTAGGATTTGAAGCACACTTTTACGTTTAGACTTCACTGTTTTTTCAAATGAAGGAAATCAGACTCCTCGGCATCAAATCATGCAAAGGAGTTGCAAAAGCCTTTAAACCAATTCTCACACTTAGATTATATTGAAATTCACGTGTTAAAAGAAACTGTATAAACAACCGGGTCCTAGTTGGGATTTGAAGCACACTTTTAGGTTTAGGCTTCACTCCTTTTTCAAATGAAGGAAATTGGGCTCCTCGGTACCCAAATAGGGCAAAGGAGCTTCGAAAACTTCAAAACTAATTATTACACCGAGGTTATATTTAAATACACGTGTTAGAAGAAACCGCATACGGTACTAGATGGGATTTAAAGCACACTTTTATGTTTAGGCTTCACTATTTTTTCAAATTAAGGAAATCGTGCTCCTCGTTGCCTGAATCGGGCATATGAGCTCCAAAAACCTTGAAATTAATTCCTCCACTTAGGTTATATTTAAATACACGTGCTAAAAGAAACCGCATCAAAAACCAGGTCCTGGTTGGGATTTGAATCACACCTTTAGGTTTAGGCTTCATTTTTTTTTCAAATGAAGGAAATCCGGCTTCTCAGTGCCTAAATCGGGGTAAGGAGCTCTGAATACCTCAAAACCAATTCTCACACTTAGGTTATTTTGAAATACATTTGTTAGAAGAAACCGCATCAACAACTTGGTCTCAATTGAGATTTGAACCACTCTTTTAGGTTTAGGCTCAACTGTTTTTCAAAAGTAGGAAATTCAGGCTCCTTAGTGTTCAAATCGAGCAAACAAGCTATGAAAACCTTGAAACCAATTCCTACACTAAGGTAATATTAAAATAGACGTGTTAGATGAGATCGCATCAAAAATAGTGTCCAAGTTATTATTTCGCGCACAATTTTATGTTTAGGCATAACTATTTTTCAAAAGTAGGGAATTTGAGCTCCTCGGTGCCCAAATCGGGCAAACAAGCTCTGAATCCCTTGAAACCAATTCTCATACTTAGGTAATATTGAAATACACATTTGAGAAAAGACCGCAGCAAAACCTGAATTCTGATTAGGATTTGAAGCACAATTTTAGGTTTAGGAGGAAATTGGGCTCCTCGATGCCCAAATAGGACAAATGAGCTCTGAATACCTCGAAAAAGATTCTCACACTTAGGTAATGTCAAAATACACGTGTTATAATAGACCACAACAAAATTTGAGCCCCGGTTAGGATTTGGCGAGCGGTTTTAGGTTTAGGGTTAACTGTTTTTCAAAAGTAGGGAATTCGGGGTCCTTGGTGCCCAAATTTGGAAAACGATCTCTGAATCCCCTAAAAAAAATTCTAAACTTAGGTAATATTGAAATATACGTGTTAGAAGAGATCGCATCAAAAACCGTGTCCCAAATAGGATTTCCCACTCGGTTTTAGGTTTAGGCTTAACTGTATTTCAAAAGTAGGGAATTTGAGCTCCTCGGTGTCAAAATCGGGCAAACGAGCTCTGAATCCATTGAAACTAACTCTCAAACTTAGGTAATATTGAAATACAAGTATTAGAAGAGATAACATCAAAAACCGAGTTCCAGTTAGGATTTAAAGCACACTTTTAGGTTTAGGCTTCACTGTTTTTTCAAATGAAGGAAATCGACTTCCTCGGTGACCAAATCGGGCAAATGAGCTCTGAATACCTCAAAATCAATTCACACACTTAGGTTATGTCAAAATACATGTGTCTGAAGGGACCACAACAAAGTCCAAGCCCCGGTTAGGATTTGGCACACAGTTTTAGGTGTAGGTTTAATTATTTTTCAAAAGTAAGAAATTTGGGCTTCTCGGTGCCCAAATAGGGCAAACGAGCTCCGAATTCTGCGAAACCAATTCCCACACTTAGGTTATATCAAAATACACGTGTTAGAAGAGACTGCAACAAAATCCAAGTCCGGGTTAAGGATTGATGCGCAATTTTAAGTTTACTTTAACTTAACTATTTTTAAAATTTTTATATTCTAATACTAAATTGCATTTTCAAGTTTCTGTAGCAGGGTTAAACGTTTAACCATGGTTGTTAGTAACCTTTTACTGGCGACGGTTAATAAAATTTAAACTGCCGCTGAAGGTAATAAATTTTATTAATTAATAAATCAATGAAAAGATTATTAGCGGCAGGTTTAAACTGCCGCTGAAGGGTAAAGTCGAATGACAATTCTATCGTTTAGTAACCGCTACTAAAAGGTACCAACAACTGCCGGTGAAAGTGACGTCTTCAACAGCGATTATATAAAACCATCACTAAAGACTTCCCCTCTAAATCCCCGAAACCGAGTTCACTAGGCTGTGAATAGTGCTTTCAAGGCCAAAAGCCTTAATGGAAGTATGGTTTCGTGTTTTAAAAATCAAATGAGGTGTTTTTAATGAATTAAACTATGTATGGAAATTTTTTAAGGTGTTTGGGCTGGGAACAAGAGTATAAAATACTCTAAGTGTTCCAAGTGCGAGAAGAGGGATGTCTTAACATACTTTCAACTTTAGGGAGCCATAGTTTAGTAACTGCTGATCGGAATCAAATGATTCATAAGCCATTAGAAAGATATTGAAACCCTCTTCAAGGTTCATGTTTAACACTTTTACAGATTTTGAGTTGAAGTTGGGTCAAACGTCGGATTTCTTAAGACTAGTCTGCTGAAATTCTGATCTACTGTAATTCATCCTAGACCAGTCAAATTTAGAGCCCATTTAGACAATTAATAACTCACAATTAGGATTTATCCATTAGACACAAAATTGTTCCTCATTGAATGATGAGTCCAACACAAGTTGAATCGTCAAATTCCGATAAGCGAGTTAAAAGTTATGGTCGAAATACCAAAGTAGGAAAAACTCAACCCAGTCAGAGTACCCAGACTGCTCGTGTCAATTCTTAAAGTTTGGAGCCCAGACGTCGACATCTCATGCACGGAAAAGGGCAAAAATGCCTAGAAATGACCTATGATTTGCCACCAACCTTGGGAGATATTTTCTTAATGGGTTTTTGGGTTTCTAGCAACCCTTGGCCTATAAATAGAAGGGGATTTCGTGGGTTTGATCTACTCAAACCCTAAGCTTGGATTTGTGAGAGAAAGTGAATGAGAAGAAGAAGAAAGCGGAGATGTTTTTGGGTGTTCTGAATTCATGTTTGCCATCAAAGGAAGAGTTCTTCTTCCTTTCTTGGTGTTCTAACACCTGGATTTTGAATCCAAAGTGATTCTTAAGCTTGGAATTCTCCAAGGGAAATTCTTGTTTGTGTCTTTTGAGAAAAGGATTTCGGTTCCAGCTTCCTTAAGCTTGTTTCTCATTCTACAGAAGTGTAAAAGCTTCCTTTTAAGGTAAATACACTAAACTAAATCTGGTTTCATTATGTTTCATTAATAAGAGTTGCTTTCTTGGATGTTCTTGAATTTTAGTAAACTAGAATTTGGGATTTTGATGTTTAATTGTTCTTGTTGTTTTGCCCACACTAATACATGATCACAAGCACTTGCATGATCAGTTTGGTATTATGTTTGGGTTTTTGTTATGAATTAAAGAAGGGAATCACTTTGAAAAGTATTGAACTCATCTCTAAGGTGTTTCTAGAAGGGAATCACTTTTGAAATATTGAACTCGTCTCTAAGGTGTTCCGAGAAGGGAAACACTTCACTTGTAAGAAATGCTAAAGTCATGCTCTTGAACCCTTGTGTAGGAGTATGTTTTTAAAAAGCTTGCACAGTTCAGGTTTTTGAAAAGTAGTGTGGTTTCTGCACTCTAAATTGAAGGACGCTTGTTTGGCCGTTTGGTTTTGATTTCTCGCTTTCCTTTGACATGAAAAATATGCTACTATTAATATCTATGACTTGCTAATTTAGTCTTTTGTAGATGTTGAGTATTCAATACTCGGCCGAACTATTACTTTGGCAAGTAGTCATGTTGAGTATGCTCCTGAACCATGGATAGAGGAGGAGTACTACGAGCCGGAGCCGACCATGGATCATCAGCAGGATGATGGAGCAATGGATAGGTGGCCTTACTCGGATTATTTTTGAGAGTTGTGAGGGAGGGAAACTTATATATTTTGATGAGCGAGCCTGTTCGCTCTTTACTTTGGTTTTGTTATGGTGTGTAGACTTAGAATAAAATTACGATAGGAGAAGTTTTTTTTAGTTGCCACATTTACTATGCCATATTAATCTCTTGCAGGATGAGTTGTATTGTTGCCACGAACCAAAGTCTCATTTCTCATAGGTGGGATTTTGGGTCGTGACAGAGTTGGTATCAAAGCCTAGGCATTCAAGCCTTTGGGCGGAAGGGGATCTTGAGTTGAACTTAGAACTCAAATGAATTCGATGATAGGTATGATACCATGACCATGGGTATCGTGTTCCAAGTCTAGACTAGTCACCTAGTCGATCATGTAATCAGTTAAAACTTTAACCGATGTAAGACCTTAGCTTCGCTAGGAATGATGGTATAATTATACTATTATGTGTATACCTCGATGTATTTGATATGCATATATAAGCGCTATATGCTCATTGAGTTCCTGTATGTTCAACAAGCGTAATTCAAGTTTGACTCACGCTGTGCTATTGTTCTCAGGATCTGATCATGAGACATGGCACCTATGGTCGTGGGTACTAGACCAGGGGGAGTGGAGGAGAGGCTCCATTAGGCGATGAGCAGCCTAACATCTTCCAATTTTTGGAGACTACGGTAGAGCCCATGGTTGTCCTTGCTGCTAAGCAGCCAACTGCTACACCTACACCTACACCTGGGCTTCCTACAGTCCATCACACTGCAAAACTTGAGGCTTTCAGGAGACTCCGTCCTCCTAGCTTCTATGGGATGATGGACCCGATGGTTGGCGAGGCCTGGGTGATGCAGTTGGAGAAGATTTTTCGGGCACTCCGCTGCACCGATGAGCAGATGGTGTAATGGGCTTCCTTCCTGATGGAAGGTGAAGCTGAACATTGGTGGAGATCGGCACTAAGGCAGAGGGCCACCACCAAGGCAGGGGAGCCATGGACGTGAGGAGAGTTCATGGATGTCTTCTATAGGCAATACTTCGCGGTTTTCATCAAGGAGCAGAAGGAGTGGGAGTTTGTGTCCCTCGAGCAGGAGGAGATCACTGTGGCTGAGTACAAGACCAGATTCGTAGAGTTTTCAAGGTTTGCACCTCACATGATCGCATCTGAGCACATGTGAATAAGGAAGTGTTGCCCAGATATGGTAACTAGAGGGGGGTGAATAGGGTCAATGGCAAAATAAGAAATTATTCCTTTTAAATGCGGAAAATAAAAGCTAAAAGGAATGCAACTAATCACAAACTAGATTGAATAATTTAAATGCATAAGAAGAAGGAGAAAGAGTAAAGGAATGCAAACACAGTTGTTTTTGAGGTTCGGCAAACCAAACCCAGCCTACTCCCCGCTTCAAGCAACACCAGCTTGGAGGATTCCACTACAGTCCACAACTGCACAGACTTCTTATTCTGGTGAAGCCTAAACCCTTTACAACCTCTCTTCTGGTTGAGGTGAACCGTATAGCACACAGAGCACAACCCTCTCTGGTTTACACGAAGCAGTAGCTTCACAGAACACGCAGGATCTAGGATGATAAATAAAGATCTTGGATCTGAGATCTGAAAGATAAACTCCTTTAAGAGTTAGATATGAATGGAATATCAAGCTCTATGAAATCTCTCAAGTGGAAGATTGGATTTTAGCTCAAAGAGAAAAATAGAGTATCATTTTGTAGATTTGAGATTTTTAGCTCAAGAGAGTGATTTTCAATGTAACACTGTGGGAGTGAGTGTACTCGTTGTTGGATCATTCAAAGATCACTTATATCTATAGTGATCTAAAATTTATTACCATTTGATGATCATTAAATGTGAAATACCCATTATAAATATAGTCATTGGCAATAAAGAACGGTTTTTCAGAATTTTTCTGAACTATCCAGTCGATTAGAGGAGCCTCCTAATCGACTGGATCATTGCCTGATCGCCTGGATCAGTTTCCTGATCGGCTGGATCATAAAAATATGCTTGGGAGAGTTTTGTTCTATCCAGTCGATTAGAGGTGGGAGTAATCGGCTAGATGGACCATGTAATCGACTGGATGGTCCTCCTGATCGGCTGGACAAACCAAAAAAACTTCAAGTTATTGGTTTTTCTCATTATTAATGCTTTTTCTTTAACTTTAATGATTTGCACGAATTCCAAAGTCTTTAATTATGTTAGTGAAATATGATTAACAACTCATAATGGTGTTTTGAAAGATTTAAGATGGATTATGAAGGATAACCAACACGATCAACATATGCAGACAAATTTTGAAAAAATTTATTCTATCCAGTCAATCACAGGGCTTACCTGACCAACTAGATGGTCTGCCTAATCGGTTGGATGGCCTATCTGGTCGACTGGATAGGCTGATTTTATTTGCAAAATTCATTTTCAAAACCTTTAAGATATGATTTGATTCTAAGGTTTTGTTCTTAACCTTTATGAGTATTATTAACATGTTTTAAGGTCCTTAGTCATTTTTTAATATTTGTTCAAGAGACCTATAGTCAATCTAAGGTATTTTGAGCTTTTTCACCAAATCAACCACTTGAGGATTTTTACAAGAAATCCTAGACAGACCACACTTACTACCTAGACTAAGACCTTGATGGAGAGGATCTTTGTGCTTCAATGGTCTTCAGTAGCAGTGTCTTCTAGACAATCTTCTAAAATCCTTTTTGTTGATAGTTGAACATGTTCTTGAAGCTTTGATTTGGAATTTTCATCATGTCTTGACTTGGTCATTTCATTTAAAGATCTTGAATATACTTGAAATCCCTTTTCTAATTCATGAATGCTATAAAATAAATTACTCATTGAAGATATTAGTATTACAGGATTCATTTCATTATTTATGTCATCATTAAAACTAATTGAGGGTCATATGGTTGTAATCTTAAGGCTAACAATCTCCCTCTTTTTGATGATGAAACACATAGTGGAATGAAATGGGTTAAACTCCCCCTCAACAGATACTTTTCGTAAAAAATATGAGGAGAGCTCACCCTAAGCAAGTGCTTAAAAGAAATATTATTAAGTTGAAACCAAGAAAAGTTCAACAAAGAAGATTCTAAAGAATTTTCTATTTAATACCAAGAAAAGTTCTATAAGAAATTTATTTTAATTTCATGAATCAAGAGAAGTTCCATGAGATTGTAATTGAAGTAATATAGCAAAAAAAATTCATGTATTTCATATGTTTCCAAAAACATCCATACATACATAGTCATAAAAAAATCAAGTTCTACATTTCATTTCATTTGTCTTCTCCCCCTTGTCAACATCAAAAAAAATATAAGAGCAAGAAAACACATAAGCTACAACCCATCCTTCTTTTGTTTCTTGATAAGATCAGCAACCTTGGAAAAAAGGTCTTCTTGAGGAGCTGCATCTTTAGGAGCTGGAGTCTTGGGGTCTTCTTCACTGGAGGAAGGAGCTTGGGGGTCATCAGTAGAGTCAGAAGATGAGGACTGAGCTGAGTCTTCAGCAGAATAGGGAAGGGAGATGATAGGATCATCCTTGGACTGACCCCTTCTGGAAGGTGTTTGCTTCATAGGCCTCTTGCCTTTTGAGAGGGAAGGGGCTGAAGTAGAGGGCTGAGAGGAAGGGGCTCCAGAAGCCAAACTGACTAGGAAGTTATTGATCTTTTTCAGCTCATCAGTGGCTCTAAGGGTAATGGTGGCTGACAGAGAATCATGTTCAGCCATGTCCAGGAACAGCTGCCCATGAGTCTTCAATTGAAGTGCTGAAGAGTCCACTTGGCCTTGAATCACTTTTGTCACTTTGTCCAATTTTATAAACTCCTCCATTTGATCTCCTTCCAGCCTATGGAGCAAGGATGTCGCTATATCCACTTTATTCTTAGTGACTGAAGTATCCATATTGACAGTCCCTAGGACTGAGTAGGCTGCATCAACTCTCTCCTTCAAGTCTTCATGTACCGTAGCTATGGAGGCTTCGATTGAGGACATCCTCTCTCTCATTTCAGCTCTGAAGTTAGCTGAGGATCCCTCAAGGAATGCAAGCCTATCCCTCACTTCTGTTTGCAGTCCAAGGGCTTGAGCTTCTTGAATCTCCATTCTTTCTCTTACTTCAACTTGAAAGCCAATCATTCCAGTGCTAATGGAGTCTAGTTTGCCCAACAGAAGGCTGAGAGAATCATCAGAAAGAGAGGGTCTGAATGGGTGCTCGGGTTGAGCAGAAGAACCACCAACCTCAAAATGAGGAGTGGGGACTCTGAGAGGAGAAGAGGGAGGAGAGAAAGCTGCTCTAGCAGGAGATGGAGCAGGAGATGGAGAAAGGAGGGGCTGATCAAGAAGTGGATCAGTAAGAGGATCAGAAATAGAAGGAGCAAGAGGAGATGCTGGTTCAGTTGATGAAGAGGGCTGAGCAGAGGAGGAGGAAGGCTGAGTGCCAGAAGTTTTTGGAAACCATTTCTGGAGTTCCTGATTCCACTGATATCCCATTCTAACTAGTGTAGTTGAGCTGTAGATATCATAGTGGGTAGGTTGAATTACTTCAAGGGTGGAGTCAAAAGAAAGTTCAAAGTGTTTGAAAATTTTGGTAAGAAGTTGTCCATAAGGAAGATAGGCATTCTTTTTGGGAACACACTCTACCATATTGTGAAAAATGAGGTAGCAAAGATCAAGGGGTTTGGTGGTCAAAACACACTAGATAAGAAAGACATCAAAATATGAAAGGTAATTTCTACTACCTTTTCTAGGTAAAATGTTATAGGAGATGATGTGATGAACTAGTCTAGCATCCAAAGTCAGACTGTTAAGAGTGGGTATAGAAACTTGGGTGATTTCTTTAGTACAGATGAGATTGAGAGCTTCAATTGGCTCAAATCCAGTATAATTTGGCCAATCTTTGGAAGCAAACATCTCTATGCTTCCAGCAGGGACAGAAAGTATGGAAGTAAGAATTTCTATAGACAAGGTAATTTCCTAGCCATAGACGAAGGAGGTGAAAGTGTTGGTGGAGGGACTGAAGTGAAGATGAGAGTAGAAAAGTTTAACTAATTCAGGAAACATTGGTTCCTTGAATTGAAAGAGTTAGAGTCATCCTAGAACTTTAAAGAGCTCGCAGATGTGACCTAGGCCCCACTCAAAAAGAATAGAGGAGTCTAAGATCTTACCAAAGACGATGGGTCTGGAATGAATGATGTCTCTGTACTTTTTGGCAGCCTTCCTGGTCTTGAAACATAAGGTTAGAGCTTCTTTAACCTCAATAGGGGCTTTCTTTGATCTTTGCTGTCCTTTAGGGCTTGATCCTTCTTCTGCGTTCTTCATCCTCACCATCTTGCATAAAGAGTGAAAAAGAGTGGATTACAGAGGGACTTAATGAGATTCTAGAGTTTGGAGAGGAGAAATGAACAGAAATTTGTTTTTGGAGCAAAGAGATGGAAGGGAATAGTGAGTATGAAAAGTTTAAAGTAAATAGGAATTTGGGGATTTCGGGGTTTAAAGAAAAGATTTTTTTTAAAGGCTTTTCACTATCCAGTCGATTACATGAATGTCTAATTGGCTGGATTATCCATCTAATCGATTAGGACAGTCATGTGATCGGCTGGATAGAAGAAAAACAAAAATTTGCAAAAAAAAATTCAACATAACATTCATTTTAAAACTATGTCAATTAGAGACCTTGTCTGATCAGCTGGATCCATCATCCAGTCGATTAAATCAATAGGGTGATCGACTGGATAGAAGAAAAAATCTGAAAATTTGCAGATTTCTTCAAAAACCAATTTTCTACACAATGATCATAACACACTCTATTCAAAACATCAATTAATCAATGCAAACCAACATAAATCATTTTTTATCAAAAGAAAATATATTTTAGCAATTTTTACTAATTTTTGCAGATTAGTAAGTTTTCACTTTTAAGGTGAATTCTTTCAAGTTTTAAGCTGAAATTTTGAACATTTTGGGATTATAAAATATCAGATAGCTTACTTAAGCCTAATTCTCTTCTCAAGGTACTAAACCTTTCATATTTAAGGGGTTTTGTGAATATATCAGTAAGTTGGTTATTTGTATCTACAAACTCCAACACAATATCCCATTCTGTACATGATCCCTAATGAAATGATATCTTATTTCTTTATGTGTAGTTCTTGAGTATTGAATATGATTTTTAGTCATACAAATGACACTAGTATTGTCACATTTAATTGGAATGTTAGAATAGAACAATTTATAATCTTCCAAGAGTTGTTTCATATAAAGATTTTGAGTACAACAGCTTCCAGCAACTATGTATTCAACCTCAGTTGTGGACAAAGCTACAGAATTCTGTTTCTTACTAAATTATGAAACAATGGAACACCCTAGGAAATGACAAGTGTCACTAGTACTCTTTCTATCAATTTTACATACGGTAAAGTTAGCATCTGAGTAACTTATTAATTCTAAAGATGTATTCTTTGGATACCAAAGTCCTAGATCAGTTGAATCTAATAAGTATCTAAAGATTCTTTTAACAGCAGTTAGGTGAGATTCTTTTGGACAAGATTGGAATCTAGCACATAAGCATACACTGAACATTATGTCAAGTCTGCTAGCAGTTAGGTATAGCAAACTTCCAATCATGCCTCTATACTTCTTTTCATCAGCACTTTTACCATTTTCATCTTTATCTAGTTTGATTGATGGATTCACATGTGTATTCATTATTTTAGTGTTTTCTATACCAAATTTCTTAAGAAGTTATTTAGTATATTTGCTTTGATGTATGAAGATTCCTAGCTTAGTTTGTTTTATTTGAAGTCTAAGAAAGAATGTCAATTCTCCCATCATGCTCATTTCAAATTCTTTTTGCATAATATTAACAAACTCATTACATAAACATTCATTGGTGGAACCAAACACAATATCATCAACATATATTAGAACTATTAGCATATCATATGATTTTGTTTTCACAAACAGAGTTTTATCAATTTTTCCTCTTATAAACTCGTTATCAATAAAAAAATTACTTAATCTTTCATACCAAGCTCTAGGAACCTGTTTTAATCCATACAAAGCTTTTGTCAATTTAAACACATGATTAGGTAGATAATGGTTTTCAAAGCAAGGAGGTTGCTCTACATAGACTTCTTTAGAAATAAATTCATTTAGAAATACACTTTTTATATTCATTTGGAATAACTTAAAGTCTTTATGACTTGTAAAAACAAGTAGCATTCTAAGGGCTTTAAGTCTAGCAACTGGGGCAAAGGTTTCCTCATAATCTATCCCCACTTTTGGTTGTAACCTTGAGCTACCAACCTAGCTTTGTTTTTAATTATATTTCCGGATTCATCCTTTTTATTTCTAAACACCCATTTAGTACCAATAATAGATTTATCTTTTGGTCTAGGTATTAAATCTCATACTTGTTTTCTTTCAAATTGGTTAAGTTCTTCTTGCATTGCAATATCCCAAGATTCATCTTCAATGGCTTTAAAGGCATTTTTATGTTCAATTTGAGAAAGGAAAGCTAGATTATTACATATATTTATTCTTGTTCTAACTCCCTTTTCTATGTTACCAAGAATTAAGTCTTTAGGATGATCTTTATTTAATTTCCAAGCCTTAGGTAATTTGATTGATTCTTCAATATCAATTTCTTCTTCATCTTCATTTTCAACAAGATTTTCATGAAAAGTTTCATTTGATTCTTGTTGCTCTTTTTCTTGATTAGTTAGTTCAACATTAGATATTCCTTTAGAAATTTTATCAACATGTGTATCTTCATCTTCTTCAATTGGTTTAGTCTTTTCAAATCAATTAGCTTCATCAAAGACTACATGTATTGATTCTTCAACATTTAAAGATTTTTTATTATAAACTCTACAAGTTTTGCTATTATTAGAGTAGCCTATGAAGATTCCTTCATTAGCTTTAGGATCAAATTTCTTTAAATAGTGTTTGTCATTTAGAATAAAGCATTTACATCCAAACACTTTAAAGTAACCAATATTAGGGGATCTTCCTTTCCAAAGTTCATAAGGGGTTTTTATTAATTTGTTTCTTATTATTACCATATTAATAACATAACAAGAGATATTGATAGCTTTAGCCTAAAAATAATTAAGAAGTTTATGCTCATTTTGCATTGTTCTAGTCATCTCTTGAAGAAATCTATTCTTTCTTTCAACAACTCCATTTTGTTGAGGAATTCTTAGAGCTAAGAAGCTATGGTTAAAGCCATTTTCTTCACAATAAAGCTCAAGCTCCTTATTTTTGAATTCACCACCTCTATCACTTCTTATATTATTAATAGTGTATCCTTTTTCTTTTTTTACTTTATTGCAGAATTTTTTAAATAGATTAGGTGCTTCACTTTTGTGTAGTAAAAATAATACTCAAGTATATCTAGAATAATCATCAACAATCACAAAGGTATATGTTTTACCAGTTAGGCTAACTACTTCATTGGGTCCAAATAGGTCCATATGAAGAAGTTCTAAGGGCCTAGAGGTTGAGATAAATTTTTTGTTCTTAAATGAGGATTTTTTTTGTTTTCCAAGTTGACATGCATTACATATTTTATCTTTTATAAAAGTAGTCTTTGGGAGACCCTTTATTAAGTCATTTTTAGATAGTTTAGAGAGCAATTCCATACTAGCATGACCTAAACATCTATGCCACAGCCAATTGGCTTCATTAACAGCAAATAAACACATCATGTTTTGAGTAGTTAAATCATCAAATTCAAGAGTATAAACATTCTTAGCATCCAAGAGCATTTTTTCGTCTTTCTTTATCCTTTTTTTTTCCTGGTAGTGGTCGGTGAGGAAGGTTACTGGCCCACAAGAAAGCTAGAAAGCGGATCTAAACTGAATTGAATCGCAAACTCTTTGGTTGCAGTTAACATAATTACCGGTGAATTCTCCATGCTGTGGAAGGCGAAAGTCATTGTTAACCCACTCCCAGCTAAACAGATTTGAAGACTAGTCGATCTAGCAATAAACAAGGTATTAACATTATCCTTATCATTAATCATACATAGATTTGATTTAAAACAGACATTTAAACATTTATCGCAAAGTTGGCTTATACTAATTAGATAATGTTTGAGTCCTTGAACTAATAAAACATTTTCAATTAGAGTAGAAGAATTCTTACCAACATTTCCGATGCTAATGATCTTTCCCTTCGCGTTATCCCTGAAGGTCACATGCCCTCCATCCTTGGGAGAGATAAAAATGAATAGATCTTTGTTCCCACTCATGTGCCTTGAGCAGCCACTACCCAAAAACTATACTGTTTTGGAGGAATTTGACTTGAAACATACCTACAAGATAAGTTCAAGTAACTTTCTATGGTACCCAAATCATCTTGAGTCCTCCATAGTTAGTTTGGGGAGGGGAAGTCCCTTCTGGAACCCAAACTTGCCTAATTACAATCTTTTTATTGAAATTATAAAAAGCAGTTGAAGGTGTAGTTGAATTACTAGGGGGTTTTGAAAAGAATTTTTGATAGTCTTTTTGTTTTGACAGAGGGTTATACCCCAAACCAGCTTTTCCATAAATACAAGTTTGTTGTCCCAAAATTCTAGCTAAATTATTTTCTCTAGTTTAAAGTTTAAAGGCAATTTCAGTTCAATCCTTAATTTTTGCCTCATTCTCATCACAATTGCAAGTGTGAATTGGAGATGATTTTTCTTTCATCTTCAATTTTTCAATTTCCATTTGAAGGTTTTCTTGTGATGTGTGAAGCGCAAGACTTTCCTTTTTAAGAGACTTATTTTTAGAAGCAAATTTTATAAATTCAGAATATAAATCATCAAAAGCTTGTCTTATATCATCATAGGAAAGAGAGTCAATAGGGGAAGGGTTCCTCATCATTGTCGAGTGCCATGAGGCATAGATTGGCTATTTCTTTATCACTTGATGCTTTAGAGTTGCTTTCTTCTGAGTCATCCCAAGTGGCCATCATGGCTCTCTTCTTGTATTTCTTGCTCTTGGCAAGTTGAGGACACTCCAATTTGATATGGCCTAATTTTTTGCATTCAAAGCAGGTGATTGGATCCTTTTTGCTTGATTCTCCATTAGCTATTTCTTTGGAGAATTCCTTCTTAAATGGTCTCTTCTTGAAGTTCTTCTTGTGTTTTAGGAATTTTTTGAACTTCCTGGTCATTAGCGAGAAGTTTTCATCTTCTTCACTTTCCTCTTCTTCCTCACTCTCAATAAGTTGAGAGGCTTTCAGTGCTAATCCTCTTTTTGGTCTAGGTTCATCTAATTGATGCTCCTTCATAAAGACTTCATGACTCATTAATGAACGCAGCAACTCATCCATTGTTAGCTTAGTGAGGTCTTTGGCTTCTTGAATGGCCGTTACCTTTGGAGACCAGTCCTTTGGCAGAGATCTCAGTATCTTTCTTACTGTTTCTGCATTTGTATACGTTTTAATAAGAGATTTTAAACCATTAGTAATATTAGTAAAATGTGTAAACATATCAGCAATGGACTCATCCTTCTCCGTTTTGAACAGTTTATATTTGTGAACTAACATATTTATTTTCTCATCTTTTACTTGATTAGTTCCCTCATATGTAACCTATAGTTTATCCCAAATCTCTTTGGCTGAATCACAGCCAGAAACACGGTTGAACTCTTGGGGACTAAAGGCACAATAGAGGTTGCTAATAGCTTTAGCATTTATCTGGATTAATTTAATATCATTTTCATCCCATTCCTCTTCAACCTTAGGAGCTCTAACATCATTAATGGTCTTGCAAGGAAGATGGGGACCGTTGATGATTACCTGCCAACATTGATAGTCTAAGGATTGAAGGTAATACATCATTCTAGTCTTCCAATAATTATAGTGCTCTCCATTAAATAGGGGTGGTCTAGTTATGGATTGTCCTTCTCCTAGGCTAGCTAAAAAACTATTATTTGTCATTAAGATATTTAAACTTTAAGATTTTTTAGATCAGCTAAGAGTTACAGGCTCTGATACCACTTGTTGCCCAGATATGGACCCTAGAGGGGGGGGTGAATAGGGTCAATGGCAAAATAAGAAATTATTCCTTTTAAATGCGGAAAATAAAACCTAAAAGGAATGCAACTAATCCCAAACTAGATTAAATAATTTAAATGCACAAGAAGAATGAGAAAGAGTAAAGGAGTGCAAACACAGAGTTGTTTTCGAGGTTCGGCAAACCCAGCCTACTCCCCGCCTCAAGCAACACCAGCTTGGAGGATTCCACTACAGTCCATGACTGCACAGACTTGTTAATCTGGTGAAGCTTAAACCCTTTACAACCTCTCTTCTGATTGAGGTGAACCGTACAGCACACAGAGCATAACCCTCTCTGGTTTACACGAAGCAATAGTTTCACAGAACACGCAGGTTCTAGGATGATAAATAAAGATCTTGGATCTAAGATCTGAAAGATAAACTCCTTTAAGAGTTAGATATGAATGGAATATCAAGCTCTATGAAATCTCTCAAGTGGAAGATTGGATTTTAGCTCAAAGAGAAAAATAGAGTATCATTTTGTAGATTTGAGATTCTTAGCTCAAGAGAGTGATTTTCAATGTAACAGTGTGGGAGTGAGTGTAATCGTTGTTGGATCATTCAAAGATCACTTATATTTATAGTGATCTAAAATTTATTACCGTTTGATGATCATTAAATGTGAAATACCCATTATAAATATAGTCGTTAGCAATAAAGAATGATTTTTCAGAATTTTTCTTAACTATCCAGTCGATTAGAGGAGCCTCCGAATCAGCTGGATGGTTGCCTGATCGCCTAGATCATAGAAACACGCTTTGGAGAGTTTTGTTCTATCCAGTCAATTAGAGGTGGGAGTGATCGACTGGATGGACCATGTAATCGACTGGATGGTCCTCCTGATCGGTTGGATAGACCAAAAAAATTCTAGTTATTGGTTTTTCTCATTATTAATGCTTTTTATTTGACTTTAATGATTTGTAAGAATTCCAAAGTCTTTAATTATGTCAGTGAAATATGATTAATAACTCATAATGGTGTTTTTAAAGATTTAAGATGGATTAGTAAAGAGAACCAACATAATCAGCACATGCAGACAAATTTTGAAAAAATTTGTTCTATCCAGTCAATCACAGGGCTTACCTGATCGACTGGATGGTCTGCCTAATCGGCTGGATGGCTTATCTGATCGACTAGATAAGCTGATTTTATGTGCAGAATCTATTTTCAAAACCTTTAAGATATGATTTGATTCCAAGGTTTTGTTCTTAACCTTTATGAGTATTATTAACATGTTTTAAGGTCCTTAGTCATTTTTTAATATTTGTTCAAGAGACCTATGGTCAATCTAAGGTATTTTGAGCTTTTTCACCAAATCAACCACTTGAGGATTTTTACAAGAAATCCTAGACAAACCACACTTACTACCTAGACTAAGACCTTGATGGAGAGGATCTTTGTGCTTCAATGATCTTCAGTAGTAGTGTCTTCTAGACAATCTTCCAAAATCCTTTTTGTTGATAATTGAACATCTTGTTGAAGCTTTGATTTGAAATTTTCATCATGTCTTGACTTGGTCCTTTCATTGAAAGATCTTGAATATGCTTGAAATCCCTTTTTTAATTCATGAATGCTGTAAAATAAATTGCTCATGGAAGATATTAGTATTACATGATTCATTTCATTATTTATGTCATCATTAAAACTAATTGAGGGTCATATGGTTGTAACCTTAAGGCTAACAGGAAGTTCGAGAGAGGGCTAAAGGCCTTTATTAGGGATAGGATCACCGTACTCCAGGTGGAAACCTGGGGAGACATAGTGAGCAACGCGAAGATCATCGAGAAGGGTTCAGAGGACTTCCTCAGGTGGAGAGGTATGGATCGATGTTAGTTCAGTGGCTCAGCACAACCTGGGAAGAGGGCTAGGACTACCCCGTACTCCACTACTAGGCCTACACAGGCACAAAGGCCACCTTTTCCATCTCAGGCTCCTCGCTCTATGGCTACTCAGGCTCTGAGGTATGCACCACCTATCTCTTCCACGTCGCCATTCGATGTCTGCATCTTCTGTGGCAAGAGCCACAAGACCAGAGAGTACACGAAGCTTTCTGGAGGCTGCTTCCACTGTGGTAACCAGGGCCACCAGATTAGGGATTGCCCCCACAGGCAGTTGCCAACCCAGCCTCAGGGGAGTAGGCCCTCAGCATAACAGGGGTCTTCACAAGCTGCCAGGCCTCCTCAGCCCATGCAGCCACCTCGCTAGGCGAATCAGGGCAAGGTCTTTGCCTTAACCGAGCAGGACGCACATGCATCTGATGATGTTGGGCAAGGTACACTCAAGTAGAATCTGTCAAGGTTAGAAGAATTGTAAAATTTGATAATGATTTGCTGCATATCGCTATGCTTGTACAAACATGCTACATATAGGTATTCAAGCATGTTGCTATGAACTAACACTTAGTAATTTTAATGCACAGGTGCCTTGCTAGTGAGAGAATGTTTAGCCCATATGTTGATCGACACTGGATCAACGCTTTCTTTTGTCTAGCCTAGCTTTACCAAGGAATTTGCCTCAGAGCCTAGTTGATTACCCCAGTAGTTATCAATTTCGACTCTGCTCAGCAAGTCAGTTGATGCAGATAGAGTATGTCGGGGATGTGTGGTGCAAGTTGGGCAACATGAGTTGTCAGTCGATCTAATCATCCTTGAGTTCCAAGATTTAGACTTCGATGTCATTCTCTCAACTCATCACGAACATGTGGTGTGTTTTGAGAAGATGGTGAATTTCCAATTAGTTGGGGAGAAGCCATTTCACTTCCGTGGGCTATGTAGTAGAAACCTCGGCCGCTTCACAACTTTGAGTCTCTCTAACCCGGAGGTACAAGACTCCACCTCCATTCCGGTTGTGTGCGATTATATAGATGTGTTTCCCGAAACTTTGCCATGATTTCTTCCTGATCGGGTGATAGAGTTCGTTATCGAGCTTGGTTCGGGCACTGCTCCAATTGCTAGGACTCCATACAGGATGGATCCTATTGAACTCAAAGAGTTGAAAGAGTAGTTAGAAGAGTTGCAGAAGCTTGGTTTCATCCGGCCGAGTTTTTAACCATGGGGAGCTCCTATGCTCTTCGTGAAGAAGAAAGATGGGTCGATGAGGATGTCCATCGACTATTGGCAGCTGAACAAAGTCACGATCAAGAATTGTTATCCACTCTTCGAATATACAATCTGTTTGACCAGCTGAAATGAGCGAGATTCTTCTCGAAGATTGATCTTCGATCTGGGTACCACAGTTGAAGATCAAGGCTGAAGACGTTCCCAAGACTGCCTTCAGGAGTCGATATGGGCATTACGAGTTCCTAGTTATGCCTTTTGGTCTGACGAATGTGCCGGGTACTTTCATGGACTTGATGACCAGGTATTCATACCATCGCTCGATCGTTGTGTGATTGTGTATGTCGATGATATCCTTGTGTACTCCAAGACACAGGACGATCACGTGAGAAACCTTCGCCTTACATTGCCAACTCTTTAAGAGCATAGCCTGCATGCTAAGTTGAGCAAGTGCAAGTTTTGGTTGGAGAAGGTGGTGTTTCTTGGCCACGTGGTATCTGTCGAGGGTATCTCAGTCGATTCTGCGAAGATTGAAGCAGTGATGAACTGGGAGAGGCCGCAGAGTTTTACTAAGATCCATAGTTTTCTCGGCCTGGCAGGGTATTATAGGAGGTTTGTGGAGGGATTCTCCAGCTTAGCAGCTTTGCTTACGTATCTTACGCGGAAGAATGCTAAGTTCACTTGGAGTGATAGATGCGAGGAGAACTTCACAGAGTTGAAGAAGAAGCTTACTACGGCCCTATTCTCATAGTTCCATCTGGGAGCGGTGGTTTCGTAGTGTATAGTGATGCATTACTTATCGGGCTAGGATGTGTTCTGATGCAGCATTGAAAGGTCTTTGCCTATACTTCCCAACAGTTGCAAGACCATGAGAAGAACTATCCTACGCATGATCTAGAGCTTACCGTAGTTGTCTTTGCGCTGAAGATTTGGTGTCACTACCGTTAAGGGGAACAATTCAAATTATTCACAGCTCACAAGAGCTTCTGTTATCTGTTTTCCCAGTAGGAGCTGAATCTGAGACAACGCTAATGGGTGGAGTTTCTAAAGGATTATGACTGCTCTATCCAGTACCACCCGAGTAAGGCAAACGTGGTAACAGATGCTCTGAGTAGGAAATCTTCAGGGTTTGTGGCTCATCTAATCACTAGGGTCAGTGGGTGGAGATTGTTGGAGGACATGTCTAACCACACGTCGAGCATCTGTGTCCATGCATTTGGGCCTTTAATGGCTAATCTGGCAGTCAGACCCTACATCTTGGATTTGATCCAGGAGTTATAGAGTGCGGATGCGGAGTTGCTCTCTTACCGAGACAAGTCGGTGAGTAGTGGTAGTCAGTAGTTTGCTAGGAATGGTGATGGTGCCATCACATTCAAGGGCAGGGTGTGTGTTCCTGCTAACGAAAAGTTGAGGCGTGAGATCTTGGATGAGGCCCATCGTTTCAAGTATATGGTGCATCCAAGGGGTACGAAGATGTACCAGAACCTAAAAAGGCACTTCTGGTGGCGGAACATGAAGAGAGAAGTGTCAGAGTATGTGACTCTTTGCTTGGTGTGCCAGCAGGTTAAGGCCGAGCATCAAAGGCCAGTAGGTCTTTTACAGCCCTCCCTATTCTGGAATCGAAATGGGAAAACATCTCTTTGGATTTCGTAGTTAGCTTGCCAAGGATGGCAAGGGGCTCCGATGCTATTTGGGTTGTGGTAGATTGGTTGACGAAATCTGTGCATTTCTTAACTTATCGGACTACGACCACTTCGAACTAGCTAGTAGCTTTGTATGTCAAGGAAGTGATTCGTTTGCGTAGGGTGCCAGTTACTATTGTATCTGATCGAGATCCTAGGTTTACTTCTAGGTCTGGGAAGAGCTTTCAGAGTGCTATGGGTTCTCGATTAGATTTCAACACCGCCTTTCATCCACAAACAAACGGGCAGACCGAGAGGGTGAACAAGGTTGTAGAGGACATGCTCCGAGCTTATATGTTAGACTTCCAAGGCAGTTGGGAGGATCACTTGCCATTGTTTTAGTTCGCCTACAACAACAGTTATCAAGCAAGCATTGAGATAGCACCTTTCGAGGCCTTGTATGGACAAAGTTACAGGACTCCTCTCTATTGGGACGAAGTTGGTGAGAGAAAGGTGTTGGGCCCTGAGTTGATTGAGCAAACCGTGGATAGGGTCAAGATCATCTAGGAGTGGTTAAAGACTGCCCAGGACAAGCAGAAGCACACCGCAGAAACTTGGAATTCTAGGTTGGGGATCGGGTCTTTGTAAAGGCTTCTTTGAGCCAGGGAATCATGAGGTTCAGAAAGATGGGGAAGCTTAGCCCAAGGTATGTGGGACCTTTTGAGGTGATCACATGTGTTGGTGAAGTTGCTTACAGGGTAGCACTACCTCCTTACATGGCGACGGTTCACAATGTTTTTGATGTTTCCATGCTTCGGAAATATATGCCGGACCCTTCACATGTCATTGATCTCGATCCTATGGAGATTCGAGAGGATCTTACTATCGTGGAGCAACCGGCTCAGATCTTGGATCATAGAGATCAAGTCTTGCGCACGAAGACTATTCCTTTAGTCCTCTTAAGATGGCAGCATCATTCTACAAAAGAGGCTACATGGGAGTGCGAGGCTAAAGTGAGGGAAAAGTACCCTCATTTATTTATATAGTTTCTTTTGTTGGATTCCATGTATTTTTGTTATTTTTATGCTTTTGTATCGACCGAATTTCGAGGGTGAAAATTCTATAAGGGGGCGAAGATGTAGAACCCAGAACCTAGGTCACTAGGCTGTGACTAGTGCTTTCAAGGCCAAAAGCCTTAATGGAAGTATGGTTTCGTGTTTTAAAAATTAAATGAGGTGTTTTGAATGAATTAATGTATGGAAATTTTTTATGGTGTTTGGGATGGGAACAAGAGTATAAAATACACTACGTGTTCCATGTGCGAGAAGAGGAATGTCTTAACATATCTTCAACTTTAGGGAGCCATAGTTTAGTAACCGCTAATTAGATTCGAATGATTCTTGAGCCATTAGAAAGATATTGAAACTCTCTTCGAGGTTCATGTATAACACTTTTTCAATTTTGAGTCGAAGTTGAGTCAAAAGTTGGATTTCCGAAGACTAGTCTGCTAAAATTCTGGTCTGCTGTAATTCATCCCAGACTAGTCAGCTTTAGAGCCCATTTAGACCATTAAGAATACAGAATTATGATTTTTCTATTGGACACAAAATTGTTCCCCTTTGAATGATAAATCCAACGCAAGTTGAATCATCAAAATTTGATAAGAGAGTCAAAGGTTATAGTTGAAATACCAAAGCGGAAAAAACACAACCAAATCAGAGCATCCAGACATCGACGTCTGAACCCAGACATCGATGTTTGGAGCCTAGACGTCGATGTCTCATTTGTGAAAAAGGATAAAAACGACTAGAAATGATCTGTAACTTGCCACCAACCTTGAGAGATATTTTCTTAAGGGCTTTTGGCAACCCTTGGCCTATAAATAGAAGGGGATTTCGTGGGTTTGATCTACTTAAACCCTAAGCTTGGATTTGTTAAAGAAAGTGAAATAGAAGAAGAAGAAGAAAGCTGAGATATTTTTCGGTGTTCTAAATTCGTGTTTGCCATCAAAGAAAGAGTTTTTATTGCTTTCTTGGTGTTCTAACACCTGGATTTCAAATCCAAAGTGATTCTTAACATTGGAATTATCCAAGGAAAATTCTTGTTCGTGTCTTTTGAGAAAGGGATTTTGGTTCCAGCTTCTCAAAGCTTCCTAAAGCTTGTTTCTCATTCTACAGAAATGTAAAAGCTTCCTTTTAAAGTAGATACACTAAACTAAATATGGTTTCGTTATGTTTCATTAATAAGAGTTTTTTTCTAGGATGTTCTTGATTTTTAGTAAATTAGAATTCTGGATTTTGATGTTTAATTGTTCTTGTTGTTTTGCCCACACTTATACATGATCACAAGCACTTGTATAATCTGTTTGGTATTATGCTTGGGTTTTTGTTCTGAATTAAAGAAGGGAATCACTTTGAAAAGTATTGAACTCATCTCTAAAGTGTTTCGAGAAGGGAATAACTTTTGAAATATTGAACTCATCTCTAAGGTGTTCCGAGAAGGGAAACACTTTACTTGTAAGAAATGCTAAAGTCATGCTCTTGAAGCCTTGTGTGGGAGTATGTTTTTGAAAAGCTTGCACATATCAGGTTTTTGAAAAGTACTGTGATTTCTGCACTCTAAATTGAAGTACACTTGTTTGGCCGTTTGGTTTCGATTTCTCGCTTTGCTTTGACTTGAAAAGCATACTACTATTAATGTCTATGACTTGCTACTTTAGTCTTTTGTAGACGCTGAGTATTCAATACTCAACCAAACTCGTACTTCGGCAAGTACTCATGTTGAGCGTGCTCCTAAACCATGGGTAGAGGAGTACTACGAGCCGGGGTCAACCATGGATCATTAGCAGGATGATGGAGCAATGGATAGGTGGCCCTACTCGGATTATTTTTTAGAGTTGTGAGGGAGGGAAACTTATATAATTTGATGAGCGAGCCTGTTCGCTCTTTACTTTGGTTTTGTTATGGTGTGCAGACTTGAAATACAATTATGATAGGAGTTTTTTTTTAGTTGCCATATTAAGCTCTTGCAGGATGAGTTGTATTGTTGCTACGAACCAAAGTCTCATTTCTCCTAGTGGGATTTTGGGTCGCGACATCCTGACAAGGTGTTCAGAGGAGGTTTTGTAAACCGTTGCAGGGCCACCAGTCAAATATGTGGCACCTAACTCATCCCTTATTCATCATGGTTCTGACTACGCTGGTTCTGATTGATTAATCTTCGGTAATTGTAATGGGGCTCCAATATTGCAAATTGATACCTCACATATCCTTGCTCCCCATTCTAAATTTCATTAAAAAAAATTTCTTCATGTTCCCTCTCTTACCAAAAATCTTCTTTATATTTATGCTTTTACTAAAGATAACCATTGTTTGCTTACATTTTTTCCTTGTTTTTTTTGCATATGGGTCTTCAAATGGGGACCATCCTTCTCACTGGGATAGACAATGATAACTTATATCCAATTTTGCCTTCTTCTTCGACGTTTATGGTTATCAGCATTTCTACAAGCTCAGTTGTTCTCTGGCATAGGCGCCTCAGTCATCGTTCATTTTCTATTTTACAAATTTTAGCAAAAAATCAATGTTTAGATTCTCGTATTAATAAAGATGACTTTTTTTTGTTCTAATTGTCACCTGTGCAAAAGTGTTCGTCTTCTTTTTTCTCCTATATATTATGCACAAAGCCCCCTCTCCTCTCTACTTAATTCATTGCGATCTTTGGGGTCCTACTCTAGTCTCTTCTCTCTCCATGACAACTACAGTCACCATACTTTGTTATACCCTATGCATCACAAATTTGACATTTCACTTTGCTTTGATAATTTTTACAAAATGGCTGAAAATGTTTTAGGCTCACAAATTAATATTGTTTTTCAATCCAGTGGAAGGGACGAGTTTATCAGTTCTTAATTTGAGACTATTCTTCAAAACAATGGCATTCTACATTGGTGTTCGTGTCCCCACACGCCACAACAAAATGGTATTGCCGAGTGTAAATATCGTCACTTGGTTGATACTGGGAACACAATACTTAGAAAGTAAGCTCCCAGAGTTATTTGGGTTGAAGCATTTGGCATTGCAATTTACTTGATTTATAGCTTATCCTCTCCAGTTGTCACTTCGATCTCCTCAAGAGATATTGTTAGGAAGCTGACTAAATTACTTGCATATCAAAGCTTTTAGTTGTAATTACCGTTTTCTTGGCAATTATCAGGCTGACAAGCTAAGTCAGAATCTATTCGTTGTATATTTTTGGGCTACAACACTCTCCACAGGAGATTACAAGGTCTTGACCCTACTACCAATCGCTGTCATGTGGTTTTTAATGGGCTTTGTTTTACTATTTCAGATCTTACATCTTTCGGACCAAAAATATGGAATCACGCTCGACTCTCTTGTCAAAGTTTCTTTCAATAGGTTCAGCATTGTCTATCCCTATTTAGCCTGATCTTGGACCGCCATCTCCTACCTCCTCTTCCTCTCGGCTACCCACCAGTCATGCTTGATCACCCGTTGCCATCTCCTCGCCATCCGCAACTTCCTCTCTGGCACCAACTGCCCCACTAGAGAGTCCTACCTCTCCTAACGATTCTACTTCACCATCCACAGCCAAGTCAACACTCCACACTCTTGGCATTGATTTAATAGTCCAGCTGCCCACCATGATATCAAATCCGTCAATCCTTTGGTGACCCCTTAGCTCAAGTTTTCTCTTTCCGGTGAGTGGTGCCGCCACCATCCGCCAGATGTAACTCTTTTGATTAGTTTCTAATAAAGCCCCTATCATCCTCCATCCCTTTACAACCACCCAATTTCTATACTCACACCTCTCAATTCCTTCTTCTTTTATTTATTGAAGACTGCTCCAACATGGAGTTTTTTCTCAACTCGTCGGATGTTACTTCTTCTGCTACTAGAAAAGAGATCATGGCAGCCTGATCTAGTTGGAAACCTGCTCCAACAGACTCATAAATGAGCGGTATGCGAAAAAGATGGACTTTACAAACTGGTGGTGACCGGTGACCATTAGTATGTACGGTTGGATGGTTTGGTCATTCATGAACAAATCACAAAAAATCAAAGAAGATCAATGGCTAACGTTTGAAACCAATTGCATGCTCCTTCAAAGGACCATGCAATTACAGAAGGGTAATACAAAATGGAGTAGCATAATAAAGTGGGTGAGATATATTGTATCACTATCAATGTACTTAAATCACAATCTTTGATAGATGACAATAGCAATCTTTGATTAGCATCAATGAAAGCTTTAGATTTGATTGACTCTAGTTTCTATCTTTAGATAGATTTCACCTCTATATTAACCCTATGGGTTAATGTAATGAGGATCCTATTATCAATAGAATTATTTATTTACGGAGTGTCCTTATGGCCACATCAAGGAACATTATCGAAATATACTGAGTATATAGACCGCTCGATCAAGGGACAATATCGAAGGATGGTGAGGATTATGACCACTTTGTCAATAATCACTCAAGGATATGATTGCCTTCTCCTGGATGACAACTACAAGATGGTGAGTGTCTTGACAATTGGGTCATGAAACACCATTGACGGATTGTTAAGATCATGACCTCTCAATAATGTAACACTACCTTTATGTGTAATAGTTGGATTCAGAGAAAGGGTTAGTTGGCATAAGTATATATCATGCATCATCGTCATTCCTTGGACGATTCCAAGAACCAGAGCATGGATCTTTGGTTTCATGATGCAAAGTAAGTATATATTTATCCTTGGGCTTAACAAATTGTTCGGAAAATTCCATTCATTTATAGAGTTTGTCTTCTCGGTAATTTAAAAAAAAAACTTCCTCAAGGGAAGATCTATGCACCATTGTAACACTTTGAAGCACTAAGAAGGTTAACATATCAATAATCAATTCATCCTTACAAACGCACATTCACCATTATCACTTCCAAGCTTCACTTATTAAACAGAAGAAGGCATAGCCAAGAAAAACCAGATACATAGAACTACTACATGAACTTAGTAACCGAACTCTCTTCTCAAAGGACAAAGGGATCAGCGAGCAATGAGGCAATGTTTTCTTTGGTCTGACCAGATGAATCACTGTATCCATCTCCATACATGTACATGACTTCTATTATTCGCGCAAGGTTCACAATTGGCATAAGAAGAGGTAATGGTATAGGTGTCGGCGCTAAGCACTCACTATTTATGTCCTTCCATGCCCCTTCCACCATATTTTGAAGCTTTTTGCATGCCTCCTCCTCCGAGACCTCATACTCCTTCATGTAGCATTGGACACTCGAAGCAACATGTCCTCTCTTTTGCTCAGCCTTCAAATGTTAGAAACATGAAGAACATTTTAAGATCATATTAAAAATGAGTCCTGAGAAGGAACCACAAGATCCCCTTTCTAGCTGACCGTATTGTCCCATGTCTCTTTTAACCCGCTTTTAACCATGGTTATGCTTAACTAAATTATGATTAATGTATTTTTTTTTCCTAAAAACCAAGGTCGGATGAATAAACCCTAGGAGTGAATGAATCTTATCCACAATAAGTGGGTGTTAAAAAGGAGTGTGTGGACCAATGAGATTGCGTGGTCAGCTTGGAAGCTGACCACGCGATCCATTTCCCATTTCCCATTAAATTCACAAAATAAAGATGGGGAATGCTAACTTTACTAGCCCCACATGCACTCGCACCCAATGGATGGCGTGACTGAAGTCAGCAAAATCCAATAAAAAGAGGTAGGAGATCATCCAAATAGGAGCTTTGTAGCTAATGACCATATATCTTTTCTTTTTGGGTGCAAGTCGTACTTTAAATTAGTGGGTTAATGCCTAGCATTTGAAGCTTGAGAGTTGACATTACAACCATTGCAGCCACTGAGATTCGATTCATGAACCTACTCCCAATGGGAGAGACACACTAAAACTAGGACAAGCCCAGTGTATAGCTAATGGCCATCTAAATAGACAATATGGGGTCTAGAAAAATCATCCAAACTAGAGCTACATTTAACTCAATTGACCATATATACCTTGTACGTTTTGATGTCGTCCATGAGTCGATTAACAATAGATGATGATCTAATAAGCTTAGGCAAAGATGCCGTCCAGTTAAAGGCTTCCTTAGTTGCAATTTCCCCCATGCCTGCGAATTGGATCACGGTAATCAAAGGGTAGACACTGGTAATCAATGAAACTTGAAAGTATTCTTCGAGCTTTGGCACGTATCCGGTGTCAAACCATTGGGCTTCCTCAAAGTAGGCTCTAACCAAAGCTTGCATCTGTGAGAAACAATATTAGAGAAGCACCCCAATCCCCATATGTTGAAGATGTTAAAAGATTGGAGTTTGTGTCATACCTCTTGTTTTATGTAGTATAAACGATACGATTTTTCTTCACTAATCATCTCCTTTTCAGTTTCATTGAAAATGTTCTCAAGTTCACGAAAACACACTTTCATATATTCAGGCAGTTGATCCATTGTTCCTTCGTCACACCTAAAAATTAAAATTAAGTACCTTAATCACATCTGTAGAACTTGAATCTTTGTGCAAATTTAAAGATAAGTGGAGATAGTTTCAGGAATAGTACGCCTGGATTGCATCGTTGAATAGTTGGAGTTCCTCTAGTGTCCCATAAACGTCAAAGATATCATCAATTATTGATACAATGGATACTAATTTGGTCATTAATATTCTACCCGATGCATATTGTGGTTCAAAATACACCCCAAGTCCCCAGAAATAACACTCCACCAATCGATCTCGAGCAAACGGCATCTTTTTGGCTATGTCAATATCTTTCCACCACCTGCAGTGAAAAAAATTCTATTAGATAAGCGCAACAACACCTCTGAGCACAAAAGAGAATTAACTATATATATATAAATGCACAGTTCTAAAATAGTTGCTAAAAATAGTAAGAAACGTACCTTGAAAGCTCCTGTATCTCTCCCTGGTGCAACAACTGTAAATGATTAAAATCCAACTTTGCAAGCTCCAGGAGAATCTCATTTCGGGTTTTCTCTTCTTGGTAGACTGAAATGTAATGCCTATGCTCTAGCCTAGGAACGCGCTTGTGTAGAGGTAGCTCTAGGGCATGTCCTACTTGTGATGCAAGAGATGAGGTTAGATGGTTCATCATGGACTTTAGGTGTATGCTAGTGAAAGCAAGGGCTTCATCCAATATATCTTCTCCTCGTACGCTGAGATGTGAGGCTTCATATAAACATAGCATGCCTTGCAGGTCGCTAGTCAAGTTTGCCTTGAAACTACCCGTTTCGTCCTTGAATTCGTTGAATACATCTGTTTCACCATAGTAAAATTAGAAATATAAAGCTTTTGGTTACAATTTGTAGTCATGGTGTGCATCAAGGAGTTCTTTTGCAGGGTATGGTGGATCATTATTACTTCTCATTGTTTGTACGGGTTGTAGCCATAGAGCTCAACCGTTCTCAACCTACTATAAGAGACATCATCCTTCACACTCCTTTCTTCTCATTCATGTTCTACTACCCTGTACTTTTCTATGGTCCAATATTGGTTTTAGAGCAAACCTGGGAAGCCCTTCATTGGAGAAGAAGAAAAAACCCGATATTGTCATTTCTATATCTCTTAGTTTTGGGGGGTAAAAATGGAAGGTCGTTGTGAGGAAGAAGCAAACTCTATTTCCTTTTTTTGGGTTATTATATAAAGCTTCAGATAAGATCGTACTCCAATATTTAATACTTTACAACCTGGGAAAAGATTAGCCCAACACTGCAAGCTGCTCGTTAGTATAACACCATTAAAAAATTAGATGATCAGTCCAATAAAGCAAGCCCTTGGCCCATTAGAATCTTATTTTATATATACAGTTTGTGTGGACTCTGACTCGTGCTCCATCAGAATTTGTGAGTCCAAAATTTCAAGGGTAACATCACATCATGACTACAAAATCACATCTCTGAAGGATTTAAAGGCGCTAATCTGCAATTAAATGAGGCCCACACATCAATAGCATCAACGTTTGGTGATAAAACGGTCATTAAAGGTCTACTAAAAGACTTTTCGAAGATATGGGTCAGTAAAAGTCCCTTGGTGATTTTCAATTACAATCAGTCCCTAAAGAGCTAAGATGCACCAACCCTGAATTTACAATTTTGGCATCTAGGGTTATTTATTACTGGGGAATGCTAGCCCCAGCTTCCCATTTCCTCACTTTCTCTCCAAAACAGACGCGTGTGGTTACCTTTCCCGGCTGCTTTTGCAGCCGGTTATCAATCACCAAACACAAAACTTTAACCTATTCCTCTCCAGTTGTAACCGGTTTTGCCAAAACCGGTTACACCCCTGAGGTGGCCAAATGTCCCTTTTGAGACCTCTTAACTATGGTTAAGATTCACTCACCCCTAAGGTTCATCCACCTATCCCTGGTTTTTTTTTAAAATATTAAAAAAATTTGTTAACCGCGGTTAAAATTTACCAACTCCTAGGGTTAATTTATTTTAAATATTTTTTCTAAAAACCAAATATAGATGGGTTAACCCTAGGGGTAAGTGAATCTTAACCACAGTTAAGAGGTGTAAAAAGGGACATTTTGTAACCACAGGGGAGTAACCGGTTTTGTCAAAAACCGGTTACAACTGGAGAAGATCACCCGTCTTTTCTCCTTGATGGTTTAGAATTTATAAAAACCCCCTACCAAATGTAAACTTCGTGCGTGCCTATCAAAAAGGTCAAAAAGGAAGGAAAAAGGAGATGGAATCACAGCAAATTGCGATTGAACTTAGGGAGAGTTCAATCGCACCCATAGGTCAACACGTGTCATTTTAAACCACTATTAACCATGGTTAGGATTTCTCAAGCCTTAGGGTTCAGCAATTTATTAGTCTTCAGAAATAAATATTAAAAAAAATTAACCTTTGGGTTATTCTTAATCCTAAGGTTAATTATTTTAAAAACAAATTTCTAAAAACCAATGTTAGATTGTTGAACCCTAAGGGTTAAATAATCTTAACCATGGTTAATAGTGGTTTTAAAAAGGACATGTGATGAAATATGGGTGTGATTGAACTTTCCTTGAGTTCAATCACGATCGGCTGTTATTCCATCCCGAAACCAAGCTTTCAACCTCCCACCACTTTTGTCTTCTTCTACATATCACTCTCTCCAAAGTCTAAACGATGTCCACACTTCAGGCATCCCTGTTCCTTAACAAAAGAAGGTAATCAAGTTTCATGTTTTCTTAGGTCCCTCTTTTTGGGTTTTTTTTTTGGGGAATTACTCACTTTTTCTCACCACCCCAGCAAGATCCTGCAGCCCCAATCACAAATATGCCTTCATGTTGCAATAACTGGTTTTGCATCTTCAAATCCTTTATCCTAAAAAAATTAAGCAATGTAATGAAAGCTTCTCTATTAACAGCCAATCGTGGTGGGTGGTTGAAAGCTTCTCGTCGAACCCCAACCCCAAAAATGAAAAAAAAAAAAAAAAAGGAATTGCTCATGGTCGCTGTTAATGGGGTTTTTCGAGATGAAGCGGGCTATTGTTATTTTGCCGTTAATGGAGGTGATCGCCCATTGTCACCGGCACGGCGTTGCTCACCGAGAGAGGGTCTTTTTCCGGGTGTTTTTGAAAGGGCGATCGATATGGGGGATTGCTGAGATGTTGTATGGGGAATAAAATAGGGAAGAAGGGATTTGACGAGAGACGAAGTGAGCGAGAGATTGATGATAAAACAGGGGAAATGAAAACCAGTAGAGTGCGGGAGAGAGAGAAAACTACAGAGAAAATGTTCTCTCTGTATATCCGTACTCTTTGTATTAAATGTAAATGGGGTTTTTTTATAATTTATAAACAATCAAGGGGGAGATCTTAAAAATCAATGGCTGTTGAAGCTTTAACCGGCTGCAAAAGCTGCCGGGTAAGGTGACTCTACGGGCCTTGGCTTGCCTCTGGCGAAGCCAGAAAGGGCTTATCTCGGGGTTCCATAGAATAGGTGACATGTGGTGGAGAAGTCATAATCATGGGGCCCATGATTTTGACTTCTCCACACACAAATGGACATGTGGCGATAACTGTGTGAGAATAAGGAAAAGAGATATCAAATGGGGAGAAGTCAAAAATCATGGGAGAAAATAAATGACTTCTCCCCATTTTGCTGCCAGCTGCCGCACAATGTATGGAACCCCGAGAGCCCTTTCTGGCTTCGCCAGAGACAATCCGAGGCCGACTCTACGTGTCTGTTTTGTGGGGAAATTGAGAAAGTCAGGAAACTGGGGCTAGCATTCCCCTTTATTAATATGTTTTCATAATGGATAAATGATCAACAAGTGAGAAAAACCTAATGAGGTATTCATAATTTTGTATTTTTGTCATGAGTGGCATAATAGTAGGAAACGTGTAAAATCTCATTATGGTGAATATATGCAGAATGGTATATCCAATGATTAGTGACTAAAACTTAGAGAATACTTATCAGTATATTGGCAAACTGAGAGATGTTCCCAAAAAAAAAAAACAGTCCAAGAGGCAAGGAGATTACCAGCTGATATATTATAACCCTGTTGTCTCAACAATCGAAATCGGAGAGCAACGGCATAGAAATTATCATCATCGTTTGCACTAATCGGAGAATCATATATCCGTTGTAACGCCTCTCCAATTTCCTTCTCGAAGTGATATGCAATGCCAAGACGTTGAAGCATGTCGATCAAATTTATTTCTTTACTAGGCTCGTTGGAAGCAAGCCTTAGCATCCTATTCACTTCTTTCTTCAGTTCGCCAATCCGCTGTTGGACCTCAACATTCAGATTCTGCATCAGCATATATTTACAAAGTTTAGTAAACATAAATTATAAAGTATATGTTAAATTACTTATAAATGAAATATCAGTGAATTTTCGAGTGTTTCGAAAAGTTTCGATAAGTTACCAAGTCATCTGGAGAAAGGGCCAAGAAGTAATCTCCCCAAACGCTAGGATGATAATCTGCCGAACGGCGTATGATCTCCTCACTAGTTTTGGACTCGAAAGCTTTTGGGGAGTTAACTTCTGCCATATTTAATAAGACTGGAAAAATCCTTAATGGACTACTACAGATACTGGGGCTATTTATAGATCACTAGAGGAGCTACAGTGGTTTTTTTTTAATTGTTATTTATTTGGTAAAGAGTGATTATTGAAAGATAACTGGAAATTTTTTTCCTGTAGTTGTTGGCGAGGCGGCCATCGATACTCAATAAAGAGATCGAATCACAGCCAAGTTTCGATTGAACTTGGGGAAAGTTCAATCGCACCCAGAGACCAACACGTGTCCCTTTTAACCCCTATTGACGTGGTTAAGATTCACTAACCCTTAGGGTGTTGCATCAATATTTTTTAATTTTTATTTTAAGAACTAAAATTATATTGTTGAACTCCAAGGGTTGATGAATCTTAACCATGGTTAAAAGGGACGTGTGTTAGCCTGTGGGTTGAACTCTCCGATTTCAATTGCAATTGGATGTGATTCGATCTCCTCAATTACAGTGTTGCACAGGGAAACAAAGGCTTTGATTGATGGCAATGGATTTCCTCTCGCTGATACCTGAGTATTATATTCGTGTAGGTGTGTATTGGAGCCGAGTTGGGCCAAGCTCGAGCTTGGCTTGAACTGTTCCAAGCTAAAAAAGCTTAGCACGAATACAGTAGTTCGACTCGAGCACTATTATTCAAGCTCGAGTCAAGCTCGGCTTGGCTCGGCCCGACTAAATTTATTAAAATCCTGTTTTTAGATAAAAATATTAATATGATTATTTTTATAAATAGTAAACATATTATTCTAACGAGCCAAGTTCGAATCTGGATCGAGTCAAGCCGGACTATTTTTTTGATAGAACGTGCGAGATTCATGCTATCATCTCCCTAATGTTGGCTGAAAACGCTATACCTACGGGACTTATTCTTCTCCGGTTGTAACCGGTTTTGGCAAAACCAGTTACACCCCTGAGGGGGCCCATGTCTCTTTTGACACCTTTTAACAATGGTTAAGATTCACTCACCCCTAAGGTTCATCTACCTATTCTTGGTTTTTAGAAAAAATTATATAATTTTTTGTTAACTGTGTTTAAAATTTACCAACTCCTAGGGTTAGTTTTTTAAACATAATTTTTCTAAAAACCAAAGAGAGGTGGGTGAACCCTAGAGGTAGGTGAATCTTAACCAGAGTTAAGGGGTGTAAAAAGGGGCATGTGATGACCATAGGGTTGTAACTGGTTTTGCCCAAAACCAGTTACAACCGGAGAAGATCACCATTCTATACGAAAGTGTAAGGCTGCGTTTTGCAAGTCTTATCAATACTTATATGGTCAAATAATGTTATTCTAAATAGCCCTAAAAAAATAAACATCTACCCTAAATAGACCCGGTGCAGTTTGGTAACGTCACTGATTTGCTTGGAAAAAGCTCTAATTTATAAAAGTTTGTTGGGTGACAAAGCAAAGCTTAATAGTAGGGCATTTGTTGTCATTCTTAAAATATCATTGTCTTTCATTCCATTACTATTACCTGCAAGCATGCATGATTGCAGGGATGCTCTCCAACCATTTATACATACACACTAAAACATGGTAACATGGACTCTTGTAGTAGAACATATGGGTGGGTGAATCTTAACCACGGTTAAGGGGTGTCAAAAGGGATACATGACAACCTCAAGGGGTGATATTAAAAAACTGTTTTTAATATTAAAAAAACTAATTTTTTTTTTAATTTTCAAAAAGAATTAATATTTTTAAAAAAAAACAAGGATAGGTGGCTGAATCTTAACCACGGTTAAGGGGTGGGGTGATATTAAAAAACCTGCTTTTAATATTAAAAAAACTCTAATTTTTTTTTAATTTTCAAAAATGAATTAATATTTTTAAAAAAAACCCAAGGATGGGTGGGTGAATCTTAACCACGGTTAAGAGGTGTCAAAAGGGACATGTGGCGACCTCAAGGGATGATATTAAAAATTTGTTTTTAATATTAAAAAAAACTTTTTTTAAAAAATTTTTAAAAAAGAATTATATTTTAAAAAAGAACAAGGATTGGTGAGTGAATCTTAATCACGATTAAGGGGTGTCAAAAGGGACACGTAGCGACCTCAATGGTGATAACCAGATTTTTAAATAATAACTAAATAGTGTTTTGGAGTAGGAATAATGTTTTCTGAAAATTGAACGGACAATTTTGAAAGTTTATGCACTTCATCATACGACATCATCATACATTAGCATTTCTGTGCGTTGACTAACGGTCAACTAATGGAAGGGGTGGAAGTGCCATTATTTTAAAAAGTAAATGTACCTAATGCATTTTTTGAAAATTAAGGGGGTTTATGTGTATTTTTCGCAAACCTCAGGTGGTGTAAATATATTTTCTCCGATCTATTTTTTATGGATTAGCATCACTTTCTTTTCAGGCTCACTCTCTTTTTGATTAGAGAGTATGTTAGTGGAAAATATGTGTCTTTTTCTTAATAGAAGACAATAACAAATGTTTTCCTCATATAAAAAGTGAGCTTGAAAGAAAGTAATACTAGCATTGCCCATTTTTTAAATCTCTCATATTTAATTAGACATTAGATAAAAAAATTCTACTTTTTAGACTTGTCAAACGCTACCTTAGATATTGAAAGGGAAAAAATCTCGTGCACGCCACGCGTCTGTAGCTGCTTAGCTGGTAGAGGAATGATAGCAAAACTCCACCTGTAAATGAGCCTGAGGGGGCGGGTGTGCACCCTGAAATAAGCTCCGATGATAAAGTCAGTATAAGGCACAAGCACAGCATAAGGCACAAGGCACAAGCACAGCATAAGGCACAAGGCACAAGCACAGTGTATGGCACAAGACACAGGCACAGCATAAGGCACAAGCACAATATGGTATAGAGATACTTATCGTGAGGGCACTGGGCATATGCATTTGAGGACGAGATCTGATGTTATGCTCTGGAGATTGTAGCTCAGGAGGCACAAAGGATATAGCTCAGAAGGCACAAAGAACTCAGCTCGGATGGCCCAAGGGACTCAGCTCGGATAAGGCTCAGACAACGTAGCTCGGGCTCAGACAACGTAGCTCGGGGCTCAGACAACGTAGCTCGGGCTCAGACAACGTACTCGGGCTCAGACAACGTAGCTCGGGCTCAGACAGCGTACTCGGGCTCAGACAACGTAGCTCGGGGCTCAGACAATGTAGCTCGGGCTCAGACAACGTACTCAGGCTCAGACAACGTAGCTCGGGGCTCAGACAACGTACTCGGGCTCAGACAACGTAGCTCGGGCTCAGACAACGTAGCTCGGGGCTCAGACAACGTGTACGTTATGCATCAGACAACGGACAACGAGCTCGGCACTATTCACATCCGACAACGTGACAACGGATTTGGCACTATTCACAGCACAACGGCACAACTATTCACAGCACAACGGCACAACGGATTTGGCACTATTCACAGCACAACGGCACAACGGATTTGGCACTATTCACATCACAACGGCACAACGGATTTGGCACTATTCACATCATCAGACACAAGTTCAAGTGTGATGGCACTCAACAGATGATCAATCGCAAGGCCCTACAAGTGGCAGTGTGACCATTCATGGAGAGCATCAGGCAGACAAGGCCTATTTGAGAGAATCTGACGGCCATAAACGCTTGTGAGGCCATAAAGAGCATCAAGTAGCCGGAGAACACCAAAGGAAGATGAGAGAATCAGGTGAGTGGCCACTTGCACAGCACTTCAAGGTAGGGGTGTGAATGACTCAAGCTCCTCAGATCTCCCTCTTCCTCTTCCTCTTCCTCTTGCTCTTGCTCTTCCTCTTTCTCTTCTTCTCTTGATCTCCTCTCTTGCCTTTCGCACCATCCTCCTTGCCTTTCGCACCATCCTCTTTGCCTTTAGCACCATTCTCCTTGCCTTTCGCACCATTCTCTTTGCCTTTAGCACCATTCTCCTTGCCTTTCGCACCATTCTCCTTGCCTTTAGCACCATCCTCTTTCTCTTGCATATCATCCATCTCTCTAGCGTACCCTCCATCCCTTCTCTTTGGTGATTCTTGCTTGTTTACAGGCATTTGGAGTCATCATGACTTGTGCAGTCATGATAAGACCACCTGTCAGACAACACTCAAGTGAGCCAGCACATAGCCCAAGTGGGCTGAATTTTGGCTAAATTGTCAGAATTTCTGAGCATGAGAAATCACTATTTTACCCCTTCTTTTTGCTTTATTTTACGAATTTTATCCGTTACAGATATTAGAGTCGGAACCAAGCAATATATATTTTAAATCTCTCATATTTAATTAGATAGTAGACAAAAAAATATCTATATTTTAGACTTCCTAAACGCTACCTAATACTTGGCATCGGCAGAGGAAAACAATTGTCTTAATCCTTTTTTTTTTTTTCATCAAAAAAGATTGACATGCATAAGCAAGTATCACTTGGGGATAGGGGTTTCAACTTGCGAGCCAACTTGCGAGCCAACTTGCGAGCCAACTCTGCTTGACTCGAAAAAAACCGAGCTTGAGATTTTAATTTGGGCTCGTTGAGCCGAGCCGAGTCTTAAAAGTGAGCTCGAAAAATAAACGAGCCGAGCCTGAACAATAGGTGGCTCAGCTCAGCTCGGCTCGATTAATTTTATAATGATATCCTTTAAAAATTGAATTTATATTATATATTTAGTATACTTTTGTTTGATAAAATTTATATAGTATACATTAACATAATTATTTTTGTTTAAAGTTTTAACTCAAGCTTTCACGTAAGTCACATGACATCCTAAAGAAAAAAATGTTCTTTAAATTTTTTTTAAAATTAAATTTAATGTTTATCAATATATTTAAGAAAAAAAAATTCAAGCCCAGCCGAGCTCGAGCTCAATGATTTGTGAACGAGCCGAGCCGAACTCAAGCCTTTGTAAAATTCCAACGAGCCGAGCTCGAGCAGTGCCCAACTCGGCTTAGCTACGCTCGTTGACACCCATACTTGGGAAGGGCCTTGGATTGTCTCTGGCAAAGCCAGAAAATGATCTTGGGTGTCCATATATGGTGTAACAGTTGGCATAGAAAGAGGAGAGGTCATTTCATTTTCTTATTTTGATTTCATTATCTCACTTGATATCTCTTTAGATATTACTTTCTCTTTTTCTCACACATTTATCGTCAAATGTCTCATTATACACAGAAAAGTCAAAATCTTGGCCCACTGATTTTGACTTCACCACTATATATCCCACATAGCCCCTATTCTATGGACACGGGCTTCACAAGATACAGGCCAAGGCCCTTGGGGGAGTCGATGGTAGAAATTTCCTCGCCAGGTTGTCACGACCATTCGTCCAGCAATGTTTGCATGGCCTTGGTGGTGGCACTATTTTTGTATGTCTTTTGATCTATTGTAAAAGTGTAGTTTAGTCGCCAAAGTCTTAGTGGCATTTTTGTAATAAGGGAGTATGACTCCACCAGCACATAGGATGTTTCCTTCTGCCAAATGGTAAAAGGTTTATTTTCCACCTTGTACGGGAGGTGGTAGTTCACTTGAGTGAGTTGTCTTTGCACCATCTTTGATCACCTGCTCCCCTAGTGTCTTTTATTTCCAGTACCTGTATAGTGTCTTGTAACCTTTCCATTTATGCAATAATATTGATATTTGCTTCTTTCTTGTGCATTGTGGTGTGCTTTACTCTTGTTCTTAGGTAACTGTTTGAATAGGCTAACTTGATCAACGGATTGATCAACTGCTGCACGGGATTTACCTGGCAACGTAAATTACCCGTGACAAGATGCCTTGAAAAGATACGTGACCACTACGCACCTGCCCATATCCCATCAAAGAAGGAACAAGACTCCTCGGGACACACGTCATAAAGAAATTAAAACGTAATTGCAAACTTTCAAACATGATAAGATAAAGTATGTAAGACTAGTTGCAATCCCTAAACGTGCTGGGAGGGATTGGATATCTCTTGCACTAGCAAGACCAGAACCGTTTTACTTATGGCGGGCTTTCAACATGTGGTGATAAATAGGGAAAAAATAATCAAATGGAGAAGTCAAAAAACCATCATGCAAGAGTAAAACCAAATCCAATCTCATACTAGTCCCTCAAACAAGGCCTCGGATTGTCTCTGGCGAAGCCAGAAAGGGCTCTCGGGGTTCCATACATTGTGCGACACTTGGCGTAAAAGTGGGGAGAAGCCATTCCATTTTCTCCCCATAATTTTGACTTCTCCCCATTTGATATCTCACACCCTTATTCTCACACACTAATCGCCACATGTCTTATTATAGGTGGAGAAGTCAAAATCATGGCCCCATGATTTTGACTTCTCCACCACATGTCACCTATTCTATGGAACCCCGAGATAAGCCCTTTCTGGCTTCGCCAGAGGCAAGCCAAGGCCCTCAAACAAATATCTTTCCTTTTATTTGTATACGGTCAAATAGGATTCGTCATAATCCAACGGATTTAGGTAGATGTCCAGTATTACACTAGGCATAGCCTCTCTGCCCAATCACGGGGAAATGAGTTTTGACTTGGGAACTGATAGCGTGCATGCCCATGTACCATTGGGTGGGACAAGCACATCTTCTCAAATTGTCACGTCTCTTCTTTGACAGATATTAATTGTTATTAAGATTAACTCACTCTTAAGGTTAAACAATTTAATCTTAATTTTTTTTAAAAATATTATTGCATTAACTTCCACATACACAAGAATATAATAACTTCCACATATACTAGAATAGGTGCAACGCCTGGGATGCTTAGTGTTTTAATATATTGAAAAAATAATAAATCGGGAGATGTTTGGAAATCTGTAACCACCACCTTCCATCTATGGAAGATTAAGATTATCGCTAGCAATTTTGAAAATTTTAAACTTGGCTAATATATTTTTTTAAATTAAGATTAAATTATTTAACCCTAAAATGAGTGAATCTTAATTACAATTAATGGGTATCAAAAAGGACAAGTGGCAAGCAGGTAGGTATGCATGTACTGCCCAACGGTACACACATGCATTCCTGATTAAACTCCTTGCCACGCGTTCAGTAGGGAGAGGCTATACCAGAGTGTTACACTTGGGCATCTGCAAGGAACAGTCGTATATTTTCAAACAGGATTCCTCAGGCCAGTCTCCCTCGAAGACACGTGATGAGAATTGCAAGTCTCCCTAAGTCTCCCTCGAAGACACGTGATGAGAATTGCAAGGCACGGTCGCAAACTTTCAAAGACCTTTAGTTGCTGGGGGACATGTGACACTGAATTTCCCCGTTCAACAGATTAACTTAGACGCCAGCATTTAGACTTTTTATTTTTATATGGATAGCTTAGATATTTTTTTTGATACTTATGGCTTATGCAGTTCTCCGTTTCCGTAATCGGTGAAAACGACAGGTGTTGAACATAATTTTGTCTTTTGAAATATACTAAGTAGTTTCAAACGAGTGGGACCATGAATAACAAAATTGAGATGTGCGTTTTGGGGTAGACTCAGGATCCTCTCGAGTTGTACTCGAGAGATTCTCTCGAGTTCGAACCCCTAGAGGTCGCCACTTGTCTCCTTTGACGTCCCTTAATTATAGGTAAGGTTCACCCACCCTTAGGGTTCACCATCCATCCTTGGTTTTTTTTAATATTAATTCTTTTTTTAAAATTAAAAACTTTTTTTAATATTAAAAAAACTCTAAAAACAGTTTTTTTAATTTTAAAAATAATAATTAATATATAAAAAAAAAAAACCAAAGATGAATAGGTGAACCTTACCCATGGTTAAGGGGTGTCAAATGAGACATGTGGCGACCTCTAGGGGTTCGAACTCAAGAGATTCTCTCGAGTTCAACTCGAGAGAATCCTGTGCCTTCGGGGTAACATTCTTTTATTATTGACATGAGTTCGAACCCTTAGAGGTCGTCACGTGTCTCCTTTGACACCCCTTAACCATGGGTAAGGTTCACCCACCCCTAGGGTTTACCTACCCATCCTTGGTTTTTTTTTTTATATATTAACTATTATTTTTAAAATTAAAAAAACTGTTTTTAGAGTTTTTTTAATATTAAAAAAAGTTTTTAATTTAAAAAAAAGAATTAATATTCAAAAAAAAAGATCAAGGATGGATGGATAAACCCTAGGAGTGGATGAACCTTACCCATGGTTAAGGATGTCAAAGGAGACAAGTGGCGACCTCCATGGGTTCCAACTCGAGAGATTCTCTCGAGTTCAACTCGAGAGGATCCTAACCCTTTATTATTTGCGATGCGGTTAAGGCAAAGACTAAAATCCGCCGACCTAACAGCATTTTTTTACTTAGTTGTCTGTAATAATGACGCGGCTTCAGGAGATTTCAACATCTGTTAGTGTTTTTTGTGAGATTTCAAATTGGAACGTATTCTTCTCCGGTTGTAACCGATTTTGCCAAAACCGGTTACACCCATGAGGTGGCCACATGTGTCTTTTGATACCTCTTAACTATGGTTAAGATTCACTCACCACTAAGGTTCATCTACCTATTCTTGGTTTTTAGAAAAAATAATAATTTTTTTTGTTAACTGTGGTTAAAATTTACCAACTCCTAGGGTTAATTTAAAAAAAAATATTTTTCCTAAAAACAAAAGAGAGGTGAGTGAATCCTAGTGGTAGGTAAATCTTAACCACAGTTAAGGGGTGTAAAAAGGGACATGTGATGACCACAGGGTTGTAACTGGTTTTGCCCAAAACCGGTTACAACCGGAGAAGATCACCAGTCTTTCAAATTTTAAATCCTGCTTTAGTTTAATTGCACATTCCAGTTTATCGACTCAGATAAAATCTAAACCTAAGTTTAGGTTTATAAGAGGATTGGGTTTAGAGTTGGTTTGCCTTTCTTAACGGGAATGTGCGTAACCTAAAATGAAAGCAACAGGCTTTAAAATTTCAATCCCACCCAAAAACCACAAACAAATGTCGCAACTTCTTAAAGCCACGTCATTGCCAGATGATTTCTACCCGGTTACAAGTCTAGAGAATCCCAAGTCTTAATTAAAAGGGTGAAGCATGCATGCAGACGTTCTATAGGATGGTATGTGCACACCTCTCCGGCTCGCCATATATATGTCCTCTTTAACATCCATTAATTATGGTTAAGATTCACTCACTAGTAGGGTTAAATAATCACATCATGTGTCTTTCTAATTATAGTTGTGATATCTCGCAATCCCTACTCATCGTTATTAAATAATGGAGAATGATTATTTGCACTTGTTCCACCCAGCAGAACGCGCACCACCACAGGCTACCACATATCCCTTTAACACCCCATAAAACTGTGGTTAAGACTTACTAACCCATATAGTTCATCTATCTAACTTTGGTTTTAGAAAAAAAATATCAACCTTACATCTTTTTTTGTAACTCAGGGTGTCACCAACTCTTTAGGACTAATCCCCAAGAGTGCGACGAGAGCCTGCAACCTGCCACACCAGGTAAGTCACGGAAGTTCCCATTCAGGGCTGAAAAGTCGAACTTGAGACCTTCCATTTCATGAGGCGTAATATTAACCTTACATTAGTTAAACGTAAATAATAGTGGGCATGCACGCACGCATTCTGTTGGGTGGAACACACGCAAATTATCACAACCCTTAAATAATAAAACAAATGGTTTTCTCCGGGACCTACAAGGGCTAATACAAAGTCATTAGTTTAATTACTTAACTAGTGGGCTCCATGTGCACGTGAAATGCACTTGAGAGAGAGAGATGAAAGGGGATTGAGAGTGGGAAGAGAGACCCTAATGAGCCATACGTGATGCAGGAATGTGAGAGGGAGAAGCGTGAGAAAGAAGGGAAGAATAGAGAGGATAGAGTGGAGAAAGGGTTTTGTTAAAAATTAAATTACACCTAAATCTGTATTAAAAACATTTGTAAATTTAAAGGTAATTTTTTCAGTTTTAAAGTATTTAATCTACATTATTAAAAGGGGAATCCTCATTATAATAATCATTTTTTTTATTGATATAAGTGTAAAGGTAATTTTATTTAATCAATTTTTATAAGTGTTATATTCTTAATATAATAGCATGGATAGAGAAGATATAATTGTAAGGGTTAAGTGTTACATCTAATGAGCGTTTGAAAAAAAATTGAAATCCGCTTTTGAGGCTTTGAGCTAGCATAAGTGTTATATTCTAAATATAATAGCACATATAGAGAAGATGTAATTGTAAGGGTCAAGTGTTGCATCTAATGAGCGTTTGAAAAAATATTGAAATCCGCATTTGAGTCTTTGAGCTAGCCCAGCACTCAGCATACAACAGGATGTAGGCAATGTTAGAAATCCTATAGTTTGCTTTAAGCATACATCTTATAGTGATAGATGTGTGGTGGGCCAGCATGTCATTTACTCTATGTCTTTAGTTTCTTAAATTGTTTTCTCATAGCCGAATATGGTTATCCCGAAACCCCACTTAATTTTACTATACGTTGGTTACACAATCCAGTGTCACCCGGTGTTTTGTTCCAAAGTAGAGTAGATATAAGTACAAGGATGATTTTATCAATAGTAATCTTTTCTTTACTATTATAATGCGAGAGCCTTGCGTATGTGAATTTTCTTAAATTCCCAAACTACCTTTATATAGAAACAAAACATTGATTTAATGATTTACTTTAATTCTTAAAGTCTCCCTTGCATTTAATTTAATGTTTTACTTTAATTCCCAAACTACCGTTACTCATCTATCTATTTGAATCACAGGCAATCGTGATTGAACTCGGGGAGAGTTCATCGCACCAGCAGGTTAACAGTGTCCATTTTAACTCCTATTAATTGTGGTTAACTCTTTCCCCTCGGGCTCATGTGCATCGCACGTACCACTAGCGAGTTCAATCTCACCCGCAGGTTAACATGTGTCCCTTTTAACTCCTATTAACCGTGGTTAACTCCTTCCCCTCACTCTCACGTGCATCGCACGTGCCACTCGCTAGTTATAATAATAGAAATAGAAACTGAGCAAATTTGAAACAGATAGTGGGATTATAAATTCGTATCCTATCACATATTTGACTATCTGAATTCATTAAATATCTGACGAATGGTGAAATAGAGTAATTGTATCATACTTCTAATATTTTATATATATGTATAATAAATATTTAATAATTTTCCAGATATTATTTATCGATTTAGATTGATTGCTGTCAGTTCTGGTTCTTCATAGAACCAAAATGGCAGTAGAAAACTACCGTCATTTCTAATTTTATTCTGAAAATGACTTTGCTGTAAAAGAAAGCCAAAGGGGACACCTAAAGGGTCAAGAGACCCCTGGGGGTGTTTGATCGTCAGTCAATATTAAATTATTCATTCTTAGTAATAATTCCGTAGAATAGTACTAGTATCTCGAGTTCGAACCCCTAGAGGTCGCCACTTGTCTCCTTTGACGCCCCTTAACTATAGGTAAGGTTCATCCACCCTTAGGGTTCACCATCCATCCTTGGTTTTTTTTAATATTAATTCTTTTTTTAAAATTAAAAACTTTTTTTAATATTAAAAAACTCTAAAAACAGTTTTTTTTTAATTTTAAAAATAATAATTAATATATAAAAAAAAAAACGAAGGATGAGTAGGTGAACCTTACCCATGGTTAAGGGGTGTCAAAGGAGACATGTGGCGACCTCTAGGGGTTCGAACTCAAGAGATTCTCTCGAGTTCAACTCGAGAGAATCCTGTGCCTTCGGGGTAACATTCTTTTATTATTGACATGAGTTCGAACCCTTAGAGGTCGTCACGTGTCTCCTTTGACACCCCTTAACCATGGGTAAGGTTCACCTACCCATCCTTGGTTTTTTTTTTTATATATTAACTATTATTTTTAAAATTAAAAAAACTGTTTTTAGAGTTTTTTTAATATTAAAAAAAGTTTTTAATTTAAAAAAAAGAATTAATATTCAAAAAAAAAAAATCAAGGATGGATGGATAAACCCTAGGGGTGGATGAACCTTACCCATGGTTAAGGATGTCAAAGGAGACAAGTGGCGACCTCCATGGGTTCCAACTTGAGAGATTCTCTCGAGTTCAACTCGAGAGGATCCTAACCCTTTATTATTTGCGATGCGGTTAAGGCAAAGACTAAAATCCGCCGACCTAACAGCATTTTTTTACTTAGTTGTCTGTAATAATGACGCGGCTTCAGGAGATTTCAACACCTGTTAGTGTTTTTTGTGAGATTTCAAATTGGAACGTATTCTTCTCCAGTTGTAACCGGTTTTGCCAAAACCGGTTACACCCATGAGGTGGCCACATGTCTCTTTTGATACCTCTTAACTATGGTTAAGATTCACTCACCATTAAGGTTCATCTACCTATTCTTGGTTTTTAGAAAAAATAATAATTTTTTTTGTTAACTGTGGTTAAAATTTACCAACTCCTAGGCTTAATTTTAAAAAAAATATTTTTCCTAAAAACAAAAGAGAGGTGAGTGAATCCTAGTGGTAGGTAAATCTTAACCACAGTTAAGGGGTGTAAAAAGGGACATGTGATGACCACAGGGTTGTAACCGGTTTTGCCCAAAACCGGTTACAACCGGAGAAGATCACCGATCTTTCAAATTTTAAATCCTGCTTTAGTTTAATTGCACATTCCAGTTTATCGACTCAGATAAAATCTAAACCTAAGTTTAGGTTTATAAGAGGATTGGGTTTAGAGTTGGTTTGCCTTTCTTAACGGGAATGTGCGTAACCTAAAACGAAAGCAACAGGCTTTAAAATTTCAATCCCACCCAAAAGCACAAACAAATGTCGCAACTTCTTAAAGCCACGTCATTGCCAGATGATTTCTACCCGGTTACAAGTCTAGAGAATCCAAATCTAAATTAAAAGGGTGAAGCATGCACGCAGACGTTCTATAGGACGGTATGTGCACACCTCTCCGGCTCGCCATATATGTGTCTTCTTTAACATCCATTAATTATAGTTAAGATTCACTCACACGTAGGGTTAAATAATCACTTCATGTGTCTTTCTAATTATAGTTGTCATATCTCGCAATCCCTACTCATCATTATTAAATAATGGAGAATGATTATTTGCACTCGTTCCACCCAGCAGAACGCGCACCACCACAGGCTACCACATATCCCTTTAACACCCCATAAAACTGTGGTTAAGACTTACTAACCCATATAGTTCATCTATCTAACTTTGGTTTTAGAAAAAAAATATCAACCTTACATCTTTTTTTGTAACTCAGGGTGTCACCAACTCTTTAGGACTAATCCCCAAGAGTGCGACGAGAGCCTGCAACCTGCCACACCAGGTAAGTCACGGAAGTTCCCATTCAGGGCTGAAAAGTCGAACTTGAGACCTTCCATTTCATGAGGCGTAATATTAACCTTACATTAGTTAAACGTAAATAATAGTGGGCATGCACGCACGCATTCTGTTGGGTAGAACACACGCAAATTATCACAACCCTTAAATAATAAAACAAATGGTTTTCTCCGGGACCTACAAGGGCTAATACAAAGTCATTAGTTTAATTACTTAACTAGTGGGCTCCATGTGCACGTGAAATGCACTTGAGAGAGAGAGATGAAAGGGGATAGAGAGTGGGAAGAGAGACCCTAATGAGCCATACGTGATGCAGGAATGTGAGAGGGAGAGGCGTGAGAAAGAAGGGAAGAATAGAGAGGATAGAGTGGAGAAAGGGTTTTGTTAAAAATTAAATTACACCTAAATCTGTATTAAAAACATTTGTAAATTTAAAGGTAATTTTTTCAGTTTTAAAGTATTTAATCTACATTATTAAAAGGGGAATCCTCATTATAATAATCATTTTTTTTTATTGATATAAGTCTAAAGGTAATTTTATTTAATCAATTTTTATAAGTGTTATATTCTTAATATAATAGCATAGATAGAGAAGATATAATTGTAAGGGTTAAGTGTTACATCTAATGAGCGTTTGAAAAAAAATTGAAATCCGCTTTTGAGGCTTTGAGCTAGCATAAGTGTTATATTCTAAATATAATAGCAGATAGAGAAGATGTAATTGTAAGGGTCAAGTGTTGCATCTAATGAGCGTTTGAAAAAATATTGAAATCCGCATTTGAGCCTTTGAGCTAGCCCAGCACTCAGCATACAACAGGATGTAGGCAATGTTAGAAATCCTATAGTTTGCTTTAAGCATACATCTTATAGTGATAGATGTGTGGTGGGCCAGCATGTCATTTACTCTATGTCTTTAGTTTCTTAAATTGTTTTCTCATAGCCGAATATGGTTATCCCGAAACCCCACTTAATTTTACTATACGTTGGTTACACAATCCAGTGTCACCCGGTGTTTTGTTCCAAAGTAGAGTAGATATAAGTACAAGGATGATTTTATCAATAGTAATCTTTTCTTTACTATTATAATGCGAGAGCCTTGCGTATGTGAATTTTCTTAAATTCCCAAACTACCTTTATATAGAAACAAAACATTGATTTAATGATTTACTTTAATTCTTAAAGTCTCCCTTGCATTTAATTTAATGTTTTACTTTAATTCCCAAACTACCGTTACTCATCTATCTATTTGAATCACAGGCAATCGTGATTGAACTCGGGGAGAGTTCAATCGCACCAGCAGGTTAACAGGTGTCCATTTTAACTCCTATTAATTGTGGTTAACTCTTTCCCCTCGGGCTCATGTGCATCGCACGTACCACTAGCGAGTTCAATCTCACCCGCAGGTTAACATGTGTCCCTTTTAACTCCTATTAACCGTGGTTAACTCCTTCCCCTCACTCTCACGTGCATCGCACGTGCCACTCGCTAGTTATAATAATAGAAATAGAAACTGAGCAAATTTGAAACAGATAGTGGGATATATAAATTCGTATCCTATCACATATTTGACTATCTGAATTCAGTTAAATATCTGACGAATGGTGAAATAGAGTAATTGTATCATACTTCTAATATTTTATATATATGTATAATAATATATTATATAATTTTCCAGATATTATTTATCGATTTAGATTGATTGCTGTCAGTTCTGGTTCTTCATAGAACCAAAATGGCAGTAGAATAACTACCGTCATTTCTAATTTTATTCTGAAAATGACTTTGCTGTAAAAGAAAGCCAAAGGGGACACCTAGAGGGTCAAGAGACCCCTGGGGGTGTTTGATCGTCAGTCAATATTAAATTATTCATTCTTAGTAATAATTCCGTAGAATAGTACTAGTAAGGGTATCGTTCCTCTGATGACTGCGCTGGTTTCGTTGCCTTTTAATCAGATTAATTTCAAACTAATAAAATGGGTAATTTGAATTTTGTTTAATTAAATTAAAACAATGAATTAAACTAAGAGAGATTTCTAAATTAATGATCAACTAATGGTTTTAAATCATTTTGAAGAGAAAATCTAGGGTTTTCAAATCCACCACTAACCTAATAATCAGCCTTTATTATGAATTTATCCTAACCTTTTAAATTGCAAACATTCTAGTTAGAGTAATAGCACGCCCCCTCTCAACTAATCTAAAAAAGTTTAAGGGATTATATTCTAAGCATATCGTATCTTCGGTTAGCACGAATGATACACATTAATCTACAGTTGTGTAATCATTCATCTTCCCTTAGCATAAAATATCTTCGAATTTAATCTCTCGATATATTAAAACCATTACATAAAACTTATGTCTAAATTCTAACGAAAATTAACACAAGTGATTTTAATTTCAATTTCATAAAACCTAAGACAAGGTTGAAAATTTCATTGAAATCAAATATAAATAAAATAAATCTGGTTGTTTGAAAACAACTCTCTCATTATGCAATCAATGTTTTACAACTAAGAAATCAAAAATAAAACGACACAATTACTTGGCTAGGGTTTCATCGAAACCCTAGAGTGAAAATTAGTTCATCACTAAGGAAGAATGCAACATCTTCATAGGCAAAGCTGGAACACTTCTCTTTATAGCTTCCTTGATCTCCAGAGCTTCTCTTCTTTAGATCCAAAAATCTCTACAAAATTTTCTAATAATGATCATGATGGAATCTCTACAAGGAATCTGTCCTTTTATAGAGAAATATAGAGTTCTTGTAAAATAAGGAGTTCTAATTAAGGTCTAACTCTTCTTTTTCTCTCCATACTCTTTTAGGGTTGAATGAGGATCAAACCCTCATTTAGGAAGACAATAATAGAGTTGGAAAGTGTTTAGAAGTACTAAAACATTATTCACGAAACACTATTCACGGAATACTACTTCACCCTATTTACAGTTTTGCCACTGAATTTCAAATAATTCTAGAGAGCTCAATTCTAATCGGATTGACCCGAAATTTAAAACATAGCTCTTTTAGGTCATCTAGAATCTACCCAAAAAGTTTCATAAATTTTGGATGAAGAAAAATTATCAAACTACCCCTCTATTGATAGAAATGCAATTTTGACCAATTGATCAATCGGGGTAGATTTCTGCGATTTCGCTCTCTTTTCTTTTTCTTTCTTTTGCTCTTCTCTTTTCTGAGATTTTTGGAGTCTTTGAAGCTCGTAAATTTTTCATTTTATCTTTTTTTCCTCGCATGAACCTGAAACAAGAATAAACAACCAAGTACCATAAAATAATACAAATAATTATTCTAAATGATTAGTAAGTTAAGTTTGAGGTGCTTTTATGTATAACATTTAGCACCGATCACAACCCCAAAGTTAGACATTGCTAGTCCTCGAGCAATGAAAAATAAAATAAAATAAAATAAAACTAAACCTATATCCCCTTTCATGGGATCCCTGGTTGCATTTTGCATATGCAACAAGCCTTTTAAACCCCTAGGTGGCCCTAGAGGACAAGTGAAGTCTCGTGAAGGTTTATAGTGATGACACCTATAAACATCTGTACTACCCTATCATTGTGCAATATATTCAAGTAAAACATACAATTTTCAAAAGTGATTGAATCAAATTCCAAATTTTCCAGACTCACAATACATACAAGATAATCCACAAATTATTAACAAGATTGAATTTTCAACTCTCTATATTCTCAATTTCACATCATTCTTAACTATTTTTGAGAAAATTAGCTTCTAAAAGATTTGTTAGAATTTTCTTTGATGTGTAATGTGACAAACAATTGAATGTGTGATACCACCCTTACTTTTCAACAGTTTTTCTGTCTTCTTATTTATCATTGAATTTTGTTTCAATTTAAACTACCAACTCTAAGACTTTCATTCAATACTTTTTTTTTTTTATAAGTGTGACTGTGCAAAATCTAAGTCCATTAAGCATTCTAGACAACCCATGTAGCAAGTGTTAGGCCTGTGACTCTCAAACCAGATGGCTTTAAGGCACCAAGTGTCAAGATACCTCTAAGGGCTTAGTAACTCGAATTAACTAGGCTACGAACTTAAACTAATCACAATAGGTTATTTTATCCATTCCAAAAATCACACAGTTTGACGTGAACACTCTATGCTTAGTGAGGCAAGAGGCCCGGTTACTAAGTGTAAAACCTGGTTAGGTAACCCATTCTTCTATCAATTTTTCTTTTTAACCAAAGTTGATGTTCAATTTCTAGCTTATCCAATTCTTTTGAGTTAACAAAATCACTATCAATTAGTTTGGTTTTAAACCCCACAAGACAATATGTTAGTGAGCTCGTGCAAATGTCAAAGTTTATTCATGACTGAAAAAAATTCAGTTTTTGTAAGGTTAAAAACAGTTACAAACAATGTGTATTTGAGATTATGTGTTCTCAAATTCAACCCTATCAATAAAATTTGGATTATCCGATATACATTACAATCTTTCAAATTTTTGAATAAAACAATCGAAAAAAAAATTTCAGTGTTTTTGCATGTTCTATCCTATTTATGGTTGCACAATCATCAAAAAAAATAATGTAGCATATTATTAATAATAGTGTAGCCTATTATTTCCCAACCCCAAACTTAAACTTTACATTGTCCTCAATGTAAAAATTGAAATAAAGTAAAGAATGGATTAGAACAATAATACCTGAATCGTGAAATGCAAACCCTGATGAGAAAGGTGAAAGAGGTGAAAATAGATCAAGAATGAAGACAAACCACCCCAAACTTTATCCACAAAGTACCTAACAGGATTAATACAAAACAAGAAATATCCACACAAAAATAGATGCTAAATCAATATATCTCAATTAAGTATAGAAAGCATCAATCATGAATAAAATTTGGGATATTTAAATTTTGTTTTTTTTTTTGTGTTTCTTAGGGTCGGTATCAAACTCCCGCTTTGGGCGATCGATCCCCCAAATTTTATTTTTTTTAAAGTTAGATGGGCGATCGATCCCCCCTATGGGCAATCGATCGCCAAAAATGCCGATTGGCCATCGAAATTTTTTTTTTTTAAGATACCCGTAAAATGGGCAATCGATCTCCCCTTGGGGCGATCGATCGCCAAAAACGCCGAGAGGCACGACTTTTTTTTTTTTTTTTGACTCTAACAAAAATAGGGACGTAAAATTTACCCAAAAAAAAAAATAGTGAAACCCCTAACTGACTCTCTAAAAGAGTAGGGGAATATAAAATTCTCCCTACTGACTCTAAAAAAAATAGGGGACTAATTCTCTAAATGAGTAGGGGGATATAAAATCAACCCTATTGACTCTAAAATTTGGTGGATACTAATCCACCCCAAACTTAGAATCTAACTCAAAAAAAAAAAAAAAAAAAAACCTATGGGTTGCCTCCCACAAGCGCTAAGTTTTACGTTTTCAGCTAGACATCCTCAAATTAATCAACCATCTAGGTAGATGGAATATTGGGTCTTAGTCTTGAGCACAAGTTCATCAGGGTCAGAAAAGAGGGATTTCCTACGCCTTTGCAAGTTTGCAATTTTATGCTTGACCCTCATTTTATGTTTTTCCAATGGAAAATCTTTTAGATGAGTGAGATTAAGCAAAAAATGACCATACCCTATGAATTTTTCTATGAAGGGATCCGGGGGTTTAAGATTAGCGAATGATGCCTCCAAAGGATTATCAATTAAAACATAAGGAGGGGCATCCTCAACTATCTTATCAAACTTATTAACCAGGAAGCAATCTTCCCATTTCGATTGTTGTTCGGGGGTAGTGAAAACATTTAACTGAACATTCATGTTACCAAATGATACCTTCATCACCCCAGTCCTATAGTTTATGCAAGCATTGGCAGTAGCCAGAAAGGGACGACCGAGGATGACTGGAATTTGGCTTTTTGAATTGTGCATAGGTTACATGTCAAGAACAAGAAAGTCGACAAGAAAGAAAAATTTGTCAACTTTAATCAGAACATCTTCAACTATCCCACGCGGCTTTTTCATGGATCTATCTGCTAATTGTAATATAACGGATGTGGGACAGAGCTCTCCTAAACCAAGTTTCTTATACACCGAGAAAGGTAATATATTAACACTAGCTCCTAAATCAAGGAGGGCCCGGTTAATGGAATGATCTCCAATGATACACGAAATAGTAGGAGCACCGAGGTCCTTAAATTTTGGAGGAGTGTTGTGTTGGATAATGAAACTCACTTGCTCGGTGAGAAGGACTTTCTTGGACACATGAGTCATTGATTTTCGCTTTTGAATGCACATGTCATTGAGAAATTTGGCATATGCCGGAATTTGCTTGATGACATCTATGAGCGGAAGGTTGATTTTGACTTGTTTAAAGACCTCCATCATCTTATCTATTTTAGTTTCCTTTTTCTCAAAAGGGGAGGAATTTTTTAAACACTGAGGGTAAGAAGCTTTGGGCACATATGATTTTGGGGGAGTCAGATTATATAAAGATGGGGAAGAACCTTGGTCCTTCTCAGAGACACTCACTCTTTCTCTTTCGAGATTTGTTTGGCCTATATTAGGTTCTTTTTTCTCGCTTTTCTTCTCTCTAACCTCATTTTCAACTACATTTCCACTCCTTAGGGTGGTAATGGTAAGAACATGCTCACGATTAATTTCATTGTTTTGAGCATTGTCAACCATATTTGCACCCTTAAGGTTGCTCACAGGTTGGTTTGGGAGCTTCTCTTCTTCTCTCTTGTATATAACATTAGTTAACTGTCCCAATTGAAACTCAATCCTCTGGATAGATTGAGAATGAGAATGTAGAAGTAGGGTATTAGCCTTTAAGCCTTTGACAGCTTGCAACACTTTTTCCTTGAAAGATGGATTCCTTTGAGGATGAGGAGGGTGTTGGAATTCCTGTTGTTGGGGAGGATAGTTGGATTGACCTTGAAAAGGCCTACTGAATGGTCTTTGAGGTGGGGGGAAATTATTCTCTTGAATTTGTTGCTGCCATGAAAAATTTGGATGATTTCTCCATCCCGGGTTATAAGTATTTGAATATGGATCATTACCTGGGTGGATATAGGCAGCATTAACATGCTCTTGGACAAGGTCCGAAAATTGGGCAGCAGATGGACACTCATGCACATAATGTGCAGGGCTAGAACAAATAAGACACACCTCCTGCTGATTAGGATTTGGTTGAGGAGGTGTGTACGAAGGTGACCTAAAGTCATTTTCGAGACAATTCATCTACTTTAGATAAAAACATCTATTGAATTGTCAACTTCATAGATGCCTCTATTTGGATTTGATGAAGATGAAATTATCTCAGAACGACTGTTTAAAGCATGGTGGAGAGAAGATTTTCAAAAAGCTCTCATGCTTGATTCTCATTTTTCATCATAAATGTTCCTCCACAAGAAACATCAACCAACTGACGGTTGAGTGCAGACAATCCATCATAAAAAGATTGGACTAACTGCCACTTTGGAATTTGGTGGTGGGAACACTTACGAAGAAGATCTTTGAATCTCTCTCAAGTTTTATGAAATAGCTCACCATCAACAGGAGCAAAGCTTGTGATGGTTCGCCTCATTAAATTTGTTTTTCTTACGGGAAAGAAATTCTTACTGCATTTGTGCCCAAGTGGTAATAGAATTTGGCTATAAAGAATTAAGCCAATATTTGAATTTGTCTTTCAAATAAAATGGGAAGAGCCGCAATCTAAAGGCATCATCAGAAAATCCCTGCAACTTGAAAGTTGTGCAAATCTCGTAAAATTCATCAAGATGTTTGTAGGGATCTTCATTATTAAGTCCGTGAAAAGATGGTATTATCTGAATAATACTGGACTTAATTTCATAATGGGCTGTTGTAGTGTCCGGCAACTGGATGCATGAAGGTGATGAATATGTAGAAGGAGTAAAATACTCCTTCAAGGATTTCATTGGGTCATGTTCTTCCGCCATGATAAGGAAATGAATAGCTTCTGGGTTTGCTTTAGGGATGGTAGAAGCTTTCGCTTCAGAATTAGATTCGAATAAGGCAGAAGCCTTGAGAAACTTAGCAGTACGCTCTAACTCAGAATCAAGGGGGAATAAATCTGGATTACAAGACCTCCTACCGTGCATACACCCTAAAAGAAAAACTCTATATTTGACAGACACCAAATTGAAATAAAATATCTACTTAAAAAGTAAATACTCACAGAACACTCCTACTTTCCACGATGTTGAATAAGCTTTTTCAATCCCTGCAGTTTGAGCTATTTGGTACCTGAAAACACAAATATTTTCAATTAAATAAAAAGAAAAATATTTTTGGATTTTTTTTTATGATTAATTTAAATTTAATCTTTCAAATTAACAACTAGACTGTTCCAGCAATCCCCGACAACGGTGCCAAACATTGATCGTCAATCAATCTTAAACTATTCCTTCTTAGTAATAATTCTGTAGAATAGTACTAGTAAGAGTATCGTTCCTCTGAGGACCGCGCTGGTTTCGTTGCCTTTTATTCAGATTAATTTTAAACTAATAAAATGGCTAATTTGAATTTTTCTTAATTAAATTAAAACAATGAATTAAACTAAGGGAGATTTTTAAATTAATTATCAACTAATGGTTTTAAATCATTTGGAAGAGAAAATCTAGGGTTTTCAAATCCACCAATAACGTAATAACCAGCTCTTATTTTGAATTTATCCTAACCTCTTAAATTGCAAACATTCTAGTTAGAGTGATAGCACACCCCCTCTCAACTAATCTAGAAAAGTTCAAGGGATTATATTCAAAGCATATCCTATCTTCGGTTAGCACGAATGATACACATTAATCTACGGTTGTATAATCACTCGTCTTCCTTTAGCATAAAATATCTTCGAATTTAATCTCTCGATATATTAAAACCATTGCATAAAACTTATGTCTAAATTATAACGAAAATTAACACAAGTGATTTTAATTCCAATTTCATAAAACCTAAGACAAGGTTGAAAATTCAATTGAAATCAAATATAAATGAAATACATCCGGTTGTTTGAAAACAACCCTCTCATTATGCAATCAATGTTTTACAACTAAGAAATAAAAAATAAAACAAAATCAAATGACACAGTTACTTGGCTAGGGTTTCATCGAAACCCTAGAGTGAAAATTAGTTCATCACTAGGGAAGAATGCAACGTCTTCATAGGCAAAACTGTAACACTTCTCTTTATAGCTTCCTTGATCTCCAGAGCTTCTCTTCTTTAGATCCAAAAATCTCTACAAAATTCTCTAATAATGATCATGATGGAATCTCTCCTTTTATAGAGAAATATAGAGTTCTTGTAGAATAAGGAGTTCTAATTAAGGTATAACTCTTCTTTTTCTCTCCATACTCTTTTAGGGTTGAATGAGGATCAAATCCTCATTTAGGAAGACAATAATAGAGTTGGAAAGTGTTTAGAAGTACTAAAACACTATTCACGAAACATTATTCACGGAATACTAATTCACCCTATTTACAATTTTGCCACTAAACTTCAAATAATTCTAGAGAGCTCAATTCTAATCGGATTGACCTGAAATTTGAAACATAGCTCCTTTAGGTCATCTAGAATTTACCCAAAAAGTTTCATAAATTTTGGATGAAGAAAAATTACCAAACTACCCCTCTATTGATAGAAATGCAATTTTGACCAATCGATCCATCGGGGTAGATTTCTGCGATTTCGCTCTCCTTTCTTCTTCTTTCTTTTGCTCTTCTCTTTTGTGAGATTTTTGGAGTCTTTGAAGCTTGTAAATCTTCCATTTTATCTTCTTTTCCTCGCATGAACCTGAAACAAGAATAAACAACCAAGTACCATAAAATAATACAAATAATTACTCTAAATGATTAGCAAGTTAAGTTTGAGGTGCTTTTATGTATAACATTTAGCACCGATCAGTGTTCAACGGACTTGACATCAGTCTTGGGCCTGGTCTGGATTGGGCACACAGTGGAGCTTTTTGTCAACAAATAGGAAACTCATAATATCGGTAAACTGTTTACCGACATTCTGAGTTTTTTTCATTCTCGCACTATTTAACTATGGGTTTTTTTTCTCCTCTCATCTTTGAAGAATGATAAAAAATAAAAAAAAACAAAAAAAAGAGAAAATGAGTGATCATTTCCTCTCTTTTCTTATTGTTTCTAACCAGGATCATCGAGACTGTCTGCGTACGTCAGACCTATGTCCTGACCATCAATCGGCGGGTGTATGTACCCCCGATTCGGATCCCGGTGACTCATCCATTCACCTGAGCTGAGATAGCGGTAACTCCAGCCAACTGGTCAGACCTTTACAAAGAGACCGTAGTCACCAGACCACGTCTCTGTTAAGGATGCTCCAGCCCACAGTAGAAGTAGGACCCACCCCGTCAACTCGGTGGTGAAAAGGCAGTCTGCCCACCTAAATAAAGGGCAAGCAGCTTGCCCACATGAGGCTGCCCAATAGTAGGTTGCCAACCCGATGGGTATCTTAGAGGATGTCAGCCAACCCGCGGGCACCTCAGAAAAGAAGTGCCTATTTGTAGACATCTCTGTCCGCGTATACCAAGGAGAGTGAACCCAATCAGGTGCACATAAAGCAAAGTGGCTCAGCCACTTTGCAACAGATTAACCCAAAATGCAGACCTATGTCACCGGAAACCCTGAAAGGGGATTCCAAAATTGTTAACCATTCAGGGTCAACAAATGAAGGAAACTCGTTTCGAGCTCAAACCACAATCCAGTCAAAGTCTAAACAGGAAAAACTCTATGGGTCAATCGTAAGATAGACTGTTAAGATCCCTCAACTCAAGTTAGTTGTTGGGACTCACTCTTCAAAAGTTTATCAATAGAAGGGAGATGCTGCCAAAATTATCTCAGGGCGAAAGAACAAGGTCACTGGCCTAAAAGATTTTACAAAAACTTTCCTAGCAAAATAGCTTAAAAACAACCAAGTTCAGGGAACTAATCCGCGGACCAGATCCCCGGATCAGAAGACTGATTCGCAAGCTAATCTTACGGACAGAAGGAGAAGTAGCCAAGGCCACTCCGAGGGCAAGGGGTAATGCCCATCCGCAGACATCAATCAAGGTCCACGGACACAAAGCCCAACTAGACTTAAGGGTCCAGCCCAGGCTTGTCCCGCAAGCAGAGTTGCAAGTAACTCCACTTATAGGTCTAGAAGCAGACCTGAGTTCGCAAACAGAAGAATTCATGGATAAGCCCCTTTTAAGAGAAAGAGGGACCTGTGGATAGAGTTACACTCATCTGCAGACAGTTCCTATTCCAAGAAAGAGAAAATTTAGCAGTTGAAGTTCAACAGGAACAGGGTCCTCTTGGGACAACACTCAACACCTGATGATATTATCAATGATGTCATCAGATTAAGAAAAGAAAATGTGAACTTACAAGTTTCTTTAAACTACGTAAGGGGCATTAACAATCATGATCAAATTCACCCGATTGTTAATGCAAAGACTGACAAGGATTCAGCCCAAGCAGACAAGAACTTGTTGTTCAGACCAGGTCCAAATGTATTCAGAGGTGTTAATCCGGCGACATTCACAGTAGTGACGGCAATTGTTCTTCATCAACATCAATGACCTCCGTCCAGAGATGTCATCTCATTCTGGGGCCGAACAAATACGGAACCAGAAAGAAGAACCAGAGCACCGTATGACCCTCGGGTTAAAGTATTAAGCATAAGTTCTTTTCCCTTTGAAATGTTAAGTAAGAAAACTCCTGAGGAGATCCTTCAGCTTAGAAACCGGAAATATCCCTTGGCTCTGTCAAAGAGGACATACAATTATCGCTCAAAGCCAAGAAGATATAGAAAACGAAGGTTAACTCTTACTCATTGTAATTACAATTAATGGGTATCAAAAACGAACAAGTAGCAAGCAGGGAGGTATGCATGTACTGCCCAACGGTACACACGTGCATTCCTGGTTAAACTCCTTGCCATGCATTCAGTAGAGAGAGGCTATGCCGGAGTGTTACACTTGGGCATCTGCAAGGATGAGTCGTATATTTTCAAACAGGATTCCTCAGGCCAATCTCCCCCGAAGACACGTGATGAGAATTGCAAGGCACGGTCGCAAACTTCCAAAGTCACATTTAATTGCTGGGGACATGTGACACTATATTTCCCCGTTCAACAGGATAGCTTTGACGCCACCAAAAAATAATTTAGACATTTTAGTTTTATATGGATAGCTTTGATATTTTTTTTCTTACTTATGGCTTATACGGTTCTCCGTTTCCGTAAATGGTGGTGTTGAACACAATTTTGTCTTTGGAATATATTGGCAGTTTGAAACGAGTGGGACCTGAATAGCAAAATTGAGATGTGCGTTTTGGGGTAACATTCTTTTATTATTTGCCATGTGGTTAAGGCAAAGACTAAAATCCGCGACCTAACTGTATTTTTTTACTATTTGTCTGTAGATAATGACGCGGCTTCAGGAGATTTCAACATCTGTTAGTGTTTTTTTGTGGGATTTCAAATTGGGACGTATTCTTCTCCAGTTGTAACTGTATTTGCCAAAGCCGGTTACACCCAAGAGGTGGCCACATGTCTCTTTTGACACCTCTTGATTATGGTTAAGATTCACTCACCACTAAGGTTCATCTACCTATTCTTGATTTTAAAAAAAAATAAATAAATATTTTTGTTAATTGTGGTTAAAATTTACCAACTCCTAAGGTTAATTTTTAAAAAATATTTTTTCCAAAAATAAAAGAGAGGTGAGTGAACCCTAAGGGGTAGGTAAATCTTAACCACAGTTAAAGGGTGTAAAAAGGGATATGTGATGACCATAGGGTTGTAACCGGTTTTGCCAAGATCACCCGTCTTTCAAATTTTAAATCCTGCTTTAGTTTAACTGCACATTCCAGTTTATCGACTCAGATAAACTCTAAACCTAAGTTTAGGTTTATAAGAGGATTGGGTTTAGAGTTGGTTTGTCTTTTCTTAACGGGAATGTGCGTAACACAAAACGAAAGCAGCAGGCTTTAAAATTTCAAATCCCACACAAAAACACTAACAAATGTCGCAACTTCTTAAAGCCACGTCATTGCCAGATTATTTCTACCCGGTTACAAGTCTAGAGAATCCCAAATTTAATTAAAAGGGTGTAGCATCTACATGTTCTATTGGACGGTACGTGCACACCTCTCCAGCTCGCCATATATATGTCCTCTTTAACATCCATTATTTATGGTTAAGATTCACTCACCTGTAAGGTTAAATAATCACATCACGTGTCTTTTTAATTATAGTTGTGATATCTTGCAATCCCTGCACATCCTTATTAAATAATGGAGAATTATTATTTGCGCTCGTTCCACACAGCAGGACGCACACCACCACATGCTACCACATATCCCTTTAACACCCCATAAAATTGTGGTTAAGATTTACTAACCCATAGGGTTCATCCATCTAACTTTGGTTTTTGAAAAAAATTATCAACCTTACATCTTTTTTTGTAACTCTGGGTGTCCCCAACTCTTTAGGTCAGGAGTAATCCCCAAGAGTGCAACAAGAGTCTGTAACCCGTCACACTAGGAAAGTCACAGAAAATCCCATTTAGGGCTGAAAAGTCGAACTCGAGACCTTCCGCTTCATGAGGCGTAATATTAACCTTACATTGGTTAAGCTTAAATAATAGTGGGCACCCACGCACGCATTCTGTTGGGTAGAACACACGCAAATTATCATGACCTTTAAATAATAAAACAAATGGTTTTCTCTGGGACCTACAAGGGCTAATACAAAGTCATTAGTTTAATTACTTAACTAGTGAGCTCCATGTGCATGTGCAATGCACTTGAGAGAGAGATGAAAGGGGATAGAGAGTGAGAAGAGGGACCCTAATGGATCACGTATGTGAGAGGGAGAGGCGTGAGAAAGAAGGAAAGAATAGAGAGGATAGAGTGGAGATAGGGTAATTACACCTAAATCTGTATTAAAAACATTTGTAAATTTAAAGGTAATTTTTTCATTTTAAAGTATTTAATCTACATTATTAAAAGGGGAATCATCATTCTAATAATCATTTTTTTTATTGATATAAGTATAAAGGTAATTTTATTTAATCAATTTTTATAAGCGTTATATTCTCAATATAATAGCATAGATAGAGAAGATATAATTATAAGGGTTAAGTGTTGCATCTAATGAGCGTTTGAAAAAAAATTGAAATCCGCATTTGAGGCTTTGAGCTAACATAAGTGTTATATTCTCAATATAATAGCATAGATAGAGAAGATATAATTGTAGGGACAAGTGTTGCATCAAATGAGCGTTTGAAAAAATATTGAAATCCGCATTCGAGGCTTTGCATACAACTGGATGTAAGGAATGTTAGAATTGCTATAGTTTGCTTTAAGCATACATCTTATATTGATAGATGTGTGGTGGGCCAGCATGTCATCTACTGATTTACTCGCTTTGGTTTCTTAAATTTTTTGTTTTTATAGCCGAATATGGTTATCCCGAAACCCCAGTTAATTTTACTATACGTTGGTTACACAACCCAGAGTCACCCGGTGTTTTGTTCCGTAGTAGAGTAGAAATAAGTATAAGGGTGATTTTATCTATAGTAATCTTTACTATAATAATGCAAGAGCCTGGCGTAGATGAATTTTCCTAAATTCCCAAACTACCCTTATATAAAAACAAAACATTGAGTTAATGATTTACTTTAATTTCCAAACTACCTCTTGCATTTGATTTAATGTTTTACTTTAATTCCCAAACTACCCCTTACTCATCTATCTATTTAGAATCACAGACAATCGCGATTGAACTCGGGGAGAGTTCAATCGCACCAGTGGGTTAACAGGTGTCCATTTTAACTCCTATTAATTGTGGTTAACTCTTTCCCTTCGCGCTCACTTGCATCGCACGTGCCACTAGCGAGTTTAATCGCACCTGCGGGTTAACACGTGTCCCTTTTAACTCCTATTAACTGTGGTTAACTCCTTCCCCTCACTCTCACGTGCATTGCACGTGCCACCCCCTAGTTATAATAATAGAAATAGAAACTGAGCAAATTTGAAACAAATAGTGGGATATATTAATTCGTACCCTATCACATATTTGACTATCTGAATTCGGTTAAATATCTGACGAATGGTGAAATAGTGTATTTGTATCCGACTTCTAATATTTTATATATATGTATAATAATATATTATATAATTTGCTAGATATTATTTATTAACTCAGATTGATTACTGTCAGTTCTGGTTCTTCACAGAACCAGAATGGTGGTAGAATAACTACCGTCATTTCTAGTTTTATTCTGAAAATGACTTTGCTAGAAAAGGGAGAGCCAAGGGGGATACCGGGAGGGTCAAGAGACCCCTGGGGGTGTTCAGGGGACTTGGCATCAATCTTGGGCTTGGTCTGGATTGGGCCCATAATGGAGCTTTTTGTCAATAAATAGGAAACTCATAATGTCAGTAAACTATTTACCGACATTCTGGGTTTTCTTCATTCTCGCACTATTTAACCATGGTTAGATCAACTTTCATGTTCTGGGACGATCACACAAGATAGAAGAGGATTTCGGGGGTCCAGGCTAGGGCTTGGAATGGACCAGAAAGACCTAGGACTAGCAGATGGGCCACTGCTCTAACAAAACTAATAATGGCGGTAGAATAACTACCGCCATTTCTGATCTTCACTGCTCTTCGAATTTCTCCCCATGGTAGTGAACTATACCACATCCAGGGCCTCCCTTATGGACTAAGGGGACTCCGCAATGCTAGGGGACTTACTGAATAAGGGTAACATAAGGTCTATGACCCAGCTTCCTCATGGGGGTCCCTTATGTCATACGTGAATGAGATAGGGGACCTTGCGAGCTCTGCATAAATGAGAACAGGCCCCTGGAAGTGGACCAGAGCTTAAATCTATAAGCAAGAAGGGAGAGTAGGAGATGGAGGGGGGGAGTCCTACCCTTTTTCTAGACTTCAGATTCCCGTAATAGAGGGGAGAGAGATCGTACACGAGTGGCCTTTTTAAGTGAGGACGACCAAGGTCCTTCCTTAGGCTCAGCTCGATGCAGGGGAAGTCTCTAAGGGTCCTGGCAGGTATTTTTGGGTGCACCAGGGGACTAAAAGGAATCCAATGGGTTTTCCTCAGAGCTTCTTTGGAATTTTTGGATTGGAGAAGAAGGCTTGAGAGGGACGGTTGTGGGCAGCGAAATTGCAATACCAGATTGAGTCAAGGTTCACCAACTTCAGTGCGCCACTTCACACCAAATCAAAGGAGTGTGTACACTAAGCCCAAGCCCTCACATGGCTTTGGTATGTCTCTGTAGACAAACCAGGTTAAAAAGGCCCTCGTGGACTAATTCTATGAGTTAGTCCGCGGGCAGATCTATAATAGTTCTCGCGGACACACTTTATAACTCAATCATGCGGGCTGGCCAAAGGCTAACCCTTGCGGGCAAACCCCACTCAAGCTTTGCGGATAGACTCTATAAGTCCATCCACGGGCCAGTCAATGACTAGCCTAGTCCATAACCATAAAAGGCCATGGACCTAACCCAGACTAAGGGTTAGACCCATGGTCCCACCCTGTATTGGTCTATGGACTGACTAAGGTCAGACCCTAGTTTGCAGCCCAAATAGGTTTTGGACATGACTTAGACCGCGGGTGAGGCCCAAGGTCTCACCTCTTTAATTTGTGAATTGAACAAGGTCAGTCCTTTCTCAGATGACAACCAATATCTGATCGTCATGTGGTAGAGAATCCTTAACAAAAAGAACTCTCTGCCAACTTTGGGGGATCCCAAGATAGAGATCCCTCTCTTTCTCTAATGAGAGAGTACCATATGACACCCTATTCGAAAGGAGAAGTAATCCCTTCTATTTTCTAGGAAGATATGACTCTTTCTCCTTTTTGAGGGAAAATTCTGATCCCCCAGGTTTCCCAGAAAAGGAAACCAATTTGGAGTCCTTCAAAAAGAACTCTCATCTGTATGGTTTCTCTAAGATAAGAGAAACCAACTGTCTTGGATAGATGACCTTCTTTAAGGAGAGTTGGCCTCTTTTGATTTCCTAAAAAAAGGGAAGTCAAATGGGGAGTTCAAAAAGAACTCTCTAAAAGATATAAAAGAAGGAGTTTCTCACAAGAAACTCCGAGAAGGCACGAATATACCCTAGCACGTACAAGAAGAAGGATCTCCCACAAATAGAGAATACCAGGTGAACCCTCAATATGGTCACCTCTCTTTCTTTTCTTTCCTTTTGATGCAAAGACCTTTATGAGGTATTCTGTAACGCCTACATGGGATCTGGGCAATCCCATTGAAATACAAATACTTTATTCAAATATGTGTTCTTCTTTTCTTCTTCTTTTAATCAGAGTTTCTTCCCCAAATCGGGAAGGTAATGAACAGTTTGAGTTTACTCAGATTAGAAGGATAGTCGCCCACAATAAAATAATAAACTCCATATAACAATAGAGGTAATCTGACCGTAAGATTCAAGTGGTCTATCATTAAGAAAGACTGACTTGAAATTTGCGTGTACAAATTAATGGCACACCCGGTAAGACTTTCTTCTCCTCTCATCTTTAAAAAAATGATAAAAAATAAAAAGAACAATAAAAAGAGAAGACAAGTGATCATTTCCTCTCTTTTCTTATTGTTTATGACTACGATCATTAAGACCGTCTATGTACATCGGGCTTACGTCCTGACCATCAATCGGCGGGTGTATGTAACCCCGATCCGGATCCCGATGACTCATCCACTCACCTGGGCCGAGATAGCAGTAGCTCTAGCTAGATAGGTCCAGCCAACTGGTCAGACCTCTGTAAAGCGACTGTGGTCACCAAACCAGGTCTCTGTTGAGGAAGCTCCAGCCCGCAGTAGAAGCAGGACCCACCCCGTTAAGTCGGGGGTGAAAAGGCAGTTTGCCCGCCTAAATCAAAGGCAGGTAGCTCGCCCACATGAGGCTGCCCACCAACAGCAGGTCACCAACCTGTGGGTATCCCAGAGGATGTCAGCTAGCCCCCGGGCACCTTAGGAAAGAAGTGCCCATTCGCAAACATCTCTGTCCACGTATACCAAGGAGGGTGCACCCAATCGGGTGCACACAAGGCAAAGTTGCACAGCCACTTCACAACAGATCAGCCCAAAAGGCAGACCTATGTCACCCGAAACCCTAAAAGGGGATTCCAAAATTGTTAACCCTTCGGGGTCAACAAATAGAGCAAGCTCGTTTCGAGCTCAAACCATAATCCAGTCAAAGTTTAAACAGGAAAAACTCTATGGGTCAATTCTAAGACAGACTGTTAAGATCCCCCAGCTCAAGTTGGTTGTTGGGACTCACCCTTCAAACGTTTATCAATAGAAGGGAGATACTGCCCAAGTTATCTCAGGGCAAAAGAACAAGGCCATTGGCCTAAAGGATTTTAGAGAAACTTCCCCAGCAAAATTGCTTAAAATCAACCAGGTTCAAGGAACTAATCCGCAGACCAGATCCCCAGATCAAAAGACTGGTTCGCAAGCTAATCTTACGGACAGAAGGAGAAGTAGCCAAGGCCACTCTGAGGGCAAGGGGTAATGCCCATCCGTGGACACCAATCAAGGTCCACAGACCCAAAGCCCAACTAGACCCAAGGGTCCAGCCCAGGTTTATCTTGTAGGCAGAGTTGCATGCAACTCCACGGACAGGTCTAGAAGTAGACTTGAGTCCACATACAGAAGAGTCCATGGATAAACCCCTCTTAAGAGAAGGAGTGACCTGTGGATAGAGTTACACTCATCCACAAACAGTTCCTCTTCCAAGAAAGAGAAAATTTAGCAATTGAAGGCCAACAAGAATAGGGTCCCCTTGAGACAACACTCAACACTGATGATATTATCAATGATGTCATCAAATCAAGAAAAGAAAATGTGAACTTACAAGTTTTTTCAAACTACGCAAGGGGCATTAACAACCGTGATCAAATTCACCCTGTTGTTAATGCAAAGACTGACATGGACTCAACCCAAGCAGATAGGAACTTGTTGTTCATGCTAGGTCCAAATGCATTCAAAAGCGTTAATCCGGTGACCTTCATAGCAATGACGGCAACTGTTCTTCATCAACATCAATGACCTCCGTCCAGAGATGTCATCCCATTCTGGGGCCGAACAAATACGGAACCAGAAAGAAGAACCAGAGCACCATATGACCATCGGGTTAAAGTGTTAAACATAAGTTCTTCTCCCTTTGAAATGTCAAAGAAGAAAACTCCTGAGGAGGTCCTTCAGCTTAGAAATTGAAAATACTCTCAGCTTTGCAAAAGATGGCATACAATTACCGGTCAAAGCTAAGAAGGTCTAAAAGCAAAGGTCAGTTCTTACTCATCGTGTTCGGGAAGAACCAAGAGCCAGAACGTTCTAGCCCCATTATGAAAGGCTATCCGTTAATGTGGTCGGTACAAAGAGCAACCCGATCCAGAGCAGTTTACAACTTCGCTGTTCTAAGGAACTAGTACGCCGCTCGAGTAAAATCTCTTGAAAATGCAACGCTCTCAGAACTCAGCTGTTATCATTTTAGTTGCTTTGGACGAGGTGGAATATTTTAGAACTGTTGAAACAATAGCTCCGATTCAAACAATTTCGAGAAGGAGGAGAAGCCACGGAAATAGGGCCAAAGGCAAAGAAATAGCCCAAGACCCAGCTCAGTCAGTTCCAGAACCTGACATCAGTGAATCCCAAGACGGATCAAAGCAAGAAGCAACCCTAATAACCTCTCCAAGAGAATTAGGAGGAATCCCTCCAATCGAGGATTATGACTCTAACGAACCAATGGTTCAGTCAACATTGCCAGAAGTAGCGTTAGAAATACCTCAATTGGTTTTGAACGCACCTAATCCTCTATACGGGATGCTTGACACTTACTTCACTGAAGAAGAGTTTTCGAATCTGTTCCTACCATAAGAATCAACGTCAGAACGACCAGTATCGGTTATAATGACAAACTTGGATGGGAACACAGGTCAAGGGAATAACCCTTCTACTTCGGCACCTCTACCATCAAATGATCAAACAACGTTCTTACAGGCTCAACTCCGGTACAAAAATAATGAAATCACGGCTATGATGTCTCAAATGTGTGAGTTGGCTACTCAATTGTCAGCTCTCAAATCTGCATCGGCACCAGAACCCTGTTTCTCTTATGAAGGAGACAGCAGCAATCAAGGCACAAATCTTGCACCTACAAATCATCCAATGGTACCTAGAACATGTCCCATTCCAAATCAGGCTGCCCTCATAGGAGGAATTCCCCCGTCTCTTCTCGTTGTAATCGAAGAGACCGTTCACAATTAAATGCAGCAGGCCAAAAAATAAGAAGAGGATGTTCGGATGATCGTGAAGCCCTATCCAACTACTATGGATGTGGTTCCATTTCTGCCAGGTTTCGTTCAACCAACATTCAAAATGTTTGATGGTACCGGAGATCCAAGCCAAAATTTGTCTTATTTCCTTTCAAGGTGTAGAATAGCGTCCAAGACCGAAGCTCTTTGCCTCCAACTCTTCATGCAATCCTTAGAGGGTGTTGCTTGCACATGGTATGCCAACCTCCCCAAGGCGTCAATAGCGGATTGGGTACAATGGTGAATGAATTCAGCAAGCAATTTTACAACATTCAAAGAAGAGTGGGTGTTATAGAATTGATTGAAATCAGACAGAGAGACAATAAAAGAGTTCATTTCCGGATGGAGAGCTGATCGATGCTGAATGTTTCACATAAAAGCACCTCAAACTTAACTTGCTAATCATTTAGAGTAATTATTTATATTATTTTATGCTACTTGGTTGTTTATTCTTGTTTCAGGTTCATGCGAGGAAAAGAAGATAAAATGGAAGATTTACAAGCTTCAAAGACTCCAAAAATCTTTAAAAAGAGAAGAACAAAAGAAAGAAGAAGAAAAGAGAGCGAAATCGCAGAAATCTACCCTGATGGATCGATTGGCCAAAAATCGCACTTCTATCAATAGAGGGGTATTTTGGTAACTTTTCTTCATCCAAAATTTATGAAACTTTTTGGGTAGATTCTAGAGACCTAAAGGAGCTATGTTTAAAATTTCGGGTCAATCCGATTAGAATTGAGCTCTCTAGAATTATTTGAAGTTCAGTGGTAAAATTGTAAATAGGGTGAAATAGTATTCCATGAACAGTGTTTTGTGAATAGTGTTTTAGTACTTCTAAACACTTTCCAACTCTATTATTGTCTTCTTAAATGAGGGTTTAATCCTCATTCAACCCAAAAAGAGTTAGAGAGAGAAAAAGAAGAGTTAGACCTCAATTAGAACTCCTTATTCTACTAGAACTCTGTCTTTCTCTATAAAAAGAGAATTCCTAGCCATTATCATTATCATTAGAGAGAGATTTGTAGAGATTTTGGATCTAAAGAAGAAAAGCTCTGGAGATCAAGGAAGCCATGAAGAGAAGTACTGCAGCTTTGTCTATGAAGATGTTGCATTCCTCCCTCGCGATGAACTAATTTCCATTCTAAGGTTTCAATGAAACCCTAGCCAAGTAACTGTATCTTTTTATTTTGTTTTATTTTGATTTCTTATTTGTGAAACATTGATTGCATAATGAGAGGGTTGTTTCAACAACCAGATTTATTTGAATTATATTTGATTTCAATGGAATTCTTAACCTTATCTTAGGTATAATGAAATTGGAATTAAAATCACTTATGTTAATTTTCGTTAGAATTTAAACATAGGTTTTATGCAATGGTTTTAACATATCGAGAGATCAAGTCCTAAGATATTTTATGCTAAGGAAAGACGAGTGATTACACAACCTTAGATTAGTGTGTATCATTCGTGCTAACCGAAGATACGATATACCTAGGGCTTGATCCCTTGAACTTTTCTAGATTAGTTGAGAGGGGACGTGCTGTCACTCTAACTAGAATGTTTGCAATTTAAGAGGTTAGAATAAATTCAAAATAGAGACTGGTTATTAGGTTAGTGGTGGATTTGAAAACCCTAGATTTTCTCTCCAAAAGAATTTAAAAGCCCAATTGTTTTAGTTTAATTTAGAAATTTCCTTTAATTAGTTTAATTCATTGTTTTAATTTAATCAAGCAAAATTCAATTACCCATTTTATTATTTTAGAATTAATCTGAATAAAAGGCAACGAAACCAGCACAGTCCTCAGAGGAACGATACCCTTACTAGTACTATTCTACGGAATTATTACTATGAATGAATAATTTAAGATTGACTGACGATCAAGAGCTTTGACCTTCTCCTGTCCTCAAAAATTCACTCGACTGGAACTTATCCAAATGTGCCTCAACAACTTCAGGCATGATTTGTTGACTACCCTAATGGCCCAAACCTTTGTTAGTTTCAAAAATCTGTGTACAAAAGCACACGATATGAAGAGCCACATAAGAAAAAGAAGGTGAGGTAGAGACACTGATCGTTTTGAATCCTCAACTGCTACAGTAGTTAAAACGAAAAAGACTGCGCAAGCAGCATCAAGTTTTGGTAGACCAATCGGTTGATCAAACAATGGTAAAGCACCAGTCAAAATTGGTATTAAACCAGCTCAAGGTGGAGCCAAAAGACCACAATGGCAAGACAAGCACGACCCACCAAAGAAAATCACCATTGAAGAAAGAATGAATAAAACATATTCATTCTCTGAAGACAATGTCGAAGATCTGTTTGAACACCTTCTCGCCAATGAACTCGTCACTCTCTCGGAAAGCAGGAGACCTCAAGAGATCGGGATGAAAGATTATCCTAAATATTGCCCTTACCACCGTATAATCAGCCACAAACTAGGTGATTGCTTTGTACTGAAGTACATCATTCAAAGACTTTTGGACAATAAAGAGATTATCATCGGTTAGGATCTCCAACAGGCAGCTACATCCAATACAGTGGTGGCTTCAGAACCATTTGAAAAAGATAAAACATCTTCAAGTAGTAATCTTTCTAGTGACAAACCGTCCGATGAAGAAAATTGAACTCTCTTTGAAAGCAAATGAGCTAAGAAGAAAAGATAATTGACCCAAAATACCGATGCTAAAAAGCAAGTTCAGGCTACAAGGCATGCTCAAGCCCAAAGAAAAGAAGGGAAGCGCATAGCCAAAGCTGAGAAGAAAAAGAAAAAGGAAAGAGGAAGAAAAGCCAAGAAAAATGGCCCCACCTAAGATACTTTTTGGGAACAAAAGCCATTAATGGCAATCACCTTGATGGACTTCATCCCTCCGGGCTTCTGCTCTGACTGTGACTATGATAGTCTCCAGTCTACAGTCTTGGGAGATGAATCCAATATCTTCTCTTGCTATGTCATCAATATGGTTCCAAATGACGACCCTTCATGGTTGAATATGCCAAGACAAGCCTGCAGTCTAGAAAGACACCGGACATTTCAAGATTGGCTAGATCAATATGAAGATATTGAACTCCCAGAAAGGAGACCATCTATATCAAGACAGACACCTACAGGACTTTCAGATCTTTTTGAAGGATTTTCATATGGAGGAGAACGAGAGGCAAATGAAGAGCAAGTACAATCTGATTCCTCTCAAGAGAGACTAGATACACCTGAGGCCCTAAATCAAAATCATGGTCAAATACGACGATCGGTGCAAATCTTAACTCAGCCTGAGAATCAAGATTCACTTACTATAGTCGGTTTGAATAAGGACCATCCAATAAAAGAAGCAGTCCTAAACTCAGGGCTAGCTGACAGTTCACTGGCATCTGAACAAATTTCAGCCCAGCATGAAGTCCAACAGGACAATATGAAAGAAGAAGTCGGTCGCCCTTTCAAAACAAGAAAAGGAAGCTAAACTTCAGTTCCGTGAACATGATCCAACTCTTGGAAGTAGAGTCATTTGAAACAATAGATTAGACGATTACCAAAGTTTATCGACTCAACCCCCGGTCAGGTAGAAAGCTACAACCGAGGTTTGTGCCAGATCAACATGAAAATTGGATTAGAGCTCAACATCTCAAGCCTAAGCAGCTCTCAGTAATGAGAGGGTCAAGTACGATATTCTGGCCCATTTGAAGAAAATTCCTTCCTTACTAAGCGTCTATGATGCTCTTAAGATGTCTCCAGAATAAAGAAGGTCCCTCATATATACCCTTTCTAATCCGGAGGATTTTTCTGAAGAAGCCACAATTCAGCCGCCGTAGCCTCCTGAAACAAGGACTTTCTGTCTCTTAACAATCACTTTTGATGATGAAAACATGTGAGTTGAGACTCTCCAACACAATCGGTCACTGTTTATCACAGGTTTAGTTAATAAAACTAGCATATCTAGAGTAATGATTGATGGAGGTTCAGCCGTCAATATCCTCCCAAAAAGGATGTTGTCCAAGCTTGGCATACAAATAAGTCGGCTACATGAGAGAAACCTGATCATCCAAGGTTTCAATCAAAATCAGCAAAAGCCTATAGGTATGATCAATTTCAAAACCAGGTTTGGAGATATTGCTAAAATTACAAAGTTTCTGGTGATCGATGTTGATACATCGTATAACGCCTTGTTATGGCATCAATTGATGCATATCCATCTAGTTGTGTCATCCACCTATCACCAATGCCTCAAATACCCACAAGAAAATAGGCAAGCAAGGATCGATGCTGATGATGATCCGTTTAATGATGCAGAGACATATTATGCAGATGTACGTTTCTGTGACAAAACTACCCAAAGAAGAATTCAACAAAAGCCCAAGGAGCAAAAGGTTGAGAGCGACCTGAAAAGTAATCATGGACTTGCTCAAACTACAGTTCCAAAAAGGGTTTTCAAATACACCCCAAGGTCTCAAAGAAAAGAAGGACAACCAACCCTGGCTTTGGTCGAATCTCTCTAGAATCTTGAGAAGGAAAAATCGATCGACCCCTTCAAGATTTGCGTGGTTAAACAAGTTGACCCTCTTCAAGCTCTGAAAGGTGATCATCTAGTCCCTTTGAGGCAGATGGACTGTACAATGATAGAAACTAGCTCCAGTCTTACTGTCCTGGTCAAGAAAAGAGGACAGAAGTCAATGCTCTTCAATTCCCTAGGTGCATATGACAGGATAAACTCCTCATAGACCGATGAAAAAAGTAGGGTCGCCAATCCTTACAGAAATAAAATAAGCTTTTGTAAAACAACTTCCAAGCTGCTCAAAGGCCAAGGGTTTGATGCCGAAGAAGAAGAGCAAGTCAAAAGAACTCTCTTACTGGCTTACGGAACCATGCTCAAAACGGAGCTACATAAGGCCATGGATACTGGTAACTATGTTGATATAGATACGCTAGGAATTTGGTATAATCCCCTTGTCTTTGTATTTACGAGAAATCATAACCAAACCGTAAATATGGTCATGGTCAGGGAGGAGCCCACATTAGAAGAAGTCTCCATGGAATGGCTTCCAGAAGAAGCGGAATCCCGACAGGTATCCCCATGGGTTGAAGCGGCACATCACGATATGATTGATATCCTACCTAAGGTCAGTCTCAGTGTATGGCAAAAATGACTAACAACGGAAGTCATTCTTAGTGTCATTATCTCATCCAAAGGAGCACGAGAAAAACCTATTGTTTTTCAATCAGCAGGGCAAGCAGGCAAAGCCACCCCCTGGAACAACATAAGGGACAGAAGAATGAACCCTTATCAAAGGAAGCCCGTGTTTAATTTAGCAATCAAGAAAATGCTTGAGAAACATGGATTTAATACTGAAGAAAAAGAGCAAGCTGAGCACGAAATTATGCTAGCACTCAGGACTTTGGCTACCTATAAAAGGGATGACTCTAACTTGAGAAAATCTGAGTTAGGAAATCCTGATCCTTCACCAAATGAAGATCTAGTCTAAGCCGTATTGTTGCTAGGAAACACTTTCCTATAATTCCATTAGGATCATAGAATGTTATCTAAGTCCCTGGACTTCCACTAATCACAATAATGTCAATTAAGACAATGTGATCAACCTCCAGAAATTAGAAAATTGCTTGCAAGTACTATCTCACAATATATTTAAAATAAATCATTCCACAATCCGATATCACATGTAAGCTTCCGAGATTAAAACAAGTCCACTGTCTAGTCCCTAGCTTATGAATAGAATATTTTCTCATGAATACTTTTTCATTGAATTGAACTTCCAAAACACTTTCGAAGAAACATTAGAAAAGAACTGACATATATATATTTATATATACTTTTCCATATTGAAAAATATCAACTTCGATAAAGACCATTTTACCGATAAGCACCAGTACTGGATTTAACAGTTTAGTTCAACAAGTATCACCTTGATATCATTATCTCCAATTAAGGAGTTGTGGATTCTTTATTGAGTGTTTACACACTTCTCCAAACATTGTGTACATGACCCAACGTAGCCGGAGTTAGTCCTGTGAATTGGACATTGCCGATTGGCAAATCAAAGTTATATAGACAGATGTTTGAGAAGATGTTAACCTCTCAGGTCTAAGGATAATTTATTGAATGGATTTAACCCTAATACAATCTGACAGTGTATTCCATAGGTTATCTACTAGTGACCCCGTTCAGTATTATGTACTTGCTACATATACTCACATGTTAGTCAAGAGTGAACACTCTCTGTGAATGAGATTCATCGCACTATCTTATAGAACTACACATCTGCAAGCCATGATGAAGTATGACGCCCAACTAGTACTCTAGAGGCTTTGAACAATATTAGGTTTACAAGGAACTAGAAAATCATATCTCCTCGCAACCTTTGCATGATTTTCCTACAAAGTTACCTATGAAACTTTATATCATCATCAAATAAGACAGTAGTTATTATAAATACCCTTTATAGTTGGTTGTGTGAATATGATGCTTCTCTAATCAACATAGAAAAGTCTTTTGTTAGCTTTCGAGGGCATATGTGTCCAACAGTTAGGTCTAGAGTTAGGGTTTAAACTAGGGTTATGTCTAGGGTTAGGGTTTGAACTAGGCTTAGGCCTAAAGTTAGGGATTGAATTAGGGTTAGGCCTAGGGTGGAGCCTAAGGTGAGTGTAGAGTCTAGGGCTGGACCTAGGGCTAAGGGTAGGTTAACCATGGTTAAGGATACTAACCGTTATTAAGATGGGGTGTAACAATTGGGTGCTTACAGTATTGTTTTGGATTTTATGAGATTGTTCCTAGTTAAGTTGATTAATCGAGGTTAACCAGGGTTAAGTTTAACCCTGGTTAATATCAGGTCTAATTTGGAGTGGGCCCAGTGAACCAAGCATGGCTTGGAATGGCCTCCTACTTGGTCTAGGCCCTGTGCAAGGTCCAAAATCCAAAAAACTAGAATTAGCGGTAAATATAGTACCACCAATTCTAGTTCATTACAGAACTGGAGTGGCGGTTCAGGGTTTACCGCCATTCTCATTTTCCCTGAAAAATGGTTTTGCAAGCAAATGGAAGGATTAGAGGTGAGTGGGTTCCTGGGCCCTTAGGACAGGTCTGGTATTTAGTTGGGACAAGCCTGAAGTCGATCCACAACGGAGGATTTTGGTGAAATGTACAAAGCTCCAGATTGTCGGTAAATCCAGTTCGACATTCTAGGATTTCTCAAAATTTGGATAATTTTATTAAGGTCAGAGGTTCTGATGATCTGAGGGCGATTGAAGAAGGTTCAGGGGACTCAGATGGAATGTGTCCAGACACTAGAATGGACTAGGGGCCAACAAGGGGAGGTCTGGAGTTGCTGTCTTTGAATGAGTCTAGAATGGCGCCAATAAACACAGTACCGCTATTCTGGGGTTCCTTCAAAACTTCGAAAATCTCATGAAGGCTAGTGGTTCTGATAATCTGGGAAGATCAGGGTCGATAAGAGGAGACCTTAGAGTCTTGGGCCAGGCCCTGGAGTGGACCAAGGACCAACAAAAAGGGCATGGGGAGTAGAATAATTACCGTTATTACTAGTTTTCCCCTACGACATTGTACCATGGCTCCCCTAGATGCTTCCTTATGAGCGTGAGGTTTCTTGGGGGCCTGGGGAATGAGGGGACATGGAGAATGGGCTGTGTGTGTGAGGTGTGTACAATATTGATATTTCATGGGGGTCCCCCTTGCCTATGAAAGAAGGCAAAGGAGAGGCTCTCCACTACTTACACGGCTTACTACCAGACTTGGATATGGACCAGGGTCACACCAGAAAGCAACAAATGACAGAAAAAAAGGAAGGAGAGGTCCTACCCTTTTGCTCTTCAATCTCCAACAGGTGAGGAATGGTTGGCCAAGTGGAAGTGTCCTCTTTAGAGAGAGGGACCAATGTCCTTCCTCAGCCACAACCAAGCATAGAGGGCTTAAGGTTCAAGGTTGTGGGGGAATTTCAGATTTGGCAAGATATTCTCTGAGAGTTTCTACAAGATTTTTTGATGGATTTTTGGCATGGGGTGGGGGAGTATTTATAGGATTTCAATGACTTGAGGTATGTAAGTAATTCGGAGAAGGATTAGGTGAGGCCTCAAAGGCTGGTTGGATGGTCAATTGGAGGATTCAGAGGGTCAGAACTTGAAAAATGCGAACATCAAGAATGGCGGTAAATCTAGTACCGCCATTCCTAGTGAAGGCAAAACAATGAATGGCTGTAGAATAACTACCGTTATTCCTAATTTTTTTTCTCAAGAATAGGTCTGAACAGGCCTGGCTTGGTCTGGGATACTGTAGCTCTTTCATTAAATTGGTAATGTTAGTAATCTTATTACTGATATTATTTGAATTTTTTAAATTTGAAATTGTGGGCCCCATAATGGTTGGTTAAGGTATGTGGGCCCTTGCTTGGACCCACAAGGTGTTTGGCTATGGGTTTTAGGCCTTGGAATGGGTCTTGGCTCTAAATGGACCCTAGGCCCATGGGTCAGGCTTGGTGGCTTTACTAGGGCTCGACTTAGGTTTAGTCCTAGGATTAGGTTGAGTTCAGGGTCAGACCTAAAGTTAGGTTTATGGTTAGGGTTAGTCCTAGGGTTAAATCCAGGGGTAGGTTAAGGTTGGACCTAAGTCAGGGTTAGGGCTAAGACTGCAGTTAGGATTAGGGTTAGGCCTAGGGTTAGGTCTAGGATTAGGTTTAGGCTGAGGTTGAGTTTAGACACTTGGATAAACTGACCATGGTTAAGTTTATTAACCATAGTTAGGGCAGGGGTGTAAAAATTGGGTGCTTACAGATAGATTGGTAGCCAAGGGATTTAGGCAAAGAGAATGAATAAGTTATTTTGATACATATTCCTCTGTATCAAGAATTACACCTATTTGAGTTTTATTTGTCATGGAATCTATTCATAATTTAATAATTCATCAAATGAATGTTAAAACTGCATTTTTAAATGGTGATTTAGAGGATGAAATCTATATGTATCTACCAGAAGGATTCATTGTTCCTGGACAAACTAATAAGGTCTGTAAGATGGTAAAATCATTAAATTGTTTAAAACAAGCTCCAAAAGAATGACATGAAGAATTTGAAAATATACTAATATCTCATGGCTTCAGTACAAATGAAAGTGATAAATGAATATATTTTAAATATAATGGTGACTGGGGTAATTATTTGTTTAATTACATGTTGATGATTCGTTAATCTTTGGAACAAATTAAAAATTCATGATTAATACAAAATAATTTTTGTCATTTCAATTTGACATGAAGAATCTTAGAGAGGCAAATTTAATTTTTTAAATTAAAACAATAAGAAGGAATTATGGGATAACTCTCTCTTAATCCCATTACATTAAATAAATTAGTATTAAAATATTATTGAAGGATGGTTAAGATCATGAACACCTGATAATGTAACACTACATTTATGTCTAATAGTTGGATTCAGAGAAAGGGTTAGTTGGCATAAGTATCATCATCGAACATTCCATGGTCGCCGATTCCAAGAACCAGAGCATAGAGCTTTGGTTTCTTGATGAAAAGTAAGTACATATTTATCCACGTGCTTAACAAACTATTGGGAAAATTCTATTAATTCATATAATTTTTCTTCTCAGTAATTTAAAAAAAAAATCCTCAAGGAAGATCTATGCACAATTGTAACACTTTGAAGCACTAAGAGATTAACATATCAATAATCAGTTCATCCTTACAGACATTCAACATTATCACTTCCAAGCTTCACTTATTAAATATAAGAAGATGTAGCCCAGCACAATCAGATACATAGAACTACTACATGAACTTAATAACTGAACTCTCTTCTCAAGCGACAAAGCAATCGACGAGCAATGAGGCAATGTTTTCTTTGGTTCGACCAGATGAGTCAGTATATCCATCTCCATACATGTAGATGACTTCTATTATTCGCGCAAGGTTCACAATTGGCAGAAGAAGAGGAAATGGTATAGGTGTCGGTGCTAAGCACTCACTATTTATGTCCTTCCATGCCCCTTCCACCATCTTTTGAAGCTTTTCGCATGCCTCCTCCTCTAAGACCTCATGCTCCTTCATGTAGCATTGGACACTCGAAGCAACATGCCCTCTCTTTTGCTCAACCTTCAAATATTAGAAATACAAAATACATTTTAACCATATTAAAAATTTGTAATATAAAGAGGGGAAGTGCTAACTTTACTAGCCCCACATGCAGTCGCCCCCAACGGATGGCATAACTGAAGCTAGCAAAATCCAATCAAAAGAGAGGAGTTCATCCAATATAGCAAGCTTCGTAGCTAATCACCATCTTTTTTTTCTTTTTTATAGGCACAAGTCATGCGGACAATTCGCAACGCGGTTAGTAAGCTTTAAAAACAGATAGGAGATCATCCAATATAGCAAGCTTTGTAGCTAATAATTAACCATCTTTTTCTTTTTGGTACAAGTCATATGGTCAGGTCGCAACCTTGGTTAATAGTATTGTTAAATCTATTTTGTAATTGCGGATTAATGCCTAGCATTTGAAGCTTGGCAGAGAGTAGATATTACAACCATCACACCCCTTGAGATTTGATTCCTCTACACCCAAAGGGCGAGACACACTACCATTGGGACAAGTTCATGGTGTGTAGCTAAGAGCCATCTAAATAAACGATATGGCGTCTAGAACAAACATCCAAAATAGAGCTACAATATTTAACTCAATTGACCATATATACCTTGTGCGTTTTGATGTCGTCCATGAGTCGACCAACCATAGATGATGATCTAATAAGTTTAGGCATAGACGTCGTCCAGTCAAAGGCTTCCTTAGTCGCAATTTCCCCCATGCCTATGAATTGGATCACAGTAATCAAAGGGTAGACACTGGTAATCAATGAAATTTGCAAGTATTCTTCGAGTTTTGGCACGTATCCAGTGTAAAACCATTGGGCTTCTGCGAAGTAAGCTCCAACCAAAGCTTTCATCTGTGAGAAACAAAATTAGAGAAACACCTCAGACCCCATATGTTAAAGTAGTCATAGGACTGGATTTGTGTCATACCTCTTGTTTTAAGTAGTATAAACTATAGAGTTTTTCTTCTCTAATCATCTCCTCTTCAGTTTGATTGAAAATATTCTCAAGCTCACGAATACACACTTTCATGTATTCAGGCAGTTGATCCATTGTTCCTTGATCACACCTGAAAATTGAGTAACCAAATCACATCTGTAGAATTTGAATCTTTCGAATTAATTTTAAAAATGAGTGGAGATAGTTTCAGGAATCATACCCTTCGATCGCATTAGTGAATAGTTGGAGTTCCTCTAGTGTCCCATAAACATCATATATATCATCGATTATTGATACAATGGATACTAATTTGGCCATTAATATTCTACCAAATGCATATTGTGGTTCAAAATATACTCCAATTCCCCAAAAGCAACACTCCACCAATCGATCTCGAGAAAACGGTAGCTTTGAGGCTATGTCAATATCTTTCCACCACCTGCAGTGAAAATTCAACCAAATAAGTGCAAGACCTTGAAAGTGCTTGGTTCTAAAAATGTTTTTAAAACTAGTAAGAAACTTACCTTGAAAGCTCATGTATCTCTCTCTGGTGTAGCAATTGCAACTGATTAAAATCCAACTTTGCAAGCTCTAGGAGAACCTCATTTCGGGTTTTCTCTTCTTGGTAGATAGAAATGTAATGCCTATTCTCTAGCCTAGGAACACGCTTGTGGAGAGGTAGCTCTAGGGCATGTCCTATTTGTGATGCAAAGGAAGAGGTTAGATGGTTCATCATGGTCTTTAGGTGTGTGCTAGTGAAAGCTAGGGCTTCATCCAATATATCTTCTCCCCGTACGCTGAGATGTGAGGCTTCATATAAACTTAGCATGCCTTGCAGATCGCTAATCAAGTGTTCCTTGAAACTACCTGTCTTGTGCTTGAACTTGCTAAACACATCTGTTTCACCACACCAACATTAGTAATATTATTTGTAGTCATGGTGTGGTTCCTGGAGTGCTTTTGCAAGGTATTGTGTAAGAAATATCATCCTTCACACCCTTTTCTAATTGATATCTTTTAATGGTTGCAATTCTTTGGATGGAGGGATGTTTGTTCGGGATTGAAAGGGCACATCCGACCATGAAAGATCTATAAATAGATAGACCTGAGTTGTCTATGAATAATGATATGGAAGAAGAGATAATGGTTATTGGAAAAACCCTTGGTCCGGGTGATCATGCCAGTCCCATGGAAATTAATCCCTTCATTTCTTCCATGATCTTCCTACTTGTATTTTTCTATGGTCTAAAATTGGTATCCGAGCAAACCTAGGAAATCCTTCATTGAAGAAGAAGATACTTTTAAAAAAAAAATCAGATCAATCCAACATTGCAAGCCCTTGCCCACTAGAATCTTGTTTTTATTTTTTTTAATATAAAGCTCGTTTGAACTTTGATTCATGCTTCATCAAAACTAGTGGGTCCAAATATTCATGGGTAACAATCTCATAGGATAAAATCACATCTTTGAAGGATTCTACGGGGCACTGATCTGCAATCAAGTGAGGCTCGCACATCAAAAGCATGAACATTTGCTGATAAAACGGTCATGAAAGGTTTACTAAAAGACTTTTCGAATATATGGATTAGGTGGCGTTTGTTAACACTAGTCTTAAAAGAAGTGCTTATTTGAAAATTATGCTTAGTTGGACTTGCAATAGGTCATCCTTCACAACCATTTCTACTGGGTGTCTTCTAATGGTTGCAACTCTTTGAATGGAGGGGTGATTCTTAGAGGTTGAAATGGCACATCAGATCCACCATGACGGATCTATATATAGATAGATCTAGGTTGTCAATGATATAGAATAAGAGAGAATTGTCGTTGTAAGCACCCTTGATCCCAGGATCACCAGTTCCATGGCAATTAACCCCTTCATTTCTTCCATCTTCTACTTCCTTGTATTTTTCTATGGTCCAAATACACTAATCTACTAATTAAAACAGTCTAACATAGTATTTTAAGATAAGAGGCAAGGAGACTACCAGCTGATACATTATAACCCTGTTGTCTCAACAATCGAAATCGTAGAGCAACGGTATAGAGATTATCATCACCATTTGCGTCAATCTGAACATCATATATCCGTTCTAATGCCTCTCCAATTTCCTCCTGGAAGTGATAAGCAATGCCAAGACGTTGGAGCGTGTCGATCAAATTTATTTCTTTACTAGGCTTGTTGGAAGCAAGCCTTAGCATCTTATTCACTTCTTTCTTCAGTTCGTCAATCCGCTGTTGGACATCTACATTAGGCTTCTGCATGGGCATGTATTTACTAACTTCAGTAAATATAAATTATAAAGTATGTTCTTAAATTGCTTATAAATGAAATACGAAGAATTAAATCTATACTTGTTTAGTTCAAAGTTTAAAATTGAATAATAAAGTATATAATCACAAACAAACAAAAAAAATTCAAATTTCACAAAATTTTAGTCGGGACTCCGAAATCACTGAATTTTCGGCTTCTTTAAAACATTGCCGGTGAGTTACCAAATCGGTTGGAGAAGAGGCCAAGAAGTGATCGCCCCAAACGCTAGGATGATAATCTGCTGACCAGCGAATGATCTCTCCGTTATCAGATTTGGACGTAGGAGCTTTTGGAGAGTCAATTCCTACCATATTTAGAAGGCCTGAATTTTTTTGAATGGACAAGTACAGCTATTTATGGACAAGGCACAAGGGAGAGCCACAGTCCGGTACATGCAATATTGAATGAATATTTGGTGACCATGCTTTTTTCTTTGTTTTTTAGTATTTTTATTATTTTTTATTTCTTTCTTTGTGGAACTACGCCATATCCCAATAATGAAGGAGACAAATCATCTCGGGGTGATAACCGAAATGATGAAAAATACAATTCATGGGACTACTCACAACCACGTAAAAACTTCAATTGTGCCAGCGTGTGCAGTGGAGGTCGATACATAATTGAGAAAGACAAAGGATTGTCTCTGGCGATGCCATGGTCTCGGGCTTCACACATTATGGCAGAGATGTGGTGAGAAGGGGGAGAGATATCAAGTGGGGAGAAGTCAAAATCATGGGGAGAAAATGAATGACTTCTACGCTTTTTATCGCCAGATGTCACCTAATGGGTGGAAGCCCGAGACCAATGTCTTGGGCACCTTGGCCTTGAGAAATGCTGGATCTCTTTTTTTTTTGGTAAACTCAATCATACCACAAGGCAAAAGGCAAAGACAAGGATAAGAAAATACTCACACCACCCATGCAAACCCACACACACACATCATGCAAACTCACACACATGCAGCCGGAAGCTTCACCCTAGAGCTCCTCAAAACGGGTACCAACCGTTTGAGGCACCAAGAAACTTATATGGGACAGCATGCTCGGGTAACTACCGATGTGGGACTAAACACTCACCCTAAAGGCGTTCTGCTTTTTTAGTAAACTCAATCATACCACAAACCACAAGGCAAAGACAAGGAATTGCTAGATCAGTCGCAAACTTCAATCTACTTTGAATTATTGATTATGTTTGTAACATTTAGTGTAATATTAGAGTTAGGCATTACATTTCAAGAGTCTTTAAAGAGACCACCTAGGGAAAAGGGTACCTGGCTAGACGCTATGGTTTAATGTGAGAGCTCCCGTAAGAAAAGCAGTACTGATTAGCGGACTCACTACTTAAGGGTACCTAGCTAGACGCTAGCGTTTCTATTCTCCAAGAAGAATAGAGAATTGTTTATTATGAGTGATGCCAAACGGACCCTAATGTACCTATATGTCCTTGTGTCTCTTTAACACCCCTTTAACCCTAATTAAACTTAACTAAATTAAAATTAAGATTTTGGTTTTTTTTTTATATGAAAACCAAGGTTGGATTGCTTAATCCTAAGGTGAGTGAATCTTAACCATAATTGATAAATATTTAAAGTGGGGCGTGGATCAATGAGGACTGGCCATTTCGTTACATAATGCAAACCCCAGGGTACGTTTACTATTTTCTTAGGAAAAATACTATCTGAAAAATAATTAGGAGTGTAAAGTGTTAGCTAAGTCAATTTTTTCCAAAGATGCAGTGTAAGTGCAACACGCAGTGGCAGAGCCAAGAGGAGGCCTATGGGGCATGTGCCTCCACTCAATATTTGAAAAACTATTATTTAAAAAAAAAATTATTAAGGCATAGCATGGGAAAAAAAATATTTCTTTTGAGTTGGGTTGTTAAGATTTACTAACCTTTAAAGTTCAACAATCTACCTTTTGGTTTTTAGAAGAAAAAAATTAACTTTTAAGGGTTAAAAGTTCTTAATAAGAGTTAAAAGGGGGGACTAAGTAAGCATGATCGAATTGTCCAAATTCAATCACAATTGGAAAAGATCCGAACTCGTATTTTTATATTAAATTGTTTAAGTATTTAATTGGGCATCATTTTGTAGACAAGGGAGCAGAGCAGGTGTCCCATAAAAATATGATATTATATTATTTAATATGGCATAACTATGGGGCAAGAGGGCAACTGTCTCTTGAACTTTTGAAAAAAAAAATATTTTTTATATCATTTAATTTAATTATTTAACTTGGCATAACTATGAGGCAAGAGGACAGCTGCTCTATAAATAAGAATAAACATAATATGTGCAAACTGTATACAGGAACGAAATTGCTTGAGAATTTAGATGTCAAATTTTTTTGTATTCACTTAATCTTTCTTCAAACATCCATCAACAATTACTACTATGTTCAATCAACCTTAGATGCCCCCTACTAGAAAATTCTAGCTCCGTCCTTAGCAAGATGTGGTGTTGCTACCTATAATAGGGAGATGGACTAGGGAGATGGACTGACATTTGTTGTCACCACCTTACGTTTGGGAAAGACTGCGACTAAGGCTAGCATTTCTAAAATGAAATAGTTCAAAGTTAAAATTGTTACAGATTGAGTCATTTGTACATATAGGCTGCGAGAAGCGTGATGGTATGCTATCCTTCAAATGGCTTATAAACCTAATATTTCAATTCTTAATCACTATTTAGAGAAGAATTAATCTAGGGATACTCCCAAAGTGTATTCCCAAATATACTACCAAATCTTATCCGTTTATCTCAATTATAAACGGTTAGGATTAGAGCTGATGTGGAATTAGAAAAGACAAAATAAGCCAACTCAAATCCTGGCCCTTAATGGTTGGTTATAAATGGTTAGGATTAGGGGGTATATTCGGGAGTATATTTGGGAGTACCTATAGACGGACTCGAGTAGAGTATTGGTTAGATTCTAAACAAATCATGCGAAATGGTTTAAAACTCTCTATAATACCTATTATCAAGAGCTGTAGAATTAAAAATCTAACAGTGCCAATGTACACTTGCTTTAAAAAGGTAAGCCCCACTACTTGATGTTTAGTGCCGTTAGATTTTTAATCTGGCGGCTGAGCTCTCGATAGTACCTACCATCGAGAGTTTTAAATCACTTCTCCAAAATCATTATAATGTTTACCTTTTATGGCTAGAAAAAAAAAGAGAGAGGTCTCATTCACAAATGCAGGCAATTCTTTCTCACAAGTAAGATATGTATACTACCTACCCAATCATTTCTCACAAGTAAGATATGTATACTACCTACCCAATCATATCAATAAAACGACAACCGAAGACAAAAGGGAAATAGTTAACGTACCTAGGATTTCTATTTGCAAACCTAAAGTTGGACCTCATTGGTTCATGCCCCCCTCTTAAATACTCACAAACTCTTAAATATTCACCACAGTTGGTGAGTATTTAAGAAGGGGACATGAAACAATGAGGTGCAGCCTTAGGTTTGTAAATAGAGATCCTATGTATGCCTATCAACGAAATTTAGACTAGACCCACAAATTTAAATGAGTATGCTTAACATTCTGTATTTAAAATTTATTTTATTGTCCAAACATCTCTACTATTATAATGAGAGAAGCGGAGTTAAAAAATTGATTGATTTTTTTATAATATTCCTAATGAGTCTCAATTTTATGGTATCTTATTGTGAATGTAGTTAGTAAGGTAATTTTTTATATTTTTCTTTTTTTATCCATAACTCTAATTAAGATATTATGTTATCTTATTTTACATGAGAAAAGTTAGTAGGGGTATTGAAGTAATATCAACTACAACTAACAATAATCCCTATATATCTCCATAATTCCCTCGAATCTTTATTCCTATCTTCTCTCATGCTCCCTCAATGGTCTCTCTCAACGAAGAGGCACACCCTCTCTACATGGTAACTACTTTTCAAGGAAAAAAATAGGGCTTTTAGTTCTCAAAATGTCTATTTCTATACTAACGTGTCCCTCACAATCTCACAATTTGTCTTATCTAAAAAGTCCCTGAAGTTTCTATAATCAAAATATTTAATTATTTTTTTTCAAAATGTCTTCACTAGGATCTCTTCCCAGTCTCCCTCCCCTTCCCCTCTCTCTTACGTGCATTGCACGTGCCGCCCACTAGTTATAATAATGACAATTCATTAGCATTCTTCATTCAGACATTATAATAAGAGCAGTGATTAGCAAACCGGAGTCCGCTGCTCATTGGTCTACCCCACTTTTTAACACTCACCAATTGTGGTTAAGATTCACTCACCCCTAAAATTAAACAATCCCTCATTGGTTTTTAAAAAATAAAAAAACAAATTTATACCTTTAATTTAGTTAAGCTTAACCAACGTTAAAGGCGTGTTAAAAGAGACATGACGACACAGCAGTAAGTTAAGCAGCGGACCTGGAGTCTGCTAATCTCTGCTCTTATAATAATGACAATTCATTAGCATTTTTCGTTTTATAATTCATAAACGTTTGCTAGATCAACTGAAGGTAAGTGGCCATTGGCCAGTGTCACTTTTGTCACATGTGTTATTAACCCTGTTTACTAGTGTTCGGACTTCGAACCAAAAAAACAAAAATAATTCTTTATGGTGTGTAAAATCAGGGTGATCATTGGAAATAGGTGACACTCGTCTCTATTTCAAAGCCCATTTGAATTCAAGGAAGATAGAAATTAAAATTGGAAGATAAGATATTAAGGGCCGTTTAGATACACTTCCATTTTTCTGTTTTTATTGGCATTACTAACAGTTAATTTTAAAAAATGAAAAACAAAAAAAAGTATTTGGGAGAAATGATGTTTATAATAATGAGTAAACAATTTCAATCCATACTGGCGGTAGTGATAGTGGTAGTGGTGAGTGGTGGTGGTGCTGGTAAAGTGGTGGTGTGGTCATAGAGGAGTGGTGGTGTTGTGGTGTTGTTGGTGGTGGTGGTGGAGTGGTGATGGTGATGGTGATGGTGTTGGTGGTGTGGTGGTGGTGGTGATGGTGGAGTGGTGGTGGTGGTGGTGGTGGTGGTGTTGGTGGAGTAGTGGAGTGGTGGTGGTGATGGTGGTGGTGGAGGTGTGGTAGTGGAGTGGTGGTGGTGGTGGTGGTGATGGTGGTGATGGTGGTGATGGTGTTGGTGGTGTGGTGGTGGTGATGGTGGTGGAGTGGTTGTGGTTGTGCTGGTTGTGCTGGTGGTGGTGATGGTGGTGGAGTGGTGGTGGTGATGGTGGAGTGGAGGTGTGGTGGTGGAGTGGTGATGGTGGTGGACCGGTGGTGGTGGTGGTGCTGGTGGTGGACCGGTGGTGGTGGTCTTGGTCTGGTTGTGGTGGAGTGGTGGTGGTGGTGGGTGGTGTGGCGGTGGTGGTGTGGTAATGCATGGTGGTTCTGTTTTTGTTTTTTGTTTCAAGAAAGAGGTAACAAAAATTTGATTTTTAAAAATTTTGTTACTAATTTTTAAAAACAAAAAACAAAACTATGTTTACTAGACATGTTTTGTGTAAAATTTTTATTTTTAAAAACAGAAAACGGAAGTACAAACAACCGAACTTCAATTTACTTGAGAATTAAAATAATATTGTTAATTCTTATAGTTTGTAAAAACTTACAATATTGTAATTTACATGTGCATAAAAAATGAAATTGATCCTTAATGCCTTGACAATCCCAAAAACAAAATTCCCTATTTTTCAAACTTCTTAGATTTGTTTGTATTTGTATAATTTTCAAATAAATATTTTTAATTATTTTAAAAATTATTTTCAAAGTTTGAAAAATTATTCAATAATTATAACAATGTTTATTTTAAAATTTTCAACTCGTATATTTAACTAGACTTAATTATTTTTAATAATATAGTTAAATTTTAAAAATAATTATATTTTTAATTTTTGATAGATTTGTATTTCAACTTAAATTTAGTTTAAAATATATTGTTATTATTCATTATTATATCCGATTATGAAAATAATAAATTTTATCAGTGAAATAAATAAATAGTTTTTTATTATTTTGTATTAATATAAATAACATTACTAATATATATATATATATATATATATACTAGTAAAATTACACGTGCCTTGTACGTATAACTTTTTGATCATTAATTAAAAACTAACTTTTAAAAAAATCTAATATAATTTTTATTATATTTTCATTAGATGTCACATGACTCTCTTTATATTAAATAATTTCTTAAAATATTATTATATTTATATAAATATATTTCAGTAAATAAATTTAACAGCTCTTAAATTAATTTAAATTTTTTATTAGAAAAGAGTTACTAAGAGTTAGATTATTTAATTGTCCCACTTATAAATGTATTAATGTATTAAAAGCAAGGAATCCTAATAATCTTCTAATATGACGTTATTATTATTTTTCATGGTTAGAATATTAGTGCTTTTGACTTTAAAATATAAAAAATATATAAATAGATAGTGTTTATCCATAAAAATAGCCAAAGAGTTCCTTGGGTCCCACATTAGATTAATATAATTTTAAGGAGTCCTTCTAACTCTCTACTAATCGAGAGTCCTTATCTATAAAAGTAGTAAATTAGAGTCCTTATTTTTCAGTTTTCTTCTTTTTTTTCCTCTATCCTTTGTGCCTTATCAAAAGTTCTAAAAAGGAGGGACAGTTCAAATCGAACTCTCTTGTTCTTTTGATTTATTTGGGAGGGATATGGGGTTTTCTACTGCTAATAGAGTGGTTCAAGCTCTCTCTCTCTCACGGTAGTGGGTCTTGGCTCTCTCACTCTATTAATTTCTCTCTCAAGGAAGGGGGTTTCTTTCCAATTCCTTTCATCTGTCTCACGGCAATAGCTAGCAGATTTTTATTGTTATAATTTCATATCTAGAGTAGGTTCTGATTTGTGACTTCTCTTCCCTTCAGAGATTGCATATCGCCTCTGTTAGACACAGCCATGGAAGAGCTTATCATAAATGAAAGATAATCCTTATCACTTAAAGATCACCCAGAATCTACTAAGATATGTAACCCAATCAATTAAGGATTGACTCTTAGTTACATATTCCCTTGTGTATTTAGTAACCTACTTGTACTCAAACACCTGCCCACTCACAACCTAGAGGCTCCCATCATGCTCAACCGCATGTTGCGCCTTCTAGCCAGTTAATATGTGCTCACTTGCTCTCTCATCAGCCATGCTGATGGCCGACTCGGAAGGCTCTATGATTTAGCTCCTGCTTGTCCGGAGGGTCCCACATTAGATTAGTATAATTTTAAGAGTCCATCTATGGGTACTCCCAAATATATTCCCTAATCCTAACCATTTATAACCAACCACTAACGGCCAAGATTGGAGTTGGCTTATTTTGTCTTTTCTAGTTCCACATCAGCTTTAATCCTAACCGTTTAATAATTGAGATAAACGGTTAGGGTTTGGGATTATATATAGGAGTACACTTTGGGAGTATCCCTAGACTACTTCTAACTTTAATGAATCCTACTTAACTCTCAACTAATAGAGAGTCCTTATCCAAACAAATAGCAAATTAGATTTTTAATATGTAATAGTGAGTCTCATGGGTCCCACATAATACTATAAATTATAATTTTTAACTATAAATTATAATTTGTTTTATATATAATGAAGGGTGATTACGTCCACGGAAAGTTTTGCATACTCCTTGTACTTTTATTAGTAGAATGATATATATATATATATATATATATATATATGTAATATAAAGAAATAAGTGCCACCTAACCCCTAACAAATAAGTGCCACCTTACCCCCTCTCTTTGCTCTCCAATCTTTAATCCTAGGAATCTTATGAATTCTATTTTAAGGATGCCACATGACACACTTTTTTAAATTTCGAGCGTTAACTCTTTCTCTCACACACGTCTCCCTCTCAATTCAAAAACTATTGGACAGATTTTAGGGGATACATACGTTTTCTTCTCAAAAATCATTGGAGAGATTTTAGGGGATTGTTCCCTCTACGTCTCTATCTCTTCTCCCATATCTCTACATCCCAATCTTTTATTTTCTCTCTCCTTAAAGGACACGTTTCATTCAAGAGTTCTCGGTCCATCCCTGTCACGCTCCAAAATCCCACCTGGGAGAATGTGAGATCTTGGCACGTGACTTACTTGACTTAATCCATTTAATAAGCTTTAAAGGCATACTAAAATCTGAACTTAAAATTTTTTTCGATTAAAACATCAAATAAATCCATAATCTCTATTACAACTTAAATAAAATAAATACTAACCATCCATCATGATCATCATCAAACTAAACTAAACATAAATATCCATAAGGTCAATTAAAGTTTCCCTGAAATTTGAACACAAACAAATTAAATTCAAAAGTAGGGCCACGATCGAGATCCCGTTCTTCCTCAGCATAATCACCCTCCGGTTACTCGAAATATTCATCATCTTCCCACGGCCGGGGTGCACAAAAATCAATACCTGAACCTGAACCTGCTGACAACAAAAGTCATCGACTGAGTAACAAGTTACTCCGCGTATATAACAGACCATAGTGAACAATATAATGAACCTTAAATTATATGCATTTTACAGATTCATACATCAGTTCACATACATAATCAGAGTGCGGAAACAAGCAAATATATTACGTCAATTTCTTTTTTTCTTTTCTTACTTTTTTATTTTTCTCACTTTCTTACTTTTCTTTTCTTTTTCTTACTTTTCTTACATTCTTACATTTCTTCTTTTCTTACTTTTTATACTTCATATTTTATCATTCCATGAACAACACATTCACATACATTAGTAATAACTTAAAATACCGTTTTACCGTATAAGGAAAGGGGTTATTATACTTTACTTTACCGAGATACCACTCTTCGTATATTATCCGGTACGGACAGCTTAATACATTTTTCGGTACGACGGCTTACTTACTTTGGCATACATCTCGCCATTTCTGATGGTATCCGGTGGTGCACAACACAAACAAGCATTATCACTTTCGTGTATCTTTCTTTCTTTTTTTACTTTTTTACTTTTCTTTCTTTTCTTACTTTTCATATTTCAAACATCATTATCACACCAATACCCATTCACATGCATTTGTAATAACTTAAAATACCGCTTTATTGTATAAGGAAATAGGTTACTATACTTTACTTTACCGAGATACTACCCTTCGTACATTATCCGGTACGGACGGCTTAGTACATTTTCCGGTATGACAGCTTACTTTGACATATATCTCGCCCTTTCTGATAGTATCCGGTGGTGCACAACACAACATACTCTAAGAGAAGTACAAGTGGCTACGGTTGATCACAGGACTTGTGAGTATGTGATGACTTTTCGAGGCGTGGGGAACTAAGAACTGAAGGATTGTAGTGTCAAGTCTGAAGGAGTCAAGTTCGAGTCTCATAAGTTCTTGTTGACTTTGTCTTAGTGATATCTCTTGGCTGGACTAGGTCCCATGGTTTTTCCTGGAAGGGTTTCCATGTAAAAATCCTTGTGTTATGGTTTGCTTGTTTCTCTCTTCTTCCAAACTTGATTATCATCTTCACTTAGTTAATAACATGATTGTTAAATATTAAAAAGGGTAGATAGACTTTGTATGGAGACCTAACCATCCCCTTGGATTTGTGAGTTTTTGACTCAAACATAGATTTGGAATTCACCCGAATTTTTCAATGGGTATAGGCTCCTATAAGGTCAGTGTGCTTAATCACTAAACTCAAGTACTCCCCACCTCACCCCTCTTTTTTGAGGGGTATGTGTGGTTAGAGGTTTGAGCTGAAATGGAGGGTTGGGTGTGTGTGCAGTTTGTATGTGTATGTTTCTCAAAAAAAGAAATTTACTAAAATCAAAATCATGGTTGAGAATTGATTTCCAAGCATTCATTGTAACTGTCCTTATGTGATTTTCCAATCCCTGCTCACCTCTAAGATGCACACATCCAAAGCAATCAGTGAGATTGATTTGGATACCGATTGCTTTGCATGTGTTGGATCCTTGGATCTTCCAATGCCAATTGAACGATATTATTAAGGTGTTCAAGTTCTCTTCATGCTTAAAATTATTTTAGTTATGTAACACATTCAAGATGAGCCTCAAAGTTGATATGTTTGATGTAATGGACCAATGGGTCAGGTTCCGAATAGGTTTTCTCATAGCACTTACCAGCATAATTGATCAAATTTTAGGCATTTAAAATTTTTATGCTTCTGAGAATTGGTTTTTTTTTTATGTTTTTAATTTTTAAAAAAATTGATAATGTTTTTTTGATTCGTGTTATTTCCAACGATGGTTTATGATTTCATTTAAACATAGAGCAAATAGATCATTTCCTTATTTCTGTTTAATATTTTTTTTCACCTATCCGTGCATCACACGGGGTGTTTGCTACTATATATATATATATATATATATATATAATAAGACTCTCCTCCCTGCTCTCCAAACTACAATCCATTGAATCCTACACGTTCTATCCTAGGGATACCATTTGGCCTCTCTATTTAATCCCCACCGTTTGATCAAAAACTGTAACAAACAACTCCCACTCACGTCTCTCTCTCTCCTCAGTAAACTGTTTCATTCCCAACCTTTAATCCCAATGATCGTATGAGTTTCATTTCAGGGACGCCACGTGGCTTCCCTCTATAGTCCCTACCATTCAATCCCTATCATTCTAAGAGTTTTCAAACATAACAACTTCCACCAGCTTCCTAAATTTTCTGCCTCTCCCTCACGTCTGTAACCACCCCCACACGCATCTCTGTCCTTCCACTTTTTAAGACTTTTCCTATATCAGCGGCTTCTGCCGAGTCAAAGAAATCAACTCCTACCCAGATTGCTGCCATGAAAGCCATGCCGTTAATTAAGAGAAATATCTTGAGGGTTTCCATTAGGGTTATATCTGCACCTGAGTAACACCCAAATGCCTTTGTTTCATCTGCACCTCGAGTAACACTCGTGTCAGATTTCATATTAGATCATCTTCATCTCTTTGTTGAGCTCTCTGTAAGTCTCTCTCTCATTGTTTTTATTTCATCTACCAATTTTCATGAAATAAGCAGATGGGCTTTATACATAGATCAATGACCCTATTTGGGCCAAACCCATATTAAAATATGGAACCTGGCTTTTCCATTTTGGTCTGTGTTTTCATACATATGCATGTCCTGTCCACTACCATGATCCAAATGTTAGTAAGACGACGAGACAATGATGGAAGTTCAACATTCCAATATTTTTTTGATCGATGGATCTCAATGGGTTAACCAGATGAGATGAGCCATATACTCAGTTTTTAATATGGGTATTCATAGTCTCTTTTCTAATTATATTCAAATAAGTATTCTCTCTCACTTGCCTACAAGTTTTTTTAGTGCAATTTTCAACTTGGTAGATCTCTCTCTCTCTCTCTCTCATATATTTAAATCAAGCAATAAACAATTTAGTGTGGCTACCCATAGTTTTTGTGTTGCTTCTATGCTTCTTCTTCAATTGGTCATCATTCATGATTGGGATTTAGAAACATAAGAGATATATTTTGGTCAAGTGAACAAAAATTTAAGAGATCCTACTTCACTCATGAGTTATTCTGTAGAGTGAAGATCACAAAAGTAGAGTAATGTTAAATGCGTAACTGGATCAGATATATGATATCTACATTAGTTTAAACATACTTCCAACTGAGGCTACATATTTACACAAGTGAATTACTTATCAAATGAACATATTGTAGAAGGGTGTTACTATTGAGACCGTCTAGGGCCGAGGCCATGCCGGCTAGTGTGAATCCCGAGCTATTTTTTTTTCAAACACCTTAGAGCCACGCTGGCTAGCATGGTCTCGGCCTTAGACAGTCTTAGTTGATAAGATACCATTTTAATTTATATATTTATATTTTCTTTCTTTATTTAACTCCCATGCATCACACGGGGTCTACACTAGTATCTATCTATAATATAAAGAAATAAGTGCCACCTAACCCAATCTCTTTGCTCTTTTATTTTAAGGATGCCATGTGGCACCCTTTTTTAAATCTCAACCGTTAACTCTTTCTCTCACTCCCTCTCAATTCAAAATCTATTAAAGAGATTTTAGGTGATACATACGTTTTTTTCACAATTCAAAAATCATTGGAAAAATTTTAAGAGATTGTGATAAGAGAGATGAAGATAAGGATAGATAGATAATGTAGAGAGAGATTTTAAGGGATTATGATAAAGTATAAAAAAAGAGATAAAAATGATAGAGAGAGAGAATGTAGAGAGAAATTTTAGGAGATTGTGATAAGAGGGATAAAGATCACACCCGTGCATCACACGGGGTCTCTACTAGTATAATATAAAGAAATAAGACCTCTCTCTACTCTCCAAACCCCAATCCCTCCAATCTTATAAGTTCTATTTTAGAGATGACATGTGGCTTTTCTCTTTAATCCTCACCGTTCAGGTTCAGGACCCACTATCTCATCCTAGATTCCTCTCTATCTCCACTATTGTAGAGTCCTATCTTATCTCCAACTCTTGGGTGTATTAATTTAAGTTTAATACTAAGAAATTTATGGTTTTCTATTAAATGTTATTAAAATAATGATAAAGTATTATTACAAAGTCAGTTAATCACTACAAATAATAATGTTTATCAAATAAAAAATTATACTATTAAAAATAAAATTTATTAAATATTATTAAAATATATTACTTAATATTTTAATAAATAAATAATATTATTTAATTTTAGATAATCTTATATTATTAACCGTGCATTGCACGGGATCTCTACTAAGTATATATATATATATATATATATATATATATATATATATATATATATATATATATATAGAGAGAGAGAGAGAGAGAGAGAGAGAGTAGAGTTCCTGTCAGCATAGCTTACTAGAGACTATTTTTCTCTCTTAGACCGAGACAGAACTCGTCATCAACACCTCTCTTCATCAGAGGTTTGTTAGCCTCTCTATTTTTCTAAAACCTTAAAACGACTTCTCTAATTCATGGTTTGAATGATTGGCCAGAAAAAAAAACCCAAGTTTTAATTCAGAATTTGCGGACATCCCTAGCCTTGCAAGATGTTGGAGGATGTCTCTGCAAATCTTCTGTACCAAGATGCAGGTACTTCTGAAGCCACTATATCGCTACCAACTATAACCCTCCATTGCATTAATATAGTTGGTATTGATGTTGGGATTATAGAGAAGGACTTCAAGTTCACTGTAGGGCGATTTTCCTTTTGGTTTCAATATGAATTTGTTTGTTGGGAGTGCACTTATTGATCATTATATTCAAATTGGACTTCTTGATCTTGCTTTGCAGTTATTTGAGGATTTGCCTATGAGAAGTTCAGCAACATGGAGTTCGGTTCTGTGAGGATTTTGCGAACTGGGTCGATCAAATGGGTACTAGAGCTTTACTCAATAATGAAATTGGATGGTCTCGAGTCAAATTTGGTTACTTTCTGCTATTTGATCTGTGGATGTAGTATTGGGGGATTCTTGGATGAAGGAAAGCAGCTGCATTGAAGCAAGGAAGTGAATCGAAATAATTTCAGACAAGGATGTGATTTCATGGAATTCGATTGTTTATGTCTATGCCAATAATGGCTTACTGGCCGAAGCTCTTGTATTCTTTGCTAGGATGCAATCATGGGGAAATAAGCCTTCAGCTCGGTCATCTGTGGGATTCTTGAATTATTGTAGTGCCACCAATAATCATAGATTTGGAGAGTAACCAGTTTAGTAATGCTTTATACATAAATCTAGAAATAAAAATGCCATGAATTGCTAGATGTTTTTGAAGGATCCCGTTGATTAATATATGTTCCTAGTTAGTTGGCGGGTGGAGATTACAACACTCACACCCTTTCGGGAATGGATTCTGGACCAACTGAGTGGTGACTAGCACACAACTAATGTTTCAAGTTCAACCAATTCAGTTGACAGCCTAGAGTTGTCACAACTGGAAATGCTACCAAGTTCAAATGATCAAATATAGGAGATTTGCAAAATAGCTAATTCTAAACTTGAAGAGTATATTATGTTGTTTTATGCATTATCATAAATTCAATTATATTTCTTTTAATGTTGTAATGTAATATTTATTAATTGTCTATGCTATAAGGTTTCAAACACATATAATGAATCATATTTTTTGGTGCATGAAACGCATGGTAATAACATTTGAATGATGGATGGCCAGATTGACATTGTTTTATAATTGTTAAATATATTTTTTAATATGTAGCAAAAAAGTATTATGATGAGAAATAATGATCTAGCCGAAGAACTAATTGGGCTTTTATGTGCAAATTTTGTAAAAAAAAGAAAAGATTATCCTGAGGATAGCACGAGTGAAGTCTCATTTGCCTTGAATAACAGACCGTGATATTTCAATTTGTATACAAGTGCTTGAACACGTAAAAAGCTTTTTTTTTGCAATGGGTGATCCAATAGGAAAATTAAAATGGGATTGACTGCAACAGATTCTGAGAAAAGTGTAGTGGGTTCATCTTTCAATCTATTAGTTTACTATATCAAAGTAATTCTAGGAATTTACATCAGACTACCTTGCCAAAGTTGTGCTCAAAGAAAGATTAAAAAAAATTAGCCAAAGTTGTACAAAGAAAGATTAAAAAAAAATTTGTGGATAAAAATATTGGTAAAGGCCTTCATCATTAATAAGATTGCATTTAATATTGTTTTTTTTTTTCTTTTTCGGAAAGACATTTAATATTGTTCAATCATCATCATTCATTGAAATGATGAAGGTTGCCACTTATTTTGGTAATAGTTTTGCTTTAACTAGTTGTAAGCGCCCAATTTTTACACCCCTCCTTAACCATAGTTAAATTTCCTGACCCTAGGTTAACTCTAGTTAACCCTAGGACAAACCCTAGTTAACCTTAAGTCTAACCCTAGGACAAACCCTAGTTAACCCTAGGACAAACCCTAGTTAACCTTAGGACAAACCTTAATTAACCCTAGGACAAATCCTAGTTAACCCTAGGTCAACCCTAGTTAACCTCAAGTCAATCCAAGGTCAAACCCTAGCTAAACCCTAGGTCAAACCCTAATCCCCTATGAAGTCAAACCTAGCCTAGCCCTAGGCCACAGCCCTAGGGCATGAGCCCAAACCCTTAAACCCTTGGTCCGGGCCCAACATGAGCCCAAAAATTCAAAATCTTCCACTCGTACCGCGTGCATGCTGAGCCAGGCCTTATTCTGGGTAAAAACTGAAAATGGCGGTAGAAACTCTACTGTCATTCTCAAATTACACTAGAATGTGAATGACGATACTGGTTCTACCGTCATTCCCTGTTTGTGCAAACTCAGTAATCACCTACCCCCCAGTGCACTAGGCATGCGTCTAACAGCCCCCACTCTCCTCTGCAGCTCCGCCTACCTTCGTCCTAATACCATGGGTGTCCCTAAGCTCTTGCCTTATAAATATCAACCTTCTTCAACTTCAAAACCCAACGCAAAACCTCCCATCCGAACCCCTGTAGGATTTTCAAGTCCCAGGCTCCTCCAACACTTGTTCCACTCCGAAGGCAAGACCAGGAGCCCCCTAGGGACTTGCCCAACTCTCCCTCTCAACCATGCACCCCCGCAGTACACCACCACAACTGCCGTAGCCACCTCCGGTTTTAGTCAGCAGGGTAGGGCCCTGCCCCTTCTCCCATTCTCTATTTGTGTTCGATGTGAGCCCCTGGTCCAATTCCAGGGGACTATCTTATCTGTATTGTTGCTGTAAAACCCAAGGCAGGGGTTCCTCTTGCCTTCCTCATAGGCAAGGGGACGCCCCAAGCAGTTACAGTATACACCCACACTGAGCACCAACTTGCCCCATCTCCTTGAACCTTCTGGGGACCCTCAAATCATGAGGGATCCCCTAGAAGCGGTAGGGCATAGCCCCAAAGGGCCTAACTCCAGTTTTGGAAAAGTTCCAGAATGGCGGTAAATACAATACCACCATTCTGGTTCTTTTCATTCCAGTGGTCACATGTCCTTCATGGTAGAGCCCTGGTCCATTCTAAGGCCTTGTCTTGGCCCCCAAGACCTTCCTGAGCCTACCCTAGTCCTTCTAGGCTAACCAAACCTCATTAACTATGGTTAAAACACTAAACTTGAAGACTGTCCAGAATAGCGGTAGAATAATTACCGCCATTCTAAAGCGCTTCTATTACAATGAAAGTTTGGCCACTTTGGGCCCACAACAGGCCTAGAACATGTAGGGACACCCCTGAATCATCCCTGAGGGTCCATGACTCCTGGGGTTCATCCCTGACCTCTATTTTTTTGCTGCAAAGCCATGGTTCCTGGAAACCAGTAATGGTGGTAGTTATCCTACCGCTATTTCCATTATGTTCAAGATCGGAAATGGCGATAGAATAATTACCGTTATTCCCAACTTTATCAAATCCATGGGCCTTGCACTGCCCAGACCTGGTAGGAGGCCATTCTAGGCCCTACCAAACCATCTAGGTACAATCCAGATCCGACCACTTCCTTAACTAGGGTTAGTTCAACCCCAGTTAGCATTTAACCATTGTTAAGCCCACTTAACTCTTGGAAAAAATCCTTAAAAATCTCAAAAAATACAAAAATACCAAAAAATCACTTTGGACCTTGCCAACCATGGTTAACAGCCCTAACCATAGTTAACCTACCTTTTTAACCACGATTAACCGATTAACCCATGGTTAAGTAACCCTCGGCCTACCGGGCCCACCCCTAAGCCTATCAGGCTTATCCTTAGCCTACCGGGCAAGATTTTGGCCTACCGGACCTAAACCCTAAGCTTACCGAGCTTACCCTTAGCCTACTAGGCCAGACCTTGGCCTACCGGGCCCAATCCTTAGCCTATCGAGCTTACCTCTCGGCATACCAGGCCTATCATTGGCCTTCGGGCCTAAATCAACCAAAACCATGCACTTGACCAACCCAGTCAATCAAACCCTAGCCTACCGGGTTAGACCATTAGTCCCTCCGATGCACACACTCATACACCCCTTGGCCTTGGCACAAGCTCATATGCCAAAACTACGCTTGGTCTGATCTCACCCTAATGTGAGTACGTAGGCAACCCAACTCGGGTTCAACCCTAGTTAGTTTTTCCCTTCTTGGGTTAGTATAAACTAAAAATTAAGGCATTTGAACAACATTTGACATTAATTTTGCTTATACCTAGGAAGTATATAACCATTGCAAAATGGGGGTCCCAGGGTGCCTAACACCTTTCTTGGGATTTAACCGAACCTCTTACTTAGAACTCTCAAGCAGACTAAGACCTTATCCACCTAACCTGAGACTTATCCCTTCTAAATGAATAAGTGGCGACTCTTAATCAACCCGATCCCTAATGTGAGTGGGTGACGAAATCCGTGCTCACACTAATTATTCAACTCTTCGTACTAAGTTGGTCTCAAATGTCAAGATAGAGGTTCAAGAATAATTTTTTTACAACTTACAAAATCTTGAGCTATCATAGGATGTACATTCATGTCAGATATGTGTTTAGATATGAAAACTCGATTCATAATTAGTGTTATTGTTGCTCAAAATGTTGTACAAATTATAACAGATAAGAGCAATAGTTTGCTCCTCGGGCAAATAGCGAACTATTGCTCCTCGCTCTCAGAAAGCCCCTTTAACTACCTTCAACTCTAGTTAATAACTTTTAACCCTCATGGTTCAATTTTTTTTCTTTTTCTTAAAACCAAGGTAAATTAGATGCTTAAATTCTAAGGGTTAGTGAATCTTAACCATAGTTAAAAGGAGTCACAAGGTACACATGGCAAAAACGGAGGCCTGAGCGTCCCCCTTCGCTCCACTAGCGAGGAGGTGATTATTTTCCAATAGATCAGGGCAGGCCCATCCATTAGGCCATCAAAGCCTTTGCTTTAGGCCCCATTAAAAAAATAATATTAAAAACGCCCCATTTAGAATATTAAAAAAAAATTAAAGGCTCATTTAGAATATTAAAAAGACCCCATTTATAATTAATTTTTTAAATAATATTAACAAATTTTAAAAAAAAACTCATTTAGAATTTTCGCTTTAGGCCTCCAAATGACTTGGGCCGGCCCAGCAATAGATAACACTATAAATTATGAGTCTGTAAGCAGCTCACTTTGCACTCATGTCGGACCTACAAACTTTTTGTAACCTAAGAGAGTTTTTCAAAAGAAATCCAAATTTTAGTCTTTAAAGGCAATTATTAGCAAAACCCAGCTAAAAGAGCCAAATCCGGGTAGGAAAGACATAAGATAAGGCCACATTAATTGCGAAATTCAAACCAGCCAAACAACGCCCCACAGGAGGCCATCCTTTAACACCGCGGCCTGCCCCTTGGAACTTTTTTTTTTATTCAAACTTCTTTTGGTTGGATTAAAACTTTTCGTTTAACCCCTTTCATCCCCTATGAAAGGGGTGTCTGAATTAAGAACCAAAAAATTAGATATTTGAAATAAATCAGTGGGAAGAATTTAAGAGAACTTTGAAGACATCTCTCTACTCTTTCTCTCTCTCTCTCTCTGATCTATACTCTCTCTCTCTTCTACAACTTATTTTATGGAGCTTTAAAGCGATTTTATCTTTATTCCTTTCTGTCTCTAGCAACTCTAAGGTCAAAATAAGCGATTAAAAGTAAGTAGAAAGCATTATTATTCTCTTATATTCCTTATAATTTACTTTCTCTATATAAATTTTCTGTTTTTTAATTTTCTAGAGATTATGCTATGAGAAATTGGGAGAACAGTCACTACAAGGGTTATGCTTTATTACGGTGGTTTAGAACCGCCGTACTATCCAAAATTACCGCCGTCATAATATATCACGGCGGTAAGTTAACCCATCGACGAATATGTTGTCGGGGATTCCTATCGCGGCGGATATGAACGGCGGTTAACTATCACCGCCATCTTATATGAATAACTTACTGCGGTTGTTAACCGCCGTACTGTATTGATTCTATCACGGCGTCAGTTCCCGCCGTTATATATCAAAAATCTACGATGGTTTGAACCGCCGTAACACCATATGGCAGGCAGAACCGCTGTAATATTCTTTTAATGAATTATATTGTTATTTATATCACGGCGGTTCCAAACCGCCGCCATCTAAAAATATTTTTTTTAAAAGAAATTATTTTTTGCAATTTTTTTTCCCTGTATTATCTATACCTGTGAGCAATATAAATCTAAATAAACATGTATTGTACCTGTAACAATATCTAATTCCAACTAAGAATAAAAAATTCATGTAATTAAAAAAAGACCCCAAACAAGCAATATCAAAATTATATATGCATGCCCATAAAAGTGTTGTAATTAAAAGTACACATAATGAAAAAGGAAAAAAAGAAACAAAAAGTAGCCATCTAACTCCCGCCTGGCGATGGTCGAAAACCCGATATGTGCGTGCTACCAGCTCCCTCCTACAAAAAAAATATATATACATAATTTATTAATCTTTTTTTCTAAATGAGAAAATTCGAGAATGTAATAATTAATAAATATGCAACAATCCAAACTCATCTCAAAATATTAATAGTTTGCAGTATTACTTCGGCCTAAACCTACATCGTCCCACTATTTCCAAACCGGGGGTTGGATTTCGATCTCATTTTTTCTAACGCATGTATTTCAGTACATCCTAAGTGTTGGATTTGGTTTCGAGCGAATCTGAGGCCGTATGCCCGATATGGGCGCCGAGACGGCCGAAATTCATAATTGGATACTACACTTCGACCTAAACCTACATTGTCCCACCGTTTCCAAACCAGGGGTTGGATTTCGATCTCGTTTCTTCTAATGTGTGTATTTCAATACATCCTAAGTGTTGGAGTTGGTTTCGAGCGAATCCGAGGCCGTATGCCCGATATGGGCGTCGAGACGGCCGAAATCCATAATTGGATACTATACTTCGGCCTAAACCTACATTGTCCCACCATTTCCAAACCGGGGGTTGGATTTCAATCTCATTTCTTCTAACGCATCTATTTCAGTACATCCTAAGTATTGGAGTTGGTTTCGAGCGAATCTGAGGCCGTATGCCTGATATGGGCGCCGAGACGGCCGAAATCCATAATTGGATACTATACTTCGGCCTAAACCTACATCGTCTCACCGTTTCCAAACCAGGGGTCGGATTTCGATCCCATTTCTTTTAACGTGTGTATTTCAGTACATCCTAAATGTTGGAGTTGGTTTTGAACGAATCCGAGGCCTTATGCCCGATATGGGCGCCGAGACGGCCGAAATCCATAATTGGATACTATACTTTGGCCTAAACCTACATCGTCCCACCATTTCCAAACCGGGAGTCGGATTTCGATCCCGTTTCTTTTAATGCATGTATTTCAATACATCCTAAGTGTTGGAATTGGGTTCGAGCGAATCCGATGCCATATGCCCGATATGGGCGCCGAGACGGTCGAAATCCATAATTGGATACTATACTTCGGCCTAAACCTACATCGTCCCACCATTTCCAAACCAGGGGTCGGATTTCGTTCCCATTTCTTTTAACACGTGTATTTTAGTACATCCTAAGTGTTGGAGTTGGTTTCGAGCGAAACTGAGGCCGTATGCCCGATATGGGTGCCGAGACCGTCGAAATCCATAATTGTCCCACCATTTCCAAACCGGGGGTCGGATTTCGATCCCGTTTCTTCTAACGCATGTATTTCAGTACATCTTAAGTGTTGGAGTTGGGTTCGAGCGAATCCGAGGCTGTATGCCCGAGACGGCCGAAATCCATAATTGGATACTATACTTCGGCCGAAATCCATAGTTGGTTTCAGTACTAGCACTACCACTACCACCACTCATCCACCACCAGTAGGACCACCCACCACCACTAACGCACCACCACCCAGCAAATCCTGCACTGCTTATTACAACAACATTTATGAAAGAATGTACTTCATAAATTTTCTTACTAAATGACCCTTGCAAGGGTCAGGAATGTCCTCATTCTTGGGCCGCTCATACGAGCACTCTTTACAATAAAAGGTCCAATGATGTTGAGGCTCGTGATTCCTAGATATACATTCTTTCAGAACATTTTCCTGGACTAGGCATTCACGTGCGCATGTACACGTAATCGATGATGATAACATACGGTGAGTAGAACAATACTTATACAATATTATTCACCTTTCAATTATGTCATTAACATCGTGGAGGAATCCGTACTACATACTAAAGAACCACCAACATACCTCAATTTGAATAGGCTGAAAATTTGGATTCATTTCTCGACTTATCCCTTTTACTAGTACCGTTTGTGAAAACTTCATTTGGCTATCCATTCGAAGAACTATCTGGAATTCAAAAATTTCCGATTTGAGCAACTATGTCGTCCACTAATTTTATACCTGGATTTAGACTAGGTTCTTGGAAGGTAGCCCGATTTGGGCACTGAGATGTCATTTCTTCTATCTTTGAATGATTTAGATGACCTTCATCCCCAAAAGGAAGTTGTCGGGAACGGTAATGGAGATAGGGATAAGAAGAGAACGACATGAAAAAGTTCAGGTTATTCAAATTCACGTAGTTTGGTGGTTGTTCAGTAACACGGAACCCACCACGATGTTAACGACATAACCACAGGCCAATATTGTTGTTCACGTTGTTTTGGTCATTGTATGTCATCATCATCCATTCCGTGTGCATGCGCATGTGAAGGTCTGGGCAAGGACGAGGTTCTAAAAGAATGTATATCTATGAATCGCGAACCTCAACATCACCAGACTTTTATTGTAAAGAGTGTCCGCATGAGCAGTCCAAGTCAGAGGACATTCTTGACCCCTGTAAGGGTCATTGAGTAAGAAAATTTATCAAATATCTTCTTCCATAAATGTGGTTGTAATAAACAGTGCCGGAACTGGGTGGTACATCGAGGCATAACATGCAATCTGCAAGTCAAAGTTTATCCTTGTTCTGAATTTAGTGGTAGCTAGTGTTGGAGTTACATCTACACATTTTGATGCCCGATTTGGGCATCGAAAAGCCGAATTGCCAAAGCTACCTTAAGTTTTAACCTGAAGAAATCTCCAATTAATCTGACTAAATCTCGGATTTGTAGAATATAGTGTTCCAACTCACGAAAGTGAGGTATCTCTATCACTAACACATGCTAAGCCAATCACATATATTGCAGATTTTGCAAGGTATAGAGTCCAACTCACAAAAGTAAGGTTCATCCTTCACTAACATACTAACTAAATAGGTCTAAGACTCAGATTTTGCAAGGTAAAGTGTTCCAACTTATGAAAATGAGGTATTTCCATTACTAACATACTAACTAAATAGGTCTAAGATTCATATTTTGCAAGGTAAAGTGTTCCAACTTATGAAAATGAGGTATTTCTATTACTAACATACTAACTAAATAGGTCTAAGAGTCAAATTTGTAGAGTAAAGTGTTCAAACGGCCGAAAATGAGGTATGTCCGTTACTTACATACTTAACTAAATAGGTCTAAATAGAAAATAAAACATTTAAAATTAACATTTACCTGCTCCGACGTGTGTGGTGCTGTCGAAGGCTCATTGCATGTTGTTCGTGATGTATTTGAGTCAATTAATGATTCAAGATCATATTATTAAACATGTTTAATTAATGTCGATTAGATTACATACCTGCCCCTGCCCCATCCCCATCCCCTGGATCTGAGTGATCTGAGTCTGCTGGGTCGCTACAACCACCTAAGTAGACGCGAACTGATCCCTCAGCATCTGGGTCTCAGTAGCTACTGACGCCGAACTGGCATAACTCGACGATCGTGACCAGCCTAACTGGGTGGCGGTCGGGCCTAATCCAAGACCACGTATTCTCCCAGGATGCTCAGGCGGCATGACCTGGGAGAATACATCATCTCACGTCGTGCTGTCCTGCGACCCATCCGGTAGCTACGCTAGGAGCTCCCTCATGTGTCCCTACAAACAATTGGAAACAGTTGTTGGATGTCGCATATGTTAAAAAATGAAGTATTTTATATAATGGAATATTCGAACTTCTAAAGATTACCGACCATCAACTCTCCAGCCTCCTCGTTCACCGGTGTACCACTCTTGCCTTGGTACGTGGCGATCCACACCTCTGCACGCCCCGGGGCTGTCTGGATCAGGCTTGCCTTCTTCTGTGCTCCCAATAATGACAACATCAACCAGCGAACATAGTTGAATGATAAATTTCAAATTTAGGAAACATTTCTTCGAACATATCATCGCGTCTTTGACGCAAGCAAAGCTCTTCGACCCAGAAGTGTGCATCACCTTCTGCTTTTTCCGATTCTCTTCATTTTGAGCGCTTCTTTTCTGCGAAATTGAAATTTATTCCCATTTAGAATGAATAAGTGACATTATTGAAGTCTATTACATATTAGAATAAAGAACTTCTAAAGATATACCATCCCCGTATCGGAGAACCAATAATCCACGAGGCCATGCCATTGGCTCTCTGGAATATCTGAGGGGCATCTGGCATAGACACCCATCGGTCCAAGCTCTGCAATCATGTATTTCATCTTCAACCTCGACCTCCAGTCCCTCCACTTATGCTCGAGTGAGAGGAAGACATTTTTCTCGAGGCTAGGCGGGACCTAGAAATGTTCTTGGATCACATTGTCAATTGCTTACTTTTTCAACTATTAATAGAACAATAGTCATTCTATTCAAAAATGAAAACTATCAGACATGCATATTTTTTGCGTCTTACCTGGACGAGATGCCAGACACGTGCCCTGGCCTCGGTGCCGATGTCCCTCCAACCGACATCAACGCGCAAAAGGTGTTGGTCATGAGCTATGGTACCCAAAAACTGACCTAACGTCTTACCACCTGACCCTACGGGTTGGACAAGATCGTCGATCTCAACCTCTGTCAACTCCCCTGGCTGGGCAGTGTGATACCCAATATCCTGGTACGGCCTCGGGTCTTCCTCGTTAGCCCGAGTGTAGGTGCAGAGGACTCAACATGTGGTGGCGTACCACTAGGTCCTGCAGGATCCATCTGAAAAAGAACATGCAAATAAATAAGTTATTAATGAAAATTTCATGTTTAGAGAATTTAAACACATAACAATATCTAGATTTCGTCATTAACATACAAAAAAAACACTTAACAAAGTACAGGAAATTTCATACTTAGAGAGTTTTCTCAATTAAGAAATATATGGATTTCGTCATTAATATGCACATAAACAATTAACTAAGTGAAAGGAAATTTCATACTTAGAACGATTCAACATATAGAGCAACCATCTGGATTTCGTCATTAACATCCAAATAAACACTTAACCAAGTAAAGGACATTTAATACTAGATAGTTTTCTCAATTATGAAAGTATATGGATTTCGTCATCAAACTGCAAATAAACACTTAACCAAGTAACAGGAAATTTCATACTTTGAACGTTTAAACATATAGAGCAAGTATCTGGATTTCGTCATTCATATGCAAATAAACACTTAACTAAGTAAAGGAAATTTCATACTTAGAGGATTTACACACATAAAAGTATCTGGATTTCGCCATTAACAAGCAAATAAACAACCAATAGCAACGTTCTTTAAAAAATAACCTCGTTTACCTCCGTGATTGGATTAAATTTACATTGTTTATGTCACGCCCCAAAATACCCCCTAGGAGTTTAGGGATAATTTAGGCGTGACACTTCGTACCTGCCGAACCATCCTGTAGTAAACAAGATAAATAAAGTACTAAACAATGATAATCAGAGCGCGGAAGCTAAACATAATAATGCGAAAGCGCAACCAACTCTTTTTTTTTTTCTAAAGTCCCAAAACAGTATTCCAAGTTTAACATATGTACAACACGTCTAAGCCTAAGGTGGACAGGCCCACCTAACGAAATACAAAAGACAAAATACAACTCTGCCTCAATAAATAGTCACCCCCGTGGGGCCAATGGTCTAAGTCTCTCGCCTCCGCCTGAGGCTCGACTACTAGATCCTCATAAGGTTCCTCCTCGCCATAGTCCTCCTCTATCCAAGGACCCGGATCACAAATGTCGAGAGGGACTCGGGTACCTGCCGACATGAAAGTACGACTGAGCATGGAATACTCAGCGAGTACAAGCCCCTAACTAACAATAGTAATGGGAGGAGTATAGTTCATAATCATTTCTAGCAACCTCATACATAAACATTTTATCAAGTCATAATTATTATGAAACTAAAACATGTCTATGCATCATACAATTCCTCTTTGAGTTGTCCTTTCAATATTTCTTATGAGCAAGAGGTTAGCACCCGCATATCCCTGGGCTACCAACCTCCTTGACAGTACAATACCTTTCTTTTGAGCCAGGAGTTAGCACCCGCACATCCCTGGGCTACCAACCCCCTTGACAGTACAATACACTTCTTATAAGCCAGAGGCTAGCACCCGCACATCCCTGGGCTACAACCCTCCTTGACAGTACGATACCTTACTTATGAGCCAGAGGTTAGCACCCTTAACCAGGGCTACCAACCTCCTTGACAATACCATTTCCTTTCTTATGAGCCAGAGGTTAGCACCCTTAACCGGGGCTACCAACCTCCTTGACAGTGCAACATTTCCGAGTCCTTTCTTATGAGCCAGGGGTTAGTACCCGCATGATCCCTGGGCTACCAACCCCCTTGACAATGCAATACGTTTCTTATGAGCCAGAGGTTAGCACCCTTAACCGGGGCTACCAACCTCCTTGACAATATCCTCCATCTACATACATGCTCGTGCATAGCAATCGTGAAATCATGATGACATATAGCATTTTAACAATTCCCAACTCACAGGAGAATTTAAGAAGCGAAATAAACACATGTATACAACTTACCAAATGGGGAACATTTATGTGACTCATGCTTTCAAATCTTAATTTATTCATGCATTCTATCAAACATGTGGTATTCAACCTTTTTACCTTTAGTTATTTCATATTTTCTCATTCAAACATTTCATCAAACACTTGGGGTGTGTTCATTATGCGTAATATGCCCTTCCATCATTTTTCCATTATTCAATACATCACAACATGGCATCCAATCGCCTCCACTCCTCATCCATTCATACATTCCACCATTTGTTTGTATTATCTTGTTTATGTTTTAGGGATTCAGCATATACCAACACAAGGGAGTAATGGGGAAGATCTAACACATATTTACTTAGGAAAATCCTAGGTTATTACCAAAGTAACTAGGAAGAGTGTACTAACCTTGAAAAGGGAAAGAAAAATCCTTGAGGATGATGTAGAAACGCTGCCCTAGCTTGGAAGAGGTACTCCACACAAGCTTGAGGTTGGATTTGGAGAATCCAAGCCTTTAGAACGGTTCTAGGGTTCTAAAACCCTTGATTCTCTCAAGTGGAAAACCCTAGATGTAAATCCCCCTTCTCTTCTCTTCTTCTCTCTCAAAACCTTCTAAGTGAGGTGAATGAAGCCCTAAAGGCTCGGGCAAGCCCTTATGGGTAAGGGTTAACACCCAAAAGATGAAAACGCCCTTACTAAAAATTCTGCAAAACTCGATAGACCGAGCGATCGGTGCTTATGACCGATCGATCGGTTGCTTACCGAGCGATCGGTGTTATTGACCGATCGACCGGTCAAAAACATGCTCTCTGGAAAATTTCCCCATTTAAAATTTCTGACCAGTCGATAGCCACCGATCGATCGGTTTTGGACCGATCGATCGGTGCTCTGCAGGTTCCACTATTTTGACCATATCTTTTGACTCGTTCGTCCGATTTTGACGATTCAACTTGCGTTGGATTCGTCTTTCGAAAACGGACATTTATGACATTTCGGAATTTCTGATTTCTCCCTTATTTATTAATTATACTATGAGGAAGGCCAATTGGTAACGAAAATGCTATTCATTAAAGTTGGAAAAGTCCGGGGTGCTACATTCTCCCCCCCTTACAAAAATTTCATCTCCGAAATTTGGACGATACATACATGCGTAAAACTATAACAAAATACAAGGGAATGTCAAGGCCTTAAACAAATAAATGAAGGTACTTTTCTCGTACTTCGGCTTCTCGTTCCCAAGTAGCTTCCTCCCTTGAATGGTGTTGTCATCTTACCAAGACCAAGGGAACGGTCTTGTTGCGCAAGACTTGATCTCGCCTATCCAAGATCTGCATCGGTTGTTCAACTAGAGTGAGGTCCTCTCGGATCTCTATCGGATCAAGCTCGATGACATGAGAAGGATCCGGGATATACTTCCGAAGCATGGAGATGTGAAATACGTTGTGGATCGCCGCCATGTGAGCGGGCAAGGCAACTCGGTAAGCTACCTCACCAACTCGAGTAATGATCTCGAATGGACCCACATATCTCGGGCTAAGCTTGCCTCTCTTCCCGAAACGCATAACACTCTTGGTCGGTGAAATCTTGACAAAAACAAAGTCGCCGACTCGGAATTCAAGATCCCTCCTTCGGTTGTCGGCATAGCTCTTCTGTCTATCTTGTGCGGTCTTCAACCTTTCCCGGATGAGCTTGACTCTATCTGCAGTTTGTTCAATCAACTCGGGGCCCAAAATTTTTCTTTCTCCCACTTCATCCCAATACAACGGGGATCTACAACTCCTTCTATACAAAGCCTCAAAAGGTGCCATCTGTATGCTTGCCTGGTAACTATTGTTGTAGGCGAATTCCACTAAAGATAGGTGATCTTCCCAACTTCTCTTGAAGTCCAGCATACATGAACGGAGCATGTCTTCAATAATCTGATTCACTCGCTCGGTTTGCCCATCAGTCTGTGGATGGAAGGCCGTGCTAAAGTCTAGTCGGGAACCCATGGCATCCTGAAAACTTTTCCAAAACCTGGATGTGAATCTTGGATCCCGGTCTGAGACAATGCTCACTGGTACTCCATGCAATCGGACTATCTCTTTGATGTACAAGGCAGCTAACTGATTTGAGTTAAATGTAGTCCGGTACGGTAAAAAATGGGCGGACTTCGTGAGTCTGTCAACAACAACCCATATCGCATCAGTCTTTCTAACTGTCTTTGGCAACCTCACAATGAAGTCCATAGAGATATGTTCCCATTTCCACTCGGGAATAGGGAGAGACTGCAACAGACTCATCGGTCTCCTGTGCTCGGCCTTGACTTGTTGGCACACCAAGCATCGGGACACGTACTCCGCTATTTCTCGCTTCATGTTTCGCCACCAAAAGTGTTTCTTCAAATCCCTATACATCTTGGTACCCCCGGGGTAAACGGTATACTTGGACCGGTGAGCCTCGTACAAGATTTCTCGTTTAAGCTTCTCATCGGCTGGGACACATACTCTTTCCTTGAAAGTGATAATTCCATCATCCCTCACCGCAAAATCCTTGCTGCCACTTTTAACTGACTGGTCTCGGCAAGACAGTAGCTCGGCATCCATTCCCTACAACTCCCTCGTCATGCTCATGATATATGGCCTAACTGTGATATTAGCCATTACTGGCCCAAAAGTAGGGAGACTAAAACTGATGTCGAGGTTGGATGCATCTTCTAAGAACCTCCATTCCCTCAGCATCATGTGCGCCAAAAGTCCAGTGGGCTTCCGGCTAAGAGCATCGGCTACAACGTTCGCCTTGCCCGGATGATATTGAATGGAACATTCGTAGTCTTTCAAAAACTCTACCCATCTCCTCTGCCTTAAATTCAATTCCTTTTGGGAGAACAGGTACTTCAAGCTTTTATGATCCGTGAATACGTCGAACTGTTCCCCATAGAGATAATGTCGCCAAATCTTCAAGGCAAACACAACTGCGGCGAGCTCTAAATCGTGAGTGGGATAATTCTTCTCATGCTCTTTCAATTGTCTGGAGGCGTAAGCAATGACTTTGCCGTGCTGCATAAGTACACATCCCAACCCCACATGCGAGGCATCACTGTAAACCACAAAACCACCACTCCCGGATGGCACAGTAAGGACGGGGGCCGTGGTGAGGCGTTTCTTCAACTCCTGAAAGCTCACTTCGCATTTGTCGCTCCAACTAAACTTGGCATTCTTCCTCGTCAAGTAAGTGAGAGGTGCAGCCAAACTGGAGAATCCCTCCACAAATCTCTGATAGTAGCCTGCTAGCCCGAGAAAACTACGTATCTCTGTGACGCTCTTGGGTCTCTCCCATCTCATAACTGCCTCTATCTTTGCCGGGTCAACAGAAATGCCCTCGGCCGACACTACGTGGCCTAGGAATGCCACCTTCTCTAACCAAAATTCACACTTGCTTAACTTAGCGTATAGCCTATGCTCTCTCAATATCTCCAGAGCAAGACGAAGGTCTCGTGCGTGATCTTCCCGTGTCTGGGAATACACCAAAATGTCATCTATGAACACAATCACACATCGATCCAAGTACGATCGGAACACCCGGTTCATCAAATCCATGAACGCCGCCGGTGCATTCGTCAGCCCAAAAGGCATGACAAGGAACTCGTAGTGCCCATACCGAGTCCTGAAAGCCTACTTCGGAACATCTTCCGCCTTGATCTTTAACTGATGATACCCCGATCTAAGATCAATCTTGGAGAAAAATCTCGCTCCCTTCAGTTGATCAAACAAGTCGTCTATCCGAGGCAAAGGATAACGATTCTTAATAGTTATCTTGTTCAACTGTCGGTAAGCTATGCACATTCTCATTGACCCGTCTTTCTTTTTCACAAAGAGGACCGGAGCTCCCCATGGTGACACAGTTGGTTGGATGAAACCAAGTTGTTGTAACTCCTCAATTTGCTTCTTTAATTCCTCAAGCTCTATTGGGGCCATTCTATATGGTGCCCTTGAAATCGGAGCGGTGCCTGGAGTAAGCTCTATAGCGAACTCAATCTCCCGATCCGGAGGCAATCCGGGAAGTTCCTCCGGAAACACATCCAAGAACTCTCACGACCGGAATGACCGAGGAGTTTTGTGCTTCTGGGTTTGCTAAGCTCAAAGCTGCGAGGCGAGCAATGTCTCTTTCCCTCAACCCTCGAAAGTGAAATGGCTTAACTCCCATCGGCTCAAAGTTCACCATCTTCTCGAAACATGCCACATGTCCGTGGTGAGCCGATAGCCAATCCATACCAAGTATGACATCGAAATCTAAGTCTTGGAAGTCCAGGATGATGAGGTCGGCTAACAACTCATTTTGTCCCACTTGGACTACACAGTCCCTGTATATACGGTCCGTGTCCACTGACTTGCCGAGCGGTGTGGAGATGGTTAATTCATGCTTCAACTGACTGGACTTGGTTGGAAATCCTTTCGCAAAGCTAGGCGATACAAAGGAATGAGTGGATCCTGTGTCGATCAACACTCGGGCTAGGCATTCATTCACTAATAACGCACCTGTGTGATTAATTAAATTCACGTTAATAGATTTCACGCAATAACACATAAGTATAGGTAGCATGTCATACATATAAGCAATCACATTACATAATAACAGCCAATTACAACTCGAAACTTTAGCATGATAGCGTACCTTGCACGACATCGTCAGATGCACGTGCATCCCGTTCCGATAAGGCAAAAACCGGACCCTGGTTTGCCCTACGAGGCGGTGGAGTGGACGGTGTGGGTCGTGAAGGCCTAGACGTAGAAGCCTGTGAGGATCCCGGTTGGGAATCCTGTCGAACTGGGGGCCTACTCCCCTGGGGTTGGATAGGCTGCAGCTGCCTGCGTGGGCAATCCCTGACCATGTGATTCACATCTCCACAGTGAAAGCACCCACCCAAAATCCTCCGACATTCACCAATCCGGTGACTCCGACCACAATAGGAGCACTCCTCAAATTCTGATGAGGATGCAAGTGGAACATATCGGGTGGCCTGCGAAAATGTGGGACGAGGTACCGGTGTAGTGGTAGGCCGAGATATCTGTGATGTCAAGGGAGGCCTCTGTGACCGTATCAGCCTGGATGCCTGATATGGGGCTGTCCTAACCCTCTTCTCTGCCGACCCCGAACTACTCGACTGGCCTCGAGTCATATCCCTTCTCTTGAAGAATTCTTCCGAATTCTTCTCGGCAAGCTTCGCCTTGCTCACAACCTCTCCCCAGGTAGCCACCTGGAACATCGAGACCCTGTCTCTAATGGAGGGTTTCAATCCCCGCTCAAATTTCCTGACTCGCATATGCTCCGATGCAATTAGGTGAGGTGCGAATCTCGACAACTCCACGAAGGTAGCCTCATAATCGGCCACACTCAACTCTCCTTGTTCAAGAGTCATGAATTCAATCTCCTTCTGTTCTTTGACAGCTGCTGGAAAATACTGCTTATAGAAGACATCCAAAAATTCCGGCCATGTCCACGGCTCCCCCGCCCTGGTGGACTCCCTCTGTCTCTGTGCGGCTCTCCACCAATGCTCGGCCGCACCTTCCATCACGAAGGTGGCCCAGTCCACTCTCTGTTCATCCGTGCAGTGGAGCGCTCTAAAAATCTTTTCCAATTGCATCACCCATGCCTCGGCGACCATGGGGTTAATAGTACCAAAAAAAGTAGGAGGACGTAATCTCCTAAATGCCTCCAATCCTGAAGCATGGTGTGTCGGAGGTGGCGGAGGTGTAGAAGGAGTAACAGCAACCAATCTTGCTGCTAACATAGCCAAAGTCTCGGCTATAGATGCAAAAGCTTGGGCAAAATCGGGTTGCTCGTCACCGTAAGGGGCATCACTTCCATTTCCCCTCGTATTGTATCCGCGACCCCGAGCACCGCGTCTCATGATGTGATCCTGAGAACGACAGTACCACATGAGTCTAACTTGGATACGCCTTTAATACAATTTCGCAATTCACTTAATACATATTCATCTGACATATTTAATAAGCACAACACAATTTATGCACACATGGTATACAACATCATATCATAACATACATGTCATGTTCCTAGCGTAGGATTCTAAGTTTGGTTGAAGTTCAACCTATTTTGACTAAGACTAACTTGTTAGTCTATACTTGGAATACAACTCTTTCCTACACCTAATGCCTTGTTCAATTATGGTATCTAGTACTAAGCGACCCTAGGGACTCTAATGCCTAGAGCTCTGATACCACCTCTGTCACGCCCCAAAATACCCCCTAGGAGTTTAGGGATAATTTAGGCGTGACACTTCGTACCTGCCGAACCATCCTGTAGTAAACAAGATAAATAAAGTACTAAACAATGATAATCAGAGCGCGGAAGCTAAACATAATAATGCGGAAGCGCAACCAACTCTTTTTTTTTTTTCTAAAGTCCCAAAACAGTATTCCAAGTTTGACATATGTACAACACGTCTAAGCCTAAGGTGGACAGGCCCACCTAACGAAATACAAAAGAAAAAATACAACTCTGTCTCGCTCAATAGTCACCCCCGTGGGGCCAATGGTCTAAGTCTCTCGCCTCCGCCTGAGGCTCGACTACTAGATCCTCATAAGGTTCCTCCTCGCCATAGTCCTCCTCTATCCAAGGACCCGGATCACAAATGTCGAGAGGGACTCGGGTACCTGCCGACATGAAAGTACGACTGAGCATGGAATACTCAGCGAGTACAAGCCCCTAACTAACAATGGTAATAACGAACAACATCATATACAAGTAATGGGAGGAGTATAGTTCATAATCATTTCTAGCAACCTCATACATAAACATTTTATCAAGTCATAATTATTATGAAACTAAAATATGTCTATGCATCATACAATTCCTCTTTGAGTTGTCCTTTCAATATTTCTTATGAGCCAGAGGTTAGCACCCGCATATCCCTGGGCTACCAACCTCCTTGATAGTACAATACCTTTCTTTTGAGCCAGGGGTTAGCACCCGCACATCCCTGGGCTACCAACCCCCTTGACAGTACAATACACTTCTTATGAGCCAGAGGCTAGCACCCGCACATCCCTGGGCTACCAGCCTCTTTGACAGTACGATACCTTACTTATGAGCCAGAGGTTAGCACCCTTAACCGGGGCTACCAACCTCCTTGACAATATCATTTCCTTTCTTATGAGCCAGAAGTTAGCACCCTTAACCGGGGCTACCAACCTCCTTGACAGTGCAACATTTCCGAGTCCTTTTTTATGAGCCAGGGGTTAGTACCCGCATGATCCTTAGGCTACCAACCCCCTTGACAATGCAATACGTTTCTTATGAGCCAGAGGTTAGCACCCTTAACCGGGGCTACCAACCTCCTTGACAATATCCTCCATCTACATACATGCTCGTGCATAGCAATCGTGAAATCATGATGACATATAGCATTTTAACAATTCCCAACTCACAGGAGAATTTAAGAAGCGAAATAAACACATGTATACAACTTACCAAATGGGGAACATTTATGTGACTCATGCTTTCAAATCTTAATTTATTCATGCATTCTATCAAACATGTGGTATTCAACCTTTTTACCTTTAGTTATTTCATATTTTCTCATTCGAACATTTCATCAAACACTTGGGGTGTGTTCATTATGCGTAATATGCCCTTCCACCATTTTTCCATCATTCAATACATCACAACATGGCATCCAATCACCTCCACTCCTCATCCATTCATACATTCCACCCTTTGTTTGTATTATCTTGTTTATGTTTTAGGGATTTAGCATATACCAACACAAGGGAGTAATGGGGAAGATCTAACACATATTTACTTAGGAAAATCCTAGGTTTTTACCAAAGTAACTAGGAAGAGTGTACTAACTTTGAAAAGGGAAAGAAAAATCCTTGAGGATGATGTAGAAACGCTGCCCTAGCTTGGAAGAGGTACTCCACACGAGCTTGAGGTTGGATTTGGAGAATCCAAGCCTTTAGAACGGTTCTAGGGTTCTAAAACCCTTGATTCTCTCAAGTGGAAAACCCTAGATGTAAATCCCCCTTCTCTTCTCTTCTTCTCTCTCAAAACCTTCTAAGTGAGGTGAATGAAGCCCTAAAGGCTTGGGCAAGCCCTTATGGGTAAGGGTTAACACCCAAAAGATGAAAACGCCCTTACTAAAAATTCTGCAAAACTCGATAGACCGAGCGATCGGTGCTTATGACCGATCGATCGGTTGCTTACCGAGCGATCGGTGTTATTGACCGATCGACCGGTCAAAAACATGCTCTCTGGAAAATTTCCCCATATAAAATTTCTGACCAGTCGATAGCCACCGATCAATCGGTTTTGGACCGATCGATCGGTGCTCTGCAGGTTCCACTATTTTGACCATATCTTTTGACTCGTTCGTCCGATTTTGACGATTCAACTTGCGTTGGATTCGTCTTTCGAAAACGGACATTTTTGACATTTCGGAATTTCTGATTTCTCCCTTATTTATTAATTATACTATGAGGAAGGCCAATTGGTAACGAAAATGCTATTCATTAAAGTTGGAAAAGTCCGGGGTGCTACAGTTTATGTTTGTATATTTAGGTGCATATTATCTGTTGCAATCTATTTCATCGTTATAGTCTGATTCAACTTCATCCTCACTAGATTCGATCGAAAGAGTTTGGTGGAGTTGCACTTGAGGAGGCACATCAAGAGTTGTTCCGGTAATCCCTAATCTCACCCAACTGACATCATTTTCATTGTCATGTTTAGTGATATCTAAATGTTGGTTGTTGAATGGCTCGTTTTCTCTGAATACGCTATCGTCCACAGTACATTCTTCATTCATGTCAAAAAAGTCCCTTGGTTTTGTCTTGATGACAACATACCAATCTGGGTCAAAAAGATCTTCTATGTAAAATACCTGCTCTGCCTGAGATGCCATTACATATGGTTCATGAGACACAGCGTGTGTCGGGAGCAGGCGTGTAAAGTTCACAAGCGTAAACCCATACTCATCGGTCTTTATTCCTCTACTATATGATGTCACATCAACCCAGTCGCACTTAAACAATACAAATTTTAAGTTTTCTGAATACGTCAATTGCACAACGTCAGTTAAGCGGCCATAGTAGGTTATATCTCCTGCAATGGGAATCCTGTCCCTAGAAGATGCATAACAAGGAGTCGTTGCAGTGACCGTAACACCACTTTTTTGACTTCTGCGTCCGCGCTCTCTATCTGTAGTACAAAACCTATATCCATTGATGATGAAGCCCTTAAAACTTTGTGCGACTGACTGTGGACCATATGCGAGGCATTTAATCTCGTCAGACACCAAACTGCATGACGCTCGTAGTCTTTTAACCTAATTGAAGGCCAAAGGCATATGACTTACATAATAAGATTGGTTCAATATGCAAAACTTCGTATAAGTGTTGTGCAAATACTGAATTTAAGAGCATATGACTTACATTACTCCTAAACCATTCAACAAACTAATCGCTGTGCTTTCGTTGGAGTTCGTGCGAAGACGATCTTAGTTTGGGATTGGTCATCTTCAGTACATTCATGTGTTGACTGTAGATAACGAATCGATCCATGTTTTTCAAAGTCAAATCGATTAAAAATAAAAATTAAATTAAAGACAATTAACAAAAAATTCATGATAGTATTCGTCTTACTCTCGATATGTTGTGAGTTGCTCATCACTGAACAACACATAACGATGTGTCTGCTATCATTCTAATTCACTTAGGGCAAATGGCTGCGTACCCCCGATCACACTTTCATCGTCATTCCTCACCGGTTGATTGAATCTCAATTCAACATTATTTAGGTACCTTGAGCAGAATGTCAAGCATTCTTTGGCCAAGTACCCTTGTGATATGCAACCCTCTGGTCGAGCTCGGTTGTGGACATACGATTTCATCGTCGACAAATACCTATAGGAATTACATTTAGGTAAAACAATGAGACCATCATATAACGACAAGAAGTTTGAGCAATTGATACATTATAATTGAAGTCATACCTTTCGATGGGATACATCCACCGATATTGTACAGGTCCACCTAGCCTTGCCTCTGTTGCCAGATGTATAAGCAAGTGCACCATAACATCAAAGAATGCCAGTGGAAAAATTCTCTCTAAATGACATAACGTAAGCGTAATTTTCTCCCCTAACTGTCTTAATTCCTTGACATCACAGACTTTGGAACATAAAACCAAAAAGAAGTTGCTCAATTCAATTAGCACGATAGTGACATTCTTCGGCAATGTTTTCCTTACAGCCAATGGTAGAAATTGTTGCATTATGACATGAGAGTTGTGGCTCTTTAGTCCATAAATTTTACGTTGCCTTGCCCGATATTGACATGTCTTGCAATATTAGACGAGTAACCATCTGGCACCTGCACACTCTTCAGAACTTTGCAAAACAACATTTTCTCATTCTTGTCCATCGAAAAACAAGCAGGGGGCAGATACACTTTGTTTGTGCCAGGCTGCAACTGAGGGTAAAGTGCTGGTCTTATGCGCATAACAACCAAGTCGAGTCAAGCTTTTAAGCTATCTTTCGTTTTTCCGTCCAAACCCAACAAAGTTTCAAGCACATTGTCACATGCATTTTTCTCAATATGCATTACATCAAGGTTGTGCCTCAACAAATTGTGCTCCCAATATGGCAACTCAAAGAATATACTCAGCTTCTTCCAGTTATACGACATGATATCTTGGGTAGCTTGCCTTCGTCGTTTTTGCCCTATCTACTTCCCAAGGTAAAAAGCAATCCCCTTCAATTGACGGTACACATCGGACCCAGAAATTATAGTTGGACCAGTACTTAGCTCTACAGTACCATCAAAAGAGTGTTTGTCCCTCCGAAACCTGTGATCTGCCTTTAGAAAACGACGGTGCCCCACGTAACATTGTTTCCTGCTATTAGACAAGTGCCGACTGCAAGTGTCCTTGTGGCATGAAGGGCATGCAAACTTTTCTTTCGTACTCCAACCAAACAACATAGCATACCCTGGGAAGTTGCTAATAGTCCAAAGCAATGTCACACGCATTACAAATGTCTCCTTTTTTGACGCATCATAAGTTGGCACACCATTGTCCCACAAGTCCTTCAACTCTTCGACTAGAGGCATCATGTAGACATCAATGGCATTTCCAGGCCCGGAGGGACCAGGAATAAGCAAGGACAGAATGAAGTTCAGCTGCTTTATGCACATCCACGGTGGTAAGTTGTATATGATAAGAACCATATGTGCTGTGAGCAATACTCATCGTTCCAAATGGATTGAAGCCGTCAATCGCCAACCCAAGTCTCACATTCCGAGCATCCGAAGCGAAAAAAGGATAGTTGTTGTCCAAATTTTTCCAGGCCAGTGAGTCTGCAGGATGCCTTAACCTCTCATCCTTAGTTCGACCCTCATCATGTCATCTCATTTCAGAAGCAATCTTGAATGACATAAACAATCTTTGTAACCTGGGTTTCAACGGAAAGTGACGCAAAATCTTTGTAGGAGTCTTCTTTTTCTTGCCCCCCGACTGATCATCCCCTGTCTTCCATCATAATTCACCACAAATGTCACATGTTTGCTTGTTCACAGTGGCTTTCCAGTAGAGCATTCAATCATTGGGGCAAGCATCGATTTTTTCATAGTTAAGCCCCAAGTCAGACATCACTTTTTTTGTCTGAAAGTACATATCCGGTAGTGTTGATCCCTCGGGGAGTATCTTCCTCAACAACTCAAGCAACAAGGTGAATGATTTGTTGCTCCATCCACTAAGACACTTAATGTGATATAATCTTGCGATGACAGACAACTTCGTGTGATTCAAGCATCCTGGATACAAAGTCTGTCCCGCATCCCTTACCAATTGGAAGAATTTATCGGCCTCAGGAGTGGGATCTCGACTACTGGCATCGGTTTCATCTTGATTTGGTACCCTAAACAAATCGTGCACCAGGTCTTCCATCTCATTATGTCTATCGTGCACGTCAAGATTCAGAGACATTCTTCCTCCAACCGATGTGTGTTGTAATATGTCTTTCCCGTGATAAAACCAGATTTTATAGTTAAGGTCGAATCCATAACAGATCATATAGTCGTACGTTGTTCCTCTCTTGATAAAGGGCATTGTTGCATTTGGGACATGGACACTTTATACCACCATTGTTATCAGTCGCTCCACGAGCTAATGCAAACTCTATAAACTTCTTCACCCCTTCTATGTATTCCCTTGAAACCCTATGTAACCCAAAAAATATCATATGCTTAAATGGTCATATTTTATCACTCCGGGATTCGTCAAAACTTATGACAAATAGCACCTTGAATTTCCAATCCAACTCCTATCCATGAGGGATGAGATGAGATTTCTAAGTCCTGCTTCGTTAGCTATTCTGAGAAATAGGAAACGTTGATCACATCAGTCAATTGCAATAACACAACTATCAAATGACTTCCCCATCTACACAATATGTATGCATGCATGCTTCCTATCGTTTTCAACTTCTCTTCTAACGGGTGGCATGTTCCTATCCCATTTAGGAATGCATAATCTCCAATATTCACTTGCTCAAGTGGTTTGTTCCATTTCAAGGAAATTTCGGCAGCATTTCCCTATAGTTCTCCAAGCACACGACTTAGACTAGGGGCAAGCATGCCACATAGTCTAAATATGTACCCAGAGAACAAGAGAAATAATTGCCAAATTTTCCTCAATCTGGACAAACAATGAGCAACTGAATATACTAGAGATTATGCATTCTCAAACTGTCCAACCGGACAATTCAAGAATCATATACAAACAAATACACTGTATCACAAACAAAACCGAAATGTTGTTAACCTGCATTTAGCCTCACAAGAGAACTAAATTACATAGTTTACAACTAATCCGTCCAAATAGGTGATACAAGAAATGCACTTGTCATGCAATGATTGTTGAACCGGGAAATCTAAGCTTCAATGCATGGATGAGTATGAACCTATGAACTTAAATTTCCATTTAGTCACTGATAATGTCCAACATAGGGTAATATGTATATTATCTGCTCCAACATTGACATATAACATACAGATCAAAAGGAAATATCATATAACCACCCAAACAGTTAACATAGATCACGAGGTTCAATAATGCATGCACTATACAAAGTGTACCAGAACGGGAACAAGGAATCTCATTACTTGGGCAAGGTTAGATGGATAAATCCTAGTGTTGAGTCACTCTTAATCCTACGATTTTTTTTTTTTTAAAATCTAAAAATTAAAGGGGATATGTGGTTGCTTTGAAAAAAGACCTCAATCCTTAAAGGGGAATTAAAGAGGGCTCTACAAGCCATCATGTGTCCCTTTTCATACCCACTAATTGTGGTTAAGATTCACTTATCCTCAGGATTAAATAATCTAACATTGGTTATAAGAAAATATAATGATAAATGAGAAAATTAGGTTAATTATGTTTAACACCAGTTAAAGGATCTCTATAAGCAACCATGTGTCCCTTTTAACACCCACTAACTATGGTTAAAACTCACTCACCCCTAGGGTTCATCCTTCAAACCTTGGTTTTTAGAAAAAAAACCTTAGGTTGCATATGCTTAACCACAATTAAAGGGAGCTCTATAAGCCACCACTTGTCCCCTTTAACACCCACTAACTGTAGTTAAAATTCACTCACCCCCAGGATTCATCCATTTATCCTTGATGTTTAGAAGAAAAACAAAACCTTGGGTTGATTATGCTTAACCACAATTAAAGGGAGCTCTACAAGCCACCACGTGTCCCCTTTAACACCCAATTAATTGTGCTTAAGATTCACTCACCCCTAGATTTAATCGATCTAATCTTGCTTTTAAGGAAAAATTAAACATATCCACATTTGGTCAATTATGCTTAACCACAATTAAAGGATCTCTATAAATCGTCATATGTCCCTTTTAATACCCACTAACTATGGTTAAGATTCACTCACCCCTAGAGTTCATCTATCTAACATTGGTTTTTAGAAAACAAATATATATTCTTGATTTTAGAAATATATATTAACTTTAAGTTGATATTATTGAACCCTAATGGTTAGTTAATCAAAACCATGATTGATTTGGGTTAAAAGGGACACGTGTTGGCTGATGGGTGTTTTTGAACTCTCCCCAAATCCAATCACAATTGGCTATGATTTGATCTCTACGATTAGGAATAGGGGTAGGTGACCCTGATTGTTGAATTTTTTTTTTTGAGTTGAGATCATATTCAATCACGATTGAACTTTCCCCGCGTTCAATCACACCCACAAGTTCAACAATCTAACCTTAAACAATTTAGAAATAAAATATTAACTCTAATGGTTTAAAGTTCTTAACTACAATTAAAGAGGTTATGTGAGTGTTACTGTCCGAATTCAATCACAATTGGATAGGATCGGAACTCATAATTTTTTATACGAAATTGTTTAAGTATTTTTTTTCACAGTCTAGGGTTAGGGGTTAGTATATGTTCTAGGAAAGACAACAGAATTTTTGTGGCATATCCCAAAAGGATTAGAGAATCTAAAGGTCACATGGCAAGAAAATGGGGCATATCCCATTTTTGTGGCGTATCCCTAAAGGATTAGAGAATCTTAGTCACAATTAAAGAGAGTTAAAAAGGGGTCACATGGTGATAAAATTGGGAGAAGGCACATTCCTTCACTCCACCGGTGAAGATGTGATTATTGTGCATAAAAAAACATTTGGCATCTGGGGCGAGTCTAGATGTAGCGTTCGCCACATCTTAAATAAGTTAATAAGTATATTTTGTAAATAATAATTTTGATGATATCATCATTTAAACATATTAAAATATCTAAATTACCCTTTTTCAGTACAAGGTTAGTTAATTCAATGAAATAAATGATTATTGGTTTCTAACCAAGGTTAATAATATCAACTTAAGGTTAATATATATTTCCAAAATCAAGTATATATATATATATATTTTTATAAAAACCAATGTTAGATTAGATGAACTCTAGGGGTAAGTGAATCTTAACCATAGTTAGTGGGTATTACAAGGGACACATGGTGATTTTTAGAGATCCTTTCACTATGGTTAAACATAATTAATCTAAGGTTAATATTTTTATTATTTTCTTAAAAGCAAGTGTAGATGGATTAATCCTAGGGATGAGTGAATCTGAAGCACAATTAAGTAGGTCTTAAAGGGGACACGTGGCGGCTCGTAGATCCCCCTTTAAATGTGGTTAAGCATTATCAACGTAAGGGTTTTTTTTCTAAAAATGAAGATTAAATGGATAAATCCTAGGGGTGAGTGAATTTTAACCACAGTTAGTGTGCGTTAAAGGGGACACGTGACGGCTTGTAGAACTCCCTTTAATTGTGGTTAAGCATAAACAACTTAAGGTTTATTTTTCTAAACCCCAAGGTTTGATGGATGAATCCTAGGGCTGAGTGAGTTTTAACCATAGTTAGTGGATCGTAAAAGTGATACATAGTGGCTTGTAGAGCCCTCTTTAATTGCGGTTAAACATAACCAACCTAAGGTTATTTTTTCCCTAAAACTAAAATTAAGAAATTAAAATTAACCTAAAATTAATTACCCTACACTAATTCACAACTTCAATGATAGTAAAAACCACCATTTTCAAATAGGACCTCTTTAACAATCCATAAATGAGTTATATGATTTCTCATAATTTATTGGGTCTTAAAAAAATTACCTATAACAGAATTTAATTACAGAAATTAATCTAAAAATATGAAATTGAAAATCATCTAATTTACCCAAAGATTAATCATAAAAAACATACTTCATTAACCTAATTAAATTAAAAACTAAACAAATTATAGAAATTAAACTAATTATACAAGCTTGTTGTGGCTAATTAATAAGACCTAAAATTAACCTATCAATCCATAGAGAGAGTGATACTAAAATTATAATAGTATCGATGCATAGAGAGAGTGAAACTAAAATTAATTTATCTAAAATAAATGAGACTTACCTACTGTCGTCGGGGAGGAGAAGGGGGTCTACGGTGGCTAGAGTTAACAGAGAATGTCGTGGAGCTGCCGAAGGTGTCTGGAGTTAAGAGAGAGAAAGTTAAGAGAGACAGAGTTAAGAGAGAGAAACCTAAACACTAAAAAAATCATTTGCATGCATAGAGAGACTGATTACCTGAGCGTGGAGAGGGAGATCGTGGAGTTGCCGGAGGTGGAGCAGGTGGTCGGAGGTCGTGGAGTTGCCGGAGGTGGCAGATGAGGGAGATCGTGGAGTTACGGTGGTCATCGGAGATCGTGGACTCGCCGGATTTCAGGTGGTCGGCGATCGTGGAGTGGCCGGAGAGAGTAGAGAGAGCAGGAGAGAGCAAGAGAGAGCAGAGAGCAGGAGAGAAGGGGAGGAAGAAAGAAGAAATCATCGGGGTTAATAATAATTAATATTACGGTGGTTTTAAAGTACCGCCGTAATATATATACATATAACCGCAGTTATTTTTAAAACTGCCGTGCCATGTTGCCAAGTCGGGAAACCAAAAGGTTGGAGGGAAAACCTTCCACGACGGTTATGAGCAAAACCGCTGCAACATATCACATACAACAACGGGTAATAATTACCCGCCATGAATTTTGTTCCGAAAACAGTCATGAACGGCGGTATTATAGTACCGCCGGTTTATATCCTATATTGCGGCGGTATTATAATACCGCCGCAAAAAATCCGCCGCGGTAGGCCATTGTTTTTGTAGTGAGTGAAGGTAGATGACATAGCTTTTTTTATGAGATTTGAAGTGCTATGGTTTGATTATGATATCATGTATGAGTATCATATAATATGGTTAATTACATATAGTTTCATCTCTTTAAATTCATTTGAATGAAACCCCAGATGAGATTTGCCCCTGAAATTGGCCTTAGGAATTGATTTTAATTAGTCAGAGATTCTGGTTGGGCTGATCTCTCAGTTAGACCCTATCTACTGTGGGTCTACATTGATGTACATCTTAATCATAGTATGGTGTGATCAACCCCTGAACGAATTCAAAAATAAATAAAATTTGGTACTTTAAAGTAATTTTTGTGCTCAAAACTCAATTCTAACCTCAAATTTTATTTTTGTAGTCAGAATAAGGTACCTCTAATTATTACCCGAAGGCTCAGGATTCTCTCAAGTTCAACATGAGAGAATCTCTCAAGTTTGAACCCCTAGAGGTCACCACGTGTCTCCTTTGACACCCCTTAACCATGGGTAAGGTTCACCCACCCCTAGGGTTCACTCACCCATCCTTGGTTTTTTTTTTTTATATTAATTATTATTTTTTAAATTAAAAACATTTTTTTAATCCTGGGCCTTACCCGAAATCAAAGGAGACACGTGGCGACCTCTAAGGATTCCAACTTGAGAGATTCTCTCAAGTTGAACTTGAGAGAATCCTGGGCCTTACCCGTAATCACTTTTACCACTAGTCAAAATCTCCATAGAATAAAATTTTAAATTTTTTAGATGTTATTTTTAAATTTTTAAGCATTGTAAAAAATATTAGAACGTGTGGAGTCCAGACTCCAGAACAAGGTTTGAAATTTCGATTTTGAATAACTCCCGATATTGAAATGGGTGTAATTTCGGAAGAGACAATTTCGGAAGAAATTTTGATGTTCCGAAATTTCAAAATTTCGGCCGAAATTTAATCACTTTTTTTTTCCAGCGATTTTTTATTTGTATTTTTTTATATATTTTTGTATATAGTATTAAATATATTTTTATATATTTAAAATACATAATTTACTAGTATGTTACTATATAATACTTTATAAACTATAGTTTTAAAGTATACTATGAATAGTATATTATTATACTTTATAAAGAGTATATAAACTATAGTTTATAACTATATTTTATATTCATATATTATGATGTATACATGAAATGAAGTATACTACGAATAGTATATTATTATACTTTATAATGAGTATATAAACTATACATGAATAGTATATTATTATACATTGTATTTTTTTTTTTTTAAATTTAGAAAATTATATGCTCAGAATATTTTGAGGATATTATGTCGGATCCCTAAAAAATATATAAATTAGGTATTTTAAATTATGTATAAATATAGTAATATATAGTAAGTATATTACTATATTTCATATACTAGTAAGTATATTACTATATTTTTCAGTGATTTTTTATAAAGTATAATATTAGAAATAAACTAGTAAATTATGTATTTTAAACTTTAAATATATAAAAATATAATTAATACTTTATACAAAAATATATTTAAAAATACCAAAAAAAATCACTGAAAAAAAAAGGTGATCAAATTTCGGCCGAAATTTCAGAAATATTTCCACAAAATTTCGGATCAGATTTCAAAATAATATTTTATTATTAATTGAGATTTTGGCGAGATGTCCCCCGAAATTCTGAAATTTTGGAAATTTTCGTTTTGAGTGGGACTTCCGAAATTTCAAAATTTTAAACCTTGGTCTGAAAGGCCAAGATATGGCCATAATAATTTCAGATTTGCTTGTGGAACTATGCAACGGTGCTGGACTAGGGTGCAAGGACGCCCTTTCAAAAGGGCGCCGCCCATGATTTTCTCACCTCCACAATTCCTCCTTTGGGATTTGGGTCCTATGGCCCTTGCCTTGACCTTCTATACATTTTAGTTTTTTTTCTTTTTTTTTGAAGTTTCTATAATTAGTTTTTTCTTAGTTCAGACTAAGTTTGCTTCACTTTGCTTCATCCCTACATGGGCTTAAACTTCCACCTTATAATTGGCCTAAAATTAAATTCCTTTATGAAAGCCTTTTAAGTTTAAGAAGAGACACATTTTATTAAAAAAAGAATTTTTAAAATAGATAGGCTAAAATCAAAAAATTTGGAATGGTCATGAGTATTTTGGTTAAATTTAACTTATGGGCATTTTGGTCAAAGTCAGGGCACTTTGGTCACCTTTCGGAGATTCTTGAGAGATTCTCTTATAGGTCACAAGGGGATCGGATTTGGTCTTGCTCTAGCAAGACCAAAACCGTCTTATTCTCGGTGGGCTTTGGACATGTGGCGATAAAAAGGGGATAGGATATCAAATGGAGAGAATTCAAAAAACAATGGAGAAAATGAAATGACTTCTCCCCTTTTATCACCACATGTCAGACGTTATACATAGGCAAGACAGTTTTAGTCTTGTGAGAGCAAGACCAAATCCGATCCCTTCACAAGAGGTCTTGTAAGCGCTATGGGGATTCATAATTTGGTGCTTACACTTAGTTACTGGATTATCCTTATTTGCAAACTATTAGACATATATACCCACGAAAGCCATTCCGGAATCGTATTAGTCTACTTAATCAATAAAAGAATATTATACATTCACACATTATCTTCTACATTGAGTAACATATTAAAAGTATCTTATTAGATGAGACTACTTTGTCACTTAGGTAACATTTTAGGAAAACCATCCAATTAGTTTTTAACTAGCTAATTGCTAAGGAGATATGGTTTTCCGGTTCCTTATAGACCTAGAATTGTTCTAAGTTATTTAGGATGCATCTGGAAAATGTATTCCTACTAACTTACACATTGTTAGTTCCATATGATGGAGTGATAAATCTCAATCACTGAGAGACGGGTCCCTTGACTAAGATGTGGATATAAGTAAGAAGCACTTATATTGAAACTGGATCGCTCAGCGGATACCCTTAGAAATATATTGTCTGTATGTTTAAGGTAGTCCATTTGACAAATTGTCCTTAACCTAAGAGGTCGACATCTTATCTAGTATTTGCCTATATAGCTTTGATGTAGCCAATCGTTAACGTCCAACACACCAAATTAAATACGGGCTAGTTGGGTTATGTACGCTATACTAGAAGAAGTGTGTGTACGCTCAACAAGGATTCCACTACTCTTCTAGAGTAATTAATATTGAATTGATACTTGTAAAATCGGACTTGAAAAACCAGCGCTGGTATTTATCGATGAAATGGTTTTATCAAGAAGTTAATTTTCTACATAAAAGGAATATAATAATTATTATTATTTCTTTTAAAAAATTTCAAAATTAGTTTTGAAAGTCCAAGTTTGACTAAAAGTATCAAAGTGAAAGGGTTCTCATTATAAGCTAAGGATTACAGGCAGTATAAGATATTGTCCCATAAGCTTATAACAATATTAGAAGTGGAGGGATGCATCTGTAAACAAATCTTGTAATAGAAAGACCTACTAGTAATTTTCTATTTTCTGGGGGTTAGTCACATTGTGTTAATGGACATTATTGTGATTAGTGGAAGTCCAGGGACATAGATAAAATTCTATGATCCTGATGGATATATAGGAAAGTGTTTCCTAGCAACAGGGCTTCAACTAAAAGGTCAAGCACTTGGTCCTACAATCGGAAATAGGAGATCCCTTTAGATCTCACACACAAGGACCTTCTTAAAGCTTTTAATTTAATTATTAATTAAATTAATTAATTTCTCTAAGAATATTACTATATGGTATAGTAAAGTTCTAATATGTGAAATCACATAGGATGTGATAGGGATTTTGATAAAGATCAAAACTTGACCAACAAGGGTTTAAAACCTAAAAAGGGGCGTGTGGAAGTAGGGCCCTCCTAGGGTGGGACGCTCACTTCATAGTCAACCTTATCTCTTTAGTTAGTTTGTTATCTTATCTCCTATTGGATAGGGATTAGATTGCTTGGTTGTTAATTAAAGAATCCCTATTAAATAGGGATTGCATTACTTTGTAACTAATGATTCCATATTAAGATAAGAATAAGATTAGTTTGTTACTAATTAATTATTCTAATAGATAAGGATAAGATTAGTTTCTTACTAATGGATAAGGTTAGTTTCTTACTAAGATAAATCCTAATTAATTGAGAATTATCACTAAGGAATCTTTTGAGAGAATTCTAATTGGATTAGGATAAGAGAGAAGAATCTTAAATTGCAAGAAAGCAATCCAAGCATATCTATATAAAGGGTGGGACGTCCATCCCTTGGAGATAACTCTCCCCAACTTTTTTCTCTCTCCTTCTTCTCTAATTCACGCCCCCCTCTCCCTCTTGTGGTAGTTGTAAGATCATACTCTCATATTTTTTTCTTTTGGTTTTGATTTGGATATTTAACAAAATCAGAACCAGTCTTGTTAATCAATAAAGGATCTTGCGTTCAAGAGAAAAATAAAAAATCATAGAGTTTGAATTAGAAGAGCCATTAACTTCTATTAGAGGAAAGCTTTAAAGGATTAAAGAAGGTTCATGTGAATCGCAAAATAGACTTTTCACTTGCGATGATTTATGGGGCATCGTTGTATAACGTGGATTTGACTTATCAATATCAAAGTCGCAAAGGTGATTGTTGTTTTTATCCTTCATTGAATAAAATCAATTAGAATCGTAGTCAGATCTTGAGATTCGATGTATGCCCCCCAAGAACTGTTTTTCTAAAATTAAAAAGAGGCATACTTTCACAAACAAGTTCCGACAATTTTTATAACTAAGATAGCACAATTGTGATCAACAAGGAAAACAATGATGCTATAACAGTAAGTAGCAACCGAAATAATTCAAAATCGATCCCTACCTAAGAACCTAGCTATAAAAAGGTGTGGGATGCATTGTGGTGATGAAACAAAGCCCTCGACGAATATCTATTTATACAAACTAGGGACTACAGATCCTAAGAATAGGTATTAAAGGGGAAAATGAACCAGAGGTTTATTTATTGAATTTTGGCCTGGTAGAGATATAGGTGAATTTATTTATTGGTTGTTCATAATTATATTTTTCATAAATATAAACATAATAAATAAATGAATAATTTGGAAAAGCTAAAAGAGAGAAAGGTAGGGGAATCATTATTCCTTCAGAGAATTGGAGTGTGGTCTGAATTTCAAAATGCACCAAATGAGTGTTCCATCGTAATCCATTCATGTGGTGCAAGGTTTCAAATTTCGTTGAAATTTTGCAAAATCACAATCTCACTCTACCCATCTGAAACCTATATGTCCATTATATTGGTTAACTAGATTTTGATTGAAAAAATGAAATATCTGTCGAAATATTGCTGATTTACTTTTTAATAATTTTAAATTATTTTTTAATTAAGTAAAATGATATCTAACAAAATATATCAAAAAAATTTATATATTTATCAAATTTTCATATAATTTTCCAAATTTTGAAAGTTTTTATTTAAAAATAAAATAATACTATTTTGTCACTTTCTTAATTAATTGTTAGTTCATTATTATAATAAGATACCTAATAAATTATGATACATAAGACCCTTAAACACTTTTACTAACTTATTTAAACTAAAAATGCTAAATATATACTAAGACACAACACTTATACTAACCTATTCAAACTATTAACTGACTAATCTAACTAAATAATTTACTAATTAAATAACTAAGAATTTATAAACTATATACTATAAACATACTTATAGTTTATAAAATATAAACTAATTGTATTCTTAATATAAATAATGATGTATAAACTATAAAGTATGTGTGTAAATTATATAATTATAGTATATATAAAAATTATACTTAAAACTATATAGTGTATATTGTATACTTCTAAAATATATAATCTTTCAAAAATCAAAGATAAATAGGGGAAAAAAGGACAACAATTTTGGGGAAATTTTAGGGTTATTTTGGCTAACTTCGAACATTTATATCCTTTTATTGAAATAATCAAAATATAATATGATTGAGATATAGTCCGAAATAATTAAATTTCAAAAAATTAATTAATTTCGGAGCCATCCGAAATCATTTTGTGGAGTAATTGTACATGAGATCAAGCATGTTAATCCTTTTTTTATGGGAAGCTCCCTAAGGTGGTGGTTGTTATTATTTTTATGTGGGATATCAATTACAAACTACATACTAGTAACAAACTTTTTTCTCTAGGGACCTAGGATCCCTTGTAGAAATCAAACACCTGCATTTTCTAACAGAAATGTGACGAACCTCAAAACACCTATAAGAACACTTGAAGGTATATTAAAAACACCTATAAGAAAACTTGAAGGTAAATTAAAAACACCTATAAGAACACTTGAAGGTATATTATGAGCAAAACCATTTCCAAATAGCCCATGTGGGTGTCTATTTAGAAACCAATTTTCGAGGGTTGGGTGCCTCTCTGGGTCTTACTACCAGGACGTAAATAGTATAGTGACTTTAACAGAAGTATAGTGAATTTAACAGTCAGGTACCACTAGGTTGGGATGAACTCACTATTCCTCACCATGGCTTTGATACCAATTTATTAGTTCAACACACACAGCTTTCTATTAATGTTAATTAGGCGAATATAATTTAAACAAACTTAAAAACATGCCAAAATACAGTTTGATATTAAGAAATAAAAACTTACAAAAGTATACTTACAAAGGGAGAGAGAGATTACAGGACAGCAAAAAGAAAATACAAAAAAAAAAAGATTACTACAAAAATTACTTCTATCTAAAACTTGAGAAGAAACTGCCTTTTATAGAACATAAGGAGCATTCTTGAAACATTCTAAAAATAAACTAAGTTGGATAAACATTTGAAGTTCGGCATTAGTTTGAACTGGCATCTACTTTCGGTGCAAGATACAGACAGTATTTGTCATTTTGTACTGTTTGATTGACATTTTACTATTCACTTTTTGAATCTTCATTCACAACATCATTCGCCTTTTGATAAAGAGTATTGAGTGGTATGAGTCATCAGACATATTCATCACTTTCATCATGATCATTTTCTCAAAATACCCATTGAGTTGTAGAAGAAATTTGTCAAAGTCTTCAAGCTGTTTGATTTGAACGGAACTCAACTTCAACGTTGGAAATTAAGATCAATATTATAACAATCGTCTTCATTCTCTTGAGCATAATTGGTAGAAGATACATCAACATTATTATCATCTTCATTTTCAATGTTGGATATTTGAGAAAGAGCTTCTAAAAGAGCCTTTTTAAAATCTCGTTTAGAATTTACACCGGCTAGTTTAGCTTGTTACTGGCTTTAGATTAAAAAAAATTCTGATTGTTGAGAACTTGGTTTTTGATGAGTTTGAAACCAAGTAATGAGAGCTGATTGAGATATTTGATCAACTTTACAAATTTCCACCATTTGGTTTTAAAACGTCGTACAAATAGAGAAGGATAATATTCAGTTTCAGGAGGTATAATATGGAAGTCCCAAGAGGTAATCCAAGTAAGAGAAAAAGTTAAAAAGAAATGAAAGAGAAGAGGAAAACAAAGATCTCTTGGTTTTGTATTCACATCAAAAAAGTTTACAGAGAATAGTTGAAAACTATTTTGAATAGAGGGAGGTAAATTCGGTTCAATAGGACCAAAGTAATTCCACCATTGGGAGAAACAAAGAGGAATAGTTGCAAAGGTTTTGGTATTTGTGAAAAAAAAAGAATCAAGAATGAGACCGAATCCTATTTTGAAAATAAAATATCTTATACCAAGCGGATCGATAATCCCAATAAGTATAAGCTAGAAGGGTCAAAATTTAATTTTACAGGAAAAGGAATTGGAGTATTAGGATTAACACCCGAAGAAGAAAAAGTATGAACATGATTAATTTGACATTTAGAAAAGGCAGTCTGAGTGGGATCTTTTGAACAAGTATTATGAGTTAAAGTAATTGATTTAGTGGCAACTAGAATCAATTCATAATATTTTTAGGTTTTAAGAGGGTCCTAAGTAGAAAATTCTCAGTTTTTGAGGAAACATAAAGAAGAAATTTGAAGTGGAGAGGAATGAAGAAATTCATCTTCTATTTTCATAATTGATAAAAATTTTGGTTTCAAAATATAGTCAGGGTTAGGAGAAGAAGTAGAAACAATTGATGGTTGAATGAGATTGGTTTTAATAGTTTGTGCAAAGGTAGATGGTTTGGTTAATTTGATAGTAGAATCAGAAACAGAAGGTTTAGTTTGAGATGGAACTGAAAAGAGTTTTGAGAGAAAAGAAAATCATATTAAGATGGATTTAAGTTTGAAGATATGGGTCGATTTGAAGAAACTTGGGCTTTGGCTTTTTGTGGCTTGGTGTAGAAGGGTCAAGTAATTTTGATCGGTTTGTTGTTTGAATATAAGCATCAAGGGTTATTGGTTTGATTTTTTCTTTGGCTTTAGGAATGTTCATGATGCTTGTGACTTGTTCTGCAAGAACTCACGAGAAAGAAAGTCATGAAGACTATTATTTTCATCTTTAATATATTCTATATTAAAATCAAAAGAAAAAAGTAATGCTTGTCATCGAGCAAATAAGTGTTTTGAAACATCATTTTTAACATTTTATGTAAAATATCTTTTACAGTTTTGCAATCAATTCGTATTAAAAATGTTTGATTTAAAAGATCATTTGAAATTTTTTAATGCATAAAACTAATGCAAGAAGTTCTTTTTTTACAATTGAGTATTTTTGTTGACTACTGGACCATGTTCCAGAGATATATCTAACAAGTTGTTCTTGATTGTCTAAAACTTGTTTAAGAATACCACCATAACCTAAATCAGAGGCGTCAATTTCAACTATTTTGGGTGTTGTATGGTCGGCTATACCAAGGTAAGGTAAACTTTTAACATGAGTTTTAATTTGACGAACTATTTGTGTATGCTCATCTGTCCAAGGAGGAGGGTTTTTACGAAGTCTTTGATGAACAAGATGACATAAGGGTTAAAGATTTTTGAAAAAATCAGTAATACAATTTAAACTACCCAAAAATCTTTGTAATTGTTTTTTATCAATAATTTCATCAAAAAATTTGTCAGCAAATTGTAATGTTCTTTCAATAGGAATAAAAGTTCCATATTCAATATAATATCTTAAAAAACGTACTTTAGTTTGCAATAATTTTATTTTTGAAGCAAAAAGAACTAAACCATTATGTTGAATTGTTTTATAAAAATTTTGTAAATGTTTCCAGTGTTGAGAAATAGAGTTTGAATATATTAAAACATCATCAAAATAAACTATAGTAAAATCGAAAAATGAGTAAAAATGTCATTCATCATATTTTGAAATTCAGAATGAGCATTTTTAAGTCCAAAAGGTATTACATTTCATTGATAATGTCCAAAAGGAATTGTAAAAGTAGTTTCATACGATCTTCTTCTTTAATTTGAATTTTCCAAAAACCTGATGTTAAATCAAATTTAGAAAATATGATAGCATTATTTAATCTATTTAAAAGATATTTTTGATTTGAAATAGGATATCTAGTACACTGTAAAATTGTATTTAAAGCTTTATAATTAGTAACTAATCTGGGTATTCCCCTTTCAATTTCAGCATTATTATTAATATAAAATACAGGACAACTCCAAAGTGAGTGACTTGGCCTAATAATTTTTTTATCTAGTAATGATTTAATTTCAGTTTTATAATAATTTAATAATTCATAATTCATTTGAATTGGTCTAACTTTTATAGGGATATTTTATTTACGAAATTTTTTTTTCATAAGGTAAAGATTTGATGTGTTTTACGATGTCAAAAAGCATTTGGAATATCACTACATACAGTTTGTAATTTTTGTTGAAATTGATAAATTTTATTTTGAAGTTCTGGATCTGTTAATTATTTTATAATATGTTAAATACAAATTTGTGCATTTGATAATTTATATTGAATTTCCATTTGAGAACCACTAGTACCGCTTAATGTTTCAACACCAGAATCAATCAGGGCGATTGTAGATAAATTAAATAAGTGATTTATAACAAAAGTAACTTCAACTTACCATTTTTGAAAATTAATTTTAGTAATTAATTTAATAGAATTCGAATTATTATTAGACTCATTTGTATCATTTGTATTTTGAATTTGATTATCATGTTTAAGTTGTAAAATCAATTTATCAGTTTGTAATATTTTAATTTCTGATTTAAGGTAAGAAATTTTTTGTTGCAGATTTTCCATTGTTACTGATTTTGAATTGGAAATTTTATCATTATCTAAATCTCTTTGTAGGAAAGAATTTTAAGACAAATTATTAAATTGTAAGGGTTTTGTAATTGAATTAAATATTCATATTTTTGTTAAAAATCAGTAATTTGATCAGCATATTTTATAAAGTTTATAGGATTAATATTATTATTTTGTCTATGTTGTTAAGTCATATTAATTTATTTAGATTTTAATAAAGTCATTTTTTCATTGATAATTTATTATCATATTATTAGCTTGTGAATTATGAATTTTGCATAAAATTACGAGATTCTTTATTTTATAAATATTTTTATTAGAAGTTTGAAGAGAAAACGAGTTTATTTTTCATTTATAAATTGTTTTAGTATATCTGTTCTTATTTTTATAATAGTTAAGATATTTATGTCGTTTTCTATTTTGACAATAATATTTTGATGGATAAATTTGTAAATGTTTGTTTTTAGATGTAGAGATTAAAAGTTGATTATTTTGACTTGTTAAAGATCTTAAAATAATAATATTATGAATTTGCATATTAAGTTTATTTAAATGCTATTGAAACATATTATTATTACTAAATAAAGTTGTATTAGATATAAAAAGAATTTTAGAATGATATGATGACACATATTATTTTATAACTATTTGATATACTTGTTGCAAAAGTTTGTAGAAGAGGTTTATAGGTAGCTAGGTGTGGTATAGAAATGTCATCATCATTAAATTTTTTAGGTTCTTTAAACTTTTTATTTTAGCTAGAGTAGGTATAGTAGTTTCGACTATGTTATTATTAGTTAAAGAGAAAGAATGAATCTTCTCGTTTTCTAAAGTATTAATAGTATAAAGAGGACAAATATTATTATTTAGAATATTATCTTCTATTTTATTAATTTGTAAAGGTAAAAAAGTTTGTAAAGTTAAAGAAGTATCACATGTAGTCCTTGCTTTTTTGATAGGAGTAGGAGATATTTCTTTTTTGACTGGAGTTGTAGGTGAAGGAGAAATATCAGAAGAAATTTTGGGTGAATGTTTTGTTTTAGAATTTGAATTATAAAATAGGTAAAAAAATATTATTACTAGAAGCATAGAATTTAAACCAAGTAAAAAAGAAAACTTGTTTTTGAATATTGTTTAGAAATTTATAATATAGTTGCAAATAATCTTGCATTTGTTTTGTAGTAAATGTCTTAAAATACCATTCTCGTTGATCTTTATTATCAAGAGACATAAAATTAGCATTTAGATAAGGTTTATCTATAATAAAAATATTAGTTTATGATGATTTTGGTAACGAATATGAGATTTTAAGAATATTGATATTTGAAGATATAATTGATGAAAGATTATTAGGAAGATGTAAAGTATTGGGGTTTGAAATAGTTTGATTATTTGCTTAAGATTTTCAAGATGTATAATAGTAAGATGAAGAAAACTATTATTATTATTATAAGTATTGTAATTAGCAATATAATTATAATTATCATTATAATCATAATCTAAATGATTATTATTATTATAATAACCATAGTTAAAATCATCATTGTTTGTATAATTACTATGATCGTAGTCAAAAGTATTATGATGTGTATAGTTGTGGTCAAAACTATCATGATGGGTATAATTGCTACTACTATGACTACTATGCTCGTTAACAAAAATAGAAGAAAGTTGTGAAAGGCTAGTAATAGGAGTCATAAACTTGGATCTTAATAGAGAATTTTTCTTGTACCTAAGGATCTCCTATGGTTCAGAGAATCACATTACTATTCAAGGAATCACACTATCTGTAAACCAACGGATTCACTGCCTCTCTGGGTCTTACTACCGGGATGCAAAAAGTATAGTGACTTTAACAGTCGGGTACCACTAGAACTCACTATTCCTCACCATGGCTATGATACCAATTTACTAGTTCAATACAAATAGTATAATTTGTAAGACATATCCATTTAAGATTGAGTTGGAGAATAATTATAATTATCTGGTGGATCTACTATTGATGGATTAGGAGTATAATAAATATGTGGTATAGGATCAGAATTTATTCCTTGTATATTGGTATTAATGATATTAGGAATATTACTAGTAAAATATCTAGGTGATCTGATTAATGGTTGAGTATTTTGATTAGAAGAACTAATAACAACACTTTGAATATCATAAGGTCATTATTTAACAGTAGAAAATTGTAAAGTAACAGTTCCTTCAGGATCAGTAATAATTTGTTCTAAATTTGTATTTCCTATAGTTTTGGAAGGTACTACAGAAAGTAATACCCATTGAGTAGGGATTTGTATATCAGACCATTTGAGAGTTTTTTCAGTAACCTTAAAAGATTTTCGAGGATTTGATTGAAGTAAAACAGTTTCACCAAGATGACTTTTTTTTAAAGCTTTTGGAATAATAGTATGCATTAGTTTGAAACTTGTACAAAATATGATAGCAAAAGGAAATATATTAGCATCTTCAAAATCATAACCTTTAGTTTGTACATTTAATATCATAGAATCAAGAAGTCTATCATCAAATAAGGTCACAGAAAAGTTAGGATAACATTCAAAATATATACTTACTAATAAAGAACCAGTACGATGCACGAAAATATTAGAAAAAAGTAATAATAAGAAGAAATAATTCAAATAAAAGAATTTTAATCAATTTTCCCAGCTAAATAATATATATGGTCCCTCGGATGAGATGTCGTGGTAATTGTAGTGATTTAACAGACTGGAGCGTAGCACACAATTGACTAATTTCGAAGTATTTGATTTAACGGGTACTCTCAAATCTTAACCTTTTAATTCAAATAATTAGTGGTTAAAAGATTAGAACTGATGTGGCTTCAAAAAAAATGACAAAGTCAAATCTAATCAAATTTTGACCCTTAATATATGAGTTAAGGGGTTAAGAATCGAGACTATATTTGAGAGTACCCATAGACTGGTTCATATCGAATTTTGAATATATTATTATGTGAATCATGTTAGTGCACGGTGGATATGCGTTCATTCTCTGGCAACCAACTTACAATCTTGTGTTGAGGTGTGGAACATGCTTGCAAACACCATTTTCTTCCCACTCTCATCGATGAATTCACCCCGAGTGTCAAATGGTAAATGACGTCGTTGCCAATTATAAGCATGAGGGGTGGGGTAATGTGCATTCTCCAACCCCTTGTTACGGAATGTGGGTACGACTTGCCAAATCTCATGCTTGAGCAATAAAATTTGGATTGTGGCACGAACATGAGCATGGGATACACTGGAATATTCTAAGGACAAACCTCATGCAACGTATACAAATTACAAATACATACCATTAGTGTTAGCCTCTCACCAACCTCACCAATATTAGTTACATCCTCTCTTGACATCACAAAATCGTACTCAGTAACTCTAAATGGTTAAATATCTTACAATCTTCTTCCTACTTTACTCCCGACCATTTCCTAATCATTAGTCATAATCTTCTCATTTACTAGAAATCATTGCGTCTGATTTTGGAATAACAAAACAAAGCTCACAAGTATCCCATAATAACCACGGTAGTTCTTAATAGATCATAGTGAGTATTGAGATGAGATGGATCAACGAGATGATGTTGTGCTGTGGTTAAACACATACAACTGCTTGCACTAAACAAGTCTTTGCAAGACCCTCAGAAAGCAGAGGACGTGACCACATCCTTAAATGTTATTACATGGAGACTTTGGAGGTCCAGTAATTTGTGATACCCATATATCTCTATGCATAGGGTGCGACTACTGCATTTGTATCAATTCGTTTACAATTAATGATGCACCATACCACTGTATAAGTTACGTTTGCATCTAATATTAGAAGAAAAATATAAATAGAAAAAAAAAAAAAAACTTTGATAGTGTAGACTTGGGAAAAAAAGGAACACTAACCTTATAAAATTTATATATATAAAAAATACAAGTAAAACACCACCACAATCATACATGCATCTCTTTCTTCTCATTCATTTCACAGCATTGCAACAGTTCTCAACAGACAATGTGCAAGCCATCTCAACTGCAAAAACCATGAATGATTGATATTAAATAACAATCTCTACTTGAGAAAGCATTTCCCTTGATTTACAAAAGATAAGGACTGTGCCAAATAAAATTTGCAAGCAATTCAATCTTTTAAGTGTTCAAAGGAATGGGCCTCTAAACTCTTGTACCCTTGCCATCCTTTGCCATAGATGAGCAAACTCCATCCCAATTGGCCTGATAGCAGACCCTTTCATTTCTCTGTTGGGGCTCGCAATGACATAATCATCATATTTGAAGTACATATTTGAATAGTTGATCGATACTGGTGGCAATGGTTATAGTGAAATCTCGCAGAGACATACCGAACAGTTTGTGAATCATGAGATCAACTATTCGAAAATAATGTTGTTTGATTGTCTACTATGGGTTTTTAAAGAGGAAAGGGGATGTCTGTGAAGAAGATTAAGAGTCGTGGGTAAAGTAACGAAACGCTTGGTTCCTTTGTGGACATTCTCTTGGGATTCAAATGGTTTTGTGAAAGAAGAGAAATATAAAATTGCTTGAAGGAGAAACTTATAATAAAGAGAGATAACTGAGAGTAATAACCGTAAATAGTAGTAATTAGGAGAGTGTAACCGCTTATTAACTTTGGGTTTATTGTAACCGCTGAGACCAAAAGGGAAAAAAATTTGTAACCGTAAAATTTAGAGCATGAGGGATAGTGGAATTGGAAGAGATAAATAAAAGTGGGCTCCACTATTTTACCTGTGTTTACTGACTTGGCCTCACGAATGACGAAAAAGGTTACTTGGCATCAAGAGGGATGCATACGTGGCATCAAGAAAAAGACTACTTGGCATCAAGAGGGATGCATACGTGGCATTAAGAGAAAGACTTTAACTGTGTTTTATAGATAGATAGATAGAATAGGAGTAGTATAAATAGATAGATTATATAATTAGTATAGTAATTAATTTAATAAAAAATATTTAAGTAGTGGGAGATACTTAAGAGTCATGTGAGAGTGAATGTGAGCATTTAACTTATCATTAAATTAAAAATGAAGAATAATAATTAAAATGATACATGTCATCTTCTTATTGGATTAATTAAATAGTAGACGCCACATCAATAGACACATGGCATCACCAAGAATAGAGAATGAAGGTCATTGAGATATGCCACGTGACACAACCGGCATATAGTATTAGTACTAGCAAACACCCCGTGCGATGCACGGGAGTAAAATTAAGATGTGACTTAAAACATCGGGATAATAGGAGAAGAAATTAAGGATGAAATTTGCAATTAATTAACTGAACATTGGAAAGAATTAATCTTTGACAATATATAAGATAGAAGAACCTAATAGTGTGGCATCCACCTGAAAATTCTGGTTGATTGACCTCTAGAAGCTTATTCAATTAAATTACATTTTTTTTGGTGACAAACTATAGTTTCTCAACATGAAAAATTTGAGGTTATGGACACTCAATAACCAAAGGTCCTGTGAGGTTCTCTTGTTGTTACTTGAAGCTGTAGCAGAAAATAGCTTATTTGTATTTACAATATTAATTTTATTTTTTTTTGCTTCATAATAGGAGAGGATAGAGAGCATGTAAATTAGAGGACTGATTTTGGTGTGTAACCTAGCAGCATGAATTGGTAGCATCAGATTTGTACAAACCAAAGGACTAATCCAAAAATAAAAACTCTTATTGTGAATCATACTTGTGGTCAACCAAATGTGAAACATGGGCCAAGACTTGCAAACAGTCCTCTGTCAGGAACCATATAGAAAGATGGAGGTTTTCCTCCATTGGGTTTGGAGTTGCTGATCAAGGCTGTCTTAGTTCAGTGAACTTGGGTAGGTGGTCAAAAAGTTGCAAAAATTCTCATTTTTAGGCATACTATTGAGAACCCTCCAACCATTTATCATTTCCCACTGAAGCAGATTTTAGTTTTTTTTCCTATTTCTTTGGAAAGTGATTTAAAAGTGTCAATAGTAGATTCTATTGAATATTGAGTAGCCACAAAATTAAAAATCCAATGGCACCAAGGCACATATGCATTAAATAGTGAGCAGCCCCACTTGATGTTTGGCATTGTTGGATACTCGGATTTTTGAATGTGCGGCCCAGCTCTTGATAATACATACTTGGATTTTAAAATGTCCGGCCCAGCTCTTGATAATACCTACGATCGAGAGTTTTAAATCACTTCAAGTTGTGTTTTTTTTCTCCGTGATAAGAAATCACAAAACATCCTTTTATTAACCTTGTTTTATTATATATGAACCAAGGATTTTTGCTGTCTACAACATATTTGTCTCAAAATATTAAATTTGTAATCATGTTAAGGATTATCACAGTTATGATCAGTCTATATTTACAGTGCTAATCTGATGCACTGAATGATGCAAATATTAATCTTCATGCAAAGGAGTACATAGCAAGCTTTGACCTCAACAAAAACCTGCAGAGGTAGTTAATGAGAGTAGTATAACCAACAACATCGACTTTCATACCCGATTTTCTCATAAAAATGGCCTCCTCCACTCTTCCTTCCTTGCAGAACCCATTCATCAGAGCTGAGTAATTGAAGATATTTGGGCAGCATCCATTCTTTCTCATAAAATCCATTATCTTTCTGGCCTGATCAACCTTCCCCTCTCGACAGAAACCATTGACCAGCACATTGTAAGTAAGGGCGTCGGGCATGACCTGAACTTTTGAGACCATTTCTTCAAACAATTCGACTGCTTCTTTGAGTCTCCCACTGTCACAAAGACCACCCATGAGAGTAGAGTAGGTAATCAAATTAAGATAACTTAAACTTCCTCATCTACTTCACAACTTCAAAAGCAGTTTCAAGATCCCTGTGCTTGCAGTGATGCTTAACAAATATATTGATAATGCAGGTACTTGGCTTCAAGTCGAGACACTCGCTTCATTTAAGAGATTGAGGCAAGTGTTGATGGCCTTGAGTGGGGGGTTTTTCTTGAACAATTGGCGGAATTGCATAGAACATCTCCATCGTCCTTTGATGTAAAGAAGAACTGGAATAATGGTCATCAGGTTAAGGAACATGACCTCGTGAAATTTGCAAGTTTCGAAGGTAACAAAAAGAGATTGGTTTGTCAAATACATGTATTCAAAATAATCACCTATCGACTCGTATCAATCAAGACAGACCTAGGAAAAAAATACTCAAAAACATGGATTGAGTACTTGTAATTTGAATAAAGAAATCGGCTGATAAGAATTTGAAGCTTTAAAGAATCAGAATATTCTACCTAGATCTGATCATCTGAGTTGGCCCAAAACTTGGTTCTTAATACTTCAACTCTTAAAACTTGCCATAAACATCATATTTCAAGTGATGTGGAATATATTGTGCACTTTCAGGAAGAAAGATAACTATAGTAAAAATGGGGACAAAATTAATGCTTATATAGTAGTATTAGAAGAAATGGGAGTGGAACAGTAACCCAAAAATTAGCGCAAAAACTACTTTGGACAAGGAAATGAAAACTTTGAATAGACAACAAAGCAATATTAGCGGATTCTGTCCTAGAGTTACAACACCTACTTGGTGTCTGCTAGTTAAGTGATCAAAAGAGATCACATAAAACAATGAAGCTAATAATTCGTGTTTCACACGCAGATGCACTAAATAGACATGGACATCACTATGCAGTTTTCAAGATACAATCGTAAAAAGCCTCTAATCCAATAGCTCGTTCAACCATAAATTTCAAATAAATCAGCATCTATATATGGTTCAAAGTTGAGCTAGCTTACTTTTACGAAGACTCTAATTCAAATAAATCAGCATCGCATGGGGTGTTTGATCATCAATTTCTCCATTTCAAGAACTTCCTTGTCTAGGCCCTGTCCGATATGAAAATTAATCCTCCACGACGGGACAGAAAATTCCTCATACTTGCATGCTAAGAGCATGGCTGTCACTCCAACCAACTGAAGTTTCTTTCTCATCACTGATTGACGTGCTAAGAATATGTCTATAAGATTGACAGTAAGGAATAATTCTCATCCATGAGTTCAAATTTGTAATGTACCTCCATAAGCCATGCTAAGAGCTTGGCTATCTGCTTCTCGTTTGCTGTCCTGAAACATGAAAGGTCTGCAAATAAGACTTGAGTTTTTAACACATAAGTAATTGGAAGTCTGAAACTTGTAGACAGAGTAGCTCGAGATAATTTTCACTTCTATGAAATAATCCAGAGAGGTTTTATTTGAGAATGATATATATATATATATATATATATATAAATGTATTTAGAGTTTTATTCTAATGGAACTTAAAATCACAATAGAAAGGAAAACATATCCATGCAGGTAGTTGCAGTTCCCAACAGAGAGGTTTTATCCTTGCAGGTACCTATGAACGAACTTTTCTCCTCCCGTATAATGGCCCTTTGCCCAGTTATTCCCTATGCTGGGAACAGTTCAATTTTGAGGTATTCCTCTCCATTTATGGTAGAGACTCTTTCAAGTTCAGGAGGATCAAATGCTTACAGTCTATATGTATATGAGCTGAATGATGAACTCTTCTCATTGCATGGTTGAGAGATAGTGATCCAAGAGAGGGAAAGAGCTAAAAGAGTCCATTTTAAGAGAAAATGCTCATCACATCATAATAAAATATGATATTCGCCTTAAGAATCCAAAGAGTTACAATAAAAACTTTTTTTTTATTTCCATGAATCCTGAAATTCATAAATAGTAGCAATTTATAAGTCAATCATTTCTCAAATTCTTTTAAGCAAATAAACCAACCATCAATTCATTTAGAAAAATTAAAACTAAAACACACCCAAGTTGTTACAGATTTCTAGCTAAACCAATATATCATTACTGGTAGAGTAACTGAAACACCAAAGAACGACACAAAGAACTTAGGGTTGTTTGTTAGTGGTAGAGACTTATCAATGAGGTCAGACTGGTCAATCATAATGCGAATCGCATTACTCTTTCTCCACTGTCATTTTCCTTATGACCTATCTCAAAACTCAAAAATCTGTTAATATTGTCCTATCCTATTTTGAGGGATAGAGAAAGAGACGAGGGAGAGGGGGGTTTGAGGGAGACAGGAAAAGAGAGAGTCGTGGGAGAGGGGGTGTTCTCACCATCCCTTTTCAACTTCTTCATATCTGTACGGCTCTCATATCTTACCCTCACTCCCTAGCTTTTCATATAATGATATAGAAGGAACTCAATGTCATATAGGAGATATAAAGCCATTCTCCAGGATGTGTTGCTCTCTAACTTTACATCTGCAATCTTCTATTATAGAACATATCAAACAGGGAGCTTCAATCTCTATCTCTGCTCCCGAGGATTCTCTTTGTTCTTAATTAGCTAGGGCTGTCAATGTGATAAATAGTGAAAGAGATGAGAATTTAATATAGTAACTGATGCATAGATCCATTTGCTTCATTTAGAAAATATTAAAACTAAAACACACCCAAGTTGTTACAGATTTCTAGCTAAACCAATATATCATTACTGGTAGAGTAACTGAAACACCAAAGAACGACACAAAGAACTTAGGGTTGTTTGTTAGTGGTAGAGACTTACCAATGAGGTTTGACTGGTCAATCATAATGCGAATCGCATTACTCTTTCTCCACTGTCATTTTCCTTATGACCTATCTCAAAACTCAAAAATCTGTTAATATTGTCCTATCCTATTTTGAGGGATAGAGAAAGAGACGAGGGCGAGGGGGGTTTGAGGGAGACAGGAAAAGAGAGAGTCGTGGTAGAGGGGGTGTTCTCACCATCCCTTTTCAACTTCTTCATATCTGTACGGCTCTCATATCTTACCCTCACTCCCTAGCTTTTCATATAATGATATAGAAGGAACTCAATGTCATATAGGAGATATAAAGCCATTCTCCAGGATGTGTTGCTCTCTAACTTTACATCTGCAATCTTCTATTATAGAACATATCAAACAGGGAGCTTCAATCTCTATCTCTGCTCCCGAGGATTCTCTTTGTTCTTAATTAGTTAGGGCTGTCAATGTGATAAATAGTGAAAGAGATGAGAATTTAATATAGTAACTGATGCATAGATCCATTTGCTTAAGATGTTAATCTAATTTCTTATGATCTAGGTTTTGAAATTTGAAAAATAATAGTGTCAATAAACAGATGCTTCTGTTCACAAGTTATGGAAGGAGTATATGAAATTTCCTAAACAATTTCATATTTGAGAACATATTTCAGATCTAAATGAAATTAATTGATGGGATGAGTACCCAAATTTGACCCAAATAATTTCAGACCTGAGAAATATTATTGGATCGAAATGAAACTAATGAGATGAGTATCCAAATCTGAGAACAGATTTCAACACCCTAATATCAAGGTATTGGTTGATGTATGAATGAAAACACCCAACAAATTTCATATATGAGGATAGATTATGATTTTGTTTTATGAAACCCCAAGAATTTCAGATATGGAAAAAGATTTTGATGTTACCCAAACAATTTCAGATCTGAGACCAGATTTCAGATTGCAACACCCTAATATATCAAGGTATTGCTTACCCAAATAATTTTCAGATCTGAGAACAGATTATGAGAACAATACGCATCTTGTATTGTTGTTATTTACAAAGAAAATCTTCAAATTCACACACTTTATCAAAAGGATCAGTCGTCCAAAAAACACAAGATCCAAAACAGAGCTTGAAAGATATTAATCTCCATCAATGCTCATATGCACGTATAGTTTTTGTAAACAGAAGCTAAATTTTAAGTGAAAAAAATATTACATCGGCTGAAATAGAAAGAGCGAAGAAGATCCGAGGAGTACCTGATCTGCAAGCTTGCAGGAGGAAGCTGTAACTGTGAATGAAAGAGATAAATGTACCAAGATCATTTGATGGTTAATTTACTGGATATTGCTGTTTTTTATTTGGAAGAGGTAACTGTGGATATTTCTTTTCTAATAGTTCACGCACCAGATTCTCATTGTCGGTAACAATTCCTCTCTAATGCAATTGACTTCTTTTTATGATTGTTGCTTTATTAATTTAGTTTTATTGTAATCTTTGATCCTGATTAGTTCATCGTCTTCATGGTCTGCAACTTCAAACTCATTCAACATCCAAAATCCTAAACTGGGGGTTTCTATTAAAATGGAATGATCTCTTCTACTCACATGGTCTATTTCCTTCTGTAGGTTGTTGTGGTGCATATCCTAGGGCATGTAGCGACAAGCTGCCAACGGTTAGTATGTCCAAGGTTGTATTTCAATTGATAGGTCCTTAGAAATTGAGTCTATAGGCATGATTAAGGTTTAATTTGAATGTATAAAAAATTTGGGAAAATAAGGAATTAATCTTAGAATTAAAACTTTAAAAATATTCATTCTACAAGTTTCGGAGTTCACCTATGGTGATCGAATGATTGATCTCTTTATGCATTCAAATTTCCTATTTTCTTTGAATCCATATGTCCTGTGTATGCTTTTACAATGATTTAGGATCACTTGAATTAAAATATTTCAATTGGTGGTCTTGCAATAGTCATAGGCTATTGTCAAGAAATGTCCAAGAACATGATTTCTAGACATTTGCAATATGAATGAGTGAGAAATGAGTGTTGTTGACCCCAAATACATTCCGGATCTAGAATTTTGTTTCTCCACCCTTAAATAAGATTCTTCCCTTTGTATTTTTCAGCCTATTGAGAAGTAAAAGTGGTCCTATTCATGTGTGAAGCAACTGCTTGAGATACTTGAGTCATGGTGGGTGGGGCATATCCATCCATTTCATTGAGAATTCATTGACCAACATTTGTCTTACACTCTCATAACTTTTTTACTATTTTTAAACTTTTTGCAGGTGAGGATGCAAAAAATGGCCTCGAGTTCATCATTGTGAGGCCTTTCAACTGGGTTATTCAAGCAATTGATTTCATTCTTGGTGTTGATTGTCCAATCAAGGATGTCCCAAGGGTTCTAATTAACATGCATTAGTAACATGCATTAGTAACGTAAGTTCAATCTCTATTATATTTGCCATTAGTAATGCCTTTCTTTTTTGTGTAATCTGACTCTTCCAATATTTAGAATCTCCTACGTGCTGAACCACTCGATTTTGTGTATGGTGGTGAGTCCCAAAAAACCTTTATTTAAATCAAGGACGCGATCAAGGCTGCTTTGGTGATGATAGTATGTACATAATGTTTTTTTTTCTCTTCTTAACCTTATATACTTCTATCTATTGTGAATCAAGCAGTTGAAGAATGGTAAATTCTCAGGAAAATTCAGCCAGGGGCAATAGTCAGAAAATCTGTGTTGACTGAGAAATTTTAACTATGAGGAAAGAAAATTTATATTGACTAAGTGAGTAGATTTTCATGTTTATTTTTTTAGAAAAATTAATCATTTTTTTAGTGTAATCTCATTCGTGCATCGCACGGGGTGTTTGCTAGTATATATTATATTCTTAGAATATTCCTAAAACTTTAGGTGAAGATAAAGAACCTAAAATGTGTATACTTGCCTGCTAAACTTAATTCTTGAAAATATTTCCATGCATTGCTTGCATATTTACTAGTATATATATATATATAAGGATAGGTGTGGCCTCAATCTTAGGACATAAAGTTTAGGCAGTCGAATTGTCACGCCCTAATGTGTTGGGGTGCACCAATTTCAATGCATTAGTCATCACACACAAAAATGGTGGTGTTACATGCCTTTGGGTGTGCATGTCACAACTTGATTTAAACTTGGAATTTTGACATGAAATTCTAGTATAAACGTGGTTGTGAATTCCTTTTTTTAACATAAGCGGAAGCATACTATCAAGAGAAATTAAAAAATTTAATTACCATGATTTTCCATACAAACCATTCACAATAGACATCGTAGCAATCTACTTAACGTTTCCAAAATGTCTCAAAATTATATTTTCCATAAAATAAACAAAATGAAAAACCAGTTTTCTTCAAGATCCTTCCCATTTGAACTTTCCTCCTATTGTTCATCTGTTGACATAACACGTCAGTGAGCTATGAAGGTCAATAAGAGAGAGTCGTGGGAGAGGGGGTGTTCTCACCATCCCTTTTCAACTTCTTCATATCTGTACGGCTCTCATATCTTACCCTCACTCCCTAGCTTTTCATATAATGATATAGAAGGAACTCAATGTCATTTAGGAGATATAAAGCCATTCTCCAGGATGTGCTGCTCTCTAACTTTACATCTGCAATCTTCTATTATAGAACATATCAAACAGGGAGCTTCAATCTCTATCTCTGCTCCCGAGGATTCTCTTTGTTCTTAATTAGCTAGGGCTGTCAATGTGATAAATAGTGAAAGAGATGAGAATTTAATATAGTAACTGATGCATAGATCCATTTGCTTCATTTAGAAAAAATTAAAACTAAAACACACCCAAGTTGTTACAGATTTCTAGCTAAACCAATATATCATTACTGGTAGAGTAACTGAAACACCAAAGAACGACACAAAGAACTTAGGGTTGTTTGTTAGTGGTAGAGACTTACCAATGAGGTCTGACTGGTCAATCATAATGCGAATCGCATTACTCTTTCTCCACTGTCATTTTCCTTATGACCTATCTCAAAACTCAAAAATCTGTTAATATTGTCCTATCCTATTTTGAGGGATAGAGAAAAAGACGAGGGCGAGGGGGGTTTGAGGGAGACAGGAAAAGAGAGAGTCGTGGGAGAGGGGGTGTTCTCACCATCCCTTTTCAACTTCTTCATATCTGTACGGCTCTCATATCTTACCCTCACTCCCTAGCTTTTCATATAATGATATAGAAGGAACTCAATGTCATATAGGAGATATAAAGCCATTCTCCAGGATGTGTTGCTCTCTAACTTTACATCTGCAATCTTCTATTATAGAACATATCAAACAGGGAGCTTCAATCTCTATCTCTGCTCCCAAGGATTCTCTTTGTTCTTAATTAGCTAGGGCTGTCAATGTGATAAATAGTGAAAGAGATGAGAATTTAATATAGTAACTGATGCATAGATCCATTTGCTTAAGATGTTAATCTAATTTCTTATGATCTAGGTTTTGAAATTTGAAAAATAATAGTGTCAATAAACAGCGGCTTCTGTTCACAAGTTATGGAAGGAGTATATGAAATTTCCTAAACAATTTCATATTTGAGAACATATTTCAGATCTGAATGAAATTAATTGATGGGATGAGTACCCAAATTTGACCCAAATAATTTCAGACCTGAGAAATGTTATTGGATCGAAATGAAACTAATGAGATGAGTATCCAAATCTGAGAACAGATTTCAACACCCTAATATCAAGGTATTGGTTGATGTATGAATGAAAACACCCAACAAATTTCTTATATGAGGATAGATTATGATTTTGTTTTATGAAACCCCAAGAATTTCAGATATGGAAAAAGATTTTGATGTTACCCAAACAATTTCAGATCTGAGACCAGATTTCAGATTGCAACACCCTAATATATCAAGGTATTGCTTACCCAAATAATTTTCAGTTCTGAGAACAGATTATGAGAACAATACGCATCTTGTATTGTTGTTAGTTACAAAGAAAATCTTCAAATTCACACACTTTATCAAAAGGATTAGTCGTCCAAAAAACACAAGATCCAAAACAGAGCTTGAAAGATATTAATCTCCATCAATGCTCATATGCACGTATAGTTTTTGTAAACAGAAGCTAAATTTTAAGAGAAAAAAATATTACATCGGCTGAAATAGAAAGAGCGAAGAAGATCCGAGGAGTACCTGATCTGCAAGCTTGCAGGAGGAAGCTGTAACTATGAATGAAAGAGATAAATGTACCAAGAGGCTTTGGATTGGTAGTTGCAGAGAGAGGCTAGCACCACAAAAAGAGAAAACAATATTAGGTCACCTGAAATAGAGAGAGCTACATGAAGAATATCTGAACAATACCTGATTTGCAAGCTTGATGGAGGAAGTTGTAATTTTGGATTGAAGAGAAATATGTTCCGAGAGGCTTCGATTTCGTAGTTGTAGAGAGATGATTCAGTTTGTTAGGGAAAGAATCAAAAATGGTGTATCTGAAGGGTCTATATTAGGTTGATTGAGGGAGATAGAGAAGAGAGTAAATATAGAGTAACGTGTGTAAGAGGGAGGGTAAAGAGAGAGAGAGAGAGAACGTATCCGGGGGGTTTGTAACGTCTGTGAGAAGGGAGGGGGAAAAAAGAGGAAAGGAGAGATGCTGATGTGGCTTCATAATAGAAAAGTAGTCCGATGTGGCATACAAACAGATGCGTACGTGGCGTTCAGAGGAGTAGACTAACTGTGTTTTATAATAGTAGATAGATAGATTTGTACTTTGATTTCATCAAGAAATGTTGCAGAATTAATTAAAGTATTAACTTTATTTTTTAACCAACATTGATTACTAAATGTCCAAAATTTTCACAATTATAACATTTAATTATTTTAGAAGGTTTGGAAGAACTTGGTTTAGTTGTTTTGTTGTTTTGTTTGGAGTTTTATATGATTTTGATTTTGAAATTATTTTGGGATTAGTAGTATTAAAATTATTAGATCTTTGTTTATATTTTTGTTTAGTTTTATAATATTTAGCTTTATAATCTTTAGAAGAAGATTTATGTTTAGGAGGATGATAGGGAGATTTAATTGGTTCATATCGGAATTGTTGACAAAAATCTCTCAGTTCATTTTTCATATAAGTGCAATTTTTTTATTTAAGATTGTAATTTAATTTCATAACATATTTGTAGTCCAGTTACATTAATTAGATTTATTAGATCTCTATAAGTAAAACTATTATAAGGTATTGTACCTTGATATAATTCTCTTATTTTTACTTTTATTCATTCTGCAAATAAGTTTGGTAATCCATTAATGAATTTTTCTTTCCAGAAAGATTGATTACAGCCAGTACGCATCATTACTTTTGTTATAAGCATATCTTTATACCATCCAAAATCTTGAACTTGTTTACATCTTAAATTTGATAAGATTTATGTAGATCTATCTCGAACTTGAGAAAGATTAACAATAAATTGTTTGACAATAGCCAACATTAAAGTTGTTAAACCATTCAAAATTTGTTGTCAATTATTATCAAGTCTCCATTTTCAAATAACCAAACTTTGATTTGTTGAATTTGATATAGAACATTTTTTAACAGAAGGAAATTATATCGATAAAGTTGAAGTGTTTCAGAACCAGGTAAAAATAAATTATCGGCTTTAATTTGAATAAAAGTACAAAACCAAAGTTCTTTACTTGAAAGAGTTTTTGAAAATATGATTTTTTTTTTAATTTCTTTTGGTAGAGACAGAACATCATTTCTAAATTGAGTTTTAATAGCACAAAATAATTCTAGTTTGGGTTCAACAATACGAGTTGTCAAAAATAAAGGATTGTTTTCAAGTCTTTTGAAAAAAGATAAATATGATTGTTTAGAAGAAGTTATATTCATTTTTTTTGAAGAAAACATTTTTGACACTTCAATACTTATTTGTTTAAGAGATTGTAAACATAGAAAATTTGCTGATTCTTTATTAGGATCAGTATCTCTAGTCTTTGTAATGACCCTATATATTTTGAATGTTACCCTAACTTTTCTATGACCTTATTTGATGATGGACTTCTTGATTCTATGACATTAAATGTACAAACTAAATGTTATGATTTTAAAGATGCTAATATATTTTCTTTTGCTGTCATATTTTGTATAAGTTTCAAACTAATACATACTATTATTCCAAAAGCTTTAAAAGAAAGTTTTCTTGGTGAAACAGTTTTACTTCAATCAAACCCTCGAAAATCTTTTAAGGTTACTGAAAAACTCTCAAATGGTCTGATATATCAATCCATACTCAATGGGTATTACCTTCTGTAGTACCTTCCAAAACTATAGAAAATACAAATTTAAAACAAATTATTACTAATCCTAAAAAATCTGTTACTTTACAATTTTCTACTATTAAAAAATGACCTTATGATATTCAAAGTGTTGTTACTAATTTTTCTAATCAAAATACTCAACCATTAATTAGATCACCTAGACATTCTACTAATAATATTCTTAATATCATTAATACCTATATACAAGGAATAAATTCTGATCTTATATCATATATTTATTATACTTCTAATCCATCAATAATAAATCCAACAGATAATCATAATTATTCTTCAACTCAATCTCAAATGGAAATGATTTAAAAAGATAATTTTATTATTAACAAAACATTATAGACAAAAATACTATCAGTTTTTAATTAAAGTTAAAAGTCAAATCTTCTTTTTCGTATGGTTTGAAATATATGCTTTCAATAACAAAATTTCTATCATTATTCTCAAAACCAATTATTAGTTACTACAAAAAGAACAACTAGTTAGAAAACAATTCTATCTGTTACATCTTCTTCTAAAGTTATTGAAATTATTCATCCTCCAAATGAGCGATATAGATACTTCATCAAAATAATTCTTTAATTGCTTGTCCTTACAAAAGAGTTTCTGAAAATACTGATATGAATGCTTTAGCTAATATGCGTTAGATAAAAAGTCTTATGGAACAAAATAATTATTCTAATCAATATCTTCAAAGTATAAGAAATCAATTAGAAAGAATTGAGCAAATTGTTCAAAATGAACAAATAATTGATGATAAACAACTTAAAAAATCATTTTTTAAATATTTTGATGAAAAATTAAAATATACCTTTCAAAATCCAAATAAATAAATATTAGATGAAATTTCAAATAAATTAGCTGAATTATCTACTTTTGTACAAAATAAATCCAAATCTATTACTACAATTCAAAAGAATGATTCTAATTATTCTATCAATAAATGATTCCAAACAAAAGTTTATTATCCCAGGCCAAGTTTTCCTGATGTTTTATTTTAAGAACGTAATTCTCATGTTCAAGGAATTTATTATTCTAAAACTATTTATGAATGAAATATTGATGGACAAAGTGATTATGAAATATTAAATACTTTGCAATATATTACTATGATGACTATTGCTTACAAAACTGTAAACCCTTCTGATCTCTATATTATCTAAGCAATTACTGTTGGATTTTCTGGACAACTTAAGGGTTGGTGGGATCATTATAAACTCATTATGAACAAACATCATCTGAAAATTATTCTTCTGAAGATTAAATAAATGAAATCTTTTATTCTGATTCTTCTAGTGATAATAATTTATCTTTAGAATAAATATTTTTTCCCAATAATAATAAAAGAGTAACTTTTTGTTGTTTTAATTGTCAACAAAGATTTTCTTGTAAACAAAAACATATTAATATGATTAAAAAAGATGATTATAAAAAACATTTATCTTTTTCTGATCAAATTATAGATCCACAACAAAAATATGATAATCTATTTCAATTACAACAATCTTTACAACCTCACGAAGACAAATCTATTTCTTCCTTTACAAATTATGACTTTTCTGATATAATAAAACGTTTTAATAAGAATAATAGTAAACGTATTACAATTCAAGATCTTCTAAAAGATATTTTGCAAATCAAAAATGATATAAAGGTTCTTCAAACTTCTATAGTTAATTTACAAGTTAATAGTCAACCTCAAACTCATCTACAAAAAAATCATTTTGAAGAAACTTCTCTACTAAATCAAAATCATAATAATGATACTGATAAAGTACAGAATCTAAAATATCTTGATTTAATTACTAAGATTAATTTTTCAAGATAACAAATAATTGTAAGACTTATTATTAATCAGTCTTTTCAATTTTCAACTATAGCCCATATTGATTTTGGAGCCAATTTAAATTGTATAAATGAAGAATTAATTTCGAATATTTTCTTTGAAAAAATAAATGAGTCTATTAGTAATGCAAATGGATTTTCTATGCAAAGTCAATATCAAATATCAAATGTTCAAATTTAATACTCCTAATATAAATATCAAAACAATTTTTCTACTTGTCAAAAATTTTATTCAATGTTTAATTTTAGGTACGCCCTTTTTAACTTTGATCCAACCTTTTACTATTACTCACAAAGACATATTAACTCAAATTTTAAAAACTAAAATTCTTTTCGAATTTATGACTTCTACTAATGAAAATGAACTTAATATTTTAAAAGAATATAGTTTTCTTCTAAATCCATAAATTTTCAAAATCATATTCTTTTATATCAAAATTTTGTCTATTCTTTTTGTACCATATATTAAGCATCAATAATCTGCGATTTCGTGCCATTACCTTTGGCGATGCTATATATATATGTACAATTCTTTTCTTTACAGGTTATTGCTTTCTGCAATGGTTGGTTCTAGCAAAGATAAAGGAAAAAAGAAAGTTCGTGATCAAAAGTTTAGAAAAATTCAATTTTAAGAAGTTCTACAAATGAAATATACTTATCCTTATTCATTCTAAGGATTATCTTTCAAAGAAGTTTGTTTAATTGATAATCTATGGTGTGCAAATGCTCTTCATTCTACCAAACTTATGGAAAAAAATTAGATGATTTAAAATATTATTTTTAAAAACAACAAGTGAATAGTAAAATATCAATCAAAGAGTACAAAATGATAAATACTATCTATATTTTACACCAAAAGCATATGCTAGTTCAAACTAGTGCCGAACTTCAAATGTTTATCCAACTTAGTTTATTTTTAAAATATTTCGAGAATGCTCCTTATGTTCTATAAAAGGCAGTCTCTTCTCAAGTTATAGGTAGAAGCAATTTTAGTAGTAATCTCTTCTTTCTTGTATTTTCTTTCCGCTGCCCTGTAATCTCTCTCTTTCTTTGTAAGTATACTTCTGTAAGTTTTTATTTCTTAATATCAAACTGTTTTCTTGCATATTTTTGCATGTTTTTAAGTTTGTTTAAATTATATTCATCTAATTAACATTAATAGAAGCTGTGTGTGTTGAACTAGTAAATTGGTATTAAAGTCATGGTGAGGAATAGTGTGTTCGTCCTAACCTAGTGATACCCGACTGTTAAAGTCACTATACTCTTGTTAAAGTCACTATACTATTTGCGTCTCGATAGTAAGACCCAGAGAGGCAGTGAATCCGTTGGTTTACAGATAGTGTGATTCCCTGAACCATAGTGTGATTCCCTGAACCATAGGAGACCTTTAGGTGAAAGGTAAAGTCTCTATTAAGATCCAAGTCTATGACTCCTATTACTAGCCTTTCACAACTTTCTTTTGTTTTTGTTAATGATCATAATAGTCATAGTAGTAACAACTATGCTCATTATGATAGTTTTGACCACAACTATAAACATCATAATACTTTTGACTACGATCATAACAATTATACAAACAATGATGATTTTAACTATGATTATTATAATAATAGTAATAATTTAGATTATGATTATAATGATAATTATAATTATACTGCTAATTACAATACTTATAATAATAATAATAATAGTTTTCTTTATCCTATTATTATATATCTTGAAAATCTTAAAGCAAATAATTAAACTACTTCAAATCCCAATACTTTACATCTTCCTAGTAATCTTTCATCTATTATATCTTCAAACATCAATATTCCTAAAATCTCATATTCGTTATCAAAATCATCACAAACTAATACTTTTATTATAGATAAACCTTATCTAAATGCTAATTTTATGTCTCTTGATAATAAAGACCAACAAGAATGATTTTTTAAGACATTTACTACAAAACAAACGTAAGATTATTTACAACTAAATTATAAATTTCTAAACAAAATTCGAAAACAAGTTTTCTTTTTTACTTGGTTTAAATTTTATGCTTCTATTAATAATATTTTTTACTCATTTCATAATTCAAATTCTAAAACAAAACATTCTCCCAAAATTTCTTCTGATATTTCTCCTTTACCTACAACTCCACTCAAAAAAGAAATATTTCATACTCCTCTGAAAAAAGTAATGACTACATGTGATACTTCTTTAACTTTACAAACTTCTTTACCTTTACAAATTAATAAAATAGAAGATAATATTCTAAATAGTAATATTTGTCCTCTTTATACTATTGATACTTTAGAAAACGAGAAGATTCATTCTTTTTCTTTAACTAATAATAACATAGTCAAAACTACTATACCTACTCTAGGTAAAATATTTAAATAACCTAAAGATTTTAATGATGATGACATTTCTATAGCACACCTAACTACCTATAAACCTCTTCTACAAATTTCTGCAACAAGTTGTCGCGCCCCAAAATCCCACCTAACTTAATGTGAGACTTTGGCACGTGACTTAATCATTAATTTCATAACTTCTTATCATAAGCATTTAAGGCAATTCTAAAAACATTGACCTAAAATTTTTTTTTTTTTTTTTTTTTTTTTAATAAATGCAATCAAGTCCAATATCTGAAATAAATACTAAGACCTCATAATCAATTTAAAATCAACCTCTATGAATCTCCAGTCATAAACTCAAACTAACTATAAATCCATAATTTGTCTATTACAATTCTAAAATTCAAAATCCAAATATACTAGTGATCTAGTGTCCTGTGTATGGCCAGCAATCCAAGTTCCATTCTCCATCAGGATAGTCACCTGCAGGCTCTTCCTGCTCTTCCTCGTATTCTTCCTCTTCCCAAGGTCCTGGGGCACAAATGTCAAATCTAGCACCTGCCGACAACAACAGTCATCGGCTGAGTAACAAGTTACCTAGCGTATATACAAAATCCTGCCTAACAATATACGAGATTTGATAACAATATATTTTAAGATTCAACATCACAAGTGAACTCACAATATTTCAAAGTGCGGAAGCATAATTAAATTTGATTCTTACACCTGATTACTCATGCTTATTTCTCTTATTTATCTTGCCTATTTTTGTTCATGAATTTATTCAACAACATGCAATTGCAATAACTTAAAATAACTTTACCCCATATATCGGGTAGAGACTAACATATACCCTACTTTCTGAGGTACCACACAATATACACATTATCCGGTGTACACGGCTTGTCTACACATTATCCGGTGTATACGGCTTGTCTACACATTATCCGGTGTATAAGGCTTGTCTACACATTCGCCGGTGCATACGGCTGGTTTTGCCTTGATCATAGGCCTGTGGGTACTCGGTCAGTGCAAAACTCAATCATGCATAATGCTTGTGTCCTTGTGTACTTGCATATTACTTGTCATCTTGTTTATTCTCATGCTTGTTCATGTATAAATTTCGTGAATCCATGTGAATGAAATAAAATACTTGTAAATCATGCATAGATTTAAACATGCAAGGGTTCTCCTAAGTGATCAATATAAAGCATAATTTGTCAAATAAAATAAGGGATAATTTTATTTACCGCGTCTAAATTTTTAATACGCATCTATAATCAAATAAGTCTCACAGAGCCTTAGTTTTCACAACACATAATGATCTCAAACAAACTTATAATAATTTCATCAATTCTGAACATCATCCACTTCCTCAATTCTCATCATTCATACACCACAAAATCAATCTCATTCCCCTTGTTGATATAGAATAAAAAAAAAATCATAAACAACATCTTTTTCAAATAATTATCACAAGGAAATCACCATCTAAAATGTTCTCTATTCATCATATATATATTATCCATCAGATAACCAAGATCTAAAATTTTCTAACATCGTCTATAGATTTTTCAAGGGAAAATCCTGATTTAGAACATTACAAAAATCATCATATATATTTTCCATAAAACAAAATCTGGGTATAAACATCGTAAAATCATCATATATAATTTTCCATGAGAAAATCTGAGTATAAACATCATAAAATCCTCATATATAATTTTCATCATAGTTTAAAACAATAAAAACATATTTACTATTGTCGTTCTTACTTTAGATCTATTTCTTCATCATATTTGTATCACTAATCCCTATATTGAGAGGAAGGAAGTCGTATTTACCTCTCACGATCGCTTCCCTACGATCAAACGTTTGCGAATGGGATGGATCTAAGCCTTTTTGTACTTTTTTCTTGCAACACCTTTGATTTCTCCTCTTAGATCTCTCCAAAACCCTTTTCTCTCACTCTCTTTAATGAGAACTCATAGGTTTTTCTTCTATTTTTCTCTCTAATAAGTTTTTGAATGATGAAATACCTAAAATCCATGAGTTAGGGTCTTTATATAGGCAATACCAGAGTTAGAAAGTGATAAGAACTGCTAAAACACTATTCACGGTTACTGTTCACGCAGTACTGTTCACGCGGTTACTGTTCACGCGGTACTGTTCACGCGGTTACTGTTCATCGTATTTACAGTTTTACCACTGCACTTTGAATAATTGTATAGAGCTCAATTCTTATCGGATTAACCTGAAATTTGAACCATAGCTACTTTAGGTCATATAGAATCTACATTAAAAGTTTCATAAATTTTGGATTGCACAAAATGACCAAAATACCCCTCTTATGATAAAGGAGATTTCGTCTATTTTCACTTGATTAATTTATAAAACACCCTCATGCTACTTTAATTGTTCCAATTTTAAACTTATGTAATAAATTAATCATGACAACCAAGAATATTAAAATAATTGATACGAATACCAAGAAATTAAATTTCGGGTCTCTACACAAGTACATCAAATAGTTCTAAAATAATATATGTGTCATCATATCATTCTAAAATTTCATTTATATCTAATACAACTTTATTTAGCAATAATAATATATTTTAATGGCATTTAAGTAAACTTAAAACGTAAATTCATAATATTATTATTTCAAAATCATTAACAAGTCAAAATAATCAACTTTTAATCTCTACATCTAAAAACAAACATTTACCAATTTATTCATCAAAATATTATTATCAAAATAAAAAACAACATAAATATCTTAACTGTTATAAAAATAAGAACATATATACTAAAAAAATTTATAAAAGAAAAATAAAATCTTTTTCTCTTCAAACTTCTAATAAAAATATTTATAAAATATAGAATCTCATAATTTTATGCAAAATTCATAGTTCACAAGCTAATAATATGATAATAAATGATCAACAAAAAATGAATTTATTAAAATCTAAACAAATTAATATGATTCAATAACATAGACAAAATAATAATATTAATCCTATAAACTTTATAAAATATACTGATCAAATTACTGATCCTCAATAAAAAATATAAATATTTAATTCAATTACAAAAATCCTTACAATTTAATAATTTATCTCAAAATTCTTTCCTACAAAAAGATTTAAATAAAGATAAAATTTCTAATTCAAAATCAGTAACAATGCAAAATCTACAACAAGAAATTTCTCACCTTAAATTAGAAATTAAAATATTACAAACTGATAAATTGATTTTACAACTTAATCATGATAATCAAATTCAAAATACAAATGATATAAATGAGCCTAATAATAATTCGAATTCTATTAACTTAATTACTAAAATTAATTTTCAAAAATGGCAAGTTGAAGTTACTCTTGTTATAAACCACTCATTTAATTTATTTACAATCGCCCTAATTGATTCTGGTGCTGATTTAAATTGTAAAAATGAAGGATTAATTCCAACAGTTTTTTTTAAAAAAACAACTGAAACACTAAGTACTGCTAGTGATTCACAAATGAAAATTTAATAAAAATTATCAAATGCATAAATTTATATTCAAGGTATTTGTATTAATACAACTTTTATACTTGTTAAAAATCTCACATAAGGACTAATTCTTAGTACTCCTTTTTTAACTCTTATACAATCTTTTATGGTAACCGACAAAGGAATTACATCAACTATATTAGGTAAAGAAATAATTTTTGAATTTAATATTTCTCCAAAAGAAAAAAATAATAATCTTTTAAATAATTTTGCTTCTTATTCAATCAACTTAATTAATCAAAAACAAAAATAAATTATGTATTTAAAACAATAAGTTAAAATTCAAAATATTATAAAACAATTAACAGATCCAGAATTTCAAAATAAAACTTATCAATTTCAACAAAAATTACAAACTGTATATAGTGATATTCCAATTACTTTTTGATATCGTAAAACACATCAAGTCTCCTTATCTTATGAAATAGATTTTCTTGAACAAAATATCTGTACAAAAGCTAAATCAATTCAAATGAATAATAAATTATTAAATTATTGTAAAACTGAAATCAAATCATTACTAGATAAAAAACTTATTAGGCCAAGTCACTCACCTTGGAGTTGTTCTGTATTTTATGTTAATAATAGTACTGAAATTGAAAGGGGAACACCCAGATTAGTCATTAATTATCTCTAAATATAGCTTTACAGTGGATTAGATATCTTATTCTAAATCAAAAACATCTTTTATATATATTAAATAATGCTATTATATTTTCTAAATTTGATTTAAAATCGGACTTTTGGCAAATTCAAATTAAAGAAGAAGATTATTATAAAACTATTTTTACAGTTCCTTTGGACATTATGTATGAAATGTAATGCTTTTTGAACTTAAAAATGCTCCTTTTGAATTTTAAAATATGATGAATGACATTTTTACTCATTTTTCCGATTTTACTATAGTTTATATTGATGATGTTTTAATATATTCAAACTCTATTTCTCAATATTGGAAACATTTACATATTTTTTATAAAATAATTCAACATAATAGTTTAGTTCTTTCTGCTTCAAAAATGAAATTATTCCAAACTAAAGTACGTTCTTTAGGACATTATATTAAATATAGAACTCTTATTCCTATTGAAAGAACATTACAATTTGCTAACAAATTTCCTGATAAAATTATTGATAAAAAAACAATTACAAAGATTTTTGGATAGTTTAAACTATATTGCTGATTTTTTCAAAAATCTTCAACCCTTATGTCATCCTGTTCATCAAAGACTTCGTTCAAACCCTCCTCCTTGGATAGATGAGCATACACAAATAGTTCATAAAATTAAAACTCATGTTAAAAGTCTACCTTGCCTTCGTATAGCTGACCATATAGCACCCAAAATAGTTGAAATTGATGCCTCTGATTTAGGTTATGGTGGTATTCTTAAACAAGTTTTAGAAAATCAAGAACAATTTGTTAGATATACCTCTGGAACATGGTCCAGTAGTCAACAAAAATACTCAACTGTAAAAAAGAAACTTCTTGCATTAGTTTTATGCATTAAGAAATTTCAAGTAACCCAAGTTTCTTTCTCGTGAGTTTCTGTAGAACAAGTCACAAGCATCATGAACGTTCCTAAAGCCAAAGAAAAAAATCAAACTAATAACCCTTGATGCTTATATTCAAACCACAAACCCATCAAAATCACCTGACCCTTCTATACCAAGCCCATAAAAAGCTAAAACCCAAGTTTCTTCAAATCGATCTATATCTTCAAACCCAAATCCATCTCAATATGATTTTCTTTTATCTCAAAATCCTTTTACCGTTCCATCTCAAACTCAACCTTCTGTTTCTGGTTCTACTATCAAATTAACCAAACCATCTACCTTTGCACAAACTGTTAAAACTAATCTCATTCAAAAAACTATTTTACCATCAATTGTTTCTACTTCTTCTCTTAACTCTGACTATATTTTGAAATCAAACTTTTTATCAATTATGGAAATAGAAGATGAATTTTTTCATTCCTCTCCATTTCAAATTCTTTCTTTATGTTTCCTCAAAAACTATGAATTTTCTACTTAGGACCCTCTTAAAACCCAAAAATATTATGAATTGATTCTAGTTGCCACTGAATCAATTACTTTGACTCATAATCATTGTTCAAAATATCTCACTTAAACTGCTTTTTCTAAATGTCAAATTAATCCTGTTTATACTTTTTTTTCTTGGGGTGTTAATCCTAATACTCCAATTTCCTTTCCTGCAAAATTAAATTTTGACCATCCAGCTTATACTTATTTGGATTATCGATCCGCTTGGTATAATGCATTTTATTTTCAAAATAGGACTCGATTTCATTCCTGGTTCTTTTTCTTCACAAATACCAAAACATTTACGACTATTCCTTTTTGGTTCTCCCAATGGTGGAATTACTTTGGTCCTATTGAACCGAATTTACCTCCCTCTATTCAAAATAGTTTTCAACTATTCTCCGTAAACTTTTTTTATGTGAATACAAAACTAATAGATCTTTGTTTTCTTCTTCTCTTTCATTTCTTTTAAACTTTTTTCTTACTTGGATTACCTCTTAGGACTTCCATATTATACCTCATGAAACTGAATATTATCCTTCTCTATTTGTACGATGTTTTAAAACCAAATGGTGGAATCGTTGTAAAGTTGATCAAATATCTCAACCAGCTCTCATTGCTTGGTTTCAAACTCGTCAAAAACCAAGTTCTCAACAATCAAAATTTCTTTTAATCAAAAGTCAGTTACAAGCCAAACTAGCGGGTGTAAATTCTAAACGAGATTCTAAAAAGGCTTTTTAGAAGCTCTTTCTCAAATATCTGACAGTGAAAATGAAGATGATAATAATGTTAATGTATCTTCTACCAATTATGCTCAAGAGAATGAAGACGATTGTTATAATATTGATCTTAGTTTCTAAAGTTGAAGTTGAGTTCCATTCAAATCAAACAACTTGAAGACTCTGATAAATTTCTTCTACAACTCAATGGGTTAAGAAGACGAAAATGATCATGATGAAAGTGATGAATATGCCTGATGACTCATTCCACTCAATGCTCCTTATCAAAAGATGAATGATGTTGTGAATGAAGATTCAAAAAGTGAACAGTAAAATTTCAATCAAACAATACAAAATGAAAAATATTGTCTGTATCTTACACCGAAAGTAGATGCCAGTTCAAACTAGTGCCGAACTTTAAATGTTTATACAACTTAATTTATTTCTAAGATGTTTCGAGAATGCTCCTTGTGCTCTATAAAAGGTAGCCTCTTCTCAAGTTTTAGGCAGAAACAATTTTAGTAGTAATCTTTTTTTTCTTGTTTTTTCTTTCCGTTGCCCTATAATCTCTCTCTCCCTTTGTAAGTATACTTCTGTAAGTATTTATCTAGTTCAACAGCTTCTATTAATGTTAATTAGGCGAATATAATTCAAATAAACTTAAAAACATGCAAAAATATGCAAGAAAACAATTTGATATTAAGAAATAAAAACTTACAGAAGTACACTTACAAAGGGAGAGAGAGATTATAGGGCAACAGAAAGAAAATACAAGAAAAAAAAGATTACTATTAAAATTGTTTCTGCCTAAAACTTGAGAAGAGGCTACCTTTTATAAAGCACAAGGAGTATTCTCGAAACACTCTAGAAATAAACTAAGTTTGATACATTTTGAAGTGCAGAGCTAGTTTGAATTGAACTTGAAATCCGTATTTGCTTTTGGTGTGGGATACGACATCTTGTCTTTTATAATTGACTTTTTACAGTTCACTGTTTGTCTCTTTGCACAGTATGCACATCATCATTCATTTGTTGACTTCGTTTGAAACATCATTCGTCTTTTGACTTGTTTGATAAGCAAATCTTTTGTCGAACGTATTATTGATCCGGAAATAATTCAAGATCAAAATGCTACCAAGCAAGGTCATCATCTATATTGTCGTCTTCTTCATCTGTCAAAGATATCCATCCAGTCGTCGTATCTGAAAAAGTAATATATTTTAGCTGAGTTTGAAAATTTTGACGAATAATTTTTTGAACATAATAAGAAAGTATACTTTCAGAAATTATTTGGTGATAGATAGGAGAAAAATCATTAGGAATTTTTAGAGCAAGAATGATAATTCTCCCATTATTAGAAAATATATTTCAAGGACAACTACTGAGAACATGATAAATATAAGATAAGTCAAAGAGTTTACGTGTTTGAAGATCAAGATCATTAAAAACTGGTTTGTATCGACTATGAAGATGAGATTCAAAAAATAGATCATGATCATGGAGAATAATACGATGAGTGGGAGCATGACAAGTATATCCATGACTAGACCATTCAGGACACGTACTTATAGTTTGAAGACATAGAAATGAATTTGGATTTGAAGACCTTTGTTTTAAACAAACTTGAATAATAATATTGGGAAATCCAATAAGATCATTTTGATTATAAGAATAAATTCCTTTATTAAATCCATTTTCAAATAACCAAACTTTGTTTTGTTGAAATTGGTAAGGAACATTTTTTAACTGAAGAAAATTATATCGATAAAGTTGAAATGTTTCAGAACCAGGTAAAAAGAAATTTTCGGCTTCAATTTGAGCAAAAGTAAAAAACCAAAGTTTTTTACTTGAAAGAGTTTTTGAAAATATGATTTTTTAAATTTCTTTTGGTAGAGACAGAATATCATTTCTAAGTTGAGTTCTAATAGCACAAGATAATGCTAGTTTGAGTTCAACAATACAAGTTGTCAAAAATAAATGAATGTTTTCAAGTCTTTTGGAAAAGGATAAATATGATTGTTTAGAAGAAGTTAAATTAGTTTGCTTGGAAGAAAACATTTTTGATAAATCATTATCATGGGGATTTTGAAAATTATATTTTAAAGTATCTAAAGTTTTTTCCATAAGTTTGGTAGAATGAAAAGCATTTGCATACCATAGATTATCAACTAAACAAACATCTTTGGAAGATAATCCTTGGATTGAATAAGGATATGTATATTTCATTTGCAAAACTTCTTGAAGTTGAATTTTATCAAACTTTTGATCACGAGCTTTCTTTTTTTCCTTTATCTTTGCTAGAACCAACCATTGCAAAAAGCAATAACAACCTGTAAAGAAAAGAATTGTACATATATATAACATCGTCAAAGGTAACAACACGAAGCCGCAGATTATTGATGCTTAATATATGGTATAAAAAAAAATAGATAAAATTTTGAAGTAAAAGAATATGATTTTGAAAATTTAAAGATTTGGAAGAAAACTATATATTTTTTTAAATATTAAGTTCATTTTCATTAGTAGAAGTCATAAATTCAAAAATAATTTTATTTCCTAAAATTTGAGTTAATATGTCTTTGTGAGTAACAATAAAAGGTTGGATCAAGGTTAAAAAAGACGTACCTAAAATTAAACCTTGAATAAGATTTTTGACAAGTAGAAAAGTAGTTTTGATATTTATATTAGGAATATAAATTTGAACATTTGATATTTGATATTTGATATTGACTTTGCATAGAAAATTCATTTGCATTACTAATAGACTCATTTGTTTTTTCAAAAAAAATTCGGAATTAATTCTTCATTTATATAATTTAAATCGGCTCCAGAATCAATAAGGGCTATAGTTGAAAATTGAAAATACTGATTAATAATAAGTCTTACAATTATTTGTCATCTTGAAAAATTAATCTTAGCAATTAAATCAAGATATTTTGGATTCTATACTTCATCAGTATCATTATTATGATTATGATTAAGTAGAGAAGTTTATTCAATATGATCTTTTTGTAGAGGAGTTTGAGATCGACTATTAACTTGTAAATTAACTACAGAAATTTGAAGAACCTTTATATCATTTTTGATTTGTAAAATATCTTTTTGAAGATCTTGAATTGTAATAGGTTTACTATCATTTTTATTAAAATGTTTCATTATATCAGAAAAGTCATAAATTTTAAAGGAAGAAATAGATTTGTCTTCGTGAGGTTGTAAAGATTGTTGTAACTAAAATAGATAATCATATTTTTGTTATGGATCTAAAATTTGATCAGAAAAAAATAAAAGTTTTTTATAATAATCTTTTTGAATCATATTAATATGTTTTTGTTTATAAGAAAATCCTTGTTGACAATTAGGACAAGAACAAAAAGTTACTATTTCATTATTATTGGGAGAAAATATTTGTTTTAAAGATAAATTATTATCACTAGAAGAATCAAAATAAAAGATATCATTTATTTGATATTCAGAAGAATAATTTTTAGAGGATGTTTGTTCATAATGAGTTTGTATATCTTATTGATTTAAAAGTTCATTTATTTGTAGTTTGATTTCATCAAGAGATGTTGCAGAATTAGTTAAATTACTAACTTTATGTTTTAACCAACATTGGTTACTAGTATGTCCAATTTTTCCACAATTATAATATTTATTAGAAGGTTTGGAAGAACTTGGTTTGCTTGTTTTGTTTGGAGTTTTTGTGATTTTAGTTTTGAAATTATTTTAGGAGTAGTAGTATCAAAATTATTAGGTCTTTGTTTATATTTTTGTTTAGTTTTATAATATTTAGCTTTATAATCTTTAGAAGAAGATTTATATTTAGGAAGATGATAGAAAGATTTAATTGGTTCATATCCGAATTGTTGACAAAAATCTCCAAGTTCATTTCTTTCATGTAAGTGTAATTTTTTGATTTGAAATTGTAATTTAATTTCAGAACATATATGTAATCCAATTACATTAATTAGATCTCCATAAGTAAGACTATTATAAGGTATAGTAACTTGATGTAATTCTCTTATTTTTATTTTTATTCGTTCTACAAATAAATTTGGTAATCCATTAATGAATTTTTCTTTACAGAAAGATTGATTACAGTTAGTACGCATCATTACCTTTGTTATAAACATATCTTTATACCATCTAAAATCTTAAAGTTGTATAAATCTTAAATTTGATAGGACTGGAACTGCCTCCGCGTTTGGACCTGTAACCTAACAGAACTTTTCAAAATGTGGGTTACCGGCTGGGAGGGCTTCTATTCTAAGTGTGTGCCCAAGCCCGTCTTTGATTGCCACGATAATTCAATCTGGCTAGGCTTACTCCTGGCCCGGTCCGCTCATCGCTCATGGATAAGACAGATTTCTGTAGATCTATCTTGAACTTGAGAAGGACCATCAATAAATTGTTTGGCAATAGCAAAAATTAAAGTTTCTAAACCATCCGAAATTTGTTGTCCATTATTATCAAGTATATGAGTATTATCAGGATTTGTTTTAACAGTAGTAAGGATATATTGACGGCCAAGATCATCTAAATAATGATCCTACCAACCCTTAAGTTGTCTAGAAAATCCAACAGTAATTGTTTGGATAATATAGAGATCAGAAGAGTTTACAATTTTGTAAGCAGTAGCCATTATAGTCATAGATTGCAAAGTATTTAATATCCATCAGTATTCTATTCATAATTAGTTTTAGAATAATAAGTTCCTTGAACATGAGAATTACGTTCTTCAAATAAAACATCAAGAAAACTTGGTCTAAGATAATAAGCTTTTGTTTAGAATAATTTATTGATAGAAGAATTAGAATCATCTTTTTGAATTGTAGTAATAGATTTAGATTTATTTTGTACAAAAGGAGATAATTTAGCTAATTTATTTAAAATTTCATCTAATATTTGTTAATTTGGATTTTGAAATGTATATTTTAATTTTTCATCAAAAGGTTTAAAAAAGGGTTCTTTAAGTTGTTTATCATCAATTATTTGTTCCTTTTGAACAATTTGTTTAATTCTTTGTAATTGATTTTCTATAGTTTGAAAATATTGATTAGTATAATTATTTTATTGCATAAGACTTTTTATCTAACACATATTAGCTAAAACATTCATATCAGTATTTTCAGAAACTCTTTTGTAAGGAGAAGCAATTAAAAAATTATTTTGATGAAGTATCTGTACCGCTTCATTTAGAGGATGAATAGTTTTTATAACTTTAGCAGAAGATGTACAAGATGAAATTGTTTTCCAATTAGTTGTTCTTTTTATAGTAACTAATAATTGATTTTGAGAAAAATGATAGAAAATTTTATTATTGAAAGCATATATTTCAAACCATACGAAAAGAAGATTTCACTTTTAACTTTAGTTAAAAACTTATGGTATTCTTATCTATAATCTTCTGTTTGTTTTGTATTAAAAGTTTTGAAATACCATTTTCGTCTATCTATGTTTTCTAAAGACATAAAATTATTATTCAAATATGTTTTGTTAATAATAAAATTATCTTTTTGAATCATATCCATTTGAGATTGAGTTAGAGAATAATTATGATTATCTGGTGGATCTACTATTGATTATGTGGTATAGGATCAGAATTTATTCCTTGTATATTGGTATTAATGATATTAGGAATATTACTAATAGAATATCTAGGTGGTCTGATTAATGGTTGAGTGTTTTGATTAGAAGAACTAGTAACAATACTTTGAATATCATAAGGTCGTTGTTTAATAGTAGAAAATTGTAAAGTAATAGTTCATTCAGGATCAGTAATAATTTGTTTTAAATTTGTATTTTCTATAGTTTTGGACGGTACTACAGAAGGTAATACCAATTGAGTAGGGATTTGTATATCAGACTATTTAAGAGTTTTTCAGTAACCCTAAAAGATTTTCGAGGGTTTGATAGTGTGTTGAACTAGTAAATTGGTATCAGAGCCATGATGAAGAATAGTAAGTTCGTCCCAACCTAGTGGTACCCAACTGTTAAAGTCACTATACTATTTGCGTCCCGGTAGTAAGACCCAGAGAGGCAATGAATCCGTTGGTTTACATATAGTGTGATTCTCTATACAATAGTGTGATTCCCTAAAGTATAGGAGACTCTTAGGTAATGATGAATTCTTTATTTTGATCTACATCCTTGACTCCTTCTTCCCATTCTTCACAATCTTCTTCTAATATTATTAATTATGTAGAATATAGTTTTGACAAAATCGAACATGATTTACAAAATTAGAATATTCCAAAAGTAGCTCTTAAAAAAATCTATCAAATAGGATCTTTAGAATTTTTTATGGAATAAAACATCAAAGTATCTGAACAAATAATTTCTTTCAAAAATGAATTTGAAACTATTCATCTATTAGACAAAGAAAGTGTTCTAAAATACAGACAAAAATACCAATATATACATTATGGATTAGTACAAATTGCTGTTAAACCATTACATCATTTAGGAATGAATGACACTTCAATATTTCTTTGTTTAAGAGATTGTAGACATAAAAATTTTGCTGATTCTTTATTAGGATCAGTATCTTCTAATCTTTGTAATGACCCTATATATTTTGAATGTTATCCTAACTTTTCTATGACCTTAGTTGATGATGAACTTCTTGATTTTAGACATTAAATGTACAAACTAAAGGTTATGATTTAGAAGATGCTAATATATTTCCTTTTACTGTCATATTTCGTATAAGTCTCGAAAATTGGTATCAGAGCCATAGTGATACCAATTTTGTATGTTCATTATATCACTTAACTAGATTTTGATTGAAAAAATGAAATTTCTGTCGAAATATTGCTGATTTACTTTTTAATAATTTTATATTATTTTTTAATTAAGTAATATGATATCTAACAAAATATATCAAAAAAATTTATATATTTATCAAATTTTCGTGTAATTTTCCAAAATTTGAAAGTTTTTATTTAAAAATAAAATAATACTATTTTTTCACTTTCTTAATTAATTGTTAGTTCATTATTATAATAAGATACCTAATAAATTATGATACATAAGACCCTTAAACACTTTTACTAACTTATTTAAACTAAAAATGCTAAATATATATTAAGACACAACACTTATACTAACCTATTTAAACTATTAACTTACTAATCCAACTAAATAATTTACTAATTAAATAACTAAGAATTTATAAACTATATACTATAAACATACTTATAGTTTATAAAATATAAACTAATAGTATGCTTAATATAAATAATGATGTATAAACTATAAAGTATGTGTGTAAATTATATAATTATAGTATATATAAAAATTATACTTAAAACTATATAGTGTATATTGTATATTTTTAAAATATATAATCTTTCGAAAATCAAAGATAAATAGGGGAAAAAAGGACAACAATTTTGGGGAAATTTTAGGGTTATTTTGGCTAACTTCGAACATATATTTCCTTTTATTGAAATAATCAAAATATAATATGATTGACATATAGTCCGAAATAATTAAATTTCAAAAAATTAATTCATTTCGGAGCCATCCGAAATCATTTTGTGGAGTAAATTGTACATGAGATCAAGCATGTTAATCCTTTTTTTATGAGAAGCTCTCCTAAGGTGGTGGTTGTTATTATTATTATTATTTTAATGTGGGATATCAATTAGAAACTACATACCAGTTACAAACACACTATGGGGCCTGGGATCCCTTGCAGAAATCAAACACTTGCATTTTCTAACAAAATGTGGCGAACCTCAAAACACCTATAAGAATACTTGAATGTATATTATGACCAAAACCATTTCCAAATAGCCCCATGTGAGTGTCTATTTAGAAACCAACCTTTGCAGTGTTTTAGGGTCGTGAGTGTGTGCGGGCCTACTGTGTGAGTTTAACTTATTAGTGTTTAACCAAAAAAAATAAGTGTTGCATCACAAGGCTCCTCCCTCGGATGGTTGACTAGCAACCAATTTATCCCACATCGATAGACCTCCCAGTGCCTTACAAGGCTCCTCCTTCTCTCTGCAAAGATAGACCCTTTTCGAGAAATGTGTTGGTCTTATTATTATAGGGGCTGCGTGTCTAACTAAAAAAAATTGCATGATCTTAACCGTCCAAATCAAAGCTTTTATTATGAGGAGCTCCTAAGTTTTTTCTATTTTCCTTTTTTCTTTTTTCTTTTTTCTTTTTTCGCTATCGACCTCTTAACTATGATTATTGTCAACTTCTTGTGGAATTGATTAGACAGCTGAATTGTGAAACTTCACTGAAACGGCAAAAATCTTTCTTTGTCATTTATGGGTTGTGTGGAGATAATGGATGAGGCAGCGTTCTCTAAAATCTGGTGGGCGGCTAGGGGTGTCAACCGGCCCGCACCCCAGCCAGCTCGGCTTCACTCTAAATAAACCGAGTTTAAGCTTTTACTTTGAACTCATTGAGCCGAGCCTTAAAAGTGAGCTCAAAAAATTAACAAGTCGAGCATGAACAATAGGTGGCTCAGTTCGACTCAGCTCAGCTCGATAAATTTGATAATAGTGCCCTTTAAAAGCTAAATTTAAATTATATATATTTAGTATATATATATTTTTTTGGTAAGATATATTTAGTATACAATAATATAATTATTTCCTTTTAACTCAAGTTTTCACGTGAGTCACATTACATCCCAATATTTATTCTTTAAAATATCATAAAGGTAAAGCAAATTATTTTTTGTCTCCAAAGTCCACTCTAACTCATGATTTCCTATTGATTTTGAAATTTACTTTCCAGTCATTTTGTGTACATTTAGATTTGCTAAAACTCTTAGTAATTTTTTAAAACTAAATTTAGTGCTTATCAATAGATATCTCAAAAAAAAAAAAAAAAAGTGCTTACAAAGCCGAGCCAAGCTCGAGCTTAATGGATTATGGACGAGCCGAGATTGAGCTGACCTTTTTGAGCTCGAGCCGATTCCGAACAATTGTAAAATTCCAATGAGCCGAGCCCGAGAAGTGCCCAACTCGGCTCGTTGACACCCCTAGTGGGCCGATGATATTAGGAGGATTATTGAAAAAGAAAATTGGGTGGTGTGGGAATAATCGTCGTGGTAGCCATCTCAAAAATCTGGTGTGTTCGATGATTCGGAGGATGAAGACTGCTCGCAATAAGTCAAAACATTTCTCCAAATGTTGCAACAAGCGGTGTTGCCAGTTGCTACCCAATAACAAGGATATGATTTGACACTTGCTGCCACCACGCTGCTAGACTGGGGACTGGGGCTTGCATTTCTATTGGGAGGATTTCAGGACTGATCCATGGGTCCCACCCTTTACTTCTTTTAAATTATTTTCAACACCTGGCCTATTAGCTTGTGCATGATTTCGAATAGGCAATTGTCATGGAAATAAAAATTATCGAAATCGATACGAAACGGGTGATACGTATAGATATCGGTAGTCTCTTATACAATATTATATTGAAACAAAGTGAGTGATACATATCATTTATTAGTTATTTATATGTTAATTCATTATGTAGTTGTAATTGTGTTTTCTATTTTGTCTTTGAGTTACTTCTCATGACTTTATATTTAGTAAATCTCGTTCCTATAACTCATTTGATTTTTTTAGAATTTAATTTAAAATTTGAATATATATATATATATATATATATATATATATTTATATTAAAAGGTAAAAAATGATAAAGGAACGTATATGGACAGTTGTCAGTATTAACGGCCATGATTACATCAAGATTCACGTTCTAATTGATCAAACCACCCTGACCTCCACTTCAGACCCGAGGCAGGAAACGCATCGGAGTGAATACTCTTGACCTGACTCCAGCTTGGAAAGTCCATAACAGATGGTACGAAGAACCGCCGGACTAACTATACAGCTGTATAAGATCAATTAGATTGCAGAAGATTCTGAGCTCGATTAAGACAATTTCCCCCGCAAAGAGAAAACTAAATCTATCATCCTGCTAGCAGTATATTACGTGAATGGAAAGACTTCCATCCTAGGAAGAAGCAGAAGCGGGAAGGTAACTGGCCAGCCGTAAATCGGTTTCCTACAAATATAGAGGTAAGGAACGAAGGAAGAGACCTCCCAATTCTCTGGCATAGAGTGACATTGAGTCTCTCTTCTGTAGAACCCTGGAACTACTATCTTTTTCTCCCCTTTCTATCCCCCTTTTATAATTATCCCGTTATTGATTTGATTGTCGGACTATATTCTCAAGTCACCCTACCTATCTATCCAGATGATCATAGCTGTTGCAATTGTTTAGGAGGCGACACGTGATATCAAAGTCTCTAAAGCAAGCATTCGCCCCCCCCCCCCCCCCACACACACACATATATATATCTCCAAAAATGATACATATAGGTTTCAATTAGGAACAATACATCCTCAAAACTGTATTTTTAATCATTGGTAATTGAATCTTAAAAAAAAGGTTCTCACATTCAACAAGGGTGGACCCCACATCAACAAAGGGTGGGCACCTTTAAGGCACAATGCAGCCAACAGATTTTCATAGATCGCAGCCCGAGTATACTCGGACTTCATCTCTTTGTTCGAGGCATAATGATTAATTAATGGTATTATTGATTGTCAAGAAAATAGGTGCAAATATTGAAAAAATTTTGAAATTGTTAATACAATTTATTTATGTTTTGTCTAATTTTTTTTCTTCTCTCAGTTTTCATTTTCTCGACAACCAAATATAGGGTAAGGAAATGATTCACGCGTTTCGCTGGGTAGCACAAGCACACCTCACTAAGTCGCCATGTGTCCCCTTTGGCACTCATTAACTATGGTTAAGATTTACTTAACCTTAAGGTTAAATAAGCTTAGTCTCAACTTGGTTTTTTTAACAAATAATTACTTGAGTAAGTGAATATTAACTTAATGGGTGTCAAATTAGGACACGTGGAAAGCCGGGGAGGCAAGCGCATACTGCCCAATGGAAAATGTGCATGCTATCATTTCCTTTCCTTAATCAAACAGTTTTCACGCGTGGCAAAGAGGCAATTACTGAATATTATATATTTGGGCTTCTGTCAAAAGAAATCCATTCACAATGCCCATCCGAATGGAAAAAGGTTTACTCTTGTGCTCACAAGAGTATCCCTCTTGTGAGCACAAGATTAGTGGACAAAAAAAGGCCATCTCATCATAAGTCATTTTTTTTCCCTCCATTTTTTGACTTCTTCCCATTCAATTTTTTTTTTGAATTTTTTTGTCCATTGATCTTGTGCTCACAAGAGGGATACTCTTGTGAGCACAAGAGTAAACCTTTTCCCCATCCGAACTCGCATGTGCACATACAAAAGTCGCTCAATTCATTGATCTATTTTCTCATTAGGTTTATCATACTATGTGCTACCAAAATCTTTCTTACTATATTTTCATTCCCAATCTTTTGTCGCTTCTCATCTTTAAGGAGTCTTAACTGGTATTTTTTTTTGCCATAAGACATCATTTATGTTTGGTTAGTTATAATTAATAATGATGGGTGGTCTCTTTCTTACTGTGAGCGTGGGATTTTATCATCTTTCCTTGCAGGCTAGGTCCTACAAAGGAATGACGCTAAAATTATCTTTAGTGGTCTCACGGGTTGATTAAGAGTGGTCATCTATTTATTTGGAGCAAATAGGACTTGGGTTGATTAGACAAGGTCTAAGTTTTTTTTATTAGAGTCTAGGTAAGTAGATCGATTAAGTCCCAGGAAAGGTGTTAAGCATCCAAGGACCTCTGTCTACGATGATTACCTATTCCTTAGGTATAAGCCAAATAGATTAAAATTGAACAAAAATGCTTAAATTTTAGGTTATGTTATCCCAAGAAGGAGAAAATCCTAAACTAGGGTCGAACCCGAGTTGGGTTGCCCATATACCCGTCAGGGTAGGATCAGACCGAGTGTAGTTCGGGGTATACTTTAACCCGTACCAGGGTTAAGGGGTGTGTGTGTGCACCAAAGTGGCTAGGGTTAACCCGAAGGCTAGGGTTGATTGGCTTAAGGAGGCTGAGGGTTGCATTGGAGTGGCTAAGGTTGAGCTAACCATGGTTAAGGATGTTAACCATGGTTAGGGAGAGCTTAGGAATGGCCAAAGTCAGATTTTTAGGTTTTTGTATTTTCTTGATTTTTTGAGATTTTCCAATATTTGAGGGTTCATTAACTAGGGTCCAAAAGGTGTTAACCGGGGTTAAGTTTAACCCGGTTAAAGGTCCAAGTCAGGTCAGAGTTTGGAAGTGGGGCCCAGAGATAGTTGCAAGGCCTAGACTGGCCTCCTACAGGGTCTAGGCCCAAAGCAAGGCCACCATTCAACTGAGATTGGAATTGGCGGTAATGACAGTACCGCCAATTCCAATACTGTATAGATTGAAAATTGTGGTACTGGAATTTTTGTCATTTCCAATCTTTTGAGAACCATAGCTTTGCAACTACTGTGGGGCAAGCATGATGATCCCAGAAGGTCCCTGGACCCTCAGGACAGATCAGGGGTCTTAGGTGGACCCTGGGTTTGGACCTATGGTGAGTCGACAGAGGGGCTTTGCCAAAATTAAAAAAGCTCCAGAATGTTAGTAAACTTAGTACTGACATTCTGGGGGTTTCCAAAATTTTGAAATTCTAGCCATGGTCAAGGTACCTGAAGGCCTGAGGAAGGTCAGGGGTAGAAGCCAGAGGGTTCCTGGACCCTTAGGTGAGTTCTGGGCCCTATTATGGGCCTTAAGATAGGCATAGGGTTATTCCACAATGATGCTTTTATCAATTTAAAAGGGAATCCAAGAATGTCAGTAAACATAGTACCGACATTCTGGGTTTCTTCCAAATTTTAAAGGATTAAGCCACGGCCAAGGGGCCTGAAGGGCTCGAGATGATCATGGTAGTTAGGGGAAGTCTATGGGACTTTGAGTTAGAGCTCTAGAATGGACCAGACTCACTAAAAGGGGTATAGCAATGCTGGACTGGTAAGGATCTAGAATGGCGGTAAACTCAGTACCGCCATTCTAGGATTTGCCCAGATTCTGAAATTTCTCTCCTGGCCCTAGGCCATAATCCTTCCAGGGTTCTTCCCAAGGCTTAGGGGTAATCTGGAAGGGACATAGAGATTAAAAGTGTCATGCAATGCCTGTCAAGGATTTAAGCAACATGTAGAAGAGGGGATTTTCTCTCTTAGTGGGTCCCTTTGCCTATAGAGAGGCTAAGGGACCTCCCTGTTTGAGATGTAACACCAAAAGTACCTGGAAATTGACCAGGGTAAACCAAAAGAAAGGAAAAGAAAAGGGGAAAGAAGACCTACCCTTCTCTATAGTAATCTTTGAGCTCCTAGATGGTGATAATGGAAAATGGGCTTGGGGAGGATAACTTTACAGTGGAGGGCAGCCTAGGCTTATTCCTCAAGTCTAATTCATATTCCCAGAGGCCAAAGGGGTGGATAATTGCTCGGTTCTTGGAGTTTCCACAAGGTCCCTATCCTGAAATATTTTGGCATGGTTTGAAAGCTTGCCAAGGGTTGGTATTTACAGGCAAACAGAAGGCAATGGCACAAGGGTAGTTCGGAGGGTGATAGTTGGGACAAACAGGAGAGTTTGGAGGTCAACCTGAGTTGCTCAGGGGGCTATAGAGCTTGAATTTCATAAAACCCAGGAATGGCGGTAATTCCAATACCGCCATTCTTTGGCTAAGGAAAACTGAAAATGGCGGTAAATAATTTACCACCATTCCTAAAATTATGCTGAGAATGGGTCTGGCCAACCTGTTTGTGGCCTGGGGCACTGTAGCTCTTACACAAAACTGGAAATGTCAATAAAGTGATTACCGACATTTCAAAAATTTTGAAAATTTGAATTTATGGGCCCCCCAATAATTGGTTAAGGTATATGGGCCATTGTTTAGGCCCATAGGGTTTCTGGTTATAGTTTTTAGGCCCAGGGGCCTTGGGTTTGGTTTAGGGCTTAAATAGGGCTATGCTAGGGCTAGCTAGGGCTGTGGTCGGTTAAGGATTAACCCTATGTTAGGGTCAGGTTAAGGTTAGAGTTAGAACTAGGGTGAGACCTATAGTTAGGGCTTGGTTAAGGTCAGGGTTAGGCCAAGGAGCTTGAGATAGAGTGTAGGGGTGTAAAAATTGGGTGCTTACACTTACAACATCATCGAATGAAATTTCACTCAACGGAACTTGATCCAAGCCACTCTCATAAGAGGGGCACACCTTGTTGGATACAGATTATTGAACATGTTAACAAATCTGAAAATGAAACTTAAAGACTACACACAAGATAATAGAATTTTGTCAAGCTCAAATTAACAAAAATCTGAAATCAAAAATAGAGAAAACTTATCGATTAGTGTTAGTGTTTCAACTAAAGCATGATAAAATCACTGTCTTTAAGAGCAATTTTGCCCCTATTGGAGTATCTCCCTTAATACCTATGGGTTATGGCGGCCGATCTCCAAGATTCAACATTCACGGTCTAATAGCGTGCACTCGCTAATGAACTTCTGATATGGGGTCCAACTCAAAATATACAAGATAGACGATGAAAAGACTATACTCTTTTCGCTACCAGAACCTTAAGAGAAATGCCTTGCTTATAATAGATTTTTCCCCGTGATGTTAATGGGTGTTAATGATCTATATTAACAACCTACTAAATGAAATGGTTGTCATTTAAAATACAAAAAGTAGTTACAAAATTAAGGCTTTAACTGCGATTTAAAAGGCATTAAAATTTGTATTACAAAATAAAAAATCTAACAATCCCCACATGATACAAATTTTAAAAATGAGTTGGGTAGCCATGAAAATGAAGTGCATTGTTATTAATGTCTTTTGGACTTGAGTCAATACTTAGTTTAAGCAAGACAGGATTCACAGGATTTTGGTGAAATAATATTCTTGAACCAAATGCCTTTATTGCAAATTGGATGCGCACACTACACACTACATTCGTGATATCAGATAAGTTCTAACGGTTTGGCACATTTCAGTCTTACACTCTACCTGAATATTCATGAGTGCTCTAAAGAATTTTTTTAAATTCTCATAAGAAGCGGCCCCACTTCTACCCTCATATAAGTGCATTCATCAAGTATATATTGGAACTAGACATGCCACCTATAAATGATATGGACTCATTATCATTAAGAGTTAAATTCAACCTCACACTTGTTACAAATAGAACTATTTACACCATAGGGAGATGCTATTAAATATTCAATAGCACTCTCCTCGAATGGTCCAGTGACTTACCTTTACTCATTGAACCTACTTAATTCCTGGGATCTCCATTCACATAGGGTGGGTTGCTATCACTTCCATTCATACAATAGGATTAAGCTCCATCCCTCTTGATATTTATTTACTAGCTAGTCCAATGAATTAAAAGATCTGAATTACAAGAGTTTATTTGAACTGATTTTGTGTATTAGTAACAGAACCTGCTCTTGTTCTGTTTACCGTCTGCATATAGTGATGGGCCATCGAGCAACTCAAGGTAAGACCGACAAGTGGTCAATAGTAATGTCGCCAACATAGCATGCCACATCTTACAGGTTGACACGTGTCCCTTTTAACACTCCTTAACTATGGTTAAGATTTACTAACCCTTAGGGTTCAACCACTTAACCATGGTTTTTAAAATAAATTTTAACCACAAGAGTAAAAAAATTTTAAGTAGGGTTAAAAGGGCAATTAAATGGCTCTGTGAGTGAGGCCAGACGGTTTTTTTCTAGCGCGGGCTAAACCAAATCCGTTCCCCTCTAACGTTCAAACTTAGCAAGACGGCTTCTTGGATGACTAATCGTATTTGCTTCTTAACCATTCCATTTCAGTTTCTTCTTATTTTATTTTTCTTATCCTTTGTTCTTTTCATCTAAAGGACTTTTTTTCAACAATGATAGCTCGTCAGACCTTTCTGCAAGATCCAAACTAAATAACTGAATAACTTTCCCAAAGAAATTCAAATACACAACAATTCGTAAATCCTAAACCCTAATTTAGAGGAAAAAAATAACAAATAGGAGTTAGGTTTTTTTTTGTTCTTCCTCACTAGGGTTTTATTTGCTTTCTTCGATACCCAAGCTAGCGAGCCACCACAAATCAAGGACTCGATCAAACAAAGTTTTGTCTTCTTCTTCTACTTCTCTGATGTTTTTCCGGCAATGTTTTCTCTTTGTTTCTCATTTCTCAAGACTATCCATTGCTTAGGATATATGATGCACTAACCAAACTTATCTATATATCCCCACATTTCGAATATGTGAGGATTGGATTAAAATATTTACCACCCATAAAGCAAATCATTCATTGATGGTGTTATTCATGTATGGTCATGTTCAATAACAAAATTGGTCTTAAGATTGTTGGAAAATTTGGAGATTATTGAATATGCTAACAAATCTAACTATGAAACTTAAAGATTGCACACAAGACAATAGCATTTTGTCATTCTCAAATTAACGATAATACGAAATAAGAAATAGAGAAAACTTATCGATTAGTATTAGCATTTTGACTGAGGCACAGTACTAAAATCGCTATCCTTAAGGTCGATTTTACACCCTTATCTCCTTTGATGCAAACGGATTATGTGGCGGCCGATCTCCAGAATTCAACAGTCGCAGTCTAATAGTGTGCACTCGCAAATTAGACTCACTAATGAACTTCTAATATGGCACCCAACTCAAAAGAAAACTCAACTCAAAATAGACAGGATAGAAGATGAAAAGGCTTTATTCTTTTCTCTATCAACACCCTAAGATAAATTACTTATTTATGATAGATTTCTCCCCATTATGATAATGGGCATTAATAATGTCCCATATTAACAACCTACTGAATGAAGTGAGTTACAAAAAATAAATGCCATTTAAAATACAGAAAATGGTTACATAATTAAGGCTTTAAAATTCATTAAAATTTGTATCACAATAAAATAAATCTAACACACATTCCATATGAGTTGCATAATGCAGTTAACTTTAGTAAAATTGTCCAAACCATATGTGTCGCGCCCTAAAATCCCACCTAGGAGTTAGGCGTAACTTTGTCCGTGACTAATCGTTCATGACAAATCATCTTGTATAAAACATACAAGACAATAATATAGCGGAAGTAACAAACATAGCGTAAGAGTAAACTAAAAAATTCCTTCTAACCATAGACGGTATTCCAAGTTTATACAACATATAACCAAAGTAAGAGTGGACATGCCCACTTATCAAAATACAAAATATAATCTCTCTCTCACCATCTCTCAATAATATCCAAGATAAAGTCACCTATTCAGGTTCCTATCCTCCTTTGGTTGAGCCTCTACCGCTCCTCCTTACCATAGTCCTCCTCAACCCAAGAACCGGGAGCACAAATGTCTAATGAATTTGCCGACATAAAATGTATGGCTGAGCATGAAATACTCAGCGTATACAATCTACTAGCTAACAATGATATAATCAACAATATCATACAAAACATTAAGCAACAGTTTATAATACATGCTTTAAACCAAACATAGATATTATACTTCAAAATTTAACTTAACCTTGCACATCTTTTCAAAACCGTTGTCCTATGAACTTTCGTAAAACGAAAACAAGTCTTATGAGATTTCTTTTCTTATGAGCATATGAATTCTTATGAGCTAATGAGTTCTTATTAGCCTTGTAACCGATCTTCTACTTGATCCTTGGAGACTTGTGAAATGATTTTAGATTTGATCCTTAGAGATTTGTGAAACGATCTTAGACTAGATCTTTATGAGCCTTATGAGAACTTGTTAACCATTTTTGTGCCAAGTGTCCACTTTTTTACTCTCTTTAACTGTGATTAAAATTTACTAACCCTTAAGGTTAAAGCATCTAACCTTGATTTTTAGAAGAAAAAAATTAAAATTTAATCATAGGAGTTAAAACTTGTTAACGATAATTCAATGGGCTTTGTGGGGTCAGGGGAATAGTCCCTCTCCTCGGCCCGGGGAGGGGACTATTGCTTTTATTCCAATTACAGTAGTTAAGATAATAAGGATTATTGTCCGAGGAAACTCCAAGTCTCCTAAAGCATCCATTCAGTCCATTATGAACTATATTATAAAGAAAGAAAAAGAGTCTTAACATGATACTCCTAAGCTTGTTTTGAGGCCAAGAATACGTCCAATGGGGAGAGAGACCAATAATGTAGCAAGTACTTAGGTAAGCCACACCTGATATATCCCACATCGTTTTAATGAACACATCGTTGCTACTCTCTAAAGGAGGCTCTAATTAATTAGGGGTTCTAAAGGAGTTCCTGGTTGGTCCTACCTTGCGGTATAAAATGATCAAAATACCCCTGCACTAAGATTAGGGGTTGGAAAAACTTCTAAAAGCTCTAACAGGTATAAATGGAATTTGAGACGCTCGAGGTTCTTGATTGGATTCTTAAGGGTTGGGTCCCACATTTGAAATGTTCAAATTTCCAAAATGCCCTAACATTTCGAGTTAGGTGTTAGGAGCTCCATAAGGGTTGAATTTTAAAAAATGTCCTAAAAAAGATCTTAAAAGCTTCTAAGAATATTGAGAGGTAAATTGCACTCACCTCCCCTGAGGTTTGGTATAATTTCATAAACCTCTCCTCTCGTTTATGAAATTACACTAACCTCCCCTGTCAGGCTCATCCTATTCACTCTGTTAACTAATGTTACCATTTTCTAATTTTACCCTTATTACTTAGAGGAAACACATAAGCTTAATTTGAGAGCTCAACCAAAAAACACATAAACGTCCTAAGCCACCACATGTCCCTTTTAACACCCACTAACTATGATTAAGATTCACTCACCCTTAGGGTTTATCCATCTAACCTTAGTTTTTAGAAAAAAAATAACATTAGGTTGATTATGCTTAACCACAATTAAAGGGAGCTCTACAAGCCACCACTTGTCCCTTTTAACACTCATTAACTGTGGTCAAGACTCACTCACCCCTAGGATTTATCCATCTAACCTTAGTTTTAAGAAAAAATAAAAAATATTAATCGTATGCTAATTATATTTAACCCAAGTTAAAGTGTCTCTATAAGCCGCCACGTGTCTCTTTTAATACCCACTAACTATGGTTAAGATTCACTTACCCCTAGAGTTTAACATTGGTTGTTAGAAAAAGAAATATATATTTACCTTAAGTTGATACTATTAACCTTGGTTTTGGAAATATATATTAACCTTAAGTTGATAATATAACCTTGGTTACAAAACCCAATTATCATTTAATTTATTGTATTAGTTGACTTTGCAAAGGGTAATTTAGACAATTTAAAGTATTTAAATGGTGACATCATCAAAGTCCAACCATAAAAGTAACGGCCAACTAATGGAGGGGGTATTTGTTATAGAAACCAAAGTTGAGGGGAGGTCAATGTAATTTCATAAACAAGAGGAGAGGTTTATGAAATTTCACCAAACCTTAGGGGAGTTGAGTGTAATTTACCCTAAAATAAATGATAATTGGGTTTAGTAACCAAGGTTATAGTATCAACTTAAGGTTAATATATATTTCTTTTTCTAAAAACCAATTGTGAGCACGGATTTTGGTACCCATTCCCTATGTTTGTTATTAAGAGTTGCCACTTATTAATTCTAAGGGATAAGTCCCGGATTATGGATAAGGTCTATGTGGTCTACATGAGAGTCTAGGTAAGAGGTTCGATTAATTCCCAGGGAAGGTGTTAGGCACCCTGTGACCCCATTTTGCAATGGTTACCTACTCCCTAGGTATAAGCCAAATTAATGTCAAATTTTATTCAAATGCCTTAATTTTTAGAGTATACTAATTCAAGAAGGGAAAAATCCTAACTAGGGTCGAACTGTGTAGGGTTGCCTACGTACTCACATGGGGTGAGATCAGACCAAGTGTAGTTCTGGCACATGAGCCCGTACCAAGGTTAAGGGAGTATGTGTGTGCACTGGACTAGCTTAAGGGTCTAACCCAGGGGCTAGGGTTTAGTTGACTGGGTTGGTCAAGTGTATGGTCTAGTGGGTTCGGGCCCAGAGGCCAAGGATTAAGCCCGGATGCTTCAGGATTGGGCCCAGAGGCCAAAGGTTCGAGCCCGGAGGCTAAGGTTGGGCCTGGATGCCAAGGTTTGGGCCCGGAGGCCAAGGTCTAGCTTGGTAGGCTAAGGGTTTGGGCACAGAGGCCAAGGGTTCTTAACTAGAGTTAAGGAGGGGGATTTTACCATGGTTATGGTTAATAACCATGGTTTGTAAAGTCTAAGGTTAGTTTTATGATATTTCTTGCATTTTAAGATTTTTTAGGAATTTTCAGGATTTTTTTCAAGGGTTAAATGGGTTTAATCATAATAAAAAGTTAATTGGGATTGGGTTAACCCTAGTTAAGGATCTGAGCAAGTCTAGAGTCTGGCCCAGGTAGCATGGGAGGGCCTAGAATGGCCTCTTTCCTGGTCTGGGCCCTGTGCAAACCCCAATTGCAAAAACTAGGATTGGCGGTAGACTGTTTACAGCTAATTCCAATTCTTCACAGAATTGGAATGGCGGTAGACTGTTCACTGTCATTCCCAGTCATTTTTAGAAATGGTTTTACTGGACAGGGGTAAGGTCAGGGGATGAACCCATAAGGTCTTGGACCCCTAAGGTCGATTAGGAGACTCTGTCACGTGTCCCGGGCTTGATTTAGGCCCTGGGACTAGTCTGAGATGGGCACACAGTGTCCATTTTTACACTCTGCCAAGAAGTCCAGAATGTCGGTAGACTGTTTACCGACATTCTGGGCAGTTTCCATTTTTTAAGATTTTAACCATGGTTAAGCTATTGGTGTGAGCCTGGAAGGACCAGGAATGATGGAGGGAGGTCCCAGGGACCAAGTCCAGGCCCTGGAATGGACCAAGGATCACTCAAGAGGGGCCTAGAGCCACTGAAAAGGGGCAGGCCAAAAATGGTGGTACTGTGTTTACCACAATTTTTGGATTTTTCTAGATATCTAATTTCTCCCCTTGGCCATGCACTATGCTACTTCCAAGGGATACCTCATTGACTGAGGGTCCCCCAGAAAGTTAGGGGAATGACCTTGCTAGACCTGAAGGGTCATGTGGCCACGACATCTTCCCTTGAGAGGGTCCCCCGACCTATGAGGAGGCAAGGGACCTCTATCCTTGGGTTTGTAATATAGTAGCAAAGAAATAAGTCCCCTAGAGTAGAAGCAGTGACTCACAAGAGATACAAGAGAAGAAGGGAGGAAGGGGCAAAGCCCTACCCTGCTAGCCTGCGTCGATGGTGGCTACAGTGGTAGTGGCTGTAGTAGTAGTGGTGCACCACTTGGCTGGTCCTTTGGGGTTTTGGAGTCTTCTCTTTGGTAGAGAAAGGAGCTGACACTCAAGGGAAGGAGGGATTCTCTTTGAATTCTCTCAGAATTTCGGATAGGGGAGTTGGCCTTGGAGTAGAAGGTTGAGGGAGCTTGGATTTATAGACAAGGAGGTTGGGGACACCCTGGGGATAAGGACAGAGGTAAGTGAGGGAGTTCAGATGCATGAGAGGCTGGTCAGGGTCGTTCCTGAGCACTAGAGGGTGCATAGTTTGTGTAAAATGTAAACTCCAGGAATTGCAGTAATTTCAGTACCGCCATTCCTCCACAAGAGCAATTTGATAATGGCGGTAGAATAATTACCGCAATTCCTAATATTTTCCAAAAAAAGTCATGCCAAGAGTTAAATTTTCATGCACACGGTATGAAATTTTCAAAAAAGGAATGTCAGTGAATGGACTACCGATATTCTTGATTTTTGAATTTTCGAGGGCCAAGGCCCCCTCCTAGGGCTTGGTTGGGGTTTGTAGGCCCAAGGGACTGTTTATCTACAGGTTTTGGGTCCTAGGGATCTTTGGTAGGTGTTGCATGGGCCCTGGGCCCATGCCCTAGGTTTGTAGGGCTAGGCTATGGTTCACCTAGGGTTAGAGTTAGGATTTAACCTATGGTTAGACCTAGGGTTTTCCTATGGTTTAACTAGGATTAACCTATGGTTTAACTAAGATTTGACCTAGGGGTTGACCTGGGGTTGACACAAGGTTTAACTGGGGTTAACCATTGTTAAAAAGTTTAACTATGGTTAAGAAGTTGTGTAAAAATTAGGTGCTTACAGCTACCCCTTTTTGTCGGAGAGTGCCAAGGTTGACAATTGAACGACAAAGAATGGAATCACCTTATTTTTACACGAAGATGGGATTTTGGGGGAATGATGTGCATGATGTTGTGCGAATATGGGTGCAATGTGCCTACCTACACCTGCTGGGGATCTGTCTGACTTAGGCTTGGGAGAGAAGTGGTTAAAGCTCATGTTGGGGAATGGATGTCATGAGAGGTGGCATGTCCTGAAGGTACTAGCCGAGGGAGGGGAGAAACAGGCATTACTCGGAGGTGCCAATCAGACGGGTTGTTGTGGCATAAAAAAATTGAAGGATACGTAGGATGTCGAGAACACACAAGGTGCTGAGGACGCAGTCAGGCTCTGGTCGATGATACTTTCAGATTAGATTGAAGACACTCTCAGATTAGGTCGGGGACACTTTCAGATTAGGTCAATGACACCTTTAGATTAGGCCGAGGATGCACAAGGGCGTATAAAGATGTTTTCAGATTAGGTCAAGGACACTCTCAGATTAGGTCTAGGATGCACGGGGGCATATAAAGATGCTTTCAGATTAGGTCAATGACACTCACAGATTAGGTTGAGAACGCACGGGGGCATATAAGGACACTTTCAGATTAGGTCAGGGACACTCTCAGATTAGGTCGAGGATGCACGAGGGCGTATAAGGATGCTTTCAAATTAGGTTAAAGACACTCTTAGATTTGGTCAAGAATGCACAATGGCGTATAAGGACGCTCTCAGAATTGGTCGAGGGACACACGGGGTGTCAAGGACGTACTCAGAATTGGTCAAGAGACACACTCAGATTTGGTCAAGGGACGCACTCAGATTTGGTCAAGGGACACACAGGGGTGTCAAGGGACGTACTTAGATTTAGTCAAGAGACACACGAGGATATCCAGGACGCACTCAAAATTGGTCAAGGGACACACGGGGGTGTCAAGGATGCACTCAGAGTTGGTCGAGGGACGTACTCGGATTTGGTCAAGGGACACATGGGGTGTCAAAAACGCACTCAAAATTGGTAAAGGGACACATGGGGATGTCAAAGACACACTCAGAATTGGTCAAGGACGCATGAGGGCATATAAGAACGCTTTCAAATTACGTCAAGGACACTCTCAGATTAGGTCGAGGTCGCACGGGAGCATCGAAATAGGTTACGACATGTCCTTGAAGCATTAGCTAGATTGATATTGAAATGGTCAAAAGGCACTAGATTTTGATCACCTTGAGTGAAGCTAGGAATTTTTTGTAATGCGGGGTATGACACTATGCCTGGATGCAAAAGATGTCATGCAGGGGATAAAGGCGAGGATGCTTTCCCGTGACTCTTTTTTACTACGATTGGATGCGCGTTGTCGACTTCTTCTGGTTATCTTGCCAGGGCTGCTTAGTGCAGGTTGGTACAATTGGATCTTGGTAATAGAAAATATGTTTTGGAAAAACTTTGTTGTGGATTTTTGTAATTTTTTTTTAGCAGAATGCTTAGCTAGTTTTCAGATTTGCCAGTAAATTGTCTTTGTTAGGGCTTAGTGGAGATTTGTAGGTTGTCTTTTACTCTCAAAGAGTGAAGTATGACTCAAGAGAGGATTTGCCCTCATTGGGGATTCTGCTAGGAACATATGAGCTTGTCTTGCTGTTGTTGAAGCCTGAGGACTGTTATCGTGAGTCTGCTGAAGTATAGAGAGCAGTTGGAGACTTCTACTGGAGATCTGCTAGGGAATAGAAAACAGCTTGAGACCATTGAGGATCTTTGTATTAATTGTCTACTAGAGATTTATTCCTGGACAAACTCTACTGGGTATTGTTGGGAATTCGGTGAAATTGATTGCTGTTAGATTTTGTTGTCAAATTGCTTTGCAGTTTTTCTCCCTTTTTTACCCTTGGAATGACCAAGTCATGAGATTCGCATAATTTTTGCGTAATGAGACCATTGTCGGTTTTCCTCATTCCTACGAAGCTGATCTTTTTTTGTCCATTTTTTTGCCCCTAGTCGCAAGACTAGGTCTGGGGGTCGCATGATTTTTGCGCAATACGGTCATTGCTAGTTTTCACAATTCCCGCGATTTATTGGGGATTTGGATCTTCTCCCTTCGTTGCCCTGGATGGTACTCTGCTGGAGATTATATTCCACTGGGGATTTAGATTTGATATAACACTTGTACTCGTAACTTGTAGGGGATCTAAGAGGGCTTAGATTGGGACGAAATGTAGGGTAGGGGATTGAAGTTTAGGACACCCTTAGTTTGTTCTTTTTTTTTTTTGCTCCTCCGGGGAATTTTCCTCTTTGGCTGAAACTGACTTTGGGGTTTTTCTCCAATTTTATACGGAATCATTTGGGAAGTTTTCAGAGATATTGACTCTACTAGGGAGAAAATTCGACTTGTCTCCATGAGATTGATTTGGTTGGGGTGAGAGTCCGGAGAGATCGTCTCTGTGGGGAGTCTTTTGTAAAGTCCATGTTTTACTGTTGGCTTATTCCGATGTCAAAACAAGAGAGTCTAGTGCATCTTGTGTCATTGCCTTCAAGCATCCACAACAAGTGAAGATGAGGACCGAAAAAGACCGGTTGAAGACATTTTGATCATATCCTTCGTTTCACTCATAGGATGGCAAGTGACCTAGATACCATGATACCTTAGGTGGAAATCAACTTAGAGATCAAAAAATACCCAAATAGAAGTGCCCATATTCATATAAATTAGTCCCAAAATGCCTAGATTGAAATGAAGAAAAGCATAGGATTTACAAAGTTGAAAAAGAGTGAAAATCCACCATTGGGTCGACCCAGACCATATTAGGTCGATCCAGTCCCTCAAAATAAGGTATGGGAAAAAATTAACAGAAGGCAAACAAATGTTGGGTCAACCCAAAGTGGCACTTGGGTCAACCGAAGTCCGCATTTGGGTCGATCCAGTCCACTTTGGGTCGACCCAGTCCTTGTTTTTCTTTCTAATTCATTTTTTAGCAACTTCTAACTTATGAGATTTGCTTCTCTATTGATTGGAACCCTTCTAGTCCGTGAGGAAAGACTTTGGGAGAGTATTGAGAGGGTATTGGGCTATCTCTAGAGTTCATAGAAACTCTTAATTTATTTTCTCTCTTTTCCTTGGTTAGTTTCTCTTTCATCCTAGAGTTTGCAAGTCATTGTTCCATTCTTGCTTGCTTGGACTTTCCCATTGATGGAATCCATCTAGGATTTGATTTTAATCAAACCATCAACTCGTTCTGGAAAGAACAAATTGGCCGGAGTGTTCCAGAACCTTTACGAAGGAGATCGATCCGAGAAGGATCGTGGATGTGATATTTGGTCGATGGATTCCAAAGCTGTAATTGACGGAGATCAATTGTGGAGATCGTGGTTGTTGAGACACAAGAGAAGAACATGTTACTGTGGTAGATTACGAGTTTTGCGAGATCGTGATTACTAATTGAGGCGTGGAGTACTAGCCATGGATCGAGGAAGTTGAGTCCTGTTTGGTTGAGGTTCGAGTCTATAAGTATCTGATACTTTATCTTAGTGGATTTTCATTGCTAGACTAGGTACCGTGGTTTTTCCTGGAAGGGTTTCCACGTAAAAATTGCTTGTGTTGTGGTTTGCTTGTTTCCCTTATTTCTCAGTTTAAGTTCATCATCTCTTAGTTAATAACTTAATTGTTAAATATTAAAAAGGGTAGATAGACTTGTAGGGAGACCTAATCATCCCCTTGAATCTGTGAGTTCTCAACTCAAACATTAGATTTGAGGTTCACCGGATTTTTTTCAATGGGTATCAGAGTGGGTTCACTAATTTATTAGTGTGAACTTGTCTCATATTATTCAGTGAATATGAATCTCCAAAGAGAGGGAGGATCCATCTCTTGTCCTCTATTATTTAATGGGAATAATTATGCCTATTAGAAAGCTCGTATGAGAGCCTTTCTAAAATCTTTGGATGAGAGAGCATGGATTTCTTTTGAACAAGGTTGGACCCATCCAACAAAGACCATAGATGACCAGACCATCCCTAAACCTTCTTCTGAATGGACCAATGTAAATCTTGAAAGTTGTAGATGAAACAATAAAGGTCTAAATGCAATCTTCACTGCTGTCACACCCGAAGAATTTCGACGTATTTCTAAATGTGACACTTCGAATGAAGCATCGGACATTCTTCAAATTACCCATGAAGGGACTACAATTGTCAAGATCTCCAAACTTCAAATGTTTACTTCTAAATTTGAAAATCTGACAATGAAACTTTTGATGGTTTTTATGCTGATCTGAGTGACATTATTGATTCTAGTTTTAACTTAAGAGAAAGTATACCTGAGTCCAAAATTGTTAGAAAAATTTTGACTGAGAGATTTCGATCGAAGTTTACCGCCATCAAAGTGAGCAAAAATGTTGATGCTCTCAAAATTGAAGAGTTGGTTGGTTCTCTCTAGACTTACGAGTTAAATTTGCACCCATCTAAGAAACCTAAATCAATTGCCTTGAAATTAATCTGTCAAGGAATCTATAGATGGTTCAGATAGTGACTCTGAGAATGAAGAAGAGGATATGGCTTTGCTTTCAAAGAAATTCAGAAAAATTTTGAAATTTAATAAGAGATTTAATCCGAAAAGACGAAAATCTTTTGAAAAGCCTAAGTCCAAGCACTTTGAAAACAAGACACATCTTAAAAGTACAGACAGCAAATCCCAAGGTGTTCAATGCTATAAATGTCAAGGCTACGACTATATTGCCGCTGAGTGCTCTAATAAGAAAAGATTTAAGGACAACGAAAGGGATGATAGTGAATATGAGGAATCAGATAGTTCTTATTGTAAGGAGACTAAGGGTTATATGGTCTTCACTGCATCTTTATCTGGGGTTGAAGAATTTTCTTCAAATATTGTGAGTGACCAACAACATAGGGATGGTGAGGATGATGAGAGTCAAAATGACTCAGAGTCTGAGGGAGACCTCGAGTCAGCTTATGATGAGTTATTTCAGGAATGCCTAAAGCTGAAAAAGGTTCAGTTTTCCATTACCAAAAAGGTCAAATCCATTGAAATAGAAAGAGATGCCTTATATCAAGTGGCTTCAAGGTTGAAAGCTCTTGTGTCACAGCTTGAGGAAGAGAAGGCTTCCCTCTTTGTCAAGACTCATCTTCTTGAATCTAATTTGCTTGTTTGTCTTGATGAAAAGACAAGTTTTAAAATCAAGTTGGCTGATCCTGAGCAAAATCAGAGGTGTGGAGATGTGAAGGGAACTCCATCTACCTCAAACACTGAGCCTAGTGATAAGAGGCACCCTCCTGAAAATAGAAAAGACTCCTCTACTCCGAAATTTATTCCTACATGTCATAAATGTGGAGATAAGGGTCATATTAGGCCTCGATGTCCTAAACTTTGGAGAATTCCCAATCATGGTTTTGAAAACCAAAATAACTTTAATGGGAATCTTTAAAGGAGAGTTGAGGTCCTAGTGGAGAAGTCTAGGAGTTTATGTGAAGATGTGATAAAAATTACTCATTACTCTAGACAGTGGCATGGTCATGACACTCCTTATGCTAGATATAAATGAGGTAATGGGGAGAACCATAATGTCCACCATAATTCTAGGACTCAATCCTGGAAAAGGAGGAACAAGATGAAGAGGCAAAAGGTTATACCTACCTCAACTGACACGGTTAGATACCAAAGGGTCAATCAAACTATTAAAACCATTTGGGTGAAAAAGGAAGGCCAGAAGGGCTTCACTTAGCCCTTGCCTATCATAGCCTAGGGTGTGCTGGTATTGTTATATCTTGTCCTAGTGCTATGCTGCTTGTGTATAGTAGTAGTTTTAATTTTTTTTGTTATCTATTTTGGTTTTTTTTTCTATTTTCTTTATTTTGAAAAATTCAAAAACATTGAAAAACTTTAAAATCCAAAAATATTTTTGTCAAATTGCCCTTGTTTTATTTGCATGATCTATATTCCTTGTGTGATCTTTATCTCTATACTTTTCCAGGGTTAAACATGAGTTTGTTGCTGATTGAGGATATATTACTTTCATAGTCTCTTGGTTAGACCGAAAATTAGATTGGTTTATGTTGCACAGTTAGAGACTTATTCATGTGTAAATGCTTTACAATTTCACATGCACTTTGACTAATTCTATTGAGAGGTTTATTTTCCAATCTATAGGTGTTTGACTTATCCTAAAAGTGTGTCCTTGGATGACCAATCTAGAATGACCATAGTGTTAGTCATCCCCATTTTGTGTATCCTGCATAAAAAAAAAATTGTTGCAATGAAAAGGGCTACCTACTGGGCTAGTGTGAAAATCACTATTGAATGCAAACAGTATGTAATGGTTACCTATGCGGACAGTAGTTATCTATCAGGGTTGCTACAGTGAAAGCCCCTGCTGCCAATAGTCAGGACTACCTACTTGGATAGTGTGAAAGTCATCATTGCATGTAAAGATATGTTCAAATAAAGAACATCAAAAGAAATCTTATAATGTTTAGAGGTATTTGACCAAAAGTAAAAGAAAAATATTAAGTCAAATAAAATAAATAGAGCACCAAAATGTAAAAAATCAGTATATTTGGATCTAACTAGGTTTGATTTCTAAGATTTATGTCTCCGGGAGTCCCCTTAGTGCTTAATGTCATATTCTTGGAAAGGGAAAGAAACCTTGATTTAGTATCTAGTCAGACCACCACTTCACACAAATCCTCACTTTTGAACTGTTCGCTAAATGTGACTAAGTGAATTGGCTATACTTTAGCATTCCGTGAGATTTAGTTAAATGTGTATCCTCAGTTGGATTAACTAATCATGTTCTTCACTGGATTCGTAATTTTAAATTACTACTATTTGGAATGCTTTTGATGCATGTTTGTGTGGCACATGATACCTTTTAGTATTATTATTATATCCTTATTGGTTGGCATAGGCCTTTCTAGCTTAGGTGCCCTGATTTTTGTGGTATCCTTGATCTTAGGGGGATAAGATCAAGTTGAGTTGTTGAGGGAGATTTTGTGCTTTATAATGTTATATTTTGTTTCCCGCACTCTAGTCCCCGCAATGTCTGCATTTGATTGGTTGTATTATGATTGCCTTGATATTACACATTTGTTAAATTGGTATATTCTTTATAATATTGGCTTCATGACTACCTTTGGAAATTATGCCAAAAAGGGGGAGAATGTTGGGTACTATTTTCCTAGTTCAGTATTTCAGTACATTCTTTGAAATACCTATGTTTATCTATTTCATAATCCATACATGCTTCACTAGGTGTTTTATTTATGAGCATGTGTAGGTGTAGAGTTGCAGCAGATAGATCTTCCTTGACAAGAGCTTCATGTCTTTATTTAAGTTTATTTGTCAATTAGTGTCATGTGATTGTGTTGGAGTCGTGTAATGCCCTAATTCACTGTTTGATGTGTTTGGGTGAGTTTGTGTCAAGTCATGGACTTCAGTTTGGTTTTGCCATGGAATTACCAAAAGGGGAGATTGTAAAGTCCATGTTTTAATGTTGGCTTATTCCGGTGTGAAAACAAGTGAGTCTAGTGTATCTTGTGTCATTGCCTTCAAGCATCCACGACAAGTGAAGATGAAGACCGAAAAAGACCAGTTGAAGACATTCCGATCATATCATTCATTTCACTCATAGGATGGTAAGTGACCTAGATATCATGATACCTTAGGTGGAAATCGACTTAGAGACCAAAAAATACCCAAATGGAAGTTCTCATATTCATATAAATTGATCCCAAAATGACTAGATTGAAATGAAGAAAAGCATAGGATTTACAAAGGTGAAAAAGAGTGAAAATCCACCATTGGGTCGACCCAGTCCCTCAAAATAATGTATGGGAAAAATTAACAGAAGGCAAACAAATGTTGGGTCGACCCAAAGTGGCACTTGGGTCGACCGAAGTACGAATTTGGGTCGATCTAGTCCACTTTGGGTCGACCCAGTCCTTGTTTTTCTTTCTAATTCGTTTTTTAGCAATTTCTAACTTATGGGATTTGCTTCTCTATTAATTGGAACCCTTCTAGTCCGTGAGGAGGGACTTTGGGAGAGTATTGAGAGGGTATTGGGCTATCTCTAGAGTTCATAGAAACTCTTAATTTATTTTCTCTCATTTCCTTGATTAGTTTCTCTTCCATCCTAGAGTTTGCAAGCCATTGTTCCATTTTTGCTTGCTTGGACGCTCCCATTGATGGAATCCATCTAGGATTTGATTTTAATCAAATCATCAACCCGTTCTGGAAAGAACAAATAAGTCAGAGTGTTCCGGAGCCTTTGCGAAGGAGATCGATCTGAGAAGGATCGTGGATGTGATATTTGGTCGGTGGAATTCAAAGTCGTAATTGACGGAGATCGATCGTGGAGATCGCGGTTGTTGAGACACAAGATAAGAACAGGTTACTGTGGTAGATTGCAAGTCTTGCGAGATCGTGATTACTTATTGAGGCCTGGAGGACTAGCCGTGGATTGAGGAAGTCGAGTCCTGGTTGGATGAGGTTCGAGTCTGTAAGTATCCGTACTTTATCTTAGTGGATTCTCATTGGTGGACTAGGTCTCGTGGTTTTTCCTGGAAGGGTTTCCACGTAAAATTTGCTTGTGTAGTGGTTTGCTTGTTTCCCTTATTCCGCACTTTAAGTTCATCATCGCTTAGTTAATAACTTAATTGTTAAATATTAAAAAGGGTAGATAGACTTGTAGGGAGACCTAATCATCCCCTTGAATTTGTGAGTTTTCAACTCAAACATTAGATTTGAGATTCACCAGAATTTTTTCATCTTTAAGTTTTCAGAATGTTTCAACTTATATTTTGAGTTTTCCTTTTATGGAAATTTCATATTATTGGGGAAGTCGAGAGAGTTTGACTCTACTTGGAGAAAGTTTGACTCTACGGGAGAACTTTGGAAAGGTATTAACCCCTTTGGTGACCGTACTTGTCTGTCAGGTTGCCTACGTACCCTTTGTATGATCAGGTCATGACGTAGTTCAAATTAATGCCACATATGGCAAGGAAGGGTGTCCCTGAAGAAAGGTTTTGTGAAAGAACGATTGTTAGGCTCAATGGGCTAATTAGTGGATTTCATTGATTTGAAAAGGAGGTTTACATTGTTGGGGATAAAGGGGTGCCAAGGATGGCCTCCTGTCCTTTCCCATAGAATCTATGAGTGTAAAGCGCCTATCAGATTTAGAACCTAAGCGTAGTATCGTTTGACTTTGTCCACATTGATGGGCACTGGGAAGTCTTCGTCATCCATACGTCTGAGTTGAACGGTGCCGCTAAAGAATTTTTCTCGGAAAATGTAGGGGCCTTCGTAATTGGGAGTGAACTTGTCCCTCGGGTCAAGGCGGTTTGGCAACATTTTCTAAAAAACAAAGTCACTGACTGCGATATTTTGGGGTTTGACTTTCTTGTTGAATGCCCTAGCCATGCACCTCTGGTAGGTCTAGGAGTGGTTGATGCGTTTCAGTCACTTCTCTTTTATCAGATTTAACTGTTCATACCAGGCCTATGCCCATTCTGCTTTAAGATTTCTGCTTCCATTAACACTCAAAGTGATGGAATTTCTACTTCGATGGGGAGGACTACTTTCATACCATAAACCAGAGAAAATGGTGTTGCCCCAGTTGAGGTTCTAATGGACATTCTGTAGGCCATGAGTGCATATGGGAACATCTCATGCTAAGCAGAGTAACTGGTTGCCATTTTTTCTATGATTTTCTTCATTTTTTGTTGGCGGCTTAAACTGTACCATTGGTCTATGGCCTATATGGCGTAAAGTTGTGATGTTGTATCTTGAATTTCTGGCAAAGATCAATCATCCTCTTGTTGTAGAAATTTAGAGCATTGTTTGTTACAATCTCATACAGGACACTATATCGGCAGATGATGTCCTTTTTCAGGAGGCACTGAACCACGGAAGTTGTGACATTGTCATCAGAGGTTGCCTCGACCCATTTGGTGAAATAATCAATTGCTACTAGGATGAATCGATATCCATTTGATGCTTTCGGTGCTATGGGTCCGATGACGTCAATGCCCCAGGCTTAGAATGACCATGGAGCAGTGAGATTGTGTAGCCTGGTTGGTGGTGCATTAAGTTTGTCGGCATAGATTTAGCACTGGTGGCACTTCTATACGTGTCGACAATAGTCAGATTCCATCGTAGACCAGTAGTAGCCCAGTCTGAGTATTTTCTTAGACAGCATTAGCCCGTTCATGTGTGGGCCACAAGCTCCTCTGTGGACTTCTTCGACTACTTGTACAGCTTCATGAGTATCGAGACATCTGAGGCAGATCATGTTTGGTAATCCCTTGTACAAAATTTGTCAGACCCAAAATACCCCCTACGATTTAGGGATACTTTAGGCTCATGACCGTCGTGTCATACCATCCGGTCATGACACATAAGGCTAACATAACAACCTGCAAGAGCATACAAGGCATACTAAAAAGTGGAACTAAAAATTTCTTTATACATAAACCTGCAACTAAGTCTAAACCAACAGTTTATACAAAATGTAAAGTCTAAAGTGGACATTCCCCACTTTCAAAATACACAACCCTCTTCCTCACATCCCTCAATAATAGTCTAGATGGGGGCTCCTATCTAGAGCTCCATCATCCTGGTGATGATCCATGGCAGGCTCCGGCTCGTAATACTCCTCCTCTATCCATGGCTCAGGAGCGTGTGCATCCACAGAACCTACCGAAGTCAACAATTCGGCTGAGCGTGGAATACTCAGTGTATACAAACTACTAAATAGCATTGTCATGAATATCAACAATAGCATGTGCATTTATCAAAGTAAAATAGACAAAAGCGAAGCGTAACAAGCATATGACTTAGAGCAGTTCATAAAACAGTTATCCTGTGAGCATTTCTTTACAAGGTACATATCATTGATCATTTCACTAACCATATTCTTTAAGCCATAACAGACCCGATACTTAGAGTGATTCGTAAAACCGATAACAAAGCAATACTTTACAAGCTAGGAGATAACTCCCTTGAGTTCAAAATAAAACGATACTTGACAAGCAAGGTGGTCCCTTAAGAATACCCTTGAGTTCAAAACAAAGCGGTACTTTACAAGCAAGGAGGTAAACTCCATTGAGTTCGAAATCAAAGCGATACTTTACAAGCAAGGAGGTAAACTCCCTTGATTCGAAATCAAAGAGATACTTTACAAGCAAGGAGGTAAACTCCCTTGAGTCCAAAACAAAGCGATACCTTACAAGCAAGGAGGTACACTCACTTGAGTCCAAAACAGAGCGATACTTGAACACCTACCCAAAGTTTGGCCATAACTTACTTGTGAGCTTGTGAACTTGTAAACTTTATAAAACCCTATTCTTGTGAGAATTATTGAATCATGCGAGACTTGTGAACATCGTGTGAGACTTGTAATCATCATATGAGACTTATACTTGTAATTATCATGTGAGACTTACGAACATCATGTGAGACTTGTAATCATCATGCAAGACTTGTAATTATCATGTGAGACTTATGAACATCATGCGAGACTTGTAATCATCATGCGAGACTTGTAATTATCATGTGAGACTTATGAACATCATGCGAGACTTGTAATCATCATGCGAGACTTATAAACCTCTCGCGAGACTTGTGAACATGGAGTGCATAGAATACTTGTATACCTCATGGTGAACTTGGAAATCATATTCATGAGAGTAAGTGTGAGCAATTTAGTAACCATATAACAGCCTCAAAATCATGGTAATATGCATAGCATGTAAACATGATTATCAATTCTAATTTCTATCAAGAATATGCCTCAAATTCTACTATTCATTTGCAACTCATAGTAAAGCAATTTATTGGAGTCTAGCTACTAATTATCTTATCAAAAGCATGCTTTGTAACTTACTTATAATATAGGAATTATAAATATGGCCAAAACACCCAATGTTTCATCACAACCATTTACTTACTTTAGAAACCAAATTAAACATTGATGAAGTATAACAAGGCAAGTTAGTAGATTGTTCTACCTCTTGAAGGATTGAGTTCCTTCAATTTCAGAGTGTTTAGAAGGCTGGAGAAATCCAATTCCAAGCTTGAAGAGAAGGATCGAAGCTCCTCCTTTAACCACCAACTCAAACTAAGAGCAACACAAGAGAACTCAAGCTTCTCTTCTTCTTCCTCTTCCAAAAATCTCTCTCTAGGGTTTGTGCAACCATTATGCACAAAATATGAGCTTATATAAGGGATTGGGGGTTGCCAAAACCCCAAACCATCCTTAACATATCTCTGGGAGTCGGCTACTGCGCAAATGAACAGTGCACCGGCCGACCGGTCACAAATCCGGTCGACCGGATTGGTCCTCATTTCCCCGGTTTTTCCTACCTTAGTATTTTGGCCATAACTTTTGACTTTCTTATCCGATTTTGATAATTCAACTTGCGTTGGATTTTTCTTTCAAAGGGAAACAACTTACGTGTTTTGTAAAACTACTAATTTTGAGTTTTGCATAATCTAAATGGGCTCACAAGTGGACTGGTCCAAAATGATTGCTGAATTGATAGCAGACCCACTTTCGAAAAACCCCTATTTCACCTAACTTACACTTAAAATCAAAAAAAGTGTAAAGCATAAACCTCGAAGAGGACTTCAATATATTTCTAATGGCTCAAGAATCACTTAATTCTGATGAGCGGTGACCAAACTAGAGCTTCCACAAGTTGAGAGTACGTGAAAACATCCCTCTTTTTCGACACTTAGTGTATGGTATACTCTTGTTTCTTCATCCCAAACACCCAATAACAATAATTTAACTAATTTAAACTAGTCTCATCATGTCTCATAAACCAAATTACATAAACGACCCTTGGCCTTTACACGACTTGAGCCCATGGCACTATTCACAACCTTGAGAAATGGGTTCCCGGGTTCTACATTCATACTTAGAGTATTTTATACCCTAGATACTTGAGTATTATTATACTCTTGTTTTAAGACTCAACGCACATATATAAAACCCTCACGTCACTTTCCCCAATATCAAGGACCCATGGTAGGCCTTAGGCCTTTATATGCACTGTACACTAACAATATTCACATGAATAGTGCACCTGAAATCCAGGGCTCTACAAAATTCCTCCTGAGAGGAAAAACTGAATGGTCAATCTTCTAATTGTCCTATGGTCTATTTTGGTAGCATCGAGTAGGAAGGTCCCATCCTCAACTTATTGTTTTATGTCTGCATACCAAGGCTTGTTGTCTGATACCTTTTCTATCTCAAGGTAGTAAGCAAGCTGATCCTGTTGCTGAATCTCGATTGGCCAAAGCATGATACCCTTGGGAATCTAAACCATGGAGACAAGAGTAGCCAGTGCGTCAGCGAATCTTTCTAGGTCCTGGACCTATGACTGAAGGTGATTCTTCTGAACTGAGTGATCAACACGTTGAGGTAGACTAGGTATGGAACTAACCGAGCTTCCCTGATGGCCCAAGATTCGTTTGCCTGGTAGACTACTAAAGATGAGTCACCGTAGACATCTATCTCTTCGATTCCAATGCCTAGTGCTTCTTTTAGTTCAGCTATGCAAGCTTCATACTCTGCCTTGTTGTTCGAACATCTGAATTCTAGCTTGACTGAGATGGGGAGGTGGGCTTCCTTAGGAGAGATTAGGACTGCTCTTGCCCTATGTCCATGAATGTTAGCGGCTCCGTCTAAATATAACTCTCAACCAAGGTATTCTTGTTCCTCAGTCTCTTCATACAGGATGGCTTCATCTGGGAATTGATCGTGTACTAAAACATAGTCCTATGCTGGACTATGGGTCAGGTAGTCTATAATTGTCTGCCCTTTTATTGACTTTTGAGTCATGAACATGATCTCAAATTTAGATAACATCATAAGCCATTGAGTTGTCCTCTCAGTGGTGGCAGACTTTTCCAGTAGGTATTTGAGTAGATCCATCCGAGAGATCAAAATTGACGGATAGGAAAGTAGATAGTGCCATAGACATTGAGTAGCCCAGACTAATGCCAGACAAGTCTTTTCAAGTGGGCTGTATTTTTCTTCATACTTTAACAAGCGCTTACTGATGTAATAGATGGCTTGCTCTGTTCTGCCTGTCTCGTCATATTGTGTCAGGACGCAACCCATGGCAGTTTCTTGTACTGAGATGTAGAGCAGTAGTGGTCATCCTGGCGTAGGAGGCACAAGCACTAGAGTGTGGAAAAGATACTGCTTTATCTTGTCAAAGGCTTCCTGGCACTCGTCTGTCCAAACTGTAAGTATATTTTTCCTGAGAAGCTTGAAAACTGACTCGCATATTAAAGTGGGCTGAGAGATTTATCGACTGATGTACTGAATTCTGCCCAGAAATCCACGGATTTCCTTTTCAGTCTAGGGAGTTGGCATTTTGATGATAGCCTTGGCTTTAGGTGAATCAATCTCAATACCTATTTTGCTGACTATGAAGCTAAGGAGTTTTCCTGATAAGGCTCCAAAGATGCACTTGGCCAGACTCAGTCCTAGGCCGAACTCTCTAAGTCTATCACATAGCTTTTTCAGGTCTTCAAAATGTTGCCTGTCAGTGGGTGACTTGACGATCATGTTATCCACATAGACTTCAACTATCTTGTGATCATATCATGGAATAGTACCGTCATGGCCCTCTGATAGGTTACCCCTGCATTCTTGAGTCCGAAGAGCATTACAATATAGCAGAATGTGCCCCAAGGTGTAATGAATGAGTTTTTCTCCATATATTCTTTTGTTATTCTGATCTGGTTGTATTCGAAGAAATCATTCATGAATGAGAGTATCTCATGTCCTGTAATATTGTAGACTAGGATATCGATGTGTGGGAGGGGAAAATTTTCTTTAGGGCTTGCCTTATTTAGATTCCGATAATCAATACACATTCAGACCTTACCATCCTTCTTGGGTGCTGGCAAAAATGTTGGCTAACCATTCACTATAGGTTGCTACTACCAAGAAGCCTGCTTTGATCTGCTTCTCTACTTCTTCTTTGACCTTCTATGATAATTCAGGCCTCATTCGTCTCAGTTTCTACTTTACTGGTCTTACCTTAGGCTTCAAGGGTAGTCTGTGTACCACCAATGCTGGGTCTAGGCCGGGCTACATAAGACCAGACGAAGACGTCACTATAGCTATTCAGGAAGCTGAGCATATTTATTCTCTACTACGGGCTCATGGTTGTACCAATCTTAACGAGCTGGGGGTTGTCCTTAGACCCAAGATTTATGGTCTCGGTGTCCTTGATGTTAAACTGTAATATCCCTTCACTGTGTTTTAGGAGGTCCAAGATCTCTTGAGGAGGTTCCTCTTCCTGCTCTTCATCATACTCAACTTTTGAAAGTTCAAAAAGGGTTTCGAGGGTAGCCCTATCGTAGGTGATTTCCTAGTAAATCATTAAGCTTAGTTTAGCATTTTTTTTGTGGCTTCAGGACACTAAGCCTTCCAGGGGAGGGGTCCATGTGATTTTGTCATCAGCCGATTTGAAATATTTATGCAAACCATGACTTTGATCAAAATATCAGATTTTCATTGATAAAAATAGATGACTGTTGTTTTACAAAAGTATTGATTCAAACAAAAAGAGGCCTACAGTGGCCGACATTTGGATTTTTCAACAGGAGCAAAGAGAGAATAGAAGAAGGAGAAGAGTGGTGCTTGGTTACTATCTGATCAAACCACATGCCCTACAGTTTGCTTGCCCCGACCCTTGATGGCCTCGATGGTGAAAGCCTCGGTCCACCAATGGATCAGTGGCCGACAACTAGATGATGTTTCAGCACTGTTGGAGAGGGTACAGATCTGCTCTTCTGCTTGATAATCTGCTTCTGTAGATTCTTCGACGATCAGCTCGTTGAACATCTGTGTCATGCTGAATACTTCTGGATCTGGAATCCCTGAAGACTCAACATTAGATTGGGGATTTGAGATATTAGCAACTAGTGCAAAAGGGGTGCCAGGGTAGACCATGAATGTTCCTACTGGGAAGGTTACAGAGATATGAGGTCGGGTTCTGGTTTTGCCAATCGGCTGCTCTTCTTCGTTAACTTGGAGAGATAGTCCTCAAACTTAGGTTTGAACCCCAACCCAAATGGCAGTGTGTAGTGAGGAGGTACATCTCTTCTTTATTCCCTATTTTTTACTCCTAGGTCTAACCCTAACTGCTAATTCATCCTGGCCATCATCTTGACAAATGGTGGTACTTCCTGTTTGTTCTGCTCTTGTATTTGAACGATAGAACTAACCTACTCGAATTGTTATATCATGTAGGTAATGCTTTGCCCCAGCCTCAGGATGTCCCCAAATGAACTTGTCAACTCCTCTGAAGGGATCATGGCTATGTGTTCATCTTGAATGAACTTGATTCTCTGATGGAGAGAGGAGGGAATGGCTCCGGCCTCATAGGTCCACAGCCTCCCAAGGAGTAAAGTGAATGAGGCTGGCACATTTACGACTTGAAATTTTTTTGTAAACTTAGTAGGTCCGACCCTGATGGTCAGGTCGATGTCGCCCAGGTTCTACCTGGTTGAGTTATCAAAAGTCCTGATGATCATGAGTCTCTTCTTCACCTAACTGAGGTTCAGACAAAGTTGTGAGCATGGGGTTTTACTCCACCTCATGAGGAGGGTAAGTGTTGAGAGTCGTCACTTATTAATTTAGAAATGATAAGTCCTAGGTTGTGGATAAGGTCTTGGTCTGTATTAGAGTTCTAGGTAAGAGGTTCGATTAAGTCCCGGGGAAAGTGTTAGGTACCCCAGGACCACCATTTTACAATGGTTACCTACTCCCTAGGTATAAGTCAAATTAAAATCAAAATTATTCAAATGCCTAAGTGTTTAAAGTAATACTAATCCAAGAAAGAAAAGCTAATTAGTGTCAAACCCGGGTTGGGTTGCCTACGTACTCACATGGAGTGAGATCAGACCGAGCGTAGTTCTGACACATGAGCCCGTGCTAAGACTAAGGGGTGTGTATGTGTGTGCACTGGGGTGGCTAAGGGTCTAGCCCGGAGGCTAGGGTTTGGTTAACCGGGTTGGTCAAGTGCATGGTTTGGGGCTAGAGACCAAGGATTAGTCCAGTAGACTAGGGGATTAGGTCAGGTAGGCCAAGCGTAAGTCCGGTAGACTAGGATTAGGCCGATGGGCTAAGGATAAGGCCTGGTAGGCCAAAGGTAAGCCCGGTAGGCTAAGGGTAAGCTAGGTAGGCTTAAGAGTTTAGGCCCGGTAGGCCAAAAGGGATTTAACCGGAGTTAGGGTTGCTAACCAGGGCTAAAGGGAGAGTTAACCTTGGTTAGGACTGCTAACTATGGTAAAAGAGTCCAAAGTCATGGTTTTTGGTCTATTTGTATTTTTTTGAATGTTTTTGGGATTTTTTCAGATTTTTACAAGGATTAAGAGGCCTTAATCATGGTTAAAAGTTAACTGGGATTGGATTAACTTTAATTAAGAGGTATGGTCTGGTCGAGGTGGGCCCAAATAGCATGAAAGGGTCTAGAATGGCTCTTTACCTGGTCTGGGTCCTGTGTAAGCCCCACATGAAAGGAAACAAGGAATGACGATAAATAGTTTCCCGCCCTTCTTAAACCTTTATAGTTTGGAATGGCGGTAGATCTTTTACTGTCATTCTCAGTTTTCATTGAGAATGGCTTTGTTGGTCTGCGGTTTGGTCAGGGATGCACCTACAGGGTCATGAACCCTCAAGGCATGATAAGGCACTCCCCAAGGTGTCCTGGCCTTGTTGCGGGTCCAGGGGTTGGTCTGAAATGGACCCAGAGTGGGCCTATAAACACTGTAACTGAAGACCCAGAATTGCGGTAAACAGCCTACCGCCATTCTAGACAGTTTCCATTTAGGTGCATTTTAACCATGGTTAGACAACTGGGATTAACCTAAAATGACCATAATAGGTAGGGTAAGGTCTCAGGGACCAAACTTGTGCCCTGAAATAGACCAGGGCCCACTCAAAAGGGGAGCAAAGTTACTGTAATGGAGAGAACCCATAATGACGGTACTGAGTTTACCGTAATTTAGGTATTTTTCCATAAACTTATTTTCCTCCCTGAGGCTGAGCCATGCTACTTCTAGGGGATCCTTCATGGGCTGAGGGTCCCCTAGAAGGTCAGGGGTGAATCCATGCACATAGGGGGGGCCTTGTAGCCAAAGCTTTAAACCCTCAAGGGGGTCCCCCATGCCTATGGAGAGGCAAAGGGAACCCCTATCCTTGGGTATCTAGTAACAAAACATAAATGAAAGGGCCGCCTTACAATGCTTTTAAGACAGAGAAAATGGGTAGGGGATCCTACCCAGTTACTGTGACCTTCACGGTGGTGGCGGAGGTGGTGCACGGTTGAGATGCAATGGGAGTGGCCTGGGATAGCTCCTGGATCCTCTAGGGTCTCCCCCTTGGGTGGAGGATTGGAATAGGAAGGGGATTTTGGGTTGCACAGTAAATCAAACAGGGTTTCACCTAGGAGTTTTTGGAATGGGTTTAAAGCTTGAGGAGTAGGGTTATTTATAGGGTTGGAATGGCCTCGGGTAGTTTAGGGATACCCTAAGGTGGTGTAGGACATGAAGGAGGCGGAGCTGTGGTGGTCCAGGGGTGCCAGCAGTGTTTTGAACCAAACACCATGAATGGCGGTAAGAGTTTTTACCGTCATTCTTGATTTAGCCTGAAATCAGAATGGCGGTAAAAAATCTACCACCATTTCCTATTTTATGCTAAATCAAGCCCAACCCTTATGCAATTTGTCTGAAACACTATAGCCTTTACCAATTAAAGAAATAGCGGTAATAACTTTACCATCATTCCTGATTTTTTTTTTAAAAAGGGCATTGGGCCCCATAGCAACGGTCCTCAAGGCTTGTGGGCCCAAGTTTGGGCCCATAGGGTGGGTTGGCTACAGTTTTGGGCCCAAAGGGTAGTAGAATTGTAGAGTCTACTGCCTCTTTCTCAGGATCTGGTACCCTTGCTTTCTCTTTCTTTTTTTCCTTCTCTTTTGCCAGCTCAGCCACCGGTGGTTGGTATACCCGGCCAGATCAGGTGAGGTTGGCTACGCTTTCACTCTCAAGGATGAGAGAGTGAGGAGTGGGTACCTGGTCGAGATTAAAAGTGTAGAGGGGATATAAGGGATTCTGATAGGGCTGGTAGAGGTAAAGGCTTGAGTTGGTGCTGTGGGCCAATTGGCTGGGCAAGGGATAGTATAGAAAATTTGCTCTTCTTTTAGTTTAAGAGTAAGGATCTATGCTGGTGTTTGAATGGTCTGGATGTTTGACTGAGGGAATGAGATTATGACAAGTGGTCGGTAGGAAGGTCTGATTATTCCTTCATCCACTGCAGGTGTGCTGGATCTTGGCAGCCCTGCCCCGGGCTCTTCCCACTCAATATATTTTACTTGGCTATTATGTGGGGGCAGTGATGCCTAGTTGATGCTGGTGTTACTAGCGGCCAGTTCAACCTTTTCTTCATTCAAAAGATCTTAGATGGCATACCTTTGGGCAATGCAACTATCTGTAGCATGGCCTGGGCCTCAATAGAAGGCACAATGGTGATTGGCATGATAATTTTGACCTTGTTTATTAGGTGATAGAAGAGGGACAGGGCCTCTTAGAGTGAGAAGACCCTGCTTGGTTAGAAAGTCTAGAAACTGGCTAAGGGTGTATGGAAGAGGGGTAAAATTTATGGGCGGTATATCTTGTTTACGATTTTGCCCCTAGTTCTATTGGGTAGACCGGGTGTTTCTGGATGCTGGTTGAGGTTGAGCGGTCGGAGCCGATAATCTGATTGGTGCTGCAGAAGCCACCATCTATACTTCTTCTTTTCTTCTCTGGTCTTTGGGACCGTTGTTTCTGCTGACGGGAGCTGTTGTTCTGGGGGGAGCAAGCCCTAAACTAGAGTGGATAACTCCACTCTTGATGGTCGTCTCAATACGGGCACATGTTCTGAAAATGGTACTAAAGTCTACAACTGATAATGTTACCATCAGAGTAGATTAGGACTGCCTTAGGTTGCTCATAAACATACTTGCTAACTCTTCTTTAAGGATTGGAGTCGGGATCTGAGCTGCCATTTCTCTCCAACAGGTGGCATATTCCATGAAAGACTCATTGTTACATTGGATCATTTGCTCTAACTAACTCTTCTGAGGTCGGAGCTCGTGATTGAAAAAGTATTCTTCCACAAAGATATCCATGACATCTTGCCAAGTCTTGATCCAATGTTTATCTACCAACATCCATCAAGTGAGGGCTGCTCCCTTCAGACTTTTCTGAAAGTATTGGATGAGAAGAGGCTAATTTTTGTTGTGCTGGAGCATGTCCCCTAGGTACAATTATAGATGTAGCTTTGGGCAGCCTATGCCTTCGTACTTGTCAAAGTCGGGCACTTCAGTCAGGATTGCGTCTAAGGCTGGTGCTTATGCAAGAATTGCAATTATAGAGCAAGTCAAGGGTCGACTCATACAACTGAAAAAAATGTAATGGCTAAACATGAATATGCATAATTTATAAGAAAGTGGATGCTGGAAAAGATTTTCATTAATTCATGCTCGGTGAGTACAGGACTATACGACTCAAAAAAAAAAACAAGATCCTAGGCAGGTCCGTCAGGGATGACGAAGTCAAGTGGCTGGGGTACACCGTTGAGGTCCATGATTTGTTGTTGGAGGGATGTGATTCCAACCTCCATGTTGTCAATTGTCTCAGTAGCATTGAATATTCGGGATCTGAATTGTCAGATCTGGGTGGTCATCTTAACATTTGCACTATCTAGTTGCTCTTAGCAAAAATGCAGTTGGGCCCTGATGAAAGTTATTTCTCTGGCATCGCCTCTACGTCTCTTCTGGAGAGATCGGACTGTCTGCTCAACCTATGGCTACACTGCTTAAAGTTCGCAGTCCCGCTCTGCTTCCTGCTGCCTGAATGTCTGTTAGGCTTTCTGTAGCCTTATCTCCTTCTCCTGAATCTGTAGCTGTCTTTCCAGGAATGTGTCTCTCCTGGGAACTACCATTTCAATTATAGGAATGGTTCCTTTAGATGGAGCTGAAACTGGGGTAGACAGTTCCCTTGATGCTGGCATACTGGATGGAACGTCAGGATCTTCCACCCAAATGAGGTATGCTAAATCATTAGGTGGTCCTGCTATAACCACAAAGTCTGGCCACTATTCTCTTTTAAAGCTTCGCTAATCTATTTGAAAGTGGCGAGTGAGGCATTCAGAACACATAGTAAAGTCGACAAAATCATTTCTCAGCTCGTATATTATCGGGATATGCTAAAGGAGTCCGAATTGGTGTAGGACTCGGAGTGGTACATATGCTGCTGATCCAGTTAGAACAACGAGGATTATGCATCACCTTCCTATTATGACAACACGAGGTAACTGTTTCAGGATTAGCCACTCGTATTTCCATGTGATCTACTCCTCTGTCAGGTTTTGGTGAAGCTGGTAGACAGTTTTGACATCTGTAGTCACTAACTGGCCTTGATTCTATGAAATTTTTCTGGGTAAACTATAAGCTCCTCGGAGATCGGTAGGCATTAAGATGATTATAGGCAAGTGCCCTACTAACCACAGGTGCAACAATGGTGCACTGGCATGGAATATGCCCCTTCGACAGTCTATAGCTTGGTTGAGAGCCCTGAGAAGCTATGCATGGATGACTGGGACAACTGTTCCAGAATTGCGCATGTCTTCGAAAATCCCTACCAGTAGCGAGGATACGGCACTTCGGGAAAACCAACTGAGACATGACTATCAGTGAATATGCGTTGAGTCCGGAAAGTTCAGTTGTTATGGTATCAGGGTTCCATTTGTGGTTGTATTGATTCTCAAGGTAGCTTACAGGTATCCGATCATAAGAGCCATTAGGACCGCGCTGTAAGTAGGCAGGCTTGATATACAAAAACCTTGAGAGGTCTGCCTTGTATGTTGTCTTGTAGCGTGGTACTATAGCTTCACCATCCATGGTTAAGCCTAAAATGCGCTGGATTTCTTCCAATGTTCAGCACAGTTCATTCTTACTAAAACGGAATACCATTTATGATGGGTTCCAACACTGGATGGTAGTACTAAACCCATGTAAAATGCTGACTAGTTGTGAGGGCTTCAATTATTTTTTGGAGGCTGTCATCACATGCCGCCTGAGAGGTCAAATGCACAGGACGTGACAGTTAAGCCATTGACTTAACGATCCCTGAAGGTCTTGCCATCTACCTAGACAAAGAAAGACTCTGCATTAGTGTACTGTGTATGCAAATACAAAGATGCTAATGACAGTGACTGTATATATATATATATATTTTTTGATTGGTTGTGACAGGACACATGTGATCCGATAGGGTAGTCAGACAGAGGTCCGGTATACTTTATCCGGGTTGTTGGGAATCGGGGGCCTATCAGGTCAAGGCTAGGGATAGATCTTTGTGAAGACCTGTCTATCTGGGTTTGAACCCCATATACGATGTCTTGAAACAGGGTCAGATGTGTTTTATTACAAGCATAAGTATGATTCATCACATGCCCCGGGTGGGTGCTTACCGGGGTAAGAGTGCCCTGATAGTCAACCATGATTGGAGACAGATATAGGGTTCAAACAGGTTAGGATTTAAAGTATCCCTTTAGGTGGACTGCTTGTACACTATACCATACCCTATTCTATATGCTGAATGCTGGGGTAATGCAGGTGTTCCTAAAAGGGTTAGGGTCACTTAACACAGTATATATGCGACTCTCTGGTATAAAACACACCTGAAAAGGTTGATTGGTGTAAGCAGGAACGTTTAAAATCCTTCCCTAAGGATAATCATCCAACAAGCGTAATTTCACAGACCTCCAAGACTATTAAGCTTCTGACACTGAGAATAATCATCCAGCAGCCGTAAACGTATTAAGCATATCTACTAGGTTTCATAGGTCATTACACTACTATGATATTTATAATACACACAGTACAAAATACACCTAAAGAGATAAAAGCATTAGTATCAGGCTAAATACTTAGGCATTTGAATAATTTGAGGTTTATTTAGCTTAAACCTAGGTTACAGGGTGAACCTTAAAAAAGTCCCTAGTGGAGTCGTCAGAGCTGTGAGCACGGATTTTGGTACCCACTCCCTATGTTGTTTGGGATTAGGAGTCGTCACTTATTAATTCTAAGGGATAAGTCTCAAATTATGGATAAGGTCTATGTGGTCTACATGAGAGTCTAGGTAAGAGGTTCGATTAAGTCTCAGGGAAGGTGTTAGGCATTCTACGACCTTCATATTTTAATGGTTACCTACTCCCAAGGTATAAGCCAAATTAATGTCAAATTTTTTTTAAATACCTTAATTTGTAGAGTATACTAATCTAAGAAGAGAAAAAACCTAACTAGGGTCGAACCCATGTAGGGTTGCCTACGTACTGACATGGGGTGAGATCAGACCAAGTGTAGTTCTGGCACATGAGTTTGTATCAAGGCTAAGGAAGTGTGTGTGTGTATGCACCGAAGTAGCTTAATGGTCTAACCCAGGGGCTAGAGTTTGGTTGACCAGGTTGGTCAAGTGCATGGTCTAGTGGGGCTTAACCGAAGTTAAGGAGGGAGATTTAACCATGGCTATGATTGTTAACCATGGTTTACAAAGTTCAAGATCAGTTTTATGATCTTTCTTACATTTTTAAATTTTTTAAGAATTTTCAGGATTTTTCCTAAGGGTTAAATGGGTTTAACCATAGTCAAAAGTTAACCGGGATTGGGTGAACTCTAATTAAGGATCTGGGCAAGTGTGGAGTGAGGCCCAGGTAGCATGGCATGGCCTACAATGGCCTCTTACCTGGTCTGAGTCCTGTACAAAGCCCAATTACAGAAAACCAAGATTGGCGGTAGACTGTTCACCGTTACTCCCAGTCATTTATGAAAATGGCTTTGCTGGACAGGGGTAAAGTCAGGGATGAACCCATAGGATCTTGGACCCTTAAGGTTGATTGGGAGACTCTGTTATGTGTCCTGGGCCTGATGTGGGTCGTGAGCCTTGTCTGAGATGGGCTCACAGTGGTCATTTTTACACAGTGGCAAGAAGTCCAGAATTTCGGTAGACTATTTACCGACATTCTAGGCAGTTTTCATTTTTTTCTTAGATTTTAACCATGTTTAAGCTATTGGGGTGAGCCTGGAAGAACTAGGAATGATGGAGGGAGGTCTCAGGGACAAAGTCCAGGCCTTGGAATGGAACAAGGCTCACTCAAGAGGGGCCTAGAGCCACTGAAAAGAGGCAGCCCAAAAATGGCGGTACTGTGTTTACCGTCATTTCTGGATTTTTCTATAAATCTAATTTCTCTTCTTGGTCATGTACCAAGCTACTTCCAGGAGATCCCTCATATGTTTAGGGCCCCCTAGAAGGTTCGGGGAGTGGCCTTGCTAGGCCTGAAGTGCCACATGGCCATGGCATCTTCCTTTGAGAGGTTCCCCCTGCCTATAGGGAAGTAAGGGGACCTCTGTCCTTGGGTTTGTAATACAGTACCAAAGAAATAAGTCCTCAGGAGTAGGACTAGGGGCTCATAAGAGATATAAAAGAATGAGGGAGGAAGGGGCAAGGCCCTACCCTGCTGGTCTACGTCGATGGTGGCTACGATGGTGGTGGATGTAGTAGTGGTGGTGCACCACTTGGCTAGTCTTTCGAGGTTTTGGAGTCTTCTCTTTTGTAGAGAAAGGAGCTGACACTCAAGGGAGTAGGGATTCTCTTTGAATTCTCTTAGAATTTCAGATAGGGGAGTTGGCCTTGGGGTAGAAGATTGAGGGAGCTTGGATTTATAGGCAATGAGGTTGGGGACACCCTGGGGATAAGGACGGAGATAAGTGAGGGAGTTTAGACGCATGAGAGGCTGGCTAGGGGCGTGCCTGAGCACTGGAGGGTACAGAGTTTACGTAAAATGCAAACTCCAAAAATTGCGATAATTCTAATACTGCTATTCCTCTACAAAAGCAATTTGATAATGGCGGTAGAATAATTACCGTCAATCCTAAGATTTTTCAAAAAAGGTCCTACCCAGAGTTAAATTCTCATACACGCAGTACAAAATTTTTTACAAAAGGAATGTCGGTAGATGGACCACCGATATTATAGATTTTTGAATTTTCAAGGGCCAGGACCCCCTCCTAGGGCTTGGCTAGGGTTTGTGGGCCCTGTGTGGGCCCTGTGTGGGCCCAAGGGACTATTTGTCTATGGGTTTTGGGTCCTAGGGGTCTTGGGTAGGTGTTGTATGGACCTTGGGCCTATGCCCTAGGTTTGTAGGGCTAGGCTAAGGTTAACCTAGGGTTAACCTAGGGTTAGACCTAAGGTTGACTTAGGGTTTAACCTACGGTTAGACCTAGGGTTTTCCTATAATTTAACTAGGGTTAACTTAGGGTTTAACTAAGGTTTGACCTAGGGGTTGACCTGGGGTTGATTTAGAGTTTAACTGGGATTAACCATGGTTAAAAAGCTTAACTATGGTTAAGGAGGGATGTAAAATTGAGTGCTTACACCAATCTTGGATAGATAAACTCTAGGGGTAAGTGAATCTTAACCATAGTGGGTATTAAAAGAGACACGTGGCAGCTTGTAGAAACACTTTAACTAGGGTTAAATATAATTAACATAAGATTAATAGTTTTTATGTTTTCTTAAAACTAAGGTTAGATGAATAAATCCTAGGGGTGAGTGAGTCTTGACCACAGTTAATGGGTGTTAAAAGGGAGACAAGGTGGGTTGTAGAACCTCCTTTAATTGTGTTAAGCATAATCAACCTAAGGTTATTTTTTCTCTAAAAACTAAGGTTAGATGGACAAACCCTAATGGTGAGTAAATCTTAATCATAGTTAATGGGTGTTAAAAGGGACATGTGGCGGCTTGGGACGTTTATGTGTTTTTGGTTGAGCTTTCTGGTTTCCTCTAAGTAATAAGGGTAAAATTAGAAAATAGTAATATTAGTTAATAGAGTTAATAGGATGAGCCTGATAGGGGAGGTCAGTGTAACTTCAGAAACAAGAGAGGTTTCTGAAATTACACCAAACCTCAAGGGAGGTGAGTGTTATTACCTTTTTATTTTATTGTATTAGTTGACTTGGTAAAAGGCAATTTAGACATTTTAAAATTTTTAAATGATGACTTCATCAAAATCTATCCATAAAAGTAACGGCCAACTAATGGATGAGAGTATATGTTATAGAAACCAAAGTTGAGGGAGGTCAATGTAATTTTAGAAACAAGAGAAGAGATTTCTAAAATTTCACCAAATCTCAGGGGAGGTGATTATAATTTACTCATTATTTATCCATTAATTTATGTACTTGTCATCACATTAGATTCTGAATAAAAAAATCCAAACCAAATAGGCCTAATGATGGGCTTGAGTCTGACTTTTCATATCATAAAGGCAACAAAAGATAAAGGCAACAAAAGAAGTCCAATAATAGGCCTCGGATTCTCTCTGGCCCATGCCAGAAAGGTGCTCTCGGGCCACCACACATTAAGCGCTAGGTGGCTGGAGAAGTCATTTCATGGGCCCCATGATTTTGACTTCTCCAGCCATTATTTGACACATGATGATAAAATGGTGAGATAAAGGGGGAGAGATATCAAGTGGGGAGAAGTCAAAATCAGGGGAGAAAATGAAATGACTTCTCCTCTTTTTTATGCCACATGGCACTTAATGTATGGAAGCCCAAGAGCACTTTCCTAGCATGGTTCAGAGAGAATCCGAAGCCTCAATAATAAGATGGGATTGAGTACACCCAGCCTCTTGCGCCAGGTGGGTGTGGCTTCTCTGTTGAGGAGGTCTAGGGATCCAATCCCCCGAATGATGAGTCCGCAAGAGCTCCAATCCCCAAACTAACCCCTAACTCCTCTCTGTTGAGGAAGGTTTGGGATCCAATCCTCCTGACTGATGAGTCTGCAAGAGCTTCAATCCCCAAACTAACCTGTAACCGTACTAACTTAGGTAAATCATATCCAAAGCAAAAAATAAAAAGTAAGATGGGATAGAGTCATTGAGTCACCCATGGACAGGGGCGGAGCCACATGGGGCGAAGGGGCTGAAGTCCCCCCCAACTTTAAAAAAAAAATAAAAAATTGGTATAGTGCCAACATGGTAGCCTGGGAGCAAGGGCGAAGCCGGGTAGCTGTGGGGGCTCTAAGCACCCCCTGAACTTTTAAAAAGAAAAAAAATATGTATATTTATATTATTTAATTTAAGAGAGCGTAGGCATGGGAAGGAAGCAGTTACCTCCTCAACTAAAACAAAAAAGTTAGTTTTATATTATTTTATTTAGTTTAAGATGATATAGCTATTAGCAAATAAACAGCTTCTTCTAACAGTTAAAAAATTTAGAAAAATGCTTAACTTATCTGCAATTTTCATCATGTAATGACATGGACGGTCCTCATTACCACGCCCCACTTTTTAACACTCACCAATTGTGGTTTAAAATCACTGACCCCTAGAGTTAAGCAAGCCAATCTTGTTCTTAGAAAAAAAAAATAAACAATAAAAATCTTAACTTTAATTTAGTTAATTAGGGTTAAAGGAGTGTTAAAAGGGACACGAAGGCACGGTGGTAAGTTAAGCAGTGGATCCTGGGGTCCGCTAACCACTGCTCAAAAAATATGTTTTACAAATGGACAAAGAATCGAGATGGCCGACAAACTTGGCCCTAAGTATTTTTTTTGGGGGCGGCTACGACCCCAAACCCCACACCTCGTTGTTAGCCACACCTCCCAGCAAGAAATTCTGGACTCTATTTTGATGACTCTGCCAGCAAGAAGGAAGGGTTGCATAAGGAAGAATTGCTTCCTAGAGTTTTGACTCTAGGAATGGGGGTGACATTAGCAAAGAAGGTCAAAGGACCTCTAGAGTCAAGGACATTTTAAAATGGTAACAGATTATGTCAATGGAGATGAGCTAGCTCCCATGGAGAGCATGGGGTCAAAATCAGGATACGAAGAAAAAGAAATTTTCAAGGAGATTGTAAATATTTGAAGTAAAGCAAAAATGGCAGCAGATTACTTGGTAAACATGGGCCGACAAATTTAGGAGGAAAATGTTTAGTTAGAAAACTTTCTAAATAGCTATTTTCAATTAAGAAATATGATTTCATAGCTTGGTCGTTCCCTCAAATATGTAATTGATCTGTTAGTTAAATCATCTCTATTTCACCCCCCAAAAAAAATCTCACTTTTGGCTCACAAAATAATTTTGGTGCAACAAAAATGATGTTTTCTCCTTTTTCACTTTGCTACGGAGAGCGCGAGGCGAGCTAGTGTGAAGCGCGTCCCTTAAAACACGAACATGGCGTTTTTTGTTTTTCGTTTTTTTTTTTTTGTTTTTTAAGGTTGGATGGGTGGGTGGGTGAAGCGCGCCTTAAAACACGAACATGGTGTGTTTGGGGCTTCGTCACATTCCCCTTATTTATGAAAGGGAAGTAAATCAATATAGTACTTGCTATTGAGCATAGACCATCGGATCAAAAATCCAATAATGTTGAAATTAATGGAATGGGGCTCACTATTTAATACATGTTGTACCGTCATTTCGGCGTTGTTGGGTTTTCGATTGGACGGTACTATCATGCGCATTCAAGCACTTCCCTCTAAGAAATTGTATATTTATAGTTGTAGTAAAGGTGTGAGGACCTAAACAACAACCCTCAAGGAATTGATATGTTCAAGTGGGCCCAATAAAATGAAAATAGGTACATGTTTGATTAAAAATAGGACTTTGCTATGAGACCCAATTAGGGCAGAGACCACCGGGACCATGCTCTAAGAGCTTGGGATTTTAGGTGGGGCCTATCATGTGAAATGGGCCCCACTAGAAATCCCTTGTTCTTAAAGCATGATCTCAGTGGTCTCGGCCCTAAGAAGCTTTAACCTTAAAAACAATGTTTGAGCATTTACTCCGGTGGGTAAGACGTATTTGTTTGTGGGATGACTTAGGTTTGAGTTTATGGGTGTGGTGATTGAGAGGCCTACTTTGTACAAACCTAGCTAATTTCTAACCTACACTACTACTACAGTAGATAAAATAAAAAACGGTTGATTAAAAATAAAAGGAAAATAGCATAAAGTAATAATGAGCACTCTTGCTAATGAAACGGGTTGGAACACAATTAATTTTATTAATGAAAAAAATATTTAAAATTGTAAAAATCGCCGGTAGGAAAAGTTATTTCAACTATTACATTTTTTTTTTTTGGTAAACTCAATAACACCACAAGGTAATTACTGAAGGCAATTGAAGGACACACTCACACCACCCATGCAAATACACACCACACATGCAACCCTAATAAGCTTCACCCTAGAGCTCCTTAAAAGAGAGCCTGCAAAGCCTATTACTAATTAATTGAACCATCCATTTATTACTTATTCACTATGAAGTAGTTGAAAAACGTGAAGGATTTTCAACGTGAAGGAGAAATGCTAGTCCGGACACGCCAGAGGAATAGCCCAATGGTAGTGTGTCCCCTCATTAGAAGGGAGATTCTAGGCTCGACTCCCGTGCAGGTGGGTGTTGTGATTTACTCATACTTTCGTACAATAGATACTAACCCCTAACCCTAGACTATGCAAAAAAAAAAGGTGCTAGCCCGGCGCAGGATTCTAAACTCTCGTTATGATAACATGGAACATAGCAAATGGGGCAAGGGGCAGCTTACCCCTGAATTTTGGAAAAGAAGAAAAAGAAAATTTGCAACTGTAGGGATGACTGGTGAGACTGTGAGAGCAGCACGAGCAGCAAACCCGGGGGGGCAGCTGCCCTTTGAACTTAAAAAAAAATCTCATTTACAAATATAGGTGGAGCCAAGGGCAAGGAAGGCAGTTGCCTTCCCCTCCCCGAACTTTTGAGAAAAAAAAACTTTTCATCCCCACAAGGGGTTTTTCTTTTGATTTGCCACTTATTAATTCTAAGAGATAAGTCTTAGATATGGATAAAGTCTTATGGTTTACATGAAAGTCTAGGTAAAAGGTTTGATTAAGGCTCAGGGAAGGTGTTAGGCACCTTGTACCCCCATTTTACAAGGGTTACCTACTCACTTGGTATAAGTTCGGAGGCTAGGACATGGGCCCGGAGGCCAAAGATTGAGCTCGGAGGCTAAGACATGAGTCTGGAGGCAAAGGGTTGAGCCCGGAGGCTAAGACATGGGCTCGGAGGCCAAAGGCTGAACCCAAAGGCTAAGACATGTGTAGAACCCCGGAACTTTTACATGTGGTTGTGAATAGTACTTTGGCCAAAAGGCCTTAAATGTAATGAAAATTTATGAATGATGAGAACAAATGGTGAAGAGCCATGTTTACTATGTATATAAGGGATTAATGCCCTAAAAAGTAAAGGATCAAGGATGGAGTCACCCCAAAGGGGTCTGCAGGCGAAAATCTAGAAAACTGGGGTATGCAATCGATCGCAAGTAGAGTGCGATCAATCGCAGTCTGAGAAAAAATTTTGGGTGCAAGTAGTGTGCAATCGATCACATGCAGGGAAAAAATTGACAAAAGGTTCGGGTTCAAGTGCAACAAATCGTCCCCAGGTGCGATCGATCGCACTAGGATCTGCGATCGATCGCACGCGGGTGCTGAATCCAGAATTAAGGGTTTTGAACCCCCTTTGCCTATAAATAGGGCTTCATTCGGGGGTTTTGAGATTTCTAAAACCTAAGAAGGATTGAGAGGAGAAGGAAGGAGAATTGGGGGTTTTTCCAAAGAGGGGTTTGTGGATTGAAGAGAGTGAAGCTCAAGTCAAGTAAGGATCTTCATCCTCAAGGTTGGATCCTTCTTCATCAAGTTTGGGGGTTTCTACTCAAGGGTTTCTTCAAGATCAAGAGTTAATCCTTAAGGTTAGTACACCCTTCTAACTAGCTTAGTAATAACTTAGATATTCTTTGAAAATGATGATGGTTTAGCTTATGTATTCCAATTATTTCAGCAAACCAATATCTCCCTAAAATGGATAAGATGAACTAAGTAGTAATGGATGAGTGGGATGTGTGAATGGTTGAGGCGATTAGATGTCATGTGGATTGTGATGAATGTTGTGTGATGGAAAAAGGTGGAAGGGCAATGTACGAATGATATACACACCCAAGATGTTTGATGAAATGTGTGACAAGGGAAATGTGAAATTAATAACTATATCAATGTTGCATGTAAAGTGTTTGATGAAATGCATGAATGAGAAATTAAGGAATTTAATGAAGACTATGAAAGCATGCTTTGTGGAACTTTTCCTAAATGGTAACTTTGATAAAATGCTATCCATATTTCTTACATTCTCACATAACTATAAATAGGATTGAAATTCTATGTGTTATCCCTTTACTCATTCATGTCATTCTGATTGTCACAAATTGCAACACACACACACGCATGCATGCATGAACCGAGATTTTCCAGTATATGTATATGAGAAACCAATAAATGACAAGACACTTGATTTACGAAATGAATGATAAAGCCGAACATCGGGCCGGTCAAGGGTAGGGCATATCTAAGGATATGTCATATCTGGCTCATAAGAAAACAAGCAAGACTGATAAAGCCGAACTTTGGGTCAGTCAAGGGTAGGGCATATCCCAAGATATGTCATACCAGGCTCACAAGAAAACAAGACAAGAATGATAATGCCAGATAGAGGGTCGGTCAAGGATGTTGGTGCACCTTTTCTATTTCGCTGAAGGATACTTACGTATCTGGCTCACAAGTTGCTTTCTATATTTCGCTGCAAGATACTTACGTATTTGGCTCACAAGTCACTACAAGGGCACTAACATCTAGCTCACAGGATAAGCATAACAAGGCAATTAAAGACAAGCATGACAAGTGATTTTAAACAAGAACTAAACAAGACATGCATGATTCCCACGAGACAAGAACAAGTTTCAAACATGACAAACAAGTTTTGCAAACACAAAAATGTATTTTCAAGAATAAGCATGAAATATGAACACAGTTTTCATACGGAGTTTTTCGTATTTGTTCCATGCATGTCACGATCATTGTATTGCTTTAAATTTGATGTTATGAGTTATATTTAGTTATTACTATTGTATTTCGTTATTACTATTGTTAGCTAGTAGCTTGTACCCGCTAAGTATTCCATACTCAGTCATATATATTGATGTCGGCAAGTACGCGGTTCGACATATGCGCTCTGGGTCCAGGATCGAAGAGGATAACGGTGAGGAGGAGCCTCACGTGGACCCTATGGTAGAGCCTCAGGTGGAGGCCAGAGACTTAGATAGCTGGCCTTACCCGGATGAGTATTGAGAGAGAGAAAGAGAGTAGGACCCTTATCAGGCAATCATCTCAGCAGAGCTCTTCATAGGACCCTCACCGTCTACATGGCCGCCTCGTCAAGCAACTCAAGACCAAGTATTTACCTTGTCAGAAAGAGATCCACATGCATCTGATGATGTCATACAAGGTATGCTAGAATACTGAAGTTTTCAAGTTGTAAATGACTGCTAGTATATAATATGTTTGCTTAGTTGTATCATAGGTCACCTATGTATGATGTGTGTTCTTGCTTGAAATCTATTGATGTTAGTTATTTAATTACACAGACGCTCTATTAGTGAATGAATGTCTAGCACGAGTGTTGATCGACACAGGATCCACTCATTCTTTTGTCTCACCTAGTTTTGCCAAGAGATTCTCAGCCAAGGCTAGTCAGTTGGAGCGTGAGTTCACCATTTCAACTCCACTTAGCAAGTCAATGGATACAGACCGGATATATAGGGACTATGTAGTTCAAGTGGGACAGAATGAGTTGTTGGCCGACCTGATCATCCTTGAGTTCCAAGACTTGGACTTCGATGTCATTCTCGGGATGGACTGGCTATCGAATCATCATGGACATGTGGCATGCTTCAAGAAGATGGTGAATTTCAAGCTAAAAGGAGTTAAGCCATTTCACTTTCAAGGGTTACGAGAAAGGGATATTGTTCGCTTCACAGCTTTAAGCCTAGAGAACTCAGAGGCACAAATCTCCTCAGCCATTCCGATTGTGAGCGAGTACTTAGATGTGTTTCCTGAGGATTTACTTGGATTGCCTCTAAATCGGGAGATCGAGTTTGCGATAGAGCTAGCTCCTGGCACAGCTTCGATTTTAAGGGCGCCATATAGGATGGCCCTAATAGAGTTGAAAGAGCAAATTGAGAAGTTACAACAACTTGGTTTCATCTGACCAAGTGTGTCGCCATGAGCAGCTCCTGTACTCTTCATGCAGAAAAAAGATGGGTCAATGGGTTGTGCATCGATTACCGGCAATGGAACAAGGTCACAATCAAGAATCGTTATCCTTTGCCTCGGATAGACGACTTGTTTGACCAACTAAAGGGAGCGAGATTTTTCTCAAAGATTGATCTTAGATTAGGGTACCATCAGTTGAAGATCAAGGCAAAAGATGTTCCTAAGACTACTTTCAAGACTCGGTACGGGTACTACGAGTTCCTAGTCATGCCTTTTGGGTTGAAAAATGCACAAATGACATTTATGGACTTAATGAACTGGGTGTTCAGACCTTGTCTCGATCGATGTGTCATAGTGTTCGTCGATGACATCTTAGTGTATTCCCAGACACGGGATGATCATGATCGAGACCTTCACCTTACTCTTGAGACTCTTCGAGAGCACCAACTATACGCCAAGTTGAGTAAGTGCGAGTTTTGGTTGGAGAAATTGCCGTTTTTTTGCCACATGGTATTGGCCAAGGGCATCTCAGTTGATCCGGCGAAGATAGAGGCAGTGATGAGCTGGGAGAGACCCAAGAGTGTTACGAAGATACGTAGCTTCCTTGGTTTGGCAAGCTACTACCAGAGATTTGTAGAAGGATTCTCGAGTTTAGCGGCACCACTCACATATCTTACTTGAAAAAATGTTAAGTTTGTTTGGAGTGACAAATGCGAAATTAGCTTTCAAGAGTTGAAGAAGTAGCTCACCACAGCTCCTGTCCTTACAGTGCCATCAGGGAGTGGCGGTTTTGCAGTATATAGTGATGTCTCGAACGTGAGGCTAGGATGTGTTCTGATGCAGCGTAAGAATGTAATTGCTTATGATTCAAGGCAATTGAGAGTTCATAAAAAGGATTATCCTACGCATGATTTAGAGTTGGCCGCAGTGGTGTTTACATTGAAGATATGGCGACACTATCTTTATGAGGAATAGTTTGATGTGTTCTCAGATCACAAGAGCCTTAAGCATTTTTTTTTTCCAAGAATGATTTAAACTTGAGGCAATGGCAATGGATGAAATTTCTGAAAGACTATGAATGCTCCATTTATTACCATCCGGGCAAGGCAAATGTGGTAGCAGATGCCCTTAGCAGAAATCCTCCTGGACTCTTGGTTCACATGATGGTGCAAGAGTGGAAGTTGTTGGAGGATGCATTTAACCTCAACATCAGTTTTAGCCTTCCTACCTTTGGGCCGGTAATGGCTAATGTCACCGTTAGGCCTTATATATTGGTCAGGATCCGAGAGTTACAAGGAGCGGATGCCAAGTTACTTACTTATCGAGAAAAGTTGATTAGCAATGGTAGTAAGGATTTCACCTTAAGGGATGATGAGATCATCACATTCTAGGGAAGAATATGCGTTCCAGCCGATGAGGAGCTTAGACGAGAAATCTTGGACGAGGCTCACCGGTCCAAGTATACGGTACACCCTGGAGGTACAAAAATATATAGAAATCTAAAAGGGTACTTTTGGTGGTGGAACATGAAGAGAGAAGTGACCGAGTACGTGTCCTGATGCTTAATGTACCAGCAGGTCAAGGCCGAGCATATGAGACCAACAGGTCGTTTACAGCCCCTCCCTATTCCCCAGTGGAAATGGGAGAACATTTCTTTGGACTTCATTGTGGGTTGTCATAGACAGCTAGGAACTCCGATGTTATTTGGGTAGTAGTTGACAGATTAACTAAGTTTGACCATTTCTTGCCTTACCGAACTACATTCAACTCAAACCAGTTAATTGAATTATACATCAAGGAAATAGTTCGGATGCATAGAGTGTCAATGAGTATTGTTTTAGATAGGGATCCTAGATTCACTTCCACGTTCTGGAAGAGCTTTCAGAGAGCCATGGTTTTCCGTTTGAACTTTAGCACGACCTTTCATTCGCAGACTAATGGGCAAACCGAGAGAGTAAATCAAGTGATAGAGGACATGCTCCGGGCATGCATGCTAGACTTCAAGGGCAGTTGGGAAGATCACTTGCATTTGGTTGAGTTCACCTACAATGACAACTATCAGGTGAGCATCCAAATGACACCTTTTGAGGCATTGTATAGAAGAAGCTACAGGTCTCCTCTATATTGGGATGAAGTCAGGGAAAGAAAAGTGTTAGGCCCCAAGTTGATTAAGCAGACCGCAGACTGGGTCAAGATTATCAGGGAAAGGTTGAAGGCTGCACAGGATCGACAAAAGAGCTATACCGACAACCGTAGGAGAGATCTTGAATTTTGAGTTGGCAATTTTGTATTTGTTAAGATTTCACCGACAAAGGGTGTTATGAGATTTGGGAAGAAAGGCAAGCTCAGCCCTAGGTATGTGGGTTTGTTCGAGGTTATCACAAGAGTTGGTGAGGTTGCTTATTTGGTTGCTTTACCACACCATATGATGGCGGTCTACAATGTATTTCACATTTCCATGCTCCGGAAATATATCCTGGATCCGTCTCATTTCATCGAGCTTGGCCCGATAAAGATTCGAGATGATCTCACATTAATGGAGCAGCCAATTCAGATCTTGGATAGGTGAGATCAAGGCTTACACAACAAGATCATTCCATTAGTCCTTGTCAGATGGCAACATCATTCTACAGAAGAGGCTACATGGGAGTGTGAAGCCAAACTGAAAGCAAAATACCCTCAATTGTTTGATTGATTTCATTGTTGATGTGTCTATGTTGGTTTTCTTGTAACTCTTTGTATTGTCCAAATTTCAGGGATGAAATTTTTGTAAGGGGGGAGGATGTACAACCCCGGAACTTTTACATGTGGTTGTGAATAGTACTTTGGTCAAAAGGCCTTACATGTAATGAAAACTTGTGAATGATGAGAACAAATGGTGAAGAGCTATGTTTACTATGAAATAATGAATTAATGCCCTAAAAAGTATAGGATCAAGGTTAGAGTCACCCCAAAGGAGTCTGCAGGTGAAAATCTAGAAAACTAGGGTGTGCGATCGATCAAAGGTAGAGTGCGATCGATCGCAGTCAAAGAAAACTGAGAAAAACTTTCGGATGCAAGTACGATTGATCACATGCAGGGAAAAAATTGACAAAAGGTTTGGGTTCAAGTGCGACAAATCATCCCCAAGTATGATCAATCGCACTGGGATCTGCGATCAATTGCAGTTGGTGTGCAATTGATCGCATGCGGGTGTTGAATCCGGAATTAAGGGTTTTAAACCCCTTTGCTTATAAACCCCTTTGCTTATAAATAGGGCTTCATTTGCGGGTTTTGGGATTTCTAAAACCTAAGAAGGATTGAGAGGAGAAGGAAGGAGAATTGGGGGTTTTTCCAAAGAGGGGTTTGTGGATTGAAGAGAGTGAAGCTCAAGTCAAGTAAGGATCTTCATCCTCAAGGTCGGATCCTCCTTAATCAAGTTTGGGGGTTTCTACTCAAGGGTTTCTTCAAGATCAAGAGTTTATCCTTAACGTTAGTACACCCTTCTAACTAGCTTAGTAATAATTTAGGTATTCTTTGAAAATGTTGATGGTTTGAGCTTGTGTATTCCAATTATTTCAACAACCAATATTTCCCTAAAATGGATAAGATGAACTAAGTAGTAATGGAAGAGTGGGATGTGTGAATGGCTGAGGCGATTGGATGCCATGTGGATTGTGATGAATGCTGTGTGATGGAAAAAGGTGGAAGGGCAATATACACACCCAAGATGTTTGATGAAATGTGTGACAAGGGAAATGTGAAATTAACGACTATATCAATGTTGCATGAAAAGTGTTTGATGAAATGCATGAGTGAGAAATTAAGGAATTTAATGAAGACTATGAAAGCATGTTTTGTGGAACTTTTCCTAAATGGTAACTTTGATCAAATACTATCCATATTTCTTACATTCTCACATAACTATAAATAGGATTGAAATGTTATGTGTTCTCGCTTTACTCATTCATGTCATTATGATTGCCACAAATTGCAACACACACACGCATGCACGCATGAACCGAGATTTTCTAGTATATGAGAAACCAACAAATGACAAGACACTTCATTTACGAAACGAATGATAGAGCCGGACATTGGGCCAGTCTAGGATAGGGCATGTCTAAAGAGATATCATATCTAGCTCACAAGAAAACAAGCAAGGCTAATAAAGCCGAACTTTGGGTCGGTCAAGGGTAGGGCATATCCTAGGATATGTCATACTTAGCTCAAAAGAAAACAAGACAAGAATGATAATGCAGGATAGAGGATCGGTCAAGGATGTTGGTGCACCTTTTCTATTTCGCTTAAGGATAGTTACGTATCCGGCCCATAAGTTGCTTTCTATACTTCGCTGAAGGATACTTACATATCCAGCTCACAAGTTGCTACAAGGGCACTAACATCTAGCTCACAAGATAAGCATGACAAGGCAAGTCAAGACAAGCATAACAAGTGATTACAAACAAGAACAAGACAAGACATGCATGATTCCCACGAGACAAGATCAAGTTTTAAACATGACAAACAAGTTTTGCAAACACGAAAATGTATTTTCAAGAATAAGCATAAAATATGAACACTGGTTTTATACGGAGTTTTCGCATTTGTTCCATGCATGTCACAATCATTGTATTACTTTAAATTTGATGTTATAAGTTATATTTAGTTTCTACTATTGTTAACTAATAGCTTGTACTCCCTGAGTATTCCATACTCAGTCAAACATATTGATGTCGGCAGGTTCGCGGTTCGACATATGCGCTCCGGGTCCTTGAATTGAGGAGAATAACGGTGAGGGGGAGCCTCACGTGGACCCTATATTAGAGCCTCAGGTGGAGGCCAGAGACTGAGATAGCTAGCCTTACCCAGATGAGTATTGAGAGAGAGAGTTTATGATTTTTTATTTTGATAGGTGGGCATATCCACCTTTACTCATTATGTTTTGTAAATGAACTTGAAATACAGACTATGTATAGAAAAGGAGAAAGTTGGTTTACACTTCCGCACTCTGTTCATGTTTCCATTATTCTATGTTGTGTCTTGTTCAGTGTAGGATGGTTTGCTAGGTTAAGTATAGTCAGACCTAAAGTATCCCTTAACTCCTGTGGGGTATTTTGGTGCACGACAACATGGACCCGGAGGCCAAAGGTTGAGTCCGGAGGCTAAGACATAGGCCCAAAGGCTAAGGGTTAAACTGGGAGGTTAAGGCATGGGCCTGGAGGCCAAAGGTTGAGCCCGGAGGTTAGAGTTGAGCCTAGAGGCTAAGACATGGGCCCGGAGGCGAAGGGTTAAGCCCAAAGGCTAAGACATGGGTCGAGAGCAAAGGGTTAAGCCCGAAAGCCTAAATTCCTTAACCGGAGTTTAAAGGAGAATTAACCATGGTTAGGACTACTAACCATGGTTTAAAAGGTCCAACTTCATATTTATGATCCCTTTTGTATTTTTTTAGATTTTTAGGAATTTTTTAGATTTTTTCTAAGGTTAAATGGTCTTAATCATGATTAAAAGTTAACTCAGGTTAAGTTTAACCCCAATTAAGGTTCTGGTCCAGTCAGGGGTGGGCCCAGGTTGCATGGCAGGGCCTAGACTTGGCCTCCTACCTGGTCTGGGCCCTGTGTAAAGCTCATTTAACAGATACTGGAATTAGCGATACATTGTTCACCACCAATTCCAATTCTTCACAAAATTGGAATTGTAGTGGATGGTGAACCGCCATTCCCAGTTTCCTCTGGAAATGGCTTTGCTGGCCTGGGGGAAGGTTGAGGGAGATACACAGAGTCCTAGACCCTTAGGGTTATTTAGATGACTTTGGGGCAAGTCTTCGGCCTGGTCTGGGCCTTTGGTCTGGTCTGGATTGGGCCCATAGAAGTTGTCACGGCCCAAAACCCCACCTAGGAGGATGTGAGATCTTGGCATGTGACTCACTTAATAATCATCCTGTTAGAAGCAAATAAGGCACAAAAAAATGGACCTAAAATTTTTTTTCTTCAATTAAATCATCAACTAAATTTCTAATCCCATAATATAACTGAAAGATAATAAATCTTGGTCACTCATCCGGACCATAAACATAACAAACTAACTAATATGTGTCTCTATCAATTAAATTAAAGTCTTCCAGAATTTAATGAACCATAAAACCATTTCAATAATAGGGCCATCGATCAAGGTCCTTTTCTTCCTCTGGATAGTCACCTTCGGGTTCCTCAATATACTCCTCTTCTTCCCACAGTCCGGGAGCACAAATGTCGAAGCCTGAACTTGCCGACAATAAAATTCATCGGCTGAGTAATGAGTTACTCCGTGTATATAACAGAACATAATAACCAATATAAAGAATAACATTTACATGCATTTCATTACTTCACACATTAACTTACATATAAAATCAGAGTGCAGAAATTACACATTCACATTATGCTAATTTTCTTTCCTTCTTTCTTTTTCTTCTTTCTTTTCTTACTTTCTCACTTTTCTTTCTTTTATTACTTTTCATATTTCATACATTATCATCACACCAATTCTCATTCACATGCATTTGTAATAACTTAAAATACCGCTTTACCGTATAAGGAAAGGGGTTACTATACTTTACAATTACCGAGATACCACCATTCGTACATTATCCGGTACGGACGGCTTAGTACATTTTCCGGTACGACGGCTTAGTTACTTTGGCATATATCTCGCCCTTTCTGATGGTATCCGATGGTGCACAACACAACATGCATTATCGTTTTCGTGTGTCCTTCTTTCTTACTTACTTACTTTTCTTACTTTACTTTTGATCTCACTTATATCTCATTACGGTCTTTAATTCTTTTTCTTACTTTTACAAATTCTTTCATTCGTGAGTGCACAATGATATATCTCTTGTTTAAATTGCACCTAAGACTAACCGTCAAGGGCCATAGGACATCTCATCATAGCGTCCCATACCACTATGATAACCAGGCCTAGGCAAGCTTGACTTTCGTCAGAGGCTCGTTTACCCAATGATACATCATGTATTAAGAAGAATAACAGAGATACACAACTTCTCGCATTTCCTATAATTCGGCAAAACAACATCACAGTATTTATAATCACGATCTAATTTAAATGTCCAAATCTCTTTTTCTTTTTCTTTTTTTGTCTAAACCAAATCAATATCCTAATTATACCACCTTTAATTAATAATAATTCTCATAAATTTTTAAGCATAACATCACTCACATATCATTAAAATACCACAATTTAATTATTCATTCAATTTTATCCATCATCACATTCTCCTCATGAATCCACATACTTCCTTTAATTTTCTCAATCCTTATGTTGAATCATAAATAAATCATACATAAATCTTCAAAATCTAACATGATAATTCACTAATAACAAAACAATATCATCAATGATTTCTTCACATCCTATTTTAACATTCGATGAATAAACCATCAAATAAATTATAAAGCGAGATATTCAAGGGGTTCTTCACATCCTATTTTAACATTCAATGAATAAACCATCAAATAAATTATAAAACAAGATATTTAAGGGGTTCTTCACATCCTATTTTAATCATCAAATAAATTATAAAACGATATATTCAAGAGGTTCTTCACATCCTACTTAACAGATCCATCAACAATCATATAGGAATAGGCTATAGTTCTTCACATTCTACATATTCTTGCATATTTACCTAGATTCGGTCCTTTTTATTCATTATTTAACTTAGCTATTCAAAATATTGAGTATTAGATCTGTTATTTACCTCACTTGATCGTATCCCTACGATCTATTGCTTGCAAATGGGTTCTACCTCGATCTTCATGCCTCTTTTCCCTCTTTTTGGCCGGATCTTTGAACCCTTACTGTTCCTCTCTTTTTGATCTCTCAAAAACTCTCCCTTTTCTCTCTTTTAGGTTTTAGAAGGCCTTGGAAAACCCTCCCCACAAGTATAAAGGGGTATTTATACATTGGGAGCCCTAGGGACTCAAAAAACCACGAAAACGCGTAAGTTCACCGCCCAACCGGCGTTTCGGGCGATCGATCGCCGGCGGTGGGCGATCGATCGCCGGCGCCCTTTTTTTTTTTTTTTTTTTTCTCTTTTACTACTTTTTCCTTATCTTCCTTCTCATGAAGTTTGACCTCAAAACGAGTTAAATTAAACGTTTTATTTGGGTTTTAAAATTGATGTTTTTCATGTTAAATTTACAAGCATAATCACACTGAAATTAAACACATGTTTTCATAGCATTTAATAAACATCACGAATATCAAACGAATTAAATTGGGGTTCCTACATCCTCCCCCCCTTAAAGAAATTTCGTCCTCGAAATTACATACCTTAGTCAAACAGGTGAAGATACTTTTCTCGAACTTCATCCTCTCTTTCCCATGTAGCTTCCTCATTGGAGTGGTGTTGCCAACGTAGAAGAACAAAGCTATGGTCCTCCTCCGCAAAACTTGTTCCTTTCTATCTAGAATTTGAACTGGTTGTTCAATTACCGTCAGATCTTCTCGAACTTCTAGTGGTTCCAAGTCGATGACATGAAATGGGTCCGGAATGTACTTCCTTAGCATGGAAACATGAAAGACGTTATGGATTGCTGCCATATGAGGAGGTAAAGCAACTCGGTATGCTACTTCACCTATCCTCTTGATTATTTCAAATGGTCCAACATACCTTGGGCTTAACTTGCCCCGCTTCCGAAATCTCATGATTCCTTTAGTAGGGGATATCTTAATAAAAACCTGATCTCCAACTTGGAATTCTAGATCCCTTCTTCTGGTGTCTGCATAACTTTTCTGCCTACTCTGAGCAGTCTTCAACCTTTCTCTGATCAGATTCACCTTGTCAGTAGTCTGTTCCACCAACTCTGGGCCTAGAAGTTTTCTTTCCCCCACTTCATCCCAACAAAGAGGAGATCTACAACTTCTTCCATACAAAGCTTCGAAGGGCCCCATCTGAATACTAGCCTAATAGCTGTTATTATAAGCAAACTCGATCAATGGTAGATGTTCATCCCAATTGCCCTGAAAATCTAGCATACATGACCGGAGCATATCTTCAATGATCTGATTAACTCTCTCTGTCTGACCATCTGTCTGTGGGTGAAATGCTGTGCTAAAATCCAGTCGAGAACCCATGGCTTCCTGAAAGCTCTTCCAAAATCTTGATGTAAATTTGGCATCTCTGTCTGAAACAATACTGACCGGAACTCCATGTAATCGGACTACCTCCTTTATATAAAGTTCTGCCAGTTTGTTAGAGTTATAAGTGGTCCGATAGGGAAGAAAGTGAGCCGACTTAGTTAACCAATCCACTATGACCCAAATTGCATCGAAACTCTTAGATGTCTTTGGCAAACCCACAATAAAATCCATGGATATATTTTCCCACTTCCACTCGGGAATGGGAAGAGACTCTAGTAATCCTGCTGGTCTCTTGTGTTTAACCTTGACTTGTTGACACACCAAACACTTGGACACATGTGTAGCTACATCTCTTTTCATGTTATTCCCCCAAAAATGTTTCTTGAGATTTTGGTACATCTTCATACCTTCAGGATGAACTGTATATTTAGATCTATGAGCTTCATCCAAAATCTCACGCCTTAATTCTTCATTGGCTGGTACACAAAGTCTACCCCGGAAGGTTATAGCTCCATCTCCATTCGTAGAGAAATCCTCTTGTCCAATTTCTAAGGACTTAGCTCGATAGGCTAAGAGTGCTTCATCCGACTCTTGCAATTCTTTGATTCTAGCCTGAACATATGGTCTAACTGAGAGGTTGGCCATTAATACCTTGCCCTGGTAAACACTGAAGCTTGTTTCGTTGTTAGACATGTCTTCTAACAACTTCCACTCCTTCACCATCATGTGTGCAATTAATCCGGAGGGCCTTCGACTAAGTGCATCAGCTACTACATTCACTTTCCCCGGATGATATTGAATTGAGCAGTCATAATCTTTCAAAATTTCTACCCAGCGACGCTGTCTCAAATTAAGCTCCTTTTGTGAAAACAAATATTTGAGGCTTTTATGATCCGTGAACACTTCAAACTACTCACCATACAGATAGTGCCTCCAAATCTTGAGGGCAAAAACAACTGCTGCTAGCTCCAAGTCGTGAGTAGGATAATTTCTCTCGTGATCTTTCAACTGTCGGGAAGCATATACAATAACTTTCTCGTGCTGCATGAGAACACATCCTAAACCCACATGATAAGCATCGCTATACACTACAAATCCTCCACCACCCGTCAAGACTGTAAGGATGGGTGCTGTGGTGAGGCGTTTTTTCAACTCTAAGAAACTTCTTTCACACTTCTCATTCCATGTGAACCTGGCATTCTTCTTAGTCAATTGGGTGAGTGGTGCTGCCAGGCTCGAAAATCCCTCAACAAACCTTCTGTAATACCCAGCTAGGCCTAGGAAGCTTCTTATTTCTGTCACACTCTTCGGTCTCTTCCAGTCTGATACAGCTTCAACTTTTGCAGGGTCAACTGAGATTCCATCTCCAGAAACCACATGGCCTAAGAATGCCACCTTCTCTAGCCAAAAATCACACTTACTCAGCTTAGCATACAACTTATGCTCTCTTAGGGTCTCAAGTGTAATACGGAGGTGATGGTCATGATCCTCCCTAGTTTTGGAATATACAAGAATATCATCCACAAAGACCATAACATAAGTATCAAGGGCTGGCTTGAACACCCTGTTCATCAGATCCATAAATGTTGCGGGTGCATTTGTTAACCTGAAAGGCATCACCAAAATTCGTAATGCCCATATCTTGTCCTGAATATCGACTTAGGAACATCTTCTGCTCTAATTTTCAACTGATGATATCCTGACCTTAAGTCGATCTTGGAAAAGAATTTTGCTCCTTGTAATTGATCAAACAGGTCATCTATCCTTGGTAGAGGATATTTATTCTTTATGGTGACCTTGTTTAATTGTCTATAATCGATGCACATTCTCATCGATCCATCCTTCTTCTTCACGAACAACACTGGAGCTCTTCATGGTGACACACTGATCTGATGAAACCCTGGTGAAGCAATTCTTCGATCTGTTCTTTCAATTCTTTTAACTCAGCTGGAGCCATCCTATAAGGTGCTCTTGATATTGGTGCTGCCCGGGAGCTAAGTCTATCATGAATTCCACTTCTCTATCTGGGGGTAGGCCTGGCAGTTCTTCTGGAAACACATCCATAAATTCATTAACAACTGGGATGTGCACCGACTCTGGTATTTTTGAATTGGCAACGCTCAAAGCCGCGAATCGAGCAAGATCCTTTTTCCTTAATCCCGGGAAGTGAAAAGGAATTCCATTGACTGGTTTGAAATCAACTCTCTTCTCAAAGCAGTTGACACTTCCGTGGTAGGTTGAAAGCCAATCCATACCTAGGATCACATCAAAATCCTAGAAGTCGAGTACTATCAGATCTGCTGGTAACTCGTGCTGTCCAAAATGGATAATATAGACTTTATACACTTCACTCGTGATAACTGAGCTACCGAGGGGAGTGGCAATGGACAACTCACTATCTAGCCGACTTGACTCAGATGGAAAGCCTTGAGCAAACCTAGGTGTGACGAAAGAGTGTGTTGATCCCGTGTCAATCAATACATGTGCTAGACAGCCGTTTATTAATAGTGATCCTGAGTTCATGAATAACTAAGTGTTAATTTATTATGTCACAACCAAGATCATACAATATGCATATTTTCATAAAATTATAGACACATATATATACATATATAATATCATGTTTCTACAAGCACCATGTCATATTATCAGTCTGCAATATGTAACTATTTCTACTTGATTAAATTATGAGTCATACGTACCTTGGACCACATCATCTGAGGCTAGAGCATCCTGCTCTGAGATGGCAAACACTCTCCCCTGTGTGTTCTGGCGAGGGGGCTGAGGGACCTGCTGAGTCTTTGGTGCCAGAGGAGGCTTTGGCGGTGGTGCCTGTCTAGCTAGAGGCCTATTTCCTTGCATCTGAGACTGCTGAGTGCCCGGCTGTGGCTTCTGAGGGCAATCCCTAATCCGATGTCCCAAATCACCACACTGAAAACATCCGCCAGTGAGAGTGCGGCATTCCCCGGCCTTGTGCTTTTTCGCGCAATGAGCACAAGTCTCAAACACTACTGGGGAAGTAGGCTGGGCCGGATGATTGACTGATGCTGTAGTTGTGATCGGGCGAGGGGCAGGTGTAGGCCTCTGAGTATTCTGTACTGGCCTTGTAACTGAGAATGGGGTAGGCCTGGCCCTCTTGTCTGGTTGCACTGGTCTACTAGTCTGGCCTCTAAACATCTTCCTGTCCCTTATGTTGTTGTCCCTCCTCTTAAAGAACTCCTTAGAATTCTTCTCAGCTATCTTTGCCTTGTTTACTACCTCTCCAAAAGTTCCTATTTGCAGTGTAGAAACCTTATCCATGATGAATGGCCTTAGGCCCCTTTCGAATTTCCTGACCTTCATATTTTCATTTGAGACCAGTTGGGGTGCGAATCGAGACAGTTCAGCAAACTTTGCTTCATATTCCACCACTGTCATATCTCCCTGCTCCAAAGTGAGAAACTCGACTTCTTTCTGTTCTTTGACAAAGGCTGGAAAATACTGTTTGTAAAATAAATCTAGGAATTCTACCCATGTCCATGGTTGTCCAGTCCTTGTGATGTCTCTCTGTCTTACCGTAGCCCTCCACCAGTGCTTGGCTTCTCCCTCCATAACAAATACGGCCCAATCAACCCTCTGTTCTTCCGTACACCGGAAAACTCTAAAAATTTTCTCCAACTGCATGATCCATGCTTCAGCTGCCATTGGATCAGTGGTACCATAAAAGGTTGGGGGCCTCAGTCTCCTAAAAGCTTCAATTCCCGCAGTAGGATGTGTAGGAGGAGGAGGTGATGGTACATGCACTTCTACATGTTCAGGTGCAGCTCCAACAGGTTGCCTGGCTGCCAGGAGTGCCATAGTTTGGGCAATGGAACCCAAAACCTGTGTCAAGTCAGGCTGGTCATAACCTTCTGGGCGTCCTTCCCCAATGCCCCTTCCAGCATTCCCCCTAGTATTGTATCCACGTCCTCTACCACCGCGTCTCATTATAACAGTCCTGAAAACAAACGGTAACCAAAAGTTTAGTCTTGTAACCAGCTTTAATTCTATCACAAAATTTATACAAGCATACAATGACAAGTCCTAGCATCCAATGACATCCTCCAAGCTCATGAAATTTCTAAACTCACTCCCTAGCTAACCTAATGCCTTGGCTCTGATACCATCTCTGTCACGCCCCAAACTCCACCTAGGAGGATGTGAGATCTTGGCACGTGACTCACTTAATAATCATCCTGTTAGAAGCAAATAAGGCACAAAAATATGGACCTAAAAATTTTTTTCTTCAATTAAATCATCAACTAAAACTCTAATCCCATAATATAACTGAAAGATAATAAATCTTGGTCACTGATCCGGACCATAAACATAACAGACTAACTAATATGTGTCTCTATCAATTAAATTAAAGTCTTCCAGAATTTAATGAACCATAAAACCATTTCAATACTAGGGCCATCGATCAAGGTCCCTTTCTTCCTCGGGATAGTCACCTTCGGGTTCCTCAATATACTCCTCTTCTTCCCACGGTTCGAGAGCACAAATGTCGAAGCCTGAACCTGAACCTGCCCACAACAAAAGTCATCGGCTGAGTAACGAGTTACTCCGCGTATATAACAGAACATAATAACCAATATAAAGAATAACATTTACATGCATTTCATCACTTCACACATTAACTTACATATAAAATCAGAGTGCGGAAATTACACATTCACATTATGCTAACTTTCTTTCTTTCTTTCTTTTTCTTCTTTCTTTTCTTACTTTCTCACTTTTCTTTCTTTTATTACTTTTCATATTTCATACATTATCATCACACCAATTCTCATTCACATGCATTTGTAATAACTTAAAATACCACTTTACCGTATAAGGAAAGTGGTTACTATACTTTACAATTACCGAGATACCACCCATCGTACATTATCCGGTACGGACGGCTTAGTACATTTTCCAGTACGACGGCTTACTTACTTTGGCATATATCTCGCCCTTTCTGATAGTATCCGATGGTGCACAACACAACATGCATTATCGTTTTCGTGTGTCCTTCTTTCTTACTTACTTGCTTTTCTTACTTTACTTTTGAGCTCACTTATATCTCGTTACTGTCTTTAATTATTTTTCTTACTTTTACAGATTCTTTCATTCGTGAGTGCACAATGATATATCTCTTGTTTAAATTGCACCTAAGACTAACCGTCAAGGGCCATAGGACATCTCATCATAGCATCTCATACCACTATGATAACCAAGCCTAGGCAAGCTTGACTTTCGTCAGAGGCTCATTTACCCAATGATGGATCATGTATTAAAAAGAATAACAGAGATACACAACTTCTCGCATTTCCTATAATTCGGCAAAACAACATCACAGTATTTATAATCACGATCTAATTTAAATGTCCAAATCTCTTTTTTTTTCTTTTTTTTTGTCTAAACCAGATCAATATCCTAATTATACCACCTTTAATTAATAATAATTCTCATAAATTTTTAAGCATAACATCACTCACATATCATTAAAATACCACAATTTAATTATTCATTCAATTTTATCCATCATCACATTCTCCTCATGAATCCACATACTTCCATTAATTTTCCCAATCCCCATGTTGAATCATAAATAAATCATACATAAATCTTCAAAATCTAACATGATAATTCACTAATAACAAAACAATATCATCAATGATTTCTTCACATCCTATTTTAACATTCGATGAATAAACCATCAAATAAATTATAAAGCGAGATATTCAAGGGGTTCTTCACATCCTATTTTAACATTCAATTAATAAACCATCAAATAAATTATAAAACAAGATATTTAAGGGGTTCTTCACATCCTATTTTAATCATCAAATAAATTATAAAACGATATATTCAAGAGGTTCTTCACATCCTACTTAACAGATCCATCAACAATCATATAGGAATAGGCTATAGTTCTTCACATTCTACATATTCTTGCATATTTACCTAGATTCGGTCCTTTTTATTCATTATTTAACTTAGCTATTCAAAATATTGAGTATTAGATCTGTTATTTACCTCACTTGATCGTATCCCTACGATCTATTGCTTGCAAATGGGTTCTACCTCGATCTTCACGCCTCTTTTCCCTCTTTCTGGCCGGATCTTTGAACCCTTACTGTTCCTCTCTTTTTGATCTCTCAAAAACTCTCCCTTTTCTCTCTTTTAGGTTTTAGAAGGCCTTGGAAAACCCTCCCCATGAGTATAAAGGGGTATTTATACATTGGGAGCCCTAGGGACTCAAAAAAACCACAAAAACGCGTAAGTTCACCGCTCAACCGACGTTTCGGGCGATCGATCGCCGGCGGTGGGCGATCAATCGCCGGTGCCCTTTTTTTTTCTTTTTTTTAACTCTTTCACTACTTTTTCCTTATCTTCCTTCTCATGAAGTTTGACCTCAAAACGAGTTAAATTAAACGTTTTATTTGGGTTTTAAAATCGATGTTTTTCATGTTAAATTTACAAGTATAATCACACTGAAATTAAACACATGTTTTCATAGCATTTAATAAACATCACGAATATCAAACGAATTAAATTGGGGTTCCTACAGAAGTCATTATCAGTAATTAGAAGAACACTCAAAATGTTGCTGAATTGTTCACCGACATTCTGTGTCTTCTCTAGTTCAGTGAATTTTAACCATAGTCAGAGTGATCCAAGGAGCTTGGAAGGATAAGGGAAGATAGAGGGGCTACATGTATATTAAGGCCTAATAGGCCACGCGACCATGAACTCTACCCTTGAGAGGGTCCCCATGCCTAAGAGGAAGGCAAGGGGACCTTTGTCCTTAGGTTTGTACTGAAACAAAAGTCCCCTGGAAGAATAAGTGTAGGGGAAGACCCTACCCTACTGACAATTTGATAATGGCGGTGGTGGTTGTGGCGGTGTTGGGGAAGAGTAGCCTGGATTACCTCTCCTTGAGGTCTTGGATCTATAATCCCAAGTGGGCTTGGAGGTCTAGAGCTCTTCGAGGGATTCGAGATTCTACAGAGTTTCTTCAGGGTTTTTTTTTAATAGGCTTGAAAGCTTAGGGGAAGCTTGAATTTATGAGAGAGGGTCCTAGGGATACGAAGGGGATATGTACAAGGATAGGTTGAACTTTCAGAAGCGTGAGGGGAAGATCAGAAGCATGTCTGAGCACTGGGGAGGGCAGAGTTTGCGTGAAATGCGAACTCCTGGAATGGCGATAATTCTAGTATCGGTATTCCCCTACAGAGCAAAATGATAAATACCGGTAGAAACTCTACCGTCATTCTTGGACTTTTCTAAAAACAAGGTCTGACTCGTGTTTATTGCACACCATGCGTTACGAATTTTTCTACAAAATGAATGTCGGTAATTGGATTATCAACATTCTCAGAAAATTTGAATTTTAGGACTGGGCCCCCTCCTAGGGCTTGGATTGGGTCATGGGCCCATGCTTAGGCCCAAGGATTGTTTGTTTACGGGTTTAGGCCCTAGGGGCCTTAGTTTTGGACTAAGGTTGACTTAGGGTTAGACCTAGGATTTTGATTTGGGTTGACCTTGGGTTAGAACTAGGATTTGACTAGGGTTCACTTTAGGGTGGACCTACGATTTAATTATGTTTAACCATGGTTAAAGAGCTTAACCATGGTTAAGGGGGTGTAAAAATTTGGTTCTTAAATCTACCACTCTTTGTTGAAAAATGCCAAGTTGACAATTGAACGACAAAAACTGGAATCATCCTATTTTTACACCGAGGTTAGATTTTGAGAATGATGTCTGTTGTGCAAATGGGGGTGCAGGTCTACATTTGCTGGAGAGATGGGCGACATGTGGAAAATGAGGCGTGATCGGATTACCCATGCTGAGGAAGATGTTATTGAGAGATGGCATGTCCCGGAGGCGCTAGCTAGATGGATTGAAGTGGAATTGTCCGAAGGCATTAACCAACTGATAGGAAGGACACCACCCTAAGGTGCTAGCCGAATCGATTGTTATGGCATCTCCCGGAGGTGTTAGCCAAATCGATCGTAGGACACGCGGAATGTCAGGGACACACAGGGTGTCAAGGACGCACTAAGAAGTGGTCGGAAGGATATGCGAGTGTGTCGGCATACTGACAAGATGCGACGTTGGCTCGCGGTTCGTCAGTGATACACATGATTATGTCGGAGAGACACGGGAGTGTCAAAAAGGGGACATGCGAGTGTGTCGGCATGTTGATAAAGATTTGGCATTGACTGGCAGATTGTCAATGGTACATATGATGATGTTAGAGACACACGGGGGTGTCGAAAGGAGGACATGCGGGTGTGTCGGCATATTGACAAAGATGTGGCATTAACCGGCGGTTTGTCAATGGTACACACGATGATGTCGGAAACACACGGGGTGTTGAAAGGGAGACATGCGGGTGTATCGGCATGCTAACAAAGATGCTTCATTGGCCGACAGTTTGTCAATGGTAAACACGATAATGTCCAAGGCTGCGGTATGTCAAAAAGGGGACATGCGGGTGTGTTGGCATGTTGACAAAGATGCGGCATTGGCTGACGGTTTGTCAATGCTACACACAATGATCTCGAAGACACACGAGGTGTCGAAAGGGGGACATGCGGGTATGTCAACATGTTAACAAAGATGCGGCATTGATCAGAATTTTGTTAATGGTACACACGATGATGTCAAAGATACATGGGGTGTCGAAAAGGAGACATACATATTGAAAACATATGCAACATTGATCGGCGATTTATCAATGGTACACACAATGATGTCGGAGACACATGGGGTGTCGAAAGGGGAACATGTGGGTGTGTCAGCATGTTGACAAAAATACGACTTTGACCGACGGTTTGTCAATGGTATACACAATGATGTTAGAGACACACGGGGTATCAAAAGGAGGACATGCGGGTGTGTTGGCATGTTGACAAAGATACGGCATTGACCGACGGTTTGTCAATGGTACACACGATGATGTCGGAGACACATGGGATGTCGAAAGGGTGACATGCGGGTGTGTTGGCATGTTAACAAAGATACGGCATTGGCCGGCGGTTTGTCGATGGTACACACGATGATGTCGGAGGCTGCGGCATGTCCCAAAGACACTAGCCAAAAAGATGTTGATTGATATGAGATGGCATATCCCGGATGTTGGACATATATGCCCTCGAAAGCCAATAAGTGACTTTTCTATATTGATTAGACAAGCATCATATTTACACAACCAACTATAAAGGGTATTTACATTAATTACTGTCTCATTTGATGATGACATAAAGTTCCATAGGTAACATTCTAGGAAAATCATGCCAATGTTGCAAGCAGATATGATTTTCCAGTTCCTTGTAAACCTAATTTTGTTCGAAGCCTCTAGAGTACTAGTTGGGCACCGTACTTCATCATGGCTTGCACATGTGTAGTTCTATGAGATAATGTGATGAATCTCATTCATAGAGAGTGGTGACTTTTGACTAACATGTAAGTATATGTAGCAAGTACATAATACTAAACGAGGTCAATAGTGGATACCCTATGGAATACACTGACAGATTGTATCAGGGTTATCCATTTGAAAAATTATCCTTAGACCTGAGATGTTAACATCTTCTCAAATATTTGTCTATATGGCTTTGATGTGCCAATCAGCAATGTCCAATACACAGGACTAACTTCGGGTACGTTGGGTCATGTACACAATATTTGGAGAAGTGTGTAAATACTCAATAAGGAATCCACAACTCCTTAATTGGAGATAATGATGTCATGGTGATACTTGTTGAACTGAACTATTAAATCCAGTACTGGTGCTTTTCGGTAAAATGGTCTTTATCGAAGTTGATATTTTCAATATGGAAAAGTATATATAAATATATATGTGTCAGTTGTTTTCTAATGTTTCTTCAAAAGTGTTTTGCAGGTTCAGTTCAATGAAAAAGTAATCATGAGAAAGAGTTCTATTCATAAGCTAGGGACTAGACAATGGAATTGTTCCAATCCTGGAAGCTTACAAGTGATATCGGAATGTGGAAGGTTTATTTGTAAATAAATTTTGAGATAGTATTTATAAGCAATTCTCCAATTTCTGGAAGTTAGTCATATTGTGTTAATGGACATTTTTGTGATTTGTGAAAATCCAGGGGTATAGATGAAATTCTATTATCCTAATGGAGTGATAGGAAAGTGTTTCCTAGTAACAATGCTTCAACCAAAAGGTTAAGTACTTGGTCCCACAACCGAAAATAGGAGATCCCTTTAGATCCCACACACAAGGACCTTCTTAAAGTGTTTAATTTAATTATTAATTAAATTAATTAACTTCTCTAAGTAATCACTATATGGTATAGTGAAGCTCTATAAGGTGGAATCACATTGGATGTGAAAAACCAAATGGGTAGGACCCATTGGGGATTTTGATAAAAGATCAAAAAAGTGACTTAATAGGGTTTGGATTCCTAAAGGGTGTGTGGGAGTGGGGCCCACCTAGGGTGGGATGCCCACTTAAAGGAAAAACTTATTTTAATTAGTTTCTAATTAATTAACACCTTATTGATAAGGTTAGTTAGTTACTAATTGAAGATTCCCTAATTGTTAGGGATTCCATTAGTTAGTTACTAATTCAAGAATCCTTATTGGATAAGGATAAGATTAGTTACTAATGGATAAAGTTAATTTCTTTTAAGATTAATTATGATTGGATTAGGAGAATAATCATTAAGGAAACAATTGAGGAATCCTAATTGGGTTAGGATAAGGTTGAGGTGTTTTAATTGGATTACAATTCAAGCAATCAAGAGGGAATATATAGGTGGATGCCCACCCTTGGGAGAATGAATAATTCGCCATATTTTTCTCCCCCCTCTCCTCTCCTCTAATCTTATGCCAAGCCCTCTCCCCCTTTGAGGGTGTATGGTCACCCTTCCCCTTCTTTTTGTTTGGTTTTTGTTCTTGATGATCTAAAACAAGTTCTTTGAAGATCAAGACTGGATCTTGTTTGATCAAGAAAGGTTCTTAGATCAAAGAAAAGAAGAAAAGATTAAAGAGCATGGAATTTGGAAGAGCCATTAGCTTCCATTAGAGAAAGCTTTAAAGGAAAAAGAAGGTTTGTGTGAATCGACAGGAGACTTGATACTTGTGAAGTTTTGCCAGTACTATTCTAACGTGGATTTGACTTAACAATTTCAAAGTCACAAAGAGGCATACTTTCACTGGAGGCACTAGCCAGATTGAGGTGGCATGTCCCGATGGTACTACCCGGATTGAAATTGAGATGGCATATCCCAGAGGCACTAGTTGGATTAAAATTGAGGTGGCATGTCCCGGAGACACTACCCTGATTGAAATTGAAATGGCATGTCCCGGAGGCACTAGCCGGATTGAAAATGAGATGGCATGTCCCGAAGGCACTAGCCGGATTGAGGTGGCATATCCCGGAGGCACTAACCGAATTGATTATGAAATGGCTTGGAGGCACTAGATATTTATCACTTTGAGTGATGTTAGGAAGTTTTATCATGTTGGGTATAATGCTATTCCTGGATGCAAAATAATGTCATACAGGGGATAAAGGCGAAGATGTTTTCTCATGACTCTCTCGACTGCAAGTGGATAAGCGGCATCGGCTCCTTCTAGTTGTCTTGTCGGGGTAGCTTAATGCAAGTTGGTACAATCGGATCTTGGTACCAGAAACTTTGTTTTAAAAATCTTTTTTAGAAAAAATGTTGTAGACTTTTGCAAAAGTTTTAGATTTTGACAGAAGAATGCTTAGCTAGCTTTCAGATTTTCTAGTAAATTGTCTTTGTTAGGGCCTAATGGGGATTTGTGGGTTGTCTTTTACTCTCGGGGAGTGTTGTATAACTAAAAAAGGATTTGGTCTCTTTGGGGATACTGCTGGGGGTAGACAAGTCTGTCTTGCTGTCGTTGAGGACTTATGCCGAGGGAGCCGCTGAGGACTATTATCGGGAGTTTGCTAGGTCGTAGCGAGCTGCTACAAATTTCTATTGGGGATCTACTGGGGATTTTTGTACTAACAGTCCACTGGGGAATTGTTCCTGGGGGAATCTCTACTGGGGATAGTCGAGAGTCCGGTGTGACTGGTTGCTATCGGATTTTGTCGTCAAGCTGTTTTTCAGCTTTTCTCCCTTTTTTACCCTTGGAATGACCAAGTCATGAGATTCGCATAATTTTTACATGATGAGGCCATTGTCGATTTTCCTCTTGCTTGCAAAGTTGATTGATTTTGTCTCTTTTTTGCCCCTAGTCACAAGACTAGGTCTGGGGTCGCGTGATTTTCATGCAATGAGGTTGTTGCCGGTTTTTACTCGTGCCCGCGATTTGTTGAGGATTTGGATCTCCTCCCTTCATTGCCCTGTATGACACTCTGCTGAGGATGAAGATGTGATATAGCGCTTGCACTTGTAGTTTATAGGGGATCTAGGAGGACTTAGAGTGGGATGAAATATAGGCTAGGGGACCGAAGTTTGGGATACATTGGGATTGCTCCTACTGCCAATTGATTTGCACTCTCTTGGAGTTTTTTTTTTTCTTGGCTCCACTATGAAATTTTCCTCTATAGCAAAGGCTGAATTTGGGGGTTTTTTTTCGTTTGAGGCAGACACATTTAGGGAGTATTTGAGAGAGATTGACTCTACTGGCGAAAATTTCAAGAAAAGTTGTCTCCGTAAGATTTCTATATAGAGATTGATTCTGCTGGGGAGAGAGTCTAGTGACTTTGAGAATGTTTCAATTTCTATTCTGGGCTTTGCCTAGATAGAAATTTTATACTTTTGAGACTAACTCTATTGGGGAAATAGGGAAAGTTTGACTCCACTTGGGGAAAGATTCAGGAGAGATAATCTCTGTGGGGAATCTCTGAACTTGAGAATGTTTCTAATTCTATTTTGGATTTTTCTTTGATGAAACTTACCTTCTTTGGTCGAAGCCAATTCCGTTGAGGATCTACCCCTTTGATGACCGCACCTGATTATCAGGTTGCCTACGTACCCTTTGCAGGATCAGGTCATGACGTAGTTCAAACTAAAGCCACAGATGGCAAGGGAGGGTGTCTTTGATGAAAGGGTTTTTTAAATAAAGGTTGTTAGGCTCAAGGGCTAATTAGCAGATTTCATTTATTTGAAAAATAGTTTACATTGCTGGGGATAAAGAGGTAGTGTGCCAAATATAGCCTCCTGTCATTTCCCAAAGAATCTACAAGTGCAAAGCGCCAATCTGATCTAGACCTTAAGCATAGTATCTCTTTACTTTGTCCATGTTTACGAGCTCTAGGAGGTCTTCGTCATCCATACGTCCGAGTCGAAGGGTGTCGCCGGAGAACTTTTGTCAGATGATGTATAGGCCATCGTAGTTTGGGGTGAACTTGCCCCTCAGGTCAGGACAGTTTGGTGATATTTTTTAAAGAACAAGGTCACCGACTTCGATACTTTGGGGCTTGAGTTTCTTATTGAATGTTCTGTGCCTCTGATAGGCCTGAGAGTGGTTGATGGTTTTCAGTCGTCTCTCTTCTATCAGATTCAACTACTCATACCGGGCCTTTACCCATTCTGCTTCTGAGATTTTTGCTTTCATTAACACCCAGAGTGATGAAATTTCTACTTCGATGGGGAAGACTGCTTTCATATCATAAACCAGAGAAAATGGTTTTGCCCCAATTGAGGTTCGAATGGATGTTTTGTAGTCTATGAGTTCATATGGGAGCATCTCTTGCTAGGCAAAGTAACTGGTTGCCATCTTTTCTATTATTTCTTCATATTTTTATTGGTGGCTTCGACTACGTCATTGGTATATGGCTTGTGTGGTGTGGAATTATGATGTTGTATCTTGAATTTCTGGCAAAGATCAGTCATCCACCTGTTGTTCATTGCCTGTTCCAATCTCGTATGGGACACTAAATCGATAGATGATGTCCTTTTTCAGAAAGCGCTAAACCACAGAGGTAGTGACATTGGCATAAGAGGCTGCCTTGACCTATTTGGTAAAATAATCGATTGCCCAAGGCTGAGAATGGCCATGGAGCAGTGAGGTTGTGCAGCCTAGTCGGCAATGTATTGATCTTGTCAGAATAGATTTGGTATTGGTGGCATTTCTGTACATGCCAACAATAGTCTGATTCCATTGTAGACCAGTAGTAGCCCAGTCTGAGTATCTTCTTAGACAACATTAGCTCATTCATGTATGGCCTACAAGCTCCTCCGTGAACTTTTTTGACTACCTGTACAGCTTCACAGGTGTCGAGGCATCTGAGTCAGATCATGTTTGGTGATCATTTATACAAAATTCCTTCCGAGAGGATTAACTGACTGGTCAGTCTTCTGATTGTTTGATAGTCTATTTTGGTGGCATTGAGTGGGAAGGTTCCATCCTTGAGATATTGATTGATGTCTGCATGCCAAGGCTTGTTGTCTGATAACTCTTCTATCTTAAGATAGTAGGTAGGTTGATCCTATTGTTGGATTTCTATTGGCCAGAGCATGATGCCCTTAGGAATCTGAACCATTGAAGCAAGAGTAGCTAGTACGTCGGTGAATCTGCTGTGGGTCCTGGATCTATGGCTGTAGATAATTCTTCTAAACTGACTGATCAACACATTGAGATAGGCTAAGTATGGAACTAGCTTGGCTTCTCTGAGGCCCAAGATTTATTTGTCTGGCAGATCACTAAAGATGAGTCACCGTAGACATTTATCTCTTCGATTCTGATTCTCAGGGCTTCTTTTAGTCCGATAAATCAAGCCTCACATTCTGCTTCATTGTTCGAACATCTAAATTTCCGTTTAACTGAGATAGGGAAGTGGGCTCCCTTGGGAGAGATCAGGACTGCAACTGCCCCATGTCCATGGTTGTTAGCTGCCCCGTTAAAATATAACTCTCAACCGAGGTATTCTTCCTCTTCCATCTCTGCATAAAGGATGGCTTCATCTGGGAATTGATCATGTATTGAGAAATAGTCTTGTGCTGGACTGTGGGCAAGGTGGTCAGTAATTGTCTGCCCCTTGATTGACTATTGAGTCATGTACATGAATTCGAATTCAGATAACATCATAAGCCATCGGGCTGTCCTTCTGGTAGTGGTTGGCTTTTCCAGTAGGTATTAAAGTAGATCCATCCGGGATATCAGAATTACCGGGTAAGAAAGAAGATAGTGTTGCAGAAGCTGAGTAGCCCAAACTAATGTCAGACAAGTCTTCTCAAGAGGGTTATATTTCTCTTCATACTCTAGCAGGCGTTTATTGATGTAATAGATGGTTTACTCTGTTCTGCCTGCTCGTCATATTGTGCCAGGACACACCCCATGGAGGTTTCTTGTACTGAGATGTATAGTAGCAGTGGTCGTCCTAGTGTAGGAGACACAAATACTGGAGGATGGAGAAGATACTACTTTATATTGTCGAAGGCCTCTTGGTACTCATCTGTCCAGACTGTAGGTGTATTTTTCATGAGAAGCTTGAAGATTGGCTCGTATATCAGAGTGAGCTGAGAGATGAATCGGTTGATGTACTGAATTTTGCCTAAGAATCTATGGATTTTCTTTTCAGTTTAAGGAGCTGGCATCTCGATGATAGCTCTGGCTTTAGCTGGATCGATCTCAATGCCTCTTTTGCTGACTATGAAACCAATGAGCTTTCTTGAAGAGACTCGAAAGACACATTTGGTTGGGTTTAGTCTTAGGCCGAATTCTCTGAGTCTGTCATATAGTTTCTTCAGGTCTTTAAGGTGTTGTCTGACAGTTGGAGATTTAACAATCATATCATCAACATAGACCTCAATTGTCTTGGGATCATATCGTGGAATAGTGTCGTCATGGCCCTCTAATAGGTTGCCCCTGCATTCTTGAGTCCGAAGAGCATTACCTTGTAGCAAAATATACCCCAAGGTGTGATGAAAGAAGTTTTCTCTATGTCTTCTTCTATCATTCTGATCTAGTTGTATCCGAAGAAACCATCCATGAATGAGAGTGTCTCATGCCCTGATGTATTATCGACCAGGATGTCGATGTGCGGGAAAGGGAAATTATCCTTAGGACTGATCTTGTTCAGATTCTGGTAGTTGATGCACATTCGGACCTTGTCGTCCTTCTTGAGTACTAGCATAATGTTGGCTAACCATTCAGGATAGGTTATTACTATTAGGAAGCCTGCTTTGATCTACTTCTCTACTTCTGCTTTAACCTTCTATGACCACTCAAGTCTCAACCGTCTTAATTTCTGCTTAACTGGTCTTATTTTGGGGTTCAGGGGTAGTCTGTGTACTACCAAAACAGGGTCTAGGCTAGGAAAGTCTACATACAACCAGGCAAAGACGTCACTGTAGCTTTTCAGGAAGCTAATCATGTCTACTCTCTGCTATGGGCTCATGATTGTGCAGATCTTGACGAGATGGGGTTTGTCTTCAGATCCAAGGTTTATGGTTTCGGTATCCTCGATGTTACACTGTAATATCCCTTCACTGTGCTCTAGAAGGTCCACGATCTCTTGAGGAGGTTCCACTTCCTGCCCTTCGTCATACTCAACTTCCAAAAGTTCAAGGAGGGTTTCGGGGGTAGCCCTATCATAGGCGATTTCCTGTCAAATCATTTAACTTATCTTTACAAGATTTTTATTTGTTGTATTTTTTTGGCTGTTTGATTTTTATTTTGATTGGGTGTGACAGGGCACATGTGATCCAACAGGGCAATCGGACAGAGGTCTGGCATGCTTTACCCGAGTTTTTGGGAACTGGGAGCCTATCAGGTCAAGGCTGGGGATAAGTCTTTGTGAAGACCTGTCTGGACATAGGGTCGGGTGTGTTTTATTATAAGCACAAATATAGTTCATTACTTGCCCCTAATTTGGGTGCTTATCTGGGTAAGAGTGCCCTGATAGTCAACCATGATTAGGGACAGGTATAGGGTGTAAGCAGGTTAGGTTTAGAGTATCCCTCCAGGTAGGCTTCTTATAGACTATACCTTAGTCTATTCTGTATGCTGAATACTGGGATAATGTAGGTGTTCCTAAAATGTAGGAAGGTTTAGGATCACTTAACATCGTATATATGACTCCCCGATATAGAACATACCTGAAAACAGACGATTAGTGTAAGCAGGACGTTCAGAATCCTTCCCTGAGGATAATCAACCAACAGGCGTAATTCCGCAGACCTCCAAGACTATTAAGTTTCTGAAACTAAGAATAATCATCCAACAGCAGCAAGCATATTAAACCTGTCTACTAGGTTTTCATGGGTTATTACACTATTATGATATGTATGATATGCACAGTACAAAATACATCTAAAGAGATGAAAGAATTATTATTAGGCTAAATACTTAGGCATTTAAATAATTTTGAGGTTTATTTGGCTTAAACCTAGGTTTCGGGTTGAAGCATATACAAAATCTCCTCAGCAGAGTCGCCAGAGCTGTGAGCACGAATTTCCACCCCCACAAGGGGTTTTTGATTTGAGTCGCCACTTATTAATTCTGAGGGATAAGTCTTGGATATGGATAAGATCATATGGTCTACATGAGAGTCCAGTTAAGAGGTTCGATTAAGCCCCAGGGAAGGTGTTAGGCACCCTAGGACTCCCATTTTACAATGGTTACCTACTCGCTAGGTATAAACCAAATTAATGTCAAATTTTTAATCAAATGCCTAACTGTTTAGATTATACTAATCCAAGAAGAGAAAAATCCTCACTAAGGTCGAACCTGGGTAAGGCTACCTACGTACTCACATGGGGTGAGATTAGATCGAGCATAGTTCTAGCACATGAGCCCATGCCGAGGCTAGGGTAGTAGTGTATGTGAGCACCGGGCTGACTAGGGCTTAGTCCGGGGACTAAGGTTTGATTAACTGGGTAATAAAGTGCATGATTTTAGGGTTTAGGCCTGAAGGCAAAGGAATGGGTTAAGAGGCCAAAGGTTGAACCCGGAGACTAGGGCATGGTCCCGGAGGCCAAAGGTTGAGCTCGGAAACTAAGACATGAGCCTGTAGGCCAAGGATTGAGCCCGGAGGCTAAGACATAGGCTCGAAGGCCAAAGATTGAGTCCGAAGGCTAAGACATGGGCTCGGAGGCCAAAGGTTGAGCCCAGAGGCTAAGACATGGGCCCTGAGGCCAAAGATTAAGCCTGAAAGCCTAGATTGCTTAACCGGAGTTAAAAGGATAATTAACTATGGTTAAGGCTACTAACCATGATTTAAAAGGTCCAACGTTAGATTTCTGGTCCCTTTTGCATTTTTTTAGATTTTTAGGAATTTTTTTTTCCCAAGGTTAAATGATCTTTACCTTGGTTAAAAGTTAACCGGGGTTAAGTTTAACCCCAATTAAGGTTCTAATCCAGTCAGGGGTGGGCCCAAGTAGTATGGCAGGGCCTAAACTGATCTCCTACCTGGTCTGGGCCCTGTGCAAAACCCATTTAACAGATATTGGAATTAGTGGTACACTATTCACCACCAATTCCACTTCTTCACAGAATTGGAATGGTGGTGGATGGTGTACCGTCATTCCCAGTTTCCTCTAGAAATGGCTTTCCTGACCTAGAGCAAGGTCGAGGGTGATACCCAAAAAGTCCTGGACTCTTAGGGTTATTTAGAAAATTTTGGGGAAAATATTAGACCTGGTCTGGGCCTTTGGTCTAATCTGGATTGGGCCCACAGAGGCTATTATCAGCAATTAGAAGAATACTCAGAATATCAGTGAACTGTTCACCGACATTCTGTGTCTTCTCTGGTTCAGTAGATTTTAACCATAATTAGAGTGATCCGAGGAGTATGGAAGGACCAGAAAAGATAGAGGGAGGTCTTAGGGACCTAAACCAAGCCTTGGAATAGACCAGAACGCACCCACATAGGGCCTAGAGCTGCTGCAAGGAAGAAGGCCCAGAATGACGGTACTGAGATTACCGCTATTCTTGGTTTTCTCAGATTTCGTAATTTTATCCTATGGCACTGCACTGCCAAGCTTTCAGGGGATCCCCCCATGGATTGGAGGTTCCCCATAAGCTCAAGGGGAATAGCTACACTTATATTAGGGTCTGATGGTCCACGTGGCCATGAACTCTACCCTTAAGAGGGTCCCCATGCCTATGAGGAAGACAAGGGGACCTCTGTCATTGGGTCTGTACTGAAACAAAAGTCCCCTGGAGTAGGACCAGGGGCTCACATACAATTTCTAGAAGAAAATAAGGGTAAGGGAAGACCCTACCCTGCTGACAATTCGATAATGGCAATGGTGGCTGTGGCAGTGGTGCACCGCTTGGGGAAGAGTAGCCTGGATTACCTCTCCTTGAGGTCCTGGATCTGTAATCCCAAGTGGGCTTGGAGGTCTAGAGCTCTTCGGGGATTCTGGATTTCTACAAAGTTTCTTCAGGGGGTTTTTTTGAATGGTCTTGAAAGCTTATGGGAAGCTTGAATTTATAGGAGAGGGTCCTAGGGATATGAAGGGGATATGTACAAGGGTAGGTTGAACTCTCAGAAGCGTGAGTGGAAGATCAGAGGTGTGCCTGAGCATTGGGGAGGGCAGAGTTTGCGTGAAATGCGAACTCAAGCAATTACGATAATTACAGTACTGCCATTCCCCTACATAACAAATTGATAAATGGTGGTAGAATCCCTACCGCCATTCCTGGACGTTTCCAAAAATAGGGTCTGGCCCGTGTTTAATGCACACAATGCGGTACGAATTTTCTACAAAAGGAATGTCGGTAATTGGAATAGCGACATTCTTAGAAAATTTGAACTTTAGGACTAGGCCCCCCTCCTAGGGCTTGGATTGGGTCATGGGCCCATGCTTGGGCCCAAGGGTTGATTGCTTATGGGTTTAGGTCCTAAGGCCTTAGTTTTGGACTAAGGCTGACTTAGGGTTAACATAGGGTTAAACCTAGGATTTGATTTGGGTTGACCTTGGATTAGACCTAGGATTTGACTAGGGTTGTTGACCTAGGGTTTAACTAGGGTTGACTTTAGGGTGGACCTATGGTTTAATTGGATTTAATCACGGTTAAAGAGTTTAACCATAGTTAAGAGGGTGTGAAAATTGGGTACTTACAGCCATGTTACAAGGGATAGCTATCCCTAACTTTTGCAAAAACAATTATAACATATATTACATGTTTTAAAAAAATATATATGTTTTATATTATATTATATTCATTATAATAGCTTCAAGCAAGCTTCTTTCTTCATTTTGAACATTCTATTTTTTATCTCCTTTTGTGCAGCTTATTGTGTCTTCCCTTTCAAACCCTCAAATGTGAAAGAAGAATGAGAAGAAGACTTGCATCCGCCTTGGTATAGTCAAAAGTTTTTACTTGTACTTGTTTTATAAATTTAGTGATTCGTATCAAAGTTAGATTTTGTTGTTTTTATATTTTGTTTACTATCCAATTAATTGTTAATCAATATGATTTCGTTTTATTTTATATATTTTTTAATTTATTTGTTTTGCAACTTTGTTTATAGATTTAGGTTTTGCTCTGTTGTGATTTGTAACGGGCAAAGATGAGCAGTAAGCCAATTCTTGTAAATGGGGCCTTTTTTGGAATGCAAAAATGAATTAAAAATAAATAAATACAAAGATAAGAAACACAACAATTACGTGGTTCACTCAATGTGAACAACGTCCATGATTTTTCTTTCTCATTAACCCTAATACAAGTCATAATAAGAGCATAAATATGAGTTTACCCTAAATAATAATAATCAATGCCTATAAGATATGTACGAAATGTACAAACAAGATGGCCCACGAACTTGGTCCTCAATAACAAATCGAGACAACGGCCCTGAACCCCATGAGGTGTTGGAATCCCTGCACCCTGCTGAACCTAGAATATTTCATATCTTCCTAATCATTCTCTAAAAACTCATCAACAATTACTAGTACATAATTAATCAATCATCGCTTGTCCCCCTACAAGAAAATTCTAGCTTTGTCCCTAGTGGTAGTGACATGTGTCACTAGATTTTTCGTTATTAAAATCAGTTGAAACTGAAATTTTCTCATTTGAAAAAAAAAATTTCTTAACCTATGGAAGGGGTCGTAGGGACAAGTGTTGCTACCAAATTAAGAGTTTGAAAGTGTGCATATATATGATGCTAGCACTCCTCAAACCTAAAAGGAAGAGAACTTCAATCTACAACCCTGATTTTGCTCTTCTCTTTTTGGCTTTGTTGAGGTTGGTTCATTTGTATTTCTCCTCCTAAATCATTACATTTATAATAATACAATCATCTATAAGCAACTAATCACAAGAAGGCACTTTGCGTTCCTACCTCTACCGTTAAAACTGTAAATGAAGTGAATTCAAAGCAGATAGTGGTATATCTGATTACATGTCCAACTATTTGAATTCAGTTAAATGTCTAACAAATAGTGAATTAGAGTATTTGTATTCAACTCCGGTTAAAGTATTCGAATCCGAATAAGGATAGCAATGGAGTGGGTTTGGGTTTGGGTTTAAATTTTTGTGTATTTTTAATAGACCCTTTCAGAAGCCCGACACATTTACAAGGGCTTTGAAGCCTGATCGGTGCTAATTGTTATACATTTAAGCACCTCAAACTAAACTGGTTAGCTCCTTAGAGTATTCTTTTAGATTGTTTTACGGTGCTTGGTTGTCTTTGTTGATTTCAGCTTCATGCGAGGAAAAGAAGATAAAATTGAAGATTTAAAGACTTTAAAGACTTAGAAGAGCTTCAACCATGTGAAAGACCAAAAGAATGAAGAATTCTGGGAAATTATGTACCTTACAATCGATCCTGGTGTTGCTACAATCGATCGCAGGTCTTGTGCTGCGATAAATGAAAAGCCTACGATGGATTGCAAGTAAGGCAGTGGAGGTCCTGTAATCCAGATCTATTTCCCCTTGACTTGGAGTTAGAGCGTACTACTAGGTTTCTCAAGGCTTCGGCCTTATTTAATTCAAATTTTGAAGCTAAGGCTTCTTCCATCCCTAGAGTGAACCTAGAAGTTATTTCTTTCCCCAACATGGCGGAAGAACGTGATCCGATCAAATCGTTGAAGTACTACTTTACTCCTTCAACATATTTGTCCCCCTCCTGTATACGGCTGCCAGAAACATCGGTAGCCCACTATGATATTAAGTCTAGTATCATTCAAATGATACCATCTTGCCATGGACTTAATAATGAAGATCCATATCTTGACGAATTTCACGAAATCTGTACCACATTCAAGTTGCAAGGATTTTCGGATGATGCCCTTAGATTGCACCTCTTCCCATTCTCTCTTAAATACAAAGTCAAGTATTGGCTTAGTTCTTTAAAGGTCAATTCTATTTAGACATGGGCTCAACTCCAGTAAGAAATTATTTCCCATTGGCAAAACCAACCAAATCAGACGAACCATCACGAGTTTTGCTCTAATCGATGGGGAGCTATTTCATGAAACTTGGTAAAGATTCAAAGATCTTCTCCGTAAGTATTCCCACCACCAAATTCCTAAGTGGTAACTAGTCCAATCTTTCTATGATGGACTGTCCCAATACAGCCGTCAACTGGTTGATGTCTCATGTGGTGGGACATTTATGATGAAAAATGAGACTCGGGCATGGGAGTTATTTACAAATCTGAGTGAAAACTCTCTCCGTCATGTCTCAAATAATCGTTCTGAGAGACATCTATGAAGTGGGCCCTTCTATAGATGTCTCATATAAAGTGGATGAACTGTCTCAAAAATTAGACCACCTCATAGCTGCAGGGCCATCTTCTTATACAGCCCCTCAACCAACTCCTAATCCAAGGGAGGTGTGTCATATTTGTTCTAGCCCTGCACATTATTTGCATGAGTGTCCTTCTGCTGCCCAATTCCCGGACCTTGTCCAAGAATATGCTAATGCTACCTATGTCCGCCCAATTAATGACCCATTCTCGAATATTTATAACCCGGGTGGAGGAATCATCCTAATTTTTCATGGCAGCCTCAATCTCAAGGGAATAACTTTTCTCAGATGAATAATTTTCTCCAACCTCAAAGGTCATTCAATCGGCCTTTCCAAAATCAATCTAACTACCAACCCCAATAATTTCAACAACCACCTCCTCCCAATCCTACTCAAAGAAATTCATCTTTTAAGGAGAAGGTGTTGAACACTCAAAAAAGCTTAGAATGTAATACCCAATTTCTTAAATCACACTCTCAATCCATTCAGAAGCTTGAGTCCCAAATGGGATAACAAGCTAATGCTATTAATAGGAGAGTGGAGAGAACTCTTCCAAGTTAAACTGTTAGCAATCCCAAAGGTATCAATCATGTCAATGAGACAAATTATGAACAAGTTCAGGCCATGACAACCTTAAAAAGTGGGAAGGTAATAGAAAATCAGGTTAGGAAAAATCCTGGTGAGAAAGAATATCCCATTGTAGGACCATCTGAATTTGAGGGAGAAGGAAGGGATACTAATAAAAAGGACCAAGGATCTTCTTCAACTCCAATTCTCAATCCAGAGGCACCCTACATACCTAAAGCCCATTATCCGACTTGTTTGAATAGCTCTTCACCCTTTGGTAAAAAGGGAGCAAGGAATGGAAGACATGATTGAGGTCTTCAAACAAGTCAAAATAACTCTACCTCTGCTTGATGCAATCAAGAAAATTCAAGCTTACTTTAAATTATTGAAGGACTTATGCACTTAAAATTGTAAATCAAGGACCATGTCCAAGAAAGTCCTTCTAACTGAGCAAGTGAGCTCTTTGTTAGCCTCAGGGTTACAACCATGAGTATCCCTAATAATTTTGATAATAACATAACAATGAAATGAAAATATTTGGTACTAATGAAACCATTTAAGTGCGTGAACATTTCAGATTACATAAGTTGATAACACTCCAATCATGAAAAATGATGGAAATTATCCAAGAGGAAGTTCAACTCAATACAAGATGAAGATTCAAGAAGAGACCTTAGTCCAACTCAAGACCATTGAAGACAAAATGCAAAATCATAGGACCCAAGTCAAGCCAAGATTATCTCTCATTTTTCTAAATGTATTATTCTGAAAATGTATAGGACTTATGTAAAAAGTCCTCAAAAGAGAGGTGAAGTGAATAAGCTCAAGAACCATAGATTGACCATAGGAGCCTAGGACATCCATTGAAATCAATTTAAGGCCCTAATGAATCATAAAAATATGATAAAAAGATAGCTAATTGACCTAGGAAATCAATCAAATCCCTTCGATCTGATCCTAGACTGAATTCAGAGTTTTTACTCTGAATTTGTCGACAAATTATCTGGGTAGATTGAATTCGGCGACGAAATCATGACAGAATTTTTAAAAGTCTATTCTGTCTCATGAATTCGTCGACGAAATCTTTGGTTGGATTTAGATTCGGCAGCGAAGTCGTTTCAGGATTTTTTTGAAATCCAATTCTGTCTTTTGAATTCGGCGACGAACTCAAGTGGGAACTCCACTTCGTCGACGAAATCATGTCTGAAACAGAAAATTTTCTGTAACGGCTAGTTTGCAACGGACCTAAAAGCATTTAATGTTTCCCCAACAGCACTATTGGATCAAATGCTATAAAAGGAGTTCATTTATGAATGAATATTAACTCTTGATCACTACAATAACTCCCATTGATCCCTGATTCATTGCTATTGATTTTCACCCACTCTCACACTTAGAAAATCCTCAAAAGTTTCTCTTGAGCTCATTCAAGTCTACTTTCTTTGAGAGACTTTATTAGAGTTTGTATTTCACTCTTATCCAGCTCAGTTAAGGAGCCTTCTGTTCGGATTTTCAACCCAAAACCTATTTATTGAGAGTAGTCAAGAATCCAGGATTCCTGCACTGAAGTTGTTGCTTCAGCAATATCAAGAGAAGGTTGTACTCTTAAAAGGTTTCAACTCGGCCTAAAGGAGAGCTTGAAAGGTGATATCTCGACCTGTAAAGAGAGATTGTAAGGGTTTGGACTCCACCTGTGAAGGAGCCTGTATGATTAAGGAATCTTGGTGAATCCTCTAGCTGGAAGCTGAGGCGGGGAGTAGGCTGGTTTGCTAAACCTCGAGAACAAATCTTGAGTTTGCACTCTTCTTATCTCTTCTCTCTCTTTTAATATTCCATTGTTTTATCTTGTTGCATATTATACTCTATTCCGCTCTTTGAACTTGTAGTTCATACTCTTAATTTTTAAAAATCTGCATTAGACCCTATTCACCCCCCCCCCTTTAGGGTCATTACCTGGCCAACAATTAGTATCAGAGCCTAATACTCTAATTAAATCTAAACAATCTGAGTAATCGATTTTATTATGGCAAACAATGTATTTGCAACAAGCCTAGGAGAAGGACAGTCCACCACTAGACCACCATTGTTTAATGGAGAAAATTATAACTATTGGAAAACTAGGATGATGTATTACATTCAAGCTCTAGATTATGAGTGTTGGAGAGTAATAGTCAATGGCCCTCATCTTCCCACAAAAACTGTGGATGATGTCAGAATTCCTAAGGTAGAGGAAGAATGGAATGAAGCTGACATTAAGCTCATTTAAATTAATGCTAAAGCTATTAGCAACCTCTACTGTGCTTTGAGTCCCCAAGAATTTAACAGAGTGTCTAGATGTGACTCTGCTAAAGAAATATGGGATAAACTGAAAGTCACCTATGAATAGACTAATCAGGTTAAAGAAGAAAAAATTAGCATGCTTGTTCACAAATATGAATTATTTAAAATGGAAAAAGAAGAATCTATCGGTGATATATTCACCAGATTTACTAACATCTGGGTAAAGTGTATTCTAATGCAGAAAACGTGAGAAAGATTTTAAGATCATTGCCCAAGAATTGGACTCCAAAAGTAACAGCAATCCAAGAAGCTAAGGACCTCACCAAACTGCCTATGGATGAGCTGCTGGGATCTCTTATGACTCATGAAGTCATAATGAATTATCAAATGCCTGATGAACCTAGAACCAAGAAAGGACTGGCTCTCAAGTCTACTCAAGTTGAAATCAGTGATGAGGAAACTAGCAGTGATGATGAAAATATAGCCTTGATGGCAAGAAGGTTCAAAAGGTTCCTCAAGCATAAAAAGAACTTCAAAAAGAGACCATACAAGAAAGAGTTCTCAAAAGAAGTGAACAAAGCTGAATCTAGCAAGAAGGAACCTCTCACCTGTTATAAATGTAAGAAGCCAGGCCACATAAGGATTGACTGCCCTCAACGCAAGAAAAGCCAAAAGTACAAGAAGAAGGCCATGATGGTAACTTGGGATGACTCAGAGGGAAGCAAGTCGGAAGATTCAAGTGATGAAGAAGTAGCAAATCTATGCCTCATGGCAAATGAGGATGAGGTAACTTCTTCCCCAAATGATTCTCTCTCATATGATGAAATAAGAGAAGCATTTGATGAACTTTATACTGAATTATGTAGAATAGCTAAATTAAAAAAATCCTTTAAAAAAGAAATCCACACTCTCTCACAATCATGTGAAACTCTATAAAAAAAGAAGAGTATGTTAGCCATTGAGAATGAGGAATTGAGTAAGAAATTAAATGATATTGAAAATGTTCCTCATAACTCACCATGTAAATGTGATAAGCTAAAAGATAAAGTCAAGGACTTGACTAATACTGTCCTCACATTCACAAATGTTTAAAAGAACCTAGAAAGACTTTTAGGTGTTTTTAACAAGGCTGGACTTGGTTATAATACTTTTTCAAAACAAATAGATTATCAAAACTTCTTTACAAAACTAAGTAGTCACCAAACTCCACCATCTACCTCATTTTATAATGGTAAAATAATTAGAAAAGTTTGGGTTCCAAATGGAACATCTTCTATTTCAAAAACTAATCATAAAAGACCAAGAATGATATGGGTTCCCAAGGGAATAATCCTCCCAAACCACAACCCAGATCACTTTGGGTACCATCCAAAACTGTTTGGGTATCGGGGGGAAAGTATCTTGGAGTTACTTGAATTAGATGTGTAGGTATGCTTCAAATCAAGAACTTCCAAGACAACATGGTTCTTGGACAGTGGATGCTCAAGGCATATGACCGGGAACAAGGAACTATTTGCATCAATCACTCCAAAGGATGGCGGTCATGTGAAATTTGGAGACAATGCCAGAGGGAAGATCATCGGCATAGGTAACATTTGTAAGAATAAATCTGTCTTTATAGAGAATGTACTACTCTTTGATGGTCTTAAGCATAATCTCATAAGTATTAGTCAACTTTATGATAAGGGATTGAATATTTCATTTAAGTCAAATATCTGCATGATTAATGATAAAGATAATCTAAATACTTTGTTTGTGACACATAGGAATGAAAATGTTTATACCTTAGATTTTGATGAACTTAAATCTCAAAACATGATATGTTTTTCTACGATAGATGAAGCAAGTTGGCTATGGCATAGGAGACTAGGACATGCTAGTATGGATTTTTTGTCTAAACTCTCTAAAAATGAATTAGTTAAAGGATTACCTAAAACTAAATTTATTAAGGATAAAATCTGTGATGCTTGTCAACTTGGAAAACAAATAAAATCTTCATTTCAAACCAAGAAAATGATTTCTACCATTAGGCCCTTAGAACTTTTGCATATGGATCTTTTTGATCCAAATGAATTAGTTAGCCTAGCTGGAAAAACTTATGCTTTTGTTATAGTGGATGATTTTTTAAAATACTCATGGGTACTATTTCTTTCTCATAAAAATGAAACACCTTCTCTATTTAAAAAGTTTTGTAAAAGAGTTCAAAATGAAAAAGGTTATTCTATTAACAACATAAGAAGTGATAGAGGAGGAGAATTTAAAAATAAGGAACTTGAATCTTTTTGTAATGAAAATGGTTTTAACCATAATTTTTCAGCACCTAGAACTCCTCAACAAAATGGTGTAGTAGAAAGAAAGAATAGATCTCTTCAAGAAATGACTAGAACAATGCTGAATGAAAATAAGTTACCAAATTATTTTTGGGCAGAAGCCATTAACACTTCATGCTATGTAATTAATAGAGTTGTTATAAGAAACAAATTAAATAAAACTCCCTATGAGCTATGGAATGGAAGAATCCCTAATATAAGTTATTTTAAGGTATTTGGATGTAAATGCTTCATACTTAATGATAAACAATATCTTAAGAAATTTGATGCTAAATTCGTGGAAGGAATCTTCTTAGGATACTCTACTAATAGCAAAGCTTATAGAATATTTAATAAGAAATCATTAATTGTTGAATAATCAATTCACGTAGTTTTTGATGAATCAAATCCTTCTAACAAAATCAATACTGATATGGATGATGAAATTGATAATCTTCCAAAAGCAATATCTAATTTAGAAATCAACAAAGAAAATAATAATGATCAAGAAAAAGAAAAATCAAGTAACAACTCCATTGAAATAGATAATGAAGAAGAAATTGAAAATGAAGAATCCTATCAACTTCCTAAAGCTTGGAAATTAATAAAAAATCACCCTAAGGATCTAATACTTGGTAATATGAAACAAGGGGTTAGAACAAGAAGAAATCTAATGAACCTTGCTTTCCTAAGTCAAATTGAACCTAAAAATGTCTTGGAAGCTATTGAAGATGAACCGTGGGGCATTGCGATGCAAGAAGAGCTAAATCAATTTGATAGAAATCAAGTTTGGGATCTAGTACCTAAACCAAATGATAAATCTATTATTGGAACAAAATGGGTATTCAAAAATAAAAAGGATGAAAATGGGAATGTAATTAAAAACAAAGCAAGATTAGTAGCTCAAGGTTACAACCAAGAAGAAGGGATAGATTATGATGAAACATTTGCCCTGGTTGCTAGACTAGAAGCTATAAGAATGTTACTTGCATTTACTAGTCATAAAGAGTTCAAATTGTATCAAATGGATGTAAAAAGCGCATTTCTAAATGGGTACATTAATGAAGAAGTGTATGTAAATCAACTACCTTGCTTTGGAAATCATAAATTCTCTAATCATGTATTTAAGCTAACTAAAGCCTTATATGGATTAAAGCAAGCTCCAAGAGCTTGGTATGATAGGCTAAGTAGCTTCTTAATTGAAAACGGATTCACAAGAGGTAAAATTGACACAACTTTATTCAAAATGACCAAAAATGATGATATGTTAATAATTCAAATCTATGTAAATGACATCATATTTGGATCAACAAATGAATCTCTCTGTAGAATGTTTGCTAAAACAATGCAAAAAGAATTTGAAATGAACATGATGAGTGAATTAACATTCTTCTTAGGACTTCAAATCAAACAAACTAAACAAGGAACTATCGTTAATCAAGCTAAATATACTAAAGAACTACTTAAAAAGTTTGGAATGGAAAACACTAAAATAATGGATACTCCTATGAGTCCATCAACCAAACTTTATAAGGATGAAAAAGGAAAAAATATTAATGAAAAACTTTATAGAGACATGATTGGAAGTCTTTTGTATCTCACTGCAAGTAGACCTAACATTATGTTCAGTGTCTGCATTTGTGCAAGATTCCAATCCTGTCCAAAAGAATCTCACTTAACTGCTGTAAAAATAATCTTTAAATACCTACTTGGAACAATTGATTTAGGCTTATGGTACCCAAAGGACACAAACTTAGATCTAATAAGCTATTCAGATGCAAAACGTTGTTGGATGCAAAATAGATAGAAAAAGCACTAGTGGAACTTGTCACTTTTTAGGACATTCTCTTGTTTCATGGTTTAGCAAGAAACAAAATTCAGTAGCCTTATCCACAGCTGAAGCTGAGTATATGGCAGCTGGACTTTGTTGTGCTCAAACTTTCTACATAAAACAACAGCTAGAAGATTTTAAACTCATCTATACTAAAATTCCTATTAAGTGTGATAATACAAGTGCAATTTGCATGACTAAGAATCTCATTCAACACTCAAGAACTAAACACATAGAAATAAGATATCACTTTATTAGAAATCATGTGCAAAATGGAAATGTTATCTTCGAATTTGTTGATACTATCAATCATCTTGCTGATATCTTTACTAAACCTCTACAATCTGATAGGTTCAGTGCTTTGAGAAGAGAATTGGGAATGACTAGTCTAAATGATCTAACTTAATCAAGATCAAAAGTAATCAAAAATTGAAATCTTTGATTTGATCTGCCTATAACTTGTTTGATTGTTTCAAAGATTGATTTGAATACGATTTGATATATTTAGTTGTCTTGATGCATCTTTGACTTAAAGGAAAACAGGTAGAAAACTAAAGAGAAATCAATTCTTCATATTCAGGACTGAATTCGGCGACAAATTCAATCCAGGACGTGATTTCGGCGACGAATCTTTGGGAAATATAGAAAACAGAATGTTTTCTGTACCCATTTCGGCGACGAACCTGGATGAGTCATCCATTTCGTCGACGAAGTCAATTCGAAATTAAACACATTAGGGCTCCCAACTCAATTTCGGCGACGAATTAAGGGACGAAACCCATTTCGGCGACGAATTGAGTCGTGTGTATAAATAGTAACCCCCAAAAATCCACATTTTTTCAAACCTAATCTTTCCCTCCAAAGTCCCTATTCCATTGCTCGTGCACCCTTCTTTGTTCCAAGATCTAGCAAATCTTTCTAAATCTCTCAGAAAATGCCTCCTAGAATGAAGAATGCATTGGTGGAGCCACCAAAGAAGAAATCCCGAACCGACAAAGGGAAAGAACCGGCCTCAAGTTTAACTCCAGTCCCAGCAAAGTTCAAGGAAGCAAAGTACGAGAAATTATTCAAAGAAAAATTCCTCTCTCGTTCTCCTCTGTACGGTAAAGTTGTCAATTTCATTAGTCTTGATGCCTATGGGCTCGAACCCATAAAAACCTTCTTTTCTGCCCTAAAATGGGATAAATTTCTTGAATCTAACGAATCCATGTTTCCTGAGTTAGTCAAACTCTTTTACACTCACTTCCATTTCAAACAATCTGAATCTCTTATTACCTCATTTGTCTTAGGTAAAAACATTTCTTTTCATTTAAATCAATTACCCTCAATTTTGAAAATCCCTCAGTGTACCCTTCAAACTTTTTTGAATGGTCAGTGGACCAGTCATGAAGGATTTGATGTGGTTGAAGCACTAAAAATGATGTGCATAAACCAAGATTTCACCTCTCCTTTTCAACCTAAGGTTAAAGATCTTACTCTTTCTGCTAGATTGATTCATCACATAATTACCTATAACCTAGTTCCCAGGGCTGGTGGTAGGGAGTATCTCACCTACTTCGATGTATTCCTTATGTTGTGCATCCTAACCACCATACCCATTGATCTCTCCTACACCATTGTCCATTGTATGGATGATGCATTCAAGAGAAAATCAGAGTGTCTCCCTTTTGGTCAGGCTCTGACTAAAATCTTTAAATACTTCAATGTTCCTTTAGCCTCTCAGATAGATATTGTCACCCCTGATGATTCCTCCATTTATAGCAAAGCAACCATTCAAAGAATGGGCTATATCTGGAATGACTCCCATAAGGTTTGGACTCCCAAACCCTCTGCTTCTCAGTCCTCGTCCCTTCCTTCCAGTACTCCAGTTCCTATTCATACTCCATCTCTACCTTTTTCTGCTACCTCTTCATTTATTCCTTCCTCTTCATCTGCACCCACAGCAGAACTTCAGGTTGAGCAGCAGCAAGCATCAGTGCCAGAGGAGGAACCCCAGGCTGAGCAGCAGCCAGTACCAGAAGAGGATCCTGCAGATGAGCTTCAGGGTGAGCAGCACCCCAGAGATGAGTTGCCTGACTGGTCTGATTTTGTGGATGCTGGAGAGATTCCAGAGAGCTCTCATAGATAGATGTCTCCTCACTATGAGGACCCTGGTCAGTTCTATGAGGTGCCCAGCAGGCCAGCAGCTTCAGATGAACAGCTGAACATCATAGCAGGGCAAATTGCCTCCATGTCTTCCAGCTTGGAGCAGTTTCAGTTGGAAATGAGGATGAGCCAGCAGGCTTTTCAAGAGGAAATTAGAGCATCCCTGCTCTCCTTCATGACAGAGTCAAGGGAAAAGCTTACAACCATTCAAATAGAATCAAGGGAAACTATTCAGAATCTCCATTCCTCTACTCTCTCCCAGTTTGCAGCTCTTGAGTCTGAGATGAGCAAACTCTCCAAGGCAGTCCAGTCTTCTCTTGCCACGGTGCATAATGATCTTAGAGAGTGTGCCAATGCCACCTACTCTGTCTTAGGGACAGTTAACATGGATACCTCAGTTACCAAAGATAGAGTTGACTCTGTGTCTTCCTTTCTTCATAGATTAGGGGCAGAACAATCCGAAGAAAGTATCCGAATGGAGAAGGTCACAAAGACAATCCAAGGAATTGTAGAATCATCAGCTCTTCAGTTGAAGACTCAAGGCAAGCTTCTTTTGGATATGGCAGAGCATGACTCCATAGCTACCTCAATTACCTTACGGGCCACTGATGAGTTGAAGAAAATGAATCATTTTCTGGTGAGTCTAGCTAGTGGAGCCACTCCTTCTCAGCCTCCCTCTCAAGCTCCCTCTTCTTCCAAAGGCAAGAGACCAATGAAGGTAACCCCCTCCAAAAGGGGTCAAGCTACTGATTCCCCTATCATCTCCCTTCCTTCCGACTCAGATTCCACCTCCTCTTCCTCAGACTCCCATGATGACTCCGATCCAGCTGAGCCATCAGAAGATGTCCTCTCAAAGGTTGCAGACCTCATCAAAAAGCAGAAAGCAGATGGGCTGTAATTTTTTTATTTTTTTGATGTTGACATAGGGGGAGAAATATGAAATGTAATGAAAATTTAAATTTGATGATTAATGATTGATAGATGAAATGACATTTGAACCATTTGAATTATTATGTTTGAACCATTTGAATTATGATGTTTTTTTTTTGCATCTTTGGCAGTACACACATAATATGTCTTTCGCTTATGCAATTCTATTCTTGTCTGGATCTAATATGTTGTGAAGAGAAATTAAAATTGAAACTTATCTTTGTGAAACTTTTCTTGGTACATAACCAGGGTGATATATCCTTTAAACTCATTATAAATATGCATCTAAATTATAACTGTGATTATTTTTACAAATGCATATGCGTAGGGGGAGCTTACCTCAAAGTTTTTATGAAAAACATGTCGTGAGGGGGAGCTCAACCCAATTTCCTTACATTGTTATGTCATCATCAAAAAATGGGGAGATTGTTAGCCTCAGGGTTACAACCATGAGTACCCCTAATAATTTTGATAATAACATAACAATGAAATGAAAATATTTGGTACTAATGAAACCATTTAAGTGCATGAACATTTCAGATTACATAAGTTGATAGCACTCCAATCATCAAAAACGATGGAAATTATCCAAGAGGAAGTTCAACTCAATACAAGATGAAGATTCAAGAAGAGACCTTAGTCCAAGTCAAGACCATTGAAGACAAAATGCAAAATCACAAGACCCAAGTCAAGCCAAGATTATCTCTCATTTTTCTAAATGTATTATTCTGAGAATGTATAGGACTTATGTAAAAAGTCCTCAAAAGAAAGGTGAAGTGAATAAGCTCAAGAACCATAGATTGACCATAGGAGCCTAGGACATCCTTTGAAATCAATTTAAGGCCCTAATGAATCATAAAAATATGATAAAAAGATAGCTAATTGACCTAGGAAATCAATCAAATCCCTTCGGTCTGATCCTAGACTGAATTCAAAGTTTTTACTCTGAATTTGTCGACGAATTATCTGGGTAGATTGAATTCGGCGACGAAATCATGACAGAATTTTTAAAAGTCTATTCTGTCTCATGAATTCGTCGACGAAATCTTTGGTTGGGTTAAGATTCGGCAGCGAAGTCGTTTCAGGATTTTTTTGAAATCCAATTCTGTCTTTTGAATTCGGCGACGAACTCAAGTGGGAACTCCACTTTGTCGACGAAATCATGTCTGAAACAGAAAATTTTCTGTAACGGCTAGTTTGCAGCGGACCTAAAAGCATTTAATGCTTCCCCAACGGCACTATAGGATCAAATGCTATAAAAGGAGTTCATTTATGAATGAATATTAACTCTTGATCACTGCAATAACTCTCATTGATCCCTCATTCATTGCTATTGATTTTCACTCACTCTCACACTTAGAAAATCTCCAAAAGTTTCTCTTAAGCTCATTCAAGTCTACTTTCTTTGAGAGACTTTATTAGAGTTTGTATTTCACTCTTATCCAACTCAGTTAAGGAGCCTTCTGTTCGGATTTTCAATCCAAAACCTATTTACTGAGAGTAGTCAAGAATCCAGGATTCTAGCACTGAAGTTGTTGCTTCAGCAATATCAAGAGAGGGTTGTACTCTTGAAAGGTTTCAGCTCGGCCTAAAGGAGAGCTTGAAAGGTGATATCTCGACCTATAAAGAGAGATTATAAGGGTTTGGACTCCACCTGTGAAGGAGCCTGTACGATTAAGGAATCGTGGTGAATCCTCTAGCTGGAAGCTGAGGCAGGGAGTAGGCTGGTTTGCTGAACCTCGAGAACAAATCTTTAGTTTGCACTCTGCTTATCTCTTCTCTCTCTTTTAATATTCCATTGTTTTATCTTATTGCATATTATACTCTATTTCGCTCTTTGAACTTGTAGTTCATACTTTTAATTTTTTTAAATCTGCCTTAGACCCTATTCACCCCCCCTTTAGGGTCATTACCTGGCCAACACTCTTTACTTCAACATACCACTCCTCCTAAATTCAAAGACCCTGGCGCTCCTACCATCTCTTGTATCATTGGAAATCACTCCATTGACCGGGCTCTTATTGATTTAGGAGCAAGTGTAAATTTACTCGCTTTCTCGATTTATGAGAAGCTTGGGTTGGGCGAACTGTGTCCTACATTAGTCATTCTGCAACTAGCTGACAGATCAGTTAGAATTCCTTAAGGGATGGTTGAAGATGTCCTCATTAAATTCAATAAATTCTATTTTCCATTGACTTTCTAGTTCTTGATATGGAACCGGTCCGGAATCCTACTAAGCAAATTATGGTGATCTTTGGTTGACCCTTCTTGGCTACAGTCCATACATGTATAAATTGTCGAACCGGGGTGATGGATGTGTCTTTTGAGAATATAAAGGTCTGGTTGAACATTTTCAGCACTTCTCAACAACCCTCAAATGATGATGAGGCATGCTTTTTGATTGATTCTATCAAAGATATGGTTGAGGATTCACTTCCTTACATCTTATCTAATGACCCATATGAGGCATGTCTCTCTCATTTCAATACAGATGATTTTGATGTAGAGGGATCCATTGAAGAAGTCAACAATTTGCTAAATTCAACTTCTCACATGGAATCCCCCCCTTGGAAAGCCAGGAAAGAGCCACTACCCACCACATCTAACATTCCTTACATCCCTTCCTTAGAGGCACCACCTACTCTCGATTTGAAGCTTCTCCCGATTTCACTTAATATGCATTTTTAGGAACAAAATAGACTCTCTCATTCATCATTGCATCTGACCTATCAAGAGAGTCAACTGATAGTTGTACTCAAAAAGCACAAAGGAGTTATGGGGTAGACCATAGCAGATTTGAAGGGAATCAATCCTTTCATGTACATGCATCGCATCCATCTTAAAGAGGATCCTAAAACTTCAAGAGAGGCACAATAGAGGTTGAATCCCAATATGAAAGAGGTAGTGATGAAGGAGGTAGTGAAGTTACTAGATGCGAGTATCATATACCCCATCTCAGATAGTAAGTGGGTAAGTCTCATTCAAGTGGTACCAAAGAAATCCGATATCACTGTAATTACTAATCTGAAAGGAGATGTAGTTCCAACACGCTTCACCACGGGTTGCGTGTGTGTATTGATTATAGGAAACTCAACTCCATGATTAGGAAAGATCATTTTTCACTCTCATTCATTGATCAAATTCTAAAACGGCTAAGAGCTAAAATTCACTTAATATGCATTTTTGGCACTTTTGCCTATATAGGCACATATCATTCGGTCTTTGTAATGCACCTTCGACTTTTCAAAGGTTTATGATTTCCATCTTTTCCGATATGGTAAAAAAAATTCTTGAAGTCTTCATAGATGATTTTTCCATCTTTGGAACCTCCTTCGAAGATTGTCTCTAACATTTAACATTGGTCTTACAAAGATGTAAGGAGATGAATCTTATTCTGAGCTGGGAGAAGATCCATTTCATGGTTCAAAAGGGTATTATTTTGGGACACATTGTGTCCAAATGGGGTATAGAAGTAGACAAGGCCAAGATCGACCTTATTGCAAGTCTCCTTCTACCATCCACGATGCGACATATTCGATCTTTTCTAGGCCATACGGAGTTTTACCACCGCTTCATCAATGACTTTACCAAAATTCCTGCACCTTTGAGAATTTTAATTTGCAAGGATGTCCCTTTTTCCTTTGATGAAGCTTTTCGTGAAGCTTTTGAGAAGCTCTGCACTCTACTTTCTATTGCCCCTATTATGCAGCACTTGGATTGGTCTCTCCCATTCGAGCTCATGTGCGATGCCTCAAACTATACGGTCGGGACAGTTTTAGGGCAAAGGGTGAATAGAAACTCTACATGCTATCTACTATGCTAGCAAGACTCTCTCGAATGCTCAATTACATTACACTATTACAGAGAAAGAATTACTAGTTGTACTATTTGCCCTAGAAAAATTTTGATCCAATCTCGTAAGGTCTAAGATCTTAGTGTACACTGATCATGTCGCTTTGCGGTATCTCCTTGCCAAGAAGGACACTAAGCCTAGGTTGATTAGATGGATCATTTTACTTCAAGAGTTCAATCTAGAGATCCAGGACAAGAAAGGTTCCAACAATGTGGTCGCCAGTCATTTATCTAGAATCCTAATCGACTCTTCTCTAAAACTTTGCCCAGTCTATGACTCTTTTTCGGATGAGCAACTGTTTGAGGTAAATCAAGTTCAACCACCATGGTTTGCTGATATTGTCAATTACTTCGCAGTTGAGAAGATCTCATCTCAATGGTCTAAGCAAGACAAATCTCGTTTCTTTGCTCAAATAAAATACTATTTCTGGGAGGATCCGGAATTTTTTAAATGTTGCCCAGACCAAGTGATCCGAAGATCTATGCCCAAGAGTGAATTCCAAAGTATTCTTACCTTTTACCACTCTCTCACATGAGAAGTTCCCTTTGGAGGGAAAAAGACTGTAGTTAAGGTCTTACAAAGTGGTTTTTATTGGCCCTCAATCTTCAAAGATGTCCATGAATTTTGTCAGGCTTGTTTAAGGTGTCAACAATTAGGTGCAATGTCCCAGAGAGACATGATGCCTCTATCCCCAATTCTAGTTGTAGAATTATTCGATGAATGGGGTATTGACTTCATGGGTCCATTCCCGCCATCCTTTGGATTTGAATATATATTGGTGGCGGTGGACTATGTCTCCAAGTGGATGGAAGTGGTTACCACTAAGACTAATGATCACAAGGTTGTGGTCAAGTTCCTTCAAGAGAATATCTTTAGTCGTATTGGCACATCGTGTGCAATTATAAGTGATGGAGGAAAACACTTCCTAAATCGATATTTTGAGGCTTTTAACTCTCAAATACTCCATCACTCATAAGATAGTTACACCTTACCACCCACAAATGATCGGCCAAGTCGAGGTATCAAATAGGGATATTAAGAATATCCTCATGAAACAATGAGGCCCGATCAAAATGATTGGTCTATATGGCTCAATGATGCCCTTTAGGCTTATCGTACGGCTTTTAAGATCCCAATTGGAATGTCTCCCTACCACCTCATTTTTAGAAATGCTTGCCACCTTCCGATGGAGTTGAAACACAAAGCCCTTTAGGCAATGAAGAAGTTTAACTTTGATATGGCTCTAGCAGGATCTAATCGGAAACTCCAACTCTCCGAATTGAAAGAGATGTGCAATAATGCATATGAAAGTGTAAAAATCTACAAAGTCAAAACCAAAGTTGTTTACGACAAGACGATCTTACGAAAGTCTTTCATTCCCAATCAAAAGTTTGGCTTTTCAACTCAATATTATGCCTCTTCCCCAGTAAGCTTCGTTCTATATGGAACAGCCCTTACATTATGACCACAGTATTCCCTCATGGAGCAGTTGAGTTTAAGGACCCTAAAGATGAGAATCTTTTCAAGATTAACACTTAAAAATTGAAGCCCTATGTTGAGAGTATTGTGACCGGTGAATTGAATAGAAACCTTGGTTTTGCATGATCCCGTCTTCCAAGAAGGTTGATGAAATTGAGGTCGTCTGACTAAAGACGCAAAACTTAACGCTTGTTGGGAGGCAATCCATAGGTATTGTACCTTAGTTTCTTTAAATTTAGGTCGAGTCTAAGTTTGGGGTGGATTTTAATCCACCCCGAAGCCTATCTGCCCTATGCTTGTTTCAAAAAAAAATCTCGAGTCTATTTGCGATCGAGTGCACAAGGCTTCCAATGGATCACAATGTGCGATTGATAGTAGTTCTTGTGAGATAGATCAGTCCCAGTTTAGGAAAACTTTCGGGGACCATTACAATCGATCGTAGCTACGTTGCGATCGATCGCAGAAATCTCTTCCACGTGTCACTCATGTGTATCCCTGCTGCCCAATTTGGTCAAATTTTTTTTCAATGCTGCGATCGATCGTAGTTGCTTTACGATCGATCGCATTCGGCCCAGATTTTTTTAAAACCCCAGTCTGTATCCATTCCATCTCATCTCTTCTCCTCTTCTCGTCCTTTCTCCTTCCTCCCATCACTCTCTCCCCTCATCCAATTCCACATTCGTGCTTGGGCAACTGCTAAAAGAAGGTTCTTCAAGCGGATTTGAGATTTTGGGGTTCGTGAGAACTTGAAAACTCAAGGGAAATCAAGAGGTAAACCCCCAAATCCTTCCCATTTCAATTATTTTATCTTCTTTCGTGTGATTATGGAGGAAGGGAAATATTGTGGAGGTCGGGTTGTCTATTTTGTGTTGATTGTGTGGAGGTCGGGTTGGCTCTATTTGTGGTTTGTGTGTGGGGGCTGTGGATTAGGCATATGTTGGGTGGTGTTTGAGGGGGGTACGCCAAGTGTTTGTGCAAACGACTAGGAGAAATTTTTTTAATTAATGGCTTCCAAAAGGAAGAAGGTAGCTGAAAACCTAGTTCTAGTAGGCCTACCCAAGGCCGTGTGGAGCAACCGAGAGGGAAATTTGCACCGTGGACAATCACTCCCCAAACCCAAATTCATGTGGAATATTTTCGGGAATTGGCGAAGACCGCTCCTACAATTTTGGAGTTGGAAAATCGGGGTTTGCGGTGTCTATTTGGATCACTAGATAAGGTGTATCCAAGACTAGTGAAGAGGGATCCGGATAAAAATTTGTGTGGAAACTGGAACCCAAGGATCTTTGCACCATAGAAAGAAACTAAAATTATCTACTCGTCTTAGTCATATTACCTTGGTGAATGATATTCACCGGTGAAGCTAAATCCACTCGAATCGTCAGAACTCTTTGTAGAGATTTCTCTAAGAAATACTCGAAGCTCAATCCTTGTTTTTCGCTATCCCCATGAAGCTTTAGAATCCCTCTTTGGAATTGAAGAAGCAAGAAGAAGAAGATGGATTATTGGTGTAGACTTTCTATCACCCAAAACCCTAAGGTTCAAAACCCTAAGATTTAAAAACCCAATCTAGAAGAACCCTTTGTAGCTCACAAAAATCCAAGGGGTATTCCCCTTAGAGCTCACGGTTTGGAGAAAGAAATTGAGAGAGAGAGAATTGTGAGAGGCTTGGACAGTTGGGGGGGGGGGGGGGCGGTTGTGGTGTATTTATAGGACTTGGAATAAGTCCAATCCTAATACAACTACAACTTATCCCTTTAGGAGTTATTTATTAATAATAACTCTTATTATTAATTTAAATAAAATCCTAATTTAACTATAACTACTTTAGTTATAGTAATCCTACTAATTTTGGAGTCCTTCTCAAAAGAGGATTCCTTAATTAAAAGGATTAACCAACAACCAAGAGGAATCCTAATCAAATTAGGAGACTACAACCAAGGGGGGGCGTGAGCCATGAGGGGTGTGAGCTTAAGGGAGTATTGCACTCCTAGTTGTAATCCAATTACAACTCTTCTTAATCCTACTTGCATTCCAACCATTGGAATTTAATTACATAATTAATAGAGTTATTATTTAATAATTATTCAAATAACCAAGTCCTAATCCAACTAGGAAAGCTAAGTGGGCACCCCACCCGAGGGTTTTAATCCCATGGGTTTGGGCCCATATTAAAGGTCCATCCTTATGAGTTTATGGATATGGGTCAAACTCATTTCCCCTTTAATTAGGTTAATTAAATAATTACTAATATAATCTCTTAATTTAAACCATAGATTAACTTTTAATTTATTTAATCAATTATTAACATTTAATCATTTTTAAATAATTGATTAACTTTTAATCAATTTATGAGCTTGTATTTCTTAAGTGAGCATCTCCACAGATTGCTCTGGGACATTCAAACCTTGACTTACCCAATGTTATCCCATTGACCCTAAATAGGAATTTCATCGGAATTGCAAGTGACGTGAGATATCCGTGTTGCAATTGAATCCCAGTGTAAGAACATTAACTAATACAGATCCCGTCACATGAACTTTTTAATTCAATTGATCCTTCCAATTACATTATACCCTAATGGGCCATCGAGATTATTTATACTATCTAACTCATAGCCCATTGCACATCATCCGGGTTTCTAAGACTTCTGATTAAGCCATGAGAAACATTTTCTCATGTAAAATATTTTGAGAAAAACCTTTTGTAAGTATAATATATTTTAAATAAAATATATTTCAAACTTGTTTTGTTTCAAAATCACCTGCGTAGGATTTAAGCTTAATCGATTGTCTTACACGGAACTTGGATAATCTCTCAAATTAATGAGTATGGATTTCTTGTTTGAAATTCATCATGACTCGAACAGCTTTCTGACTATCCAACTGTCACTGTATCGTATTCCTTAAGGTAGAGAATATTTTGGTGAAATCAAAACAGTCAGATTAATGTTCAGTTATAAATGAACTCATCTGATCTAAGGATCATTGATACTGTTCAATGTGAATGAGAAACCAACTATCTAATAGTATGTTTCTACAAGAGGTCTCTCATTGAATGCAATCAGTCAGTGTACATTTAAGCACCCATATGTTGATGTGTAGTTTCCACTATAATAGTTCAAGATAGAACTACATCTCAACTATTGAGAACATCTTAGCATAGTGGCAGGCATATAAGTGAAGTGCCCCGCTTCACCCATAGCTGTGACTATATAAGCTATAAGGAACTGGAAAGTTATATCTGCCTGTGATAATCCAATCACATAAATTTCCTACAATATATCCAAGGACCTTTATCGATATCTCATATCGTATAGATCATCTCATGATCATGGTCAATTACCCATAATGAATACACAATAGATAAAGAAGAAGTCTCTATTAATCAAATTAATAAGAATCTTACAATCTAAATGACTTTTCTGGGCATCATGTCTAACAACTAGTCTGCTTATTCTATCAAAATATGGTGAAGAGTACTGAAGATGGGAAGGATGCCCTCGAGGTTACTGTGGAGGGCCACTCCTTTGATGTCACTGTCGAGTCAATTAGCCAAGCCATAGGGTGTCCGTTGAACTCCTAATATGGTTTTCCTATGCACATCAACCTAGGGAAGGGGCTACCCTTCATGAGATTATCCGAGAGATGTGTAGAGGGAGATATGACAATCCCATGAGAAATTGCACTCGTCGATCCTACCTTCCCCCTATCCTTTGGTTTGCCGATTCAATTTTTTGGAGGAACTTGTACCCACTGGAGCATATTACTGAGAGGCGGGGTGATATTCTAGATGCCCTTTACTATATTTGGAAGGGGTATTGGATAAAGGCTACAAAGTTTATTTACAAGACTATGAAGAGGATTTATAATGAAGCAATAGAGAAGCAACATCAGTATACAAAGAATTGGACTCTCCTATTTGGTAGCGTGATTACCAAACTTTTAGAGCAAGAGGGGCATCAGATCAATGACTCAGAGCCTGTAGCTGCAACTGTTCAGTTTGGGGAGCAGCAGTGGGACAAGAGCTATAATGTTCTAAAAAGGATGACTAAGAAGAGGATACCGACAGCCGAGCATCCGAGAGAGGATATTTCAGAAGATGGTACTACTATGGCTATGACCCCTCCCTACTCTCCTAAGTCTCCTCACTAGTCTCCTCCTAGAGAGTATCATCCTCCTTCTCCTCATCCTGAGTACCACCAGCCCCCACATCCAGAGGCCCCCATTTATATGACTCATCAGGAGTTTCTTGCCTACCAGGCTGTTTAGGATCAAAGATGGGAGGCTGATCAGTAGTACCAGTAGGAGTCCAGGCAGATCCTTCAGCAGCATCAGGTTGAGTTTATTGGGTTTAGACATCAGACAGTACAGAGATGGGCCGCGGATGATTCATTCCAGGCTCAATAGATGCAGCAGATCCAGAGTAGCTTCAACATACATGACATGATGCGGGCTATTTTCGATGCCTAGTTTCCTCCTCCCCCTCCTCAGTGATAGAGCTTCCAGTCCTTAGTTAGGATTTTCTATTTTTATTGAGTCAGATGTATGGAGTTCTACTCCTTTCCTTTCCTTATTTTGGTTGAGTCAATCAACCTTATGTCTACACACCGATGTACATGATGATGCAAAACTTTTTATTTTGATATCTATAATTTGCATCTATTTTTTGTAGATTTTTTGGATTTGTGCTTACCCTACTAGGTGTAATACGGATGAAGTTTGGGGTGACTTTTACCCATGTGTGATCTATTTTATCACCCTATTCATCTCTCTTTCATGATTTGCATTTCACTTAATAAGTACTATTTTTTTATCCCTATTTGTTCTTGAATTCTATTATTACATTGAGGACAATGTAAATTCTAAGTTTCGGGTTGGGAAATAATATTCATTATTTTCAAAATTATTTGGTGATTGTGCAACCATGCAATAGGGTAAGACATGCAACATATAAATTACTTAGACTGAACTGTTCTAAATTTGAAAAATATTGATACATATAGGATAATCCAATCTTTATTGATAGGTTTAGTTATGAGAACACATGATCCCAAATACACCTAGTTTTTCACCCTTGACTGAATTACAAAAGCTGAAAATTTTCAATAAGTCATGAATACACTTTGATATATGCACGAGTACTCTAACATATTGTCTAGTGGGGTTTTAAACCAAACTAATTGATTAGTGCTTTTGGTTAACTCATAAGAAGTTGAATGACCTAAAAAATTGAACACCAATCTTGACTAAATTCAAAAACAAATTATGACAGAAAAATGGGTTACCTGACCAAGTTTTGCATTTAGTAATCGAGCCTCTTACCTTGCTAAGCAGAGAGTGTTCGCGTCAAACTGTGTGATCTTTGAAATTGATAAAATAACCTAGTGTGACTAGTTTAAGTTCAGAGCCTATTTGACTCGAGTTAATAAGCCCTTAGGGGTGCCTTGACACCTGGTGCCCTAAAGCCCTCTATTTTGGGAGTCACTAGTCTAACACTCGTTACACGGGTTGCCTGGAATGCTTAATGGACTTAGATTCTACATAGTCACACTTGTAAAAAAAGTGAAAAGATGAAAATTTGAGTAAAAGTCTTGGGTTGTTTGTTTAAATTAATAGGAAGTTCAATAACAAGTGAGTCAAAAAAATAACAGTTGAAAAATTAGATTGAGATCACATATTCAATTGTTAGTTCACATTACACATCAAAGAAAATTGTGACTAATCTTTTACGAGCTGAATAATTCAGAATTATGGAAGAATTGTGTGAAATTGAGAATGTGGAGAGTCGAAAATTAAAACTTGTTAATAATTTGTGGATTATCTTGTATGTGATGTGATTTTGAAAAGTTTGGAATATGCATCAGTCACTATTTTGAAACATGCATGTTTTACTTGAGTATATTGCAAAATTACAGGGTAGTATAGATGTTTGTGGGTATTATCACTGTAAACCTTCATGAGACTTCACTCGTCTAATAGGGCTACGTAGGGGTTTAAAAGGCTTGTTGTATATGCCAAATACAACCGGGGATCCCACAAAAAGGGATGTAGAGTTTAGTTTTGTTTTGTTTATCATTGCTCGGACTAGCAATGTGTAAGTTTGAGGTTGTGATCGGTGCTAATTGTTATACATTTAAGTACCTCAAACTAAACTTGTTAGCTTATTAGAGTTATCTTTTAGACTGTTTTACGGTTCTTGGTTGTCTTTGTTGATTTCAGGTTCATGCAAGGAAAAGAAGATAAAATTGAAGATTTAAAGACTTCAAAGACTTAGAAGAGGTTCAACCATATGAAAGACCAAAAGAAGGAAGAATTCTGAGAAATTCTGTACCTTACGATCGATCGTGGTATTGCTGCGATCGATCGCAGGTCTTGTGCTGCGATGGATGAAAAGCCTGCGATGGATCGCAAGTAAGGCAGTAGAATTCTAGAAAATTTACCTGTTTACAATCAATCACAAGTGGTTTGTGATTGATCGCAATCAGCATCTTTGGCCTTGGAAATTGTGTATGGAAGAGAGGAATTTGAGTCCAATTGGGTTTCCAAAAACCCTAATTCGAATGAAAACCCTCTTTCTATAAATAGGGAGGCCATTAGCCATAAAAATCAATTGAGATTTTGAGATTTTAAGAGATAAGAAGCTCTGGAGATCAAGGAAGCTTTGAAGTTGAGTTCATCATTTTTGTCTATAAAGATGGTGTGCTCCTCCCTCGTGATGAACTAACTCTCCGTTCTAGCATTTCGATGAAACCCTAGCCAAGTAATTGTATTGTTCTTTTGTTTTTCATTTAGATTTCTCAATTGTAAGACATTGATTGCATAATGAGAGGGTTGTTTCAACAACCGGATTTATTAATTTATATTTGATTTCAATAGAATTTTATCCTTGTCTCAGGTGTTAGGAAATTGAAATTTAATCCACTTGTATTAATTTTTGGTAGAATTTTAACATAATTTTTATACAATGATTTTAGTAGTTCAAAAGATTAGATCCTATGATATTTTATGCTAAGGGAAGACGAGTGATCATACTACCCTAGTGTTGATGTTTATCGAATCGATCAACGATGCCACAAAATGGTTAGGTTGGGCAATAAAGGTTGATGTTTATCGAAGAGATCTCGAAGTCATTTGGATACCTTGCGTTTGGTCTACCACCCTAACTTGGGTATTAGATTTTGAATCATATAAAGCTCAAGGGCAAGTTCTGACCCAACTCATCGACCTATCTGAATTTTCAAGGGTTAGGTGAGATTTTGGAGGTGTGGGTCGGATTTAGGTTGGATTTGAATTAGGCTTCCAAACTCTCCAAGTAATATAATACCTATTTAATTTATTAATAAGGTCTAGGTTATCCAAATTACTAAAGTCGCAATTAACTAAATAGGGGAAAATACATTTGCACCCCCTGAGTTTTGATGAAAATACACATAGACCCCCTCAGTTTTCAGAAAATACATTAGGCATCCTTACTTTTCAAACTAATGACACTTACTCCTCTTCCGTCAATTGACCATCAATCAACTGACTAGACCTACTGATGTCATGCGATAAAGTTCAAAAAATTTCAAAAATACCCCCTCAATCAAAAAGACATTAGCCACCCTTACTTTGCAAATCCAACAGACTTGAAATGCAATCGTAAACCTGGACTGGAATTTCATCACAAAAACTGCATACTCTTCCAGTATCAATTAAGGAAAAAAAAGAAGTGAAAACTATAACTGAAAGGGTAAACCTGGAGCCCAAACCTATGTATAGGAGATGTCCATCTATGAGATCAGAACCACCATTCAAAGAAATTCTGCTAAGAGATTATCTTAGAATCCAATTCATCCCACACTTCCTAATCATGTTGGATCCTGACTCCTTGCATAGACTCTGTCAATTTTTGTATACCCCACTCAAACTACTAAACATCACACCAGAGAATTACAAGAAATGAGAAACAAAACTGATCGTCAGTTAATCTTAAATTATTCCTTCTTAAGAATAGTACTAGTAAGGGTATCGTTCCTCTGAGGAATGCGTTGGTTTCGTTGTCTTTTATTCAGATTAATTTTAAACTAATAAAATAGGTAATTGAATTTTTGCTTGATTAACTAAAACAATTAATTAAACTAATTAAAGGAAATTTCTAAATTAAACTATCAACTAATGGTTTTAAATCATTTGAAAGAGAAAATCTAGGGTTTTCAAATCCACCACTAACCTAATAATCAGCCCCTATTTTGAATTTATCATAACCTCTTAAATTGCAAACATTCTAGTTAGAGTGACAGCACGTCCCCTCTTAACTAATCTAGAAAAGTTCAAGGGATTATATCCTTAGCATATCGTATCTTCGATTAGCACGAATGATACACACTAATCTACGGTTGTGTAATCACTCGTCTTCCTTTAGCATAAAATATCTTCGGATTTAATCTCTCGATATTTTAAAACCATTGCATAAAACCTATGTTTAAATTCTAACGAAAATTAACACAAGTGATTTTAATTCCAATTTCATAATACCTAAGACAAGGTTAAGAATTCCATTGAAATCAAATATAATTCAAATAAATCCGGTTGTTGAAACAACCCTCTCATTATGCAATCAATGTTTCATAAATAAGAAAACAAAATAAAAAGACACAGTTACTTGGCTAGGGTTTCATTGAAACCCTAGAGTGAAAATTAGTTCATCGCGAGGGAAGAATGCAACATCATCATAGACAAAGCTGCAGCACTTCTCTTCATGGCTTCCTTGATCTCCAGAGCTTCTCCTCTTCAGATCCAAAAATCTCTACAAGTCTCTCTCTCATGATAATGATAATGGCTAGTAATTCTCTTTTTATAGAGAAAGACAAAGTTCTTGTAAAATAAGGAGTTCTAATTGAGGTCTAACTCTTTTTTTCTCTCTATACTCTTTTTGGGATGAATGAAGATTAAACCCTCTTTTAGGAAGACAATAATAGAGTTGGAAAGTGTTTAGAAGTACTAAAACACTATTCACGGAATACAATTTCACCCTATATACAGTTTTGCCACTGAACTTCAAATAATTCTAGAGAGCTCAATTCAAATCGGATTGACCCGAAATTTTAACATAGTTCCTTTAGGTCATCTAGAATCTACCCAAAAAGTTTCATAAATTTTGGATTAAGAAAAATTATCAAACTACCCCTCTATTGATAGTAGTGCGATTTTTGGCCAATCAATCCATTAGGGTAGATTTCTGCGATTTCGCTCTCTTTTCTTCTTCTTTCTTTTACTCTTCTCTTTTCTAAGATTTTTAGAGTCTTTGAAGCTTGTAAATCTTCCATTTTATCTTCTTTTCCTCGCATGAACCTGAAACAAGAATAAACAACCAAGTAGCATAAAATAATATAAATAATTACTCTAAATGATTAGCAAGTTAAGTTTGAGGTGCTTTTATGTATAACATTTAACACCGATCAAAAACAACTCTTGAACAAGATCAAACGATAACAAAACAACTCATGTATTGAATTTCATGTATTGAGGTCAACAATTATAATATAGAATACAATTTCAAAGCTAATAACAAAAAGCAATTCAAAAGCTATCATAGTTAAAGCCTTACAATTCACAAAAAGCAATTCAAAAGCAAGCATGATTCGAGGGGTAAACATGCTGATTTGAGGGGTAAGCAATTCAAAAGCAAGCATGATTCGAGGGGTAAACATCCACCATTAAAGACTAAACTCAGCAAGCATGCTGCTTTGTGAACCCTGTGTTGTGAACATAACTTTGTGTCCCTTCAGTGTTGCCCTTTATGGTCTATTGGATTTGCAAAGTTAAGGGTTGCCTAATATATTTTCTGAAAACTGAGGGGGTCTATGTGTACTTTTGTCAAACCTCAAGAGGTGTAAATGTAATTTTTCTTAAAATGATTCGAGGGGTAATTTTAAAATTTTTTGGACTTTATCGCATTACATCAGCAAGTCTGGTCAGTTGACTGACAATCAATTGACAGAAGGGTGTAAGTGTCATTAGTTTGAAAAGTAAGAGTGCCTAATGTATTTTTTGAAAACTAAGGGAGTCTATGTGTATTTTCGTCAAACCTTTGAGAGTGTAAATGTATTTTCTCCAATTACATAATAAGCAATGCCATGAATAAGCGTCGTCGCAAATAATCCCATTTGGTTAGCACTCTATCAATTATCGATAATCTGGTCATTTTAAAAATAAAAAACCAAAGTGTTTTCATCATTTGGAAATTATTATTATTATTATTATTATTATTATTATTTAGGGATGCTCTCTCTAATTTAAGAAGCTGTGTAGGCATTGGTTGGTGCAAATTTAGGCGCTCACAATAATTCTCACATAACCCTAAAGGTGCATAAGTGGTTATGCTCAATGGCGAAGCTAGGATTTTCGTGCGGGGGCTAACAATGGGGTGTGAGGGTGTAGCCCCCAAAAATGTTTTTAAGCAAGTTTGTGTCATATCGTCAATATGTGTTTGTTTATGAAGAATATATATTTTTAAAGTTAGGGTCGCTGCCTCCTTTGTCATGGCTATGTCATCTTCATTTTAAGTATAAAACTTAGTTTTTCAAAATAACAAAAGAAGTACAAGGGAAACTTCCATCTTGCCCCATGTGTATGCCCTTTTAAATTAAGTAATATAAGTATAAATTTAAATTTGTTTTCCTCCTCAAAAATTTAGGGAGAGCTATAGCCCCATGTAGCCCTGACTCTGCCCATGCTCCCAAACTACGCCCCCTATATGATACTACCCCTATATGGTACTACATAAGATTTTTTTTTTCAAAAGTTGGGGAGGTGGGGAGTGGATGGGGGGAGGGAGGGAGGGCTTCAGCTCCTAGCCTAGGGATGGCAACGGGTCAAGTTTTGACCGGGACGGCCCCAACCCTATCCCACCCCTAATGGGAAGACTCCTACCCCATTCCCGTCCCAAACCTGGGTTGGGGCATTTTCGATTTATTAAAAGTTTTCTTAACCATGTCCCCATCCTGCTTTGTCCCGTTTAGCACTAGTTGGGGCGGATCGGGTCAATATTTCATATTATAAGTAATATATTGAGATAATTGTATGATTAATTAAAAGGTAAAATAGTACTTTCATATTATAAACGGGGCAGGGCGAGGCGGCTTAAACTCATTCCCGGCTAGAACCCGAGTCAGGTTTAACCTTCCATTCCTAAACCTGCCCCTACCTCTTTTAAAAGCACCCCAAACCCATCCCAATAGAGGCGGGGCAGGGCAGGTTACATGATTAACCCAGCCCATTGCCATGTGAGCCCATGTGGCTCCACCCTTGGTTATGCTCCCTCATAATCAACTATTGGTGAGGATTGAGATTATGAAATAATCAGTTATTTTCATAATCAATTACTATATAGTTATTTATGATTGGTTAACCAAATGCCTATTATTCTATCATAATCACAGTATAAGCGGTTAGAAGCGATTAAATCAGTTCTGCTAATCTGAATCAAACGACCCCTAAGAATATATGACTATATATACAAAATGTACAGGGGAATGCTAGCCTTAGACGCTGGTTGTCTTTGATGCTAGCTAAGACTCTTTTTCCTTTTCTTTTTTGGTTCACAATATACCTATAGTATAGCCGCAACTCAGATTAGTGCGGTTATGGTTAGTATTTGTTCAAAGTGTTAGCGAGCAAGTGGATATTTCAACAATTGTACCCCTCGGGACTCGATCCCGAATCATTTAATTGGTGGAATGCACACCAGTATCAATGAGGCAAGCTTAGCTTCCCACTAAGACCCTTTAACATTCTTGGAAAGAGTAACAATTAAAAGGTAGCGTGTGGCTTGCACGTGCCTAATGGAATAGTCAGGTGCTCTAAGAGGCCTGGATACCCTCCTTTATAAAAAAAAAAACAATTAAAAGGTAATACACGTGTCAGTCTTAGCTAGTGTGGCTAGCATTCGCCACAAGTGTATATATTAACTTTTAAATTTATGTCTATAAATTATTATGATTTACAGTAAGAATATTTTATTTATTTTAAGTTCATTAGCTGGGTGGGTTTAGTTGAAGTATCTTGACTGGGTCGGTTTTGACCCGAGTCAACCTATTGCCACCCTTACAGGAAATTTATTAAATTTTTAAATAATTAAACGAGATTCGGCCAATATCTTGAGAAAACCTAAAGAACTCATGAACCATGACTCCCATTAGCTGGGTGGGTTTAGTTGAAGTATCTTGACTGGGTCGGTTTTGACCCGAGTCAACCTATTGCCACCCTTACAGGAAATTTATTAAATTTTTAAATAATTAAACGAGATTCGGCCAATATCTTGAGAAAACCTAAAGAACTCATGAACCATGACTCTTAAGGCACAATTTCTATGAACATTCACACACATCACCATGTCATAGAGAAATCATGGCAATTCATGTACATTTAAAGCAGTAATTCATGTCTATTTCACTGATCATATCTTTTTTAAGTCAGCAAAAGCAAAACCTATGGTTGTCAAATGGGCAGAAGAATTTTTTTGTGGGAAATAGTTAACGTACCCATGAATTCCATTTCAATACCTAAGGCATTGATGGGTGCCCCCACCTATACCTTAGGTTTTGAAATGGAATTCATGGGTACGCCTATCACTACTCATTTTTTGTTAAAGCCTCAAAAAAGAGGCCAAATACCCAGAAATCCAAAAGCTCTAGATACATACCCCAAGAAAGGGTACCCTCCCACTCTATTTAAACAACATTCTCACCTTCTCTTCTTACCTTCTCTTCTTCATTGAACCCTCACTCTCTTGTTTTTGCTTCTATTCCACAATGTTTTCTTCAATCTCAAAGTTCTCTAGTGAGGGAAGAGAGAACCATAGCATTGTCTCTAAAATGGAGGGTACCCTACTCATATCAATGACCTATTTCTCTTACTTCATGCTTGTGGCCTTTGAAGCAGGTGGTCCTTTTAGGGCACTTCTGTTACTCTTCATCTCTCCTCTTGTATGGTTACTAGAGAGCCTTTACCTTGAGACAATAGCCCCTCATATTATGGTCTTTATCTCTATGGCTGGTCTCAAGGTGACCGAAGTTAAGGCAGTCGCAAAGGCCGTACTCGCTCGGTTTTTCTTGGAGGAACTTAGGGAGAGTGCGTTTAAGGTGTTCTCTAGCTGTGGAGGGAAGAAGTACGTGGTGACGTCGATGCCTAGGCTCATGGTAGAGTCATTTCTTAGAGAGTATCTAGACGTTGATTGTGTTTTGGCCACGGAATTGAGGACACTTAATGGGTATTGCCTTGGACTAGTGGCTGAGCCAGGGCTCAGGGTTGGGGTCCGTCAATTAGAAGCCATTGGAGCTGCATTGGGGGAAGTTAGAAATATCCGTGTCGGACTCAGGGACACGCTCAACGATCTTCCATTCATGTTGTTGTGCCAGGTACTCTTGTTCAAAATCTCAACTAAAAATTGGTCTGTGATACAGTGATAGTATGGGTTTATGAGGCATGCTAACCCTAATCCAAGGCATTTTCTACTCTCAGCTAAAAAGCAACAGCTGTCAAAAGCAAGGACCGGTGTTGGTCTTGTCCGAAAGCAATGACATGTGTTAATTTTTGACTGAAAATAAGAAATGCCCAAGGGTTAGCAAGCCTCATGGGTTTATATACCCTTGTTCATTGTAGATTCCAATGGAAAACATTTAAGAGACTTCACCCCTTGGTGTGGATTTCTTTTTCTTTTTCCTGTTTTTTTGTAAGGAGTGAATCCAAGGGCTATCAAATGGGGTCTAACTCCTTAACCAAAAAATTTCTAAGGGCTCTCAATTGAGGTCTAACATATGCATCATGCTTTCATGGTATGTATGTGCATACATGGATTGCATATAGGATTGGCAACAGTCCGGGTTACTTGGGTAACCCGCGTGACCCTATTGAACAGGTTTGGGAGTTTTTAAATGTGGTATGGGCAGGTTTGGGAATGGAGGATTAAAACCAATTCGGGTTTTGGTCGGGGATGGATTTAAGCTACCTAACCAGCCCCGACTAGTGTTTAACGGCATGGAATAAGGCGGGGACAGGTTTAAGGGTTTTGATAAATCACAACAAGCCCGACCCGATCCGTGTTTTGGACAGTTGGAGTCTTGCCATTAGAGGCAGGGTAGGTTGGGGAGCCCCGGCCCAAACCCGGCCCATTGTCATTCCTATTTGCAGATGCAAGAGGGTAAATGATTGATTAATATTAATGGTTTGCAAATTTAGGTATTAGACCATATCACATCACATGCATGTCATCCACTTCACATGATGCTCATGGATTTTTAGCCTCTTTGGGTTATTCATGCTGGCATGATAAGCATGCACTTCCCATGCATTACAAAATTAGAAAAATAGAAAATTAATATGATTATAAATTACTGTTAAGAAATAAGAACTCATGGTGTGGGGAATATGTGCATTTGAGAGGGATACTGATGCAAATGATGTGCATGTGTACCAAAGTCCTTGAGAACAAATACTCTTAGACCGTTCCATTACAAGTCCTTGAGAGCAAATCCTCCTAGGTATCGAAAAAGGTATACGAATCTTCACGAATCTCCACGAGCTCCGGTTGAACAGTCAACTGGAGCAATCAAAATATTTTCTTGGGAAGTGGTAGTTTAGTAATTATGAATGCAAAGAAGGGTATTTTGTAACATCAATTTGTGTCCTTAAATGCCTCCTTCCTAATGCAAGTTTTGGGTTGCTACATGTTGCTTTTGCGGGGTATACTACAAGGTTTTGCTCTTCAAGTCCTTTCCATTTAAATTTATAAAAAGAAAAAGAAAAAAAAACAGAAGGTGGGACCAAATTTGGTTGTCATCAGGTTGGGATAGACTTGGGGAGCAGATTGTCGGTACCACTCAAAAGGTGCTACATAACCCTTTCATGTTAACCAAGGTGTAAATTTGTATGAACAAACTTGGGTAGCTTGTACAAAGTTATGTGGGACCTTCTGAGTAGTCTTTTTTTTTTTTTGTTTTTTGCACTGGGGTGTGAGTTAGATCTCAATAATCTCAAGTGTCCATGTCTATCCTTAAGGAGAATCCAATAAAAAAAAATTTATTCGGCCACGTGTTTAGTCTCACAAAACTCCCGCCGTTGCTCCCGCTTCATCTTACCCTATGTTTTTTGTGGGTGTGATAACTGAGAAAGACCTGCTCACACCCTCTTTATTTGAATATTTGAATAGGATTCCTTCTCTTACAATAAGATCTGGCCATCTGATTTGAATAAATATTTTCTACTTCATCACTTGGATGAAGTAGAAACATTTTAAGTCGATCATGTGTGCTCCATTTCTTCACAAACATAGAGTGCCCATTTTGTATATCAGTCACAGCTTAGCATGACAAACATTTTTATTTAGTTCTGACAAATCTGCAAATATTCTGAGAATTTGGCCATTAATTAATATTGATCTGAAATTTGGCCATTAATTAATATTGCTGGGATGTGAGGTCGGATTTGAGGATTCAAATGTATCTGAGGCTCTAGTTATCAGGGAATCGAATTGGTTCTCTTCGCTGGTCGGATTTGGGGTATACAGTGCTTGGAGAGAGAAGACTCGGTTTTGGGGTTTACACTTTAGAGTTTACTGGTCGCCGGAGTTTGCCTTTATCACCGTTAGGTTTGGTCGCCAGAATCTTATCTACATGAGCTGCTTCAGTTAACAAAGAAAATCCGTTGCCTTTATTTCGAGGAGAATGAGATAAAGGGCAAAAATGACTTTAAAAAATGTTTGGATGTATAAAAATAAAAATTTTAAAAATAGGTGTATTTTGGGGCCCCACGGGGCCAAAGAACCATGAACCATGGGTGCCCTTCAAAAAAAAACGAAAAAAAGAACCAGTGGTGTATTTATAAAGGGAAAAAACCCTATAATCTATTAATTAACCTTTATCTATTTATATTATTGTCTCTAATTTACAGGAAGTATACATAGTTCCAGTAGAGGACAATGGATCACCCTTGCCCAAAAAGGACTATCCTAAGCCGTTGATATTCCATGATGGACGTCTGGTGGCAGGACCTACACCGTTAGATTCTTTAGCCGTGCTCCTCTGGCTACCCCTGGGCTTCCTTCTAGCTATTTCCCGGCTTCTAGCCGGAAAACTGCCGTACAAATTCGGCTTCACGGCTGCTGCAGCTACAGGCATGAAGGTCAGAGCCAAGCTACCTCCAAAACCCCGCACGTGCAAAACAACTGCACCATACTCACGTCACACGTGTGAATCATGTGACCCTGGCACATACAACGGTCCTGGTATAAGGAAGGAGAATTCTAACACCCTTTATGTGTGCTCGCATCGAACCCTAATGGACCCTGTGATAGTGGCGTCGACATTGCAACGGCCCGTTACGGCTGTTACGTATAGTGTTAGCAGGATTTCGGAGCTGTTGTCGCCGATACGGACTATTCGGCTGAGTCGGGATCGGGCCAAGGATGGCAAAATGATGCGGGAATTACTGAAGCAAGGTGACTTAGTGGTGTGCCCGGAGGGGACGACATGTCGGGAGCCGTATCTGCTCCGATTTAGTCCACTTTTTGCCGAGATAGCCGATAAAATTGTGCCGGTTGCCGTGTCGGCGAAAGGGAGCATGTTTTATGGGACAACAGTGAGGGGTCACAAATGGCTGGATTCCTTCTTCTTTCTTATGAACCCTAATCCTGAATATAGTCTGGAGTTTCTAGAAGCAGTTAACGGTTGCAATTCTGTTGGAATGTCTAGTTACGATGTTGCGAATCAGGTGCAGGAAATGATCGGACGCGCACTTGGATTCGAGTGCACCAACTTCACACGTAGGGACAAGTATGGGATGCTTGCGGGGCATTGATGGTGTGGTGGGTCGTAGTTTAATATGGTACTTTGTGCACGTACGTGGCAGTTAAACTGTTATTTTATTCTCTTTTTCGATGTGTTGAAATTTGAATAATGTGATCAGCTTGAAAGAGGACCTTTGCGGTCCTCAAATCAGAACTGGATTGTTTATTATGGATATTATTAAGAGGATTTTTACGATGTCAAGGAGGATGTCAATGCTTGGTTACTGGCCTATTAGTTTACAAAATATATAAAATTATTATTCTTAGCTTAATTTATTTAAGGACTTTGCTACTAAGACCCGATTATGATGGAGACCACGAGACCATGCTCTTAGATCATTGGATTTCAGGTGGGGCCCATTTCACATGGTAGGCCACACCTTAAGAGCTTGGTCTCGGTGGTCTCAGCCCTAAGAGCTTGGTCTCGGTGGCTTCACCCTTTATTTAAATATCTAGTTTTGGTTAAGAGAGCAGATGAGCAGCGCCCCTTGTTTTAGCCCATTGCCTATAACAGGCACGTTATTGGTCGATTCCAATAAAAATTAATTTCTGACATCAAATCATCAAAAAAAAATTTCCGATATTTAAGAAATTATTTAAAATATGTTTTCTTTTTTTTTTTTGGAATGGAAAAGCAGAAACAACGAGAAAAAATAGTGCCAAGTAAGGCAATCAGGATGGATGAAGAACTATATTCAAATTTCTACAACACTGTTTCAAGCAAATGAGCAATAGCCAGCAAATATTTGATAATAATTTTTTAAAAAATAAAAATAAATAAATAAATACATTTTTATCGGTATCCTTTTATGTTTAAAAAAAATCTCTTCAAAATCATGCTCAATCGACGATGGTTTTAATAAAAAAAGACATTTCACAAAAATGGTAGTTCAACTCTTCAAATCAATGGTGACATTCTCTTGCTATAATTGCTGCTTTTGTGTGTGTTGTGGGGTGTAATTTTGGGGTGCCTAGGGAAAGTGAAGGGTCCTCCATAGGGCCGGCCTCCGATTGTCTTTGGCAAAGCCAGAAAGGGCTCTCGGGCAACCATAGAATAGGGGACATGTGGCATTAAAAAGGGGAGAAGTCATTTCAATTTCTCCCCATTATTTTGACTTCTCACCAATTGATATCTCTTCCGCTTTATCTCAACACCTTATCGCCATGTGTCATATAATGTGTGGAGAAATCAAAATCATGGGGCCCATGATTTTGACTTCTCCACACTTGTCCCCTATTCTATGGTTGTCCGAGACAAGCCTTTTCTGGCTTCGCCAAAGACAATCCGAGGCCCTTCCGCAGAGGTTTTCCTGTGTTGTAATATGTGTTCTTTTTTGATAAAATAAAGCTTTTTCTTCGCCAGAGACAATCCGAGGCCCTTCCCCTATTCTTTTTTGATCGAATGTGCAGTTTCTCAATTGATATCTCTTCCCCTACATTTGTAGCTGTTACTTACAAGTGTTTTTGACATTGAGTCTTAAGGAATTGAAATAAACATTCCTTCTTTAAAAAATTAAATAAATAACTGACATCTATGATATATTACTATTTACAGGATACAATACAATAATGGACCAAATCAGTGTAGCTTAGACTCCATCAACAAAACAAAAAGTGTAGCTCAGACTGTCAGAGTCAACTATTCAGGATAAAATGGCAAGCAGGAAGCCATCCATACCTTCTAGGCATCTTATATGAGGCAGGCAGGGCCCACTGGGACTCAGCTCGGGTGACGAGCTATGATGATAAAGGGATTTAACCTTTGCTCCCATCAATCGCGGCTTTTATGGAGTATTGGTTAGGTCCTTGCACCAAATGGTATCAGAGCTCAAGTTCAAGTCCACTTGCTAGCGTCTGTGATTTCAGCGGGCACTAAGGTGGGATCCGTGACCTGTGTCATAACCCTCTCACAAGACGCGAAATTTCAATAGGGGGAGTATGATGCAGGCAGGGCCCACTGGGATTCAGCTCGGGTGGTGAGCTATGATGATAAAGTGATTTAACCTTCCGCTCCCATCAGTCGCGGCTTTTGTGGAGTATTGGTTAGGTCCTTGCACCAAATTTTATGATGCAGGCAGGGCCCACTGGGACTCAGCTCGAGTGACAAGCTATGATGATAAAGGGATTTAACCTTCCGCTCCTATCAGTCGCAGCTTTTGTGAAGTATTGGTTAGGTCCTTGCACCAAATGGTATCAGAGCTCAAGTTCGAGTCCCCTTACTAGCATTTGTGATTTCAACTAGCACTATGGTGGGATCCGTGACTTGTGTCATAACCCTCTCGCGACACGCAAGATTTCAACAGGGGGAGTATGATGCAGGTAGGGCCCACTGGGACTCAGCTCGGGTGACGAGCTATGATGATAAAGGGATTTAACCTTCCACTCCCATCAGTCGTGGCTTTTGTGGAGTATTGGTTAGGTCCTTGCACCAAATGGTATCAGAGCTCAGGTTCGAGTCCCCTTGCTAGCGTCTGTGATTTCAGCATGCACTAGGGCGGGATCCATGACCTGTGTCATAACCCTCTCGCGGCACGCGAGATTTTAACAGGAGGAGCATGATGCAGGCAGGGCCCACTGGGACTCAACTCGAGTGACAAGCTATGATGATAAAGGGATTTAACCTTCCGCTCCCATCAGTCGTTCCGATACTATAGCATCCCTTAGCGAGTAATTAGGAACACATAGTTGGATTCCTCGAAATAGAAACCCGTCTTGCAAGAAGAAATCTCCATTAGAACCATTTCTCATGCAATCTACCCAAATGTGGCCAAAGTCTGGATCTGTCTCATATAATTCCTTAAAAATATCAAACCCAATAACCTTGAAATGCATGATACCGAGTATAGCTACCCTTCGACTCAAGGCATTAGCTACCTTTTTTTGACTGCCCGCCTTTTGCCGAATAATAAAGTTGAACTTTTGTAGATACTCCACCCACTTCCCATGTTAGCGATTCAAAGAGTGTTGGCTATTAATGTATTTGAGTGTTTCATGGTCGGAATAGAGAATAAACTCTCTCTGAATTAAATAATGTCGCCAATGTCGCAATTCCTATACAATAGAATAAAATTCTATGTCATAAGTTGAATACCTCTTTCTTGTATCATTCAACTTTTCACTGAATAATGCTATTGGTCGACCCTCTTGACTCAAAACAGCCCCAATTCCAACATAAGATGCATCACAATCAATCTCAACAATTTTATCAAAATCTGGAAGAGCCAACAAAAGAGCTTCAATCATTCTCCTTTTATACATTGAAAACTTTGGTCAGCTTGCTCAGTCTAAAGAAACTCGCCTTCTTTTAAGGCATTTGTAATAGTAGCCATGAGGGTGCAAAAGTCACGAATAAATCGCCTATAGAATAATGCCAACCCGTGAAAACTCCTTATATCATGGATACTTTTAGGAGTCTGCCATTCTAAAATAGCTTCCACTTTCTTTGGATCCACCTTGATTCCTTCAGCTGATACAAACATACCCCAAAAACACCAAGCTATCGGTCATGAATTCACACTTATTTAAGTTGGCATAGAGTTTTTGCTCTCTTAACACATGTAGAACTTCTTGTAGATGATCAAAGTGTTGGTCTTTGTTGGAGCAAGGGCCTAACCAATACTCCACAAGAGTCGCGACTTATGAGAGCGGAAGGTTAAATCCCTTTATCATCATAGCTCATCACCCGAGCTAAGTCCCAATGGACCCTGCCTACATCATACTCCCCCTGTTGAAATCTCACGTCTCACGAGAGGGTTATGACATAGGTCACGGATCCCACCCTAGTGCCCGCTAAAATCACAGACGCTAGCAAGGGGACTCGAACCTAAGCTCTAATACCATTTGGAGCAAGGACCTAACCAATACTCCACAAAAGCCATGACTGATGGGAGCGGAGTTTACCAAAAAAAAAAATGGCAGCGGAAGGTTAAATTCCTTTATCATCATAGCTCGTCACCCGAGCTGAGTCCCAGTGGGCCTTGCCTACATCATAAAATTTTGTGCAAGGACCTAACCAATACTCCACAAAAGCCGCAACTAATGGGAGCGGAACGTTAAATCACTTTATCATCATAGCTCGTCACTCGAGCTGAGTCCCAGTGGGCCCTGCCTGCATCATACTCCCCCTATTGAAATTTCGCGTCTCACGAGAGGGTTATGACACAGGTCACGGATCCCACCCTAGTGCCCGCTGAAATCACAAACGCTAGTAAGGGGACTCGAACCTGAGCTCTGATACCATTTGGTGCAAGGACCTAACCAATACTCCACAAAAGCCGCGACTGATGGGAGCGAAAGGTTAAATCCCTTTATCATCGTAGCTCATCGCCCGAGCTAAGTCCCAGTGAGCCCTGCCTGCATCATTATAACCCCTGGCAGTATGGTTACCCATATTTGGAGGTGAAACACATTTTGATTCCATCAAAAAGCATATAAGCTGATAAAGGCTCTTTTATAAACTTGGCACTTTTCAAAGTTTAACTCCTACTCCTTGCAATGCAGCTGCCATTGAAGCCAAGGCCTCCTCAAGTGTTCGCTGCTTCTGCAGAGTGTTGAAGGCCTCAAGAATATCTCCAACTTCCCAATCATCAAAATCATCCATTCTAAGTCTGCACTCTAGTCCGGCACTAACCTGTCCAAAAGGATAAAAGAAAACAACCCATTGAAAACAAAAGGGTAAAAGAAAACAACCCATTGAAAAAATAACAGAAATGCTGAACAAAACATGAACGACAAGAACAAAATCAAAACATGACGTAAAGCATTAATAACACAGAGCACAAAGGATTTATGTGCTTCAGCATAGTAGCCTACGTGCACGGAAGAGAGGAGGTATCGATCTATTCATTATGTCTCAATGGATAACACAGAGAAGAAGAATAATAGGTTACATAGAGAATCCCATAATTAGGAAGCTAGAGCCCTATATCAAGCAACTACTAAAATAGGGAGTCTCATATAAAGAAACTTTTAATCGTGGTCAACAATGTACACCCACAATAGGAACAAATCTCCTCTCTTCTCCAACACTCCCACTCAAGTTGGTGCGAAAATATCAAAGGAGCCCAACTTGACCAAAATAACTTGGAACTTGGCAACTGGTAAACCCTTAGTGAAGATGTCAACCAATTGTTGATTACTATGAACATAGGGAGTACAAATAATATTGGCCTGTACGTTTTCTCGTACAAAGTGACAATCTACTTCAATGTATGAAACACTAGGTTTGAGGCGATATGAACTGCGGCCTGATTATCACAAAACATTCTTGTTGGTTGAGATGAACCAAATCTTAAATCTTACAATAAGGCGTGGAGCCAGATAATTTCACTGGTGATGGATGTCATTGCTCTATATTCAGCTTCAGCACTTGAACGGGCAACGACATTCTATTTCTTACTTTTCCAAGTCACTAAATTACCGCCCACAAAGGTACAATACCCTGTTGTAGATCTTCGATCAATTGAGCATCCTGCCCAATCAGCGTCAGTATAGGCAGTAATACAATTGTGTCCATTCTTTTGCATCCATATACCTCTTCCAGGTGAATTTTTCAAATACTGTAGTATTCTGGTAACAGCATTCATGTGGTTAATTCTTGGAGAATGCATAAATCGACTAACCAAGCTCACTGCATAGGAGATATCAAGGCGAGTAATTGTGAGATAGATTAGTCTACCAACTAATCTCTGAAACTGACCAATATCTGATAATAATTCATCAATATCCAAATCGCGTTTTCCTCCACTCTCAGTAGGAGTGCTAGCCAGTTTCACTCCCATTTTGCCTGTTTCCTGAAGTCAATCCAACACATATTTTCATTGATTAAGAAAGATGTCCTTTTTTGAATAGGCAACCTCTAATCCCAAAAAATATTTTAAAATTCTCAAATCTTTAATAGCAAACTTTTTGTGAAGAAGAGCCTTAAGTTTTGAGATTTCACCTTGATCATCACCTATAATTACAATGTCATCGACGAGTACCAACACAATAGTGGTACCAGAAATACCTCTCTTAACGAACAATGAAAGATCTGCACTACTTATTTTAAGCCCATTATTCATCAGTACATGACTGAGTTTAGCATACCAAGCCCATGGTGATTGCTTGAAACCGTAGATAGCCTTGTTTAACTTACATGCTAGATCACAATGAGATTCGTGTTGATATCCTGGAGGAATACTCATATAAACCTCCTCTTCTAGATCACCGTGTAAGAAAGCATTCTTTACGTCCATCTGGAATAATTTCCAGTCTTGGTTTACAGCCAGAGATAGTAAGACTAGAAATGTGTTCATCTTAGCAACTAGTGCAAGGTTTCTTTGTAGTCTACTCCATAGGTCTGAGTAAATCCTTTAGCAACCAACCTTGCTTTATGCCAAGCAATGGTACCATCATTGTTATACTTGATCTTGTATACCCAATGGCACCCCAGTTTTCTTTCCCTGTGGTAACTTGATAATAGTCCAAGTTTTATTCTCATCAAGAGCTTGGAGTTCTTCTTTCATAGCTTGTTTCTGAACCGGTTCTGAATTGGTACTTTCGAAAAATTATTTGGTTCTTGGTCATTGGATATAGTGCTTAACAGGGCAGCATGAGATTAAGCTCACATTATCATACGTCACATGAGCCTGTATGGGGTAGGATGTTGCTGAGAGGTAAAGGAAGTCTTTCATCTTTACTGGAGGATGTGACTCCCTACTTGACCGTTGTGGAACCGTATTAAGAGGAGATGATTAGACGGAGCAATGTCAACCGGTACCGTAGGAAATGGCGCAACAATCAAAGTATTTTCGGAAGCACGAGTTACTGAGTCTCAATTACGGCTTGTCATAGTTCTGGTTCTGGATCTTCATTCACCGTCGGAATGACACTAATTGTTTGGAAGTGGTACCAATCTGATCAATACTTCCCCTGAGGCTGATTCTCATACTCGTTGGAAGCTTGAAAAGAGGCTTGGCTTCGTCAAAACGAACATCACAAGAAATAAAAAATTTACGTGAAGGTTGGATCATAGCATTTGTACCTTTTTTTGTAGAAGAATACCCAAAAAATACACACCGAGTGCCACGAGCATCCAATTTATCACGATGAATAGCCTATTGATGTACATAACAGACACAACAAAATATACGAAGATGAGAGATGTCAAGCTTGCGATTTAACAGGACCTCCAAAGGTGATTTGAAACTAATAACATGATTGGGAAGGTCGATTGATGAGATAAACTGCAACCAAAACACCATGGGACCAATATTTTTTTGGAACATTCATCTGAAACATTAGAGCTCTGGTAGTTTCTAAGACTTGCTGATTTTCCTCTCTGAACCCCCCGTTCTATTGCGATGTACCCACACAACTAGTTTGATGGATACATGTCTTGGCTGCGAAAATAATCTGGTAAAGGACCTTTCACGTATTCAAAACCTGTTGTCAGAGCGAAATTTTTAATTTTAGCACCAAAAATTAGTTAATAACCATATATGAAAATCCTTAAAAACAAAGCACACCTCGGTTTTAGATTTGAACAAGTTATAGTCCCATGATAGCAGGAGAGTGATCATCCATAAATAATACAAAATACTTGTAACCATCATAAGAATCAATAGGTGCGAGACCCCATAAATCAGAATGAATTAACTCAAAATGTGCAAGCAGTCATAGACTCTGAATTAACAAACGGTAAACGAGTTTGCTTTGAAAATTGGCAACCATCACACGCAGTAGAATCACTAGAAAAAATGAAGGAACCAGACATGAATAAAATTGCAGTTGGAGTGGGATGTCCAAGTCATTGATGCAAAATACGCCTTCTAACAAACCACTAGTCATGAGCCAGGGTGTACCAAATGTTTTGAGCAAATAAAGACCATGAGAGTAAACTCCTTCACCAATTATCTTCCCCACCATTCGATCCTGAAATGCAACAGTATTGGGGGAGAAAATAATATTACAGTTTAGGGAGTTAGTAATTTGTCCAACTGAAAGAAGTTGCACAGGAAACGAAGGAACAAAAAGAGCATTCGAACTAGGAAACTAGGGAAAAAATTAATTTTTCCACATCCTAAAACTGGAACCGTGGTTCCATTAGCAACTAAGATAGCAAGTTTTTCAGAACTACTAGTGAAATCATGCAAATACTTGGAATCATTGGCCATATGGTCAGTGGTTCTGGAATCAATAATCCAAGTGTTAACATTAGAAGAAGTGAAATAAGTTTGAAGATTACCTGACGCATGAGTATAGGAAGAAGGATCAGTTTCTGAAGTGGCAGACTTACTGAGTTGTTGAAGAAGGCGACTTAAGTGATTTATTGAGATCGACGTGTCGACTATGGCTACATGCTCCTTTTTATGAGAGTTAGGCCTGAGATGAGGATGAAGTTTCCAACAACGATCCTTAGTGTGCCCATTTTTTCCACAGTGATCACAATGATAAGTCTCTCACCTGCTTTTATTTCAATAATTTTTTTCTTTTCCATTACCAGAAGGTCTTTTATTTTCATCTTTCTCAGCCAGAAAAGCACTATATTCAGTTTTCTCAGATGAATGTTTCAAGTTACTATTCATAACCTTTTTACAAGTGTCTTCTCATTGAACAGTAAAACAAACACTGGATAGAGAAGAGAGAGTAGAATTCATGAGAATATTACTCCTGAGATTTTCATATTCCGGCCTTAGGCTATTAAGCAGAGAAAAAATCTTATCTTCTTCGGCTCTTTTCAGAAGAATTTTTGCATCCGTAGTGTGTGGATGATACATGTCTAGTGCATCCCACATTTTTTTAAGATTACCAAGATGTGCAATGAATGTCTTATCACCTTGATCTGCTACCGCAATCTCCTGTTTGAGTTTAAAAATACGAGCAGCATTATTTTTATTACCGTATAGATCTTCAACTTAGTCCATAATTCCTTTGCTGATTCGGAGAATGTAAAATTTTCAGCAATTTGGGATTCCATCGAATTAAGAAGCCAAGATCTAACAAGTTGATCATTAGAGATCCACTCTTCAAATTTTGAATCAGTAGCTGCAGGGCAAGTAATCTTGCCATTGATAAAACTCAACTTTTTCTTACCACCAAGAGACAAGATTACAACCCGGGACCAAGAGATATAGTTAATATCATTCAACTAGGATTACCATCAGTTTCCGCCATTAATTCACCACAAGAATAAGACAATCACAACTAAGAGAAAAAAACTACTTTTTTTTTTCTTGAGAAATAAAAACCTTCACTTTCAAGCACCAAAAAATGTCTTGGCTTGATTTTTTTTTTTTGGAACACCCCAAAAAAATCCAAACGTATCACTTTCAACAAAACCCAAAAAGTGTCTTCACTTTCTTTTTGAAACACTCAAAAAATCCAAAAAGCTGCACTTTGTTTTTTTAAAACACCCAAAAAATCCAAAAAGCGGCATGTTTACTTGCCTTTTGAAAAAACAATTCGGGATCTCTTTGGTTTTGAAGATTGAGACACCAGATCAACACTACAGATGATACCAAGTCTCTTTTTCAACGTACTGATCTTGAATCCGGGCACGTTGAGATTTCTTTCGGCTCCTAGAGTTCCGTAGATTGATACAACTAACAGATCTATTGAAACCCTTCTGACAAATCTATTGAAACCCTCCTGATTTCACCGAAAGAGATTTCACGTATTACTCAATACAGAAAACTAGAGCAACCCACTCTGATACCATAAAGCATTAATAAAACAGAGCACAAAGGATTTACGTGCTTCGGCATAGTAGCCTACGTGCACGGGAAGAGAGGAGGGATCAATCTATTCATTATGTCTCAATGGAGAACAAAGAGAAGAAGAATAATAGGTTATATAGAGAATCTCATAATTAGGAAGCTAGAGCCCTATATCAAGCAACTACTAAAATAGGGAGTCCCATATAAAGAAACTTCTAATCGTGGTCAACAATGTACACCCACGATAGGAACAAATCTCCTCTCTTCTCCAATACGAAGTGTAATTCAAGTCTTAGCAGAAAAGGCATTACTACAAGAACATCATACAGACATTTACCTACAGTAATCTAAGCAACATATCCTCCAGTTCTAAACCTTAGGCAGGAAAAAAACCTTAACTACTATTTTTCTGTGTTTCCACTCATTTGCATCCCCTGTTGTACATCTTAAGTTTTCTTGTGATACATAAGAGAATTTAGCACAAAGAGAGGAAAGAAAAGGTACAATATAAGGGACTAGCTAATCCTTGATATACAAAATGTTCTTTTGATTGCTATGGAGTTCTTTTGATTGCATTCTGTTAAGGTATATGGAAGAAACGGTACCTTTAAACCTTTAAAGGCGGGAAGGAATTCCATGGGGGCATTCAAAAAAGGATTAGGAGACCCTGGATATGGTTTGTGTCTCATATGAAACCATACATGATTTCCTATTTGATGATTTCCAAGGAACTGGGAGGCCATAAAAAGGGAAGTCAATGAGAGAGTGTCCACAAATTGAGGAAGCCTTACATCAAGTGCTTGAAGCTCAAATGTGACGATAGGTTTTCGGGAAATCCCAGACTGGCCAGCACGGTGGTGCAGATTTCGTGGATATTTTCTCTTCTTTTCAGACCCTCGAAGTGGCAAGAGAAAAGGGAGGAAAAGAGGGGTTAAAAGCTCATGATATAATGTAGCGATGCCGACGCTATATGGGTTCCCTAGGCGAGGCATCAGTGCATCACCCATGCATTTCTTACGTGATACCTAGGCAACCAAATTATATTTTATTTCTTAAATTTATATAAGTCACTTATATAAATTTAATTAAATTTATGCAATTAAATATTAAAGATTAAAGATTGAAAACTGCAAATAAAGCATAGATACGGAGAGCACACAACGCGAGCTAGGGTAAAGCGCGCACCTTAAAACACGAACATGGTGTGTTTGGGGCTTCGTCACATTTTCCCCTATTTATGAAAGGGAAGTAATTGAATGCGCTCCACATAGCACATGCTATTGAGCGAAGGACCAACCGATCAAAAATCCAACAATGTTGAAATTAATGGAGTGGGGTTCACTATTTAAATCATCTCGTACCATCTTAAGTTCATATTGTACCGTCTTAGGTTTTTGATTGGACTCAGTACTATCATGCGCATTAAAGCACTACACTATGAAATTGTATATTTGTAGCTGTAAAGGTGTGAGGACCAAAACAACAACCCCTCGATGAACAAAAGGTGTGTTCGTAGTAAAGAGGTCTTGAAATTAATTCCCTCTATGAATGGCCGGTCCCATTGGTCCACGCCCTAATTTTAAATACTCACCCACTGTGGTTAAGATTCACTCACCTTTAAGGTTATGCAATCCAATCCAATCCAACCATGGTTTCAAAAAAAAAAAACTCAAAATCTTAGTTTTAATTTTTTTAAGCTTAACGAGGATTAAAAAGGGTGTTAAAAGGAACACAAGAACACGAGGGTAAGATAGGAAACTAAGCAGTGCTCTTTGTCTTTTTGGGGATGACTTAAGTTTGAGTTTATGGGTGTGGTGATTGAGAGGCTTACTTTTTCCTAACCTAGCGAATTTCTAGCCTACACTACTAACGTAGATAAAATTAAAAAAATTACGGTTTTAATAAAAATAAAATAACATAAAGTAATAATGAGCACTCTTGCTAAGAAAAGGGTTTGAACAAAATTTGGAACACAATTGATTATTTTTTTTTTTTTTTTTTTTTTTTTAGTCGGTAGGAAAAGTTATTTCAACTGCTACATTGATAGTGGTAAAGAGAGCCTGCAAAGCCCATTACCAATTAATTGAACCATCCATTTATTACTTATTCACTATGATTCGAAGAAGCAGTTCAAAAACGTGAAAGAGAAATGCTAGCCCGGACACACCATAGGAATAGCCCAATGGTAGTGTCCCCTTATTAGGAGGGAGGTTTTGGACTCGAGTCCCAATGCAGGTGGGCATTGTGATTTCCTCACACTTTCGTAAAGCAATACTGAACCCTAACCTTAGACTGTGCAAAAAAAAAATGCTAGCTCGGCGTAGGATTCTAAACTCTCGTTATGGTAACCACGAGCAGAGCCAATTGGGCAAGGGGCAGCTTACCCCTGAATTTTGGAAAAGACGAAAAAAAAATTTGTAATTGCAGGGATGACCGGAGAGACCGTGAGAGCAGCGTGAGCAGCAGACCCGAGGGGGCCATGTGACAAGCTACCCTAACTTTTGAAAAAACAATTATAACATATATTATATGTTTTTAAAAACACATGTTTTATATTATATTATATTCATTGTAATAGCATCAAGCAAGCTTTTTTCATCATTTTAAACATTCTATTTTCTATCTCCCTTTGTTTAGCTTTTTGTCTCTTTCCTTTCAAACCCTCAAATTTGAAAGAAGAACGTGAAAGAAGACTTGCATTCACCTTCTTGTAGTTAAAAGTTTTTACTTGTATTTATTTTATAAACTTAGTGATTCGTATCAAAGTTAGATTTTGTTGTTTTTATATTTTGTTTATTATCTAATTAACTGTTAATTTATATGATTTTATTTTATTTTATATACATTTTAAATTTTTTGTTTTGCAATTTTGTATAAAGATTGAGTTTTGCTCTTTCATGATTTGTAACGGGTAAAGATGTGCGGTAAGGCAATTCTTGTAAATGGGGTCTTTTCGGAATGCAAAAATAAATAAATACAAAGATAAGCAACATATCAATTTTCGTGGTTCATCAATGTGAGCTACATCCACAATAGAATATTTCGTATCTTTTTAATCATTCTCTAAAAACTCATCAACAATTATTAGTACGTTATCAATCAATCATCGCTTGCCCCTACAAGAAAATTCTAACTTCATCCCTGGTGGTAGTGGCATTTGTCACTATTTTTTCCTATTACATTTTAAAATCGATTGAAATTGAAAATTTCTCATTTGAAAAAAACTTTTTCCTTAACCTATTGAAGGGGTCGTAGGGACAAGTGTTACTACCAAATTAAGAGTTTGAAAGTATGCATATATATATAATGCTAGCATTCCTCAAACCTAAAAAGAAGAACTTCAATCTACCACCTTGATTTCCCTTTTCTATTTTTGGCTTTGTTGAGGTTCATTTGTATTTTTCCTCCTAAATCGTTACATTTATAATAATACAATCATCTATAAGCAAATAATGAGAAGAAGGCACTTTGTGTTCCTACATCTACCGTTAGAGTTGTCAATAAGTGAATTCAAAACAGATAATGGCATATCCGATTACATGTCCAACTGTTTGAATTCAGTAAAATATCTAACGAATAGTGTAGTGAAATAGAGTATTTGTATTCGACTCCGGTTAAAATATTCGAATCCAGATAGGGATAGCAATGGGTTGGGGTTGGGTTTGGGTTTGAATTTTGGTGTATTTTTAATAGACCATTTCCGAAGCCAACACATTTACAAAGGCTTTGAAGCTCAAACTCGGCCCAATTGCCACCCGAAATTCGGATAATATTTGAATTATCCGTTTACTTTAAAATGAAATTAAAAGAAAGAAAGAAATGCCAAAAATGTATTTAAAAAATAATTTTATTTAAATAACAAATTAATATTTCCCTCATTGATATTAAAAATAACAACTTAATGTCTTAAAATTATAAAGCAAAGGTGTGCTTCAGATGGATCAAGAGAAGATCAGGCTCAATCGAATAAGTAAGGGTATGGGAAGTGCCAAAAAAAAAAGATATTGTAATCGTATAAACTTATATTATATATATAACAATATATTATCGGTCAAATATTTATCAAATTAGATATATCAATATTCGAATGCATATTTTATTACAAACTAATAGTAAAATTACTATTTCAATTTGCTCTTCCAGATACCTATTTGAATAAGAATTCCAGTAAACTAATTCAGATGCGAACGGAATAAGTATAATAAGTATTACCCAAGATTTGGATAATAAACGAATTCAAAAGCGAACCGAATACGAATAATATTCGTTGACATGCAATCTCGACCATACATGTGGCATGCACCCAAGGGGATCAGGATCACCATTTAGTTGCCCCATTGCCCGATCGATCAACGATGCCACAAAATGGTTAGGTTGGGCAAGAAGGGTTGATGTTTATGGAAGAGATCTCGAAGCCACTTGATACCTTTCTCTTGCTCTACCACCCTAACTTGGGTATTAATTTTAGAATCATATAAAGCTCATGGGCGGCAAGTTCTGGCCGGACTCACCAACCCATCTGAATTTTCACGGGTTAGGTGAGGTTTTGGAGGTATGGGTCGGGTTTAGGTTGGGTTTTGCACATTATTATTATTATTATTAAATTTTTTTTTTTTTTAATAGATGAACGAACAATAAAACAAAACACAACCTAAGGAGGAGGATGAAGAGGGACAGACCTCCCCCCATACCTCTCAATCCCAAGATTAAACGGGAAAGAAACTAGATGCTCGACCAAGAAGACACCACCATCTGCCCAGACACTCGAAATCGCCTAGCCGCAAATTGGGTCTGACTACGCGTTACAGAATTCAACATATTGGAATTAGGCTTCCAAACTCTCCAAGCCATAGTACCTATTTAATTTATAGGAACTGAACGCGTCAGCGAAACACGTGCGTGGACGCGTTCCGCCCAGCAAAATGTGTGCGCACCCACAACCCACCACATGTCCATTTCCAATTTTTTTAATCATGATTAAGTTTAATTAACATGAGGTTAATATATTTTTTTAAAAAAAAAAACCAAGGTTCGATGGATGAACTCTAAGGGTAGGTGAATCTTAACCATAGTTAATGAGTGTTAACTAACTAAAGGTTATTTTTCTAAAAACCAAGGTTAGATGGATGAACCTTAAGGGTAAATGAATCTTAACCACAGTTAATGAGTGTTAACTGATTTGAGATTATTTTTTTAGAAACCAAGGTTAGATGGATGAACCCTAGGGGTGAAGGAATCTAAATCACAATTTATAAAAGTTAAAAGGGACATGTGGCATCCCGTAGACGCGTGTGTGTGCCTAGCAGAATGCATCCACACAAACAATCATTCTCCTTAATTTATTAATAAGGTTTCGGTTGGTTCAAATTATCGAAGTCGCAATTAATTACATAGGGGAAAATACATTCACCTGTGAGTTTTGACGAAAATACACATGGACCCACTCAATTTTTAGAAAATACATTAGGCACCATTACTTTTCAAACTAATGACACTTACACCCATTCTGTCAATTGACTACCTGTCAACTGACTAGACCTACTGATATCATGCAATAAAGTTTAAAAATTTCAAAATTACCCCCTCAATCATTTGGGGAAAATACATTCACCCCCTGAGGTTTGACGAAAATACACATAGACCCCCTCAATTTTCAGAAATACATTAAGCACCCTTACTTTGCAAATCCGACAGACTTGAAATGCAGTTGTGAACGTGAACCTAAACTGAAATATCATCACAAAAACTGCATACTCTTCTAGTATCAATTAAGGAAAAAAGAGAAGTGAAAGCTATAACTGAAAAGGTTTATCAATTAAGGAGAAGTGGAAGCTATAACTGAAAGGGTAAACCTAGAGCGCAAAAACTATATACAAGAAATGTCCATCAATGAGATCAGAACCACCATTCAAAGAAATTCTGCTAAGAGATTATCCCAAATGCCAGTTCATCCCACACTTTCTGCTCATGTTGAATTCTGATTCCTTGCATGGACTCTATCAATTTTTGTATACCTCACTCGGACTACTGATCATCCCACTAGAGAATTACAAGAAATGAGAAATAAAACAACTCTTGAACAAGATCAAATGATAACAAAACAATTCCAGTATTGAATTTCTTGTATTGAGTTGTCAAAAATTATAATATAGAATACAATTCCAAAGCTTATGACAAAAAGCAATTCAAAAGCTATAATAGTTAAAGCCTTACAATTTACAAAAAGCAATTCAAAAGCATAGTAAAGTGTATTACTAAGACCATAAATTCACCCAACAAAATAACCCAAAAAAGCATATTTCTAAGACCATAAATCTACCATTAAAGACTAAACTCAGCAGGCATACTGCTTTATGAACCCTATGTGTTGTGAACATAACTTTGTGTCCCCTCAGTGTTGCCCTTTATGGTCTATTGGATTTACAAAGTAAGTGTGCCTAATGTATTTTCTGAAAACCGAAGGGGTCTATGTGATTTCATCAAACCTCAGAGGGTGTAAATGTATTTTCCCCAAAATGATTCGAGAAATAATTTTGAAATTTTATGGACTTTATCGCATGACATCAGCAGGTCTGGTCAGTTGACTAACGGTCAACTGACGAAAGGGGTGTAAGTCTCATTAGTTTGAAAAGTAATGGTGTAATGTAGTTTCTAAAAACTAAGGGGTTTATGTATATTTACGTCAAACCTCAGGGAGTGTAAATGTATTTTCTCCAATTACATAATAAGCAATGTCATGAATAAGCGTTGTCACAAATAATCCCTTTTGGTTAGCACTCTTTCAATTATCGATATAATCGGGTCAATTTAAAAATAAAAATCAAAGTGTTTTGATCATTTGGAAATAATAATAATAATAATTCAGGGATCCTCTCTCTAATTTAAAGAGTCTTGTAGGCCTTGGTTGGTGCAAATTTCGGTGCTTATAATAATTCTCACATAACCCTAAAGGTGCATAAGTGATTATGCTTAGTGGCGAAGCCAGGATTTTCGTGCGTGCGGGGGACTAACAATGGGGTGTGAGAGTCTAGCCCCCAAAATAATTTTAACAAAGTTCGTGTCATCTCGCGATTTGTGTTCATTTATAAAGAATATATATTTTTAAAGTTAGGGTCGCTGCCTCCTTTGCCATGGCTATGCCATCTATAATTAAATAATGTTAGTGTAAAACTTAGTTTTTTAAATAAGAAAAAACGTTTGTGGGCAACTTCAACCTTGCCCATGCTTATGCCCTTTTTTAATTAAATAATATAAGTCTAAATTTAATTTTCTTTCCTTCTCAAAAGTTCAGGGAGGGTTATAGCCTCATGTAGCCCCGACTCCGCCCATCCCAAGCTATGCCCCTATATGACATTACATAAGATTTGTGGGGGGGGGGGGGGGGGGATGGCAAAGGGTCCAGTTTGGGCCAGGGTGCCCCCAAACCTACCCCGCCCCTAATAGGAAGACTCCTATCCCGTTCACCTCCAAAATCTGGGTCGGAGTGGGGTGTTTTCAATTTATCAAAAGTCTTCTTAACCATGACCCCATCCCGCTCGGTTCCATTTAGCACTAGTCGGGACGGGACAGGTTGGGTCAGGTCAATATTTCATATTATAAGTAATATATTGAGATAATTTTAGGATTAATTTAAGGGTAAAATATTACTTTCACATTATAAATAGGGCGGGGTGGCTTAAATTCATTCCCAACCAAAACCCGAGTCGGATTTAACCTTCTATTCCTAAGCCTGCCCCTACCCCATTTAAGAACACCCCAAACTCATCCCAATAGAGGCGGGGCAAGGCAGGTTACCCGATTAACCTGGCCCGTTGCCATCCCTACCTAGTCCCCATGTGGCTCCGCCCATGGTTATGCTCCCTCATAATCAACTACTCGTGAGGATTGAGATTATGATATAATCTATTATTAGTCATTTATGATTGGTTAACCAAACACCTATTATTCTATCATAATCACTATATAAGCGGTTACAAGCGATTAAATCAGTTCTAATCCGAAGACCCTAAGAGTGTATGACTATATACAAAAAGTATAAGGGAATGCTAGCCTTAGAGACTAGTTGTCTTTGATGCATGCTAGCAAAGACCCTTTTTTACTTTCTTTTTTTTTGGCTCACAATATACGTATAGGCCTAGGCGTAGGCTTAGGCCGCAACTCCAGTTAGTATGGTTAGTATTTGTTCACTCTCGAGACTTGATCCTGAATCAATCAATTGGTGGAATTAACGGGTATACATTTACATGTGTAATCAATGTTGGAAAAAATCTGTTTTGGTATTTTGGAAAAACTGGTTTTTTTGTAAACTTTGATCCAAAATAAATGTGGGACCCACAAGGGTTTTGAGGCGGGTCCAAGTGGATCCCTGTTCTCCTCCATGAGGAGATTAACATGGTATATTTATTTGTCCAAAACAGTTAAGTGGTGAATGAGAAATTAATCTTAAAGTGAGTCACTTGAACATGCGTCATAAGTTGAAGAATGGTATAGAATAATAATCCCACATCAAAAAATTATTGAAACCAAAGTTGGTTTATATATCATTGCCTTGGAGTAAAGGGTGGGCCCTTGGGGCACCCAAATTTTACGAAGGAGTGAGCCCATGCTCCATGACGGAACCAACCATACCCGCCCGACCCGTGTCCGAGTCTGGTCCGAGCAGGCTGGTTGGTTGGCTTGGCTCTTGTGGGCCTTAAGCCCAGGCCCTATATATTATTTTTTGTTTGGGCTAAAGCCCATTCAACTTCAACGGTTTCCAACAAGTTTATTATCCAACAGTCATGTCTGTTAGGATTTAAACTGAAACCCAAAAGACATGACCTTTTCTGGACAGTCTCCTCAACCTATATTTAAAGGTTTTTCAACTGTATTTTGAAGCACGAAATTGAAACTCTTCTACTTCCTAGTATTCCAATTCTTCAGCATACAGTCAGTCTGCATATCAGAGAGGGTCTCAAACACTACTGGTTCGTTGTGTCTCAAAGTTAGTAGTGGTAGTTATTTGAGTCGTGATTATTGTATCTTGGGAGACAAGTTGCTACTGACCGTGACCACCGTAGCAGAGCAGTATTTGTCTTAAGGACATTGAATCCAATTCAAGCCTCAATTAGTAAAGTGCACTGCATTTTCTGTTCTTTTATTTTATTTCTTAAATTCTGTAATTTGCATGTGTTGATTATAACATACACATAAGTTTAGAAATAATCTCCAACAATCTTAAAACAAATATTTTGCTATTGTATGTTATCTTTAATTTGCTAATTATAGAATCTTGAATTACATTACAGTCACTGTATTCTGTTAATTCTGAAATTGATAGATTCTGCAATTACAAATCTGCATTTGAAATTGATAAAAATCTGAAATCTGCAATTTCAAATTCTGCTTTCTGAAATCTGCAATTTCAAATTCTAAAATTTAAAATCTGAAATTCTGAATTTTAAAATCTGAAATTCTAAAATTTAAAATCTGAAATCTGCAATTTCAAATTCTAAAATTTAAAATCTGAAATTCTGAATTTTAAAATCTGAAATTCTGAAATTTCAATTCAGAAATCTGCATTAATAAATTCTGCAATTCTGAAATCAACATTTAGAAATCTGCAATTTAGAATTCTGAAATTTAAATTCTATATTTTAGAATTCTGAAATTTAAATGTTGTATTTTAGAATTATTGAAATTAATAATTTTGCACAGAAATTTTCTGCAGTAAATTTCTGCACTATTAAAATACATAAAGTGTACTATTGTATGTACAATTCTGTGATTAGTTTTAAATTCTGAAAATTCATTTTATATTATTGTTTACAGTCTAAACATACATATGGACACCGGAAAGACTGTTGTTACTACCCAGATTGTGGCCCCAGTGCCAACTATCCCTACTTCTGACCCTATTGCTCATGGTGAAAAACCTGAGAAATTCAATAGGATGGACTTCAAGAGATGGCAGCATAAAATGTTGTTCTATTTGACCACCTTGAATTTGGCAAGATTCCTGTAAGAGGATTCCTCTACACTGAAATAGGGTGAATCTGATAAGATGGCAGTGATTGCAATTGAAGCATGGAAACATGTTAATTTTTTGTGCAAGAACTACATCTTGAATGACTTGGACAGTGCATTATACAATGTGTATAGTCCAATTAAGACAGTCAAAGAGTTGTGGGAATCCTTGGACAAGAAATACAAGACAGGGGATGCCGGGATGAAGAAATTTGTTGTTGGCAAGTTTCTTGATTTCAAGATGGTTGATTCAAGAACTGTGATAAGCCAGGTTCAAGACCTCCAATTGATCCTTCATGAGATCCATACAAAAGGAATGATGATAAGTAAATCATTCCAAGTAGCTGTTATAATTGAGAAGTTGCCTCCATCATGAAAGAACTTCAAAAATTACCTTAAACACTAGCGAAAGGAAATGGGGGTAGATGACTTGATTATCCGACTCAGAATTGAGGAAGATAATAGAGTATCTGAAAGGAAGGCTGGAAAACAAGTTCTTGAATCAAAGGCTAATGTGGGGGAGCACAAGTCCAAGAAGAGAAATCATTCTAAAGCAAATCCAAGTCAATAGCAAAAGGGCAAGCAAATGAAAAGGTTCAAGGGCAATTGTTATATTTGTAACAAGCCAGGGCATGTAGCAAAGAACTGCAAAAACCGGAACTTTCAAGGGAAATCCAAGAAGGGATCCACTCAGGCACATATAACTGAAGTAGAGAACATCACTGATGATGTTTCTGATATGCACTTGTCAGTAGTGATTTCAGAGGTAAACATGGTGCTGAATCCCAAACAGTGGTGGGTAGATACTAGAGTCATTCGTCATGTCTGTTCAGATAAGAGTGTATTCAATAACTATCATAGAGTTACTGCTGTAGAAAAACTCTACATGGGAAACTCCTCTACCTCAACTGTTCAAGGATCAGGGAAGGTTGTTCTGAAGATGACCTCGGGAAAAGAGCTTCTTTGAATAATGTCTTGCATGTACTAGATATCAGGAAAAATCTTATTTCTGGAGCACTTCTCAGTAAGAATGGTTTCAAGTTAGTCTTTGAGTCAAACAAATTTGTTCTGACTAAAAATGAAATGTATGTAGGTAGAGGTTATCTCTGTGATGGTTTATTCAAGATGAATGTAATGACTGTAATGCCTTCAGGCATCAATAATAATAAAGCAAGTTCTTCTATTTATATTCTTCAATCATTTAATTTATGACATGCTAGACTAGGACATGTTAATTCGGATTCTTTACGTAGACTTGCTAATTCAAATTTAATTCTAAAAATTAAATTTGACTCAAATAATAAATATGAAATTTGTGTGGAATCCAAATTATCAAGAACTTCTTTTCACTCAATTGAAAGAAGTACTGAACCTTTAGGGTTGATTCACAATGATATCTGTGATTTGAAATTAGTGCAAACAAGATGTGGGAAAAAATATTTCATCACATTCATTGATGATTGCACAAGATATTGTTATATCTATTTGCTAAATAGCAAAGATGAGATTTTGGACATGTTCAAACTTTATAAAAGGGAAGTTGAAAATCAACTTAACCAAAAGATTAAAATGCTAAGAAACGATAGAGGAGGTGAATATGTGTCACCATTTGATGAGTTCTGTAAAGAATGTGAGTACCTGAATTTTAACCCCCATTCTCGATTCAGATAGATCCCGAGGAGGAATAAGCGATAAATTGCAATTCAAAAGAAAGTCGCCACCTATCTAGTTCTGAGGGAAATAGGTCCCTGAAATGGTTAGACAAGACATAGTCTGGAAGTCAGACGTCAGGGTAAGGGATTCAGTTGAGTTAGGGGAATGTGTTAGGTACCCCTAAACTCTCATCCGAAGATGGTTACCTACTCCCTAAGTCTGAATCAAATAAAGGAAACCATAAAGAAGCTTGCAGTTTGATCTATATGTTGAGCAATGTAGACTAAAATAAATAAATTGAGAGTTATCAGGATAAGAACATAATAGGGATTCTATCCTAGGGGAGCTGAACCCGATCAGGGTTGCCTACGTATCCACTGTCAGTGGAATCAAGCCGCATGTAGTTCCAGAAGGTGATTGATGGTTTGATGGTTTTCACTCCTATTTGAGGAGCGGGATGGCCTTTTAAGCTCATACTGAGGAGCGATAGGGAAGTTTAAGCTCTTGCTGGGGAGCTTGGTGCGATGGGTATTTGAACAGGGTTTGAATCGAGGCTCTGACAGGGGTTTGACTAGGTAGGTAGGGTTTAACTAGGATTAAGTTAGGGTTTAGGTAGGGTTTAACCAGGGTTAAGCTATACTTGACTAGGGTTAAGTTGGGGTTTACCTAGGGTTTAACTAGGGTTAAGCTGAGGTTTACCTAGAGTTAAGATGGGGTTTACCTAGGGTTTAACTAAGGTTAAGCTGGGGTTTACCTAGAGTTTACCTAAGATTTAAATATGGTTCAGTTGGGGTTAAACTAGGGTTTACCTAGGATTTTACTAGGGTTAAGCTAGGGTTAAACTAGAGTTTACCTTGGATTTAACTATGATTAAGCTACGGTTTACCTAGGGTTAAACTAGAGTTTAGAACAGATGTTCAACTAGGCAGAGCTATATTTAAACTGGGATTTGGGCAGGGGTTCGACTAGGCGAGGCTATATTTGAATTGGGATTTGGGCAGTGGTTCGATGAGCGAGGCTATATTTGAACCGGGATTTGAACAGGGGTTCGACAGGCGAGGCTATATTTGAACCGAGATTTGGGTAGAGGTTCAACTAGGCCAAGCTAGTTTTGAACCGGGATTTAGACAGAGGTTCGACTAGGCAAGGCAAGCAGTTAAATAATTTTAAAAAAAATAACTTTTAGAAGTGATTAAACTACTAAAAGACAAAGTAAAAGTCAGTATTTGGAAAAAAAATTACCTTCAGGAAAATCCGAAATGATTTCTGAAAAGAGGTCCCGAAAATCGACCCTTCGCAATCGACTTTCTCGAGAATCCGAGTACTGCAATGAGTTTTCAATAAGAAAAGGGAGAGAGAGGAGTGAGAATGAGTGAATTTTGAAGGAAGGGAATGAATGTATTTATAGTGTTTCCAAATAGTGTGCACGCCGTTTTAAAGGACGCGATTTAATATATTTTAATGAATAGTAAAGCGGTGTGAACAGTGGAGTGGCAAAGTGGATAACACTAAATCCGCGCCGTTTTAAACGACGAGATTTACTATATTTTGTTGCTAAAATAATAAAAATGAAGTTTGCAGTGCAAGTGGGGCCCACATGGCCCTGCGCCTTTTAAAAAGGCGAGATTGCCCTTAGGGGTCTGTTTGGCACTTCAAAAAACTGATTTTTTGGGGGTTTTTGGTTCATACTCCTATTTGCCAAAAAATTGTTTTCATCGTTTTAAAAGCCCATTTTGGTCATTTTTCTGTTTTAAACCCGATTTAATCCCAAAAATAACCAAAATTGAACTGATAAAATTCAGAAAAATATTTTAGATAACATATGAGTTTTTCAAAACTTTTCAGTGGTATTTTGGTCATTTTACACTCTAGGGGCATTTTGGTCAATTTTTCACTTTTGGGGCACTTTCCAGAAAGTAAAACCTATTAAAATAGACTTTAAAGAGAGATTTAAAAAGAGTTTTTGGAGAGTTTTTGAAAAGGTTTGAAGGTGCTAAAGGTGCTAAAGGGGTGCAAAATTAGGGTATTTACAATTGCCCCTCTTTGTCGGAAGGTGTGGGCACGTGAACGATAAAAACTATAAGGCCGCAATTTTGCGTGCAAGTGAACAAAACCTGTGAATTTTGAAGACAAAAAAGTCAAAAAAGAAAAGGCTAAATTATGCTTAGACTGCTTGCCACAAATGGGATCCTAGAGGACGGGGTTGATGGGAGAACATGTTCAGTTGCTAGGGATAGAGAGAAGAAATTGATGGCTCATACTTAGTGATGAAACATCCAAAATTAGGGAAAGATAATTCTTCGCCTCATTGCGGAGGAAAGAATTGAAAACATGTGAGTTTAGCCTCATCACAGGAGGGGGATTGATTAAGTGAAATGTGGGTTTAGCCTCATCACAGGAGGGAACTACTTTGAAATGCGCTTTTAGCCTCTTCACAGGAGGGAACGATTTTGAAGTACACTTTTAGCCTCTTCACAGGAGGGATCAATTTTGAAATGCGCTTTTAGCCACTTCACAAGAGGGATCGATTTTGAAGTGTGGGTTTAGCCTCTTCACAAGAGGAATCAATTTTGAAATTGGCTTTTAGCCTCTTCACAGGAGGGATCGATTTTGAAGTGTGGGTTTAGCCTCTTTATAGGGGGGATCAATTTTGAAATGCGCTTTTAGCCTCTTCACAGGAGGGATCGATTTTGAAGTGTGCTTTCAGCCTCTTCACAGGAGGGATAGAATTTGAAATGTTGAAGATTGAAATGATGGGTGACGGGAAGGTGGATGACAACACATTACGATGTCCGCCGAATTGAAATGGTGGATGACAACACATTACGATGTCAACCGAATTGCAAGGGTGGATGACAAGCGGGGCGACGTCAACCAGATTGCAAGGGTGGATGACAAGTAGGACACTGTCAACCGGATTACAAGGGTGGATGACAAGTGGGGCGATGTCAACCGGATTGCAATGGTGGATGACAAGCGGGGCGATGTCAACCAAATTGCAAAGGTGGATGACAAGCGGGGCGATGTCAACCAGATTGTAAGGGTAGATGACAAGCGGGACGATTTCAACCGGATTAAAATGGTGGATTACAAGTGGGGTGATGTCAACCCGATTGCAAGGGTGGATGACAAGTTGAGCGATGTCAATCGGATAAGGGTGGATGACAAGCGGAGCGATATCAACCGGATTAGAAAGGTGGATGACAAGCGGGGTGATGTCAATTGGATTGCAAAGGTGGATGACAAGCGAGGCGATGTCAACCGGATTGTAAGGGTGGATGACAAGCGGGGCGATGTCAACCGGATTGTAAGGGTGGATGACAATTAGGGCGATGTCAACCGGAATACAAGGGTGGATGACAAGCGGGGCGATGTCAACCGGATTGCAAGGGTGGATGATAAGCTGAGCGATGTCAACCGGATTGCAAGGGTGGATGACAAGCGGGACAATATCAACCGGATTACAAGGGTGGATGAAAACACATTACGATGTCAGCCAGAGATGCATAGCTTTTACTAGAGACCTCACGGCCTTCCCTAGTTTAGATGATTGCAGCTTATGAGTGGTTATGATAAATGTACAATTCAAGAAACTATATGACCAATGTGTGTGCAATATGTGTATAGCAGCCTAACTTAGGTGAGTATTGGTGCAATAGGTGTGTAATTGGCTAGTGGACGTGTGTGTAGTTTGCTACGTGTGATGTGGGTGCATATTGTAGCTATGCAGATGTGTAGTGCAACTTATCTTATGAATCTATGTGCATAGTGTAGCATATTGTGCAAGGGTTTGTGTGCAGTGCAGCTAACCTATAGAATGTGTGTGTGCAGAGCAAGTAATATTTGTGCGCAATGTGCTAACATGTTGAATGTGTGTGCTTTTTGCGACAAACTAAGTGAAAGTATGTGTGTAGTGTAGATAACATTGTGAATGTATGTGCACAGAGTGACTAATATCGTGAATGTTGTGCCGCTAGCTATGTGAATGTGTCAAACAAGACACATCAAGGGGTGCACCAAATAAGGTGGCTAACATAGAGTGATGCATCAAATGTGATGCAACAGGAGGTGCACCAAATGGGGTGGTTAACAATAAGTGATGCATCAAACGTGATGCATCTGGGGTGCACCGAATGAAGGTGGCTAACAAAGAGCGACACATCAAACATGACGCATCTGGGGTGAACCGAATGAGGTGACTTACAAAGATAATGAAAATGGGTGAGAATGTGCATGTGTTGGTGTGTGATTTATGAAACTTGTACAATGCGCGATGTAGTTGACATATGCGATGAATATGAAAAACATAACTCGCTCTATAATCCAATCTTGCTATCGCTTCTTGATGACTTGAGATCCTAGGCTTTGCCTGCCTTTGTTGAAGAGCTCGCTATAGTGAGATTGATTTCGACCAAGTCATAAACCATATTAGGCCCAGACTACATACCAAAATAAAACTGTTTTGAAAACAAATGACTTTTGAGTTTTCCAAAATAAGTGTTTTCTTTATTTGTTGGTTTGTGAGCTGAAGATTGAATGCTTTGCCCCCAAAGGGCAGGATATAGCAATAAGCAATGTTGATCTCCTATGTTTAGCAAAGGAAGATAGTTATTCAATTCTGACTTTATTGCATGCTGAATCTGGTCTTGCTTGGAGCCAAGGGCTTCAGATTGAAAATGACGTTGAGTTCTTCAGTCTGAGTTACTTGTAGATATACTATCAGGGATCTGGGATAGCCGTTGTCAAGATTCTGTTACTAGAGTTCAACTTTTCCCCTTTTTACCCTTGGAATTGAATGACCAAGTCTGGGGATCACATAATTTTTACGCAATGAGGCCTTTCCTGGTTTTCACTCATGCCTGCGAAGTTGATTTATTTATTCCCTTTTTTGTCCCTGATAAAAACATCAAGGCTGGGCTAGCATAATTTTTGCGCCTCAGTGTCATTTCCGGTTTTCACTGGGCCTGCGATTTTCTAGTCGAACTGTCCTCTCCTGTCATTGCCTGGTGGATTTAATAGTGCTATTGAATACTTGTCTGTCAACCTGCCAGTACTCTTAGTCTCTGAGGGATCTAGGAGGACTTGAGATAAGACGAAACGTAGGTTAGGGGGTCGAAATCTTGGGACACCCTTCTCACTTTTGAGCTTTCTTGAGCAATTTTGTAGAGCTTTGACCTTTGTCTTTTCCTTTGACTTAGCACTTTTTTTTTCTCTTATTCTTTTTTTTGAATTTTACCTTTGGCTTTTGTTGAATGATTTTTTTTTTGAGACACTTTAGTTTGCTCAAGAAAGCTGATTGATTTGACCTACCTATTTTTCAGGCTGCCTACGTACCATTTTCAGGATTAGGTCATGACGTAGTTCAAGCTCGTAGATAACTTTTATATGGGGTGTCTCGGTATAAAAGTGTATGAAAGAAAGGCTATTAGGCTCGAAGGGCGGCTAACTAGCAATCTTCATGAATTTGATGGGTTATAAACAGGGAGGAATGGTGTGCCAAAACATGGCCTTCTTTCATTTCCCAAAGTGACTAAGAGTACAGGTAGTTTCTTGACAAGATCTTGAGTATGGTGCTTTCTTTTGATCTGATCTGTGCTGACAGGCTCTGGGAGGTCTTCGTCATCCATGCGGCTGAGTCGAAGAGTATTTAGAGAATCTTTGACCAACCGCGTGGGCCTTTAAATCTGGACATATTTTGCCCCTGGTACTGAATGAGCTAATGATTCTTGTGTGAATATGAGATTATTTTCTTTAAGCTCTGGCTTGTAGCTCTGACTGATATGGCTACTCAACTGTATAAGATGCACTGAAATCTGCTCTGCTTCTTCTGACTTTGTTCATACAAGTACCTATCTTTTACCGGGGTCTGTATCTGATGAATAACATGACCTCTCATCTAGTACATTATTACTTCAATGCATGAACCATCAAGCTTCAAATGGTGGCATTGCTCATGTCTTAGACTGCAAGGTGTCTATTCTGATGATGCCCCACTCTACTTAGTGAATGCTCTACTTGTATTGACGATTGGAAGCTTGAAATTGGTGGAGCGAATTGAGTGTTTCAGGATATTATACAAGCATGTTGCAGGTAGTATCATTGCGCTCTTAGCACTTGGCCTAGCAAGGTGCTAATCTTTGCATGCTTAGGGTCATCATTGAGCTTTCTCTTACTTGGCTTGGCTCAGTGGGGTCAAGGATCTCTTTTGGAGGTTTCTTTTTCTTGCTCATTGACATATGTTGCCGCTGGGTACTATGAAATTGAAGTGGATGGCTTGGTGAATGTTCAGACAATCCCTCATTAGACCAACAAGCTTAGTTAGCATGAGATTTTTTTTTTTTTTGTGTTGCCTTCAGATCACTAACTCTTTCGGAGAAGATTTAGGTCGTACCATTATGAGTCTTTTTGGCATTTTGTTAAAAGGTTGAGTCATGCTTAGAAAAAAGTACCATTATATAGAAAATGACTATACAAGACTTGACTCAAAAAGGGTAATTTTTACAAATTTCCTTGACCACTAGGGCCAAAAACAAAAAGAAATTTGAACAGACAAAATTTGAAACATGATCTGATCAATCTCAGATGAGTAGCAAGTTTGTTGGTGATGCTTCAATCATCTCTTCTGTCTTGGGAGTTTGAATGGCGCAGGAGAGGCTTCATTGGGTAAGATGGATGGACCTATCTTGGTAGAAGGGAAATCCAGCTGCACAGATGGTACCATGTTCGATTTTGATATCGCCCTGGTCTATTAAATCCTGGATTGCATGCTTTAGGGTAAAGCATTGGTCAATGCAATGTCCGGGTCCTTGACGGAATGCGCAGTATTGGTCCATGCAAAAATTGCGTGACGGATTGGCTGGTGGTGGAGTAAGATTTCGGGGTTGGACCAGTCCACTCTGTATGAGGAATGGTAAAAACTGGCATCACTTACAAGGTAGTAGGGTGAACTTTCTGGGTGGTGCCCAGACCTGGGGTGGAATGCAGTCTTGGCTTTGGATGACTGGTTCAACGGTTCAAGGATGATTTTGGATTTGCTCAAGTGCCGTTGCGACCCTGTCGAGAGAATGGATGACACCGTACATGGTGAGCTGGATGTCTTGAACATTCCTGTGGAGGATTTCTGCGATTTTCTCTTGATCTTTTGATGCTTCGTCTTGCTCCATTTCTTCAGATGGCCTTGATGAGATTGTCTCTCGATTTGCCACTCGAGGAATGATAAGAGCTGAGAACATAGAGCGAGTTGATACTAGACATGAGACTCAAAAACTGAAATGATGGTGTAAGTGAGGACATGATAACCTAAAGGACGATACACGGCATGCATGACATAGACGATGATGAGAGCATGCATAAAATGTGAGATGGTGATATACAGGATGATGATGATCATGCACAAAATGTGTTGCAAGACATATTGATGGACCCTTCATGCAAATGAACAACATTCTGTTTATACAATGATGAAGATATGGGTGTTGAATGTTGTGCTTGGGCCGGATCCTATTACTGATAATTCAATAAAGGGTAACAAAATCAAGCGACTATGATATGCCCCTAAGATCTATGATCTGCTGATCTAGGGCTTTTTTTTTTTTGGGAAATAGTTGCTAGCATTGTTAGTTCATAGCCAGGGGAATCCCTGCGGCTTAATGAGATTACCCAACTTTGAAGGACCAGTTGCCAATGTGATATTGCATGCAGATGGACCAAACTTAAGTAGACCTAATGCATGATGATGTGATCAAGATATGCACATGATGAATTAAATTTTGGTAGAATGAATTTGAATTTAAATTTTGAAATAAATAACTGAGTTAAACTCAAAATAAAATTATGAATGATGATGATGTCAACAAATGAATTTGAATCCTGATAGAAACAAATAAGAATAAATTTGAATAAGGATGATAAAAGGCAGTGGATTGAATGAATTAATCAAAACAAAGTTTGACTAAAAAAACAATACCTAAGTTTGATGTAAACTCAGATAATGAAAGGTGATGAAATGAATTGAAATGGATTGAATATGAATTAACCAAAATGAGTTTTGATTAAAAAAATCCGAGTTACATGGAAACTCAGATGATGAATGAGGGTGATAGTATGGATCGAATATTAATCAAAATAAATTTTGACTAAAAACACCTGAGTTAGATGTTACTCAGAAGATGGATGGTGATGGTATGGATTGGATATTAATCAAAATAAATTTGATAAAAAAAAACCTAAGTTAGATGAAACTCAGAAGATGGATGGTGATTGTATGGATTGGAAATTAATCAAAATAAATTTGACTAAAAAAAACTTGAGTTAGATGTAACTCAGAAGATAGATGGTGACATGAATTGAGATTTGAAATTAAATTAAATGGATAGAATTAAAAGAATTAACATATTTTAAGGGTGAGCTAATTCAACGCATGTAACCCATTGGGGTGAGTGGATAGGAATCCATTTCATTTATGTGGGTTATAGGAAACCAAAGCCCAAATGGGTTAAGATAAAACTGACAAAAGGAGAGTCCATACAACCCATTTTAATGTTGGTTGGTTGCCCCTTGACCAGTTTGATCTAGGGTATTAGCCTCACACATGTGTTGAGTTAACTATATAATGGATTAGGGTTTACACCTATCTAGCATCAAAAGGGCTCACACAAGCCCCAAAATAGGTTAGGTATAGGGATAGGAATATCCCTATATCTAACCAGAAATAAGGGAGCGGCTTAAACCAAGAGCAGAATAGGGAAAAGGTTGTCCCTCCTGACGGGTAGCTCTTGGCTTATGCCCAAACAGCAATTTATAATTTACATGCTTATGCTGATGTATGCAGGGTTTTAACTATAAGGTTGAAGAGCACTTGACTGTATATACGACTCCCCGGTATAGAACATACCTGAAAATGGACGATTGGTGCAAGGGGGAAAGACCAGTCGTGTTAACCAGAGATAACCATCTCTCGATATACGACCAGTACTTTCCATAGATTTTTGGACTCCAGCATCGGGGATAACCATCCCTCGATTGTAAGCTTACCGGATCCAACTAGATAGGTGAAGGGTTTTTATTCTATTATGCAATGAATATGAATGCATCAATCAAAATTAAACAATGAATAAAAATGGAACCCTATGCATATTGCTAAGTTTTACAAACAAATATCCAAGGTTATAATAATAATGACAGAAAAAATTCATAACATATAGATGAATTTGAAAGCTTCTAATGTGGTTTCAAACGTTTGATTCAAACTCAGGTTTTGGCTTGAACACTGGTCTGCGAAACCAAAGTCCCCAATAGAGTCGCCAGCTGTGAGTACCTGAATTTTAACCCCCATTCTCGATCAGGATAGATCTCGAGAAAGAATAAGCGATAAATTGCAATTGAAAGGAGAGTCGCCACCTATCTAATTCTGAGGGAAATAGGTCCCTGAAATGGTTGGATAAGGCATAGTCTAGAAGTCAGAGGTCAAGGTAAGAGATTCAGTTGAGTTAGGGGAAGGTGTTAGGCACTCCTAAACTCCCATCCGAAGATGGTTACCTACTCCCTAAATCTGAATCAAATAAAGGAAACCATAAAGAAGCTTGCAGTTTGATCTATATGCTGAGCAATGTAATATTGACTGAAATAAATAAATTGAGAGTTATCAAGATAAGAACATAATAGGGATTCTATCCTAGGGGAGCTGAACCTGATCAGGATTGCCTACGTATCCACTATCAATGGAATCAAGCCGCACGTAGTTCCGGAAGGTGATTGATGATTTGAGGGTTTGACGGTTTTCGCTCCTATTTAAGGAGCGGGACGACCTTTTAAGCTCGTACTGAGAAGTGATGGGGCAGTTTAAGCTCGTGTTGGGGAGCCTGGTGTGATGGGTATTTGAACAGGGTTGAATCGAGGCTCTGGCAGGGGTTTGACTAGGTAGGTAAGGTTTAACTAGGGTTAAGCTAGGGTTTACCAAAGGTTAAGCTAAGGTTTAAATAGGGTTTAGGTAGGGTTTAACCAGGGTTAAGCTATGGTTGACTAAGGTTAAGTTGGGGTTTACCTAGGGTTTAACTAGGGTTAAGCTAGGGTTAAACTAGGGTTTAATTAGGGTTTACCTAAGATTTAACTAGGGTTAAGCTGGGGTTAAACTAGGGTTTAACTATGGTTTACCTAGGATTTTATTATGGTTAAGCTAGGGTTTACCTAGGGTTTAACTAGGATTTACCTAGGGTTTAGGGCAGAGGTTCAACTAAGCAGGGCTATATTTAAACTAGGATTTAGGCAGGGGTTCGACTAGGTGAGGCTATATTTGAATTGGGATTTGGGCAGGGGTTTGGCAGGCGAGGCTATATTTGAACTAGGATTTGGACAGGGGTTCGACAGGCGGGGCTATATTTGAACCGGGATTTGGGCAGAGGTTCGACTAAGTAAGGCTAGTTTTGAACCAGGATTTAGGCAGAGATTCGACTAGGCAAGGCAAGCAATTAAATAATTTTAAAAAAACAACTTTTAAAAGTGATTAAACTAATTTAAACTACTAAAAAAAAAGCAAAAGTCCGTGCCATTTTAAAGGGCGTGATTTAATATATTTTAATGAATAGTAAAGTGGATTGAACAGTAGGGCGGCGAAGCGGATAACACTATATCCGTGCCGTTTTAAACGGCGAGATTTACTGTATTTTAAAATTAATAAAATGAGGTTTGCAGTGCAAGTGGGGCCCACATGGCCCCGCGCCTTTTAAGAATGCGAGATTTCCCCTAGGAGCCTGTTGGGCACTTCAAAAAACTAATTTTTGGGGAGGTTTTGGTTCATTCTCCTATTTGCTGAAAAACTGTTGTTGTCGTTTTAGGCCCATTTTGAGTCCGGAAACAGCCGAAATTGAACTGAAAAATCCACGAAAAATATTTAAGAAAAAAAGTGAGTTTTGAAGTATTTTTCAGGGGTATTTTGGTCATTTTGCACTCTAGGGGCATTTTGATCATTTTTCTGTTTTAAACCCCAGTTAATCCCAAAAATAGCCAAAATTGAACTGATAAAATTCAGAAAAATATTGTAGATAGCATGTGAGTTTTTCAGAACATTTCAGGGGTATTTTGGTCATTTTACACTCCAGGGTATTTTGGTCTATTTTTCACTTTTAGGGCACTTTCCAAAAAGTAAAGCCTAATGAAATAGACTTTAAAGAGCGGTTTGAAAAGAGTTTTTGGAGAGTTTTTGAAAAGTTTTGAAAGTGCTAAAGGCACTAAAGGGGTGCAAAATTGTGGTGCTTACAAAGAATATGGCATAATTCATCAAACAACCGCTCCTTACTCACCTGAGCAAAACGGTATTGTTGAATGGAAAACCGAACTCTAAAGGAAATGATGAATGCATTATTGATTAGTTCAGGTTTGCCTCAGAACTTGTGAGGGGAAGCAGTCTTATCTACTAATTATATTTTTAACAAACTACCCCACAAGAAGTTAGACAAGACACCCTATGAGTTGTGGAATGGTCGAAGACCTTCCTACAAGTACTTAAAAGTGTGGGGTCTAGTAAAGGTAGCAGTTCCTGCTCCTAAGAAGGTTAAGATATGACCTAAATCAGTGGATTGCATCTTTATGGGATATGCTCATAATAACAATGCATATCGGTTTCTTGTACACAAGTCAGATATTCTTGATATACATGTCAATACGATCATAGAATCAAGGAATGCATCTTTCTTTGAAACAACGTTTCCTTATAAGATTGCACAAAAACATAATCTTATAAAAATGATACATGACACTATTAATAGTGATCATCAAGAAAATATAGACCAAGAGTCTATAGATAAGGAAAATGAAGATGAACCAAGGCGTAGTAAAAGAGCAAAAACTACTACATCTTTCGGTCCTAATTTTCTAACTCATTTGTTTGAAAATAAGCCTCAAAGCTTTAAGGAAGCCATTTCTTCTCCAAAAGCACCATCTTGGAAAGAGGCTATAAATAGTGAAATCGAGTCCATCATGCAAAATCATACTTGGGAACTGGTAGATCTTCCTCCAGGGAATAAACCATTAAGATGTAAAGGATATTCAAAAAGAAGATAAAAGCTGATGGAACGATTGACAAATACAAAGCAAGACTTGTAGTAAAGGGCTACAAGCAAAATGAAGGTATCAATTATTTCGATACTTATTCACCAGTTACCAGGATAACATCCATCCGTATGTTAATAGTTATTGATGCTGTTAACAACTTAGAGATACATCGAATGGATGTTAAAACTGCTTTCTTAAATGGTGATTTGAATGAAGAGATCTACATGGAACAACCAGAAAGTTTCATGGCAAACAACCAAGAAAAGAAAGTATGTAAACTTATTAAATCCCTCTATGGATTAAAACAAACTTCTAAACAATGGCATGAGAAATTTGACAACGTTATGATGTCAAATGGTTTCAGGATTAATGAGTGCAATAGATGTGTTTATGTCAAAAGCACTGAAAAAGCATATGTTATTGTGTGTCTCTATGTAGATGATATATTAATCATAGGTAGCAGTAATGAGATCATTCTATCTACCAAAAGAATGTTAAATAAAAGGTTTGACATGAAAGATCTAGGTGTTGCAAATATAATTCTAAGAATTAAAATTACTAGAACATCTAAAGGACTCATCTTATCTCAATCTCATTACATTGAGAAGATCCTTGATAGATTTATGAAGAATGATAAAAGTCTTTCAAAAACACATGTAGATGTAAATTCACAGTTACTTGATCAAATGGATGTTACTGGACAGGGAATATCTCAGTTAGAGTATTCTCGGATCATTGGTAGTCTAATGTATCTCATGAACTGCATTAGACTTGATATAGCCTACTCAGTCAGCAAACTGAGTAGATACACAAGCAATCCAGGGGAAAACCACTGGAAAGCGATTTTCTTAAATATTTGAGATATACCCAAAACTATGGATTGCACTATACAAGATATCCAGCTATACTTGAAAGGTATAATGATGCCAATTGGATATCTGATTGGTAAAGATTCAAAATCCACTAGTGGATTTGTCGTTGAACTTGGAGGTCATCGGTATCTTGAAAATCTTCTAAACAGACATGTAAAGCTAGATCCACTATGGAATCTGAGTTTATAACTTTAGATAAAGCTGGTGAAGAAGCAGAATGGCTTCGTCACTTTTTAGAAGATATTCTAAGTTGGCTAAAACCTGTGACAGTTATCTGCATACATTGCGATAGTCAATCTGCGATTGGAATAGCACAAAACAGTATATACAACAGTAAATCTTGACATATAGGTCAAAGACACAATACCATGAAACAATTGCTCTCAAATGGAATCATTTCCATTGATTATGTAAAGTCAAAAAATAACATAGCGGATCCATTAACCAAAGGTTTGACTTTAGAGCAAGTGTATAACTCTTTGAGGGGAATGGGACTAAAGCTTATATCTAAAGAGTTGACATAATGGAAACCCAACCTAGCTGACTGGAGATCCCAAGATCTAGGTTCAAATGAACAACCTAATTGTGTGTAACTCAGTAATGTCATTGTGAAGAATAAATTTCTTCATCCCATTTCTATGATAACACAGTGAAAGAATCTAGGGTAAGCTAAGCTTTTAATGATTCTTATATCTTGAAAATCCAAATGGAGTATGATGAGATACTCTTGATAAGAGATCACTTATATAAGTTTGAAGAGGAGCCGCTTCTATAAGAATTTTAAAAAGCAAAATTCTTTAGAGCACTTATGAATACCAAGAGTTCTTCAAGGCCAAAATGAACATAACCATGAGAACCAAAGGTATTCGAAAAGGAACTGTGTGAGTACTATTGTCTTGGTTTACACTATGGCTGAACAGTTCAAGACATCATGTTCACATAGCCAGTAAATTCGATAGTATTTCACTAGAGCAGGTTCAAGGCCAAAAGCTACCTTTCCCGATGCAGTAACTTTTCATTTGTACTCTCTCTGATAGTGTCTGCATATATTCTGTATTCTGTCTAGGAATTTTTCATTCATGTGAGAGATTGTTGGAAAAAATCTAATTTGGTATTTTGGAAAAACTGGTTTTTTGTAAACTTTGATCCAAAATAAATGTGGGACCCATAACAGTTTTGAGGCGAGTCCAAGTGGATCCTTGTTCTCCTCCTTGAGGAGATTAACGTGGTATATTTATTTGTACAAAACAGTTAATTGGTGAATGAAAAATTAATCTCACAATGGGCCACTTGAATATGCGTTATAAGTTGAAGAATTGTATAAAATAATAATCTCACATCAGAAAATTATTGAAACCAAAGTTAGTTTATATACCATTTTCTTGAAGTAAAGGGTGGGCCCTTGGGGCACCCAAATTTTGCGAATGAGTGAGCCCATGCTCCATGGTGGAACCAACCACATGCGCGCGCCGCCTGGCCGACCTGAGCCGTGCAGTGTTCGAGTCCGGTCCGGGCCGGCTGGCTGGTTGCTTGGCTTGGCTTGGCTCTTGTGGGCCTTAAGCCTAGGCCCTATATATATTTTTTTTGTTCGAGCTAAATCCCATTCAACTTCAACTGTTTCCAACAGGTTTATTATCCAACAGTCATGTCTATTAGGATTTAAACTGAAACCCAAAAGATATGACCTTTCTGGATAGTCTCCTCAACCTATATTTAAAGTTTTTTCAACTGCATTTTGAAGCACAAAATTGAAACTCTTCTGCTTCCTAGTATTCTAATTCTTCTGCATACAGTCAGTCTGCATGTCAGAGAGGGTCTCAAACACTACTGGTTCGTTGTATCTTAAAGTTACTAGTGGTAGTTCTTTGAGTCGTGATTGTTGTATCTTGGGAGACAAGTTGTTACTGACTGTGACCACCGTAGCGGAACAATATTTGTCTTAAAGACATTGAATCTAATTCAAACCTCAATCAGTAAAGTGCACTGCATATTCTGTTCTTTTATTTTATTTCTTAAATTCTGTAATTTGCATGTCTTGATTATAACATACACATAAGTTTAGAAATAATCTCCAACAATCAATTGGTGGAATTAACAGTACCAATGAGGCAAGCTCTTTAACATGCTGGGAAAGAGTAACAATTAACAGGTATACACGTGTCAGTCTTAGCTAGGGAGGCTATCATTCTTCACAAGTATATATATTAACTATTAAATTTAAGTCTATAAATTATTATGATTTACAATACGAATATTTTGCCTTGGCGGGGTCGAGTTGAAGTATCTTTAATGGGTCGGTTTTGACCCGGATCAACCCATTGCCACCCTTACAGGAAATTTATTAAAATAATTAAACGAGATTCGGCCAATATCTTGAGAAAACCTAAAGAACTCATGAACCATTACTCTAAGGCACAATTTCTATGAACAGACACACACATCACAATGTCATACAGAATTCATGGCAATTCATGTCCATTTAAAGCAGCAATTCATGACTGTTTAACTGATCATATCTTTTTGAAGACAGCAAAAGCAAAACCTATGGTTGTCAAATGGGCAGAAGAAATTTTTTGTTAAAGCCACAAAAAAAAGGCCAAAAACCCAGAAATCCAAAAGCTGTAGGTACATACCCCAAGAAAGGGTACCCTCCCACTCTATTTAAACAACATTCTCACCTTCTCTTTTTCATTTAACCCTCACTCTCTTGTTTTTGCTTCTATTCCACAATGTTTTCTTCAATCTCAAAGTTCTCTAGTGAGGGAAGAGAGAACCATAGCATTGTCTCTAAAATGGAGGGTACCCTACTCATATCAATGACCTATTTCCCTTACTTCATGCTTGTGGCCTTTGAAGCAGGTGGTCCTTTTAGGGCACTTCTGTTACTCTTCATCTCTCCTCTTGTATGGTTGCTAGAGAGCCTTTACCTTGAGACAATAGCCCTTCATATTATGGTCTTTATCTCTATGGCTGGTCTCAAGGTGACCGAAGTTAAGGCAGTCGCAAAGGCCGTACTCGCTCGGTTTTTCTTGGAGGACCTTAGGGAGAGTGCGTTTAAGGTGTTCTCTAGCTGTGGAGGGAAGAAGTACGTGGTGACTTCGATGCCTAGGCTCATGGTAGAGTCATTTCTTAGAGAGTATCTAGACGTTGATTGTGTTTTGGCCACTGAATTGAGGACCTTTAATGGGTATTGCCTTGGACTAGTGGCTGAGCGAGGGCTCAGGGTTGGGGTCCGTCAATTAGAAGCCCTTGGAGCTGCATTGGGGGAAGTTAAAAATATCCGTGTCGGACTCGGGGACACACTCAACGATCTTCCATTCATGTTGTTGTGCCAGGTACTCTTGTTCAAAATCTTAACTAAAGTCTGTGATACAGTGATAGTATGTGTTTATGAGGCATGCTAACCCTAATCCAAGGCATTTTCTACCCTCAGCTAAAAAGCAACAGCTGTCAAAAGCAAGGAACAAGGACGGGTGTTGGTTCTTGTCCGAAAGTATGTTGATTTTTGACTGAAAATAAGAAATGCCCAAGGGTTAGCAAGCCACATGGGTTTATATACCATGTTCATTGTAGACTCTAATGGAGAACATTTAAGAGACTTCACCCCTTGGTGTGGATTTCTTTTTCTTTTTCCCCTTTTTGTAAAGACTGAATCCAAGGGCTATCAAATGGGGTCTACCTCCTTAACCAAAAAAATTCCAAGGGCTCTCAATTGAGGTCTACCATATGCATCATGCTTTCATGGTATGTATGTGCATACATGGATTGCATATAGGAATGGCAACAGACCAGGTTAATTGGATAACCCGCCTGACCCTATTGAACAGGTTTGGGGAGTTTTTAAATGTGGTATGGGCAGGTTTGGGAATGGAAGATTAAAACCAAGTCGGGTTTAGGTCGGGGATGGATTTAAGCTACCTAACCCGCCCCGACTAGTGATTAACAGCATGGAACGGAGCGAGGACGGGTTTAAGGGTTTTGATAAATCACAACAGGCCCGACCCGACCCGTGTTTTGGACGATAGGAGTCTTGCCATTACAGGCAGGGTAGGTTGGGGCACCCCGGCCCAAACGCAGCCCATTGTCATTCCTATTTGCAGATGCAAGAGGGTAAATGATTGATTAATATTAATGGTTTGCAAATTTAGGTATTAGACCATATCACATCACATGCATGTCATCCACTTCACATGATGCTCATGGATTTTTAGCCTCTTTGGGTTATTCATGCTCGCATGGTAAGCATACACTTCCCATGCATTACAAAATTAGAAAAGTAGAAAATTAATATGATTATAAATTACTGTTAAGAACTCATGGTGTGGGGACTTTATGCATTGAGAGGGATACTGATGCAGATGGTGTGCATGTGTACCACAAGTCCTTGAGAACAAATCCTCTTAGACCGTTCCATTACAAGTCCTTTTTTGTTTTTCTTTTTTTAGTTATCATGTATCTACGTTAGTAATCTTGAATCAGTTAGGCTGTTAGCTAGGGGTTAGTATTGGGCAGGGGACTTCTTGCAACTCATACCCAAGAGGATTCAATCCCCTAACCTCCCATATCTGGAGGTCACACCCCAACCACTTGCGCAAGAGAACGGGGTATTCCATTACAAGTCCTTGAGAGCAAATCCTCCTAGGTATCGGAAAAAGGTATACAAATCTCCAAGGGCTCCGGTTAAACAGTCAACCAAAACAACCCAAAATTTTTCTTGGGAAGTGGTAGTTTGGTAATTACAAATGCAAACAATGATATTTTTTAACATCAATTTGTTTCCTTAAATGCCCTCTTCCCAATGCAAGTTTTGGGTTGCTACATGTTGCTTTGGCGAGGTTTAGTACGAGGATTTGCTCTTCAAGTCCTTTCCTTTAAAATTTATAAAAAGAAAAAGAAAAAAAAGGTGGGACCAAATTTGGTTGTCATCAGGTTGGGATAGACTTGGGATCTTCTCTAATTTGTGTTGGCGAGGAGATTGCCAGTACCACTCAAAAGGTGTCACGTAACCTTTTCTAAATTTGCATGAACAAACTTGGTACAAAATTATGTGGCATCTTCTGAGTAGTATTTTTTTTTTTTTTTTTTTTGGTGCTAGGGGTGTAAGGTTACATCTCAATAATCTGTTATTGGACGAATCTAGGTAGTATACGAATATAATCATCAAACGTCATCCAAATTCGATTATTACAATTAAATAAATTTGAATATTATCAAAACTCGAATAATAATTTGAATAAAAATAAGAATTTGATATTTCATTAAATAAGCAAACTTTTTTAGTAATCAAAATATGATTAGGTAGTAACCCCAATTAACATTAGCAGTGGTTTGTAGTTTAGAGATTTGAGCGTATAACTTAGAAGTTGGCTCCCCTCAATTTCGGTATTTGTCACTGGCACAAGTCAGCCAATATAAATGAGCCAATTTTTTTTCTTTTTTGGTGGATATTTTATTGAAACTATAACACACGCACTCTCTAAACTCAGCCCCTAAGATGTCATAAGGATAAATCCAATTCCAATTCAGGATATAAGTAACCGGTAAAAGATTTACTCTGTTGCTTATCAGAGTTTCCCTTTGATAAGTAATCTGACGACACGAAGAGAAGTCAAAATAAATCTTTTGCCCAAGTAACCGAAACGATCGAAGTCGAATTCGACTATCCCTAGGGCAAAGTACCCCCATCACTAATTTATTACTTTTCCATGCAGTGTCGAGACCAGACAAAGGCAGTAAATACCTTCTACAGTACTGCATTATTTTTCATTATTTATTTCAAGAAAACTGGGACGTCAAGATTTGATCCAAGTGCCAGTAGATTGACCGACCGTACTCATTTAAACCTGATATCTGATTATCCCACTTGGGTACCCCCAGATGTTACAGACTGAGGGTCTTTTAAGTGTCCAACGTCTATCCTTGGGAAGAATCCAATAAAAGTTTTTTTTATTGACATTAACATCCTAACAAGTGTCCATGTCTATCCTTAAGGAGAATCCAATAAATAAAAAAAAGTATTCGGCCTGTGTTTTCTAGAGATGAATTATGAACGGTTTATATATATATATATAGACGGTTTATATATAAATAATACTATGGAGCTTGATTGAAGAGATAATAACAAGCAATCTAAAATATGTCTCGACATAATAACAAACAACCTAACCTCCGGAGGTGTAGCCAATATAAATATATAGGTAAATATGAACGGTTTAAATATAAATAATACTATGGAGCTCAATTGAAGAGATAATAACAGGCAATCTATAATATGTCTAGAGATAATAATAATCAACCTAACCTCCGGAGGTGTAGCTCAGTGGCCAGAGGACGAACCGTAAATCCGGAGGTCTCGAGGTGGATTTGTAGGCTCCCCTCAATAACGGTTGTATGAGATGTAGTTTGAGTCTTTAAGGCTTTATCGACGTTTATTTTTAAAAAAAAACCTAAAATATGTTTAATAGCGGGGTAGTTTGGTAATTTCAATTACAAAAGGTATTTATGTTAATTATATTATTTTCAGTAATTTTCAAAATACCACTTATACACGTATTTTTTTGAGTTGCTCCAGTTATCTCTTCAGCAGGAGCTCATATTTAATTTCTTTCTTATAATCTAAGGTTTTTTCCCTATATACACTTGGGGCTTTTTGAGAGACCCAAAATACACTTCCTCTTTAAATTTATTTTTTTATACCCAAAACACTTTTGAATGACATATTTCCCCAAATCCTCGTCTCCTCAAAGAGAAAAAAAAGACTTAGAGCATCTTCAATGCAATACTCTAAATTTCTCCTCCATTTCAGCATCTCCTCTAAATATAGAGGAGATGGGCCCCACTTTAAAGTTTTTTGCTCTAATGGGAGGGAACTCCAAATCACTATTCCTACTCCAAAACACTATTTTTATTCATATGTTTTGGAGATGGGCCCATTTTAAAGGACACGTTTGGCATTTTAAAAGATAGAAAAATTATACAAATGGTATCGTAAGTAGATGAATAGTGTTTTAGAGATATCTATTGTCTCTCACCTCCTCTAAATTTAGAGGGTCACTGTAGCATTATAGAATACCAACTCTTAACTCTTAATATAGAGTACAGTTGAAGTGCTCTTTTCCGGCAGAGACTCTATATTTAGAGTTATGGAGGACGGTTGGAGATGCTCTAAGAAGGTTAAGGTTTCTTCCCCATTCTCTCATCACCGTAACCCTCTTAAAAGAAGCTAAGGGTTTAGTCTCTCAAAACTCCCGCCGTTGCTCCCACTTTATCTTACCCTATGTTTTTTGTGGGTGTGCTAACTGAGAAAGTCCTGTTCACACCCTCTTTATTTGAATAGGATTTCTTCTCTTACAATAAGATCTGGCCATTTGATTTGAATAAATATTTTCTACTTCATCACTTGGATGAAGTAGAAACATTTTAAGTCAATCATGTGTGCCCATTTCTTCACAAACATAGAGTGCCCATTTTGTATACTAAAATAAAACCAGATCAGTCACAGTTTAGCATGACCTTCATTTTTATTTAGTTCTGACAGATCTGCAAATATTCTGAGAAAATCAGCACTCAAACCATTCATATAATTATAATTTTTTTTGTTTCACAAATCTGCAAATATCTACAAAGAGCACCATTGATCAGAAATTTTGCCATTTACCCAAATTACTTATATTTCTCAAAAAAAATTTGGGAGAGGGACAAAAGCACAAGGATTAGGGGTGACTAGGAGAAATTAAGATGGTTGATGCGCTTGTTAAGATGATGTCGAAAGCTATAAAAAAAACCTAGAAATTCAATCTTGGAATAAGAACTCTCGAACTCCACAGCTTCTTCTCTTGAATTTCTTTGATTTCGATTTGGGGTTTACAATATTGCTGGGATGTGAGGTCGGATTTGGGGATTCAAATGTGTCTAATCCCCTTGGGGGTAAAGGTTGCAAGAGCCTCAATGCCCCCAGCTAACTACCGACAGTACTGACTCTACTGATGTACTGACTCAACTGATGTATGCCGATACCAAAGAAAAAACCATGAACCATGGATGCCCTTCAAAAAAAAAGAACCATGGTGTACTAAGGGCAAAAACCCTATAATCTATTAACCTTATCTATTTATATTATTGTCTCTAATTTGCAGGAAGGATACATAGTTCCAGTAGAGGACAATGGATCACCCTTGCCGAAAAAGGACTATCCTAAGCCGTTGATATTCCATGATGGACGTCTGGTGGCAGGACCTACACCGTTAGATTCTTTAGCCGTGCTCCTCTGGCTACCCCTGGGCTTCCTTCTAGCTATTTCCCGGCTTCTAGCCGGAAAACTGCCGTACAAATTCGGCTTAACGGCTGCTGCAGCTACAGGCATGAAGATCAGAGCCAAGCTACCTCCAAAACCCCGCACGTGCAAAACAACTGCACCATACTCACGGTGCACTTGTGAATCATGTGACCCTGGCACATACAAGGGTCCTTGTATAAGGAGGGAGAATTCTAACACCCTTTATGTGTGCTCGCATCGAACCCTAATGGACCCTGTGATAGTGGCGTCAACATTGCAGCGGCACGTTACGGCTGTTACATATAGTGTTAGCAGGATTTCGGAGCTGTTGTCGCCGATACGGACTATTCGGTTGAGTCGGGATCGGGCCAAGGATGGCGAAATGATGCGGGAATTACTGAAGCAAGGTGACTTAGTGGTGTGCCCGGAGGGGACGACATGTCGGGAGCCGTATCTTCTCCGATTTAGTCCACTTTTCGCCGAGATAGCTGATAAAATTGTGCCGGTTGCCGTGTGGGCAAAAGGGAGCATGTTTTATGGGACAACAGTGAGGGGTCACAAATGGCTGGATTCCTTCTTCTTTCTTATGAACCCTAATCCTGAATATAGTCTGGAGTTCCTGGAAGCAGTTAACGGTTGCAATTCTGTTGGAATGTCTAGTTACGATGTTGCGAATCAGGTGCAGGAAATGATCGGACGCGCACTTGGGTTCGAGTGCACCAACTTCACACGTAGGGACAAGTATGGGATGCTTGCGGGGCATTGAACTGTTATTTCATTCTCTCTTTTCCGATGTGTTGAAATTTGATTGGTGTGGTCAGCTTGACAGAGGACCTTGCGGTCCTCTAATCAGAACTCGATTGATTATTATGAATATTATTAAGAGGATTATTACAATATCAAGGAGGGTTGGTGAATGCTTGGTTAGTGGCCTATTAGTTTACAGAATATATAAAATTATTATTCTTAGCTTAATTTATTTAAATCTCTAGTTCTGGTAAAGAGAGCAGATGAGCAGCACCCTTTGTTGTAGCCCATTGCCTACAACAGGCAAATAAGGCGATCAGGATGGCTGAAGAACTACATTCAAATTTCTACAACACTATTTCAAGCAATACCCAGCAAACATTTGATAATAATTTTTTTTAAAAAAACAAATAAATACATTTTTATCAGTATCCTTTTATGTAAAAAAAAAATCATGCTCAATCTACAATGGTTTTAATAAATAAAAAAAACATTTGACAAAAATGGCAGTTCAACTCTTCAAATCAATGGTGACATTCTCTGCTATAATTGCTGCTTTTGTGTGTGTTGGGGGGTGTAATTTTGGGGTGCCTAGGGAAATTGAAGGGTCCTCCACAGAGGTTTTCCTGTGTTGTAATATGTGTTCTTTTTTGATAAAGTAAAGCTTTTTCTTCAGCTTTTGCTTTTAAGACTTCTCGAAACAAAATAATATTAGAAAAGGCAGCAGAGTTGATGTGTATGAAGCTCAGTTACCAGCAAAATTATGAGGCAATAGACCTATGAACTGAAAATAACCTACAACCCTAAGCCTCTGATATGTAAGATTAATCAGACCTGAAAATAAAAGAATAATGGATGAGAGATAGCTGTAGCAGTAGCTGTTAGATAAGTGCAGTTGGTTGGTGCATCCCGGGTCCTGTGGTCGTGTGTTCAACTCTTACTCGTGGGTCGGTGCGAATACCCGAAGGGCCTATAGTCCTTGGCCCGAAGGCTTTGGGACACCCTCCGTTACCAAAAAAAAAATAAGTGCATCACGAATACATGATTTAGACAGTTGTTCATGGTAACAGATGATGTATCCAGTTACAGCATCAAACAATTTGGAACATGCAACTTCAAATGCCATTTGTAGCTGTTACTTACAAGTGTTTTTGACATTGAGTCTTAAGGAATTGAAATAAACATTCCTTCTTTAAAAAAAAAAAACTGACATCTATGATATATTACTATTTACAGGATACAATACAATAATGGACCAAATCAGTGTAGCTCAGACTCCAGCAAAAAACAAAAAGTGTAGCTCAGACTGTCAGAATCAAGTATTCAGGATAAAATGGCAAGCAGGAAGCCATCCATACCTTCTAGGCATCTTATAACCCCTGGCAGTGTGGTTACCCATATTTGGAGGTGAAACACATTTTGATTCCATCAAAAAGCATATAAGCTGATAAAGGCTCTTTTATAAACATGGCACTTTTCAAAGTTTAACTCCTACTCCTTGCAATGCAGCTGCCATTGAAGCCGATGCCTCCTCAAGTGTTCGCTGCTTCTGCAGAGTGTTGAAGGCCTCAAGAATATCCCCAACCTCCCAATCATCAAAATCATCCATTCTGAGTCCGCACTCTAGTCCGGCACTAACCTGTCCAAAAGGATAAAAGAAAACAACCCATTGAAAAAATAATAGAAATGCTGAACAAGACATGAACGACAAGAACAAAATCAAAACATGAAGTGTAATTCAAGTCTTAGCAGAAAAGGCATTACTATGAGGAACATCATACAAACATTTACCTACAGTAATCTAAGCAATATATCCTCCAGTTCTAATCCGTAGGCAGGAAAAAAACCTTAACTACTATCTTTCTGTGTGTTTCCACTCATTTGCATCCTCTGTTGTACATCTTAAGTTTTCTTGTGATACATAAGAGAATTTGGTACAAAGAAAGAAAAGAAAAGGTACAATATAAGGGAACAGCTAATCCTTGATATACAAAATGTTCTAAAGATTGCTATGGAGTTCTTTTGATTGCATTCTGTTGGGGTATATGGAAGAAATGGTACCTTTAAGCCTTTAAAGGCGGGGAAGGAATTCCATGGGGGCATTCAAAAAACATGGGGGCATTCAAAAAACGATTAGGAGACCCTGGATATGGTTTGTCTCATATGAAACCATCCATGATCTCCTATTTGCTGACTTCCAAGGAACTGGGAGGCCATAAAAAGGGGAGTCAATGTGAGAGTGTCCACAAATTGAGGAAGCCTTACATCAAGTGCTTGAAGCTCAAATGTGATGATAGGTTTTCGGGGAATCCCAGACTGGCCAGCACGGTGGTGTAGGTTTCGTGGATATTTTCTCTTCTTTTCAGACCCTAGAAGTGGAAAGAGAAAAGGGAGGAAAAGAGGGGTTAAAAGCTCATGATGTAATGTAGCGATGCCGATATGGGTTCCCTAGGCGAGGCATCACCCATGCATTTCTTACGTAATACCTAGGCAACCAAATTATATTTCATTTCTTAAATTTATATAAGTCAATCATATAAATTTAATTAAATTTATTCAATTAAAGATTGAAAACTGCAAATAAAGTATAGATACGATCTTATTGTCACTGCAGAAAAGGGAATGACGCATGCACAATTTTGAGGTCTATGAAATCACTGGAGCATTGTAGTTCAGGGAGACCCTGTTTCACATCTGCACTCCATGTAAAGAGCCACATCGAAATTGCTTAGTCCTTAGGTCGTCCTAAGAACTTGTTTTCTTTTGCTTCTTTTTTCCTTTGACAAGATAATCCAAAGCAATTTTATCGCTTCAAGGGAGGATGGAGGTCCGCATAAACACCGATATCCTAAGATGATTTATCAGAAACTCACGGATCAAAAAACAATATGAACTATCAAAATTTCTACCTAATCTGCCTTTGCATTAGGGGTGCTGTCAAAAATTTTGTTTAGGTGGACATTGAAAAACTTTTTCTTTTGGGTTGACAACCTTTTCTTTGTGCGTATGTAGAAAGAAAACCTCTTGACTAAGAATAGAATATATACATATCAAAAGCAAAGACAGAATCTTCCAATTAAGATCTTTGGCACAAACAATCCGGCCAGCGAGCTTTAACTAGTTGACCACTCTAGCAGGGAATACCAATTCATGCCAATGAGATTCAGAAATGATTATAAATCCATCAAGGGACCAAGCAATAAATTAAAAGGTTGACTAGCACCTTCGCTTTCTTATACTAGTACCAAGCAATAAATGAAAATATAATCAACTAAATCTACCAAATTGCATTGGGATGGTTCAAAATTATCAACTGTATCGATATGACTTTACCGATACGAAACTCTCATGTATTAATTATTTTACACTAATATTGACTGTATCGTACCATATCGAACAAGGCTTAAAAGTTTTGGGCTCAAAAACTAACTATTCTACTTCTTTGAACCCAATCTCCAAACCACAAATTCCTACAAAAAATACAATTCATCGATAATGAAAGGATTCATACTCCTTGAAGATTAAATGGAAAGAGATGTTTCACTATTCATCAAGGTATGAAAATCCTCTATTTTTTCATTTGGTATTAAATCTTCTTAGATGCATGAAAACATGCTTTGATCGTAAATCAATGAATTTGTGGCCAAATTCATAAATCTATGATCTACATGGATGAGATTTGAAGTTTGATAAATAGGATTTTTCAAAATCTGAAAATAGATAAAATTTACATATCTAGGTCATTTAAACTACTTATTTAGACTTGATTTAAATAAATGTTAGCAGAAAAATAGTGATCTATCAGATCCCCACACTAATCCTAATTTTTATTTTATTTTAAAATTTTCAGATTTAAAAATAAATATTCCGAATTTAAAATAATTAATTCCAAGCTACAAAGTGAGTACTATTGTTTGAAATAAATATGTGAAATTACTCTAGGGATGATCTATTAGGTTCGTAGATTAAACTTTATTTATCTTAATTGAAAATATATATAATTTAATTAATTTAGTTTAAAAAGAATTGTTTAACATTATCATATTTGTTTGATTGTTATGTGACTTCTTAATTGTTATGTTACAGTACTTATCATATGCCTAGATGATCCTTCAATATCGGTTGGAAGCACACAAAGAGTGAATTGGGATATGTACAAGATTATGTACAAATATCGTAGCGGGATGATTACAAGTTGCATCACTAGGTTTAAGGACTTAACTCATATGGAAAGGGATGCCTACACATCCCTAAAGAGGTCAAGAAGTTGATGGAATATATACTAACAGAGATGCAAGAAAGGAACCAGTGTATGGCACCGAGGGGACAAGTAGATGGAGTTCCTCTTCTCATAAAAGGAAGATGGTGTTTACCAGGAGGTTGACAAGGAGACCGAGCATCAGAAAGCTGTAAAACAGAGCATGGAGACTTTAAATGACAAAAAATCCCAAAGTTTCTATGATATTCATGTGACAGGCTGACAGCAGAGGTAGAGCCCTAGAGTTCATTTCTTCTGGATTAGGAGGATCCTGATTTCCAGCTTATTGTAAGACAGCATGGAGACTCTTCAAAATTTAGAATAACTCTCACGTAAATTAAATTTTACTAAAAGGCAGTTTAAGATTGGAGGTTTCTCACAACCACATAGTCGACCTCGTCAGAGATGATGACTTAGCATAGTTAAGCTTTTGTTTTGTGTTATTTATGAAAGGCATCTTTTTATGTATTTCTTTCTAATTCGATCTCTTTTTGGATTCCATTACCTACAAATGAATGCACCAGAGGCCCATACAATAGGCAAGGGGATACTCTTTCCTTGAGCCTGTTTATCATTGTTGAGGAGGTTTAGTAGGAGCCTCAAAAGGATTTTCGGTGAGAGAGATATATATACAAGGGAGATTGTTGACTATGAAAACAATCGTGACTATAAACGGACTTGCAACTATGGCTAGCGGTATGCTCTGCTCTCTCGTGACCCCTACTCTAATCAAAAAACGAGGCCTATGGGTAGTTACCTTGACAATCCATATCCCATTTCGGAGTTCACATTGGAAGCATCAGGATCCAGCCAAAGGGTCCATTGGTTCCAGCAGCATAGTACCTGCGTCTTTTTATTGTAGAATCATTCTTTAATTTTTTTCTCAATACAACACGTATATATGTATTCATATTTCATACATATAAGAGCAGCATATTTGCAATTTTATGAAATAATGCACAATAAAAACTCCTATAACTAGTTCAAATAGTATTCGTAGGAGTCAAACTACCATGTTTTTAATGTTATCTTTGCATTGAAATAAGTTTGGGCTTAAGTTTCCAATTTTTTCATAATTTTTTTACGGAGTTGTTGTGCGTATCCTTGATACGTATCGATATATATCCTATTTTGGACTTAACGATACGTACCTCGATACCCATATTTTGAACCATGTTGGGAAATAGAATCTTTCTATGTCAGAAATTTGCACATGCAAGATCTTGCCTAGGGTTGTATTTTAACACAAAGCCTTTAGAAGGCATGGTTCAAAATATCAACCTTATCAATATGTCTCGATGCATACGTATCGGTTTTTTATTTTTTCATACGAGACGCTAATGTAGCTTTTTTTTATTACATGACTATTGAACATATCGTACTGTATCAGTTACAATACGATCGATACAATACGTATCAAAAATACTGAACCATTTGAACCTAGCCTTAAAAGCCCTCTATTGGGCTCAAAAATTCATTTTTCTCTTTTGGACTCAAAAATTCATTTGTCTTCTCTTTCGGGCTCAAACACTCATTTTTCTTCTTCTTTGAATACAAAATCCAAACCATAAATTCCAATAACAAAAACACACAATCCATTGATTTCAAAGGATTGAAAAAGGGCCAAACTCCTTGAAGATCAAATCGAATGTGGGGTTCTACTATTCACCTAAGTATAAAAATCCTCTCTTATTCAATTTTTTGGGTTTAAATTCCTCCCAAATGCATAAAAACATGCTTTTAGATCATAGATCTATGGATTAGTTACCAATTTGTAGATCTATGGATTAGTTACCAATTTGTAGATCAATGATCTACATGAAGAATTTTTAAAATTGGATAAATAGGGTTTTCTCAAAATCCGAAAATACATAAGATTTACTTATAGGGCCATTTATACTACTTATTTATACTAGATTTAAATATCTGTTAGTGTATAAAAGGTGATCTATCAGATCCCCACACTAATCCTACTTTTTGTTATTTTATTTTTTTTAGAATTAAAAATTAATATGCTAAATTTAAATAAACATGCGAGACTCTATGGATAATCTATAACTATTAGATTCATAAATTAGAATTTATTTATCTTAATAAAAAATTAAATTTATTTGTTTAAAAAATTATTACAAAATTTTGAATTTATCCACTTAAATTATTATTTGTTATTATATAGTGTTGCATTGCTTGGATTTAACATTCACCAGTATTTTCTCACACTAACTAAATCTAAAATGACCTCTTTCTCTTTTAGGATTGATTTCTTATTTGTTATTATCATATTTGTTTCATTATTGTGTTCATTGTTGTGTACTTGTGCTGTGTTGCAGTACTTAATCACGCCTAGAAGATCCTCCAATATTTGTTGGAAGCACAGAGAGATGGTGGATCATGAGAGTAGGCACAGATTAGGTGTAAATACTGTCACTAAAATAAAATAAAAATTGAGAGTGAATGTCAAGGGATGCCTACATGTCCCTAAGGTCAAGAACAAAAAAAAAGTATTTGGCTCTGAATGGACAGTGTAAATGGATCCCATCTCCTCAAATAAAGAAGATTGAATTTTTTAGTAGGTCGACAAGGAGACTGGTTTTTAGATAGTTGTAAAACATAGCATTAAGACTTTTGAGATGGAAAAGAATCCTGAAGTTTTTCTGCTTTTCTTGTGACAGCGGAAGTGAAGGATCTTGATTTCCAACTTACTATAAGACAGAGCATGGAGAACTTTCAAAATAAAGAAGAAATTTGAAGTATATCAACTTTTACAGGAAGGTAGTTTGATTCCTCACAGCCACATAGTAGACCTCGCAGAAGATAATGACTAGGCGTAGTTATACTTTTGTTTATGTGTTGTTTACGGAATTAACCCACCTGTATATGTGTATTTATACATATAGCCGCAGCATATCTGCGATTTTAGGAAATAATAAAGACTCATATAGACTATTCAAATAGTATCTATAAGACTGTTAACTACAATTTTTTGATGTTATCTTTATATTTAACTAAGTTTAAGTTTCCATGAGTTTCCGATGTTCCTGTAATTTTTTACAGCGTTTTCATGCATATCATCTATACGTATCCTATTTTGTACTTACCGATATGTACCTTGATACCGATATTTTGAATCTTGTTAGGAGGAAGAGACTTAGACGATGCAAGAGATTTCCATCCCTTAATAGTGATACCAAACAAGAAGGGTGTAGAGGAGAAGACACTATAGTATGCCACAAGCACATTTTTATCCACCCTATGTCTAGGCATAAAGCCATAAACCCTCCCCTAAGATCCAAAGTAAAGTCAGCTAATTGAGAATTTCATCCACTTTAAGGTTTAAATTTTATTTACTTTATGATAAATTAAAGGTCATGCACCAACATCTCTCATACAAGCAAGCCTATGCAGCCTAAGATGCAAGGCCCGCACCTAACTTAGTAATTTCATGGGTGCATCTTCCCACCAAATTATCCTACTGAATCCCTCATCGATATTACTTATTGACCTTCAAACTGTTGGACCTTCATCCCCCATAACCACAGATGCTATCACCTTTATATCTACCCCATACTATAAAATATTAACACTTCTTCATAGTACATCAAGGTCCAAACTACAACTCTGCCGATTGAGAATATACTCCAGTCTTAATATATCTACGGAGGCGTCAATAGGAACTCTATGTACATCTCTCCTCTCCTATATTTAACTCGTAAATATATACATACATATGTGCCTTCTCCCAGCGTATAGGGGGTGATGGGAGGGGTGTTGTTGGGGGCATGCTACCCGCAACATTTGTTTAGTCTATTTGGAAGAAAAGGAACTCCAAGGTGTTTGAGGGAGTGTCCTCTTCCCATTCTAGAGTTTGCTACAAGATTGATCAGATTGTGGTATAGTGGTGCACTTGTTAGACATGATGCCCAGAAAAGCCATTTAGATTGTAAGATTCTTATTAATTTGATTAATAGAGACTTCTTCTTTATCTATTGTGTATTCATTATGAGTAATTGACCATGATCATGAGATGATCTATACGATATGAGATATCGATAAAGGTCCGTAGGATATATTGTAGGAAAGTTATGTGATTGGATTATCACAGACAGATATAACTTTCAAATTCCTTATACCTTATATAGTCACAGTTATGGGTGAAGCTGGGCACTTCACTTTTATGGCTGCCACTATGCTAAGATGATTTCAATTGTTGAGATATAGTTCTATCTCGAACTATTGTAGTCAAGGTTTAAAAAAAGGGTTTCGGACACCGTAACGGATATGGCCGAAACCTTTACGTAATGCCGTTACGTAACGGTTTCGGCCTTTACTTTCTTTTTTTTTTCTTTTTTGCTTAAAAAAATCCAAAAAATTCCAATAAATAGAAAAATAATAATAATAAGAATAATAATAAAGGAATAACAAGATACTTTTAAAGTCAATATGAAGCTCAAAATTCAAAAATAAGGAAATTAGATAGGTCGAGGGTTAAAACATATCCAAAATAAAGAACCTGCCTTGGATTTCTTTAAATTTATGAATTAAACCCCAAATCAAGTTATAAATCAACAAAAAATAAAAGAATTTTAGGAAAAAAAATGTACCAAGAATAGGTAGAGAAGAAGAGATGAAGGAAAGATAAGGTTTTAGAATGAGTTTAGGGTTTTTCGGAACCCAGTCGTACGACCGAAACTTTTACGTATAAGGCGTAACGCCCGTTACGTAACAGTTTCGAGCGTTACGGTTTTATTTCAGAATAAACGGGTAAAGGTACGGTATCGGGTATCGAAGGCCACTGAAACATTTACGTAACGGTTTCGGCGATTTTTTAAACCATGATTGTAGTGGAAACTACACATCAGCATATGGGTGCTTAAATGTACACTGACTGATTGCATGCAATGAGAGACCTCTTGCATAAACATTCTATCAAATAGTTGGTCTCTCATTCACATTGAACAATTTCAATGATCCTTAGATCTAATGAGTACATTTACAACTGAGCAGTAATCTAACAATTATGATTCCACCAAAGTATTCTCTACCTTAGGGAATACGATACAGTGGCAGTTGGATAGTTAGAAAGTTGTTCGAGTCATAATGAATTTCAAACAAGAAATTCATGCTCATTAATTTGAGAGATTATCCAAGTTCCGGGTAAGACAGTCGATTAAGCTTAAACCATGCGCAGGTGATTTTGAAACAAAACAAATTTGAAATATATTTTATTTAAAATATATTATACTTATAAAAATATTTTTTTCAAAATGTTTTACATGAGAAAATGTTTCTCATGGCTTAATCAGAAGTCTTGGAAACCCGGATGATGTGCAATGGGCTATGAGTTAGATAGTATAAATAATCTCGAAGGCCCATTAGGGATAATGTAATTGGAATGGTCAATTGAATTAAAAAGTTAATGTGGCGGGATCCGTATTGGTTAATGTTCTTACACTGGGATTCAATTACAACATGGATATCTCACATCACTTGCAATTCCGATAAAATTCCTATTTAGGGTCAATGGAATAACATTGGATAAGCCAGGGTTTGAATGTCACAAAGCAATCTGTAGAGATACTCACATAAGAAATACAAGCTCATAAATCGATTAAAAGTTAATCAATTATTTAAAAAATGATTAAATGTTAATCATTGATTAAATAGATTAAAAGTTAATATATGGTTTAAATTAATTGTTAATTTAAATCAAGAGATTATATTAGTAATTATTTAATTAACCTAATTAATGGGGAAATGGGTTTGACCCATATCCATAAACCCATAAAGTATGGACCTTTAATATGAGCCCAAGCCCATGGATTAAAACCCTGGGTTGGGCGCCCACTATAGCAATCCTAATTGGATTAGGATTAGGTTACTTGAATAATTATTGAAAAATAACTATTAATTTTGGAATTAAATTCCAATGGTTGGAATACAAGAATGATTAAGATGAGTTGTAATTAGATAACAACTAGGAATGCAAAACTCCCCTAAGCTCACGCCCCTCTTTGGAGAAATCCTAAAATGGATTAGGATTCTTATATGTTTGGTTGTTGGTTAATCCCTTGTAATTGAGGAATCCTCTTTTGAGAAGGACTCCTAAATTAGTAGGATTTCTATAACTAGAGTAGTTATAGTTATATTAGGATTTTATTTTAATTAATACTAAGAGTTATTATTAATAAATAAATCCTAGGAGATATGTTGTAATTGGATTAGGATTAGGATACTATCCAAATCCTATAAATACACCACACCCCCCCCCCCCCCCCCTTGACCGTACACACTTCTCTCTCTCTCCAGAATTTTCTCTCCCTCTCCTCCTCTCCAAAACAGTGAGCCCCTAGGGTATGCCCTAGGGATTTTCGTGAGCATCAAGGGTGCATCCAAGTTGGGTTTTTCAATTAAAGGGTTTTGAACCCTAGGGTTTTGGTTGTTAGAAAGTCTACACCAAAATTCAATCTTCTTCTTCTTGCTTCTTCAATTCCAAGTAGAGATTCTAAATCTTCACGGGGATAGCGAAGAACAAGGATCGAGCTTCGAGTATTTCTTCGAAAAATCTCTACAAAGAGTTCTAACGGTTCGAGTGGAATTTAGCTTCACCGGTGAACATCATTCACCGAGGTAATATGACTAAAACGAGTAGATAATTTTAGTTGCTTTCTATGGTGTAAAGATCATCGGGATCCAATTTCCGCATAAATTTTTATCCAGATCCCCCTTCAGTACTACCAAAGAGGGTTTCGATGTTTCCATCTTATATTTCCTTTTGTAGTCATCCATAGAGGCTACGCCGCTACTGTCCTATTTTCTTTGTCATGTAGCTTTAGTATTGGGCTCACCTCCTTGCGAGTTGTGACCCATTTGTGTAGCTCTCTGGCTCTTCTTATAAATATAAAGAGGTGAGTAGGCTTATCAAGTGTACACACCCTCCCAAAAGAAAGAAATGACTCTTGTAGGATGTCAAATCTGTTGATAAGAAAATATTCATATATCAGATCCCAATGTGATTTTGGAGGGATTTCATAACAAGGGGATGCAAGGTTTAAAATAAAATAAAATTATTAATATATATAAACGTCATGCATCCTTCTGCAAGTTGCATCCCAACAATTTCCTGAAATCCTTTATAAAAGTGTTGAACCCCAAAACAGAACACCATGCTTATCCAAATCAATCTGTAGACCTGAACGTTAATTTAAATCACACGAAAAAAAAAAGTTTCTGATTTGTACACTGCTCTGAGGAGAATATCATACTATGAACAATAGCTTTAGACAGTATGATCCTGGTTAGCCACCTAAAACTTGACCAAGTTGGTTGAGAAACAATTGTAATGAAGAAAGAACGGGTGTACTGCTGCAAAGCCTATAGCATTTGAAGAAGCCAACTGAAATCCAGTCTATATCATTGTGAAGCAAATTGCTCATATCTACATCTCAGATACATAGAAACTAGACATACAAGCACAGATACATAATTGTTCTCATGGATAATGTAGCATTTCCCCATGCATAAGCTGACATGTAACAATGGCACTCCATTTTCTTACATTTTATTTGCATATAATGGACACACATATCAGTGACACTCTATTTAAGAAACTATCAGGCAAGTATTTTGACCCATCTATTTTTTATTTCTTTTACACTTTCCTGTATACTTTGCTATTTGCAACTTATATTTAACTGAAAAAGCCCACACGAATCAGAAAAACGACACTCATTCATTTTCAGTTTGCATGGAATGGGCAAACAAATAAGTGACATTATTGATGTAGCTATTGGAAAGTATTTTTATTCACATTGTCTATAATTTCTATTAAAGCATGCCACAAAAAGCTCGACCATGCTCTAAGAAGGGTTCTGCAGTCGAGAGTTCAGCTTTTTGATTTTGATCTCCAAATTTGTACAAGAGGAAATGCATGCCATTACGTGGGCAAATAGGGTTTTATTAGTTGAGAAAAAAATTTGATAGTTTTGGGGTTGAATGTGTGGTTCTCCAGAAAGTCAAACCTATTTTTCTACTTTTTCAATCCTACTCAAGTCACGGAATATAAACCCTACTTGAATCCAACAAATCATGACTCTATTGCATGACCCTTATAGTGTGGTCGAGCTTTCTCTAATATTTTTCCTTCCTATCATCTGTTCTGTATAATGTTTTTTCCAACTTTCACTATTGCCAAACGATTATACACTATTTTTAAAATGAGTCAGATCTTCCCAGGTTTCAGTCCCTGATATCCTTGTCTGAAACGATCATACACTATTTTTTTAATGAGTTACATCTTCCCAAGTTTCAGTCTCCGATATCCCTGCCTGACACCAAAATGCATCTATGTATCCAAATTATATGTCCAATAAAAAAGCAAACAGATAGGTAGGTAAATAATTCCGTGTAGCCTTAGTCATGAAGAGTAAAGACACAAATGTCTAGTGTGCGATAAATTTCAGGTATGCAAGATGCTTTGAGCTCTAAACTGAAGGCGAAGCGCAGAAATATTGAAACAAATAAATCCAGATCAAAATAGATATCACTTTGCTAGAAATCCTGAAGTATTATTGAACTGTGGTTCTTTCATGATATCTCAAAGACAATTTTTGCATGATTAGCTTTAGAGGTGTACCTCTTTCACCATTTCCTTCACCCGTCTCAAAGAATCAAGATCACCAACATAGACAGTTTTTCCATTTCGAATGACCCGAATCCCACAGCCTTTCACTACTTTTCCCTCTGTCACCATGCATCCAGCAACACGACCACTGCCACTGCGAAATACAGCACGGACTTCCGCTGCTCCAATTGTTATTTGTTCCTATTTAAGATACAAGTGGTAGATCTCAATTGTTAGTATTCAGTAATATAGATTTCAGCATCATTTAGTGCAAAAGTGAGGCATGTCCCAAAATACAATGGCCTAGGAGACCCCTAGCTGAAATTCATGCTGATGATGAAAACCATTTGTTTTAGCATATTCCTTAGACAGGCAAGGAAGAAACAAGCAAAGATTCAAAAATAGATGTTATGATCCCCCCAGCTAGATCAATCAAATTCTAGCATAGGGGATCTGCAAATTAAGATCCATGGGATGGTGGGTCACACCCTCTCGCTTGTGCACCACATGAACAGATTGCCTCTTAACCTGTGGATACCCTACAATTTACCATTCAGGAAAATGAACCAGTCGAAGCTAGTAGTTTGAAATTCAGTTCATTTACCTCAACAGGATCTAAGAGTCCTTCCATTGCATTCCGCACGTCATCAATGAGCTCGTAGATGACTCTGTACAGCCGAATCTCAACGCCTTTGTTGTCTGCATAGCTTTTAACAGAACCTGGTGCTCTGACATTGAAAGCCAATATAACCGCCTTACTAGCAACAGCAAGATCAACATCACTTGTGCTCACATCCCCTGTTGCTTGCAGCAGGAACTTCAAAGTTACATTATTTTGTGGGAGCACCTGAAGGGCTTGTCTGATTGCCTCAATGGATCCCTAATAGCGATTTAAAATTTTCCAAATAAGATGCAGTGTAAAATGCATGCCTTATTGATGATTGAAGAAACAAATCTTAATGTTTCTGTCAGGTATGAGTAGGACTGTCTACCAGCAGATTGTGTGTGTGGGGGTAGGTGGGTATACATTTCAACTTAGGTGCAGTGCCAAATGCATGCCTTATTGATGATTGAAGAAACACATCTTAATGTTTCTGTTAGGTAGGACTGTCTACCGGCAGATTGTGTGTGTGTGTGGGGGGGGGGGGAGGGGGGGTGTATGGTCAAAACAATAAAACCGATACTAGGGATTCTATATCTATCAGATGTATTATATAGTAGATAACTCAATAGGACATGTACCCCCTTAGTGGGGTGCTTTATGGTCTAGAGGTGTTGTGTGGTTTATAAGGTCACACAAATGCTGTGTAGGTGCTGCAGTGTGTTGTGTGGTTTTTGAGTAACATGGATTTCTTTGCAGGGGTTGTGTACATATACGTGATGTGTAGGTCTTATGTGGTTTGTAAGGTATGACATGTCCTACTTCTATTTATAAATAGAGTAAGAGACATGAGTTTAAGGAAGTTTTTGAAGCTTGCTGATGCTGGATCTCTTTCAAAGGTGTAACAGTGGTGTGACTACATCAACCAATTGATCTTAGAGGTGTGAGACTTCTCTATATCTCCTTCGAAATAGTGTGACCACTTCATTATATCCACCCCTCTACCTCTTCTCTATACTATCTACTTGATCTTTTAGTTGTTTGTCTGTTATATTTATAAAAGTAATAATAAGGAATCCAACCCTTACTCGGTGTCCTGCCTCAACTTCACCATTTTCTCTTCCTTTAAACAATAAAAAGAATGCAATAAATGATAGATCTAATGGCCACAACTATCTGATCAAGCCAATGACAATTCTTCCTCTCCATATCCTCAAATCTTAGCACGTGTTCGGCTATTGATTGTGGAACGGAGTTCCACAAGTCAATTGGATCAAGAAGTGAGGGAAATTTTATTACTGTGAGGAGGCATCCTATGTACTTGTCGTATATCTTTACTGTTGTTTTATATTTCATGCTTGCCAGATACTACAAGTTTATTCTGTAAACTGCTGTTACACTTTTTGATTTCTAATATATCTGATACTTACCGATCGAAAAAAAATGTTTGGAGTAGGCTACCCACTTTTGTTTGGATTCTCTAGCTATGTTGTATATTTATGTGAAATTGGTGAACAATCTTCTGGTCTCGTATATGAATAATTTCCTCTCGACTTAATTCTTAAATGATTTCCGTTGGATAATCAAATTATCTGAATCAGATATTTTCTTCACTGCATATTTGTGTGGATATGCATACCTGAACGTCAACCTTCATAATAATATTCAGCTGGTGTAAGTCCAATCCAGACTGCTTTCCTGCAGAAGCTAGGGAAGAAAGAGTAACCTTACCATCCCCAGCCTTTGCAGATATACGTTCATCTCGTAACGACTCTGCACGTGCCTCTGCTTTCTCACGAGCGATATCAAGGGAGTCAACAACCTTGAATTCATCCCCAGCAATTGGAACATTGTTCATGCCAATGACCTGTAGCGGTAAATGGACAGATGGTTAGAATGAAACAGTTGAATAAATTGGTCAGAAAACAAAAGGAGGAAAAAAAAAACATAAAAAGGTGTCGTAACCCATTAAAAATCAGAATTTCCTCATACGAGAGTCTTAAGTGCAAATAGAGTTTCCATTTAGGTCTAATATAAAGCCACAGAAGTTAGAAACCCTTTAAATATATATTTTAAAAAAAAGATGAAAACTATCTAGCAGGGACCAGTAAACGATCCAAAAAAATGGAAGAAAGAGGGCATAAGAAAATCACTAACTACTCTGCAGTCTGCACTATGAACTAGTAATGACTATGACGAGTTGGAAAATAAAACTAACCTTAATACAAACTCAGAGTAGTCCAAATGTCACCTAGGCGACGCCAAGGCCATCGCCTCGCCTCGCCTAGCCAGGACCGCTATCACACAATCCTGATCTAGGTAGGCACTCCTAAATTTTTTGTACTTTTAAAAAAACTGTCATCTAGCTAGGCAACACCTCGCCTAATGAACCCCCTAACACCAAGCATTGCCTGAACACTTTAACTTCCATGTAAACTACCATGAGGAAGAAGATGACAAAGGAAACGAGGAAGAAGAGGCAAAAGAGTGAGTTAGGATACAGAACTGTATCTATGAAAACTCCAGCAATCAATGGATTCATCAACAGTCGTGAGGATTTTCTTACTTTAAGTTCAGGGATGGGTTCCGCCTCTCCGAAGTCAAAATAGAGTGGAAAGCAATCCTTACAGCTGCACACTATTCGGATCCCAGACCTATTCGGTTCTCTAAAAGGAATTTTGGAGTTCATAAAATTCTCAAGGTTTTTTCCTCAAGTCACATAGCCCATCCCACTACAAACTGACTCTATTCATGACTTGACTTTGATTCCTCGTTGTTCACCACACAAGAACCTTCTAAATACATTTTAGCGCATGAATGACTATATTCATCAGGAAAATTGAAGACAAGTGTAATTGTATTATTGCAACAATGTTAGCCAAATTTTTAGGAGGGTTGGACACCTTTTTTGAAGAAGAAAGACAAGTCTCGTAGTCGTAGCACGCCAATGAAGTACAAATTATTCAGATGTGGGTCGCTTCTTGACTAAGAGTTGGAGGGTGGGGTGAACAAACCTCACCCATACTCAAAATTGGAAAGAAAAAAAAAAGAGTATATAGGATAAAAGGGGGCATATTTCTCTTTAAAAGTCGACTTGGGTCGCAATAATACTCAAAAATGGACATAGGGTAGAAAGTATAAGTGTACCTTGCTGGGAAGTTCTCTTCGGTCCAAAATCAAAATCACACATGCTCAAATGTGGAAACAGAAACAAGAGTGAAAAGATGAAATATAAACTTGGTTGTAGGACCATGATCTCCTATGCACTTTCATGTTGGACCAAACTAACACCAATCAAAGGGGAGAAAAGTAAGAAAAAAAAAATTATTAAACTTACCTACATGTGCAAGTCATCTTTTCCTGGTTATCAATGGATTTTCAAGAGAGTTTATGTTGGATCCAACCCACATTGAGAAAGAGAAATGAGGAAGAAAAAAAAGTAGTGGAACTTGCATTAGCTTATGCACAAGGACGTGTCCATAATCCTCTCCATCTTGCATTACCTTGCTGGGAAGTTCTCTTCGGTCCAGAATCAAAATCACACATGCTCAAATGTGGAAATAGAAATAAGAGTGAGAAGATGAAATATAAACTTGGTTCCAGGAGCAGGATCTCCTATGCACTCTCATGTTGGACACTTGAACCAAACTAACACCAATCGAGGGGGAGTAAGAAAGAGAAAAAACTACTAAGCTCACCTACATGTGCAAGTCATCTTTTCCTGGCTATCAATGGATTTTCAAGAGAGTTTATGGTGGGTCCAACCACATTGAGAAAGAGAAATGAGGAAGAAAAAAGTAGTGAAATTTGCATTAGCTTATGCACAACGACGTGTCCATAATCCTTGGGGCCGTTTAACCATGACTTTGTACCTTAAGCAAGAACCACATTATTTTAATGTGAGAGAAGCAGCTTTCAATTTTTATGTGAATCGAGAAAAGACCAGCAAAAAACAAGAATATAAGCACAACGCAGCATATGTATGCTTAAAGATCTCCACAAACAAGAATACTACCTATCTAAATCCGGAAATCAACAAAATAGCTTCAAATCCCTGCTGCAAAGGATATAAGCAGCTGGATTGAAGTACAATTCTTGCGTGCACACTCGTTGCGACAAGGAGATCAGAGTATTCCTGAGTTCCAAGCTTCAACGTCAACACCTTCCAATCTCTCAAACACTAGCTCGAGGAGAGTCTTGATGTCAAAAACAACCAAATTTTGTAGAATAAGGTTGGGAGACACACACTATTTATTTAAATACCCAGCGTAAAGCCCATTGACAATAAACCCCAAATTACCACCCCCCCCCCCCCCCCCCCACCCACCCACCCACCAAAAATGACTCATATAACAAAACCCACCTACCAAAAAAAAAAACTTAAAACCCCTAAAACTCAATATTAAGAATGAATAGGACCAGGTCAAAGATGAAGGTGATGCAATTATAGGGCAGCCAAGGCCAGAAAATTAAAGGAATACCCTATCATACGCCATAACCAGAACCCCAATCAAACTTGCAAATAAATGACTTAATATCCTCAATCCATAATAAATTTCCAAACTGTTTCAAACTGCTCAGGCATTTGGGAACTTATTTAGCCCAATCTAAAACCGCAACTAAGAAACAAAAAACTTCTAAATCTAACCTTTTTTTTCTTTTTGTGTATCATTCTCCTCCCCTTGGAAAAATGCCTCCATGCGAGTTGTCATCTTTGCAGAATGACATTTCTCAGTGTCTATCCGACTATCCCCCTGATCTCCTCTTCATTTATCCATGACTTCTCCGAATGAAGTTTCCCCACCCACTTACTAGGTATCAGTAATAAGAATGAGCTCAAGCCTGATTTCCCTCATTTGAATCGCCTTTTCAATTTTCTCTTATTTTTACTTGAGATTAGTATGGATAAAGTGGTTCAGACATACTCTACTGATATATTACCTATAGGCTATAACTATGATCATATAGGTCAAATGGTTTACAATTTTTAACTTGTTTGAAAACAGGGGTACAACTGAAGTGGCATGCTTAGGAAACAAGCTACAGAGCTTAAAGACTTATATTTTACTCAAAAAGGACTGTAGAATTCCAATGTTCAAAATTGACTTAGTGATCTGAAAAGGTTTCACCATGGACAAACATAGCTTTTTCAGTGCAGCTATTAGCCTATTACTCCAGAACAAAATCAAAGAGATGATGTAACCTCAAATAAAAAAATTAAGAGAAAGAAAAAGATAAGAATTAAGATCTACAAACCTGCACAGCTGTAGATGGTCCAGCTTCGTCAACACGATTCCCACCATCATCAAACAAAGCCCGCACCTGACCATGGTCATAATCAGACTAAGCCATTCAAAGGTGAAGAATAGAATTAAATAAACTACATACTGCAGCAATCTAAGTTTAATCACCTAGGAAACTTTAAACAATGAATTTTCTCTACAAGAAGTATCAGTTACAAATCAAAATACTCCTATCGACCAACCTTTCCAAAGGCTTCACCACAAACTACCACGTCCCTCCTTTTGAGGGTACCATTCTGCACTATGAATGTAGCTACCGGTCCTTTCGATTTATGAAGACCCGCTTCAATGACAGTGCCCTTTGCATGTCTATGAGGATTGGCTTTCAATTCTTGCAACTGTAACATACACAAACATGCAGAGGGTTAAAAACTTAGAATGCATAAGAAGCAGATGAAGAATAAGCTACATATACGCATACAAGTTCTTGAAATCTCGTCCTCGGGAAACTTTCGGCGAGGGAGATCCTTGGGACAGATGCATATCTGGTGGGCACGAATTGTATATTGCTTTTGTGTTTCTCAGGGTATTACCAGAAATCCATGAAGGGGAAAGTAAAACAAACACACACAGCGCAAACACGCACACATGCACACACATCCGCCCACACACGCACACACAAATTATATTTATATGTCCACACAGACAAATATATATATATATATATATATATATATATATACCATTTATTAAGCTATACATGTCAAGCATTGTGAAAATCTCATGATAGTTAGGCAAGTATTTGCCACAAAACAAATCAACTTGGTTGCAAAGTATTATCATTTGTGACAAAGATGATTCTTCTAGATTAAGATATTGGTTAGATTTTTTTAAAATGTCAGAGGTATTTGTAGTAAAGAAAAATTGGTATGCTTCTGAAATAAATAAACTAGCTATAAAAGAAACTTGAATCTACTCCACTACAGAAACATCCAATAAAGTAGGATTAATTGCTTATTTATTGCAAAAAAAAATATCAAAGCCGGCATTTTTGAAGGCTAACAACATTTTATGTACCTCCGCAACAAGCATGACGGTTTCCAACAAATCATCCACATTCTCCCCTTTAAGAGCACTGATCTGATAGAGGAGATCAATGCATATAAGCGCCACACAAAAGTTAAAACGTCACAGATAGATGTATGTATGAGCTATATGTTACGGGAATAAGACCTGAACCATTGGGACATCACCACCCCAATCTTCTGGCATTAGACCAGCAGAAGAAAGTTCTTGCATGACTCGATCTGGATTAGCTCCATCCTTATCTATCTGGAGAAAGGAAGGGCCAAGATATGAGAGTCGGCAAGTTTTGAAGACACTAATTTGTGTTTACTGCCAATACAGAGAACATACCTTATTTATAGCTATCACGATTGGCACCCCAGCTGCTTTGGCATGAGCTATGGCCTCAATTGTTTGAGGACGGACGCCATCATCAGCAGCCACTACAATGATGGCAATGTCCGTCACCCTTGCTCCGCGAGCTCTCATCGCACCAAATGCCTATAGGAGTGGATATAATACATAACAACATGTGAAGGCAAACAAGGAAATTGTGAACCAGGTTACAGTTCACAACTGTCAAGTAGGTTATAACTTATAACACCCTTTCTACAAAAGATGCATTGAACATTAGAAGATCAAACAGGAATTATCTAAACCCAAAATGAGCCAACGGAATAGAGACAAAAGCAGCACTGCAGTTGTAGCAAATAAAACTAGCCAGGGCACCTAGCACCTACATCGAGATCTAAGTGGGCGCTCATTAAGATAACTAGGATGCCAGCCTGAAGTTGAGAGGCACGAACACGGGTGTCAAGATCCAACTCGGATGTCAAAATATAGGATTCGAGGACATGAAGAATATTTTTTTAATATTAAAAAAATAACTAGTAATTTTTATAAAAAGAATGCTATAGCAGGTGGCAAATTGAACAAATTAAATATGAAACCATAAATTATTACAAACAACACTTAATAAATTGAAATTCTATTACTGAAGATACATATTAAAAAGTCATATAAAGCATATATTAAGCTTCTAACAAATAACTACAATGATAAATATATTACATGATTAGTCTATCAAAGACTACAAGCAATGGTTTAAAAGTTATCAATGCAAGTTCGTGATAAGTCTATGTTCGAATCTATGTCCACATGTATAGACACACAACTTGCCTACAGACTCGAAGCGCCCATGCAATATAGGGGTCAGCTAGTCGCATCTAGGCATCATCATTGATGCGCAAGGCGCTACTAACAAAGGCTGCGCCTGACAAGCAAATTACTCAAATAAATTAACATATATTTTACATAAAAATGGGGAGTATAAAAAGGCATCCTCAATTGAAAGAATTGGAATAATAGATTAACGAAGGCTTTGGGAAACTTTGTTAGGGGTTTCCACATCTGGCTCTCTCTGACAAAGAGAAGGTAGAATCTTTCTCTCATTCACTCTATCTCTGCATTTTTATTTTTATTTTGCTTTTTCCACTATGCTGCAAAACTGTTTTTCTTTTTCAAATCTATTTGCCATAGACTACTTCTCTACCTATAAACTATGCTCTTTGTTTTTTTTTCTTTTGCAGTGTGGAACCCCAGCATTCCATCTAAAATTGTTTTCTTCCTCTTGGCCCTCAGGCCTCAACCACTTGACGAGTAGAGGTTACTGGTTAGAGACTAGTTAGCAGGTGTTTTATATGTATGACCAAGGAAGAGTCAATGGATAACACACTTCTTCATTGTCCTCTGGTCATAGGGGTTTGAGGGGCATTTCCTATGCCACTTAGGGGTGATGTGGGTCTTTCCTCCCACCTTCACTGTTCTAATCTTCAATTGGTTCTTGCGAGATTTGGTTGATTATCAAAAAGGAATTTGGATGCCTATCGCAGGTGCCATCTTTGGGGTGTGGGAAGGAGAGAAACTTAAGCAAGTTTGAAAATACCTCCATTGCGATGGAGAAAATTAGCCTTATCATCTTTGATCGGTTGATTTCCTGGTGCTCGATCAGGAGTGATTTTGATGAGCTTGGGTTCTTTCTTTCTTTGATTATGGGTAGTGTTAGCCTCTTTCTATTAGTTCTCTTGTTTTTTGCCCTTAGGTTCACTTACCGGTGAACTGCCTTTTTTTGCTTATTAATATATTGGTCTTATTTACCGATCAATAAAGAATTAATAATATGTAAACATATTTAATTTTAAAAAATATGGCAACTAAAATAAATTTTGGTCACATGAGTAATGCCTCACCTAGGGAACCCCTATCTCGTAGGCATCACCTGGGTGCTTTGACTATAGTGAGTTAGAATTGCAAAAGTGACTCAAAGAGATTACCTCATGTCCGGGCGTGTCAAGGAAAACACATGATTGCAACTTGCTGTCAACAGGTACAAACACCTTATATGCCCCAATTCCTTGGGTAATACCACCTGCTTCAGATGCAGCTACCTGGAAAACCCAGTAGTCAAGCTTCATTTGGAGCACACCCATATCATGGTAGTGCCAATTACACATGGTTTTCACAATTTGTAACTCTATAATCAAGAGTATTTTTGCAGATGGTAAGTACAATCTACAATACTCACACTAAGGACTTAGGTTTTAAAAAAATCAAAAGTTATCAAAATAAAAATGCCATGAGACCTTATCTCCTGTTTAGGCATTAGTTGCAAAAACTGAAAATGAACACGAATATGATTAAACTCCAACAAATACCTTGCTCTTTCGAATATAATCCAAAAGTGTTGTCTGCCAAGAGGAAAACAAAAGCATGTGTTAGCAAAAATCTTGATATCAAGGAAATATATAATTTTATTTTAAAACCAAAAGGCATTGATACAAAAAGGAAGCACAACATCTAATCAAAAGGGGGAAAATAGACTTTCTTACAAATTTACACTTACTTTTCCATGATCCACATGACCCATTATAGTTAGAACAGGAGGCCTATCTTCTAGCTTGTCCAGGTCTTCTTTGTCCAAAATTTCCTTCTTTCTCGCCATTTCTTCTACTCTAACAGGGGCTGCATCTACAACTTCCACATCATACTCTTGACAAATCATTTTCACCATGTCTTTGTCCAGAGTCAGCACCCCGTCAGGCTTAATTCCTTTCGAGTATAGATGCCCAAGAATTTCGCCTTCACTGATGGCTAAGTTGTAAGCTAAGTCCTCCGTCAACATACCTTCTTCCCCTACCTCTAGAATTTCTACTCTAACAGGAGCTGCATCTTTAGCTGCCTGAAGCCTAGCCAACTTCCGACTTGCTTTACTCCATTTCCTCCCTTTCCTCACTGTAGCTGCGCCAGGAATAGGGACATTAAGCTCTGAAGTGTCCTCGTCAGGAATTTCGCCATCATCAACCCGACGCCTACGTAGAGCTCCAGCTGCACCAGTTTTCCTACGATGCTCCTCTTTAAGCTTTCCAGAGGCAGGGCTCTTTGCAGGTTTCAGAGGGGCTAAAACTGCTTGAGCAATAATGGGATCAACCACCGGTTTCTTGGATGCAAACTTGTCAACCAGGATTGGCTTTCGCTCTCTGGTTTTTGAAACAAGATCAGTCTCATTAGAAATGAGGGGCCTTGAAGCCGCCCCCACATCCTTCAAGATAACAGGTTTCTTGATCACAGGTGGAGGAGCTACAACAGGTTTTCTGCGTAATGTTGGTTGAACTCTTGGAGGCAGCTGAGGGGGTCTTAGAGAGCCAGGGGATTGAGGCTCTCCCTTCTCCAACCCTTCTGTCCTGAGTTCCTCTTTCGCAATTTTAGTGCTCTTAGATGAATCCTTGACGACCTTTTGTACACTTGCAACTGGATTCCCTTTCCGCCACACGCTCTTCAAGGTCTTGGCCTTCTGAGTCGCAATCGAATTTACTGGTCTACCCATTCTTCGATTAGTCCTTGTACTAGGTGCCGGTTTACTAACACCTCCAGACTCTTTACTCCTATCCAATTTTTCCAGACCCGTGGTTTCTAGTTTCTCTGCCTTCTCTAACACCTCCCCAAGTGACACTATCACCTTATTTCTCTCCTCTACACTCACTGACTTCTCGTCATCTGAGTCCCTACTGATTTTGTCTGGGGCCCATGGCATTGAGCTCTGAGTGTTCATGCCTAAAAGGGGTTCGGCCTTAGGCCTGGCTTTTAAAACAGGCTTGGGAGCAGGCTCGATAACGAGATTCGCATCCTCATCTTTGCTCCCTCTAAATGTGGATTCCAGGGAAACCGAATTCCCTTGCTCGGCAATCGTATCTGTTGTGACCATACATTTACAGACTGATACATGACTCCATCTCTGCCCACTGGAAGAATTAACAATATTACACCCCTTAACTACAGATACTTTCCGAACTACGGAAGTAGACCCTTCAAAGTAACCTGATGAACTCGCTTTCACGGTTCCAAAGCTAAGCAGGGAAGACAGAGAAGCCATGGTTCTTATTCAAACCCTAGAATCAACATGAACCCAAGAAAACAGTATCGATGAACCTTAAATCTAATGTCATATTCCACACAAATGCATTTCTCCACAATTCAATCTCGAACAAGTTGAAGTATAATCTTCATCAAAACAAACAAAATCACATGCGAAACAGCTCTGGAGAACGGAATTTCACAGAAATTCAATAAATTACACTGTTCTTGGGTTCTAGGAGAAACAGAAACCCTGTTTTTTGAATTTCTGGGGAAATATAAAACTAAAACTCCCACAAATATAGCAATGGAACACAAAAGGGGGGGAAAGTGTTTCTCGAGATAGAAAACTTACCTCCGAGAATTTGCGATTTTGGTGTTCGTAGTCTGTGGTTTAGGTATATAGGATTTTTTTATGGTTAGGCTAGAGAGAGAGATGTCAGTGTTTTAAGCATATGGTGGTGTGGTGGGCATGGCAAAAGATTACCTCTAGTGGCTGCCCGAGCTAAGCCCTCGGGCATCCACAAAACAATGGGCACCTGGCCATAATTTATGGGAGAAGTCATTTCATTGTCTCCCCTTGATTTTGACTTCTCCCCATTTCATATCTTCCCCCTTTAAAAACGCCACATGCCCATTGTTTTGTGGATGCCCGAGCGCTTAGCTGGGACAGTCACCAAAGGTAATCTTTTGCCCGTGGGCAAATCTTTCTTTGCTTGTGGAGTTTGTGTTTTGTCGCTGATTCTCCTCTTGGAAATGTATATGTATAGAACTATTGAGTTTCTTCACATTTGCTTCTCATTTTCTCACTCTTCAATGTGCAACACCAAAAGGCATCAATGGTCGTAAAAAAAAACTATATATTAATTATATAAAGGGTTTTTACCTTATTACTTTTAAAGTTTGAATTTGTTCTCAAGTTTGGATTTGTTCTCAAATTATCCAATTTTTTTAAAAAAATCTCTTAATGTCCCATGCATATGTGAAGGTGTCCGGATGTGTGATTTTTTTTTGGTATTTTAATCTAAGGTTTTTTCATAGAAAGACTTTTGTGTCTCCTACCCTTATAAATAAAATGATACATGAGACCCTATTTCATTGTTGGATTGATACCTCTTCTGCGACAAGTTTCGGCCGTTCAACTTCCATCTGGTTGATATTTCAAGCTTTCAACTAAGCTTATGAGATTCATTATCATGTCGTAAAGGTATTTTCTTCCTCTAAAGAATACCATTAACCTATAATACCTATAATGAGTATTGTTTTTTTTTGCATCGAAAGGTTTCTCACATTTTTCTACAATAAATGAGATGTATATGATTAATCGTTGGAAAATGACTTACATTCATTGAAATTTTATTTAAAACCTTGAATCTAATTTTCCTTACTTTTTTTCCATTTTCATACGTGTCTGTCAATACTCACAGTGAACGGTTGATACCATTCAATTGGCCTTTTCGATAAATATCAATACTATATCATTTCCAAGGTTGAAAATTGATATATCAGTACATATGTATCGACAATGTTTATCTCTGTATTGGCATATGACAAAAAATATGTATCGACATGTAGTATCAACCAATATCAATCTGTATCGGCCTTTAAAAACCGTCCTAAAATTTTCATTAATCGTTATTCACAAGCTATATAAGTTATAGAGTCTAATATAAATTCAACATACCTTTTAGGTTATGGTAAAAATGTATATCATATATCAACATGTAAAGTCACACACAAAGAAGGAGTGAGGAGCTTCAAGAGAGAACAATATGAAGGGAGTGAGGAGTCTCGCCAAAAACTTATATGAGATCATACACATCAAATGTTTTCTCTCATGAACTTACGTAAACCATCTTTCCCACCAACTTTTTTTTTAACTAAAGAAACTATTGTTCAAGTGTTGGTGGTAGTGGAGGGGTATTTAAGACTTTTTATGAATAAGAAATAATGGGAAAATGGTCATAAGCCTCTTGTGGGAAATTTTTTAAAAGTTGGTTAGTTTGAGAATAAACCCAAACTTGAGGGGTAATTAGGGGAAAACCCCATATTTAAAAAGGAAAGTGATTGTATAAGGCCTGCTCTCATAATGGAATTGGTCTGGCCCTCGCTAACCAAATCCATCTAGCCAAGTTAACACGCGTCTCTTTTAATACCCCTTGATTGTGGTTAATATTCACTAACCCTTAGGGTTCAACTATGTAACCTTGATTTTTAGAAAAAAATTTAACCGCAAGAGTTTTTAAAAAAATTAATTAGGGTTGAAAGAGTCCTCCCTGCTTTCGGCTATATACAATCACTTTTCTATTAGAAAGAGGGGGGTGCTTAATTTCAATCACCCCTGAAACGCTACACTCTCTCCATTTTAGGGCAAATGATAAGGATTTTGTGGTGGGGCACAAATGGCTTGACACAAAATCTTTTTTTTTTTGCCCTAAAATGAGAGAGTGCAATGAGAGTAGAGTTGGGCTACCAAAATCCTTAAAAATCTGAAGATATACAAGAATGGTTCACAATGAGAACATACAAGGAAACAACCCCCTGACCTAAGAAATAAAAGTGATGTAGATTGAGATCCTCAGAGTCCAAGTCCTCCCTAATTGAACACCATGAGAGCATGAATTTGGTGATATACAATCAAATCCTCTCTTGGAAGAGCAACATTATCAAACACTCTCATATTTCTCTCATCCTAAATGCAACAACAGATAACACCTTGAATCAAGGACCACATAATACTCAAGGAAGCTTCCATGTCTCTTTAACCTAATTAGAAATAAAGTCCAAGAACTTGAAAGAAAGAAAAATCACTATAGCCCTAAAAGTAATAGATCTAATCACATCTCTATAAAATGAGAGAGTAGCGGAACAACAAATAGTATGTGATTTGTGACTCTTCCTCTAATAGACACGTGAAGCACTTATTGGTCATCATTGACCATCTATTCTTCAAATAGTTGATAGTGAGAGTCTTATCCATAGTAATTGTGCTGATAAAAAAAAAATTCTTCAAATGAATACTTGGATCCTATACAGTCCGATAAGGAAAAAAGGGCAAATGTGACATAAAATGATTGATATGATGATCTCACAATGAACTAGCATTTACACTATTATGGGACTATAGTCTACCACCCTGCAAGTTCATTAGACTTTGTCTCATTAAGGTGAGATAGTAAATATAAGGGTAAATTACACTCACCTTCCGTAAGGTTTGGAGAAATTTCAGAAACCTTCCCTCTAGTTTTTGAAATTACACTGACCTCCCCTCGACTTTGGTTGTCTGTAACATATACCCCCATTTACCCCCTTATGTTAGTTTGTCGTTACTTATATGGATGGACTTTGATGATGTTATCATTTAAACATTTTAAAATGTCTAAATTACCCTTCTTAAAGACAAAGTCAACTAATACAATAAAATAAATGAAATTTGGGTTTGGTAACCAAGGTTAATAATATCAACTTAAGGTTAATATATATTTCCAAAACCAAGGTAAATAGTATCAACTTAAGGTAAATATATTTTTCTTTCGAAAAATGAATGAGTGAATCTTAACTATAGTACTGGGAATATATATTTCCATGACGAAGGAGGCCCATCTAACCCTTTGCTCTTCGGTAGCCTCAAGTACTGGGAATATCTTATCCAGTTGTATGAACCAAAGTTTTGCAACCATCGGGTCTGTGCTACCATGAAGGCTAGAGGACCCATCCTCCTTAAAGCTTTCACTCCATGTGGTCGGGGCGGGTGGACATCCACTGGCCTCTCTTGTCGGGCTTGCTCGGTTGCTAGCAAGGCGGCCTGTGGAGTAATGGCTACAGCAGTAGCCCCCATAGCCCGACTCACATTGGGCTGATGGGTACCCTTTGGGGGTATCCCCATCAGTCACACTACCTCTCCGATCTCTATTATTTATCCCGCCTTTCCTAGGGTCTATAGTCTTGAGAAGAAGACAACAATTCACTTAAGAGCAATCTTACATGAAAATCCTAAGTCTACGTCCAACAAAGACTTAATCTTCAAAAAAAAATTAAGTCCTAAACTTGATGTTGCTTTCCTAAATTATACAAATCACATTATTCATTCACTTAATACATTAACCCTAAGGACTCTAATGTCTTGGGCTCTGATACCACCTCTGTAATGACCCAAAACCCCACCTTTGACATTATGAGACTTTGGGCCCATTATATTTCTTAAACCTACCAATCTCATACATGCAAGACAAGCTAAACACGAATATCCAAAATAGCACTAATAAAATTCGATATATATAAAACTCAAACCATTCTGTATAACTGTAATCTGTCCAACATAACCCACAATAATCGGGGTAGTCTAAAACTATCAATAAAAGTAAGACAATATAAGCAACATCCTGAAAATAACCTAAGTTTATTACAATCATTTCAAAATGTAAAACAATGCCTAATAGTATGGACACCAATCTAACTCTCGAGCTTCCTCAATCGGAGGATCACCTTCTTCTTCTTCCTCGACCTATAACTCCTCAATTCATGCTCCGCCGTGTGCTCCTGCTCTATACATGTCGGCAATAACAGGTCAACTGAGTATTGAAAATATTCAGTGTATATACAGTCCAAATAACAACATAAAATAACTTGTACATTATCAATGTCATAATCAATTTCATATCTACATAATTGATAACAGTTTCATGTGACATAGACATAATCAGAGTGCGGCAACATGTGAGCATATCATATCATCATCTTGACTCGTGTACTTGTGTGACTCTTAAACATATTCATGTGCAAAACATATGCATAACTCATACGTGCCCATGATAACCAACTTATCTTGTAAATGCATGAGTGTGGTCCCATCAACGCATAATTCATAGTGTTTTATCCCGTCAATGCATAATTCATAGTGTTTTTTTACATATCACGGCAAAACATAGAGTGGTATGTTCGTAATCAGGGGATCATTATTTATAGCATAATACGTGGCATGTTCATATTCAATGCATGATCTTGTGAGACACGTGGATCTATGGATCTTACTTTTTACCATACATGTGAAAAATGTGCATAAGTGTCGTGATTGAGATTCAAATGGGTCATCCCTTAGATTCCAATCATCCGTTAAGAAACTCCGTTATGGTACATCTACATGGTTAGAGAATTCCCGACATTGAAGATTTCCTCTAAATTTTGGCCTACCCGAACACCAATCACCATGCAAAGTAGATAGGGCATAGGGCATAGTTTAACACACCAATCATTAATACTTCCTTATCATAATTATGTATTTTTTAAGACATAATAATAAGATAAATATCACAATTCACTTCTATAATTCCCTTCATTTCACCATTCATCCATAATTCACAATTTCATCAATAATTATAACCCATTCACGGCACACATCATCCACAACATATACTCATACATCCAACTATTCCTCCATAGTGTTTCCCATATTCCATTCATCACATTCATACCCATATATAACATTTCTATTTCCACAATAGCAAAAACATAGTTCATAAAACCCTTAAATCACCTAAAATTATCATTTCCTATTCCAATATCCATGATCCAAACATAAACATAAAAACATACGTAGATCTTCATTTCCATCTTTCTATAGTATACAAAACATCTTAATAGAGTTAGATTAAAAAGTATATCGACCTTAGGGATCTTTCCTTTGGATCTAAAACGTTAGAGAAAGCTCCTTAAAGCTTTGGGGGGCAATCTCCAAGCTTTATGCCTCTCTATGGAGCAATCTCCTTCTTCCTCAAGCAATTTCTTCTTGCTAACCCTAGGTTTTCTCATTTCTTTTGCCAAATTAGATTTAGAAAAGTTAGAAACTCTAAAACCCTCAAAATAGATGTGCTATTTATAGTATATGGGTTTAAACCCTGATTTTCGTAACCCTTTTTAAAACCTAATGTGTGACTTGCGATCAATCGACATACGTGGGCAATCGATCGCTACTTACTTGGCAATCAATCGTCGCATCCATTGCGATCGATCGTAGATGAAACATAAACTTTTCAACTTTTTGGGGTCAAGACCATCGATCATCACATTAGTGCGATCGATCACGCACAAAACAGGAGCTTACCCAGTTTATGGACTTAGGACGATCGATTGTAGGTCACCTTGCGATCGATCACATGCCTTGCTTTTCCACTCTTTTATTCGTTTAAGCATTTAAACCACTCCACATCGCTTAGATATAATTAAACATGCATAATAATATAACAAAAGATCATTCTACCCCCATTAAACAAGATAGAAATGAGAATTCAGATTCGGGTCTCTACAAGGGTTCTATAGGATCAAAGGCTATAATGGCGACGATTGTCTGTGGTTGGGATTTCGCTCCTCATGCCAACTTCATTTGGAAGGAGACTTCAAGCCCCGATATGATGGAATGCACCAAGTTTGCTGAAGAAGTCGATGCACCCCAAAATCATGTTGGCTTATAATTTGCCCACTCCTTTCAATTGGGATGCTTTGGGCATGACTGATGAACATGTGAGGGATTTCATCCCCAGGATTGCAAAATTGGGCTTCTATTGGAAGTTTAATACCCTTGTCGGCTTCCATGTTGATGTGATCATTATTGACACATTTGCTATGGATTTCGCTGGGAGGCCGTTGCTAGCCTATTTGAGAGGTCCGAGGGAGGAGAGGTGCAATTGAGTTGATAGATTGGCTCTTCAGAGACATAAAATCCTCATTTAGGAGAGGGCAATACGAAGAGAGGGAAAAGGTTCGCACTTCTACTCAATCATCGGTTTCGACAGTTCGACCGACCGGTTATTTTAATTTCTCTAATTTTGGCCAAATATGTGGGTTTTGGAGACTATCCTAATTTTACCGGTTCAACCGGTCGGTCTTGTTCTTAAAACATTGCTTAAAAGTCATGTCACATTTTATGAACATAATAGTATCAAAATTATGAAATCCCCATAAATTAGAAATCCCACGGAAAGTTTAACCCACAAAAAAGACTCCAAATTCTCTCAAGTTGTAACCAGACTTCTTTAAGTCGGATTATGCCTTAGAGGTCACCACGTCTCTCTATTGACACCCTTTAACAGTGTTTAAGGTTCACCCACCCTTAAGATTCACTCACCTATCCTTAGTTTTTTTTTTACACCAAAAAAAAAAAAAAAAACGTAACCTTAGTTTTTAGAAAAAAAATATTGAATTTTTTAAACCCTAAGAGTTAGTGAATTTTAACAAGGGTTACAAATAAATTTTGATATATTTTCTAAGAACCAAGGATAGGTGGGTGAACTAGGGGGTGGTTGAATCACAATTAAGGAGGCATAGTTCGGTTGCAAACCCCATGGAAAGAAAGGGGATCCGGCTCCACTGTTTGGAAAATGATGTTGTGATCTTGCTTGGGTTTTAACCCCAACAAGACACCTCATTTATTAATGATCTAACGGCTGTAAATCTATTCAGCCAAAAAAGGAAGCGCCAAAGTGAAACCCGATTTTTCACTCTCCCTTACTTTCAAATTACAAAGGAGTCTCAAAACCCTAAATTAAAGAAAGAAAGAAGAAAAAACCCTCCAATTCCGACGAAGCCCCACGGATAGCGCTAGCAGAGAAGCAAGAAGCAGAACGAAATGGATGAATGAACCCAGAAACTCAAAAGCGAGCGCCAAATTTCCCTCTTCTCCCTCTTTTTCGAATTCCTGATTCTCCATTTTCTCATCATTAATCCTTCAAGTCTCTCTCTATATATTTCTCTTGCTTCTGAGTTTCTGGGTTCATTCATCAATTTCTTTATCATTCTCGCTCCTCTGCTAGCACTATCCATGGGGCTTTGCCGGAAATGGAGGGTTTTTTATTCTTTCTTTGTTAATTTGGGGCTTTGAGACTCCTTTCTAATTTGAAAGTGATGGGAAGTGAAAAATCGGGTTTTACTTTGGCGTTTCTTTTTATTGGCTGAATAGATTTACAGTCGTTAGATCTTTAATAAGTGAGGTGTCATGCTGGGGTTAAAACCCAAACAAGATTACAAACAAAAGAGTAGAGTAGGAATAACGCGCACAGCGTACTACGCGCACAGCGTATGTTAGGAGCTACAGCGTTTGGCTACGCAGATATAAAAAAAGAAACGAAAAGCGTAAGATGGAGAATTTTCGTCCCGAGGGGAGAGAGAGAGAGAGAAATGAAGGAAGAGGTTATAAGCTCTGGTGGGACTATGGATCCTTTACTGCTCGCTAGATCTTCTTCCCCTCCTCTCACTCCTGCTGCTAGGTTTGCCCTTTTTTCCTTTCAATCTTTTACTCTCATTTCATTTTTTGATTTAAAAAAAAATAACCTAGGGCACTCTCACTGTTGTAGTCTTGTAGAGATCAAATTAGGTCGACTTCTTGCTTAAAAAATTATATAATTCGATCACATTAGGTTAGGTTTTTACCTTTTTTGAATGAATTGGGAGATTTATGGATTTTCTGCAAGGGTTTTGGATGTTCATGGACCACTAGGATTGAAATTTGATTGGTTATAGGTTAAATATGAATAAATGTTGGGATTGACGCAACTATATGCAATTTCCGTGGAATCTTTTGTTGAAATTGATGATTTTTAGTCAATTTATTTTTTTTATTTATTACATTATATTCTTTATTGATAGAAATGAATGATGACTATTATTTTTTCATGACTGCTGAGCTTAAATGTTTTGGGCTCAAATTGGTATTTTCATTAGGGCATACTGAGTGGGGGAAATGCTTAGCTTGGATTTGTTTTCTATTGTGAAAAAAAGAAAATTCCCCCTGCCCCCCTTTTTTAAAAAATTCTTTTTGCTAAATTTCAATGGGTGTGTTCACTGTTGGGAATGTTCAGGTGGTGTTTGCATCCCCCTTTTGTTCAGAAGCTAATGAATGCAATTGATTCATATCAGTGACAATGGTTCATCTATGCTTTTATTGAAATTAGATCGTTTTAGTACATTTTTGCATGGGATTTCTTTCTTAACCCTGAGATTTTATCATTATAATAAAACGTTTCTTACTATAGATCATGAAATTATCTTATTATGTGAAAATGATAAGATTATAACATACAGTTTAAATGTGTGTAATCTCTGTAGTTTCTTATTGAAAGTTTATTTGTCTCTGGACGTTCTTGTAGGGAAAATACCATGAATGGACTTTTTTTTTATTGGACCATGAATGGACTTATTTTAAATTGATTCTTTTATTAAAAGCACTCCTTTTTTATTTTCCTGAATTTTCTTAGTAAATTAAGCCACAGAATTCCAGTATTTCCATTAGGTAAATTTTGATTTAGGAATATATATGTTTGTTTGGATGGCTGTAAGTGGAACCTCTTAATTGGAACCTTCTACTGAAGACCTCAAAACAATGTCAACAATTGCTAAGCGAAGAAGTGATATTTTCAGTGCCATTTTTTTGACTATCATCCCCTGACCTATCCTATGATTCATATCTTTCGGTTGTCCCCAACTTTGTGTAACTGACATATGGTTCCCAGACATGGTGTATGAACCGCCATTCTATAGGCCCCGCTTAAAAAAATTATGTATGCCAAAAACCAACCTGATTGGATGATCCGAAACATTTGATCTTTGTGCTCTTTTGTTGGCCGATCAAAATGGAAAACAGTTTGCCATCTGTCTTCTTAGTCCAAGAGAATTTGATGGATCGAATAGTTATGTTGATATAATTGGTCGATTTTTGAAAGATTTCAGTCTAAGGTGAGATCCACTAGGTATTGGGTCCTGCACCTAAAAGGTCTATTGAAAGGTTGGTTTTTGATATTAGTTTTAGCCATGATTTTAAACATTGACACATTTCGTAATGTTGCTTACAAATATTTCCGTTTCCATGGGTACTGACATAAAACCTATTTGTGAGTCTGTGACATCAAAATTACAATATCTCCTGACACATTTCCTATTATGTTTTTATTACAATGTTTCTTGTTGTTCGTACTAAAACATTACTCTTATTCATATGATTACAAATTTTTGGTTGATATAGATGGAAATGTTGACTAGACAATAATATTGTGAACCATGGTTTAAAATGCCAACAAATTTTTTTTTGGGTCAATTTTGGCATAAATTGTCGACTTCCATGGGTTTTGAAAACGAAATCAGCATGTAGTTGTAGAACTATATGGTTTGGAAAGTATTTCGGTCAACTTTGCATCATTTGGGTAAAATGAAGCCAAAATGTTAATTTCCTAATACAAAAGCACAAACTTCAGTCCAAAAATGGAAATGTTTTGACCAAAGCTTGTTTTTAAAGGAAGGTCATTTTTTATTCTGAAAAATAGTTTTTAGTGATGGAATTAAATATGTAATGAGTTATTAACCCTTTTTTGTACAAAATATTCACCCGATATCATTATTTAAATAAATAATATTAAACTATTATTGCATGATGAATAATAAAAATTGTATTAAGAGTAGAAGAGTTTAAATGAAAGGAATGAGGTTGTTCCCTTCGTATAAAACAAAAATAAAAGCTTAAGAGTGTTCGAAAACAAATCGACTCCATTTAAACATGAAGTGCATTTTTAAGTACAATAACCCAATTCCTTAACTCCCACTCAATAGAGGTGCATAGTTTTGGTGTTGGGGACTCCAACCCTTCAAAGATTTTTTTTTCTCTCTTTCCTTCCTCAAGCCCTAGACAATCATTTAGGGTAGTGCCCCCTTGCTGCTAAAGGACCGTCTATGTGACGCCCCAAAATTTTAATATAGTAACATTATGGGTTTATTGGTCCTTAATTGGGGTTAATAAGTTAAGTATTTAATTAAATTGTTAAAAGTGAGTTTTACTCAGGACTGAGTTGTACCAATAAAATCTCAGTATTTCTTCTCGAAAACCGCGCACAGTGTGTTGGTCGACTACCGATGACCTTCACCTGTCGTATTGGTCCCCGTCAAGTATCGTTTCGCAGGACCGCAAGGTCATATCATGTAAGAAAATCAAGAAAACGGGAAATTTTCAGATTTCCAGAAATTAAGTGGGACTGAATATTTCTTGGGGATCCTAATAGAAATTCGTTCAGCTGATACCAGTGCGTGCTGGTCGGTCGTGGGAACTAGCGTCTGTCGTTTCGGCAGTTAGTTATCTCAAATGAAGAAACGGCGGCCTATTTTGTGTCCGAAATCAGGAAATTAGTGGGTTTTGCAGTTTTCTTCCGGACAAAAGTGCAGCTGTCAAAACTCAGTATTTTTCTCCGAAAGTTTTACAGTAGGTGTCGAACTACCCCAAGTTTGGTCGCCTGAAGTTTCGTCAAAATCGGACTTCATTTGATAACGTTTCAGAGGCCGTAAGTGCAAAGAAATCGAGAATCGAGTCAAATAGTCAAAGTATTGACTTGGTCAACAAGTCACATCAAGGGAGGTAATGTGCCATGCACATGACCCATGGTCTTTAAACGAGGGGCCAAAACTCTTCATTTACACGTTTTGGACAGCAAAGGAGACTCGGCCTCCAGAATTTTTAGAGAGAGAAAGTGAGGAGAGAGAAAGAGGAGAGAGAAAGGAAGAGAGAGAAAGGAAAGGGAGGTCCCCTTGGGATTTTTCGACGTTCCCGACGTCTGATTTTCTTCCCGGTGTCTCGATTGGCGTGTAGAGAGAGAAAGAGAGAATTCTAGAGAGAGAAAGTGGAGGTTAGAGAGAGAAGCGGTTCACCTAGAGGTTTTCCAGTGTTCTGATCGCATTGGCGACGACCATTTTAACATCTGGAGCCTCGATAGTCGTGTAATAGGTAAAATCCCTCTCCATCTTTTCTCTTTTCCCTTATTTAAGCTACTTTAATTATGTGGAATAGTTAGGTGATATTATGTGTGGATGAAAAAGGTCGGAGACCTTATGAATGATGTATGGATGAGATGGATGAGAGGGAAAATGGAGTAGAGGGACGAAGTCCTCGGTTTCGGGCTGTTTCTAGCTCGGAATTTAGGCTCAGTGTGATTTGCGATAGATCGCAGGGGAAGTGCGATCGCACCGCAGGAAGTTATGAGAGCCTAACTGGGCTTTTATATGTGTGATGTGATATGATTTTGACATTGTAAGGCAATGGTAGGGTCCATTGGCCTGGTTAAGTTTGCTATTGGAACCACTCTTATATGATGTGATGTTTGTTTTAAGGCAATGGTAGGTCCATTGGCCTGATAAAAGTCCCATCTCGGGACAACCTTTGTGTATGATGTGATGTTGTTAGGACATGGTAAGGCGATGGAATCGTCCATCGGCCGGGTAATGTTCCACACCGGAACGGTATACCATTGGACTTGGTCCACGGGCGTGAGGCCCAACTAGTTCAATTATTCAAGCAGGGCTTGAATAATTGGGGATTTCCTATGGTTAGAAAACCTAACCTACGTGAAATGCTGTCTGTGGTCCCTCTTTAGCTAGGTCCGGAGAGACGGTATCTATTATGAGCTCGGGTTCCTCCGTGACTGATAATCGGGAGAGTTAGGATGGTATTAGGCCATGGGCTCAAGGTTGGATTGGGGTCTATGGACCCAGTGATGTATTGAGTTTACGAATTCAATGATGTTACCTTGAGGGGGTATTGGCCTGTGTTGGAGGGTATGCACCCAACAGAGGCTGTGATGATATATGATGGTAGCTGTTAGAGGTGTTGTGCCTGACAGGATTTGATGTCAGAGGTGTTGTGCCTGACAGAGGTTAATGTCAGATGTGTTTTGCCTGACAGGATTTGATGTCAGAGGTGTAAGATTTGATGTCAGAGGTGTTTCCTGATTATTAGATGGGTGTTCCTGGCATGTCAGATGTGTTATTCCTGACAGGTCAGATGTGTTCCTGGTAATCAGATGTGTTTCCTGACAAGGGTGTCATGTTAGAGGTGTTATGCCTGACAGAGTGATATGTCAGATGTGTACCTGATAGACAGGTGTTTCCTGATGGTCAGGTGTTTCCTATTAGTCAGAGATGCGTCACTGGCTTGTCAGATGAGTTTCATTTTCCCGACAAGTTGGATGAGTTTCCTGGCTATCAGATGTGTATCCTGGCTGATCAGATGTGTATCCTGACAATCAGATGTGTATCCTGGTGATTAGATGTGTTTCCTAACAAATGTGGTTGTGTGTGTTGGTGTTCCCACAGAGGAAAAAATAGAAAGTAATATGTCAGAGGTGTTGTGCTTGATAGGATTTGATGTCAGAGGTGTTTCCTGGTTATTAGATGGGTGTTCCTGACATGTCAGATGTGTTATTCCTGACATGTCAGATTTATTCCTGGTAATCAGATGTGTTTCCTGACAAGGGTGTCATGTCAGAGGTGTTATGCTTGACATAGTGATATGTCAGATGTGTACCTGATAGACAGGTGTTTCTTGGTGGTCATGTGTTTCCTGTTAGTCAGAGGTGCGTCCCTGGCTTGTCAGATGAGTTTCATTTTCCTGACAGGTTGGATGGGTTTCCTGGCTATCAGATGTGTATCCTGGCAATCAGATGTGTTTCCTGACAAATGTGGTTGTGTGTGTGTCGGTGTTCCCATAGAGGGAAAATATAAAGTGTCAGGAGTGTGGTTCCTGACAGAGTGTGATATGTCAAAGGTGTTGTTCCTGACAGAGTGTGACGTGTCAGAAGTATTGTTCCTGACAGTTATCAGGTGAAGACCCGAGGATTAATTGGGTTGACATACCCAATGATTGGTTATAATCGGGAGAAGTCCCGATTGGTTGATAAGTGAGTCTGTGGATTCATGGATAGAGGTTGTACACGGGCGAAGGCCTAGTTGATCGAGTCCGTGGACTCAAGGATAAAGCGTGAGCGATTATTTGAAACGGTAACTTGGTGTCGTGGACAATGACTGGATGAATTTGACAACTTGGAGGTTGGGAACCTCGAATAGGGTGAGATAGCCCTGATTGACCTCAGGTCACGAATTACGATACTATTATTCTGCATATTATTATAATATGAGAATTGTATTGTACTACTATATCATTATTGATGAATGTTATTATGTGGAAAATAGTTTAGATGAGCTGTGAATTTTGCTGGGCTCTATGGCTCACTCATTCATCTTATGTCTTCAGATTCTGGAGCGATTGTAGATTGGTAAGAAGCTATACTTGATAGAGTCTGGAAAGTGTTTCGGCGCAGTTGCGGCGCCAAAGTAAGGACTACTGTAGCCAGTGAGGTATCACATTTGCTTATGATGGGTTATTGTGATGACCAGTTGTTATTGCTTATGTAAGCTCATAAGAAAAGTTCAAAATTCCCGCATTTTTGCGGGTAAAGTCTTCCGCATGCGTGGTTATGACGAACGGCCACGCGTCTCGGAACTTGATTCCTTAGGCGCGGGTTCGGGGCGTCACAGTCTAGCCAATTGAGAATCAATATATAATGAAGAAGTGATGTTCTTCTTCAGCGTGGTGGCGCATACAATACCTATTCGAAAGCTTGAACTCTTTGGAGGACATGAGTCTTTAAGATCTTTTGTTACCTTTGCATCCTACCTAGTGTAGTCAAAGCGTCCAGGTGATGCCTAGGCGATAAGAGGTGGTACCCTAGGCAAGTCATTGCTTAGGAGACAAAAATTTACATTTTTTAATAAAATATATTGAAATTTAGTGAGTGCCCCTCCAAATCATGATGAGGTGATAGGGATCCTAGCTAGGCGAGGCAGTGGTCTAGTCATTGCCTAGGTGGCATTTTGACTGCATTGATCCTCACCAAATCCATGTCCTCTTTCAAAAGCTGATAACTCTATAAATTTCTAGTCCTGAACTCGTGAAAGATCTCTTGGAATTCCTCGCTAAAATTTGATGATCCTCTCTATCGGATGAAACCTGCACCATATTAAGAATTTCCAGCAAATGCAGACACTCCTCCATCTTCATGTTTGTAAGATTTCTAGATTTCTGCGGAGGATCGGATTCCACATTGGAGCTCCGTTTCTTACCTCAAACATTTCACTATTGAACCTCTCTTAATGGAATGAGCCCCTATAGAAGCTTGGTCACACCTCACAAAGTCTGCCAACCTTGCACCAATCATCTTCCCAAAAGCGGATCCTGTTGCCTCTACCCACTTCGATGTTCGAACCTGATTTGTTCTAGTGATTTCCCCTTTGTCTTCATATTCCCCTTCCATAACCCCTATACCGTACGGGTAAGAGTTTTGCTTTGAGTCCCAATTAAATCTGGAGGTACCAAACTTAGTATCAACGACCCTTCTCCATAAAGTCATGGTTTCTGAACTAAATTGCCATTATTTATTTCCTTAGTGCCCTGTTCAGCCTCTAAAATCTGTAGTCTTATTGACCAATTCTCACTTGACTAGATGAATTCTCCTCTTGTTTCCCCTCCCTTCTTGAAGAAAATCCATTTAAGGCTTCTATAAGCTTTTGTCTATAAAAGAGGGCATCTTGAAAATGACATAAAATTTAGAAAGGCTTTCCATCACACTCTTAATAAGGTCATCCTCCCCTCCTAAAGATAAAAAGTTGTTGTAACCTGCCAACCTTTCTTTCCACTTTCAATCACCGGGTATTCCGGTACTAGATGCTTTTGACAATAGATCCCGTTCTTACAGGAAGGCCCACATATTTGAATCACGATTTGCCCTACTCTGCATCCCAAAACCTAGGTTATTTTGCCAAGGTGTCATTATGCACATCACCCATTCCAACTATGGTGCTTTTGGACATGTTGATGCGAAGACTTGAAGTGGCCTCAAAACATCCCAACACTGCTATGACATTTGTGACATGCTCAACTAACACATTCATGAAAATCAGTGTACTACAAATGAGTGATCACATGCCCTGCATGACCTACCTGAAACCCTCCATGGAACCTCAATCTTCTGAACTTTGCATCATCTTACTAAAGGTTCCGCCACTACAAGGGGAAGTTCCATTTACACTGCACCAAAGGGTAAAGTTTATTATCGAATAAATAAAATGGAGAGGGGAAATGCCGGTCAAAGGCATCTTGAACTAACGGAGTAGCTGGTTGTGGAGTCATCACTATGATGGAAATGAGGCCTAGGAATGCTGCTCGAATCCGGCCTATCCAACTGGCAATTGCTACCAAAACTCATTATGTTAAGCATGTAGTCCAAAAAAACTATATTCTACATGATCATATGCCTTCTAGAGATCTATCTCACTCATAGTTCCCCTTTTGTCGTTGATTCTGGAATCAATACCCTCGCTAGCAATCAAGATACCATGCCCCAAGCCCCCAATTGCCTTTCACCCACAATGTCCTCAAATGATTTCCTATAACAATCTTCATCCTCGAGGATAAAACTTTAGCCACAATCTTATAAACACTACAAGCCAGACTAATGGGTATGAAATCTTTCAGCTCCTCCGTTCTTTGGTATAACCGTATAAGAAGCCAGAGTGAAGCCATTTGGACCTGGAGCCTTGTCACCCCCAATAAAGTTAATGCTTGCTACCATGGTTTAAAATCCCGAAAACCTGACTCGACTCGAAAGTTAGTTGGGTCAAGTAACTCGGATAACTCGACTCGGTCCAACTTGGAATATATATGTAATAAATAGGGAATGATACTAATGAGTCATGCTCATTGAAGCTTTAAATGAGCGGTCCCTCTAGAAAGATGACACATGACAATCTTTTTTTGAATCCAACCATTGGATATAAGTGGGTCTATTATGAGACATGTGTTAAAAAATCAGTTCGATCGAACGAAGTTAGACCGTCCGATTAGACCATAGCTTGTTAGCGTTAATCCCCTAGGGTTCTCTAGACCCTACCTAGGCTATATAAATAATTGATATTTCCATTTTAGATCAGACGGTCTATAAATGCCCGATCAAGCTGATTTTTTTGCCACGTGTCTCTCAAGAGACGTGTCTTGACATCCAACGGTCGAATTTCGAAACAACCCGCCACGCGTCACATTATTAGAGACCGCTCATTAAATGCTGTAGTGAGCATGACTCACTAGAATGCTACTCTATATATATATGTACTAATTAGTTAATTACCAATTTTTTGGCATTTTCTCCAAGTTTGAATTACAAATAACTTGAAAAACCTGGGTTAAAAGAACCCAAAGTAGATTGGTTTTGTAGCCTCAAACATAAAAACTAAATTTAACAAAAAGCATAGTAGGCTGTCTTTGCAGCCCCCAAAAAATATGATGCAAAAATAGTGTGACGTTCGAGTTTAGGTTTTAAAAACGTTGAAAATGATAAAAATACCATTCCGTGACTCAACCTAGTCTGGTGAGTCGAAAAACTCGACTCGACCGAGTCACCCTAGTAACTCACGAAATAGTGTCTCATTCGAGTTTTGAGGCGACTTAATACAAAATTCAGTCGAGTCAAGTAACTCGGCTGAGTTACTTTGGTGACTCGTCGAGTTTTCGAACTATGCCTGCAACACCTCTTCCCCAAACTCCAACTCCAACCAACTAGCCACGAGGCTATCACAGTGAGAGAACTCTAAACTGTCTAATGATGGTGTGGGCATGGTGTTAAAAACTGACTCAATTCGGCTGAAGTTGACCCAATCGAGTCGACTTCCGTGGTGTCCGAAGCGAAATGCACTTGTATTTTAAAACCACTGAACTTCCTGGTGAACTTTGGTAAATTTCGACCACTACATAATTTTTTTGGAAAAATATAGAAACTCGGTGGAAATTAATGAATGTGTACAAAAAAAGTTTGTAAATTGAAGGACTTTTAAGTTTTATATTAAAAGGGTAATGCTAGTTCCACTCGCTTGAAACTTTTTTTCTTTATAAGGAAAGACATGTGTCCTTAACATTAACTTTATTATAAATTATAATTTTATTATTAAAGTATGGTTAGCATTAACCTTATTATAAATTTATAATTAGTATATTATGCCCATAAGGGTTTTTTAGTAATATTAAAAAATTAAATAATTTCGTAATAGTATTTCATAAACTAAATTTTAATTTAATTATCCATCTCCTCCTCTTCACATATTGATTCAATCTTGTAAAAAAATTAAGCTCATCAACTGCAGATTGAAACAGGTTTAGAAACTAAATTGAATTTCAATTATTTATCAACTTTAATGCGCATTCATAAGTTTGTTAGGTTTCTAAAACAATTAACATGGATAATCATTGTAAAATATATAGAATAAAATGGTCTTTCATACCCTTCACTTGACAGAGAGGATAAAATATAGTTAATTTAATTTGACAATATAAAGAAATATCAAGAAGAAATTATAGCTTAGACAGGCAGACAACGCATGTCACTTAACATGATTCTCACATCTGATTAAGTGTCTGAGTAAGTGCGACATACTTGCATCAATAATATAATGAATTTTAGATGTGTATTTATGCTTAAATATTGAATCTCTTAAGTTTCATCTTAGATTTCCAATGTTTTCTTAAAGTTTTCTAGACTTCTTTAATTTTTACAAAACTTCCTTAGACTTCTTTAAACTTCATCGAAATGTGTTAATTTCCTTAGCGACCGAAGTTTATACTGAAATCGTAGTTTAATACCTTGGGTGTGGGTACACTGGTTAAAGAATTGAGAGCCTTATAGAAAGTAATATATCCTTTATGCTTAATTAATTTGTCATTTCCTTTTGTCTTGTTGTAGATTTTCAACCTTCCCTAATATCTATTACTTTTCATTTTCCCCCCACAATGTTTCTTTAAAATTTCCTCTAAATGTTTTTAGTTAGTGGCTGAAGTTTACTCTGGCACCGAAGTTTTAAACCTTGGTTTTTGCCACAGGATCTTTGTAGACTATGTAGCAAAAGAAGCCTGCATTGATGCTTTCCTTCTGTATTTGGTACATTGAAGTGGCGGGCTGAAGGGGTCCATAGTTTTTTCCACCTCACTTTCTTTTCATGTGACAAGCTTCAACTTAATTATCCCCTGCCACATGTTGAAATGTGCATTTTGCTCTTATTTTCTATTTCAATATATAGGGACATGCCTCTTCTTGCACATACAAGAAACATGTCTATTTTGCCATACAGTAGAGGATTATTGGGCTAAAACTTGCGACATGGTTAGAGGTCAAAGTGGCGAAACACATGGATCCCCTTTGAACTAACACATCAACTTCCACATGTAAGTCAAGGCATATATGCCTTCCAAAAAAAAAGTCAAGGCATCTATGCACTGGATTTGCCTATGCGGAAGACCCTTGAACAAGTGTATAAGTATTAGTTATCGCTTATGAGAAGAATTAGGTGAGATAGAGTGGGAGGATATCTAGAGGCATGGTGAATTGCCAAAGTACGAAGAACTTGATTAGGGAATTTTAGCCTTTCTGCTGAAAAATCAGAGATGTGATTATGTTTTCTTTGCTCATTTCGATTTTTACTAATGTTCATGTCTTGATATATTTTCAAAAGAGCTCTAGTTGGATTTTTAGGCTTTAGCAGGAGTTGAATTAATTGTTCCCATCCTTTTAACCCATTCAATATCGACAATGTTAACCGTCTTACCCTTATTTTGTATCAGTTCTGTAGGGGCATCCTCACCTGCTGTTCCGATGAATGCTGGCAGTATAGACTGGTCTGGCCATGGACAAGGCTCCAAAGCTGGTTCTCTATCTTATGTGGGCTCACAGCCCCCACGGACTTCCTTGAGTACAAGTGCTGGTGGTTCTGCTTTTGGATCATCACAACCTTCATGTAGACCATGGGAAAGAGGGGATTTGCTTAGACGTCTGGCTACATTTAAGCCTTTAAATTGGTTTGCGAAACCAAAGGTTTGGACCTGTATTGGTTTTCATAAGTGGTCATATTTTAAATAGGGATTTAAATTGTTACACCAATTTCTTGTCTTATATGCGAATGAATTACTATCGGTAGAATTCAGTTCCTGACATTTTCCCATCTTGTTATCTTATCAAATGTACCATAATACTGCCTTTGCACAAAGGATTTAAGTCGACCCTGTGCATTATATTTCATATTTATATTCCTTGATATGGAGATGGCACATATAAACCCCCATACAGGTGCATGTACTACTATCAGTGTGATATGCGATGAGCTTACATTTTAAGTAATACCTGTTTTTAGTTCTGTTACTCTGTTTATGTTATGTGAGATTTTCTTTTGCTGGGCATAAGCATTTATTTACTTCATTGCACAACAGGAAACAACCACTAGCATGTTTCTTGTACTCAGTACAGAGTTACTGACAGAAAAGCACACTATGTACCTGGATAGTATATTAGGTTGTCTCAAAATCTATTACCAGGCTCTACTGTGGTCAAAGCATTTAGGCGACGCGGATGCTTAGGTCCGATGCCTAGGCGTTGCTTAGGCGACCAAAATTTACTTTTTCTGTTTATTTTATATAAGATTTAGTGGGTCCCCGTGTAGATCATGATCTAGGTGATAGGGGTCCTGGCTAGGCAAGGCAGTGGCCTAACTACGCTGGGCCTCCACAGTCTACATACCATTGATTTGTACCCAGTCCTTTGTTGTCTACCTCATACACCACTCGACAGTGGTGTTGGACTGTATCCGTTTGTCACAGATGCTCCTTTCAATTCTTTTTGTTTCTCATTATTTTCTATTAGCTTTCCCTTATACCTCCGTCTTGTTCTTTGTACATGTAGATGCTTGACATTTTCGTAGTGCTTGCTCACTTCTTCCCTTCTGTAATTCCTTGTATTTTTCTTATTCTTTGTAATTCCTTGCAGGTTGCCAGTTCATTGGCTTGTGCCAGAAGAGGATGGGTGAATGTTGATGTTAATAAGATTGTATGCGAGTCTTGTGGTGCAAACCTGAGTTTTATTCTGTTGAAATCCTGGACACCTGCTGAAGGTGAATTCTCGCTGTATTTGAAGTTAGTTATTTTTTCCTCGATTATATTGTCAAAGGCATACCCACTGAAGGTGAATTTTCACTGTATTTAAAGTGATCTTTTTATTGGATTATGTTGTCCATTTAAAATAGGGGTGTCTACGAGCCAAATCGAACCAAATTGAGTACTGTTCAAGCTCGGCTCAATTTGAACTCAAGGAGGCTGACTTGAGCTCGGCTTGTCCACGAATGAATGAACTAGAGCTCGACTTGGTTCAGCTAGATCTAACGAACAAATCAAGGCATCAAGCCGAGTTTTAGTTCTTGTTACTTTGCTCTGTTAACGGTGGTTTCGTAAGTGCATTTAGTTATATTTGTGCGAGAATCTGAACAATCTGTTCGATTTTGAGACTTAAAAGGTCACAACAGTTTTTCAATTTTCATGCCCGAACTTTGATTTGAACCATGGCTGATCTATTTTGAAACTCTTTATTCCAAGCAAATTTCAGATGGTGATTTGGAAAATCAAGCTTGCTTCCTCTCCATCGGAATCATCTACACAAACCTACTGCCCAGACTTGCAATTCCTTGCTGTTCAATCTCCTCTCTACTCTTCCTCGTTTCCAGATCTCATTTCGAAGCTGAGCTGGTTATCTCCTTCTTATCTCTAGTCTCTACATCGTCTTGAATTTCAGCATCACTATTGCATCTTCCAACAAAAGCTCTCAGAAAAGAAGGAAAACAAGGTAGAGAATAGGGTAACTAATGAAGTTTGGGTGCTCACTTGTGTTTTTAAGCGGGAGAGGAAGAGGTGGAATCACAACTCACAAGAGAGGAAGAAGAAAGAGGAGATTGAAGAAAAAGATTTAGGGTTGTCTTGAAGATATTTTAAGTAGGGGTTACAAAATTACCATTTAAGGTTTCTCCCGAACAAAAAGAACTATTACAACCTGTTACAGTTATATGTCAAGGATTGTAGTAGTAAGGGCAATATTGTCTTAGAAAAACAAGATGAGCCGAGTTGATTCTTGTTCAAATTCGGCTCGATTGTTACACAAGCTTAGTGTAGTTGCTCTATTCGGATCGACGAACCATGATATTTACTATTTAGTTCGAGCTTTGTTCATTGAAACCCGTAATTTATATTTATTCTCTGGCTGTCAAAGGTCTTTTTCATTTTCAGTTCATCTATGCAGATTACTTATGATTAATCTATAGTGTCTGTTGAATCCTTTTTAGGTTTTTCTGTTTGCTCATCCAATTCATAGATGTTATATGGATATTTTAGATCATTAGTCATAGCCAGTCGTTCTGACATTGTTTCTCCATTGGAAGTTTTCTTGGCATTTAAACGTAACTTAGGGATTTTTCTCAGGTTTTCTCAAGAAAATTTTGGGGAAATTTATGGAGTGAGGATGTAATTCATTATTTTAAATCTTGAAGTTTTGAAATTTTTTTCTTGTGCTTGCCAGGTACCTAATATCGTGTAAATATCTTTTTCCCTTTCCTGGAAATCTTGCACAATATAATCAGAATGATTTAAATATCTTAGGGACTTGATAATGCATGCATTCTATTTTCTTCTTATTTTATAGTAATGAAGAATTACTGAAAAAAGGGAAAAACATTCATTCTGCAGTCTGCACAAAGATTTTCTATGAGCATCTTATCTTGCCAGATGATCTTCATTTTTGTTAGTGCTCCTAACTGTGTTACCATACAAAACATCAAACTGTCTACAATCTTTCTGGCATGCTCAATTGTCTAAGCTAGCCTCTATGGGGGTGAAGGCTTCACTAGATGCTCACAATGGAGCATCCAAAGAGTTGTCTGGCCCAACCAAGACCCCCCATAAAAAAAGGAAAAAAAAAAGAAAAAGACCCTCTATGGTTTCCGCTTCAATTGGATCCTTTATGCCCACCCCGGTGCATATTTTTAATATTATTCTTTTTTTATCCCTAAAAACATTTTTCCCCGGTCACCTAAAGAGCACCTCCTAAAGTTCAATTTAGTTTTATCCAAGGATTAAAAATACAGTTTTGGGGACTGTACAGGTCCCAAGTCCCAACCTAAATCGATACATATCGGTTTCAGTCGATACATTTTTGTAGAATTGTAGAAATAGGAAGGGAATGAGACAATTTTGAAAGAGGTGACTTTTAAGATTTTTCGGTAACCCATATATACTTGAAGCGTTGAACGGGTCTTACGTTTGAAACAAATACATATTGGTAAGATTCATCTGATACTTATCGGTTTTGATTGAGTCTATAAAAAACGTAACAGTGCAAATAATGGACCGGTCCCAGCTGAAACTGATACATATCAGTTTTGGCGATTTTTATTATCATGATTTTATCCAGTATGGCACCTTATTGGAGATACCCGATAGAAAAAGTTGATCAATTAGTAAATGAAATTTTTTATTAATGGAAATAGACTAATGAATGGATTTTGGATAAGAGTTCTTTATATAGGCTAGATCTGTGGGCTAGATTCTTAGCATCTTGAAGAATACATAAACAATTGGCATGCAACTTTGGGCAAAGGCCTGAAATGATCCATAAAGTAGGGACATCTCTTTCAACACTGAAAATCATATTAATGTAAAGGAAAAGGGTTGCCCGTATAGTAAAGCAGTAAAGTCTCTTCAACAATGTATGTTAATGGGGCGGGTACCTCATTAACACTGGAAATGAAAGAGCTATTTACATCAATCATTGTGTGAGGGCTTATGAAGGATCATGGACATTATTTAGAGCAAACTGTTTTCGTAGTTGGCAGAGGAAACAAGATCTGCTTTTGCGAAGACGACTGAAGCAGGGCCAAAAAGCTTAGCAAGGTGTGTCCAAGCTTTTAGGGACTCGCCCTAGCCAAATACGAATTGGTGTCTAATCTATTCAAAGGGAGAAATTGGGAGGTTTTATGGAGTCCCACCTTTTGGAGCGATCTTAGAAACAACAAATTCAAGTGTGCTTTCATATCCTAGACAATTATAGTTTTGCCTTTATCCCCTCTTAGTTTCATCAAGTCATACCACGTCATCTGCAAATAATATTCACAAAGGGACCTCCTCTTTAATTAGAGCCGTCAATTCATCCATAACAAATTAAAAAAGACGCAGACTAATGGCTGATCCATGATGTAAACTTATTGTCAAGGAGAACTCATTTATCTCACCATCAATCGTTCTCACGATAGTTACCCCTCCCTTATACATGTCCTCATATTAATATATCTTTTTAGAACTCTTTAATTTCCCAGCACCTCTAGATTAATTCTCTAGGGACTCTATCATATGCTTTCTCTAAGTCAATAAATATCACATGAAGAGTTTTTTTCTTCGTCCTAAATTTTTTTATAACTGATTAAGTAAGAACAAGGAGCCAAAAATCAACACATTTCGGTCAACTTCAGCCGAAATGTGTCGGTTTCGGTGGTGTCCGAAGAGAAATCTACATGTTTATTAAAAATAATAGATTTCATGACACGTTTTAATTAACTTTGGTAGATTTAGACCGATACAGAAAAATTATTAGAAAAATACTGAACTTCGGTGGAAGTTCACCGAAGTCTGACAAAAAAGTTTGCAAAACGTAAATTACAGACTGTCTTTGCCTCTTTGGTTGCAGATTTGCAAACAAGAATCACAAGCATCCAAAGAATTTTTTTTGATTCCACAGACTGAAATCAGTCCCCACTCACCAAAAGGGCTTCAATCAATTTGCTAGTTGCTACATACCTACACCTAAAAAGTAAGCTGCAGACCTATACCTAGAAAGTAAGATTCGATGGGCTACAGAAAACCCGTGAAGAAGGCCATTCACTCTTCTATAAATCTCAAGAATTTCAATTACAGACAGACAATTATTGCAATCAATCTCTGATTGAGAAGTATAAAAGGAAAAAATAGAATTTTGAGAATTAGAGAGTAGAAAAGATGGAGGAATAGGGTACATACCTGTGATGAGATGGTTTTTTGAACAAATAGAAAGTAAGTCTATCTCAGAAACCCTAGAAGAGAAGGCGAGCTTGTCTCCATCCGTTGCTGTCTCCAATTGCAGAAATCCTACAAGGGAGGTTTTGTTCTTCGTTAATCGTTCTCCCGCTCCCCTTTCTTTTTCTGTCGTCGAGCTTGAATAGTGAAATGAGAGAGATTTTAACTTTTAACTTAAAAGTCTAAGGGGTAGTGCTAGTTCCACTCGCCTTTAAATTGACTTTCTTCAAAAGGAAAGACATGTGTTAGTGTCTTCCATCAAGAGAAAGACATGAATTTTGAACTAATACTATTTTCTAATCAAAGAGAGAGTGAGTCTTAAAAAAAAGTGTTGCTAGCATTAACCTTATTATAAATCGTAAATTTATTATTCTAAAAATATCCCCGTCTTTTTCCTTTCATTTATTATCTATGTAATACAATGTTTTAAAACGTTAAGGCGTGAGCCGGGGCGTTAGGACCTCAAGATGCGTGAGGCGTAAGCCTCACAAGAAAGCTTCATGCTCTCTTATTTTAACAAATAAATAAAAGATAGGAAAAAATGTAAAAAGATTCAAAAAGTTAATGAAAGATTATAGTATATATATATATAGAGAGAGAGAGAGAGAGAGAGAGAGAGAGAGAGAGATTTATATATACATATCTATTTGTGTGTGTTCGTGTAAGTGCATGCATACACATAGAAAATACTATATAAATTAGTTGAAACAAATAAAAAATTAAAAAGAAATGACATTCAAATATTAGATGTGGCTAGAAACCTAATTTTAGTTAATGTATGAGATGTACACGATAGATATAAATCGAGTTTCAAGGCATGAGACGTGTGCCTCATGGGGTTTAAGCCTCATGGTTGAGCCTCAAGGCGTTTTCCTTAAGCTTTGCCCCAAGGCGAGCCTCGAGGCGTAAGCCTCACAAGCTTTTTAAAACACTGATGTAATATGTTTACGTCCAGAAGGTCTTTTTAGTAATATTAAATAATTAAATAATTTTGCTAATAGTATTTTTCATAAGTTAAATATTATTTAACTACCCTTATTATTATTAATTTTTTTTTTTGCACGTTTTATAGGTAAGAAGATTATGCCCATGAGGTATTTTTTGAAATCCTAACATTTTGACTTATCAGTTAGCTATAATTTATAAGTTAGCATAATATCTTTATTACAAAATTTTAAAAATGATGTGTTATGTAAAACAATATATTACATGACAAAAAATTAATCTGTTGAAAAAAAAAATATTGATTTATATTATACTCAATATTAAAAAAATCAATAATATTTTAATACAAGGCCTTTTTATTTTAAGGCTTATATTTGAATTTCATGGATATTTATTTTGTTATGTATAATAATGTTCTATTACTTTTATCAATAGTTAATAATTCCAAATAATATACACTGACCTCATCAATTGTAGATAAAAATAGGTTTAGAATCTCAATTGCTAAATTTATTATCTTTACTATTATAATGGGAGAGGCAGGCGTAGCCTGAATTTTCCAAAATTCTTAAACTACGCTTATATAAAACAAAACTTTAATTTGATGTTTTACTTTAATTCCCAAACTACCCTCATCCATCTATTTAAAGAATAGAATCACATTCAATCGTGATTGAACTCGAGGGGAGTTCAATCACACCCTCGGGTTAACATGTGTCCCTTTTACCCTTTTAACTCCTATTAACTGTGGTTAACTCCTTCCCCTCGCTCTCACGTGCATCGCATGTGCCACCCACTAGTCAACTATAATGTGCATTCATAAGTTTTTCAGGTTTCTAAAATAATTAACATGGATAATCAATGAAAAATAAAGAGAATAAAGTAGTCTTCCATTTCCTCTTTCACTTGACAGAGAATAAAATGTAGTTAAAAAATTTGACAATGTAGAGAAATATCAAGAAGAAATTATAGTTCAGACAGACAATACATGTCATGTAACATGATTCTCAGATTTGATACTCTACTTGCTTGTATTTAGTAATATAATAAATTTTAGATGTGTATTTATTCTTAAGTATTAAATCTCTAAAGTTTCATCTTAGGTTTTCAATGTTTCCTTAGAGTTTTTTAGACTTTTTAAATTCTTATACAACTTTATTGGACTTCCTTAAACTTCCTCAAAATGTGTCAACTTCCTTAGCGATTGAAGTTTATTTCGTAACCGAAGTTTAATATTATGTGAAATATCATGTCAGAATTTGGTCTCTTTTAAGTGTTTATTCAGATGCTTTGAAGCCGTCTCAATGTTAATAGTTAATTTGGCTAAGTCTGAGATTGTAAGTGTAGGAGAAGTGATAGAACTTGAGCTGTTAGCGACCTGTTTAGGGTGCAAAGTGGGTCTCATCCTTTCGTGTACCTTGGTATGCCCCTCAGGGTGGGTTTTAAATTAAAGTATGCGTGGGCCCCAGTTTTGGAGAGATTTGCCAATTGATAATCAGGATGGAAATCATCCACCTTATCTAGAGGGAAATTAACCCTTATCAAAAGCATAGTTACCAAATTTCCGTATTATACTCATATAATACTTCTAGGCCCGTATTATACTTTTAGGAGGGTCATCGTTCAAAATGACGGACTTTTGTCATGTTACGTATTATACACATATTGCAGTATAATACACATTTAATAAACAAATTTTGTATTAAATACATAGTACACGCATTTTTGTCGTACTTTTATCGTGCTAAATTTATATTCCGTATTAAATGATTATCCTTAATTAATAATTTATATTTATTTTAAAATTACTTTTTGTTTTTTACTTTTCCGTACTTTTGCCATGTTTTAGCCGTATAACACCCGTACTTCCCAAATGAATCATTGTCGTATTATACCCGTATCCATACTTGTAACTATGATCAAAAGCACCTTAAGTAGCCTCCCCACATATTTCATGTCCACCCTTGCCATCCCCCTGTCGGTAGCCACATCCCTTGAAAAGATGCAGAGGAAGTTTCTCTAGAATGGAAAAGGTAATAGCATTAGTGCCATTTTGTAGCTTGGGAGAGTATCTTTCGTCCAAAGAGTGGTGGGGGTTTGAAACTAAAGCTGTGAGTTTAAGTGAATGAGGCTTTGTTTGATAAATGAGTTTGGAGATTTGGGGAGGAGAGATTTTATGGCGATCCTTTATTGTGGCAAAATATGGGGAGGCTTTCTGTTGGGTCCCACGAGAGGTCAAATGTTTTCATGAGGTAGAGTTGTGGAAGAGTATTATAGCAGTGGCTAATTTAGTCATGCCTAGCTTCAGGTTCAAGGTGGGTAGAGGGTTATAGGGACGCCAAACGCTTTAGTGGGGGATTATTTTGAGTTGAATGATGAGGGGGTGGTTTGGTGTCCGAAGTTGAGGCAAGATTTGAACAGTTGATGAGGATTTGGGTTGCCTTCTATTTGCGCCTTGGGTCTTCCTCTCTGAGCCCTTAGGTCAAAGATTGAAGAACTTGGTCTAGGGGCCACAATGGCCGATTCTCAGTGAGTTCTTGTGAGTTTTGCCATTACCTTGCGTAGCCTTTCCTCATAGACTTGTGTGAAATTTAGGTAGTCCCTCTAAGGTATCTTTCTTTTTATGGAATGTATCATTGAATAAGATTCTTACTTGTGATCACTTAAAAAATAGATGGTAAAACATGACTAATTGTTGCTTCTTGTGCCTTCAATTAGAAGAGACGGTGGATCGCATGTTGTTGCATTGTCCTATTGTGGGTGTGATTTAGGGGTATTTCCTGTCTCAAGTAGGAGTTCATCATTTCTAAACTTCTTATCTTGCTTGTCTTTGGTAAATGCGGATAGTGTGCAAAGGGTAATCTGGTCGGTTCTTCATGGTACTATATCATGGTCGAAATGGAGAGAGAGAAATAAGAGAGTATTTAAGAACTCTCCTTCTTCCATCTCCCGTATTCAGCTATTCGCTCACGAATCCGTCTTCTGGTTTTAGAATGGGTGTCCATTCGGCTTTATGGGGTGGACCTGAGAGCATGTTGGGTTGATTTGGCTAGCCTCGCCTTTTGTTTCTTCCATCTTTACATGCTTTTGTTCGTTTCTACTTGTTTTGAGTATATGCGCTTGCGAACTTTTTTATTTTGATTTCTTTTGTAGCTCTCTTTTCGTTAAAATATCATTTTGATTACCAATAAAAAAAAATACATTGAGTAAGAAGATAGCCTCAATACCATGGAAATAAAAATCGCCGAAACCGAAACCGATACGAAATAGGCGATATGTATAGGTTTCGGTAGCTCCCTGCACGATATTTATACTGAAAGTGTGATACAAAACAGGTGATACGTATTGTTTATTAGTTACTTATCTTTTCATTCATTGTGTAATTGTAATTGTAATTGTAATTGTAATTGTAATTGTAATTGTAATTGTAATTGTAATTGTGTTTGCTACTTTATCTTTGGGTTGCTTCCCATGACTTTATATGTAGTAAATTTGGTTCTTATAACTTATTTGGTTTTTTTTAAAATTTAATTTGATTTTATTTTTTAAAACAGACAAATTATATGTATCGTCTAAAACCGATACCGAAACCGATACGTATAGGTTTCCGTTGGGACCGATACATCACCTGAAACCGTATTTTAAATCCTTGCTCAATACCCTCCTCGGCATGAATCCTAATTGGTTTTCTACAACCCTAGTTGTCTTCATCTTTGTTTCATCATTCTCTTTCAGAAATTTGTAGTATGACTAATAAGCTTGAGCTTGCGACAAGTGGTATAACTTTAGACATTCATTTAGATCCACAATACATCTCCTCCATGCTTCTAGCATTTTCTTTGTCTTCAAAATAATATTAAACAACTTTTTAAGCCAGGAAATGCCAATTTCTCTTATACATTTTCACACTTAAAATTGGTATATCATCTGGTTCCAAAGCCTTTCCTATCATCATCCTGGTAAGAGCCTCTTTCACCTCAGTTACCATAATTACACGAAAATAAAAATGCTCTCTTGTCTCCACTTTAACTGAAACTCTTTTTAATATAAGTAATACTCTTAAACCCTGCACAAATATCTAATTTTTTAATTTTAATAATTTTGGCTATTAAAATCTAATTGTAATGAATACGATAAACACAAGCATTCTTCTTTGGATAATTAATACAGTAAACACAAAGCATTCTTCTTTAGATTATCAATACAATACATTTAAGTATGTTACTTTGGATTATAAAGATATCTAATTAACATTTACATTGGATAACATGATTTAATTAAGCTTATGACTTTAAATAGAACGGGATTGCAAAACATTATCCATGTTCCTGACCTCAATATTTTTGGGATAAGGCATTGATAATGGTGAATTTATTATCTACATACATGATTGCTAAATTCTATTAACTTTTGGATAAGTATTTACTATTAATTATTGTCGAAATATTTGTAATACATCAAAAACATATAATAGAAAAAATCAGAAAGGAAAAAATTATGCTTATTTCACCATATTTTGGATTATTCTGGGTCTCATTTCGGCCAAATAAAAAAAAAGAATATAGCTTAAATTCTAACAAAATTTCAGGAAATTTTGTTTATGAACTAGGGTTAAGAAATTGATGAAATTTCAGCCTTTTGGAGCCTTGTTTAGCATCCATTTCAAGTCTTGATATAATGTTTTTTTGGAAGGTAGTCTTGATATAATGTTGCATCTTCCTCTCCCATTTGCAATCCGGTGAAATTATTTTGTCGCCTGTATTCCTTCTTGAGCCAATTGACTATTTCTATCACAAATTGGTCTTCTCTGTCAGGGCAGTTTCTAAGAACTTTTCCTTTTAGCAGCAACTCTTTCATTTTTTCGTCTGAGGATAAGAGACTTGATTATTTCTTTGATGCAGTGTTGCCGTCTCCTCCAAATTGCTACTTTTCTTACAATTAACTCTCCCGGAGGCTTCCTTATTGCACTTATTTATTTCCTTATTAGAGCTTTGAGTTTCTTAAAGATGATTCCAGCTTTCCCCTTAAAAGCAAAAGAATTCCAACAAGTTTTCATGAGAGCAATGGAATTAAGTGCATCTAGCCACATGTTTTTTGAATTTAAATGGGGAAAAATGATGACTGTACCCCATATTCTGGCATCAACAGTGTGATTTCTTTGCAAGTGATTCACCCCCAAAAGGAAGAGTTAAATATCCAGCCACATGTTTTGTTATCCAATTGGGGATAAACAATGATTGTTCCCCACATTCTGGCATCAACAATGGAATTAGGAATAACATTGAAATTAATATTCCACCGAGTTTTCATTATGTCAATGACATTAGGAGATCCAGCCTCATTTTTCTGAATCTTAATGGAAGAACACCGATTGTACCCCTCATTCTGGCATTAACACTGATTCCTTTGCAATGTAGGTTCCCTGAAAGGTAAGAGTTCAATGTCTTAATAGGCATTGCAGACAACATTACAACTATAATGCTCTGCTTCACTGGAATCAACTTCATCTACTGGCACCAAGGACACATTCAAATTCACCCCCCTTTATTGTCCCTCCCTGATAGTTCTGTCATATACTGCAGAACCAAGTTGCCAATAAAATCACCAAGTATATAAGAGTTGATACTTTTGGCATGGAGGTGGTGCCAGGCTAGTGGTGGCTGATAGTTCTGTCAAATACTGCTGGACCAGATTAACAATAAAACCACCAATTAGATTAGGGTTGATGCTTTTGGCATGAGGATGGATTGGTACCAGGCGAATGGTTGTTACATTATCAATTTGTGAGCTTTGATAGGAACAACATATTCGGATGTTTTGGAATTTAATTATCTATTTATGTTACTTCCGAGGGTGAAAGTTCTTCGATTGGTTATTGTGCTTGCTAAACATCCTGTCTTTAACTCCATGGTACATTTGATTAGCTATTTGACACTTTTTCTTTTCTAGTAGGATTAGATTCTATGTAGCCACAAACACATTGACATCTCAAATCCCTTCCTCTTGTTTAGGAGCAGTAATTTTGATACTTCCTGCATCAGTGCTAACGTTATCAGTTCTCGTTTATTTTGGATGAAGTTGATAGTGCTTATGAAGCCTTTGCCAAGCAACTTGATGCCGGGCACAAAGTCTCTTGTCCATGGAGAGGAAGTATCTGTGCGGAAAGCTTAGTGCAGTTCCCTCCAACTCCTCCATCAGCCCTAATTGGGGGTTATAAGGATAGATGTGATGGACTTTTGCAGTTTCTATCTCTTCCTGTTATAGCTGCATCTGCAATAGAACAGATGCGGGTTTCTCGTGGCCCACAAATTGACCGCTTTCTAGTCCAGTCACATACTGTCATGGCTGGGGAATTAAGTTTTAAAGCAGATAACATCCCAGGAATGGACACCTCCCGAGAAGAGGCCTTTTGTATCTATACTCGAGTAAGATATTTGGAAATTCTTATCCATTCTGGTAACTTGCTAAATAATTCATCACTTTTTTCTCAATTACATGCTTATGGCTGTCTAATTGCATCACATCCATGTAATCTTTTTCTTTTGCAGGCCCAGAAGCTGATAAGCCTTTGTGGATGGGAGCCAAGATGGCATCTAAATGTTCAAGACTGTGAAGAACATTCTGCTCAATCAGCTAGAAACGGATGCTCTTTTGGCCCTACCCAAGACCGAGCTCGTCAGGATCCTGGATCAAGCAAAAACACATTCTCTGCTTCAACCAAAAAAGACTCTGGAAAGAAAACAGCGGTTCCAGAGTCTAGATGTGAATCTAAGTCACCTTTGTTAGATTGTAGCTTATGTGGTGCTACTGTCAGAATCTGGGACTTCCTTACCGTTTCTCGCCCTGCTCGTTTTGCTCCCAATAACATTGATATCCCTGAAACGAACAAAAAAATGGCGCTGACACGTGGAGCAAGTGCAGCCAGTGGAATCAGTGGATGGGTTGCTGCTGATGGTATGCAGAGAGAAGAGACTGATGACCATGATGAAGCAGCAACAGATGAGGGGAAATCACTGTCAAACGCAGGTGTGGATTTAAATCTTACAATGGCTGGTGGGTTACCTTCTACTCGGTTGGTCATGGCAGCGATGTCCGAACAATTTCAAGATGCAGATATAGGAAGAGATTTAATGATTGGGCAACCTTCAAGCAGTGAAGTTGGTGATCGTGCAGCTTCATATGAATCACGTGGCCCCAGTACACGTAAGCGGAGCTTGGAGGAAGGTGGGAGCACAGTTAACAGGCCACATTTAAGGATGCAACAGGCTGATAGCATTGAAGGAACTGTTATTGATCGTGATGGTGACGAAGTCAACGATGGTAGACAGTATTCAGCTGGGCCTTCAAAGCGTGCGCGCGATTCAGATATCTTTTACCCATATCATTCGTCTTATGGGAGAGGTTCATCTGGTGCTGGTCCTAGCCATTCTGTTGGTTTTGAAATAGATACAGATGGCAGCAGAATTGATCCATTCCGCCAAGGAAATGACCAATTCATTGGTATCCCAACCACTAGAGATTCGGCACGTGCATCATCTGTTATTGCAATGGATACACTCTGTCACAGTGCAGATGAAGATTCTATGGAGAGTGTTGAAAATTATCCCGGTGATGTTGATGATGTCCATTTTCAGTCTCCCATTATGTATAAGAATCTAGACTTGAATGATACATCAGATTTGAACTACAGTAATCAAGCACAGCAGAGCACTTGTTTCCAGCCAGCTGTTGGAAGAGTTGCTGGTGAAATGGGTGTCAGCAGCACAAATGACGGTGAGGAAATATTGAATGTCGAAACTTTGAATGCTCATGCTAGAGATGGGTTTAGTTTTGGAGTTAGTGGAGGAAGTGTTGGAATGGGTGCTAGTCATGAAGCTGAAATTCATGGGACTGATGTTTCTGTCCATAGAGCAGATAGCATTGTTGGTGATGCAGAACCAGTAGCCGAAGTCACTGAAAATCAGGGTCAAACGGGTGAATCTACTCCAAATCCCGGTCTTATGGATGAGTTTGTTCCTGAAGAAATGGATAGAGAGGATCCTCATGGTGATAGTCAAGATGTAATGTCTCGATCTGTAGGTAGGGCAGATAGTGGCTCTAAAATAGATGGTTCAGCAAAGGCTGAATCTGTTGAAAGTGGTGAGAAGATAAGCCAAAGCCACATGTTAGCCAATGAGAACAGTGCCCATCCTTCTCTTTCTTGCAATGCCATTGTATATTCTGGTTATGAAGCATCCAAGGAAGAGGTGACTCAGGCTGGCAAGGCATCACTTACGGATGACTGTACATACCTTGAGTCGAATTATGTGGCTGCAAATCTGATAGGTGAAATCTGTCGCTTCACTGATTCCTTTTATATTATCCAGTTCTCTGTTCTTTCTTTATTTTCTTATTTTTCTCTTCTGCGCTCACCCAACTTTTATTGATTACAAGAGAGAAATATAGAACAAGATGACGAGTATTTAAAGAAAAAAGAGAAAAAATCCAAAATAATGAAGAGGGAATGGAAATCCCTATTATTATTGACTATCTTGCGAGTTCCCTGTTGTTAGAGGGGTCTTTGATTTCCTTCAATTGTTATGAATATTTATCGTTTAGCATGGGTCTCATGTTACTCTTTCAAAGAATTTCCCAATCCTTTCAGGTGATGGTTGACATGTCTGAAACTTTAATGAACCTAAAAGGGATAGATAACAGATGCATAAAAAATCCAAATGCTCAGCAATGATGGCTGCACCTCTGCTTCATTGGAATCTTTGGAGTTGGCTGGACCTTTTGATGCGACTCTCAGAAGGCATCACCATTGTCCTTTAAATCATATATTGACTTAGCCTGGTTCGAGGTTGTTTAGGGAACTGTCATATAATATACATTTTTTTGTTTTTATGTTGAGGAGGCAGCTTCCATCTTTCTACCATATTAGTTTGTAACCCTCAGTACCTACAATAACCTTACAATCCCTTCTAAGAACTTTCCTTTGACTTGTAATAGCTCGTTGATTAGAGTCAACAATGCAATTTAACGCTTCTTTTATTAGTAATGATTTTTTGAATGGACAAGTATGCCTTTACATCACAAGATCGAATAGTTACATGTTATGGACTTAAGATAATAGAATATGCCATACACACTTGACAACACTCCCCCTCAACTTGCTTAAGATCTATGACAGTTTAGTTTTATTTAACCCCTCAGTAAAAACATCAACCAACTGTTATTTAGACGTCATATAAGGAGTACAAATCTGTCCAAACCTCAACTTATCCCTGATAAAAGGTCGATTTATCTCAATATGCTTTGTTCTATCATGCTGAACTAGGTTATGTGAACTAGGTTATGTGCAATGCTAATAGCAGCTTTATTATCACAGTAGAGGTCCATAGGACATTGTACTTTAAAACCTGTCTCCTGGAGCACCATCTGAATCCAAAGAAGCTCACAAGCACCATGAGCCATTGGTCTATACTCTGCCTTTGTATTGGATCTAGCAACTACAAATTGTTTTTTAACTCCTCCGAGTTCCCAAATTTCCACAAACGAAAGTATAGTAACCTAAGGTTGATCTGCGGCCAGAAATAGACTTTCCCAACCCGCATCAGTAAATGCTTCAATCTTCGTATAATAACGCCCATGGAATAAAGAATAACAAACCTCTTTGCAGTGAGGATTTGAGATTTTCAAAACGCTATAGGCAACCTCCAAGTGTGTTGACCTTGGTGAGTACATAAATTGACTAATAACATTCACGACATAAGCAATGCCAAGTCTGGTAAAAGAAATAAATTAGCTTACACTCTAGTCTCTGAAATTAACCCACATCAACTAACAGATTACTACCTTGATCATTCAACCTATGATTTGGTTCGATTGGAGTATTGACAACTTTAGTTCCCAGTTCTGTCCATTTTAACCAAGTTCTTCGATTTTTTCAAAAAGTCACGAATAATCTTGACATTTTTGTTGAACAATTAATTTGCGAAATTCATGATGCTTTTTTTAAAAAAAAATCTCGAATACTTCGTGAATTAATCAGGAATTATTCATGATTTTTTTTGTAAATTTTTTTTGAATAAATATCTAATATTTGGAATATATATTTTTATGATGTTTCGTAATTAGTAATCTTGTTTTATATTTTTTCATATTTTGCCCGATTTTTTCCCAATGGGAAGTGATTAAAAACACTCGATAGTAACCTCAAGATTTGTGTTTAAAGTGATAAGAGACATTTACAAGCTTAGCCATCTAAGCCGGCTCAAGCTGTAGAGACTGTCTCCTTTTTACATTGGTCGTACCATCCTCTCTCCTCTCGTCAATGATTCCTTCCAAGACTCATGACAGTGATCAATTGGGATTGAAGTCACCCACAAGTTAACATGTGTCCCTTTTAATTTATATTAACTGTGGTTAAAATTTACTAACCCTTATAGTTCAACAATTTAACCTTATTTATTAAAAAATATTAACCCTGAAAATTAAAAATTCTTAACTAGAGTTATGTTTTTTTAAATGTTTTTTCCTAAAAAACAATGTTAGATTGTTGAACCCCAAGGTTTAGTGAATCTTGACAATTAATACAAGTTAAAAGGGACACATGTTGACATGTGGGTGTGGGGAGAGTTCAATCGCAATTGACTGTGATCCAGTGTCAGTCCTTTCATCAACCCAACTCTAGACCACCCTTCATACTAGGTACATCTATTAGCCCCCTAAGGTTAATATAACCCAACTTAGGTTATAGTGTTATAACCTCTGATCCACACTTTTTTGATCATCCTAATTTTTTGTCACTTGGAAGGAATGTGAGACCTCTACTTGGGATACCTTTTGTGCGCTCAAAAGAGTTCCACATGAAATGTATTGAGAGATAGTTAATATAGTCGCTATAGTTTGAGTTTGGATTGTGGGAACTTCTCAATGACTTAATATAATATAGAGACTGCTAAAAGAGTTTTTAGTGCATTATTTTACGAATGTGATTTTTTCACCAAGAGAAACCATCTGAGTGACAAGGCAGGCGTCTAATGCTCTATTACTATTTGACAAACAATGAGTAAGAACTAGAGTCATGTTCCAAGTAGGTTTGGGGTAAACATAGCCCAACCTGTGTCTATTAGTCTAACTACATCTGACGGTAACTCGGTTTGGATTCTAATGGATTGTGGTCAGTGCACATTCAAATTTGAAACTGACGAAACTCATAACCAGGAGAAATTCTGATCTTTTTCTTTCCCTCCTGCTTTGGTTACTCAGGCAGCACCAATTTCCATGCTTAAATTTCTTCTGATTTTTTGAAGGTGGGGTCAATTTTTTCTTATTCTCCTGCTGATCCATTGTGAGACACTATTTAATTCTTCAGGGCCACCAAATGGAGAAAGCAATTATGAAGAAGCTACAGAATTTGACCCAATTAAGCATCACAACTATTTCTGTCCTTGGGTGAATGGAAACGTTGCTGCTGCTGGCAGTAGTAGTAGTGGTTGCAGTTCCAGTGCTGGTGATGTAGCTCTTTGCGGATGGCAGCTGACCTTAGATGCTTTGGATGCCTTCCAATCGCTAGGGCATGTACCTATCCAAACTGTGCAGTCTGAGTCAGCTGCATCTCTATACAAGGTTTGTTGGTCCCAATCCACCCATTTCTCTTAAAAAGCTTCTTGTGTTCAATATTATTTAGCCTATGAAATTTTTTTTATATAATATTTTTTTCTGTATCTTGCATCTTAAGGTTTCATACTATAATTTTCCTACTTCTCTATACTTAAGCATACACAAAAATGCATGTTGTAAAATGCTCTTTCTTTAAATCAGTTGGTGCCGGAAATAAGCAAAAACACCATACTTCTAAAATATCAACTATTGATTGAGAAGTTTGAACTTGGGGGAGAAGACTTGGCTTGGTTGGGCTCCATCTGCGGAGTCCATAGCCCAAATCCACATTAAGTAGTCAAAGTCATCGAGGAATTTTTTTTTATTGACCCAGACTTTTTTATTATTATTTGGAGTGTGAAATAATAATGTTGTCAGAGAGATCCAGTTTTATCAACATCCTACTGTTGAACTTAAAACTTGTCATGTAAGCCTTTGATTCTTCAAGCACAAAATAAGCTTTGCCCTCATTGTTTTCGAATTTCATCTTGCATAATTATTTCTTTTAATGATCTACGCTATGTCAAAGCTATTAGGAAAATAAATACCTTGACCTGCGATTTATTATCTGTTTTTGCATATTGGTCATTATCATTGCTACAATTTCATTGAATACCCACACATTTAAATAGCTTTGTATATCTTACGCCTTGTTATAATATTAGGCAAATTGGGTTAATGGATCCTTCCAGATACTTCAACACTTTCTGCCATTTGATTGATAGATAAAAGGTTATCATATAATCATTCTCAAGCATATTAATTCCATATGCTTTGTGCATATTGGAGTCGATTTGAGCTCAGGCTGATTCTAAAAATTCTAATGTTTGATTAATAATTGTACCTTACAATCTTGTCGATGGCGATATGGACATGGTAGTGTGTCACACATTTTTTGAATTGTTAGGTGCCCCTTAAATATCCCCTTCTTTGAAGATTCTTTGTGGCTATCTTCTTTGTCTTCTTCATTTACATGAGCTTCTTCTCACAGGATGATCACCTAACTCCTGGCCAGAAACTCTTGGCACGCCACTCTGCAAGCAAAAGCCATCGACAAAGTTGAGTTTGGTCTCAAGAACAGAGGTATTTTTTTAAAATCTTTATAAATGACCTAGTATATAATAAAATGAATTAGTTGTACAACTTAAGAATTACTTCCAAGGAAATGTATAAACTAGAGAAAAATGTTCTGTCACCGACAGGCCACCTATCTAAATAATAAATACCTCAGCTTTCCTCTTACACCATCTACTTCTGTTTGTATGTGCGCTGTAGTGAAAGTGCACAATGTCGATGGGCAGTACAAGGTCCTAAATAAATTGTTTGATGGTCCCTATGGGCTTTCACTAGTTCTGTATCTTTATGCTAAATTATTCCTCTGGTTGCACCTTACTGTATTTAATGTGCGAGGAGTAATAATTTCACCCTACGGCATAGTAAACATGCTTATTTTCATACCACCAATCAATGGCTCCAAGGAGTTGCCCTGCTTCAAAACCAGTCTGGTTGGAATATTTTAACAATTCAACACAACCTTCTCATTTTTCTTGTTTTATGATATAAAGAATCATTTTTCTGGGTTAGTATGTAGTACTGTAGTAGGTGTGCGGATCAACACCACATCATCCTGGGCTTCAATTCCATTTGGGATGTCACCCTGTCAACCTCCCCTTCTCTCTTTTTTTGGTATAAAGCATCATCTATCTAGGTTAGTTGTATGTAGTAGGTGTGGATCAACGCCACAACATCCTGGGCTCCAATTCCATTTGGGATTTCACCCCTTGGATCAAACCTAGGATCTCCTCATGAGGAGCACAACGTGACCCCCTCCCCAAATGGCAGGTGTGCTTATATTTAAGTAGGGGCGCACCAGGGCCCGAGCAGTAGGCTGGAAATGTATGGGCAAAGTGCAAGGCCCTCAATAGCAAGCTATTGTGGTGGACCCTCCCTAAATAGTAGTTTGATATCATGTGGCCCGATGACTCGTGTACCAGACGTTATTTTGCCACATGGAGGGGTAAAGCTTGCCAATTGGGAAGATGCCGAGTTTGCAAAAGATGCGGACCCCTTTGGGTCGTCCACATAAAATGTCATGTATTAAAACACTCATCTTTGCAGTCTTCTGTCGATGAAATGTAGGTGCAGAAAATCAATTTCCTCCTACAATATTAGCTTCTGAAACTATCAAATACCTGTCCTGCTCTTTTATAATTTCTCTCTTGGAGTACAGCATGGTTATTTTATATCACTGTAACCTATCAATCATAGCTGCATCCTCTTACTTTTTCTCCCACTAATGTTGTCCAGGGCCACAAACATATGCAATCGTGGAAGCTACAAACAACCAGTTTGCATGGTCAAATTTCATTTTAATTCAGTATTTGTTATTTTTAATGTTAATGAGAGATTCAAGATTATTTTACATGCTTTTCTATCGAGCAATACCATGACTTTGGCATTCTCTGTGATTGATTTAGAGAGTTCTTTTTGTGCAAGCATTTACAAAAATGCACTTCTGGCAGCCGTTGTTCGCAGTTTGCTAGAATATAAATGTTGTAAAATGCTATGGGAATTTAATGTTTGGTTTCATGATTTATAATATAGTATGAGAGATCATTGTAAGTTAGCTGGTTATTACTCAGAGTAATTTTGTTACTGCTAGAAATCATGGAATTGAAAATGAGACTCTGCATATCACTTATTGTTGTTGATCTGAATTTTTAAATGATGATCCAAATGTGATGGATTGGGAACTTTATTGTGAATTGATGATATTAGAAGTACAGAAATCAGGTGACTTGAGGATTAGGATGGTGCAGGCGGTGGGTTCTTGGGCTTTGAGAAATCTAAGACATGGTTTGTTGATCGCATGGGTGGCTATAATTATTGATGAGAATGTGGTTTTTGTGTTCTCTTCCTGTTCAAGTAAAAGCCTACAACTTTGCTTCTTCCTTACCTGCTGCATCTTTTGCCTGTACCAGTAGCATCTCTCTCTCTCTCTCTAGTTGCATCTTTTCAAATTAAAATTGTATCCTTTTTTGTTTTTGTTTTTGAATTTTCTTTTAAAACTGCGTTAGCTTTTTTTGAAATCTTGAAAGTGAAACAATTTAAAAGTTGTTTAAGGGTTTGCGTGAGAGAGAGAGAGCCATTTGAGTTGCCAATATTTGTATAGATGCCAACTCCGGGTTGAGCCACGGGTGTTCAGCCCCAAAATTCAGGGGCTTGGTAGGGGGTGTAATGGAGTGGAGCTAAGTGGTATGGTGTCTAGGCTGGGCTTGTCAAGTTATTAGGGCGCTCGAGCTCAGCTCGAGCTACACTATTGTTTAAGCTCGGCTTGTGAACATACCTATTAATTTGGCCCAGCTTGAACTGTTTGCCAGCAGTTTGGTTCGGTTAACCAGCCCTAATGTTTTGGTCATCCTTTGGGTGAAGGCTTGTGAACATACCTATCAATTTGGCTCAGCTTGAACTGCTTGCTGGCAGTTTGTTTCGTTTACCAGCCCTAATGTTTTGGCCATCCTTTGGGTTTCAAAACAATGTTACCAGCTTCGTCGGTTCGAATTTGGGTCTGCTGTAAGCAATTTGCCACTATCGAGTGAACTTGTTTTGCTAGGGGTAAGATGAAATATTGGATCTCTGCTCTCTTAGGTTCTTTAATTTGGTTCATTAGCTTGGCTTGGGGTAAGATGAAATAATTTGTTTTTCTGTTCGCTTATGTTCTTTAATTTGGTTTCACTAGCTTGGCTTAGTTCACTTGTTTAAGCATGTAAAACAAATATATCTACTACTTCTACAATAAAGAAATAAAACTCTCTTTGTACTATAAACTCTTATCCCTTTGATCCTATAAGTTTTATTTTAAAGATGACACATGACATTTCGCTGTAATCCTCACCGTTCAAGTTTGGGTCCCACTACCTCATCGTAGAGCCCTCTATCTCTACTATTGTAAGTTTTCTCTAATCTCTAATTCTTGCAAGTAGGTTTGGGACTTACTATCTCATCCTAGAGCTCTCTTTATCTCCATTATTGTAGAGTCCTCTCTTATCGCCAACTCTTGGATTTATTAATTTAAATTTAATACTAAGAAACTTTTGATTTTCTATTAAATAAGTGAATTATTATTATAAAATCAGTTAATTAATACCAATAATAATGTCTATCAAATAAAAATAAAATTATACTATTGAAAATAATTATTTTTAAATATTCTTAAAATATATTACTTAATTTTAAACAAATAAATATTATTATTTAATTTTAGATATTCTTAAATTATTACCCGTGCAATGCACTGGTCTCTACTAGTGTGTGTGTGTATATATATATATATATATATAATATAAAGAAATAAGACTTCTCTCTCAGCTCTCCAAACCCCAATCTCTCCAATCTTATAACTTCTATTTTATAGATAATACGTGGATTTTCTCTTTAATCTCCACCGTTCAAGTTTGGAACCAACTATCTCATCCTCGAGCCCTCTATATCTCCACTATTGTAGAGTCCTCTCTATCTCCAACTCTTGAAGGTTTGGGATTCACTATCTCATCTTAGAGACCTCTCTATCTCCACTATTATAGAGTTCTCTCTTATCTCCAACTCTTGGGTGTATTAATTTAGGTTTAATGCTAAAAGATTTATGATTTTTTATTAAATGTTATTAAAATAATAAAAAATTATTATTATAAAGTCAGTTAATTAATACAAATTATAATGTTTATCAAATAAAAACATTATATTATTAAAATATATTACTTAATATTAAAATAAATAAATAATATTATTTAATTTTAGAAATTTAAATTATTACCCGTGCATCGCACGGGGTCTCTGCTAGTATATATATATATATATATATATATATATATATATATATATATATATAAAAGTATGTCAATAAATATATTATACATAATTATCTTGAAAAGCCATTAAAATGTATTTTTAATAAGCGGTTTGTAAACCCAAATGAAAAATTCGTCAAAACCCAAAGAAAAATAAAAATGTTAGTTAACTCGAATAAAAAATTGAAGGAACCGGAGATCATTTGGAATAATCGTGTGGTTTGATCAATTTAACGAATGAATCGTGAATTGGTTCGGGTTTACTCTGGTTTGCGGTTCATACAACAAAAATGGTAACCTTGTTTCAAAACATGGAGAATGCTAAGCTGATGACCCTTTTTACCGCCACATGTTAGATGGTGTGTGGTGTGTGGATGCCCGAGCGCAAACCTCGGGCGTCCGTCCATAGATAATACTAAGCCTTTTTTTTTTTTGGCAAAAGATTAGCTCAGGCGTTTTAAAGGGGAGAGATATGAATGAGGGAGAAGTCAAAATCATGGGGTGAAAGTGAAATGACTTCTCCCCTAAATTATCGCGAGATGCTGCATGTTTTGTGGATGCCGGAGCGTCTCAATTCGGGCATCCACCAGAGCTAAATTTTTCCCTTTTTTTTAAAAATTTTTTATTTTAAAAGGGAAGGACAAGACTTGTGGATCATACACCATGGTTTTTTCTTAATTATTATATATTTTAAAGTGGTTTGGGTGAGTCGGGTCTGGTTAGCATTCTTTGGAACAGCACTCCACTCACTGTAAAAAAATCCTGGATCGGTTTTGATCATAAACAATGGCCTCAAATCTTTAATTGCTAGCCCCACCCACAACATGATTTGTGCGATTGGGGCTAGCACTCGCCAAAGAAAATCTAAGAAATCCAGTTACTACCAATCCACTTCAACAAAACAGCCACGTGTCACTAATAGAAACAGATAAAAAGAAAAAAGAAAAAGGATGGGAGGCCCGGAAACTGCCCTCCCCAGCCTCCATATACTTCTCTCTCTTGCCCACTCTCTCTCTCTCTCTACAATTCACACCACCATGCCAGCAGCACTGCTCAATTCCTCCCTTTGCTTCTCTCCCAGCAACTCATCATCACCACCAATCCTCTCAAACCACATCTTAACTACAAAACCCAAAACCCTAATACAAAACCTCCCACTCTCATCATCTGACCAAACAAATCTCTCACTCCACTTCAAGGAAAAAATCCTGTGCCTTGAAATAATGGGTGTTGACTCAGGAAGAGCTCTCTCTCTCAACCCTTCTCTCCACACAGCCACTCTCCAATCCATCCACTCTATCATCTCTTTCCTCCAATCCAAAGGCATCCACCAAAAGGACCTTGCCAGGATCTTTGGAATGTGCCCCACAATCCTCACCTCCACCATCAAACATGACCTCAACCCTGTCTTTCAGTTCCTCTCCCAGGACCTCCATGTCCCAGATCACAGCTTCAGAAGGGTCATCAAAAAGTGCCCCAGATTGCTGGCTTCAAGTGTAAGAGACCAGCTCAAACCAGCTCTCTTTTATCTCAAGAGACTTGGGTTTGAGGATTTGGAGGCTCTGGCTTATCAGGATTCAGTGTTGCTGGTTTCTAATGTGGAGAACACCTTGATTCCTAAGCTGGAGTACTTGGTGAGCGTGGGGTTCTCACGTGGGGATGCTGTGGGGATGGTTTTGAGGTGTCCAGGGCTTTTCACTTTCAGTGTGGAGAACAACTTTAAGCCTAAGTTTGGGTATTTTGTTGGGGAGATGGAAGGGAAGTTGGAGGATTTGAAAGAGTTTCCTCAGTACTTTTCTTTTAGTTTAGAGAATAGGATAAAGGGTAGGCACAAGGAGATTGTGGAGAGTGGGGTGAAGGTGCCTCTGCCATTGATGCTTAAGAGCAGTGATGAGGAGTTTAAGGAGTTGATAAGGCATGGGGATGTATGAGGAAAGAAAGGTCATTATATTTCAGAAGGTTCTCTTTCTCTCTCTAGATTCGGATCTCAATACCCAGCATCCGCAGAGGACTAAAAACACAGTTCTTGTTGTAAATGAAAATGGTATTTTTCTGATATTAAGATACCCACTTACCAGAGATGCATTTTGGGGTCTTTTTTTTCTCTCTCTCTCTCTCTCTTTGTGGATGCATGTATAGGTGTTATTGGGCATTATCTTCTATTGGCGTTGATGTAAACATGAGTGGCACATATTAGATGGATGCACTTGCTCTATTGGATATTAATGTATTTTGGGTGCTCTGGTTGAATCTAATGTTTAAAGGATTTTTAGGAGTTAGTTTGTAATGTTTTATATATTATGATTTAGTCCCTAAAGTGGTTTTGTTTTATTTCAAAAGAATCCCTATTTAAATAAAAGAAGAATGTATTTTTGTATTTGGAGTGACTTGAAGCTTGATCTCCTCGTGAGACAAGCTCATTTCACTTATGTATTATTTTCTCTTTGAAAACATAGTCCCACATCGAAAACTTAAAAGAAGTTTTTCAAGTTTATAAATGCTTTAAAACTTTAATAGAGTGTAATCTTGTGGTTTAGGAAGCTCATATGGTGTATAAGACTTCCATTTTCCACCATATCTTTGGCGCGGGAGCTCTGCTCGAGGGCAATGGGCTTTGGGCGCACTTTGCATATGCGTATCGTTGCTAGTCGAAATTGGTCGCTTCTTCTTTTGTTTGATCTAATCGTGGTCGTTGGTTAGATGGACCGTGATCGTGTGCTCTAATTAAGGGAGACACGTGGTGGGTCGTGTGAGTGTGACCCACGTGAATCTGGGTGGGGTTGGCCGACCTATGTAGTTTGGCGGACTTGGGTTCTCCATGCAATCCATCGGTTGGTAGTTGGAGATGTTAGATTCGTTGAATCTGGACCGTGGGTAGTTAGAGTGGTTAGGCCCAACGAAATGGTGCCAGACAAAATAGAGAGCCCAGAAACTCTGCCGAATTGAGAGCAGAGCTCAGAACCAGAGATCCGGTCCGTCTAGAAGAAGAAGACAAACCAGACTAAAGAGGAAGAAGACCACCATATCCAGTCCAACCATAGAAGGTTGAACCATAGATATGTTCATGATTCAGATTGGACCAGATCCAATTTATTAGAACGGATTGTGATTCCAGCAATGGTTAATCACATATTGGTGCTACAAGTATCCCAATCACGGTGGCAAGCCCGAAAGGGCTAGCCTATTGGTAGTCATTCAATTGACTCATTCAAACAAATCAATTTCACCGGTTAATCCTCGTACTAAACCAATTTGACAGATCGACATGAGTTGGCTAATTCAGACCGCCTAAGTTGTCCTAATTGACCCCTCTAATAGATAGTCTAATTGATTGGTCTACAGACTAAACCAACTTGATTGATCGAATTGAGATGATCCAAACATACTCAACCAATTAGATCATTCTAGTCCATACACCGTTATGCTGCCAAAATTATGGCAGAAAACTATATGGTTGGCCTAAACTCTGGATTAAAAAAAATTAATGATTTAATTGGTTTTTGTTAATATATATATTTTTTGGTTTAAATAGATTAGTTTCATTCTATCAGAAATGAAGAGTTACAAAACTTCCCGACACCCCATCCGAGGGCCGAGGTCTTGAGTGAAAAGGAAAGAAGACAAGTGAAAAGTGGCGGATGCTAGAGTTGAGAACCCCTTGGGCTTCACAATAGGCCGCAAAATTTGTCTCCTACAGAGATTTGAGGCTAGGGCATTGTCGCACAATTTCCAGATAAAAACTCTGATCTTGGGAGGGATTGCAATGCGCCAAACAAATTTCCAATCAAAATCAAGTTGATGCTTCGGAGTGGAACTAGTGGATGGGCTGGACATTTGAAGAGATTTTTTCTAGGTGGGATGCCGAGTTCACCTAAAAGTTACCCGTCTTAGAGAAATGCCAAACAAGTCTCCGGAACATTCTGAGAGCTAATGGAGAGTTTTCAGATTTCCTCATTTACATGTCGAGGAAAAGCAGCAAAGAGGCGGGAGAAATCCCAGCTCTTTAAGGCATTATCGATGAAAGATGAGACTAAAGAGGTTTGAAGAGGAAAACCTCAGAGAGGGGTAGGCATGAATTGAGGGATGGTTGGAACCCACAGATCAATACCAGCCCTCACACTGTTGCCATCACCAATCTGCCACCATAAGTTTTGTTTGAGGACATACTTTCCCGCCAACAAACTCCTCCAAGCCCACGAGGGGTGGGAACCCATTTTAGCTTCTAAAAAGAATGAACGGGGAAAATAGAGAACTTTTAGAGCCTGGGCCCATAGGGAAGAAGGGTTAGCCAATAAACGCTATCCTTGTTTTGCTAGAAGCCTCAGATTAAAGGCTTGGAGATCTCTAAATCCCATACCTCCCATTTGTTTTGGCATGCAATTTTTTCCCATCTTATCCAGTGAATTTTTCACCCCAAATCCTGACTCCACCAGAAACGGCATATGGCTGCTTGGACATCTGAAAACCACTGCTTGGACAATTTGAAATAACTCATAGCATAGACTAGGATGATCTACGCTGTAGCCTTTATCAAAACCTCTCTAGCAGCCTGAGATAACAACTTTTCCTTCCACCCTTGCACTCTTCGTAGAACACAATTCTTGATATTCTCAAAGAGGGATGCGTTGGAACGTCGGAAGGTAGAAGGGAGGCCAATGTAGAGTGGGGGAGCTTCAAGGTTTCGAATGTTGAGAATTCAAGCAATCATTGTAGAGATCCGAATCTTTTTCATGTCTTTATTACAAGTATTAGGGTATTATGGTCTTTGTGATGTTTTAATGTTTATGTATTTATATCTAATTGGTATAGTGTGATTAAGGCTTAGTCAAATTTGTAAGTGGAGGGATGTCATAACACACCCTAAACTTGAGAAAGCTCTAGTTTTGGCACCGTTTATTGGAATTGAGTGATTCTTGAACCATTAGAAAGGTATTGGAACCCTCTTCGAGGATCATGTTTAATGTTTTTTCCATATTTTTAGTCTAAGCTAAGTCAAAAGTGGGTTTTCCGATGTTTTGTCTGATGAAATTGCAGATCAGTCAAATTTGGTCCATAAATGAAAGGGAATTTAGAAATTCTAAAATGCCAGAAATGTTTCTTTTCGAAAGAAGAATCCAACGCGAGTTGAATCGTCGAAATCCGATGAATGAGTCATAAGTTATGGCCAAAACAGTATAATGGGTCAGAAATCTGCAAGCATCGATCGCTAGGGATCGATCGGTACAAAACCGATCGCTCGGCCAGAAGTAGCGATCGATCAGTATTTATCGAATGGTCCAAAATTTTGTATGAGAAAAATTTTCAGAGAGTGTGTTTTTGACTGAGAGCTCGGTCAAGAGCACCGGTCGATCGGTAGGCGACCGATCGCTCGATCTTTCGTGTTTTTGCAGAATTTTAGTAAGGGTTTTTTGGTCTTTTGGTTCTTAGACCTTGGGGCTATAAATAGAGATCCTATTTCGGGGTATTAGAATACTCTACCTATTTCTAACCTAATTTGGCAAAAAAGGGAGAGAAAACCTAGGGTTTTGAGAGAGAGATTTCTTTGAGAAGAAGGAGATAGCTTGGATTTTGCAAGGAGAGCTTGGAAAGCTTCCCCAAATCACCTCGGGAGCATTTTGAATCCAAGGGAAGGATTCCTAAGGTCGATATACTATTCTAATCAACTCTATTTTAATGTTTTGTGAATGTTAATATGATATGAATGATAGAATAGAGATTAGATGCATTTTTCTCAAATTTTCTATGAAGTAAGCTAATTATGGATGGAAATGTGGATGGAAATGTGGATTAGAATGTGGATAGAATGTATGGAGGATGGGAAATGTATGGAGGATGAGATTAATATGTGGATGTGAATGGTGAATGGATTGTATGGATGGATTATGGTTTGATGAATGCTTGAAAATGTAGAAGGGCAATGAATTCATAATATGCGTACTCAAGGAGTTTGTGAAAATGCTTGAGAGGATAAATGCTATTATACTCTTATGAAATGGTGGTAAATTGATTATGAGTTGTGCTATGAATTATGATAAGATATGTATATGTGATTGTTTGATAAGTATGTCTAATTACTTGCATAGAAATTGGTAGTTGAGAAGGTAAGAACTTAGAGGAAAATCTCTCAAACCGAGAATTCTCTAACTATTTGGTATTGGACAGTATAGTGGAGTTTCCATGGTGGGAGATCGGAATCTAAACAATTACCAACTCGAATGTTAATTTCGACACTTAAGCACCTATGCACGTGTATGTTAAGATAAGAGTCTCACAAGTCACACATGTGGACCACAAGCATGAGCATGGCATACATATGACACTCTGAATGAGCATAAGCATGACATGGTCCGTATCCGCCAAGAACGGCATGCCAATCATATGATTTCTTAGACATGGTCCGTATCCGCCAAGAACGGCATGTCAACCATTTGATTTTTAAGCATGGTCCGTATCCGCCAAGAACGGCATGCCAACCATATGATTTCTTAGACATGGTCTGTATCCGCCAAGAACGGCATGTCACATCATTATATGATCTGAATAAGTGCATAAGCATAAGCATCTCACAAGCACGCGGTCTCATAAGCATAAGTAGCTCATAAGAGTATTGTCTTCTAAGTCTAAGATTCTCACAAGTACACGAGTCAAGGTGATGATATGATGTATATGCGCACACGTTCTTCCGTACTCTGATTATGTTATTATGCTATTGGATATGTTTCTAACTAAGTGCAGGTATATTATTATTGCTGGTTGAATTTTATAGACACTGAGTACCTTTGTACTCAGCCGGACTTTGTCTTCGTAGGTTTAGAGCAGGAGCACACGGCGGAGCCGTGGATTGAGGAGACTTACATCGAGGAAGGAGGAGAAGGTGAGCCCATCGAGGAAGAAGCAGGAGTCTTGGGTGGCTACACCTATTAGTTTATGTTTTGTTTGGTTGAGAGATTTTGTAATAGACTTTTAGATGATGTTGTTCATTTGATTACTTTACAGTTGGGTTTTAGACATTTTTTTTATGTTGGATTTTATTATGTTAGGCAGATGACCGTTGTACAGGATGGTTTGAGTTTGATGATATCGGAATTTTATTACTCTCATTTTTGGAGACTCGTGTAGTAAGCCTTGTATGCATGGTTTTTAAGCAAGTTTAAGTAATGTGACGATTCCAAAGTCCTATTTTAGCCTTGTAGGATTTTGGGGTCGTTACAATTATATTTTTCGAAAGCGCTTTGGAGTATTGGCACAAAAAGTCACACTTGATTTGTTGAGATTCACTTTTTATCCCGACGCCCTTCCTTACCGGTCTAAGATGTCCATTAGGAGGGCTGGTTCCCCTGTATATATATATTTTTTGTTCCCCTGTATTAGCTTGGGAGAAAATCACACAATCTTCAACAAAAAAGGAGGTGAGAGATATTAGGGCCACTCGGTCCAAACGGATTCCGCTAAAGAGCTGAAGCGATACTGCTTGATGGAGCATTTGGGAAAGTCCTTTAGTACAAATTAGAAACAAGTAAGGGGATAGGGGTCCCTTTTCCCTAGGCCTCGAGATGGGGTGATGAATCCTTTGGGTTCACCATTTATGATGAAAGTGTATGTCACAGTTGAAATACATTGAGAAACATGGTGGATCCACCTGGGAGAGACCCCCACACTTTGTATCATTGCTAACAAAAAATGCCATTCTACTTGATCATATGCTCAATTCATATCAAGTTTGACCGCCATCTTTCTTTGAGCTCCACATTTTCGTTTTTGAAGAAAGTGGTTGATTTCGTGCGCTACTAGGATATTATCTGAGATTTACCAGCCTTTAATGAAAGGGGATTGCACCGGATTTGTTATCCCATCCAGACAGGCTTTGTGACAAGAGGCCATTATCTTGATTATGACTTTGTATGTGGTATTATAGAGGCTAATCGGGCAGAACTGGTGGAGCATTTCAGGATGAGGTACTTTTGGAATGAAAACTATATGGGTAGAATTAGTCTGTTTGAACATTCACCCCTCCGTGAAGAAATTGGTAACTGCTTGACTGAGATCCTCACCAACAATATCCCAGTGTGTTTAAAAAAAGAGCTCTGACATTCCATCGGGGCCCGGGGCTTTCAGTGGACCAATATCAAAAATGGATTCTTTGATTTTAGCTGGGGTCACTACCCTACACAGATCTCTGTTCATGTCTTCGAATATAGACTAAGGAACCAGGTCTATGATTGTATGGATACTTTCTGGTTGATGAGAGGAATACATGTGCTTGAAGTGCCCCACTATATGTTATTCAACCATTGGCTCTGAATTTAGTCATTGGTCCACAAAAGTTTTGAGAGCGAGTATGCAATTGCTTTGACGGCAGTGGATGACATGTGTGAATGTAACGACCCCAAAATCCCACAAGGCTAAAATAGGACTTTGGAATCGTCACATTACTTAACCTGCTTAAAAACCATGCATACAAGGCATACTACACGAGTCTCCAAAAATGAGGATAATAAAATTCCGATCATAAAAAGTCAAACCATCCTATACAATAATAGTCCACACACCATAGCTCCTCATAAAAAAAATAGTCTAAAACATCCACCCGGTAAATAACTAAGGCAACATCAACTAGAAGTCAAAAGTCTAATACAACCTTCTCTTCCAAAAAGAAATGCTAAAACTACTCAATAGGGATAACTGTCAAAATCCCTAGCCTCCCCCTCAGAAAGCTCACCTTCTCCCTCTTCTTCGGCGTACACCTCCTCGGTCCACGGCTCTTCTCCTAAACCTGAAGACAATGACAGGTCGACTGAGTTTGGAATACTCAGTGTATAAACAAACTAACAACAATATAAGATAACATGAGCAATAACAATATCATAACTCAGTTTATCTAAGCTTACTCATAATAATTTCGCGTAAAATAGGCATAATCAGAGTGCGTAGCATATAACATGTCATAACATCATCTTAACTCGTGTACTTGTGCAATTCTTATCCATGAACTTAACTTAACATATGCTTAGACTCATACATGCATGATTCATAGTGTGTTTGTCCTGACAACGCATAATCATAGTGTTTTGTCCCGGTAACGCATAATTCATAGTGTTCGACAACGCGTAGAGTGGATGTTCGTAGTGGGGGATCATTCTTTCATAGTATAACATGAGTGCGACAACGCGTAGAGTGGATGTTTGTAGTGGGGGATCATTCTTTCATAGCATAGTTCGTGACATATTCGTATCAAATGTATGCATGCTTTTGAGACAAGTGGACTCATGAGACTTGAATACTTACCATGCGAGTGCACATGTGCTTGAGTGTCGTGATTGTAATTTAATTGAGTCATCACTTAGATTTCAATCTTCCGCTAGGTTACATCTCCCTAGTTAGAGAATTCCCAACGTGGAGGATTTTTCTCTAAGGTATGGCCTACCCGAATACCGATCACCATACAAGTAAATAGAGCATAATTTATCATAACAACACAATATTCATTTAACTTAATTTTTTCATAATCAAAAGCATCATACTAATATTTAGCATTCTTAGACATTTCAACAAACATGTAGAGTGCATTAATTATGGATACTTTTCCCTTTCCCATTCTTAACATTCCATCACATAATAATCCATCCACACAACCCAAACATACTCCATATCTATACATTCATCCCAATCCTCCATAGTATTTCCCTTCCTCCGTTCAATCCATCCATGGTATAAATCCGTTTTCATTTCTAGTAAGCTTAATCCATACATAATTAGGGAAAACAAGTCAAATTATCATTTCTATCATTCATATTAAACTAATATTCATCAAACTTCATTAATAGAGTTGAGTTAGGGAGTTTATCGACCTTAGGGATCCTTTCCTTGGATCCAAATCGCTCACAAGATGATTTGGGGAAGCTTTGAGGACGATCTCTAAGCTTTCCTCTAAATCTTCTAGCAATCTCCTTCTTTTCCAAGCAACCCCTCTCTCAAAACCCTAGGTTTTCTCCCCCTTTTTGCCAAATTAGGTTAGAAATAGGTAGAGTATTTTCATATCTCGAGTAGGACCCCCTATTTATAGCCCCAAGGGTTGGGAATGAAAAGACCTAAAAGTCCTTACTAAAATTCTGTCAAAAATACGTAAGACCGATCGATTGGTGGTTATGACCGAGCGATCGGTCGCCTACCGATCGATCGGTGTTTATGACCGTGCGATCGGTCAAAAACACACTCTCTGGAAAATTTTCCCATACAAAATTTTGGACCAGTCGATAGCTACCGATCGATCGGTTTTGGACTGATTGATCGCTACTTCTGACCGAGCGATCGGTTCTCTGCAGATTTTTGACATACTCTACCATTTTGGCCATAACTTTTGACTCGTTCGTCGGATTTCGACGATTCAACTTGCGTTGGATTCACCTTTGAAAAACGAACATTTCTGGCATTCGAATTTCCAATTTATCCTTTATTTATGGACCAAAAACTCTCCAAAGTTGATTGATCTGCAATTTCATCAGAAGAAACTTCGGAAAACCCATTTTTGACTTAGCTTAGATTAAAAATAAAGAAAAATATTAAACATGAACCTCGAAGAGGGTTCCAATACCTTTCTAATGGTTCAAGAATCACTCAATTCTGATAAACGGTGCCAAAACTAGAGCTTCCTAAAGTTCAAGGTGTGTTATGACATCCTTTCGATTACAAGTTTAAATAAGCCTTAATCACATTATACCAATTAGATATAAATAACATAAACATTAAAACATCATAATGACTATAATACCCCTAATGCAATGCAATAAAAACATGAAAAAAGATTCGGGTCTCTACAGTGAAAGAAAGTGGTGTTTTGTCCCCAAGGTTGAGCCAATCCACTATGGCCTTTTGCCTCCAAAACTCCTCTTTTTGAGCTAACACCTCATCCAGTTCCCTTGTGAGGGACTGAGCTATGTTTTGACCAGTTGCGTGGTCCCGAGATTGGTTGATGACTATTTTGTGCTTGAGGATATTGATTCACTTAGAGAGGTTTCCAAAGGACCTCTTATTCCGAATAATCAAGGCTTCACGGAAAGATAAGATTTTTTGGTTTACCTTTGACAAGGGATGAAAATTTCAACTAAAGTTCCAAGCCAAACTAACCACTTTTCCATAGTCTGAATGTAAGTCCTACATTTGTTCATATCTGAAAACCTTCCTCAATCTCTTTTCGGACACCTCAGGCCTCATCAGTAGGGGAGTATGGTTCGAGCCTATTGCCAACAAAATTAGTACCACGTTAGAAGGAAAAGATGTTCGCCAAAGCGTATTGGTTGGAGCTCTATCCAATCAAGCTTCAATAAAATTCAGATGGGCACACCTGTTGGACCATGTGTACTTCAACCCCTAAAAGCCCAGGTCAAGCAATTGAGCAGTCAAATATTTGAAGGGTTGGCTGGGTTCCCCCCTTGTTTCCTCTGATTGTGCTCATTTGTCAAACCATAAACGAAGGATACAACTCTAGAAGGAAGACCTGTGGCTGATGAGATGGAAGCATCAATAATAAAACTTGATAAGAACGTAACATTCACTGAAATGACATTAGTCCAAAGAAGGGAGAGCCCCGATATGCCTATCATATCAACTGATTCAAAATTGACCATATGAAACTTGCTAGCAAGTTGAGAAATCTTCTGAGACTGGTTCTTTGTTTCCATTAAGAAAAAAATCTCTGGCCGGTAGAAAAGGACTAGGTCCTTTAGTATACGAAGGATGGCCAATCCCTTGATAGTTCCAAGATAAGATTTTCATTTGCACTTGGGTGGTTGCTCCCTGGTAGGCACCCACACAAAAGTGGTTGTTCTTAGGAGGTTTCAAGTGAGTTGGAGGGAATGAGGGCTATTGGTGGGTTTGATAGTGGATATGCGGATGATATTTGAGTTGTTGAGGGGTGGGATTTGGGCTTAGGACCTAGTTTCACCGGTAGTCTAGAAGGCTATTTCTGGGCCTTAGAGGGGCGAGTGGCTGGCCCCATAGGTTGTGTAGAGATGAGAGGGCTCGGGGGAAGGTCATTGGGTGGTTCGGGCTTAAGGGTGGCTAAAGCAGGTCAGGTGGGGTCCAAGTGATGTTGGTGAGTGTCGAGAGGGGTGGGGTTGGATTGAAAAGTCAATGGGATGGGATAATCTGTGTTGGCGACAATCATAGCCGTAAAAGGAATTTGAGAAAGATGCTGGATAATGCAAGATGTTGAATCCCTTGGGAGTCCCACGATATTGATTTCTGGAACGGAAAAGGGGTGGGAATATCCATACATGCAACCAACTTTTTAGGGTGTGGTGGGGGCTTCTTTTCCCCCCAGGGGATGATCAAATCCTTCGGTTTTCTTAGACAGGGTGCATTGAAATAGTTTCCTCTATAGAATGACGTGTCAGCTGGCTAACTAGCCTCTAAGTGACTGGTTGTACGATTACAAGATGAGGAATGTCCAAAAACTCGGTGGAGGGTTTCCATACCTCCCCGTACTCACTGAGGGGAGGCACATTGTCCGCTACTGCCTCTCTACCCTATAGAGGGTTCCTTTCATCTTCCTGTATTCCTCCATGGCTGTTGGGTTGTCGAGGTGTTGATCTTGCCTCCGGTGAGCTCCTGGTTGCATAAGTGATGGGTGGAGCGGCCAACTGTTGAAGTGGAAACACTCCATCCGCATCCATTTCCCGTAGATGTCAAAGTGATCCTCTCTGGTCTGAAGAAAATTTTTGAGACATAATGTTTAGCATTGTGGCCTATAACCCCACAGGTGAAGCAGAAGGTGGGGAGTTTTCATAGGTGAGAGGGAAAGTAGCCGGACTGTTGGACTGGAGATTGAGGACTAGGTATGGCCGGAGGGGAATGGTGATATCGAAATGGATTCGAAGCCGTAATAACTTGCCCGACCTTGTGGGTGAGGTATTCTGGTGGAAGATTATGGATTTGAGCCTAGATTGGGAGGGAGGAGATGATGAGTTCCTTCACTATAATATTAGGTTTTCCATCTAATCATTAGCATGGGATGACAATTGAAGCACTAGGGCTGAGATTTGAACACCTAGAGCATCTCCCCTTCTGTAGAGAACTTGAACAAGATAAAACCATTCTTAAGGACGATGACACTAACTGGTGATCGGGAGTTCCAGGATCAGATAGTAGTCTTCTTGGCAGCGTTTGTGTTGATGAGTCTGTCAACTATGAAATGACCGATGATGCTATGGTGGCAGTCCTTGACTCCACCCTTAAGAACAAAGGGGCTGATGGTAATAGGTTCAGTTAGTTGTTGGAGGACTAAGGATCGCCGCAGGTCAGCCGATAGTCGGTCCGGGTCGATTAGAAGGTGCCTTAGGCCATTTGGGTCGCCTATGGTAGGGAAAATAGAGTGGGTGAGGAGCAGAGACCTACTATTAAGGGTAACCAAAGGCGAATATGGGAAGATGAAAGTGTTGGACATTATGCTCTGAAAAGTCATTTAGATTATAAGATTCTTATTGATTAGATTAATAAAGACATCTTTTTTATCTATTATGAATTCATTATGGGTAATTGACCATGATCATGAGATGATCTATATGATATGAGATATTGATCAAGGTCCCTAGGATATATTGTACGAAATCTATGTGATAGGTATTGGACTATCACAGACAGATATAGCTTTCCAGTTCTTTATACCTTATAGAGTTACATCTATGGGTGAAGCTGGGCACTTCACTTATATAGCTGCCACAATGCTAAGATGTTCTCAATGGTTGAGATGTAGTTTATCTCAACCTATGGTAGTGGAGACTACACATCAACATATGAGTGCTTAAATGTACACTGACTGATTGAATGCAATGAGAGACCTCTTGCATAAACATACTATCAGATAGTTGGTCTCTCATTCACATTGAATAATTTTGATGATCCTTAGATCTGATAAGTTCATTTATAACTGAGTAGTAATCTGACTGTTTTGATTGCACTTAAGTACTCTCTACCCGAGGGACTACGATACGGTGACAATTGGATAATCAGAAAGCTGTTCGAGTCATGATGAATTTCAAACAAGAAATCCATGCTCATTAAATTGAGAGATTATCTAAGTTCTGGGTAAGACAATTGATTAAGTTTAAATCCTGCGCAGGTGATTTTGAAATCAAATAAGTTTGAAATATATTTTTTAATAAATATATATTATACTTAATAAAAGTTTTTTTCAAAATGTTTTCCATGATATATAGTTTCACATGGCTTAATCAAATGTCTTGGAAACTCGGATGATGTACAATGGGCTATGAGTTAGATAATATATTAATCTTGAAGGCCTATTAGGGATAATGTTTTTGGAAGGATCAATCGAATTGAAAAGTTCATGTGGCGGGATCCTTTATTGGTTCATGTTCTTACACTGAGATTCAATTGCAACATGGATATCTCACATCACTTGCAATTCCGATGTCATTCCTATTAAAGGGTCAATGGGATAACATCGGATAAGCCCGAGTTAGAATGTCCCAGAGCAATTTGTGGAGATGCTCATGAAAGAAATACAAGCTCAAAAAATAGATTAAATGTTAATCTATATTTAATGGATTAAATGTTAATCTTTAATAAATAGATTAAATGTTAATCTATGGTTTAGATTAAATGTTAATCTAAATTAAAGGATAATAATAATAATTAGTTAATTAACCAAATGTAAGGTGATATGGGTTTGACCCATATCCATAAAAGACTATCAAAATGGACCTTATTGGTGGGCCCAAGCCCATGGGATAATCTCCCTAAGGTGGGCGCCCACTTCTGGTTCCCTAATAGTTAGGGAGTTGGTTAGTAGATAATTATTAATTAATTAGTCTTTATCTAATGAGATTAGATGCCTTTCTTGTAAGACAAGAAACTAAAGAGATAAGGATTATCTTTAATCCTTAAACTTGGAGCGCAAGACTCCCTCTCCCTCACGCCCACCACTTAAGGGGTTTCTAATTTGATTAGAACCCCTAGATTCTAGGGAGTTAGTTACATCCCATTAATTAAGGAATCCTTTTAGGAAAATGAATCTTAAATTAGAAAGTTTGTTATAACTAATTAGTTATGGATAAACTTGGAGTTTAATTAATGATAAGAGTTATCATTATTTAGTAACTCTTAGGGATAACTATCATTATTAGATAATGATAAGGATAATGATCAAGATGTGGATAAGATCCACATCTATAAATACCCAACACCCAAAACCGTGGGATACAAGATTGATTCAAAAATCTCCTCTACAATTTTCGTGAGCCAAGGGAGAGCATCCTCTTGGATTTTCGTGAGCTACAAGGGAGAGCCCAAGGGATTTTGAAGGCTTGGGTTTTTGAACCCTAAGGATTTTGTGAAATAGAAAGTCTGTCCCATCATCTCTTTAATCTCTTTTGTTCTTCAAAGGCCAATAATAGATTTGAAAGCTTCGTGGGGATAACGAAGAGAGAGAATCGAGCTTTGAGTATTTCTTTGAGAAATCTCTACAAAGAGTTCTGACGATTCATCGTGTTTTGTGCTTCACTGGTGAACATCATTCACCGAGGTAATTTTCTAAACATATAGTTAATATTATTTGCCTTCTATGGTGTAAAGATCATCGGGATCCAGTATTCCGTATATTTTTCTGTTTGGATTCCCTTCACGAAGGGATGAAGAGAATCAACCTCTAGATGGGGGCTGGGGAAAAATCAGAGATGAGGAGAGAAGGGGGTTGGTCTAGGGGCAAGATTAGAAACCACTAAAATCAGGGCTGCAGGGGTTAGGGAAGCTCTTTATGGTGGAAGGTAGATTGGAAGTAGATACATTTTCTGTGGTTCGAGGGAAATAAAATGCATTTAATTATGATTTAATTGAATTTCAATTAAATGATTGTTTTAATTAAACAAAGGGGTTTATTAATTGGAAAATTATTTTTTGACTAAAATCATGTTTATGAGTTTTAGAATAATTGATCATCAATTTATTAAACATTGTAGTAGATATAATTTCATAGAATATCGACTAGTATAGGTGTCAAACCACAGAGGACTGCGCTGGTTTCATTGTATTTTATCTAGATTAAGTCGAAGTCAATGAGTAACAAGATTGATTGATTGATTTTAAACTAATTAAACTATCAGATTTTATTTAACCTAATTAAAATAAGAGCTTTTGGTTATATATGGTGAAAGAAGATCTAGGGCTAGCCTCATATCTACAAATATTTATTCAGGTTTCTTAAGCATAAGCAATAGGGATGAGATTGACTAAAAGTCTCAATTCATCAAAACAAGAAGATTGAAGGGATCAAACTCTAAATATATCCTATCTTTGGTTCTCACGATTGATACACACTAAACTAGGGTTGTAGATCACTCGTCTTTCCTAGGTATAGAATATCTTAAAATTTAATTCCTCGACAATAAAAATCATTGCTAAAATTCAAACCAATAATCACAGAAAGAAGATATGAAAAATTCAATCCCAACAAATGTAATGACCCCATTTAATTCACGGCATTATAATTCTATGAGTTAAATTATTAAAAATAAATGTACCTAAAATAATGTGAAATCCTAGGAAAATCAATGCATTAAAATTCGAATCACAAAACTCATTTAATTCACTCGATTTAGTGAATTTATGGGGATAAATTGCACTAAAAAAAGACGAACAAAAAGTAACAAAAAAGTTTAAGAAAAAAAAATAAGATTAGCACCGGGATCGATCGTCCCCGGCGGGGATCGATCGCCCAAAATGCCGTTTGGCTGGGGTTTGCGCTTTTTTTGGTTTTTGAGTCCCTAGGGCTCCCAATGTATAAATACCTCCTTTATACTCGTGGGGAGGGTTTCTTAAGCCTTCTAAACCTAAAAGGGAGAGATTTTGAGAGATCAAAAAGAGAGAAACGTAAGAGTTCAAAGATTTGGTCAGAGAAGGGAAAAGAGGCGTGGATCAAGGTAGAACCCCTGTTTCGCAAGTATAGATCGTAGGAAGACGATCAAGTGAGGTAAATAAAGATATGTACCCAATATTTTGAATAGTTAATCTAAAATAATAAATAAAAATGATAAACCAAAAGGAAAGATGTAAAGATGGGAGGATCCATGAATATATCTATGATTTTGTTTATTATGGTTGATCTGTTAAAATAGGATGTGAAGAACCCATTTATGAAATTGTTTATTTACTCTTGATGGTTAAATTAGGATGTGAAGAACTTAGTGAAGATATTGTCTCTTATTTTTATGGATAAAAATATGATGTGAAAAAAACTGATTATAATTCCATTATTGAATGATTAATATAGGATTGAAGAACTATATTTGGTTCCCATTTTTTATTTATAAATGATAAAATAGGATGTGAAGAACTAATTTTTAGTTTTAAGTTTATGATCCCTGGATGATTAAACTAGGATTGAAGAGCTGTAATTATGATCACAATTTATCATTAGTGAATGATTAAATTAAGATGTGAAGAACCCAGTTGTTATATAGTTTTATTATTTATTGATTTGATGTAGAGGATCTATTGATGATATCATTTATTATTATTGAAATGTTAAAATAGGATGTAAGAACCATTGCAGATATTGTTTTATTATCACGGAATTATTATATTAGGATGTGAAAAATTATGTATAATTTATTTATGACTCAACATGAGAATTGGGAAAGTTATTGAAGTGTGTAAATTTATGAAAAGAATGAGATAGTGGATGGATTGAATGGATTATCTAATTGTGATATTTAATGATGTTTGAGTTGATTTTATGTTTAACAATTTAAGAAATTTTATTAATTAAAAATGATTACGATTGGATATTGATTTTGATTAAACAAACAAGGGATTTTGACAATGAAATTAGATCGTGATTTAGGAATATTTTTAAGACTAGCGTGATTTTTATATTGTTAAGCATTAGAAATATGTGGTTTTGTGTATTGCTTTTATGTTCCTAATATGTGATATACCATTGAGTAAATGAACCTTTGATGAAAGTCAAGCTTGCCTAGGCCTGGTTAACGTAGGGTATGGGACGCTATGGTGGATGTCCTATGGCCCTTGACGGTTAGTCTTAGTTGAAATTTAACAAAGGTTATCATTGTGCACTCAGAATGAAAAAGATGCAAAGTATGAATAAAAAATTAAAGATATTAATGAAATGTAAGTAAGACCAAAAGCAAAGTAAGAAAAGTATGAAGTAAAAAAGAAAGAACACAAAAGCGATAATTATGTTGTGTTGTGCACCACCAGATACCATCAGAAAGGGCGAGATATATGCCAAAGTAAGTAAGCCGTCGTACCGGAAAATGTACTAAGCCGTCCGTACGGATAATGTTTAAGGGTGGTATCTCGGTAAAGTAAAGTATAGTAACCTTTTCCTTAACAATAAAGTGGTATTTTAAGTTATTACAAATGCATGTGAATGGGTATTAGTGTGATGATAATTTATGAAATACAAAAAGTAAGAAAGAAAGAAAAAAAGAACAGAAAGAAGGAAAAGAAAGAAAATGAAAGAAAGAATGAAATTGGCATAGTGTAAATGTTTAACTTCTGCACTCTAATTATATGTAAGTTAATGTGTGAAGTGATGAAATGCATGTAAAAGTTATTCTTTATATTGTTTATTATGTTCTGTTATATACACGAGTAACTCGTTACTCAGCCGATGACTTTTGATGTCGGCAGATCCAGGTTCAGGCTTCGACATTTGTGCTCCCGGACCTTATGAAGAAGAGGAGTATATCGAGGAACCCGAAGATGACTATCTCGAGGAAGAAAGGGACCTTGATCGATGACCCTATCTTTGAAGTTGTTTTATGATTAGTTAAATTCCGGAAGACTTTAATTTAATTGATAGAGACACTTGTTAGTTAGTCTTTTATGTTTATGGTTTGGATGAGTGACCAGGATTTATGACTCTACTATTATATTATGAGATTGGATTTTAGTTGATGTTTATTTGAAGAAAAAATTTTTAGGTCCATATTTTTGTGCCTTAAATGCTTCTAACAGGACGAGTTATAAGTGAGTCACGTGCGAAGATCTCACATTTATCCTAGGTGGGGTTTTGGGGCGTGACAGAGATGGTATCAGAGCCAAGGCATTAGGTTAGCTAGGGCGTGAGTTTAGAAATTCCATGAATTAGGAGGAGTCGGATGCTAGGACTAGTCATTGTTTGTTTGCATGAATTTGTAGTGATAAATTTAAAGCTAGTTACAAGACTAAATGTTAGTTACCGTTTGTTCTCAGGATTGTTATAATGAGACGCGGTGGCAGAGGACGTGTACAATACCAGGGGGAATGCTGGAAGGGGCATTGGAGAAGGACGCCCAGAGGTTTATGACCAGCCAAATTTGACACAGGTTTTGGGCTCCATTGCCCAAACAATGGCACTCCTTACAGCCAGGCAACCTGTTGCAGCTGCACCTGAACATGTGGAAGTGAATATGCCACCACCTCCTCCTCCTCCAGTACATCATACTGCAGGAATTGAAGCCTTTAGGAGACTGAGGCCCCCAACCTTTTATGGTACCACTGATCCAATGGCAGCTGAAGCATGGATCATGCAATTGGAGAAATTTTTTAGGGTGCTCCGGTGTACTGAAGAACAAAGAGTTGATTGGGCTGTATTGTATAGGGGAAGTGCACTGGGGAGTGGAGGGAAGGAGAGCGCATTGTGGAGAGCTACGGTGAGACAGAGAGACATCACAAGGACTGGACAGCCATGGACATGGGCGGAATTCTTGGATTTATTTTACAAACAGTATTTTCAACCTTTGTCAGGGAACAGAAAGAAATGGAATTCCTCACCTTGGAACAGGGAGAGATGACAGTGGTGGATATGAAGCAAAGTTTGCTGAACTGTCTAGATTTGCGCCTCAAATGATTTCGAATGAAAATATGAAGGTCAGAAAATTTGAAAGGGGACTAAGGCCGTTCATCAGGGACAAGGTTTCTATACTAAAATAGGAACTTTTGGGGAGTTACTGAACAAGGCAAAGATAATTGAGAAGAATTCTGAGGAGTTCTTTAAGAGGAGGGACAGCAACATAAGGAACATGAAGATGGTGTGAGGCCAGACCAGTGGGCCAGTTCAACCAGAGAAGAGGGCTAGGCCTACCCCATACCCGGTTACAAGGCCAGTGCAGAATACTCAGAGGCCTACACCCGCCCCTCGCTCTTATATGACTACAGCATCAGTCAATCGTCCTGCCCAGCCTACTCCTCCAGTAGTGTTTGAGACTTGTGCTCATTGCGGGAAAAAAGCACAAGGTCGGGGAATGCCGCACTCTCACTGCGGATGTTTTCATGTGGTGAGTTGGGACATCGGATTAGGGATTGCCCTCAGAAGTCACAGTCGGCAACTCAGCAATCCCAGATGCAAGAAAACAGGCCTCTAGCTAGACAGACACCACCGCCAAAGCCTCCCTTGGCACCAAAGACTCAGTAGGCACCTCAGCCCCCTCGCCAGACACACAGGGGAGAGTCTTTGCCATCTCAGAATAGAATGCTCTAGCATCAGATGATGTGGTCCAGGGTACGTGTAATTTATAATTTAATTGAGTAGAAATAATTGCATATTGTAGATTGATTGTATGACATGATACTTATAAAATATGATATTATATGCATATATATATATAACTTATTGAAAATTGTGCATGGTGTGATTTTTATTATAACATAATAATTAACACTTAACTATTTATGAACTTAGGATCGCTATTAATAAATGATTGTCTAACACATGTCTTGATTGATACGGGATCGACACACTCTTTTGTCACACCTAGATTTGTCAAAGGTTTTCCATCGGGGTCGAGTCGGCTAGATAGTGAGTTGTCCATTGCCACTCCCCTCGGTAGCTCAGTTATCACTAGGGAGGTGTACAAAGCCTGTGTTATTCGTATTGGAAAGCACGAGTTACTAGCAGATCTGATAGTACTCGACTTCCAAGGTTTTGATGTAATTCTGCTTATGGATTGGCTTTCAACCTACCACAGAAGTGTCAACAGATCTGATAGTACTCGACTTCCAGGTTTTGATGTAATTCTGGGTATGGATTGGCTTTCAACCTACCACAGAAGTGTCAACTGCTTTGAGAAGAGAGTTGATTTCAACCAGTCAATGGAACTCCTTTCCACTTCCGGGATTAAGGAAAAGGACATTGCTAGATTTGCGGCTTTGAGCATTGCTAATTTAGAAATGCCAGAGTCAGTGCACATCCCAGTTGTTAGTGAATTTATGGATGTATTTCCAGAAGAACTGTCAGGCCTACCCCAGATAAAGAAGGGAATTCATGATAGACTTAGCCCCCTGGGACAGCACCAATATCAAGAGCACCTTATAGGATGGCTCCAGCTGAGTTAAAAGAATTGAAAGAACAGATTGAAGAATTGCTTCACCAGGATTTCATCAGACCAAGTGTGTCACCATGGGGAGCTCCAGTGCTGTTCGTGAAGAAGAAGGATGGATCGATGAGAATGTGCATCGATTATAGACAATTAAACAAGGTCACCATAAAGAATAAATATCCTCTACAAGGATAGATGACCTGTTTGATCAATGCAAGGAGCAAAATTCTTTTCCAAGATCGACTTAAGGTCAGGATATCATCAGTTGAAAATTAGAGCAGAAGATATTCCTAAGTCGGCATTCAGGACAAGATATGGACATTATGAATTTTTAGTGATGCATTTCGGGTTAACAAATGCACCTGCAGCATTATGGATCTGATGAACAGGGTGTTCAAGCCAGCCCTTGATAGTTATGTTATAGTCTTTGTGGATGATATCCTTGTATATTCCAAGACTAGAGAGGATCATGACCATCACCTCCGGATTACACTTGAGACCTTAAGAAAACATAAGTTGTATGCTAAACTGAGTAAGTGTGAATTTTGGTTAGAGAAGGTGACATTTCTAGGCCATGTGGTTTGGGGATATGATTTCAGTTGATCCTGCAAAAGTTGAAGCTGTGTCAGAATGGAAGAGACCGAAGAGTGTGACAGAGATCAGAAGCTTCCTAGGCCTTCCTAGATAATACAGAAGGTTTGTAGAGGGATTTTTGAGATTGGTAGCACCACTCACCCAACTGACTAAAAAGAATGCCAGGTTCACATGGAATGAGAAGTGTGAAGAAAGCTTCTTGGAGTTGAAGAAGTGCCTCACCATAGCACCTATCCTTACAGTCCTAATGGGTAGTGGAGGATTCATAGTGTGTAGCGATGCTTCTCATGTAGGTTTAGGATGTGTTCTCATGCAGCATGGAAAAGTTATCGCTTATGCTTCCCGGCAGTTGAAAGATCACGAGAGGAATATCCTACTCACGACTTGGAACTGGCAGCAGTGTTTTCGTCCTCAAGATCTGGAGGCACTACCTGTATGATGAATAATTTGAGTTGTTCACGGATCATAAAAGCCTCAAATATTTATTTTCACAAAAGGAGCTTATTTGAGGCAGCGCCGCTGGGTAGAATTTTTGAAAGATTATGACTGCTCGATTCAGTATCATCCGGGGAAGGCAAATGTAGTAGCTGATGCACTTAGTGAAGGCCTTCCGGATTAATTGTACACATGATGGTGAATGAGTGGAAGTTGTTAGAAGACATGTCTAACAACGAAATAAGCTTCAGTGTTTACCACGGTAAAGTATTAATGGCCAACTTTTCAGTTAGACCATTATTCAGGCTAGAATCAAAGAGTTGCAAGAATCAGATGAGGCACTCTTAGCCTATCGAGCTAAATCCTTGGAAATTGGACAGGAGGATTTCTCTACGAATGGAGATGGAGCTATAACCTTCCGGGGTAGACTTTGTGTACCAACCAATGAAGAGTTAAGGCGTGAGATTTTGGATGAAGCTCACAGATCTAAATTACAATCATCCTGGAGGTACAAAGATGTACCAAAATCTCAAGAAACATGTTTGGTGGAATAACATGAAAAGAGATGTAGCTACACATGTGCCCAAGTGCTTGGTGTTCAGCAAGTCAAGACTGAACACAAGAGACCAGCAGGATTACTACAGTCTCTTCCCATTCCGCGAGTGGAAATGGGAAAATATATCCATGAATTTATTGTGGTTTGCCAAGGACATCTAAGAACTTTGATGCAATTTGGTCATTGGTGGATCGGTTACTAAGTGTCGGCTTATTTTCTTCCTTATCGACCACTTATAACTCTAACAAACTGGCAGAACTATATATAAAGGAAGTAGTCCGATTGCATGGAGTACGGTCAGTATCGTTTCTGATAGAGATGCCAGATTTACATCGAGATTTTGGAAGAGCTTTCAGCAAGCCATGGGGTCTCGATTGGATTTTAGCACAACATTTCATCCACAGGACAGAGGGTTAGACAGAAAGGGTAAATCAGACATTGAGGATATGCTCCAATCATGCTGCTAGAAGACTTTCAGGGCAGTTGGGATGAACAGTTGCCATTGATAGAGTTTGCGTATAATACAAACTATCAGGCTAGTATTCAGATGGCACCTTTTAAAGCATTGTATGGTAGGAGTTGTAGATCTCCTCTTTGTTGGGATGAAGTGGGAGAAAGGAAACTTATAGGCCCGAGAGTGGTGGAACAGACTACAGACAGGTGGATCTGATCAGGGAGAGGTTGAAGACAGCTCAGAGTAGGCAGAAAAGGTTATGCAGACAGACACCAGAAGAAGATCTAGAATTTCAGCTTGGAGATCAAGTCGTTATAAGATATCCCTACCAAAGGAATCATAAGATTTGGAAGCGGGGCAAGTTGAGTCCAAGGTATGTTGGGCCATTTGAAATCATCAGGAGAGTAGGTGGAGTGCAATATTGGGTTGCTTTACCACCTCATATGGCGGCAATCCATAATGTCTGCCAGGTTCCATGTCTCCATGAAGGATACATTCCGGACCCTCATGTCATTGATTTGGAACCACTAGAAGTTCGAGAAGACCTGATGATGATTGAAGACCAATGCAAATTCTAGATCGAAAGGAGCATGTTTTACGAAGGAGAAACCATTCGCTTTGTCCTCCAACGTTGGCAACACACATCCAATGAGGAAGCAACATGGGAAAGAGATGATGAAGTTCGAGAAAAAGTATCCCCACTGTTCGACTAAGGTACGTAATTCGAGGACAATATCTTTAAGGGGGGAGAATGTAATGACCCATTGAATTCACGCATTCATTCTATTAATTATTAAATAAATGTACCCAAATAATGTGTAAATCGTAGAGAAATCAATGCATTAAAATATCGAATCACAAAACTCATTTAATTCACTCGATTGAGTGAATTTATGGGATAAATTACACTAAATAAAAGAGGCAAAAAGTAGCAAAAAAGTTAAAAAAAAAAAAAAATCAGCACCGGCGATCGATCGCCGTCGGCGGGTGATCGATCACCAAAATGCCGTTGGGCTAAGGTTTGCGCGTTTTTTAGGTTTTGGGGTCCATAGGGCTCCCAATGTATAAATACCCCCGTTATACCATGGGGAGGGTTTTCTTAAGCTTCAAACCTAAAAGGGAGAGTTTTTGAGGATCAAAAAGAGAGAAACTATAAGAGTTCAAAGATTTGGCGAGAAGGGGAAAGAGGCGTGAGAGCAAGGTAGAACCTGTTTCGCAAGCGATAGATCGTAGGGAGATGATCAAGGAGGTAAATAACAGATCTAGTACCCAATTTTGGGAAGTTAACTAAAATAATGAATATAAAAATGAGTGTAAGTACGAAGGAAAAGATGTAAAGATGGGTAGGATCCATGAATATGTCTATGGTTTTGTTGTATATGGTTGATTTGTTAAAATAGGATGTGAAGAACCCATTTATGAAATTGTTTATTTACTCTTGATGGTTAAATTAGGATGTGAAGAACGTAGTGAAGATATTGCATTATTTTTGTGGATAAAAATATGATGTGAAAAACCATGATTATAATCCCATTATTGAATGATTAATATAGGATGTGAAGAACTATATTTGATCCCATTTTATTATTATGGATGATAAAATAAAATGTGAAGAACTAGATTTTTGTTTTAAGTTTATGATCCCTGGATGATAACTAGATTGAAGAGCTGTAATTATGATCACAATTTATCATTAGTGAATGATTAAATTAGGATGTGAAGAACCCAGTTGTTATATAGTTTTATTATTATTGATTTAATGTAGAAGATCTATTGATGATATCATTTTATTATTATTGAAATGTTAAAATAGGATGTAAAGAATCTATTGCAGAATTGTTTTACTATCACCGAATTATTATATTAAGGATGTGAAAAAGTATGTATAATTTATTTATGATTCAACATGGGGATTGGAAAGTTATTGAAATGTGTAAATTATGAAAGAATGAGATAGTGGATGGATTGATGGATGATCTAATTGTGATATTTAATGATGTTGAGTTGATTTATGTTTAACAATTAAAAAAAATTATTATAATTAAAAAGGATTACGATTAGGATATGATTTGATAGATTAAACAACAAGAGATTTTGACAATGAAATTAGATCGTGATTAGGAATATTTTTAAGACCAGCTGTGATTTCTATATTGTTGAAGCATTAGAAATATGATGGTTTGTGTATTGCTTTTATGTTCCTAATACGTGATATACCATTGAATAAACGAACCTTTGATGAAAGTCAAGCTTGCCTAGGCCTGGTTAACGTAGTGGTATGGGACGCTATGATGAGAAGTCCTATGGCCCTTGATGGCTAGTCTTTGGGGAATTTATACAAGAGGTGTATCATTGTGCACTCATGAATGAAAAGATGCAAAGTATGAATAAAAAATTAAAGATATTAATGAAATGTAAGTAAGACCAAAAGCAAAGTAAGCAAAACATGTAGTAAGAAAGAAAGACACACAAAAGTGATATTGTATGTTGTGTTGTGCATCACCGGATACCTTCAGAAAGGACGAGATATATGCCAAAATAAGTAAGAGCCTGTACCGAAAAATGTACTAAGCCATCCGTATCTAATGTACGAAGGTGGTATCTCGGTAAAGTAAAGTATAGAACCCCTTTCCTTATACAGTAAAAAGGTATTTTAAGTTATTACAAATGCATGTGAATGGGTATTGGTGTGATGATAATATATGAAATACAAAAAGTAAGAAAAGAAAGAAAAGTAAGAAAGAAAGAACAGAAAGGAGGAAAAGAAAGAAAAGAAAGAGAAAGAAAGAAAGAAATTGGCATAATATAAATGTTTAGCTTCCGCACTCTGATTTTATATGTAAGTTAATGTGTGAAGTGATGAAATGCATGTAAATGTTATTCTTTATATTGTTTATTATGTTCTGTTATAGACGCGGAGTAACTTGTTACTTAGCCGATGACTTTTGTCGTCGGCAGGTCCAGGTTCAGGTTCAGGCTTCGACATTGTGCTCTCGGACCTTTGGAAGAAGAAGAGTATATCGAGGAACCCGAAGGTGACTATCCCGAGGAAGAAAGGGACCTTGATCGATGGCCCTATTATTGAAGTTGTTTTATGATTAATTAATTCTAGAAGACTTTAATTTAATTGATAGAGACTCTTGTTAGTTAGTCTTTTATGTTTATGGTCCGGAGGGGTGACTAGGATTTATGACTCTGCAGTTATATTATGAGATTGGATTTTAGTTGATGGTTTATTTGAAGAAAAAATTTTTATGTCCATATTTTTGTGCCTTAAATGCTTCTAACAGGACGAATTATTAAGTGAGTCACGTGCCAAGATCTCACATCCTCCTAGGTGGGGTTTTGGGGCGTGACAACACAATAAAATCTTAGACAAGATAATATCATATTGAAACTGAGTATAAACTCGAATAATTGGTTGAAGAACAACCCTCTTATTATGTAATCGTTATTTATATTGGAAGAAAACCTAAATAAAATACAAGGGATACAATTACTTGGCTAGGGTTTATATAAACCCTAGAAAAAGAAATTAGTTCATGCTAAGGGCAAGGAACACCGCTTTTGACAAAGAACACAAAGAACATGAACAATCCATCTTCCAATCTTCACAGATCTCTAGAGTTCTCTCTCTTTCAAATCTCTAAAATTCCGAACCTTTTGCATGGTAGGAGACTTTTATTTTTTATATAGAGAGAGTCTCAGTGAAGTATGGATTTAGAAACATTCAAAAAGGGCTCAAAGAGGGGTTTTTTCACACTTTTCACAACAATCAAAACGGCGACCTCCGATCGATCGTCCAAAAGAGTGTTGATTGATTGGTGGGTATGGATTTTGACCAGACTTCCTTCACAGAATTTGTAGAGCTTTTCGAGCCGGTTGATTTAATATATTATGGGCCTAAATCGGAGCTACGGTCAATGAGTTATGCCCTGTACACCGAATAAGGGTTGCTTTGCATTTCTAACTCCTCTTTGGCTCAAATCTTTACTCGGTTGCGATTCCTAGGAAACCTTAAAAGCTTGTAAATTCTCATTTTGGTCTTATTTATCTCACATGAACCTGAAAACAATAAACACATCCAAGTGAAGTATCATAATGGATAAATGAGTTCAAAGGGATTAACAAATGCAGTTTAAGGTGCATAAATGTGTAACAATTAGCATCGATCACAACCCCAAACTTACATATTGCTTGTCCTCGAGCAATAAATAAAAATAAAAATTAAGCTAAGCTAAATCTAAATCCTCTTTCGTGAGATCCCTGGTTGCATTTGACATATGCAACAAGCCTTTTAAACCCCTAGGTGGTCCTAGTGGACGAGTGAAGTCTCGTGAGGGTTTACCAGTGATGATACCTACAAACATCAGTATTCCTGCACTTTTGTAAATATGCTCAAGTATGACATGCAATGGTTAAAAGATTAATTGATACATATTTTAACTTCTTTGAAATCATGATACACACAACATAATTCTCTCATTATTAACCGGCTTTATTCTTGACTCTCCACATTCTCAATTTCACACAACCTTACACAATTCTAAACATTTATGCTTATTAAAGATTGGTCATTGGTCTCATTTGATGTGTAGTGTGACTATCAATTGAATATATGATCTCAACCTTTTCTCTTAATAGTTGTTTTATCACCTCTTCTGTTATCAGATTTCCCATTAATTTAATCACCGACCTAAGATTTTTTCTTGACACTTTTTTTTGAATGAGTGGACTGTGCAGAGTCTAAGTTCATTAAGCTTTCTAGACAACCCGTGTAGCAAGTGTTAGGCCAGTGACTCCCAAACCAGAAGGTCTTAGGGCACCAGGTGTTAAGACACCCCTAGGGCTTATTAACTTGAGTCAAATAGGCTCCGAACTCAGACTAGTCACTCTTGATAAATGTTTGTTCCAAACCTCCACTGTTTGACGCGAATACTCTCTACTTAGTGAAGCAGGAGGCCAAGATTACTAAGTGCAAACCTAGTCAGGTAATCATTTGTGTCATTAAATTTATTTCAATTTAGCCAAAGGTGGTGTTTAATTTCTAGGTCACCTAACTTCTTCAGAGGTATCAAAAACATCAATTGATTAATTCAGTTTGAAACCCCACAAGACAATATGTTAGAGTATTCGTGCAATTTCTCAAAGTGACTTATGACTTCATAAATTTTCAGCATATATAGTTCAGTCAAGAGTAGGAATTGCATCTATTTGGGATCATGTGTTCTCAAACTAAGCTAATCAATAATGAATGGATTATAACATATGTATCACAATTTGATTCAGATTCAAAACAGATCAATTTTCAGATTTAAATTTGATTGCATGCCCTACCCTATTGCATGGATGCCTAGTTAGCAAATAATGAAAGTTATTTCCTAACCCCAAGCTTAAAGATTACATTATCCTCAATGTAAAAAAAATTAAAACACAAGTAAGAGGGAAAAATAATACTTGACAGGTGAGGGCAATCCATGAATGAAAGATGAAGGAGGAAGAAGACAAAAGGTTTATCAAACAAAGATCACCCCAAACTTCATTGAAATTATACCTTCCAGGGTAGAACAAGAGAAACTCGCACGCATAGATATCAAAGATGTCAATATATAGATCATGAAGCAAAGACATCCAGAATACAGTAGGGAGCAATTTTTTTTTTGGGCGATCTATTGGCCAGGGTGGCTGATTGATCGAAAGGCATGATGACCTCTGGGAATACACCATCAATTTTTTTTTGGAACTGAATAACTATGGCGGGGGGTGAAGGGGGATCTGGATAAAAATTTATGCAGAAAATAGGATCCCCTAGATCTTAACACCATAGAAAGCATCAAAAACTATCTAAGAGTTTTAGTCATATCACCTCGGTGAATGATGCTCACCAGTGAAGCTTAATCAACTCGAACCGTCAGAACTCTTTGTAGAGATTTCTCCGAAAAAATACTAGAAGCTCGATCCTTATTCTTCTCTATCCCCATGAAGCTTTAGAGTTTCCTTTGGAATAATTGAAGCAAGAGGAAGAAGATGGATCAATGGTGTAGACTTTCTATTACCAAAAATACTAAGGTTCAAAACCTTAGAAAAGCAAAACCTAATTTAGAGCACCCTTGTAGCTCACGAAAATCCTAGGGAGACTCCCTAAGTGCCCACGGTTTGGAGAGAGAGGAGATGGAGAGTGAAAAAATTCTGGAGAATTGTGATTATCCTTTCCCACGTTTTGGTCTTGGTGTATTTATAGACTAGGATCCAATCCTAATCCTACTCCAACTTGATCTTATCCCTTAAGAAGTTATTTATTAATAATAACTCTTATTATTAATTAAATAAAATCTTAGTTTAACTATAACTACTTTAGTTATATTAATCTTACTAATTAAGGAGTCCTTCTGATAAGAGGGTTTCTTAATTAATGGGATAAGTTAACAACCAACAAAGGGAGGAATCCTAGTTAAACTAGGAAACCTAAAATCCAAAGAGGGGGGCGTGAGCATCAAGGGGGCGTGGACTTTGAGGAGTTTAATACTCCTTGTTGCATTCCAACTCCATGTCATCTTAATCCTAATTGCAATCCATTGGATTTTAATTCCTTAATTAATAGAGTTATTACCCAATAATTATTCAAGTAGCCAAATCCCAATCCAATTAGGATTTCCAAAGTGGGTGCCCCACCCTAGGGTTTAAACCCATGAGCTTGGGCCCATATTAAAGGTCCATATTAATGGGTTTATGGATATGGGTCAAACCCATTTCTCCTTTAATTAGGTTAATTAAATAATTATTAAAATAATCCCTAGATTTAAATTAACAAATTAATTTGAACCATAGATTAACTTTTAATCTATTTAATTAATGATTAACTTTTAATCACTTAAATAATTGATTAACATTTAATCAATTATTGAGCTTGTATTTCTTATGTGAGCATCTCCACAGATTGCTCTGTGACATTCTTACCCTGGCTTACCTAATGTTATCCCATTGATCTTAAATAGGAAATACATCGGAATTGCAAGTGATGTGAGATATCCATGTTGCAATTGAATCCCAGTGTATGAACATTAGTCTTTACGGATCCCGCCAAATGAACTTTTAAATTCGATTTATCCTTCCAAATACATTATCCCTAATGGGCCTTTGAGATTGACATACTATCTAACCCATAGCCCATTGCACATCATCCGGGTTTCCAAGACTTATGATTAAGCCATGAGAAACAATTTCTCATGAAAAACATTTTGAGAAAATCCTTTTATAAGTATAATATCTTTTAATAAAAGTATATTTCAAAACTTATTTTGATTTCAAAATCACCTGTGCAGGATTTGAACTTAATCAACTGTCTTACCCGAAACTTGGATAATCTCTCAAATTAATGAGCATGGATTTCTTGTTTGAAATTCATCATGACTCGAACTGCTTTCTGACTATCCAACTGTCACTGTATTGTATTTCCTAAGTTAGAAAATACGTTGGTGGAATCAAAACAGTCAGATCACTGCTCAGTCATAGATGAACACATCAGATCTAAGGATCATCGAAACTGTTCAATGTGAATGAGAGACCAACTATCTGATAGTATGTTTATGCAAGAGGTCTCTCATTGAATGCAATCAGTCAGTGTACATTTAAGCACCCATATGCTGATGTGTAGTCTCCACTACAATAGTTCAAGATAGAACTACATCTCAACTATTGAGAACTTCTTAGCATTCTGGCAGCCATATAAGTGAAGTGCCCAGCTTCACCCACAACTGTGACTATATAAGGTATAAGGAACCAGAAAGTTATATCTACATGTGATAATCCAATCAAATAACTTTCTTACAATATATCCTACGAACCTTTATCGATATCTTATATCGTATAGATCATCTCATGATCATAGTCAATTACCCATAATGAATACACAATAGATTAAGAAGAAGTGTTTATTAATCAAATTAATAAGAATCTAACAATCTAAATGACTTTCCAGGGCATCATGTCTAACAGGAGGGGGGGGGGGGGGGGTGGAGAACAATCCCAAACTTGGACTCAAGTAAGTCTACAAAAACTTTGGGTTGCCTCCCAACAAGCGTTAAGTTTATCGTCTTCAGCCGGACGCAATACAACTCTCAACAGTCTACCTAGATGGGGTCCAACCACTCAATGAATTTAATCATCGTCCCATTCTTACTGCCCTCAACATAAGGCTGGTGAAGTTGGGCTTTGGCTTTGAGGACCCGCCCATCTGGGTCAGAGACGATGAATTTCTTACACCTTTGAAAGGTCGCAGGTGTATGATATAACTTTCATGACCTGTGCTTATAAGAAAAAGGATTGAACAAGCATGGACATGTAATTCTCACTTTATGTTTCTCTAATTGAAAGCTCTTGAGATGGATGAAAGGTAGCAAATAATTGTTATCTTCTTTGGGCTTTTCTTCATTGGAGTCCGGGGGTTTGAGATAAGCGAGGGATGACTCTAAGGCATTCTTAGTTAAGGTGTAAGGAAGAGTCTTCTCAACTATTTCATCATCACATTCACCATAAAGAACTCATCTCCCGTTTGTTGTTTGGGTGTAGTGAAAATGTTCAACCAAACTTTCATGTTACCAATCCATTACCCCGATCCTACAATTTATGTACGCATTGGTAGTGACTAGGAAAGGAAGATCGAGGATGACTGGAATTTGGCTCTTTGAGTTATGCACAAGTTCCATGTCGAGGATAAGAAAGTCGACTGGAAAGTAAAATTTATCGACTTTAATCAGAACATTTTCAACCACCCCACAAGGCTTTTTCATAGATCTATCCGCCAATTGTAACATGCCAGATTGGGAGGAGTTTGCTTGAGCTTGGGGAAAAGTGTTCCCTTGAGCTTGGGACTGCCATGAGAAATTGAGATGATTTCTCCACCCCGGGTTATAGGTGTTAGAATATGGATCATTACCCGGGTGAGTGTAGGCAGCATTAGCATGCTCTTGAATATATTCTGGAAATTGAGCAGCTGAAGGACAATCATGGATGTAATGTGTAGGGCTGGAACATAGAGCACATACCTCATTAGGATTGGGTGGAAGATGAGGAGGTCTATAGGAAGCTGGCCTTGCAGCAATGAGTTGGTCTAATTTGCGAGACAACTCATCCACTTTGGATGAGACATCAATAGAAGTGCCCACTTCATAGATGTCTCTCTTAGGATTGGAAGTGGAATGTTGTCTCTTAGAACGACTGTTGGAAGCATGGTGTTGAGAATATTCACTCAGATTTTCAAACAGTTCTCATGCTTGAATTCCACTCTTCATCATAAATGTCTCCCCACAAGAAACATCAACCATCTATCGGTTATACTGAGATAATCCATCATAGAATGATTGGACAAGTTTCCATTTGAGAATTTGGTGGTAGAGACATTTACGAAGAACTTCTTTGAATCTCTCCCACGTCTCATGGAATAGTTCACCATCGATTTGAGAGAATCTCGTGATGGTTCGCCTCATTTGATTTGTTTTGCCTATGAGAATGAATTTTTTTAAGAATTCCTGTTGCAGTTAGGTCCAAGAATGGATGGTGTCGGCCTCTAAACAATTAAGCCAATGCTTGGCTTTGTCTTTCAAAGAAAATGGGAAGAGGCGCAACCAAATGACATCATTTGAAAAATTTTGCAACCTATAGGTGGTGCATATCTCATTAAATTCATCCAGATGCTTATATGGGTCCTCATTGTTAAGCCCGTGGTAAGATGGTAACATTTGAATTGTACTAGGCTTGATCTCATAGTGGATTGCATTGGTGTCTGATAGCCTGATGTAGGATGGTGAGGAGTAGGTGGAGGGAATAAAGTATTCCCTCAAAGAGTTGTTCGGGTCATGTTCTTCTGCCATGACAGAGAAATGAGTAGTCTCTAGGTTTGAGTAAAATCGGGCTGAAGCCTTGAGAAGCCTAACAGTATGCTCTAACTCTGAATGGATAGGGATTAACTCCGATTTATAAGACCATCTACCATGCATACACTATAGAGGAAAACTCTATGCTTGACCAAAACCAATTTGCAATTCAGAAGGAGTAGATACTTACAGTGCTCTATCCTGCTTTCCATAAATTCGGAGACGCTCTAACTTTGAAGCGATTCTTAAGTCAAGCAATTTGGTACCTGCCAATCAAAAGAGTTGAATTTAGTAAACAAAAATATTTTTATGATTATTTTGGAATAAAAATGACTCAGCCATAATCTCTTGAATTAAGCAACTAAACCGTTCCAGCAATCCCCGGCAACCGGGCCAAAAATTGATCGTCAATTTATTAAGCCTCGTAGTAGTTACAATTCTGTAGAATAACGACTAGTATGAGGTATCAAATCACATAGGACTGTGCTGGTTTCATTGTATTTTTCTCCAGATTAATTCTAAGTCAATGAGTAACAAGATTGATTGATTGATTTTAACCTAATTAAACTATCAGATTTTATTTAACCTAATTAAACTAAGAGCTTTTGGTTATATATCAGTGAAAGAAGATCTAGGGCGTCGAATCCACCACTAGCCTCATAATTAATTCCACAAATATTTATTCAGGTTTTTCAAGCATAAACAATAGGGATGAGATTGACTACAAGTCTCAACTCATCAAAATAAGAATGATTTGAGGGATCAAACTCTAGGCATTTCTTATCTTTGGTTAGCACAAGTGATACACACGAAACTAGGGTTGTGACATCCCTCGTCTTCCCTAGGTATAGAATATCCTAAAATTTAATTCATTGACAGTAAAAACCATTGCATAAAATTCATACCAACAATCACAAAAAGAAGATATGAATGAATTTAATCTCAACATAATAAAACCTAAGACAATGATAAGATCATATTGAAACTGAGTATATACTCGAATAATTGGTTGAAGAACAACTCTCTCATTATATAATCATTGTTTATACTAAAAGAAAACCTAAATAAGATACAAGAGATACAATTACTTGGCTAGAGTTTCATCTAAACTCTAGAAATAGAAATTAGTTCATGTTGAGGACAAGGAACACCGCTTTCGATTAAGAACACGAAAAACACGACCAATCCATCCTCAAATCTTCACAGATCTCTAGAGCATTCTCTTTTTCAAATCTCTAAAATTCAGAACCTTTTGCATGATAGGAGACTTTTCTTTTATATAAAGAGAGTCAGTGAAGTATGACTTTAAAAACATCTAAAACGAGCTCTAAGAGGGGTTTTTTTTCGCACTTTTCACAATAATCAAAACGGTGACCTCCAATCGATTGGCCAAAAGAGTGCCGATCGATCGGTGGATATTGATTTTGACCAAACTTCCTTCATGAAAGTTGTAGAGCTTTTCGAGCCGGTCGATTTGATATATTATGGGCCTAAATTGGAGCTACGGTCAATGAGTTATGTCCCATATACCGAACAAGCATTGTTTTGCATTTCTAACTCCTCTTTGGCTCAGATCTTTACTTGGTTGTGATTTATAGGAAACTTTGAAGCTTGTAAATTCTCATTTTGGTCTTTTTTTTCCTCACATGAACCTGAAAACGATAAATACACTCAAGTGAAGTATCATAGTGGATAAATGACTCAAATGAATTAATAATGCAGTTTAAGGTGCATAAATGTGTAACAATTAGCACTGATCAATAATTAACTTAATGAAATAGACTTTCCATAAATTTAATTAATCTATTGTGGGATTGTTTTAATTTAATGGACTTTAAATTAATTATTCGGGCATACTCTAAAAAGGTTAGTGCACCACAATCTGCGGAATAGTACAAACTCATTGGGATTGGTCGGTTGAATCCGAGTTGAGTAGTATCCCGGAGATATGGCTGCTTTTCCCATGCACACGGGAGGCTTAAACCATTTTCAAGAAAGACTTTTTTTTTAACATTCTTAACTTAGGTAATTAGTTTATATATTTATTGTTATTCAATTGTTTTAATTGTCTAACTTGTGCAGAGATTTAGTAAGTAAATCCAACACACTCTCTTTCTCTCTCCTCGACTAGATGATACTTGATAGAACTACCTAATCTTGCGATCATGAGTGTGGATTAGCAACGATCCTATTGTAGCCCCTATTCCTCCAACATGCATGCTATTGGTCCACCTGAATAAAAAAAAAAAATTCAAAAGAGGAATATTTAATTTTTTTTAGAGATGTGTTGCAGTTTTCTTTGAATTTTTTTATTGGGTGGACCAATAGCATGCCTGCTATAGCCCTATGGGCTAAAATAGGAGCAGTTGCTACACCACTCTTTTTCATACGCTAACTCAAATAGAATATTTTCTATGGCTTTTTTTGGCACAACTCAACACGTGCCCTTTTAATTGTTGTTAAGAAGTTTTAACCCCTAAGTTGATACTCCTAACCTTGGTTTTTAGAATAAAAGTTCAAAAACTATAGGTGTCATTCCCAGGTGAAAGCCAGAGATATTCTCTCTAGCTGCTGTTAGAGAGGATCTAGACTCTTCTAAATTACGGATGTTGACCATTATTAATTATGACAACTATTTAGTGGGTGTTGAAACCAGGAGTCAACAATGATATCGGGAAGATGTTCTGAAAGTTGAATTGTAATCTATTGATAAATTGGATTATTTGAATATCAAATCAGCCTAAACTTGATTTCCAAGCCGTACTGATTTGACTATATGAACAAACAAACAAATAAGAAAAATAAGAATAGTGGATCTATGGTTGGAGAAGGAAATTGTGAAGAACAATTAGAATTTTTCTGAGGTGGCTTTGGGATATCTAAAGAATTAGAGAGAAAGTCTCTGATTTTCTCAGGTTTGAAGTCTCTGATATCAAATCTCAGGTGTCTAAGAATGATTGAGGCCACCCTTACTTACAGGGTTCTGAAGAGGACTTCTAAAGTTTGGTTGACATGCAACCTCAGCATATTTCACTATAACTAATTTATTTAGACAGAATGATCAAATATTTCTAAATAATTAATTATTAAAGTACTTCATAGGTTAAAAAATATTATAAGATTCATAAAGCTTACGAAGCTGTGAACCTTAAAAGCATCCCTTAAGAGACTCCTCCGTACCTTTCAAACTACAAGATTCCTTACTACACCCAAAAGGTCTGTTATCATCAATAGTGTCATCTAAAAAGTTGCCATCCATTTGTAGAACGCTTGCCACTAGGGATTGTAAGTGCTATACGAAGGCATTTTCTCAAAGGTGGAACCAATATCCGTTTACAGGCCCCAAAGGCCTGTTGGGAATGGGCCCTACTCCGCCCACAACTCACAATGGGATGGGGTAAGTATATCCAATAACTCTCCTGACTATCAGCCAAGTTAATAAGCAATGCTGCAAAGACAGGAGATGGGAGGAACACACTCATTTAGACGTGAAAAATTTGACCACACACCTCTGCACTCGTAGATCATATTTTTGAGATCTTAATTAGAAGGCGACACGTGATCCATGTGAGATCTGGCCAAACCAAACGGTGGAGTCTGAAAGTCTAACTTGGTGATAATAATCCACATGGCAACTATAATATGATGCCATCAACAGTGGGCTCCACTCGAGGCCAATAGGCCGGCTCCAATTAAGATCAATCTTTCACAAAACATGCTTTTGACTCCCAGTAAGCCCATCCAAGTCCCAGTTGAGATGACCCATTGATTGACTGAGATCAGTCTCGGGTCCTGATTTAACTCTATAGTCTCTATTATTGAAACATCTAACATGAAACCGGTTATAAACCACCTGTTGATGATTATTGGTTAACTCGTGCAAGAAATTAAAGGAACTCAATATTATTGATTAACTTGAATAATTTACGAGGACCCAGAGAGGGTTTAAGTAGATAATTCATGATTCCTACTCTTTTCTCTATCACCCTCCCGCAATTGCATGGTCCTTTGGAGAAAGGGCATGCAATTGGTTACAAAAAGAGCTTATAATTATGATTTTATCTTTGTTGAGTCACCGGAACATCCAATCGTGCATGTTGGTGGTCATCACCTAATTGTGAAGTTCATTATTGTTGCATCCCGCTCATCTTAGGGCTTGTCAGAACCGGTGACCCACTAGATCAGGCTGTCATAATCTTCTCGATCCCAAAAGAATACGAAGTATGAAATGTGATTTAAAGAAAAACTCTCGTTGGAAATCTTCAATAAACAAGTAGTGATTGTAAGACATAAACATGAGTACTGAGGAATATTGTAGAGGTATAAAAGAGAATGGTATGATTTTTATTTCAAAAAAAAAAAAATTAACAGCCGGCAGGCGATAGCGGCACCATCAACCGGATTGAGAGAAACAAGAGCTAAAAGGTCACTAAAGGATCGATGGTTTTGATACCATAAAAAAACTCAATATTATTGATTGACTTGAATGACTTACAAGGACTCAAAGAGGGTTTAAATAGATAATTCATGATTCCTAAAGTAGAAGGAAACCTCAATCAGAAATAACCTCATCATATGATCATAATCATTAGCCATTTATTTTGCAAAAATCCTTTCATCAACGGTCACCAATTATTCGGCTAAGAGAAAATTTAGAAAAAAATGTTGAAGCATGAAAAAATGGAAAATATTTAAAAACAATTAATTATGAAAAATATAAACAAAAATATTTCATGTTGTAGATATTTATTATGATTTTTCCAAAAAGTCGTGAAAATTTGCATTAATTCTTTGCGAATTCGAGCCTTTTTAAAAAAATGAAAAAAATAAAAGAACATTTCTTTGTTGAGAAGGCAACAATTATGATATGAAAACTATCAGTCTTACAGGAATATTAAGGATTGACATCCGGATCATCGAGAAGAGGCGACTATGGATGTAAACCAACGACTTATGATTGACCCCCTTAAGCCAGATTCAGGTGATACAAGCTTACATTCTCCATAAATTGAAGTTCATTATATAGCCATAATTCCTCCTTATAAGGAGTTAATCACCCGTAGACGCTTTTATTTCTGTCATTACATGGGATCTAACCAAGTGTTTCAGATCCATTCAGATCAAATGACTATTACAACCAATAGATTCCAATACTCTCATTTGGTTTTAAGAGCCATTTTGCATAACATTTATCGTAGTCTCATTTAATAAACATGTTTGACAGACATTCATTAGTTAATGATTTTTTAACAACAATCATTTCAAGTGATGAGATCTAGAAGAATATAAAACTCTCTTTCTCAACCACATCTCTAACACATTGTTATGTTTTCATTAGCATATTAATGTCGGCTAGGGTTTAGATTATAAATTTCATGGATCCATCGATCTGGTCTTTAACAAATTCAATTTATCAATGAAGTGTTTTAACCAGATGATTTCTCAAGTAGTATCATAACATGATTACTCTGCTTTGACGAATGTTTATTTATTGTTCTTCTACAACATATCTCTAAGGGTAAATATATGGCCAAATATCAATTTCGTTTTGTCCAGGTCATAACCTAATCGGCATCTATGAATCTATGCAACTCAATGTTGCTACCTTAATAACAAAGACAAAGATGCTTATTTCTTTTAACACGACACAAAATTCACTTTACCACTTGCTAATATGGGATTACGAGATTATTTTAGAATTTGGCTATGGGACCACATAAGTTAAATTTTGAGTCTTGTACACAACATCATATACATGATGATTTTCATATATCGAGTAGGGTTATGCTTGCCTAACAAACTTTTTCTCTGGACTCATATTTATGATCTTACCTTACATGGATTGTTGACCAGTAAGCCAGGTGATTTTTCTACGTTAATCTCCGTGTTCTCCCAATATGCTTCTATGACTATTAAGTCATTTAGTTCTTCCATGCTAACATGGGGGTTCTCTCAAACATACTTTTATGATAATTAAGCCATTTGATTTTTCCCAAATGTTTCTCTATTGATGTCATCTCATTATTTAATAAATGTAACATTCGCACGTACACATATTAATCATTAATCTATGATGCCTTTCCACGCTATATAGTGGGTTTACCTATCATATATGTATCAAGCCGTGAGATTTGTTCACTCCAATATATGCTATTTTCGATCATGCTTTTATAACTCTGATTATCTAGTCATAAATTTTTTTCCATGTTAAACTATTAGATTCACTCTTCATGCTTGCATTCTAATTATTAAGCAATGAGATAATTCGACATTATTATGCGGGCTTGTCCATCATGCTTACTTTTCAATATATGATTATTATTCTTTTCATATTATAGGAGTCATCCTATATTTATATAATCTACCAAAGTATGAGATTTTTCACACTATCATTTGTGTTCATCCATCATAAATATATGTATTGATCATTATGAATATCATTTACCCATAGATAACCCATTCTTTATTGTGTTCCCCACATCTCCAGGAGCATGCCAATTTAGACATATTTGAAATCAGATTTGTATCAACTTTGATATTGCAGGAAAATTCATAAATTAATACACAATAACAACGTATATGCTTTACACCATATCCACTTTATGAATAAGATGATGCCTATTCATCTTGAGTATGGCTCAGTTCTTAATGATATGCATTGTGTACGGCTCAACTAGGACTAACCTTCTGTAATGACATGTACAACAATGTAGCATCTCTTGTAAAGCTAATACACTAACGGTAGTGTATGAGCTCAACACTGGAAAACACCACTTTAATGCTTCTTTTATCTTCATCCTTCAACCATGTTTTTCTTCAAAATAAAGAAACTAAAGCAATGTAAAGCTAATACTAAATATGTACTTGTGCTTACAATGAATAGTAATCAAAAGACATTAATACTATGCACTTGCCTAAATGTTCTTACTTTTTCTTGTTTTGTTTTATGTGGGGAACTGTTGTGTTTTAAGTGAAAAAAATAAGGGATTGGTTTAACAAGGCATGGTTTTTAGTTCTCGTGTCTAGGGAAGCCTGTGATTGGTGGTAGCATTGCTATGAATAGGGGCAGTGTCCCCTTGGTCTTTTGAAAATAAGCATAGCCATGGGGCATGGCATAACCATCTAAACCGTGCTTAGATGGTTTAAAAAAAATTAGGAAATTTGTGAATTTTTTTTTCTATGGTTAAGATTCCCTTAAAAAAATTAGCCACAGTTAACTTTGGTTAATATCACTCACCCTAAGGGTTATTATTTTTATTTTGATGGTTTGAACCAAGGGGTGGGTAAACATTAACCTAAAACTCGCTTTTATTTAATTCTGGTTAAGATTCACCCATAGTTATAGGGTGCTAATTTTTTTAAACGAATCATAGATGGTTTAACCCTATGAGTGGGTGAATCTTAAGCACAATTAAAGGTTGTTAAAATTTTCCCCTTTAACTGTGGTTAAGAATCACCCACTCCTAAGGTTAAGCCATCTAAGATTTGGTTTAAAAAATTAGCACCCTTTAACTTTGGTTAAAATTCACTAACCCTTAGGGTTAATGTTTTTTTATCTTGATAGATTGACCCTACGTGTAAAGTCATAAATTGTATTGGCCTAATTCCGATGTCAAAATAGTGTCAATGTAAGTCTAGTATCGTTGTTCCTCTGATTGATCAAGATTGGTGAAGATGAAGCTCCAAAGACTCAAGTGAAGTACATTCCGGTTGAGGCTTCGCTCACACTCTTAGGATGATAAGTGACCTAGATACTTAGTGGTTACCTTAGGTAGAATTGACCTAGAAAATCTAATCATATACCCTAGGTGATTAGAAATGACCCAAGTAATTAAAATAGCATTTGGATGGTTTAAGTAGTAGATTGGATAAAGTGGCAGAGGACTCAGTGCAAAATATTTAAAATCAGCTCAGTCCGTTCGAACGACCAGCATGGCCGTTCGAACGCCCTAGAACGACCTGCTAGTCGTTCAATGGTTATGTAGAATGAAGATTCCAATAACCTCTCTGGCGCTCCGTTCTTGTTCCAATTCTTACCATTCTCTGACCGTTCGAACGCCCCTCATGGCCGTTCGAACAGACCTTGCATTTATGTTTCTAAAACCATTTGAACTCTATTTTGGCAAGTGCTATTGTTTTGACTATTTAATTGGTGATCCCTTAGCTCGTTCTAAGGAAGTTGAGAGGGAGTTTTAGAGACCATTATGAAGATTTTAGGGTTCTTAAATCCCCACTTGGTGGATACCCTTAGTTCTCCTCTCTCAAGCTCTAGATGATGCAAGATTGAATTTTTCTATCTTGGTTGTACATCGTTGATCTCCATTGTTATTGAGATCCCACTGAGATGCTCTAAACCTTCAAGTTAGTTGTGAACTCTGTGTGAGTGTTAGTTGGTGTATGCCAAAGCTGGCGAGGATGGAGATCGATCTTTGGAGATCGTGATTGGAACATTTGAAAAGAGTTGGCCGGTGAGGACTGGAGCTACTATTGCAAGGATCGAACGAGGAGTTCGTGGACTTCAGAATGGAAAATCTGTACCGAGGACACCGTGTTTGGTGCCCCATTGGGTAAGATTTGAGTCTTGTACTTAATAACTATTCTCATAATAGATGTGCTAGACTAGATCCCGTGGTTTTTCCCAGAAGGGTTTTTCACGAAAATCTTGTGTATAGTGGATTGCTTGTCCTTCTATACTTTCCGCACTTGTTGGCTTTGCTTGCCATAACTCTGATTGATTACTCGATAAAATTAAATTGGTAGACATTGTTAGGAAGACTTATTCACCCCTGTCTAGGTCATAGGAATCATTGAACATGGATATTTCAATTGGTATCAAAGCAGGTTCACTTACAAGGCTAAACCCTTAAGTCTGATCTCGTCTAAAAATCCTTGATCAATGAAAAATCTCAGAGAGGGTGATGAGAGTATTGGATCTTCTCCTCAAATCTATGAAAAGGAGAAGGGCAATCATATTGAAGAAATCATGTCTAATGGAAATAGTGAGATGAGTCTCAGTGACTCTGATACTGATGAGAATATGGACCCAGCTTATGGGAAGCTGTACCGAGAGTCTAAAACTAAAAAGAGCTAAAATTTTGTTGAATAAAAGACTCAAAACAATCCAACAAGAAAAAGAGACTTATACACTAGAAGCACAATGGAAGATTGCTTTAGTTACTCAGCTTGAAAATGAGAAGGTTGACCTTGTGGTGTAGGTCAATGTCTTCTGAAAGAAAAATTCCTCATTGGGCATGTGGTCATAACATAAACAATGAGCGGATGCTTTTATAGAGGAATCGAAGAGTCCGAGGACGTCATTTCAGAGCTGAAAACTGAAAAATATCTTCTTTGATAAGGTTGCTTTTCAGGAAAATGAACTTAAAAAATACCCTATAGATAAGACAAAACCATAATAAAAAGGTGTATTCCTTGAAAAAGAAATTAGGATGCTTGGCAACACTCAATGCCTAATGAATTGGTCGAAAGTATGGTTCAAACAGTAATAGAATTGGAATAGGACATGTAGAGAGACCCCTTGGTCCCAAAAGTTGTTGGAAACTTGTGGCCTGATCTGTGAGTAATCATATCAATGATGAATCGAAAATTGATGACTTCTCTCTCTCAGGAATAAGGCTACTACCATCTTTGATAGTCCTACCACATGCAGTCCCAAGAGACAAAATGCTGAGAAATCGAACTCCTGCAAAAAGGTCTCAGCCCAGATTCACTCCCACTTGCTTTCAATGTGGTGTAAAGGGTCACATTCATCCTAACAGTCTTGCTTTTAGAAGAAATCAAGAAAATCTTCAAAGGCAAATTCAAGTCTTAGCTGAAAAGTCTAGAAGTCTAAGCGAAGATGTAAGAAAATTGCTCAACTTTCTAGTACTAGATATGGTATGAAACACTTCCTATACTTATCATGAGGAAGGTAACGGGATAAACCAAAATTCTAAGACCCCTCAATGGAAAAAGAAAAAAACCAAAAGAGAGAATGATGTCTCTACCAAATCACATCCAATGGATAATGACAAAGGGGCCAGTCAGAAGTTAAAATCCATTTATGTGAGAAATGATGACCTAAAATGTTTGGTCATTCATGTTGCCTTGAAAGCTCAAAATACCGATATGTGGTACTTCAACAGTGGCTGTTCTCGGCATATGACTGGTAACAAGTCCCTATTCACTCAACTTGATGAATGCTCAGATGAGATTGTTACTTTTGGTGACGGAAGCAAATCTCGTGTGAAAGGAAAGTGGTATCATTCAAGCTTCTGGCATTCCCAACTCAAGAATGTCCTGTTGTTGGTGGGCTGAAAGCTAATTTAATTAGTATAGCCACTGTGAGATGATAACCATAATGTGTACTTTACTCAAAATAAATGTTTATTATTGAAAGTAAAGGAAAGTGTGTTTTAGAAGGATTGAGAACCACTGACATTGCTATGGCTTGACCCCATGTGAGTGCATCTCGAAAGTCCTGCAGTACGGCTAAAATTGAGGAAGTTAACTTGTGGCATAGGAGGCTTGGTCACATGAATTTCAATGACTTAAGTAACTCTCAAGATAGGAACTGTAAAGGAGTACCCAAATTAGGAAGTCTTCTCCTGCTGTGTGTGGGTAATGTCAAATGGCAACAAATTAAAATCCACACAAGAAGATTTCAAATATTGCTACTTCAAGTCCTCTAGAACTAATTCACATGGATCTTATGGGTCCTACCAGAACTGAGAGTCTAGGAGATAAGCGATATATCCTAGTGATGATGGATGATTTCTCTATGATGACTTGGGTTGCATTCTTAAGAGAGAAGTTTGATGCATTTGAAAATTTCAAAAACATTTGTAAGAGAGTCTAAAATGAAAAAAGTTGTTAGATCACTCGGATTCGAAGTGAACATGGAAAGGAGTTTGAAAACTCTAAGTACAATGAATTCTGTGATGAGCTGACATAAAATATGAATTCTCTGCCCCTATTACTCCTCAGCAAAATAGAGTTGTAGAAAGGAAGAATAGGGTTCTCAAAGAGATGGCTAGAGTTATGCTCCACACACACCTAGTTGCTCACATTTTGGCCGAAGCAGTTAGCACAGCTTGCTATACTGCTAACAGAGTATATATTAGGCCTGGAAACCAGGGAAACCTCATATGAGTTGTGGAATGACAAGAAACTAAATGTCAAGTACTTTCGAGTATTCAAAAGTAAATGCAATATCCTAAGGGATAGAGAGCAATTTGAAAAGTTTGACTCCTGTAGTGATGAATGGGATTTTCTTGGGTATTCTACTAATAGTAGAGCAGACTGAGTGTACAACTTAAGAACCTCTACTGTCATGGAGTCCATAAATGTTGTTGTGGATGACTCCGGTATTGAGACTGAGCACTGGATGATGATAATACTAAAAAGGTTGAGAATGTCCCTACACCTCAAATTGAGGAAGCATCATCTTCTAAAAACCTACACACCCCAAGGTTATGAATCTCACTCTCCCACTGAAATTAATTGGAAATCTTGAAAGTGGTGTAAGAACGAGGAATCAAATTGAAAATGAAATTAGTTACCTTTGCTATACTTTTACTTTTGAATCCAAAAATATAACTGAAGCTCTTGCAGATGAAAATTGGATAAATTTCATGCAAGAAGAGCTGAATCAGTGTATAAGGAATGATGTGTGGTTTTTAGTGCCTAGGCCAACTAGTACTAATGTGATAGGTACCAAGTGGATTTTCAAGAAGTTAAATCTGATGAAAATGATACTATTGTTAGAAAACAAAGCCAGGTTGGTTGCTTAGGGTTACACTCAAATTGAAGACATCGATTTGATGAAACCTTCGCTCATGTCGCTCAGCTAGAATTAATCAGAATTTGTTAGTTGTTGCTTGTTATCTAAAATTCAAATTATTTCAAATGGATGTCAAGAGTGCCTTTTTGAATGACATTCTTCAGGAGGAAGTCTATGTGGAACAACCTAAAGGTTTGGAAGACCCAAATCACCTTGATCATGTCTATCAATTAAGAGGGCTCTCTATGGGTTTAAAGCAAGTTCCTTGAGCTAGGTATGAGAGACTACTACTTACCTCTTAGAAAAGGGATTTTCGAGAGGGGGAGTAGATAGAACCCATAAGACCCAATTCATTAGAATGTCAAGGATGATATTGTTAGTGCTTAGATCTATGTTGATGACATTGTCTTTGTTCCACATCTGTCTTGCATGCTAATCAATTACTGAACAAATAACTAATGAGTTTGAAATGAGTATGGTTGTGAATTGAATTTCTTCCTTGGCCTTCAGGTAAAACAAATGGCAATAGAATTTTTGTATCCCAAACTAAATATGCCAAGGATCTTGTAAAAGAAATGTGGAATGAGCTCTGCTAAACATGCTCGCACTCCCATGAGCACTACCACAAAGCTTACCAAAGATGCTTCAGCAAAAATGTTGATCAAACCACATACAAAAGTATGATTGGTAGCTTACTTTATCTGACTGCTAGTTGTCCTAACATTTCCTTAGTGTCGGAGGTTGTACCTGCTATCAGTGAGTCCCAAAGAGTTTCACTTACTTGCTATTAAACGTATTGTTCGTTATGTGAGTGGAAACTCTATCTTTTGATCTTTGGTATCCTTTTGATACTAATGGCATGGTTGCAAGGTATTACGATGCTAACTGGGCCGAAAATGCCGATGATAGGAAGAGCACCTCTGAAAGGTGTTTTCTACATTGGAAATTATTTAGTTACTTGACTTAGCAAGAAGCAGAACTCCATAGCTTTGTCAACTGCCGAGACTGAGTACATTGCAGCTAGTAGTTGTTGCACTCAACTTTTGTAGATGAAACAGATGTTGATGGATTATGGGATATATCAGAGCACCATGATTGTGTATTGTGACAATACAAGTGCCATTAATATTTCCAAAAATCCCATCCAACATTCTCGCACAAACACATAGATGTTAGACATCACTTCATTCGAGAGCTTGTGGAGCAAAATGTTGTGTCTTTGGAATATGTCCAAATTGAGAACCAATTTGTGGATATTTTAACAAAACCTCTAGATTCCCTTCGGTTTGAGTTCCTTAGGAAATTTTTTGGTGTTTACGAGGTTGATTGATTGTATGCTTCTTGATAGCCTAGGTTGTTCTTCATGCTCATTCGTTTCTAGTGCTATCTATTAGATGTATATTAGCTGATTTTCATTTTCTTTATGATTTCACTCTTTGATTTTGTTTTTCTTTTGATTGGTTAAAAGAAAAACTCCAAAAAGATTTTGTGTTTCTTTTAGTTAGGATGTTTTTCCTTCAAACATTGAAAAATCCAAAAACATTGAAAAAAATAAAAAGTACAAAAAGATGTTGCTTAGGCTTACTCTCCTATCATATTGTGCATATTTCAATTTCCTTGTATTCATTTTCAATATCCATGCCAAGGTAAAAATATTGAATAGGATTGAGTTCATCAGGATATTAAACTTTTCAAGTATTTTGGAAAATTGAAAAATAGACAAAACTTCTAAATCATAGTTAATGTTGGTTAAACAATGTTGCTAAAGTGTCATGCACATGCACTCTGACTTACTCTAGAAGATGGTCTAAATTCCTAAGTAAAGGTAATGTTATTATTCATGATGGTTCACTTGGTTGACCAAATCTGGATTGACCGTATGTTAATATCTCATTTGCTTGTGCCCCCGCTTTAAAAAGAATGAGACAATAGAATGGACTACCTTTGAGATAGTGTGAAAGTCACCATTGGATGCAAACAGTATGGAATGACTACCTATGTTGACAGTAGTTATCTATTTGGGTTACTAGTGTGAAAGCCCTTGCTGCCAATAGTTAGGGCTACCTACCCAATCAGTGTGAAAGTTGCCATTGTAAAAAAATTTGAATAAGAAAAAGCCAATAAAGAATTCTAAAATATGGCTATGTTTGTCAAGAAAAGAAAAGACAAATTGCTTAAAAGATGAACAAGGGTGAAAATTAGCACATGTCCAACAAATGCTAAATTGTTTGAGACACCTTGAGTCCCTAAAATGCAATAATTTCATAACCTTAACCATGGGTTGAAACCTTCGAAAGAGTCAAGTCAGAAACCTCACTACACACACTATGCTTCAAAGTGGAATTTTTCACTAAATGTGTCTTAGTTGTTGAGTTTGTAATTGATCACCCATGTGACTAGTATAGGTGGACATATTCTCATTTAGTCAAAACTTAATGATATTAAATCTTGGGTGAACTATTTTTGGCTTATTGGAAATTGCATCATACATATGTGATTGTAATGTGGCTAATGCAAACTTGTTTTCAGGGAGAGTTTCTGATTTTGACTATCTTGGAATTGAATCTAGAAAGTGCCTTGCATAAGAAATCTAGTTTTCAAAAAGGTCATGATCTAAGGGGGAGTTTTTGGCCATAAAATTAAGAGAGAGAATTTTTTCCATCATAAATCTGAAGTTTTTTTGGCTATGGACCACTTTTGTACTTTCCTACTTTCCTATCATGTTATCTCACTCTATGTTTTATGGATATGGATTGTGGTTTCCATGATATGTTTGTGATGCTAAATGATATCTGTTTTTTTGGTGATATAGTCATATCTTTGATAGCATGTCTTGAATGGGATCTCTTAAAACTGAAAATTTTGAATTCTGAGCTTTATTGCTATTTTTCCTCAAATTGTTTGATGATGCTAAACTTTGGCATTCATGCTAAAAAGGGGGAGAAATATTGAAGTACTCTATAGTTTTATATCTGTTCCACCTGTGATTTCTCCACTATGTTTTCTCATGCTTCACTTGGTTGTTTGTTTAAGCATGTGCGGGTGTTCAGATCAAGTTGCATAAAAAGATCATGAATTTGGTTGTGTATGGTTGTGTTGATTTTTTTTGTCAAAAATATATTTTTGGGTCATGTAATTGGCTGAATCTCCATGTTTGGGAGTTTGTATCGAGTCATGTACTTCAGTTTGTATTTTACCACGGAATTGCCAAATGGGGAGATTGTAAAGTCATAAATTGTATTGACTTAATTCCAATGTCAAAATAGTGTCAATGTAAGTCTAGTATCGTTGTTCCTCTAGTTGATCAAGATTGGTGAAGATGAAGCTCCAAAGACTCAAGTGAAGTACATTCCGGTTGAAGCTTCGCTCACACTCTGAGGATGGTATGTGACCTGCTACCTAGTGGTTACCTTAGGTAGAATTGACCTAGAAAATCTTAATCATATACCATAGGTGATTAGAAATTGACCCAAGTAATTAAAATAGCCTTTGGATGGTCTAAGGGATAGATTGGATAAAGTGGTAGAGGACTCAGTGCAAAATATTCAAAATCAGTACAGGCCGTTCGAATGACCAGCATGGTCGTTCGAATGCCTCAGAACGGCCTGCTAGCCATTCAAACGGTTATGTAGAATGAAGATTCCAGTAACCTCTCTGGTGCTCCATTCTTGTTCCAATTCTTACCATTCTTTGACCGTTTGAACGCCCCTCATGGCCGTTTGAACGGACCTTGTATTTTATGTTTCTAAAACCATCCGAACTCTGTTTTGACAAGTGTTATTGCCTTAACTATTTAATTGGTGATCCCTTAGCTCGTTCTAAGGAAGTTGAGAGAGAGTTTAAAGACTATTCTAAAGATTTTAGGGTTCTTAAATCTCCAATTGGTGGATACCCTTAGTTCTCCTCTCTCAAGCTCTAGATGATGCAAGATTGAATTTTTCTATCTTGGTTGTGCATCGGTTGATCTCCACTGTTATTGAGATCCCACTGGAGTTATTCTAAACCTTCAAGTTAGTTTGTGAACTCTGTGTGAGTGTTGGTTGGCATATGCCAAAGCCATCGAGGATGGAGATCGATCTTTGGAGATTGTGGTTGAAAACTTTGAGAAGAGTTAGCCGGTGAGGAACCGGAGTTGCTATAGCAGGGATCGAACGAGGAGTTCGTGGACTTCAAGATAGAGAATCTGTACCAAGGAACAGTGTTTGGTATCTGGTTGGATAAGATTTGAGTCTTGTACTTGATAACTATTCTCATAGTGGATTTTGTGCTGAACTAGGTCCCATGGTTTTTTCCGGAAGGATTTTTCACACAAAAATCTCGTGTGTGGTGGATTGCTTGTCTTCTATACTTTCTGCACTTGTTTGTTCTATTTGTCATAACTCTGATTGATTACTCGATAAAATTAAAATTGGTAGACATTGCTAGGAAGACCTATTCACCCCCCCTCTAGGTCATAGGAATCATTGAACATGGATATTTCACTAGGGGTGGGTGAATCATTTACCTAAAATTCGTCATGTGTCCCCCTTTTTAACACCCTTTAATTGTGGTTAAGATTCATCCACTCCTAGGGTGGTTAAACAATCTAATATTCGTTTTAAATTTTTTTTATCACACTTTAACTTTGGTTAAGATTCACTAACCCTTAGGGTTGATATTTTTTTTATTTCAATGGTTTGACCCTAGGGGTGGGTGAATCTTAATCCTAAAAATCTCCATGTATCCCCCTTTTAACACTCTTTAATTGTGGTTAAGATTCATTTACTCCTAGAGTTAAACCATCTAACCTTGGTTAACAAAAAAAAAAAAACTACAAAAATTTAACATCACTTTGGCGTTTTTTTAATTATGGTTTAACCCTAGGGATAGGTGAATCTTAAACACAATTCAATGATATTAAATTTAGCAATTTGAGATTTTTTTTTATGGCTAAACCCTAGTGTCTTGCCTTCTATAATTTTCAGTGCATATTAAAAGAAGCTTTGGGTATGTTAGACTGATGATAAATACTCTACTGTTTTAATTGATAGTACATTAACATATATATATATATATATATATATATATGAAGGATGGTTTTTAGGGAGACATGAATGGCTTTGAGTATGGGGCTCCCAGTATTAGCCTTGTGTGTATGACGTACGGATAATGGATCTACTATGTTTAATGTATGGATGACTCTAGAGATTATGTTTATATGTATGTGTTAGAGCATGATAATGTACTAAATATGTAGTACATTATCTTGTGGGCAGATGAGTTTTATAGTTACGATGATTGGGTGGTTATACCCAAAAATTGTATGTTTATTTTCAAGTTCATTGTGTATATATGTATGCATTGAAACTTAGATCTCCCGTTCAAGAATCGTTGTGTGACAAGTACTCCTCTTATCATTGATTTGGATGGATTCATTGTAAATTAGGATGTATAGTTCCTAAGTGGACTACATTGCAAGTAACAACTGATTTGTCTTGTTTGTGAAGACGAGATTGCTCAATTTTCCCTTAAAAGAAATACATGAAATTATATAACGTGTTAACGTTGACTCAAACAAGTGTTTTACTGTCACCACTGCAGCCGACACCACCACTTTTTTCACTACCATCACCTCCGGAAGGAAATCGGGAGTGTTTTGAAAGTTAGCCATTGTTTATGGAAGTAATTTTTGAATGTTAACTTGTTCTGTGTTAATTCATTTATGGCATGCCAAACCCTTGGGTTTCTCTGTACTTTTTGTGTTTTTTTTTCCTGTATTCAATATATATCTCTCTGAAAGGAGAAAAAAATGTATTTTATGAGACAGAAATCTCAGAGCACTAGTGGTCAGTCATCTAGTCAAGTTAGGCCATCCCAATCTAAAGTTGGGCCATAACAGGCTGAGGTTGGGTCATCCCAGTCTGAGGCTGGGCCACCAGCAGGTAAATCTGATCTGATACATGCTAATTACTACGGATCTGAAATCAATTTGATTAACCACTCGTAAATAGCGAGTTCAATATAATCATTACTTCCTTTATATATAAAAATTGTACAGACCCATCATGACACAGACGGACCAGGGGTCCGAATAGGCCGCCATCAGTGCCCCACCACATATGGGATGCATCAGGGTGCTTGTTAACGATTTGGGGCAGCCCACCGGCCCAACCGCGACCAAGTTAATGTGGTTTATTGGGGTCTTGGCTTCGGACTTGGATGTTATCCCATTGACATACCATGACTTGAGGCATATCCCAGTTAAAATATGTCATGTTGGATAGAGTTCTGGTAAGACAATTTGTCCACAAAGAAATTCAATGAATTCATTATAAAATGAGTCGGTGTTTGGGTACTCCAAATTACTCTCCTTAATTCTAATAATTGTACTATAGACTCGCTAGGATATTGAGATATTGAGAGAGTGAATACGAGGGAGTGGGTTATATCGAACTGTGACCACTTGTGGAAGGCTTGAAAGAACAATTAATACAAGAAGTTCTACATTCCCGACCTCCCACTGGAAGAGCAGTACATTTTTGTAGATAATGACTCGATACCAGTGGAGGGCGCTCGTGCATTTTCGGAGATCGGTGGAGGTCGAGGTATGAAATGACAAACTACTTAATTTCTTAATAGTCTGTTTTTTTATATCTCTATACTATCATTCTAATAATTGTATTTATTATTCTATAATAGGCTATCAGTGCCCAGAACATGGCGAACATAGCGAGGCTACAGATGTCCCACACAGTAGGGATGAGGGCTTACTCCCAATATAGGGTGGATGAGGTATAGGTGATTATTTAATTATTTTATGTATTCAATGAGTTCATAATACTTATGTCGTAATTTAATTAATCATAATAACTTTTTCATGAGGATAGCAAGCCAGGGATCCTGAGGGGCAAGAGCCTAATCGTGTGCGTATGTTCAGGATAACCCACACATGTAGGGATGCGGCCTTCATGGAGACATGATGGTATGTTCACACAATTCATGAATTAAAGTTTCACAAATTATATATTTGTCATTAACCTTAATTCACAATAGATTTTTTTAATTGCTTAATCTAAATTGAATTATTGACTATAAACTGCTGAAGTAGATTGAGCAGCTGGCCAACTAGCGATTTGAGGGCAGTGCCAGTAGCACTACCTAGAGCGAGGTATTCACCCAAGTTATCAGTTCAGACAGACATGGGCGCGTCCACACATATGGACTGGGTGTTACACCTGCTCAGTTCTGTGCTCCAAAGCTCGATCATTGGGAGAGGAGGAGGTTAGTGGATGCTGAAGCTACGACCTAATTTATGGTGGCTCGCCAAACGGCTATGGAAGCTGAGCTGGGTGTATGGGTCAGTTGAGGGCCCTTCAGGAGTTCATGCAGCAGTTTGTGGGGCACCGATTTTCTTCCATCCACACACCATCTCCTTTTCCGGATTTGGATGCAACCCAACCTCCAAAGGATCTCATTGGATGAGCAGATTATTTGCTCATATTGTATTAGTCATGTTTAGATGTATTTTATGAATTTTTGAGTAATGTTTATTGATGTTGTAAAAATTTTGATGCCTTTGATTATATATGTTGTGTATTTGGCTGTGAATTGAATGGAACAATTTATTGAATGTGAACAGGTTGTGTATTTGAACTGAATGTGAATCATGTTACATGTCAAAGGTGATAGGTTGTGTATACACTAGAGACGGAAACAGATCTATAGCTAATGCTCCGTATATTGAGACAAAAAGTTTGTCGCAAATGTAGTTATTAACAACGAAAATTAGACCGTGGCTAATTAGTGACGGATATAATACCGTCGCTAGTTAGATATTTGCAATGGAAACATTTTTGTCTCGGATGTTATATTATCCGTCACAAATTAGAATTTTCGTCCCTAATTGTCTGTTTTAAGCCACCAAAGTCAACCCATTAGACGGTAATAATCCATCGCCAATTAAAAACGGATTATGATTACCATCTCTAAACCCATTAGCAACGCTTGCATTAACAACGGAATATCGACAATCATTGTTTCCATTGCTAATAGCTTTAGAGACGGAAAACCAATTATTAGCGATGGTTTTTGTCCATCTCTAATCGGTATCGGTATATTTATGTAGTGCTTAGCAAGCAGGTATTATTGAACCTCACCAAGTCTCTAAAACCCAGCCTACCTTGAACTTGGCTTACCCCAATGGATTCTGGTTTCATATTTTTTCTGCACCCACCAAAGTGTTGATTATCTACATTAATATCCTAACTTTCCTTTGTAGGAAGCTTGAAGAATCTCATTGAGGGCAACCTTGATAAGAACTTCACACACCCAACACGCCTTTGTAGCTTCCTTTTCCAATCCTGCAAATGTTCATATCGGGTCCGTTCTTTGCTGAGACTTACAAACACTTTGCATTTTTTCTTGTTAGCTTTTAGGAAATTTGAGTCTCTTTGTCAAGGTTTTTAACACAATTAATTCTTATTATTATAAGATTTCAAGTCTTATAATGTTTTTAATGATATTTGAAATCATTCATTTTACTACATTTAAAGTCTTACAGGAATTGCAACCAAGGTTCAAAATTCCAGTGAAATCTCGGTTTTTTTCCTACCCTACGAAATCGAAATCCCACATACTGTTATTTCGTAATTTCAAGTGAAATTTTGGAAATTTGAAATTTCAAAAATTTATTTTTAAAATAGATTTCCAAAATTTTATCAAAATTTAAAAAAAGTAAAATAATAATATTTATATAAATGTATTAAATTTTAATAAAATATTATATCTCAACTGAAATTCCCCAAAAATTCATGAAATACCATGAAAAATTTAATTATAATAAAATATTTGACAAATAAAACTTCCAAAATTTTGCCGAGAATCCAAAATTTTCAAAATTTCAATTCAAGTTGGAGGATAGAAATTACTGATATAATTGTGATTTTAAACCTTGATTGCAACCCAATAGATAAAAAAATACAACACATCTAATTCTCAAAAGAAAATGCATATTGTCAAATGACAAAACTTGCAAAGTGTTGGACTTTGTAAGTCTCAGCAAAAGAACGGACCCTAATGGAAGGGTAGTGAATACATTGACTTACCTTAGGGCTATAAATGGATCATATTAGGATCCAGATCGGATCCGATTAGTTGGATTGGATCCGATTAGTCGGATCCTGGATCCTATTAGTGATCCGTCGGATCGGAAAGGTGAAATCCGATTATAATCGGATTGGATCCGGATAAAGGGTGTTCCGATCCGATTTTAATAACTTTTAAAAATCATTTTAGATATATTATATAGATTTTCTATGCATAAAGTATTAATTTTAAAAAAATTAACATTAATTGGAGTTAATTAAGGTCTTATTAGATTTTTATATTATTAAAATAATTTTTTTTTTGAAATTTAAAATGAACATTAAACGGATCGGATTCAGATCTTAAAAACATAATCGGATTCGAACTCAGATTTGGCAGTTCAGAATCCAACGGATATCAAATCGGATTTGTAATCGGATTGGATATAGGCAAATCCGGTCCGAATCCAACCTGTTGACAGCCCTAACTTACCCATCTGGGTAGGGAGGCCGAGATACTTGTCTGGACTGAGGATACGATACATATGCATGACATGAGATAGTGTGCATATGAGTTTCCAAGGACAGATGAATCCGAGATACTTGTCTGGACTAAGTATATGTAAATAGAGATAGAGTGCATATGAGTTTCCGAGGACAGATGAATCGAATTACTATAATTGATTTTTTTTAGAGGCCACATGGACCTAGGGGCTACACAATGAGGGGTAGCCCTCCCCCTCCCATAAACCCCCCAACCCTGATATAGTTGGGACTTGATCATAGGTCTCTAGTACGACGCCAAGAGACTTTACCAACTATACTAGCTGACACCTACTAAATTGATACAACACAGCTAAAGAAAATTGTTAATAGCTATTGCATTCAACCTACTAAAAAGAAGCAGTCCTCAGAGAACAACAAATGAGAAATGTTCGGACACCACCTGTTATTCTGAATCCCAAACAGAGCTTCAGCACAAAGAATGAAAGATGGGGTAATATGCCTGTTTGGTTCCCCTTCACAATAGTAGAGTATGAAACTTTAGAAACACATTGCATGATCGAATTCATCCACTTAGAACAAACCACTTAGTTTTCCACCAGAACATTATCCATGATTTGATGACTTGAGATGAATGTCTTTTGAGCTAGATCTACACTGTTCTTAAGCAGAGATGAATGTCTTTTGAGCTAGATCTACACTGTTCTTAAGCACTCCGTTCCTCGTTAAATAACTCGCCAATATAAGGTCAATACTGAAGAAAAATTACAGACAAGATACAAAGTAAAAAAGTACAAAACGCAGTTTTACGTGGTTCAGCAATGTCCACGGCCAAAGAGAGATCCTTTCACTATTTCCTGCAAAAAAGGGGATTACAAAATTCTCTCCTCTCCTTTTTGTTTCCATAATTAAAAAGCACAAATCTAAAACACGATAATATATCCCACACAATGATTAAAAGACCCTATACATCAAATTATGAGTTGCCATTCAAGTAACCCCAAGGACCGGTGATTGGCGAAGTTGCATCTGGTGTACAGTCCAAGCTGACAATCAACCATAATACAAGGCACAATCATAAGAACTGGTGATTAATTTGGCATATCTGTGTGCCCCGAAGGATCTGCTGATTTAGCCTATCCAAGAGGCAATAAACATCAGAATGGTTCGGATTCTAGACAACTGAAGGAGTGATAATCCCTCCCCTCCCCACCCTTGTCTCATCTCTATATATTTTTCTGGTCTAGCCCAACTCATGTCTGGTCCGGTTGATGACAGTTTCATTCAGGTAACTTGAGTCTAGTTTTCGTTTGGAGTATCGGAGTGGGATTTGGGCAGGGATAGCCCAAACCAGGCTGAATCCATATAATTGCCACTTCTAAATATATATATACATCACCATCTCTGCGTGAGCCTGTTAGATTAAGTAGCTGATCTGCATAAGAAAATCCAGGCTCTCGACTACCTTGGGAAGAGTAGAGGGACACAGAAGATAAGGGAACTAGAAACTGAGCATGACCTTGCCATAGCAGCAATTGATTCCCTTCTGGAGAGTGTTCAAAAATCCAGATGGGTGCTTGTAGATCAAACTCAACATCAAGAGAACAATGTGACCGACAATAAAGCCATCCCTCCAAAATGAAGAAAAAGTATATGAAAGATTTACATCACCTTTCCAATTTATTTTTAGTAACTGTTCTGAAAACACACTCCTACATGTAAACAGAATTTCTATAGGCTGTTTTACCTCATTGATATCATGGAGTGTTCAAGCCTATTTCCAGTAGCATGACTATCTTCTCCAAACGATGAAAAAGATTTTAAGCCATTTTGGTTAGATGAATGTGCATTGCTGCTCTTGACTTAAGCTACCTCCTAGGGAGGACTCATAGACTAGTTATAAGTTATCTCATTCCCTCAATGTGCCAGAAGTAATCGAGAGTACCGCTTGAAATAACAAATAATCAAACTCTGACATGCTAATAGTTTTCTGTAGAGTATCATCAAATATTAAATAATCATGAAAGAGCCAAGCCCTCTCCCCTTCCCCCCCCCCCCCTTCAAACACACTATACAGAAAGACATAGATGTGTTAACACACACAGAGAGCTTTCCTAGGTGAGAGTTTGTGTGTTGGAGATGAGGTCTGAGGTGGTTGACAGTGTTGGAATAGGGACTGTGGAGTGTTTATAACAGTGGAGGGAGGTCTCATCCTTTTTCGTTCTTTTCTTTTTTCTCGACATTCCATTCTCGACAGCGATGACTCTATTTCCTCTTTCGTGGTCACCGCAACTCTTTCCACACTGTCTATGATGGTGTTTGATCGCAATCTCCTGTCTTCCCTAATTAGATTTTGGTGGAAACCATCCTCTCATTTTCTCTTTTTCTTTATATTTTGTAACTCCCTCTTCTCAATGGCAATGATAACAAAAAGGGGATGGTGGCAAAAAATAAATTAATCACACAGCAACAAAGACCAATAGCAAAAAATTGAAGCCTTTAATCAAGATAAAAATAGAAATATGACTCCATGTGCATGCTACTGCTGATGCACAAGCAACATTACAACAATGTCCAAAAGACTTGCAGAGCACAGAAGGTGAATATTAGAAGAAGAAAAAAAAAGAGAGAAAATGTAACAGGAAAACACTTCAGAAGTGATTATTTGTTTGAAAAATACTATAGATTACAAGTAACTAACATCATTCTGGTCATATTGCTCGGCATCATTATCTTAATTGCTTATCTTGTTATCATATTATACAAGCAAAGCAAAGAAAACACTCGTAATGAGAAAGCATGATACAAAATTCTTGAGCACATAATAAAATGACAGGACTGCATTTTGAAACTAATTGTGCTTGACATGGATTTTTGGTATAGAACCCCATATTTCAATCATCGGCTCTTCAGTTTCGATATCCCAGATTTACCTTTCTCGAATTGTAACCGAGTTTCAGAAGATCCCAAACCAGCAACTAGCCAAAGAAGACATCCTGTGAGATGAATGCAGCCCATGCATCCTGTAACCACATTGAATACTCATATGAGGAAACAATTTAATCTCAAACCATAATCATTTAATACAACATTAAAATTTACTTTACTTTTAATTATCTGCATGCTATAAACAGTCTTCTTATTAACATTTCTATTGATGAACACTTTAGGGCTTCAATCCATATATTCTCATGTTCTAGATTTCCATTTGGTGCTCTTTCAAGTGCCTATTTATTTTTGCAGTTGAAAAAAAATACCTGGATGATGGCAAAAGCCTTTCCTGCCACATAATTTTGTGATAGTGTCACACCTCTTTGTTGAAGTTTGTCTGGGTGGAGGCAGAGCCTTGCTTTCTGATAAGCCTTCTTTACTTGCGAGGTTTCTATTAGGCTAGCTAGAGGGATCGCGCACCAGCCGCTATTGGGCCATAGAACCTGAATCCGAAGCCAAACACCCATTATGTACACATGCTTGTGCCATGCACACGTTAGTAAGACGCTTAAAGAAATGAGATAAAAATTTAGAGATCATACATGATGTAGTGTTGAGAGCAGTAACCGGATGTTTGCTTCCTTTCCTGCTGACCACAATCTTATGTCTTCCTCCAACTGCTCCATTTCCATCTATATGGTTTTTGCAAGAAAGAGAAGTGATCAATTAATTATTGCTTCTCTAAAATTTTGTAACTATATTGTCAGCTATTGTTAATCATTTTTTCAAGTTAAGATATTTGAAAATTTCTAAGAGGGAAGATGTCCAATAGTCGAATGGACACCATATAATGCCGTCCAATGATTCATGGCTTTTGACCAGTGTTATACTTGAACAGCCAAAAAGTGTATTTCTTACTTCACTCAGAATTCTGTGGACTGCAAGATCCACAATGCAGGAACCAGCATGACCATTTAATGTGTTAAGAAGGAGAAAAGAAGAGGGGATAGATATATCATCGATCATTGAAGACAACTAAGTAAGCCATTCATATTAAGCAGAAACTGCAATAGAACATGTATAATTTTTTTTAATGAACTTAACACAAATTAACCCTCACTCATGGATATTAAAGCATACTACTATTTACACATATATATACTTGTTCATGACAAGCTTACATCATTTTCCAATTGTTGTTTTTCTTCTTCTATTGTCCCTCTCCTTGGTTCTTCATTGTCCTGCAAAAAGAAGTTAAACCAAAACAAAACATAAATGCAGTATCACTTAGTAGATACTTCAAATTCTATCACTAGTCACTGAGGGGATGTTTGGATGCAAGTACACGTGAGTCATTTCCAAAATTAGTACCCCTTTTCTTGTCTTGGACAAGAATGTGTTGTCTACATTTATTTTTGGAAACCCATTTCTGAAGACAAGGTCCCTTAGGGTCTGTTCTTTTGGTGAGACTTACAAAACTCGGCACTTTACAAGTATGGAGACTTTAAGGTGGCGTTTGGTAACACTAGTCTAAAAAGAAGTGCTTAATTGAAAATTATGCTTAGTTGGACTTTAGATTGTTAAGTGCCTGATTTTGTAAGCCTCTTTTATTCTTTTGTAATTTCTTGCGAGACTTTAGAAGCCACAAAATGAGAGATTTCAAGTCTCACAAAAAATGGAGGGATTTGAAGTCCCATGATGGTAGGAATTTTGATTTATTTGTACCGTGCACTCAAAAGTCAGAAGTACAAAAGAGACTTACAAATCAGGCACTTCGAGTCTCCGAACTTTAAAAGTGCCAAGCTTTGTAAGTCTCTGAAAAAGAATGGACCCTTAATGGTCTTTTTCAAGGACCTGACTTTCTTCGTCCACTGTTTACCAAGAGGGACAAACACAGTATCCTTGATAGGTATAGCTTATTCTTGGGGTCCAAACACAAGTTGGAACCGGTGACTGAAAAACCAAAATTTTCAAAGCTGTTTTAAAAAGACTCCAGATGTGAATGATAACGACTTGATAACAAATACAGGTTGAACAATGTTAGGGATGGTAATGTTTCAATGCAGCCCAAAATGCAATTTGCACTGGCTTTTCAGCTTCTGACAGCTCCTATTTGGATCATGAGCTTGGAAGCGTTGTACCACGTAATTGGAAATACCCAAAAAATGGCCCCAAGATAGTAGTGATTTCTCTTTTTCTTTTTCGACTCATTTTTCTAAGAAACAATTCCTTCAACACTATCCATTGTTACAAATCTTCCAAGAAATACCCAATTTCTCCTGAGAAAAACCGAGAAAAACATATAAAGTTTAAAACTCCATTTTTATCATGATATTTAAAAAATCTCGCGAGAAATATAATTTTCTCCTTTTATCCCGTATATATCACGAGATTTAACCAATTTTTTTTAAAATATCATGAGAAATACACAATGTTGTTGATTTTATGAATTTATAGCTTGGTGATATTTATTAGTATTTTCTGTAAATAGTTTTTTAATCATTCCCGAGATTTATGCGAGGAATACCAAAAAAAAATTCAGATTTGAAAATCTCCCGAGACAAACTCTGGCCGATAAAAACCCGAGAACGAAATTTGTAACATTGAGTCACTATCCAATGTTGCACATAATAATGTTAATGGTTTGTACCAATACCCTCTTCTTTCTGCTGTTTTTTGAAATGGCAGTTTACCTCTCGGAATTGCATAATTCCATGTGCATCTGTTTTTTGGTCCAGCCATTTGCGCACGGTAGGCCCTTCTGCAAAGTTTTTAAAAAAGAAGAGAAACAAAATCTCTGATTCAGATAGCTTCTTCTAAGACTTCTTTATGGCAATCTAAATTTGAAATATAGAAAAGCTGCTATTAACTTTCAGAGTTATCCAGCCAAAATGTGAAGGTTAGCTACATCACCTTCTCTTTCAGCAAATGGTTCTCTTTGTCGTTGTCTCACGTTCTGTTTCTGATTTCCACTCTCCAAGTCCTCAGAGCTTGGTGTTTGAAACTTCTCTTTGGCCCATGCGATCGCTTCTTCAATGGCATCCGCGTCGTCCTTCCCTTCCCTTCGGTCAGGAGTGATCTCAATAACATAAGAGCTCATAACTTCATCATCTTCTTCTTGTTCTACTTCATGCTGTTGCAATACTTTATCTTGAACCCTGGCTTTGGCTTCTGGGTCCTGACAAAGGGATGATACTACAGAGGTAGGAGAGTCAGTCTCTAGATCATCAACAGATATCTTGATGCTTCGGTATGAATTGGGTTCGAGACTAATAGTTTCTGGAGAGGGGACCCTTCGTGAGAAACCAAAATGAGAGCTTCTGAAATTCTCATTGAAGTCTTTCTCCATAAATTGAAATTCCATATTGGAGAGGCCACTGCATGGAACAGCTGACATCCCCTGTCTCTTCTGCTGTTCCTCGGGCATCATCGAAGACGAGTTCCATCGACATGGAACGTTGATTGGCCTGCTGCAACACATTGATTGAAGTCTTAGAAGGGGTCTTTTGTATTTGGGCTGCTAGTTGTTGGCAAAATATTGCAGTCATTTTCTATAAACAAGATGTTTTGTATAAACTTAGCTGCTCATTCATATGGAATCTCCAAGTGACTAGTGAGAAGCCTTATTATCAAAGAACATTTTTTATTTATGATTTATTGTGCAAAGTTTTCTTGGTAAATTATTTTCAACTTTTCTTGTCTTTAATTAATTGGAAATTAATTTACTGACTTGGTAGTCTGTTACTGTTGTGGATTGTGAGGATCTTTGCCCCAGAGCTATTGAATGCATCTTTATTGGATAAGAGACCTCATCTTTCCCCCAGAGCTATTGAATGTATCTTTAATGGATAAGTAGTGTTACTCCGAAATAATTACTCCTAATTTTCTAGAGAGAAAAAAATTCCCTTGAGCATAAAGTAGTATTGGAGAATAATTTGCATCAAAATCTCATTTTCCAGCATGCCAAATACAAAAATAGTTTTTCACTTGAAAAAAATTTTCATGCACCTATTTTCCCCCCAAACAAACACTCTATAGGTGACTTTGGTGTCGCGTGGCATAACTTAGGCGTTTTGACCCATGAATGATTGGCCCTTTGTGCCGTTTGCCATGCCTTAGGCCTAGTAACCCATGAATTATTGGCCCTCCTCTTGATGAACACATGCCCCAAATTAGCTTCATCAATGAATTCTAGCCATGGATTGACAAATCAGCTTCATCAATGAATTCTAGCCATGGATTGAGGGTTTATCATTCTGGGCTTTTTACCAAGGCCTATAAGCCCATGGATAAAAATGATTTCAAGCCCATATAGACAAAATGCTATAATCAAAAAGCTAAAGAATCATCGTAATGATTTTTGGCGTGAAGGTTCACAAGGAGTGACCAGTTAGTCATAGGGTACCAAATATACTCACCACTTAATTATGAAACTCACTAAAATTAAGCCTAGTTTAGTTATTTTTTGAATCTTGAGAAGCGGACCACAGGGTCCATTTCTAAGCTAATCACGGTGTCCCCGTGTCCCTTTTAACACATCTTTAACCATGGTTAAGCTTAACTAACTTAAAGTTAATAATTTTGTTTTTGTTTTCTAAAAACTATGGTTAGATTGTTTTTTCTAAGGGGTGAGTGAATCTTAATCACAGTTGATGGGTGGTAAAAAGGGGGCGTGGACCAATGAGATCATGGGGTCAGCTTTTAAGCTGACCTTGCGGTCCGTTTTCCATTTCCCTTTTTTTAACAGGAGGTTGGTCATTAAATCAAGAGACAAAAAGTATGTACTACTTTTCTCCCTTATTTAATGATTTTTTATTATGAAAATATCAAGGTACCTTCATATTTAATAGAATGATACAAGTAAAAAGGAGTAAAAATAGAAACGGAGTCAAAAAGACTAGTGAACTTGTTACTAGTGAAAATGAGAAAGTTAACAAGTTCACTAATCTTACGGAGAGGCACCCCAAGATTACTAAAACACCAAAATTGTAAATACAACATTACTATCTTCACATGCATTTCTTTAAAAAAAAAAAAAAAAGTGACTCTTATAAAAAAAAAAAGTGGAGCATTACCCTTACGACAAAAGACTTGGTATTGACGACAATCACAAATAATTGACCGTAAGTGGAAACCTTCTAAAGTCTTCTATAAACCCTCCCACGTCTCTCTTTCATTTCCCCTTTTACTCAGTCTATCTCTTAAGATTCAAACGCTGAGAAAATGCTTTGTTGGGTCGTACATTTTGAAGAAACCTGAATATAAGTTTACTTTTTTGGAGTTTTATTTTTGTAGGTCTCTGCTCAAACCGGAGAACATGGCATTTCCAGTCTTGTCATCTCTTCTATCGATACTACATAGACTCTGGGTATTTGAGGGTGGTGAAATGGTGCACCAACCCCTTTACCTATTTTTCAGGCCTATACAAGATCTGCGAGATTCTCGCAAAATGCCGCCAAACGAAGGTTGATACTGATTTCGAATAAAGGCATCGTGGTATCTTTCCTGTCAGACAACTAAAAGCATTAAACTCTTTCTGTTGTCGATATCGAACCCACTCTCGACCAAGCTGTTGCGGTGTCTTTGGCATTCAGAAAAGGGCGGTGAGTGATTTAGCTGACCGACTATGTAATCTAAAGTCATAGCCTAGTGTCTCTTTTATCACTCATTTAATTATGATTAAGCTTAAGAAAATTAAAGTTCATGATTAAAAAAAAAAATTAAGGTTAGATTGCTTAATCCTATGAGTGAGTGAATCTTAACTACAGTTAGTATGTGATAAAAAAAGGGGCATGGACCGATAAAGACTGCACATGAGATTACATGGACTAATGTGGGAGTAAGTTAAGCGTTTCCCTTCAGAAAAATGGTTGAAAGAAGAAGGGCATTTTTAAAAAATATATAATTAAAATTTAATAGCGTATTTTTAATGTTGGTGTGTGATAAGAAAATGTTAGAGATACTAACACAACTAAGTATATCACATTTAGGTGGTCCAAGATCTTTTTTTTATGAATTGTGGGGTGAGTTTAATTGTTCGACCTTCAAATGCCTCTAACCCATTTATTTGTATTTGTGATATAAAAAAAATGTGCCTAGGGGAGTGAATTTTGCAGCTTAAGCATTCCCTCATTTCTATATTTTTATACCCTAGATTTTTTCAATAGATCAAAATAAATTTTTTTAAGGGGAAAAGTATAAATTTTTGGAATTGTGGGTAACAGAGCTCCGGCCAGAGAAGATAATCACAATGCCTTTACAAGGGTATTTTGGAAATTACACAAAAAAAGTTTTGTTAATTAACATATTTTTATTTTTATAATTACTAAATTACCCCTTGCATGCTTGGCATTCGTCACTGTACGAAAATCAAAAGAGTAGGGTAGGGGTAAAAAAGTCATTTTACGAAAACGGTACCTGAGCTTGGACGTGAAAGAAGAGAAGACGACGTCCTCTGCAAGCGAAGGACGAAGAGGACTCAAATCCTCCGAACTCAAAACCGAAGACGAATTCGATTTCGATTTCGATTTCGAGTTTGGTTTCGACTGCGATCGCGATCTCGATCTCCGATCTTCGTCTGCTCCAAATATATCGTCGTAAAACCCCTCGTTTCGCCGCGAAACTCCATCGCCGCCGTTGCCAACTCGCGTCGCAGGAATTCTGAAAGCCGGTAAATTCCGTCTATTACTCGCCGGAGAAGTGAAATCAGGCGATCGGAAAACCTCTTCGTAAAATGAACAGGACCTATTTCCTTCGGAAAATTGTTGGGAAAATATGCTCCGAGGAGGGCCTCCAAAGACGTCGTCGAAGTCGTTGGGACCTAGGGTTTCGGATTCTGGGCTTTTGTTGAGACCCAAAAAACTTCGTCTCATGCTATCTGATGAGGTTTCTTCGGTCGATCTTCGCCTCCGGGGATTCAGTTCCATTCGCATTCTCCAAGACTCGTCCATTTTTTCCGGCGAAATTACGCCGCAGAAGTTCGTTTTCAGGCCGTGCTTGCCGGAATCCGACGGGATGGAAACAAGTTGTATATATAGAAGAAGAAGATGAAGAAAAGGCACTTTCCTGGAGAAAAGTGAACCTTTTTTTCTCTTTTCTTTGACTGGTGATCTTCTCCAGTTGTAACCGGTTTTTGACAAAACCGGTTACTCCCCTGTGGTCACCAAATTACCCTTTTTACACCTCTTAACTGTGGTTAAGATTCACCTACAGTTAGGGTTCACCCACCTATATTTGGTTTTTAGAAAAAATATCTAAAATAAATTAACTCTAGGAGTTGGTAAATTTTAACCACGGTTAACAAATTTTTTTAATATTTTTTTAAAAAACTAAGGATAGGTGGGTGAACCTTGGGGGGAGTGAATCTTAACCATAGTTAAGAGGTCTCAAAAGGGACGTGTGGCCACCTCAAGGGTGTAACCGGTTTTGGCAAAACCGGTTACAACTGGAGAGGAATAGGTGACCTTTTCTTTTCTGTCCCGTAATTGTTACCAAGAATTAATAATTTTTTTTTAGGAACCAAATCCTCATAACCGGATTTGGCAAATCCGGTTATCACTCCAGAGGTCACCACATGTTCTTTTGATTCACCCACTCTTAGGGTTCACCCACCCATCCTTAGTATTTTTTTAAAGTATTAATTCTTTTTTAAATATTTTATTATTTTTAATATTACAATATTTTTTAATATTTATAAAAAAAAAATAAGAATGAATGAGTGAATCTTAACTAGGGTTAAGGGAGTCAAAAGGGACACGTGGAGGCCTCAGGGTGATAACTAAATTTGCCGTAGAACATTTGATTCCTTTTTTTTCGGTTCTTCACAAAGAACCAAACTTTAGACGCACACACAATTAGTATTTCACTACGTGTGATGAGTGAAAATATGGCGAGAGATTTCCTCGAGCAGATGCCGGAAAGTAGCACTCCGGCTATCTCTCTGCCCAACATAGTAACAAAATTCGGATTCAAGAATTATTCGGCAGAGGTTAAGTTAAAAAAAAAATGAAAAAATTTGATAAATTTGGGATAAGTTCGGAAAATAAAAATTAATAATTATAAAAAATAAGAACGTGATACCAACAAATCCATCTACTAATCTTGATGTATTAACATCTTCTACTATGATAGATATTTATCCAAATTCTTAAAAAATAAGCATTATATAAACTCGTAAACTTAAGAAAAAAATTACATAAGATTTAAATAAATTTTATGTAATTTAAGAGAAAAGAATAATATAAATTATATGTTTGTATATACAAATCAGATTATATAAGCAATTTAAAAATATAAAAAAACAATAAAAATAATAATCTAAATAGATAAAATCAGAAAAACAATATATAAGTATATTTATTTGGCATAACATAGTAATTTAGCAAAATATAGAAGCTACTTAGAATAAATTGCACAAATCATATTTTCTCTCAGTTCGGTCGAAATTCAACAGACTAACCAGCATGCAAAATCATCTTTTTTTTATCTCAATTCAATCGAATGTAATTAAAAACCTAAAAACAACCTATTCAAATAGAGTTTTCTTTTTATATCAGTTGGTGACTTGAGTAAAATGGAGATTTCAGTGTGAAATAACTCTCGGATTTATAGTAACAATTCTATTACTAATAGAAAGTCTATTTTGCCTTCATTCTAATTTTAGAATTCCGAATAAATAGGAACAAATGAATTGTGAGACATCTTCCTCAGGTATAAGTTCGGCATAAGTTCAGAATAATTCGTTAGTTTTGGAATTGTTCATCAATTCGGGAAAAAGAAGTTTTTTTAAACGGTATCCCTTAAAAAATGAATAGTTTGAAAATAATTCGGAAATTATTTGAGAACTTTGTTATTATGCTACCGAACGCGTATGCTACCGAACGCGTGGAAAGGAGTTTAACGAAAACGTGACAGATAGCATGCATAAGCATGTATTGTTGGGCGATATTTCCTGCTTGTCACGTGTCCTCTTTGATATCTATTAACTGTGGTTAAGATTTACTTATTTTTATAGTTAAATAATTTAATATTAGATTTTAGAAAAATATATTGAAAAAAAAATTAACCACATGAGTGTGAATCATAACCAAGGTTAAATTTTTAAAAACATTTTTTGAAAATTAAGGTCATATTATTTAACCTTAGGGGTGTGAGTTAATTTTAACCACAATTTACAGGTGCCGAAAAAGAGACGTAGCGAACTAAGTAGGTGTGCATGTACCGCCCAATAATACATATAAATGCACGCTATCACGTCCTTTGGTTAATCTCCTTTCCACACGTTCTGCAGAGAGGCTACACCCGAGTGAAATAATCGGGCAGTGCCAGAGGAAACCCGTTGCCAATGAATACATGTAGCGTTGTCAAATCATCACCTATGCTTACCTGGAAAGATGTTTCATTAAATGATGGCCCACGTATCAAAGGGGGTGTTTGTGCAACAAGATGTTGTGCTAACCCAATTTTAAATGGGGAATGGCTAGACCTCATTCACCCACCCTATGGGGTACATGTTTTCTAGGATTTCTTTTAATAATTTGAGAAGCACATGTGAGGGTATTTTAGTAATTAAGCAACTGTCTTAACTACTTCTAAACTGGTTTTTAGGATAAAAAATTCAAAAATCATAGGTGTCATTTTCTTGTGAAAGAAAGCTAGAGATGATCTCCCTGGCTCAGAGGGGACCCCTACTTAAAAAAAAAATCACACATGAACATATGTGTCCCTTCAAATTGTAGATGGAAATGGACCCTACTAAAAAAAAAAAAAAAAGGTCCCACATAAACATGTGTCCCTTCAAATTGTGGATGGAAATGGACCCCAACTCACAAAAAAAAAAAAAAAAAACTCACATGATCATGTGTTCCTTCGAATTGTGGACGAAATTTTCTGACCTAACCAGTCACCATGCCCAACATTTATGGGTTAGGGTGAGGATTTCAACCCATGGATATGGTTTGCTTTGGGTTTCTTAACCCATTCACAGTGAATAGGTTTCTTGACTAGGCCCAACCTTTTGTCACCATACTTCAAGTGCAAGGAAATATGTAAATGATCTTAGAGATTAGCGTCCATACTTTGTATTTCCTTTATAAGCAGATGTTAATTGACTATGAACTTAGTTTGATCTTGGAGATTAAGCGAACCATAGCACTTTGTCTTGGTCAGAATCTCCTTCTTAGGCAGTTAACAGTATGTGAACTTAGTTTGACTCGAAAGATCATGCTCCAAGGGAAATATAACAATTGGCTAACTTGCATGGTAAAAATTGTCAATCCAGTCTTATGGAAGGTATCCCTCTTGCAGAGAGAGTTTCTAGTTAGCGGATATTCCCCTAATTAGTGTAGGGAATGCTAGCCCAACTTGAACTCATAGATTCGCCCCTTATAGGAAAAAAAGCAAAGGACACGTGCCCTTTGAATTCCGTGGCACATGTCATTTGTTCATGGCATATGTAATTTGTCTTTTTCCCCTAAAAATTAAGAGTTAGGCTAGTTGTATTGATAAAAATATTTTCAGTCCTGAGGAATTTATGGCAATAGGGCACTGTACAATCCAAGCTGCCATCACTTTAATAATTTGTGAATTGACTAGCTGAATCTCATCTCGACCTGATCTCCAGCTCGCTTAGTTGATTATTTGACCTAATCACTAATTCGACTAGAGGACCTACCACCCGACTTGACCACGAGCTCCAACCTGAAGAGCTGAGACCTTGCCCACGAGCTCAGACTTACCTATGAGCTTCAACCTAGCTAACCCAACCTATCAACACTTAGTATATTCAGAATGAATAAACCGACCTTACCACTCAACACTTAGTATATTCAGCATGAATAAACCGACCTTACCACCCAACATGGCTATTATCTCCACCAGGGCAAACCATTGACTTTCCAACCAAGTTAAGGTCTCCCAAGTCCTATTAACTTCCAAATCCTGAAGATCTCTTATTAGATTGCAGTAAAACCCTAGCAAGCAGGGAGTTTAGACCATCAACCTAATCCTGATTAACAGGAGACTTCCCGACCTCATACCACATGGATAGGCATGCATGTTCAGTCTCCAAATTTGTACATGTCATATAGGAGTTGGAAAGTTAGTTAATCAACCTTGCTAATGGGACAAGTGAGGACAGAGATAGGACATAGACTGATGGATGAGGCCTTCGGCTAAGATATAAATGAGCTTTGTATCATACAAAGGGGATTCAAATTCTTATTCTCTTTTAAAGAGGACAAACCCGAGAGAATACTTGTGCAACTGAGATCCTGACTTGATCATCGGAGTTTCTTTGTAGGTCAGAAAACTACCGCATTCATAGGAGAAAGAGAGTGTAGCATCCAATTAGGAGCAGATGCGTGTCCCAAAGATACCAGATTAGGTATTTTTCCCCACACTAGTACTCCTCATTTGTCCAGCCTTAATCCACACCATACTAACACACTAACTATTAACCTAGTCTATACGATATCAATGCCCTCAAAATATGACCATTCTCATAAATAAAAGCAATTTTGTTCACTTATATAATTTAGAAAAAGAACAATAATGTCCTAGGGAATGTTGGTCATGGAAATTCCCAATACCAGAAAAAAGTAATTGTCTAAGTAAAACTTCCAATGTTCTTGCATCCAAACACCATATTTACCTTCTCTGACGAAGCCACATTTCACATATATGGTTACTATTTGCTTCAAAGAATATATTTTCTTGGGTCTTGAAGAATATCTTTTCGTTGATACCATGGTGAGAGGAAAAGTGAGGTATTGAAATTTCTAGAATCAAAAAAAAAAAATTGTCTCACAGAATTTTGCAATATCCTTGCATCCAAACGGTTGTACTATTTGTTGCGAAGAATATATTGCAATATCCTTGCATCCAAACAATTGTCTCACAGAATTTTGCAATATCCTTCAAAGAATATAGGAGAAAGAGAGTATTTAGCCTTTTAGCAAAGCCGTATTTCACATATACGGTTGTACTATTTGTTGCGAAGAATATCTTTCTTCGAGTACCATGGTTTAGAGTTATAGGCGAATTCAAAGAAGATATATGCAAAAAAATATAAATTTGATTTCAAATGGGATAAATCAATATATTTTTTTTCATAATCTATATTAAAAACAATAATTTTATGTCTTAAAATTATGTATAAAATAAATATAAATAAGGATATTTTAGTCTTATAAACTTGTAATATATTATAAATATATATTGTGAAATGTTATATAATCAGTTGGATATGTATCCAATAAGATATATCAATATTTGAATTCGTATACGATTATGAATGGATAGTAAAAGTAGTATTCGAATTTGCTCCATCAAATACTTATTTGGATAATTATCAGAGCAAATGTATTTGGAGATGAATCAGATATGGATAATATTCGTATCCATTGACACACCTAACCATGGTGAGATATTGAAATTCCCAAAATCAGGAAAAAATCTCTCTCAAAATTTTCCAATGTCCTTGGATCCAAACACCATATTTTCCTTGCTAAGCCTTTTTTTGGGTACAAGGTTGTCTTCTTTGTTGGGAAGAATATCTTCCATTGAATACTAAGGTGAAAGGAAATGCGGGCTCCTAAATTCCCAATATCAAAAAACAAAACAGGCAATTGTGTTGTTCAAGCTTCCAATACTCTTATGTTCAAACACCGTCGTTACCTTGTTTTGACTAAGCCACATTTCATATACAGGTTGTATTCTATATTGCAAAGATTATCTTTCATCCGATGCCTCTGAGGCAAAGAATAGGAAAGTAAAACATATCTAATTTTCTTCACAAAATTTACGATCCCTAGTACATTTAGTTTATTTTTAGCAATATAGGAAAGTATGTCCTTTTGCATAAACAATGCAACAAAAGCTTTGCTAGCAAGATCGGGCACACAATCCTAGTGCCAACATATCACCTTAGAACAATTTATATTTTCTTCTTGATCAACACTAATCTATTAAATTTATAAGGGTCGTGTAATTTTATAAGATACTCAATTAAATTTTATAATAATCTTGTAAAATTAAACATTGCTTACAATATCAAACCTTAGACTTTTTCTTGACACAAGGCTCCTTTTGTTTTAATTTTAAATAGGAGAAAACAAATGAATCTTTGAAAAATATTATTTTTCACGTGTTCATTTTCATCTAAATTTTTTTGGAAGGAAAATATTCTACGAAAAAGTGTAGTCTTTCGAGTATGTTAGGGGTGTTTGGCATCGTTCCTAGGGAACGTTTTTTTGTACCTCGGAAACAAAATCACTTTTACGGCGTTTGGTAGCGTTAAAATCAGAACAATTTAAAAGAAACATGTGTTATAGCAGAGCATATTGGAAACAATAAAAATAATATTTTAGAGAGTGCTCTCGAAAAATCGTCGGGGTCACGCTGTTTTTGTAAGAAAAGGTCATTTGTTCCAATACTCCTTCATCCCCCTTCTTTCCATTCTGGACGGTGACAACGTTTTCCAAGATATCGCAAGCAACAAACAGGTAATCCACATCTCTCTTAACCTCTTCTGTCTTCCTCATCTCTTCCTTCTATCTCTTTCTCACTTCTCATTGTAGGTGGCCGTGACATTAGATCCTTCTTTCTCATCTCTCTGGCAATGAAAACGTACCTCACATCTCTTTCTCTCTCTCTCTCTCTCTACATAGAGATCTGGTGATGCAATGGACTATTGGGCATGTAGTTACTAAATCATACTTTTGTTTTAAAGAAAATAGCCAGAACCACAACCAGAACCAGGTTCATCAACACCAACTTCCACCCCCACATCAACATTCCTTCTACTCTTCATCTTCTCAAGACTGATTTTTTCTTCGAAGTTTTCCTGTAATGGGTCGATTTGTTGAAGAAATATAGAAATGGGATATGCTCAACCAATCATTATGTTTTGATGGTGTTTACCTTAGAGAAAATATGTTCTTTATGATACCCAATATTTTTTTTGTTCTTTTTTCTATTCTTAGAGATTTGAAGTTAGATTGGGGTTGGTCTTTTCTATTCTGGTTTGTTGCTCTATTAGAACTCTTATTGGGTATAGATCTTTTCTATTCAGAGCTGGATTGACTGAATATATTTTGTAATATGTAACTTATGGGCCGCTTGGCTTTGTAAAGTAAATATATTCATCTCTAATTTTCATGAAGTTTAACACGAAGATAATGGGAACTTGCAAATTTCTTTCCCTATTTTTTTTTTTATCTTTTGATAATTCTTTCTAGAAGTTTCAAATAAAATGTTATATCATGAGCTTCTCTGCTTTGTTCAAGGAAAGAAAAAGGCACATTTGTTTTTTCTATGGTTCTCATTAAAAGTTCTACAACCACAATTAGTTTTCTTGAATTAACTTCATACTTAGTGGCAAATCAAACTAAATATTGACATATTGATCACCTAACTCTATTTTCTTATATTTTATATAGAGTTTTTTGGTTGAATAATTAATTGAGCCAATGTTTGAGCCTGATTTTACTTTTGTCACTTCCCCATCTTGACCATCTTGACCAAGGAATTTGGGATTTACCTAGGTACAGGGTTGAAGTAACATTAAGGCAAAACCAGTAGACTACAAAATTCAGAATATGGGTATGTATCCTAAATCAATAAGATATGGCTGCATTTTAAAGTTTGCTTCATATAAGTTTTTTTTTATCCAAACGAAATTTTTTTGTTTATGTTTTTCAGAATATAATCTAACTAACTGCTTCCAAATGGGTTCTAAGCAAAGAATCATTCCAAAAAAAAATCTAGAGTTTTCTATTTTCAGAATCAAAGAATCACTAGGAACGATACCAATTGCCCCATATTTTTCCATAAATTCATAGGCTCCATAAATGTTAAAAAATAACAAAAATATCTTCTTTACATATATTTATAAAAATGAAAAATATTATCCCAATCACATATATTTTTGACAAAAATACCTCTCTCCACATGTATTTTCAAAATGACAAAATATCACTCTTCACATGTACTTTTAAATAACAAAAATGCCTCTCTTCACATTCATTTTTCAAAATGACAAAATACCTTGTATTTTCTAAAATGAAAAACATACCTTTCAACATGTATTTTCTAAAATAATGAAAAATATTATTCACATATATTTTCAAAATGAAAAAAAATATTACTCTATTTGTATTTTCTAAAATAACATGAATACTCCTATTCACAAGTATTTTTAAATAACAAAAATGCTTCTCTTCACATTCATTTTCAAAATGAAAAAAATACCCTATCCACATGTATTTTCTACAATAAAAATATACCTTTCTACATGTATTTTCTAAAATGATGAAAAATATTCACATGTATTTTCAAAATGATAAAAATACTGCTTTATATGTATTTTCAAAAATAACATGAATACTCTTATTCACATGTATTTTCAAAATGACAAAAATGCTACTTAATTTTATATGTACTTTCTAAAATGACAAGAATACTCATATTCACATGTATTTAAAACAATGACAATTGTTCAACTAGGATGTTGACAAAAATAACGCTTTTGCATAATTTTATTCAAATGAAAAAGAAACCCTCCTTACATTGGATTATAATTTTTCATTTAATTCAAACGCAAGTCAAATAGAAAATGTTTCACAATTAATTTCAAGGATGCAACTAAATAACAGAAAATAGGTTAAAAATTTATATTTTACCATAAATATATTTACATCATAAATAATTGACATCGTAAAATCTTTCGCACAAACAAATGGAACTAATTAAATTGTTCTAAGGTTAGGTTTCAGACTTAGAATTGTGCATACATTCCTAAAAAATTTATTCATGCAAGCATTGATGAGGGTCCACTTGCTCCACCGCCTCACCTTCTTCTCATTTGATAAGCGGAGGTATAACCTTCCGCCTTGACAAAACTATGCACTATTGTTCGGAAATTTTTATAATTCCAAATAGAAAAAAGGAGAAAACAATCTTGACACTTGCAAGACACTTCCTTCTCTGTACCACACACGTAATTGAGGGTATTTGCCCTTAATGCATGAAGAGGTAGGGAACCACGTAGACACCTTGGGGCTTCAATCTCAATTTGCACGTGCAAGAAACTATTTGTGATTTATAGCGTGTAACAAAGAATTTCGTGTGCCTTACTTGAGTGTGAGGCACTTGAACTTCGCTGTTCAAACATCCTACATTAATGGAGTTTATGATTTTATGTGGGGGAACTCCTTTTCCGACATGGTTAACCCATGCTGTTAATTACACCCTCTTGAAGAGGGGATACTTCTGATTAAGAAGAAGAGAGAAAGTGAGATAAGTATAACTTTCATTCATTGAATGAAAGGGGTGCCAAATGCCCTATTTTGGCATTTACAGTTGCCTCAATGGAAGTCTTTCAAAAAATGAAAGAGAAAGAGAGGAAGAAAGAAAGAGGGTAGGCATTTTGGCCTACCTTGCTGCTTCCATTAGAGCTCTGGCTTTTGCTTGAGTTCTTCTCTTGGGGAATTCTTCCTTCAGATTCTCCAACCTCGGATTTTCGGATCCTCTCTCAGAAATCTAACTCCCACTTTTATACTGTGGGGGTTATTAGGGAGAGTGGTTTGATAACTGCCTCCTCTAACTGTCTTTTTCTTTGTGAAGATGACATCTGTCATCTTCATGGGAAAGTGGGGTTATTCCTCACCCTCTTATTATGGATCATGGGTGAGGAGAGGGGGTAGTGGGTATTATACCCACTACTGGACTGCCAAATGGTGGTGCAATATGGCCTTCGGCCATTTTTATTTAAGGTAGCAAGGTTGTTCCTTGCTGCCACAGTGGGGTCTATTAAAGAACCTATTTGATTTCGGTTTGATTTGTGGCAGCAAGGGGGCTCCTTGCTGCCATGGTGGGATCCATTAGAGACCCCTTTGTTTTAATTTCAACTTGGGGCCAGCAAGGGAGCTCCTTGCTACCATGGTGGGGTCTATTAGAGACCCCTTTATTTTAATTTCAATTTGGGGCAGCAAGGGAGCTCTTTACTGCCATGGTGGTGTCTATTAAAGACCCCTTTAATTTAATTTCAATTTGGGGCAGCAAGGGAGCTCTTTGCTGCCATGGTTGGGTCTATTAGAGAACCCCTTGTTTTAATTTCAATTTGGGGCAGCAAGGGAGCTCCTTACTACTATGATGGGGTCTATTACAGACCCCTTTTTAAAAAAAATTTCAATTTGGGACAGCAAGAGAGCTCCTTGCTACCATGGTGGGGTCTATTAGAGACCCATTTGTTTTAATTTCAATTTGGGGCAGCAAGGGAGCTATTTGCGGCCATGGTGGGGTCTATTAAGGACCCCTTTAATTTAATTTCAATTTGGGGCAGAAAGGGAACTCCTTGCTACCATGGTATGGTCTATTAAAGATCCATTTAATTTAATTTCAATTTGGGACAACAAGGGGGCTCCTTTGCACATGTGAGGTGATCACGACCCTTCTCAGGGTTGTGATATGGTGCGACGATGCACACAACCATTCGTGTGGGGTGTGAAAATAAGTGATGAGATTTCACCACTTACAACTGCCCCTCAGGATCTGAATTATTGAGGTTGCTCAACCGTTCAGATCCTGCCAAGTACCTGGGAATGCCAAGAGGCCTTGGTTTCTCTTTTGGCGCATAAGACACTCATGATGGGTGTCTCGTCCACATGAAATGCAGAGAACGACGACAGAAGTTCTCTATCAGAACTGTCCATTTTAAAATGGACAGTTAGATCCAAGGTTATCAGTTCCCTTTAAAAAGGGAACTTAGAGTTTCGGAAAGCGCTTTGCCTTTTGAAATCGAAAGAAAATCAAGTAGTTTGAGCTTTTGAGAGAACCTGCAATTGCAAGTCCCCTCTTCTTCTTCTTACTTTTATTTTTCAAAGGTGGCTTTCCCCTTCTTCTCCTCCCCTCTTTTTTAATTCCATCCTTGTTGAATGGAAGAGGAACACCCTGTTTAGGGTGTCTTTGAAAGGAGGTTTTCCTGCTCTGGAAACCCTTTGACTGATCTTGTGGATAAGTTTGAATGATCAGAACCCATTTTTGGGTTTTGATAAATAGGGTTTTGCGCATTAGCAGAGAACCCTGACTATGGCTCACAACTTTTTTTTTTGTTGTGAGCTTTTAATGTCCATTGCAAATTTTTGCTGTGAACCCTAAGCATAATCTGTGGTAATTGTTTAGGGTTTCTTCGAAAAGAGGGTTTCTTGTTCAGGAAACCCCTAGATTAAGTTATGGATGGATTTGAAGAATCAGAACCCATTTTTGGGTTATGATAAAGAGGGTTCTTTGTGGAGAACCCTAAGTATGACTCGTGGATTGTTTTTTGTTGCAAGTATTTAATGTCCACAACAATTCCTTTGCTGCGAACCTTAAGTAAAACTTGGGGCTGTTGTTGCCACAGGTTTGCTTAGGGTTCACGGCTTAATTGCTATGAATTTTAAATGTTTGCAGTATATAATTGCAACATTTAGTGTTCGTAGTTTTTACTGCTAACACTCACCCCCTGTTTTTACTGCGGGTATCTGATTTTAAGGCATTTGCTGCCATTTCAAACACCTAAGGCATTTTTCTTTTGCCGTGTACACTTTGTTCATGGCACTTTTGCTGTGAGCACTTGGGGCTCGCAGCAATTTGCTGAGAACACTTGGTGTTCTCATTTCTTTGTTGTGAACACTATGTTCTCAACATTTTACTGCGAACACTTTGATGTTCACAACACTTTGCTATTAACACTTAGTATTCTTAGCATTTTGTTGTGAACATTTTAATGTTCATAGCATTTTGCTGTGAACACTTTGTGTCCTCAGCATTTTACAGTGAATACAAATAGCACTTAGTGTTCTCAGCATTTTGCTGTGAACATTTTAATGTTCATGGCATTTTGCTATGAACACTTAGTGTTCTCAACATTTTGCTGCGAACACTTTGATGTTCATAACACTTTGTTGTGAACACTTGATGTTCTTAGCATTTTGATGTTTTCAATATTGGATTGGAATATTTCTGTTGTCTAAAATTTTCTATATATTTTTTTTGACAGTTAGAGAGATGGCATACTATGTTTGTAACGAGTGTCATCGTGAGCCTCATGATACCAAAGAAGAAGCCAGTGGGATTTCCTTGAAACTTCACTTAGAAATCTTTGAAGATATGGGCATCAGTGACGTCAAGGAGAAGATTGCGAGGGATCCCAAGGAGATGACACCTGATGGTTACCTTGTCTTGGGAAATGTAATCCCAGAATGGGGCATAGTTGAAGGATCGGGGTTTGGCCAGAGTTGTTATCTTACACCCAAGAGGGCTAGAAATTGGGATGAAACGCCTACTGACTTGGTTTTACAGCTGACTTCTTTTGACCTTCCTCTTGCCACAGCCAAGGAATGTCGTTGGTCAATGGATGTAAAATTGAAAAGTTGCTCCACCGTGGACAATAGAAATTTATGGTCATCATGGGTGCATGACGTGTATGTTCGTTTTGAGCCTGAGTTAAGAAGCTTGGGTATTCATGGTGTAGTTGGACTGGCGAAGTATGATTACCGCAAGTACATGAGCTTTCTCCGAACTTTGATAAACCACTGGTGTCATGAGACTAATACCTTATTCATGACTTGGGGTGAAGTTGGCATTTCTCTCTATGCATTGAACCGAGTTTCTAGGTTACTAGTTGATGGTAGCTTTTACGATGAATTCAACCTGTTCAATAACGTCTTGTACTATCTGGATACTGTTCCCGATTGCACCAGGGAGTTGTTTCAAGTTTACAACTCAATCATAAAGGAATGAGCCAGCAACGAGAGATCCAAGGCTGGCAAAGTCACTTCCGGCAAGACCTCTTTTGAAAAGGACGCTATGAAGAAGGTTTCTTTCTCAACATGGTTGAAATATTTTTTTACTGAGGGGCCATGCGAGTTCTCAAGAAATAAAGCTCCTACATCTTTAGACAAGCAAATCGAGGCCTTTGAAATCCCCACCTATACTAGAGTGTCTTAGAAAGGCTACTTGGCTACTTTTATTTCTTGTTGGCTATGTGTCTTTGTTCTTCCTTGTAATAGGGGTGAGGTAATATGCCCCGAAACTTTTGTGGTTACTGGCTGAATGGCCACTGGTAAGAGGCACTGCCTAGTGTTCCAGTTTTGGCCAGTCATTATCGGGCTTAGGGCGACATTACTCGGAGTAGGTTTCTCGAGTCTAGGTTGGTTCAGGCACCATTTCAATACCTCTTTGTGTGGGCATACATGCATTTTCTGAAGACCTATCCTCCTAGAAGACTCGGAGACTTAGATAAATTCATGTCGTGTTTAGTATTGATAACGGACCAAGTCCTTGCTAAATTTGACAAGAAAGATCATCCATTTGGAATGTTTATATACCCAGGGGAATTCCGTCCCCGTCCTTTTAGGAGTCCGCTTGAACCTAATGAGAATCACCTTCTTGAAGATACCCCGACTCGCGGCAGGGGAGAATGTTTTGTTGAACCTTATTACCCGAATAGGTTTGCACGTCAATTCGGGTATGAACAAGTCTTGCCTCCAGATGCCATAGCAAATAGTTCACATAACAGCTGAACTGTCTTTTGCAAAGAGACAATAGTTGTACTTGATTCACCTTCATAAGGGTTGCATCTTCCATATACGTCATTTTGGAGTTGAGGGCAAGGTCACTCAGCTTTATACGGGGTGGTGGAGGGATAGCACCTTTGCTTATTTGAAGCGGGGTGCACCAAAAATTTTGTTAGCACCTCCTGGAGCTTGGACTGTTGATGGTCCTCCCCTTGCCTTGACATCGTCATCAGGTTCGACAAGTCAGCGAGGGATGGCGAAACGGAAAAGACGCACCACCGCTAAACTTCCCACTAGCAGGGCTGCCAAAAAGGCAAAAATTGTTGAGCCAATAGATTCACCCGTTGATACCTGGTCACCGGACGAAGAGTACAATGAATGAATTCATGACATAGCTGACTTGCTGGGGGAGGCAGGCTGTCTAGTATTTGCTAACATAGTTGTCTTTCCAAAACCAAATCAAGATGGCCTATTAGCTAGGCCGACTGAAAGGGCAATGGAGGTGGTTCATCCCAACGTGGTTAGTGGAGATGACGAAGAGGATATGGAATCTTCGGATAATTTATTAGACTACAATCCAATGACTAATGGAGGCCCTGTGGTTGAAGTTATTACAGCTAGTGATGAGGGCCAGAGTATCCCTGCCGATCTTCGATAGAGTGTTTTCACTTAGATGGCTATGTTCGAGGAGGATTTTTAGAAATTTCTTAAAAGATCAGAGAAGTCTGTTGCCCCGGAGATCTGTCCTCAACTTGATTCTCGCCAAGCAGAAGAGGATCTGGTTAGAGTAATTCATTTATTGCGGATGGAGCAATCATGTCTCGACAGAGATTTTTATGTTGGTGATTCGTTGGGAACCAAAGAAGACTTGCCTCCATTAGGTGGGCTAGTGGTGTTTGTCCTTCCCCGTCAGTGGGTGGAATGGATCTACAAGGAGTGGAGGCCTCGACAATCTCAGACATCGGGAGGGATGCTGAGATGATAAATGTTTCTCCCTTGCCTTCAACTGGGATAGGGGAGGTACCCAAAGAAGTTCCAATTCCAGCAGCCTCGGTTATCAAAGGGGACACTGTAGCATTCCCTATTGTTGGGAGGGCCGAGAAACACAACGAAGTTTTAGTTCCCCAGGCCTTAGTTGTTGAAGAGGATGTCAGGGTGTCTCTAAGTGCTGAAGGGGCGGAGGTACATGATGAAGTTCCAGTTCTGACGTCTTCAGCAGCTCTGGGTAATGCAAGCGAAGTAGGAGACACATCTGCTCCCCGAAGAGATTGGGATTCTGGAATCAACCGGCGAAGAATTTGGAAACATTGTCCCTTCTTCAGAAGTACCTCCGCTACAATCAGGTCCTACTGATGACGTCCCAAAGGATCATGTCATCATGGAAATTTCTTCGGATGGTGAGGTACCTAAAGGTGTTGTGGGGGAGGTCAACTAGTACGAGGAAATTTTAAGGGGGAAACTTCTGAATCTGGTTATCAACCAATGGCTGTCTCTTTATCGGTAGTTTTACAAAAGGGGACTTCGGGTCATGCCCCACTATCTCTCGAAGAGGAACTTGCTGCCCTTTCCTCTCACCTTGTCACATATCAAAGTAAGTTTATTTATGTATACAAATATGTTGTCTTCTTGGCATTTCTTCCAATTCTCACTTTTTTTTTTGCAAATTTTTTTGGAGCGATTGATAGGACAAGACCCTTTACTTTTGATAGGCCGAATCGAGGATCATTGCCTCAAGTTTCTGAATCCGTAATGGCTATGTATCAGGAGAATGCTCATCGATTCTTAGCTGGTCTTTGTCAGACCTTGGTTTCTCAGGGGCCGAGGGAGGTTGAACAGATAAAATCCGACATTTCCAGTGTGTTTTCTGTTTCAGATGCGATGTCATTCGATTACTAGCTGATTCAGTGGCAAATAGAAGTGCTAATCGATGATGCCGTTCTTTTTTGTGGATATGACAGAGTTGCAAAGATAGATTCTTTTAATGAATGAGAAATTTCTTGTTTTGAGAGGTTATCGCGAGGAATAGAACAGCTGTTTGTAGATTTGAACTACCATCACGATATTATCGATCATGCATGAGTTGCTCTCGACGTAGCCAGAGTGGTGGCCGTGGATTATTGGAAGAAGCTGGAATCAGCTTTGGAAAAAGTCAAAGTGGCAGAGGCAACTTTGGAAGCCGGTGAATCTAATCTGCGTACGTACTCTTCTGATTTTGATGAAGCCCATCGAGGGGTGGAAAGATCTGGTTTACTGGTCTTCCAAATATCTGAAGAGCGTCGTCGATTAGTGGAGGCTCGGGATACGGCCCTCAAAATATTTCTTGAATGACAAGATCGTTTCCGACTGTGATCTTGTATTTGTTCCCCCTCTTTTTGTTAGGTGAGTTCTCTAAGTGATATGGAGTTCCCCTTTTTGATATTTTACAATAAAGTGATTGTTCTTTCCATTGTGACTCTTATTATCATCATTTTTTTGACTGACCGAGCCTAAGATATATCCCTTAGGTTGCCTACGTACCCATGATAGGATTAGGCTGAGCGTAGTTCAAGAGATAGATAGTTTCTGTTCGTATCTAGGAATGTTTGAATTTTGGTTTATATGGTTTTCGTTCATGTCTAGGAAGGTTTCAACAATTTTCCTTGGAAAATGGTGGGACTGATGAATTGGGTAAAGGAGTTTAAACAACTCATACCCTTTAGGGATATGTTTTTTGTTTGGGAGTGTGACCGAACCTAAGGTGGTTTTCTTAGGTTGCCTATATACCCTGGACAGGATTAGGTCAAATGTAGTTTTAAAAAAAGGGTGAACACTTTAAACTCATATTCAGGAGCTTGTCGAATATGCTCTAACTTTTGCCTAGATTATCTTCGAAGGTAATCTAGCGAGCTTTTTGTGCTCTAAATTTTGCCTAAGCCTCCCTTTCGGTTTTTGACTTAGCGGGGTTTTTTTTTGCCGTGTTGACAGTAAATATCCAGTTAGTGTCACCGACTACAAGCCACTAACCTTCTTCTTCGACCGTGGGGCCGTGTTGATGGTAAATACCTGCTTAGTGTCACCGACTACAAGCCACCAACCTTCTTCTTCGGCCGTGGGGTCGTGTTGATGGTAAATACCCAGATAGTGTCATCGAATACAAGTCACCAACCTTCTTCTTCGGTCATGGGGCTGTGTTGATGGTAAATATCCGGTTAATGTCACTGACTACAAGCTACCAACCTTCTTTGTCGGCCGTGGGGCCGTGTTGATGGTAAATATTCGGTTAGTGTCACCGACTATAAGCCACCAACATTCTTCTTTGGCCATGAGGCTATGTTGATGGTAAATACCCGGTTAGTGTCACTGACTACAAGCCACCAACCTTCTTCTTTGGCCATGGGGCTGTGTTAATGGTAAATACTCGGTTAGTGTCACTGACTATAAGCCACCAACCTTCTTTTTCGGTCATGAGGCCGTGTTGATGGTTTGTGTCACCGACTACAAGCCACCAACCTTCTTCTTCGACTGTGGGGTCGTGTTGATGGTACATACCCGGTTAATGTCATCGACTATAAACCACCAACCTTCTTCAACTGTAGGGCCATGTTGATGGTAAATACCTGGTTAGTGTCACTGATTACAAGCCACCAACCTTCATTTTCGGCCATGGGGCCATGTTGATTTCTTTCATCGAGGAGGGTGGTGTTTCTTTTGAGGAGTTGACTGGGCCTAAGATGGTATTCTTAGGCTACCTACGTACCCATGGCCGGGATCACGTTGAATGTAGTTCAGGAGGGTGAACACTTCAGACACATATTTAGAAGCTTTTGAACATTTTTAGCTCATATTCAGGAGCATGTCAAATTTACTCTAACTTTTTACCTAGATCGCCTTTGAGGGTGGTTTAGTGATTTTTTTTTTACGATGCTCTGACTTTTTCCTAAGCTGCCCTTTCGGGTTTTTAACTTAGTGAGCATTTAGAGATAATGGGAAGTATCTCTTCAAGAACCTTGCATTTATATGGGAATGATTTGTTCCCCATCCATAGTTATCGGTAAATATGCGCCATTTGAATAGATTTTTTCAATGGCGTATGGTCCCTCCCATTTTGACTCTAATTTTCCTTGAGTTTGCCGAGTGACAATGATGGGAGTTCAGACCATGACCACGAGGTCACCTTTCTTAAAGGACCGTTCCTAGATTTTGTTAGGCATATTGTAACGCGTAAATTTCGTTACAATCAAATTGCCTCCATTGTTGTATGGAGTTTATTATTTTCTGTGGGGAACTATCCTTCCAATATGAGTAAACTCAGATTATTAATTACCTTCCCGATTTGGGGAAAAACCTCTAATTAAGAAGAAGAACAAAATATTTGAATAAAATATTTATTTATTCAAAGGGGTTGCCTAGATCCCATGTAGGCATTATAGGATACCTCATAGAGGTCTTTGCATCCAAGAAAAAATAAGAGGTGGCCATATTGGGGGTTCACCTGATATTCTCAATTGATGGGAGATCCTTCTTCCTTTTTGGTAACTATTTTCCTGCAAAAGAAAAGAAAATCCTTTTTCTCTCTCTTTCTCCTACTCATCCTTCGTGTTCGTGCTTCGTATTTTCTTCGTGGGAGTTTCTTGTGAGAAACTCCCTTTTTATATTTTTTGGAGTCCTTTTTGGACTCCCTTTTGACTTCTTATCTTTTAAGGAATCAAAAGGTTCTCTCCTTTTAGAGAGAGTCATCTGTCCTTTGATAGTTGGTTTCCCTTATCTTGGAGAAACCTGGTACGAATGGGAGGTTACTCCCCCTTTCGAATGGGATGCCATTTGGTACTCTATTATTGGAGGAAAAGAGGGGATCTCTATCTTGGGATCCCCCAAAGCTGGCAGAGAGTCATTTTTTTTATCAGGAATTCTCTGCCACTTAGCAGTTAATATCTGACTGCCAGCTAGGAAAGGATTGACCTTGGTCAATCCGCAAGTTAAAGGGGTGAGACGATGGGTCTCACTTACGGCCTGGGTCAAGTTTTAAGACTATTTGGGTTGCGGACCAGGGTCTGACCTTAGTCAGTCCGTGGACCAAGACAGGGTGGGACCATGAGTCCAACCCTTGGTTTGGGTTGAGTCCTTGACCATTTGTGGTCATGGACTGGGCTAGTCATTGACTGGCCCACGGATGGACTCAAAGAGTCTGTCCGCAGAGCTTGAATGGGGGTCTGCCTGTAAGGACAAACCCTAACCGCGTGTCAGTCCCCTAAGTACTGACACAAATGAGTATCCGTGGAGTATTATTGCTCTGTTGTCAGCATTTAATGTTAGATGGGCTGGCGGTAAGCTAGCCCTTGGTCAGCTGGTGCGCGTGCTTTTGGCATGCGCGAAGTCTAACCACACATTTTATGGGTGGTGATCCTGTGTAGGTAGGTACACTATGCACCTGCCTTGCGGGTGGTGAGATTTCACTGCCCATACATGACTGCCTTTTCGTCTAGAATTTCCAGTTCTGTCAAGCAAACTTTCGTCCCATCTTCATCCGTGATGGATTCTTGGATGGCAACCCTTGTAACGACCTGAAATTTTAATAGAATAAAATTATGCATTTATGGGTCCTTAACTGAGGTTAATTAGTTAAGTGTTTGTTAAATTGGTGGAAAGTGAGTTTTATTTGGGATTGGATTGTACCGATAAAATTTTAGTATTTTTCCTTGAAAATCTTACATAATGTATGGGTCGACTATCGGGACGATCATCCATCATACCAGTTTCGTTGTATCCATTTGCGAGACCGCGAGGGTCTTGAATATAAGAAAATCGAGAAAACCAGAAAATTTACAGATTTTTCAGAATTCAGTTGGACTTAATAATTGTTGGGGATTCCAATAAAAATCCATGAAACTCATTTCACTGTGTGTCGGTCGGCCATGAGGACGAATGTCTATTGTTTTGGCAGTTCATCATCTGAAAGAAGAAACGGCAGGGTGTTTTGTGTACAAAATCAGGAAATTAGTAGGTTTTGCAGTTTTCTTCTGGACTTACTTTTTATAGTCAAGACTCAATATTTTTCCTCAAAATTCGCATAGTGGGTGACTAACTGACCATAGGTCACCTAAAGTTTCGTCACCATCGGATGTCGTTTAGTATAGTTTCAAAGGCTTGTATGTGCGAAAAAGGGGAAAAGTCAAACCTGGTCAAATCGATGACATCACCTTTGATGTCATCGATGACATCATGGGAAGGGACACCTCACCCTCTCCCTTGCCTATATTAGGAGGGCAAGCCTTTCTCATTTTCTCACGGATCTAGGGTAGCGAAGCCCTGTCGAATTTTGAGGAGAGAGAAAGTAGAGAGAGAAAGAGGAGATAATAAAAGAAGAGATAGAAAGAAAAGGGGAAGCTACCCTAGGGTATTTCGACGTTCCCGACGCACTGGCAATGTCTGTTTTCCTCCTGGCATCTTGATCAGCGTGTAGAGAGAGAAAGGGAGAATTCTAGAGAGAGAGAGTGGGAGTTAAAGAGAGGCGGTGCACCTAGAGTTTTTTCGGCATTCTGAGCGCATTGGCGACGTCCATTTCAATGTCTGGAGCCTCGATCTACATGTAGTAGGTAAAATCCCACTCCCTCCTTTTTCCCTTTATTTAAGCTATTTTGTATGTTGAATGACGTAGATAGTGTTTGGCGTGGATGAAAAAGGTCAAAGATCGGATGGATTGTGTATAGAAGGGATGAAAAGAGTGAAAATGGAGCAGAGGGGCATAGCCCTTGGTTTCGGGCTATCTACAACTCGAGATTTAGACTCAGAGTGATCTGTGATCGATCGCAATGATGTGGCGATCGATCAAGATGATCGGTCATAAACAGAAGGATCACTTGGGGTTCTATCAGGACCCTGGGCGATCGATAGTAGGCAAAGTGTGATCGATCATAGGTGCAATCGATTACAGTTAATGCAGATTTTATAGGAAGCCTGTGTCGGCTCCTCTATGTGTCGTGAAGTCATCCTTGCATGAAGAATATTATGTGATGTTTGTTTTAAGGCAATGGTAGGGTCAATTGGCCTTGTTAAGTTCACTATCGAAATAACTCTTATATGATGTGATGTTTGTTTTAAGGGAATGGTAGGGTCCATTGGTCTGGTATAATCCCACCTCGGGACAATCCTTGTGTGGTGTGATTTTGTTGGGAAAGGGTAAAGCAATGAAATGGTTCATCGATCGGGTAATGTTCCACACCGGAACGGTATACCTCAGATTTGATCCACATGCGTGAGGCCCAATGTATTCAATTAATCAAGTAAGGCTTGGATTAATTAGGGATTTTCTACAGTTAGAAAACCTAACCTGTGCGAAATGATGTCTATAGTCCCTCTTTGACTAGCTTAGGAGAGGCGTTATCTATTAAGAGCCGGGGTCCCTTTATGACTGATAGTCGGGAGAAGAGTTAGGATGACATTGGGTCTATGGACCCAAGTTTGGATTGGGGTTCGTACCTAGTGATGTATTGATTTTACAAACTCAATGATGTTACCTTGAGGGATTAACCTGTGTTTGCAGGTATGCACCCAATAGAGGTTGTGATGTTACAGGATGGCTGTCTTGAAGGATGATGTTCTTAGGGGTAGGTACATCCCAACATAGGTTGGATTAAGTTTTGTACTGTTAGAGGTGTTGTGCCTGACAAAATTTGATGTCAGAGGTGTTGTGCCTGGCTTCCACTCTTTCACCTTGGCTTTAGCACCCATACAACACATCAACTTTGTATTTCAATTCTTTTATTCAATCATCCCACACCAAACTACATAGAAGGCTCTTTTTGCTAAAAGTCACTGTTCACCAACTAGGAACTTGAGTTCTGGGGTTTACACATACATGCTTAGGATATTTTATACCCTATGCTTTTAGATACTTTAGAGTATTACTATACTCTTGTTTTGAGACTACATACACACGCAATACCTCACTTCACTTTCCTCACACCAAGGACCCATGAGAGGCTTTTAGGCCTTTACATACACTACGCAAGTGCACTATTCACTACCCTCTTCACATGAACAGTATACTAAATTCCGGGGCTCTACATGCAAGAGGATATCATATTTGACTTTTTGGTCATCAAACGTCTCAGATCGATGATAAATAGGCCAGGGCGACAATGGATTTATGCTCTTTTTAGCTGGAGCCATCCTTGATTGTAGTCTTTTCCCAGATCTGAGGTTCATTTGACGAACCTCGACGATTGCATTAGACGGGAAAGCTTCCGCCACCTCCTTTTCTGAAATTTGGACCATGTTGACAGATATTGTCCAATCTATTCTTCTTCTTTTACCCTGTTTGGAAGAATCTTCATCCGAGTCATCACTTCCCGTTAGAGTATCACTTGATGCTACTGATGAGGATCCATGACTAGGGTCAGTCGGTCCATTCGTTTTAGGAGTCAGCCTTAGAAATTTAGGAGAATATCCAGTTAAACCTGGAACATACTTCGATAGGTTAATTGGATATATTGGTGCATCTACTGGTGAAGGTGATCGGAACTTGTGAGGTGTCCAAGGACGACCAGACATAGTTGTACCACAGTTCCAGGATGGCCAAGTGTCTCTTGTTTTAATTGGTAACAATGGCGGTAATTCCAAAAGGAAATCAAAAACCGAATCAAAGCACTCTTTTACCGCTAAGATTTTCTTGGGGGGAGACGACATTGGGCAAGAATCTTTTGTTGAAGATGAATTGGATGTTGACAGGTTAGAGGTAGTGTTTTCTCTACCATGATGTCCTGTAGATTCTTTAGTAGTTGTGAACTCACTAGTACTATAAGTGGTTCCGCCTGATGAGGCGCTATCTTCTTGTTCAGAGCTCCCTTAACTTGATTCGAGTGAGTGGATGCTCAACTTCATGAATGACATGAAGAAATCTTCATCTTCATCGTAGTCACCCTCATCGGTATAATTAGAATAATCACTACTCTGGCCATAGAAAATTCTCGGAGGGACAAAGTCCTTGAGAGTTATGGGTGTAGGCTGGTCTTGTTGCAAGATCTGGCTCGAGAGTACACCCCTCATATTTTCTCTCTTTTCTTTCTGCTTTCTTTGTTTCTTCTTTATAGATATGAGCATTTTTCTTTGCCCAGTTCTGCGAGGCAAAATTTGGGCCATCTGTTTCTTCTTCTTGGGTCCTTTACTCTAGTAGAGAGTCCATTCTTCACTTTCAGAGGAGGGATTTCCATCACTGTCAACTTTAGTTGGTTCTTGGTTGATAATTTCTATTGCAAACAGTGTGTTGGCTGTGGCAGATTTTGCTTCATCGGGGGCCATAATGATTATCTTTTCATCCAACAGTTTCTGGTACTGCATCTATTGACAATGGGTAGGGTTTGACAATCAATTGGTTGTAATCCTCTCGATCCTTTGCTCTTTGCATTTGGCTACGAATCATTTCTTTGATTGTTGCAATCAGATAAGGGTCATTCCTCCCGCCACTACTTCTAAGTCTGGGACTACTGGGGTATCTGCAATTCCAACCCCATTGATCTTGAGAATGGATTGGTTTGGGCACCCGAAGTTTCCCTTTACTCTTTTCTCCACGGTACGTGACTGCAAAATGAAGGGTTTGAATGCTCCACCGACCACTCGGTATTTTTTGCTTTCACTGAAGACAATTTTTTGGTCATCTAAGCTATTTGTTCCATCATAACAATCATCTCAGCATCTTTCCTTTCCACATGACAACGTAGATTGAGGAGATGCTCATCTTGATCAGGAGGCAGGATAACACCATCTTTTAACTCAGCCATCATTACTGAGACTATTTTATCGGGACTTGGTGATGATTTAAATATTGATCTTCCAACAGAAGAGATATTCAGAAATTCTTCTTTTGAAAATAGGGCTTCTAGATCCCCCATACAGGAAGTTGGTTGAGCTTGATGCTTGGAATTCGGCTTCGTCTCGACCCATTATATTTTACATTGTAAAGCTAGTCGGGCTGGATGAAGAGATAATCATTATCAACGGACTTTTATTTCCTAGTTCAGGGCAGTTTGGATTCACGGCCCTCTTTCTTCCTCGGGCTCTGCCTCTTAGGGTCCTCTTCTTTTGTGGGACTTCGAGGGGGCGAGCATGAAACTCTACTATCCCCGATGCATTGGCCTCTTTGTCTTTTAATGTTGGGAGGGTCGCCATGGCAGGGGATAAAGTAGTTTCATATCTTTCCCGGTTAGACGTGCGTCCTCTCTTTTCAGCCTTGTCTTGACTTTGAGTCGTGACCATGTGAACTAAAACGTAGTCATGTCATACTTTGTTTCCTCCGGTATCTTGCAGAGGCAGGACGCTACCGAGGAAATAGTTGACTCGGCGGAGGGTTACCTCTGGTTTTGCCTTAAAGATGGACGTTGCAAGTGTGGCCTTCTCCAGCGGGTTCAAATGCGGATTGATCTTTGCAGATTGCAAACCCATTTTATATCTTTCCTTTGAATCGGGGGAAGCCCTTCGGCCATTGTCCCTTTATGTAAGACTTTAACTCAACGGTCCTTGAAAACTTGGACATTCCTTGTGGGTGTTTGCACATATTCTCCCCAAAATGGGCTTATGCTCCTTGTACTGCGGGTATGTCCTCTATGTGCCGACATGATAGCTTCAAAGGTGGCCTGTTTTGCCCCCTGGAATGCATTAGGTCCTATGTCTCTGAGGAAGTTAGCATCTTGATGTGTTCGGTTTGGGCTATACTTTTAATTGCTCCTAACATGTTGCTCCGATCGGAGATATTCCTTTCCTTTTGGTTTGATCACACTGGCCATTTTGTCATCCGTAGTCGGTTCTTTAGGGATTTGGTGATCCTTACAACGCTCTAACCTGATCCAATGGTTGATTAGTTCTACTCCCTTTTCGGGTAAGTTATAATGATAACAGTCGGCCCGAAGGCCTGACTATTTTAAATGTGGTTCAACCTGAGGGTTGAACCTATAGGCACTCCCTTTGGGAGTGCTACTTTGAAGGAGGCCATTGGCTAAATGACTTGGTTGCCAGGGCTGGACCCATAAGCACTCCATTTAGGAGTGTTATTATGTGAAGAGCAACGGGTCAGATGTCCTGTTGGTTGTAAATAAGGCTCAACCCAAGGGTTAAACCTATAAGCACTCTTTTTTGGAGTGCTGCCTTGAAGGAAGCAATCAGCTGGATAGTCTAGTTACTGCGGGAGCGGCCCAACCTGAAGGCTGGGCTTATAGGCATTCCACTTGGGAGTGTTGCCTTGAAGGAGGCAACCAGACTGACTGTCTGGTTGCTACGGGTTGTGAAAACGGGCTTGATGACCTGTTTTTTGTAAATGAGGTTCAATTCGAGGGTTGAAGCTATAGGCACTCCCCTTGGGAGTGCTACCTTGAAGGAGGCGACCAGACTGATTGTCTGGTTACTGTGGGAAGGGTCCAGCCCATGGGCTAGATCAATAGGCACTCCATTTAAGATTGCTGTCATGTAGGAGGCAAGTAGACTGATTGTATGGTTGCTGCGAGAAGGGTCTAGCACGAGGGCTTGACTTGTAAGCTCCCGGGGGTGCTCTGATGAAGGGGCCCTTACTGCCTCCTCTTCCTTTGATTTGCTTCCCTTTCGGGGAGGCAAATCATTGCTGCCCCTTGAATAGGACAACCACTCTAGTGGTTGTAGTCTTCTGTTACAGCTAGAATTACGGGTCCGTCCACGACCTCAGCCCAAGTTATGGGCTGCATTTGCTGCGCCTAGGGCACAAGTGAATGCCAATTGATGATCACGCGATACCTTCAGTGTTTGTACATGGTCTCGATGGTCCTAAACATTTAGAAGAGGGTTAGTACGATACTATCTCTCTTTAAAACTCTCTTCTTCAAAGATGAGAAGAGAAACAGGGTCCTACTGGGCGTGCTAGAAATTTGTAACAACAAATTTTGTGTGCCTTACTTGAATGTGAGACACTTGAACTTCATTGTTCAAACATTCGCCATTAATGGAGATTATGATTTTATGTGGGGAACTCCTTTTCTGATATGGTTAACCAATACCGTTAATTACACCCTCTTGAAGAGGGATACCTCTGATTAAGAAGAAGAGAAAAAGAGAAATAAGTATAGCTTTCATTCATTGAATGAAGGAGGTGCCAAATGCCCCATTTTTGCATTTACATTTGCCTCAATGGAAGTCTTTCAAAAAATGAAAGAGAAAGAGAGGAAGAAAGAAAGAGGGTAGGCATTTTGGCCTACTTTGCTGCTTCCATTAGAGTTCTGGCTTTTGCTGGAGTTCTTCTCTTGGGGAATTCTTCCTTCAGATTCTCCAACCACGGATTTTCGGATCCTCTCTCAGAAATCTTGCTCCTTGTTGCCATGGTGGGGTCTACAATAGACTCCTTAATTTTAATTTTAATTTGAGGCAGCAAGGGAGCTCCTTGCTACCATGGTGGGGTCTATTAAGGATCCCTTTAATTTAATTTCAATTTGGGGTAGTAAGGGAGCTCCTTGCTGCCATGGTGGGGTCTATTAAGGACCGATTTAATTTAATTTCAATTTATGGCAACAAGGGAGCTCTTTACTGCCATGGTGGGGTCTATTAAGGACTTCTTTAATTTAATTTCAATTTGGGGGTAGCAAGGGAGCTCTTTGCTGCCATGGTGGGGTCTATTAGAGACCCCCTTGTTTTTAATTTCAATTTGGGGTAGCAAGGGAGCTCCTTGCTGCCATGGTGTGGTTTATTAAAGACCCCATTAATTTAATTTTAATTTGGGGCAGCAAGGGAGCTCCTTGCTGCCATGTTTGGGTCTATTAGAGAGCTCTTTGTTTTAATTTCAATTTGGGGTAGCAAGGGAGCTCCTTCCAGCCATGGTGGGGTCTATTAAGGATCCCTTTAATTTAATTTTAATTTAGGGCAGCAAGGGAGTTCCTTGCTACCATAGTGGGTGGGGTCTATTAAAGACCCCTTTAATTTAATTTCAATTTGGGGCAGTAAAGGAGCTCCTTACTGCCATAGTGGGATCTATTAAGGACTCCTTTAATTTAATTTCAATTTGGGGCAGCAAGGGAACTCCTTGCTGCCATGATAGGGTTTATTATAGACCCCCTTTGTTTTAATTTCACTTTGGGCCAATAAGGGAGCTCCTTGCTGCCATGGTGAGGTCTATAAAAGACCCCTTTATTTTATTTTCAATTTGGGATAACAAGGGAGCTCTCCTTGCATCAATGGTGGGGTCTATTAAAGACCCCTTTGTTTTAATTTAAATTTGGGGCAGCAAGGGGGCTTCTTGTTACCATGGTATGTTAAAGACCCCTTTAGTTAATTTTAATTCGAGGTGGTAAAGACTTACACGTGCCTTTGCACATCTGAGGCGATCACGACCCTTCTTAGGGTTGTGATCTGGTGCGGCGATGCTCACCACCATTTGTGTGGGGTGTGAAAATAAGTGGTGAGATTTCACCACTTACAACACCTACTGCTTGTGCCAATAGCAATGTGTGTATCCTCACATTGGGGGGTTCCACTCTCTACAAGTGCGGTTGTTGAGATACCTACCACTTTGACCTAACTTCTAATTTGAGGCTTCTAATCCCCTAACCAATGGAAAGATTAATTCTAACACCGCTAACCACAATATCATACCCCAGTCGTATAGAACTTCTCTCTTTACTAGTGCATTAGTAGTTCACCTCTTATATATATATATTAACAGGTTTAACAAACATAAATATAACACAAAATAAAAAATTTATTACGTAGAACATTTTATTTATGTGGATATATAGCAGCGTTATAATAGTGTACACATACAAACATTATGTTATACATAACACATTATTAACATTATATATATGTCACGACCCAAAATCCCCCCTAGAAGTTAGGCAAGACTTTGGCTCGTGACTTGACATATCATGACAAACCATCCTGTGAAAGATACAAGGCAATAACATAGTGGAAGATTAAAATATAGCGGAAGCATAAACTGAATTTCTTCTAAACATAGATAGTATTCCAAGTTTATACAATACAAAACCAAAGTAAGAGTGGACATGACCACTCATCAAAATACAATATATAATCTCTCTCTCACCCTCTTTCAATAATATCCAGGATAAAGACACCTATCCAGGTTCCTATCCTCCTCTAGCTGAGCCTCTGTCGGCTCCTCCTCATCCTAGTCCTCCTCGACCCATGGATCGGGAGCACAAATGTCAAAAGGACCTGTCGACATCAAAATGTACGGTTGAGCATGGAATACTCCGTGTATATGGTCTATTAACTAACAATGTTATAAATCAATAATATTATACCAGTACTTAAAACAGTAGTTTAGAATTCACACATTAGACAACTTAGAACAATGCTTCAAATCTCAACTTGAAAGTGCATATTTTCTAAAATCTTTATCTTTTGAGTTTTCGTAGAATTCAAAACATGTCTTATGAGGTCTTGTGAGAATTACATTTCTTATGAATTCTTATGTGCCTTATGAGCCTTTGAGTTCTTATGAATTCTTATGAGCCTTTGAGTTCTTATGAATTCTTATGAGATCCTTGTGAGCTTTGTAACCGATCTTAAACTTATGATCATTGTGAGCCTTGTGAGACTTATGATTCTTATGAGCTTTGTAACCGATCTTAGACTTGATCCTTGTAAGAATTGTAACTGATCTTAGAAATGGCAACCCAAAGTTTGGCATTGTCAATTCTTGTGAGTTATGTGTTTCCTTATGAAATTTTTCTTTAAAACCCTTTCTTATGAACTTTTCTTAAAGCCCCTTTCTTATGAACTTTGAAATACCATGCTTATGAGAAAACTAATCATGTGAGAATCGTGAGTGTATAATGTACTTGTGAGCATCATACAATGCTTGGAAATCTTAAAACATTCTAAGCATACTTACATAAATCATAGAAGTATCATAATGTACTTAGAAACCCTTAACCATAATCATATGAAATATATGAACATCATAGTAAGCATAGAATGAAACTATGCCTCTCTTTAATTTTAGAAAAATAGTTATTGGGGGATATACATCGAATCCCAAGATCTGACTATAGTTCTAATTGATTTTATTCAATGAAGGATAGAACAATAAATACCTTCAAGACCTTGCAAGTGAAAAATCTTATTTGAAATTCGAAGGATAGAACAATACCTACAAAACTTCGCAAGTGAAGAGTCTCCTTCGCGATTCACACGAACCTTCTTTATATCTTTAAAGCTTTTCTCCAATGAAAACTAATGGCCCTTCTATTCCAAGCTTTGTAATCTTTTCTTCTTTTCTTGATTGCAAGAACTCTTCTTGATCGATAAAGAATCAATCTTGATCTTTAAAGAATCATTCTTTATCTTCAACAAGATCAAAAACCAACAAAGGAAGAAGATGGGAGAGGGGGTACAACCCAAGAGGGAGAGAGAAGTGAGCATGCACTTTTTAGGGAGAGAGAGAAAGAGGGATTTCAAGAATCTCAATTAGTCTTGGACGTTCCACACAAAGGGGTCCTTTTATAGACTTCTTGATAGCCAACTTGTAGATCAATTATAACTCATTTTTCTAAATTCTAATCTAATTAGAACTCTCTTTTTGATTCTATTATGATTATCCCACTTTAGATTTTATACCAAGGTTTTGACCTTCAAACCGATTGATTTTGGAAAAACTTTCTTCACGAAAGATGCAGATCTTTTTGACGGCTTTGAAACAGTGTACTTTCAGACCAACATCGGAGTTACAGTCATAAAGTTATGGCTCGAATGCTGAAACAGTATTGATTCTCATAATCAAATACAAATCCGAAAATCCACAAATCAAATCAAATCGAAATTCCAATTAGAATTAAATTAATAATGAAAGTCTTCTAATCTAATTAGAAGTCCCATTATAATTCCACATCATCTCTTTCTTATCAAGTAAGAGAATAACCAATTAGTAACTAACACAATTAGAAACCATTTAGGTCAAGATGCTTAGAAATGGCATCCCACCCTAGGTGGGCCCCACTTATCTCACGCCCCTTTTTGGTGTGTTTCTTCTCATATTGTCACTTTTTGATCTTTATCAAAATCCCATATGGGTCATACCTATTTGGTTAATCACATCTTATATGATTTAACCTAAAAGAGCTTCACTCTACCATAGAGTGAAATACATACAGAATTTAATTAATTTAATTCTTAATTAAATTTAAAGCTTTAAGAAGGTCCTAGTGTGTGGGATCTAAAGGGATCGCCTATTTCCAGTTGTGGGTTCAAGTGCTTCACCTTTAGGTTGAAGCCTTGTTGTTTGGAAATATTTTCCTATAATACCATTAGGATCATAGAATTTTATCTATGTCCCTAGACTTCCACTAAGCACAATAATGTCCATTAACACAATGTGACTAACCTTCAGAAATTAGAGAATTACTTGCAAGTATATTCTATTACAAGATTTATTTACAGACACGTCATTCCACCGTCTAATATTGTTATAAGCTTATGGGACAATATCTTATACTGTCTGCAATCCTTAGCTTATATTGAGAACTCTTTCTCTTCGATACCTTTAGTCAAACTTGGACTTCAAACTTGGACTTTCAAATACAATTTCAAATTCATTAAAAGAATAATAATAATTACTTTTCTTTTATTCAGAAAATAATCATTTCATTGATAAACACCAGTGTTGGTTTTCTAAGTCCAGTTTGACAAGTATCAACTCAATATAAATTACTCTAGATGAAGAGTGGTGGAGTCATTGTTGAGCGTACACACACTTCTTCAAGTATAGCGTACATAACATAACGAGCTCGTATTTTGTCCGGTGTGATAGACATTGACGATTGGCTACATCAAAGCTATATAGGCAAATACTAGAGAAAATGTCGACCTCTCAGGTTAAGGACATTCTGTCAAATGGACTACCCTAAATTATATAGACAGTATATTTCTAAGGGTATCCATTATGTGATCCTGTTACAATATAATTACTTGTTACTTATATCCACATCTTAGATAAGAGACCCTTCTCTTAGTGATTGAGATTCGTTACTCCATCTTATAGAACTAACCCCGTGTAAGTTAGTAGGAATATATTGTCCAGATGTATCCTAAATAACTTAGAACAATACTAGGTCTACAAGGAACCAGAAAACCATATCTCCTTAGCATTTGGTTCAAAACCAACTGGATGGTTTTCCTACAATGTTACCTAAGGGACAAAGTAGTCTCATCTTATGAGATACTTTATTAATATTTTACCCAATGTAGAAGACAATGTGTGAATGTGCGTAAAGATGCTATATTAATAATGTAGATTAATATAAGTCCAGAATGACTTTATGGGCATATATGTCTAACATAGAAAACCCATAAACGTTTAAGCATAGTCATGGAACACCATTCATAGCAATAGCATAACAGTAATAATGGCTATTAAGCCTATGTCATCACATCTTACCTAGAATCATAGTTTCTTTAAAGAAAAACCCTACCAAGTCAAAACCTAGAACATATTTACTCTTTTATTGAAAAACCTAACCTTAAAACCCTTTATTTATAGGTTGAATCATAGCAATGTTAGAGAGTAGGTGTATTTAACCTAGGAGATAAAATCTTCACTTGAGAAACCTCTTGGACACGAGATCTGAGTTTGAGGAAGAAGATTCAAGCTTTGAAGAAGAAGATCCAAGCTTGAGGGAGCTTGGAAGCAAGAATCGAGCTCCTCCTTTGATCTCACATGAAATCCCCTTTTGAAACCCTATCCTTATTTCTTTTCCTCTCAAAATATGTCTCTCAAAGTGTCAAAATCATTAATCCCATGAAATTTGGGTATTTATGTTGCCCAAGTATTGGACCCTAGAGGGGGGGATGAATAGGGTCTTGGCAAATTTAAAATTCTTCTTAGTCTCTTTTTATGGAATTTCAAATTAAACTAATTAACAAAAGGATAGAAATTAGCAATTCTAAATTAATGCAATGATAAATAAAATATAAGAGATAGAGAGAGCAGACATCAAAGAATTGTTATCGAGGTTCGGCACTCCCACCTACTTCCCTGCCTCAAGCTCCCCTATTCAAAGGATTTAACCACGATCCATTATCGCATGACCTTCTTCACGGGTGAAGACCAAACCTTTACAATCTCCTTTCCAGATTGAGATTAGCACATTCAATACAAGAGAACAACCTCTCTTAACTTTACAAAGCTTCCGGCTTCACGGACAAGAATGTTTGATTCTTGATTTTCTTCAATACAGTTGAAATGATTGTTTTTAATCCAGAAAATGCTCCTAACTGAATTGAATCAGATTGACTTGAAGCACTTCTAAAAATCTCTCAAGAGTAGGAGTTGAATAGCTCGTATATAGAGATTGGAGATTTCTAGGTTTTTAATGAATGAACTTGATGAGAATTGAATACAACTTAATGATTTAATCAATGGTAGTTCAATAGTTATTTGATGTTCATAAATGAACTCAATTTATAGGTCTTGGATGAATAGTGCGTTGAGGGAGCATTAAATGTCAAACTGTCTGTTGGAGTTGGTTCAAACTTTGAATATGATGTTGATTTGCTTTTATGATTTGAATTCAACTTTGAATATGAAGACTTTGTCTTGATGGTTCATCTTAGACATGAGCAGTCTTTCTATGTTTCATGCTTTGAATGTTGGACTAATGTTCTTATAATCTGAAATTTACATACACTTCATAGAACCATTAGTACCAAAATGAACATTCCATTATTTTGTTATCATCAAAATTATTAGAGGTATGCAAGTTTGTAACCTTTAGGCTAAGAATTTATAGAGTTAGATTTGTGAAAAACCCAAAATACTCTTTTGTTTTTACGGTTTACAAGTTCTGGGTTGGTTTGGGCGTTTCTGGGCTCATCTAGTCGACTGGATGCAAGATCTAGTCGACTGGATGATGTTCTGGGGTCAGTTTGAGCATTTCTGGGGCTCATCTAGTCGACTGGATGCATGATCTAGTCGATTGGATGATGTTCTAGGGTCGGTTTGGCCATTCTGGGCACATCTAGTCGATTAGATGCATCATCTAGTCGATTAGATGCATGATCTAGTCGACTGGATGATGCTCTATTTTGTCCTCTCTAGTGTTTCGACTATAACTTTTGATTGGCTTATGAGATTTAGGCAATTCAACTTGTGTTGAACTAGAAATTTGAAGAGGAACAAATTTATCTCTAATGTACAATTCCTAATTTTAAATTATTCATGGACTAAATATGACCTAAAGTTGATTGCTCCTGGAACGAATTACAGCACACCAGTCTTCGGAAAACCGGCGTTTGACCTAACTTAGCCTCAAAATCTAGAAATGTGTTAAATTTGAACATCGAAGAGGGTTTCTACATCTTTCTAATGACTCAAGAATCATTCGATTCCGATCAGCAGTAACAAAACTAGAGTTCCATAAAGTTGAGGGTATGTTAAGACATCTCTCTTCTTCGACACTTAGAGTATTTTATACTTTTGTTCCATCATCCCAAACACTTATAAACAATACCATACTAATTTCAATTCATTCAAAACACCTCATTTTATTTCAAAACATAAAACCATAATTATATCAAAGGCTTTAGGCCTTTACAAGTACTATTCACTGACACTATTCACAGTGTCATGCTATAAAGTTCTGGGTTCTGTAATAAATATATATATAATATTTCTACATGAGATATCTATCAATAAAAATACATAATATATTAGTAGAGGTGTATTGAAGCAATCCCAACCCAAACAAAAAAAGATTCGGAGCATGCGTATTTTTCTCAGGCCTATTTATAATTGGGTCTTACAAGTACAGAACGACCCATTGTCAGCCCTAGTTGCTACTTCAAAGGAGACATTGCATGCTGTGGCTTGATAGTCATTGATCTTTTTATGCCTCGTGACATCCTACTTTACTTCTCTACTTTGTACACTTCTCTTCTTTCTTTTTCGAAGAAAAGTACTCATCAATCAATGATGAAATTATGTTTGTTAAGGTGGGCCCGATGACCTTTTTAAGGAAAAAAAATTGTGGTATGAGATGGTTGTAGTCTTTTCTTAAAAATTGGTCGCCTCTAATGTTTTAGCATTGATTTTTAGTAGGGGATGCACATGGCTCGGGCCCGAGAGGCCGTCCGCATCTCTTTTGGCAAGCCTTAGGGTTGAAAGCTCTTCTTCTTCGTTTATTTTGTGACACTTAAGTCGGCCATGGACCTTAGGATCAACTCAGCATTTCTTTTCCGAGGTTATATTAACCAAATAAAGAGGTAGTTTAAGGGGACTTAGTTTAAAAGTAACCCCATGTTTGAAGCTCGAGAATCAATTTCAGTACAAGATCAAAGTAGGAATAGACCCATTTCTATAGCTAGGATGGTGAAGATGTACAATAAGAAGATCTTTTGGGAAATTTTTTTAGAGATTAACGCCCATTGTTTAGTAGAAGTTCCCTTTCGGGAGAAAGGATGGGCTATAACGCTCACTGTTGCATTGCCGCCCAGACATAGTAGAGATGATACCACGTCAGTTGCATTACATCAAATTGGTCGACAACTTTTCCAATGTTGGCGACATTTTCACCAAGTCTGGGTGGCAGCACAACAACTGGCAATATTTTCCCACTATTACCCCTTTGGGTTGCGTAGAAGGAAGGTTCACTTATCCCCAATCATAAACACTAACAACTATGTCGACCTCCCAAAGTGGGTCACCCCAAAAAAATGGAGAACAAATACAAGAAGCCAAAAAAAAAAATAGTTATCTGAATAAAGGTATTTTGGTCATTTATTTAAAATTACAATCTCGTCCCACCAAAAATTTGGTGCCAATCGTGTTTTGATAATACTACACGGATATACTGCAAGAGGCATCCTACAAAAGGGTGCAAAGGGTGCAAATTCCTACCTCTAACATTTTTTTTTTTTTTGCATGCCAACATTTTCTAAAACTTAACAGTTGAGAATTAACCCTAGCTGATTAATGCTAATGTGTCAATCAGGAAAGGTGCTTTAGGGTTAGGGTTTGGATCAAAATCTAATATGAATTGTCTAACTATAAGACACATTTTTCACCTTGATACCTGATCTCCCCTTTTAGAAAATATTGATGTGACACACAAACAGGTTAGGGTTTTCACCCGTTTGCAATCTGCATCCTATCGCAAGTGTTCATGACGAAAACATAAAAAGGGGCTCAAGATTGTCTCTGGCAAAGCCAAAAAGTTGGTCTCGGACTACCATACATCATGCGACATGTGGCTTGAAAGAGGAGAGAAGTTATTTCATTTTCTCCCCATGATTTTGACTTCTTTCCATTTGAAATCTCTCTTTTTTTCTCATTTATTTATCGTTACATGTCGTTTAGTGTGGAAAAATCAAAATCATGAGACCCATGATTTTGACTTTCTCCACCATATGTCCTTTATTTTGTGGATGCCCAATACAAGAGTTTTTGGCTTCGTCAGAGAGAATCCGAGCCTTAAACAAGAAGCAATTTTCAGCTAGAAACAGAATATTGTGGGCCTCGGATTTTCTTTGGTGAAGCCAGAAAGGGTTTGTCTCGGGCAACCATAAAATAGGGGACAAGTGGTGGAGAAGTCAAAATCATTGGCCCCATGATTTTGACTTCTCTACCCACTACATGACACATGGTAATAAGGTATTAAGATAAAAGGGAAGAGATATCAAAGTAGGGAGAAGTCAAAATCATTTAAGAAAATGACATGGCTTATCCCCTTTTTTAGCGCCACATGTTCCCTATTTTATGGTTGCCCAAGAACCTATTCTAGCTTCGCCAGAGAAAATCCGAGGCCAGTATTGTGAAACGTACTCATGCAAGTAGTCCCATCAATGTAGCCCATTCTGGCTTCGCCAGAGACAATCCGGGGCCAGTATTGTGAAACGTACTCATGCAAGTAGTCCCATCAATGTTGAGATAGATGTAGTGTCTTCATCAAGAGAACAGTCATCCAATACCTACGCAATCAGAAGTTCAAGACATCAATGACACGTCCATACCTAAAGCCTTAAGAAAAAGCTATAGACCTAGTATCATCATTCAAAACATTATTTAGCATTTTCATTAATCAACACCTACAAATGTGCTATCATATTTAAAGCATTCAATACCCTTGTTATAAAATGAGAGATATAACAAACTGGTTGGACTCTAGAAGCTTGGAGATGAAGACAAAGCAAAGATTGAGAAAGTGCCGAAAGAGGTGTCCTAGCGGTTTGCTAAGAATGAAGGATTAGATAATGGGGGGAGAAATTGCCGAATAAGGTTTCACAAGAGAGTAGAAAGGGTTTAATAAGAGAGTAGAAATTGAGAGTGTTAAAAGGGTGCATTGTAGATTTTTCAAAAACAAAAACTTACATATTTGTTTTTTTTTTCAACTTATTTTAAGTACCTATTATGTATTTTTAACTTTATCTATATTCTATTATTTTTTATAATATAGGTATATTTATTTTGAAGTGTATATATAATCAGGTTGGTTTGAGTTTTCATAACCCTAACCCGAGCCCAACTCAATCCAAGGTCGGTTTTGATAGATTTTGTCACTATGAGTATCATCATTCTAAATCGAAAGAGCATAGGTTAAAGGAAGGCGATAGGAAGACCAAATATTTTTTAGACATGATGTCTTGAAAAGTCATTTAGATTGTTCGATTCTTATTAATTTGATTAATAAAGACTTCTTCTTAATCTATTGTAAATTCATTATGGGTGTAATGGGTAAATTTTGTAAAACCCTAAGTATGGTAGTAACGAGCTCGTCCTCGGTGTGGTGTTATCATTTGAGCTTGTTTCCGTCGTCTCTTCGACGACGGGCCCGTTGTCATATGGATAACGAGAACGTTGTTACCGAACGACGACCCCGTTGCTCATAGATGACGATCACGTCTTCGTTCTGACGACGTACCCGTTGTCTCATAGACGACGATCACGTCTTCGTTCTGACGACGTACCCGTGCCTATTGTCAACAACCCCGTACTCCAACACGTAATGAGATCCGGTGCTATTGCAGTCGCCTGGGACTAACCCTACCTCTACGATGGTAGGTGGGAAATACTGTCTTGGCATTAAATACAGCATTAAATGCCATTTAATGCTAGTCACCTCGGACGAGTTCCTACTCTATGCCTGCTCTCTTTTATGTGCAGGTACCGTGCAGTACGAATGACTGGGAGATCTATCTAAAATGATTACTGAAATACACATCAGAGATTTGAGGTGTGCATGGACATTCCATGGGTGCCCATGGCCATGGCAGGAGTGGCCTATAAGAACCTGTGAAAAACAGTGTGAAAGGGAGGGGATTTAAAGAGCTAAGACCCTCAAATTTCTGTATTTTCTTACTGTTCATCATCTTCTACACCTACTGACTTTATCATCGGAGAACAGGTCAAGGTGCCACACCCTCCACTCCAACCTTCTACCGGTAAACCAAGCTTAGGTGGAGCTGTTGCTGACGCGTGTCCTTTTCGGTAAATTCCCCTCACAAAATTGGCGCCGTCTGTGGGAAACTTTAGCCGAACCCACCTTTGCTCACACCACCTTTCCGGTCAGCATGGCAGACCAAACTCCTCAGTCTATCGTCAAAACCAGCCCCCTCAAGCCATTCCCTGCACCCCTTCCGCCATGCAAACGTTCGCATCAGGCCAATCTTCTGGACAACCAGAAAGGCCCATGACCATACCTGATCCCATCCTGTTACTATTACAACAACAACAGGCCACTCTGGCCCAGATAGTCAGTCAGCAGAGTCACTGCAGGAGCGGCTTGATGCTTTAGAGCATGGTAACTTGGAGATCGATGACGAATCTCCAAAAGGGGTTCTGCGGCTTGTAAACTCAATTTCCCTTCTTCCCCTCCCCCCAAAGTAACAATCCCGATCTCGCCGTCTGCACCAGAGAATCTGGAGAGAAGATTCACTCTCACTCCTTCTACTGACGAGACTGCCTATCCTCGTTCTCTTGGTGCTCATGCTGAACAACGAGATCTCCGGTCAGCAACGACGGGTTGAAGACAGGCTTAACCCTCAAGGACGTGGAAGCCCTGATCAATGCTCGAGTCAGAAGGAGCGACGAGCGGGGCCTCTCTCGATCAATACGCTCAGAAGTACAAAGAGGAGGAGGAGACGTCCCCTTTTTCCAAGGAGATCGTCGAATCTTAACCCCGTCAAATTTGTGGTACCAAATTTTGTTAAGTTCGATGGGAGGAGAGATCCTATTGACCACCTGACTGACTTCAAGAATGCTATGGCTGTCCGTAATCCGGATGATAATCTCCTCTGTAAAGCCTTCCCTAGCAGCCTAACTGGAGCGGCTGCGAGATGGTTCCGTAATCTACCCGCTGGGTCGATCAGGTGTATGCTGATCTCAGGTCAGTTTTCATTGACCAGTACATCATTAACAAGAAGAAGAAAGAGGCGCAGATTCACTATTCGCCATGCGAATGAAGACGGCGGAACCCCTTAGAGACTTTATTCAACGGTTTACCGATGAAGTCTCTAATATCGATAAGATCGAAGACTGCACTTGCATAGCGGCCTTCAAGAATGCCATACCCAAGAGTTCTAAGCTCTACGAATCTCTTGCCCTTGACTGTCCAATCAAGATGGACGAACTGATAGTCCGTGCCTCTAAGTACGGGAGGATGGAGGAAGATATTGCAGCAACGACGAGACCCAGAGCACGAGGGGTAGATGCTGTGGAGTGGGGAAGCAAACCCTCCACGAAAAGAGGGAAGAGACCAAAATATGAATCGTCTTCCAGCGACGAGGAACCACGGTGGCGCACACGACAGGAAAAAGTGGTGTACGTTGAACGACGGGGAGAGACGAACCGACACTCGTTGGGAGTCCGCCAAGATTTAGACTCATCGAGAAGGACGGATCTACGTCCCAACTTCCAACGGCGGGACGACCGTGCCTATCAGAGACAAGAGGAACCCGGGCATTACAAGGAGAGGGAGAATCAGACAACAGAAAGACGTCATTTTGCATCTCGCGCTGGTCAAGTCAACTTCTCAGCGAGCCCGGCGACGATTATGAAGACGATGGAAGACAAACCATACTTCGAATGGCTAGCACGGACCGTTCGTGATGTCACCACAGGACCCAAGGCACATGAGTATTGTCAGTATCACAAGTGCCACGGGCACCTTACAAATCGTTGTCGCATCCTGAGAGAATATCTGGAAAGATTAGTCCGTGAAGGCTATCTGGGAGAATATGTGGACTCTGGAAGAGGAGAAGGGCGTATTACGGATCCATCCACTCGATCTCATGAGGGAGAGCCATCTGGTCATATGGGCCCAGGCGGAGAAGCTCCGAAGGGAGTCATAAATGTCATCCATCGCGCTCGAGTACCGGAAGTAGATATTGAGCAGCAGTTCCGAGCGAAGGCAAGGAAGTTATCACACGTGGCAAAAGTTTGTCAGGTGCGATCGACAACGAAGGAAGTCGAGCAGGCCCTATCGTTCACTGATCAGGACATGACAACTGTGGTCAGGCCTCACTACGATGCTCTTGTCTTGACTATGCGAATTGGCGATTTTGACATCAGGCGAGTGCTCGTTGACCCTGGAAGTGGGGCAGATATCCTGTATCTCCATGCTTTCGCAAAGATGGGGTTGAACCCGGCAGTTCTCGTCCCTGCACAGACCCCCTTGATAGGATTCGACGGAAGCTCGATGCAACCCGTAGGAGAAGTCATCCTACCGGTCAAAGCTGGACCTATCATCCTGTCCACTCGGTTCTCCATTGTCGATGCGCCGTCCCCATACAATGCCATCTTGGGGCGATGGTGGACTCACGAAATGAGAGCTGTTCCGTCTTCTTATTATCAGGTACTGAAATTCCCTACTCCGGACGGACCAAGTGAAATACGAGGAGACCAGCTGGCATCGCAGAAGTGTGATTATGCCTCACCCGACCCACTCAAATAGCAATTACAGATCGGGTCCGTGGAAGAGGAGAACACGGTGAATCGTTGACGAACCACTCTGTTGAACCCACGAAGTTTGTCAACCTTGGGACGGAGAACGAGCCAAGGACGCTACAAATTGGGACCTGTTTGACAACGGACGAAGAGCAGGAGTTGATAAATTTTCTGAGGAGGAATCTTGATGTTTTTGCTTGGTCCCACGAGGACATGACGGGTATCAATCCTGAAATCATCTGTCACCATCTCAACGTTGATCCCGTAGTCAATCCGGTTAAACAGAAGCCTCGTAGACTTGCTCCGGCGTACCATGAGGCCGTCAATGAAGAGATTGATAAGTTAATTCAGCACGGGTTCATTCGTGAGGTCCAATATCCAGAATGGATAGCCAATGTAGTAGCTGTTCCGAAGAAGAACGGGAAAGTCAGAGTCTGTATTGATTTCACCAATGTTAACAAAGCTTGTCCGAAAGACTTCTTCCCAGTTCCCAGAATCGATAGACTTATCACTGCCACCGCGGGTCACGAGATGCTGAGCTTTATTGAAGGGTATTCGGGTTAGAATCAAATCCTCTTAGCTGAGGACGATCAAGAGAAGACGGCCTTCATAACGGAGCGTGGCCTATTCTGTTACCGGGTCATGCCCTTTGGCCTGAAGAATGCCGGGGCCACTTATCAACGGTTAATGAATCTGATGTTTGGACCCTTGCTTGGTAAATCGGTGGAGGTGTACATTGACGATATCGTTGTGAAAAGCCGAACTCGGGTCTCTCTTGTAGCCGACTTGGCGGAGCCGTTTTCTATTTTACGCACTTTCAATCTGAAGTTAAATCCTGAGAAATGTATATTCGGCGTCGCCTCGGGCAAATTCCTTGGTTACCTCGTCAGTCAACGGGGCATCGAAGCAAATCCCACGCAAATCCGTGCTCTGATAGATATGCCGGAACCGAAGACAAGGAAAGAAGTTCAAAAACTGACAGGACGTATCGCTGCTCTTAAACGGTTTATATCAAGTCTTCTGACCGTTGTAGACCTCTGTTCGAGTATTGAGGAAGGATTCCGTTTTCAGGTGGACAGAAGATGTTCCCGATCTTTCGCCGCCTTGAAGACGTATCTAGGCTCCGCTCCGATCCTCTCCGTACCTGAACCTGGTGAAGTGTTGTACCTCTACCTCTCCGTTTTGGAACGAGCCATTGGCTCCGTGCTGCTCAGAAGTCACAACGGCGTAGAGAAGCCTATTTATTTCGTCAGCAAAACATTCCACAAGGCAAATCCAACTATAGCAAATGGAAAAGGTATGCCTGGCTCTTGTCTTTTCTGCTGAAAAGTTACGTCCTTATTTTCAGGCACATACCATCGTCGTCATCACTACGTACCCTTTGAAAACTGTGTTGGGGCGACCTGAAACTGCGGGACGTATGTCAAAGTGGGCAGTGGCACTCAGCGAGTTCGATATCCAATATCAGGCCCGAACCGCAGAGAAAGGGCAGGCCGTTGCAAGCTTCCTGGCCGATTTCCCCGTGAGGAGGCCGAAACTTCAGTTGAGCCCGAACCGTCATGAGCTCCCGGACGATGCGGAGGAGGATACCGTTGTGGAAGACGAGGCGGGAGATGGAACCAAACTGACGATGTGGTGCGACTGGGTCTTGTACGTAGAGGGTCGTCTAATGTCAGCGGTTCGGGCCTTGGGCTTTCTTGTCAGCCCAGATCACGTTAAAGTACAAAAGCTGAGCGTCTTGGTTATGCTGCCTCCAATAATGAAGCTGAATATGAAGCGTTAATACTTGGGTTGCAAAGTGCACGAGAGTTGAGAATTTCTAAACTCAGAGTGTTCTGTGATTCACAGCTCGTGGTGAACCAAGTCAACGGTATCTATGAATGTCGAGATGAACGGATGAGACGCTACGCTGCACTTTTACAAGAACAACGAAAGGCCTTTGATGTCATCAAGATTAAACATGTCCGAAGGGACGATAAAGGCATGCTGATGCATTGGCATACCTCCCTCGATGATGCAAACTGATGAATCCAAGACAATCCTCATGGAGTATAAAGAATACCCCTCTATTGAACTGCAAACACAACGCACGGTGTTATCCGTAAATCAAGTGCCAAGCTGGATGACGGGCATAATAACTTATTTGAAGAATGGAATTCTCCCCTCCGACACAAAGGAAGCAAGACGAATACAATATAAAGCTCCCCGTTATACCCTGGTGGATGGGGAACTGTACCGTAAATCCTTTGGAGGACCCCTTTTGAGATGCGTGCACCCTGAAGACGTAGAGAAGATCTTAGCCGAGCTCCACGAAGGGATTTGCGGCATCCATTCGGGAGGACGGACTATCGCTCATCGTGCTCTGGGGCAAGGATATTTTTGGCCATACATGCAAGCCGACGCACAAAAGTACGTACAAAAATGCAGTCAGTGTCAGCGTTATGCGAAATTAATTCATGCCCCCGCTCAGGAACTCAACATCGTATCTCAACCTTGGCCTTTCGCTCGCTGGGGACTTGATATCTAGGACCCTTTCCTAAGGCTTCCCGGTAACCTAACTTTTCTGCTGGTTGCCACGGAATTACTTCTCCCGGTGGATCGAGGCTGTTCCACTTGCGCGTATTAGAGAACAAGAAGTGAAGAAGTTCTTGTGGGAACATTTGTCTGTAGATTCGGCATTCCGCAGTCCATCATTTCTGATAACGGGAAGCAGTTCACAGGAAAACTCATTGCCGACTTTTGCCGAGAGTTGAAAATCAAGCACATCTTCTCTTCTCCTTATTATCCTCAGGGGAATGGCCTTGCCGAAGCAGCTAACAAGAACAATTTTGAATGCCCTCAAAAGAAGACTGGAAGATTCCAAGGGAAAGTGGACCAGCGAGTTACATAATGCGTTGTGGGGATACAGGACAACACCCGGAACCCTACGAACGAGACCCCGTTCTCTCTGGCATACGGGGCGGAATCTGTTATTCCCACCGAAGTCTGCCTGCCAACAACACGTTCCCGAAAGAAGCACGGAGAGGAAGACAAAAATGTCGAATTAATGGCTATTCATTTAGACTTGCTGGAAGAAAAGCGGGAAGATGCTAGTATCCAGATGAAACGGTATCAGCAACAGTTACGAAAGGCATACAACAAGAAAGTACGGAAAATGATTCTTCAAGTCGGAGATCTCGTTCTTCGAAAAGTCTTCCAAAATACACGAGAAGTCAATAGCGGAAAGCTGGGTCCCAATTGGGAAGGGCCATACATCGTGGACCGTGTCGGGAGCCCTGGTGTGTACTACCTTAAAGACCTACAAGGTAATGTAATTCAGAAGTCTTGGAACATCATGAATTTAAAGCAATTTTTCCAATAAAATTATTGTGCGTTATGAGCATTTGCTATGAGCATGTGATCAATCGTTTTTATTTACATATTCAGTACTTGGTAAAATGTTCTTGATGTGTTACCACGACGGGTGCATTTCACTCGCACAGGGTACTCACCACGGGACACAGGTGGCTCATACAAAGGAATTGCCATCTGAGCATATTGGTGGCTTATACTAATGGAATGTCCTCTGAGCATGGTGTCCCACCACGAGTTACCACAGCGGGTGCATTTCACATGAACAGGGTACTCACCACGGGACACAGGTGGCTCATACAAAGGAATTGCCATCTGAGCATACTGGTGGCTTATACTAATGGAATGTCCTCTGAGCATGGTGTCCCACCACGAGTTACCACAGTTCGTCTTTATGAAATGAAATATTAGTCGAAGTACGTCCGTAGTGTTAATTCACGTCTTTGACAACCTCTTATTAGAATGATTATTAAATTATATTCGTTATTAAAGGGGTATCCAATCACGAGTTAATTATATGCTATTTGTCTTATTTGAACGAGATGACTATTCCAGATCGATCGGTTGGTACACGGTGACCACAAATGGAGATATATATTAAATTTACTAACAAGAGTACATCCAAAACAAAATATGAAAAGAAGGGGATAGGAAGGAGGAAAGATCAGTCTTCGCCAACGTCAACAACTACGACAGCGTCATCGGGAACGATCGGAACGTTGTCAGCAGGCAGCGGGATCGGCGGAAGCAGCTTCAGCTGGAGCCTCGGGGAGAACGGGAGATGGTCCAATAGGTGACGGGGGTTGCCCCCCTCCTTGTACCTCGGGCTCTTCACCGAGCGGGAACTCCATGCCCACAGCCTCAGAACGAGTGGCCTCGTCCTTCGATTGCTGGGGAGACTCTACCAGTCGTCCCGATTCTCGGAGCTCGTTCATCAGCTCCCTCTCCGTCTCGACCCGATCTTCGGCTATCAGCCGTTCCATCTCTGTCTGGAAGTGGGCTCGAAGAGACTCCGTTAAAGCCTCCTTGGCGGCTTCAACCTCCTTGTCCCTCACGGCCGCGGCCTCCTCAAGCTGTTCGGCCAACGCTGCCTTCTCAGCTTCAGTCGCCTCTAGCCTTGACGGAGAGTGTTCACGATCTCGTCCATCTCGCTGATCCGAAGGACGGATCTCTCGGCCTGTTCCGCCGCCGCCTTCTCTCCTTCCATCGCCTTACGGGCTTCGTCACGAGCTTTGTCCCCGTTGTTTCACGGCCGTGGCAATCGTGCCTTTAGCAGACCGCAAGTTAGCTTTAACGGACATCAACTCGTGATTCAGCCGTTTCACGTCCTCGGCCCCCCTCTTCTCCAGGTCAAGGACTTTGTCCCTCAGCCCATTGGCAGTACGCCTGTTTTCGGCGGTGACCTCGTACATCCCGGCGAGCATGTTGGCAAGCTAAAAAAAAAAAAAAAAAAAGAGAGATGGTATCAAAAAAAAAACGCACCGTGGCAACAGCTCGACTCGCGGCACTGAACATCCCCATCCAGTGTATGTCTCTCGTTACGGCCATGTCCGCTGGGAGTCTCATCGCCAACATCATCGATGTGGCAACGGAGTCGTGCTCCATCGCCGAATGTGCGACGGTAGGACGAGCATACCCTCGGGGGAAGACGAGATTCCACAGCTCGGCGGGGCCCCCCATGGTGATCCTCTCTCGAGGAGGGGCAGAAGATGGAGAAGCAGAAGAGGAAGCCACGTTTGCGGCTGGTGAGGAAGTAGAGGCCGGGACAATCACAGGGGCAGCCGTATCCGCCACAGTAGCGGAGCAGCTACGACAGCCACGGGAGGGCCGATGCTAATAATTGGAGGCTCCTCCATGGGGGTACCACTCCCCTCGCCGATGTTGCGGCTTGAGTAGATGACACCCCGGCTGCCTCCCGTTCTCGAACCCGTTGATCGTGCTCCGCCTCTCGCCGAGCTTTTTTCGCCTTCAGGGCTTTGAGGGCTTCTTCCCTCTCTCTTTTCTCCGTCTTCTTATCCGCCGCGGATAGACGAGAGGGACGAGAAGGGCGGGGAGGACGAGTCAACGTTGGAACCTGTGAGGATCGCGGTGGCAAGGGAAGTTGGTCAGCCATGTCTTCCTCTATCTCCTCGTCAAGGAAAGCTGACGGCCCGAGCGGTCTCTGAGGCGGTGGATGAGCAGGTCGGCAAGGCTTTCTAGGTAAGGTCCCTGCCCCTACAGCGGACCCTGTCTCTTGAGCAGAGGACGGCTTCCAGGTGACGTAATTGTCCCCTTTATCGATGCGAACTTTTCGAAGCGCGTACTCTTCTTCCGCGGAAAGTTCAGAGAAGCGTGGCTTAGAAGTATCTGCAGAAAAGTAAAACGTTATTAGCCATGAAACAGGAAAACGTCTTCAGAACAGAAGACAGAGAAGATTCAAACATAACAGACCTGAAGTAAATTCGTGGGGAACAGGACGGGCAGTCTCTGCCCTCCAAGCTCCTGAGACCACGAAAGGATCTCCTTCCAGTCCCGTTCCACATCAGGGAGGTGTGAGATGATATCGGGGATCCTGGGTTTTTGCCTCCAGGTGAAGTAGTTTTCTTTCCCTCCTCATCAACCCCGGGACATTTCACGACGTGGCGGAAGTGGAAGACGTGCCTGGCCTCTACATTGTACCCGTCTCTGTTGAACTTGTCCATCAAAGACATGTATTTTAGAACTTCGGGTGCATTTGCCCTGGGGCAACTTGGAGGACGGACAGGACGGAGTCCGTGATGGGAGACAAGGGAAATCAAAGTCCAGCCTCGAACTGGGCGAGGTAGACGATAGTGCAGGAAGAACGGTGGTCTGGAAGAACGCCTTCTTCCTCAAAATGAATGTGGACATTAGGGGGAATTTGGAAAAGGGTTCTGTAATGGTCAAGTGCGTATTTGACAACTGGTTTGGTTTTGGGTTTGGAAAGACTGGTAATAACACTGTGAGGGGCACTGCCTGAACAACTGGCCTCATCGGCACTGTCTATCCTAACTATTTCGGCAGACATGGTGGCAAACAAGTAGAAAAAGAAAAAATACAGGGAAACGACCACAGAACAAAAGGAAAAGAGGAGGATCTTACCAAAAACTGTATCTAGGAAGCAAGGAGCACAGCAAGAGAAGAGAGAAGAGCAGAGCAGCAGACCGTCGGTGAGAAGAATTTCCGGCAGAGTAGCAGAATGCAAGAATTCAAACGAAGAAGATGAAGTACCAAGCCTTTAGTACTTATAGACCAGTCCATAACTCGGAGGACGATAATGACCTCGATCTGTACCGTACGCGTGTCCACGCGTGCAGACAACATGAAGGGCAGGATGGTCTTCTGACCGTGTTAAGTAACCGTCGGGTAAAGTGAAACGTCCGAAAGTTAATGATGACAGCCTGCCAAACATTTATGAGGTATGACGTTTCGGCACGCGCAATACAGCTGGCACGACGATACATCTTCGCGTGCAGAATACGTGACCTATCACCACTGAGGTTAGCAGTATCTTCTCCTCCGTCGTTTCGCTATATTTATGACACTCTGAACCACGTTCAAAGTATCATAAAGGGGCAATCTGTAATGGGTAAATTTCCTAAACCCTAAGTATGGTAGTAACGAGCTCGTCCTCGGTGGTGGTGTTATCATTTGAGCTCGTTTCCGTCGTCTCTTCGACGACGGGCCCGTTGTCATATGGACAACGAGAACGTTGTCTACCGAACAACGACCCCGTTGCCTCATAGACGACGATCACGTCTTCGTTCTGATGACGTACCCGTTGTCTCATAGACGACGATCACGTCTTCGTTCTGACGACGTACCCATCGTCCTATTGTCAACAACCCTATACTCCAACACGTAATGAGTTCCGGTGCTATTGCCCAGTCGCCTGGGACTAATCCTACCTCTACGATGGTAGGTGGGAAACACTGTCTTGGCATTAAATACAGCATTAAATGCCATTTAATGCTAGTCACCTCGGACGAGTTCCTACTCTTTGCCCGCTCTCTTTTATATGCAAGTACGCGTGCAGTACGAATGACCGGGAGATCTATCTAAAATGATTACTGAAGTACACATCAGAGTTTTGAGGTGTGTATGGACATCCATGGGTGCCCATGGCCATGGCAGGAGTGGCCTATAAGAACCTGTGAAAAACAGTGTGAAATGGACGGAACCCACAAATTTTCTGTATTTTCTTACTGTTCATCATCTTCTACACCTACTGACTTTATCATCGGAGTACAGGTCAGGGTGTCACACCCTCCACTCCAACCTTCTACTGGTAAACCAGAGCTTGGGTGGAGCTGTTGCTGACGCGTGTCCTTTTCGGTAAATTCCCCCCACAATGGGTAATTGACCAGGATCATGAGATGATCTATACGATATGAGATATCGATAAAGGTCTATGAGATATATTGTAGGAAAGCTATGTGATGGGATTATCACATACAGATATAGTTTTCCAATTCCTTATACTTTATATAGTCACAGTTATGGGTGAAACTGGGTACTTCACTTATATGGCTGCCACAATGCTAAGATATTTTCAATAGTTGAGATGTAGTTTTATCTCGAACTATTGTAGTAGAGACTACATATCAACATATGGGTGCTCAAATGTACATTGACTGATTGCATGCAATAAGAGATCTCTTGCATAAACATACTATCAGATAGTTAGTTTCTCATTCACATTGAACAGTTTCGATAATCCTTAGATCTGATGAGTTCATCTATGATTGAACAGTGATCTGACTGTTTTGATTTCACTAAAGTATTTTTTACATTAGGGAAAGCGATACATTGATAGTTGTATAGTCAGAAAGTTGTTCGAGTCATGATGAATTTCAAACAAGAAATCTATGCTCATTAATTTGAGAAATTATCTAAGTTCTGGGTAAGACAGTTGATTAAGTATAAATCTTGCGCAGGTGATTTTGAAATCAAAATAAGTTTTGAAATATACTTTTATTAAAAGATATTATACTTATCAAAGGATTTTCTCAAAATGTTTTTCATGAGAAATTGTTTCTCATGGCTTATTCAGAAGTCTTGAAAACCTGGATGATATGCAATGGGTTATGAGTTAGATAGTATGTCAATCTCGAAGGCCCATTATGGATAATTTATTTGGAAGGATAAATCAAATTTAAAAGTTCATGTGGCGGGATCCGTATTGGTTAATGTTCATACATTGGGATTCAATTGCAACATTGATATCTCACATCACTTGCAATTCCGATGTAATTCATGTTTAAGGTCAATAGGATAAGATTGGGTAAGCTAGGGTAAGAATGTCCTAGAGCAATTTGTGGAGATCCTCACATAAGAAATACAAGCTCAATAATTGATTAAATATTAATAAATTATTTAAGTTATTAAAAGTTAATCATTAATTAAATAGATTAAAAGTTAATCTATTGTTTAAATTAATTGTTAATTTAAATTAAGAGATTATTTTAGTAATTATTTAATTAACATAATTAAAGGGAAAATGGGTTTGACCCATATCCATAAACCCATTAAGAATGGACCTTTAATGTGGGCCCAAACCCATGGGTTTAAACCCTAGGGTGGGGCGCCTACTTTCGTAATCTTAATTGGATTAGGACTTGATTACTTGAATAATTATTGAATAATAATTCTGTTAATTATGGAATTAAATTCCAATAGTTAGAATACAAGAAGGATTAAGATGAAGTTGTAATTGGATTACAACTAGGAGTTTTAACTCATAGCTCATACCTCCTTTGCTTGTGGTCTCCTAGTTTGACTAGGATTCCTCTCATATGTTGGTTGTTGACTAATCACTTTATTTAAGGAATCCATTTTGGGAAAGGACTCTTTAATTAGAAGGATTACTATAACTAAAGTAGTTATAGATAAATTAGGAGTTTTAATTAATTAATAGTAAGAGTTATTATTAATTAATAATTCCTAAGGGATAAGGTGTAATTGGATTAAGATTAGGACATGATTTAAATCCTATAAATACCCTAACACCCCTTGACCATAAAGTAAGATTCTCCAAATTTTTTTCTCACTCTCTCCTCTCTCTCCAAACTGTGAGCCCCTAGGGGGCATCCCTAGGGATTTTCGTGAGCTACAAGGTGCATCCAAGTTAGGTTATTCAATTCTACGGTTTTGGGTGATAGAAAGTCTACACCATTACTCTATCATCTTCTTCTTTCTTCTTCAATTCCAAAGAAAGATTCTAAAGCTTCGTGGGGATAGCGAAGAACAAGGATCGAGATTCGAGTATTTCTTCAAGAAATCTCTACAAAGAGTTCTGACGGTTCGAGTACATTTAAGCTTCACCGTTGAACATCATTCACCGAGGTGATATGAATAAAACTTTTAGATAATTTTTATGCATTCTATGGTGTAAAGTTCTAGGGGATCCAGTTTCCGCATATTTTTTTTTATCCGGATCCCCGTTCAATATTTCCATGCAGTGACAAATCATAATATCAAGAGGAACACTATTAGAATTATTGATTGTTCAGGGAATTCCTTAGAAAGTCCAAGGTCTATATTTGGTATTAGATTATTCCGTTGTCAAAACTATGTCAAGTCATGTGTCTTGTGCCTTAACCGTCAAGTTTGTCATTTTGAAGATGAAGACTGAAGAAGTGCAATTGAAGAACATCCTAATCGATGCCTTTGTCTCACATCTTTAAGATTAAGTGACCTAGATACCAAGTTATTCCTTAGGTGGATTTGACTTAGAATAATCTCTCTTACCTTAGGAGATTAGTGGCTTACTCATTTGATTAGAAATCGGGCAAACAAATGCACTAAAAATGGTCTATGAAAAATGTTGTGAATAGTGTCATGAACTGTGGGATTGAATAGTACCGCGTTCAAATGGAACCCAAGTCCTTTTGAACGGTTCCGCACGGTAGTGAATAGTAACCATAGAAATACTATTTAAGCTCGTTCTTAACACTTCTAAACACTTTAAAACTCTATCTTTGGCATTCCTATTTAATCTAATTGTTCTATGAACTATTTAGGGTTTATATTATTGAGAGTTGAGATTTTTTTTGAGAACTCTAGGGTTTCTCATTCTCTTTAGTTGAGATCCATTCTTCTCATCTCCCCTCTTCTCTAGAGATCCAAGTTTAGTTTTATATTGATCATCCTTTCTTGCTTGAATTCCAATGTTGTGGAATCACTCTAGATTGATTGTTTGACTAAATTATCAACCTGTTCTTATTTAAGAAAACTTGGTCGGAGTAATCCAAAGCCTTTGCGAAGGAGATTGATCCGAGGAGGATCGTGGTTCTTTGGTCGGAGAAATTTGGAGCTGTCATTGACTGAGATCGATTGGAAGATTGTGTTTGTTGTTGTGGAGACACAAGAAAAAGAATAGACTATTGCGGTAGATTACGAGACTTGCGAGTTCGTGATTGCTTTTCGAAACGTGGAAGACTCAGTACTAAAGATCATTGTGTCAAGTCTGATTGAGTATAGTTTGAGTCTTGTAAGTATTTTTTACTTTGTCTTACTGATTTCTCTTTGCTGGACTAGGTCTCATGGTTTTTACCAAAAGGATTTTCACTTAAAAATCCCTTGTGCTGTGGTTTGCTTTTATTTCTTGATTCCACACTTTATGTTAATGTTTATCCTCCCTTAGTTAATAATTTTTATAAATTAAAATTGGGTGGATAGACTTAGGAAGGCTTAGCCACGCCCTTGGGTTTGTGAGTTCTCAACCTAATTTTTTTTTTTGGGGTTCACCGGATTTTTCAAATATTAATGAGGATTTGGGATTTGGTTGCAGCTAATTTCCTCCACAGATCTCTTTTATCGGAAGGCAGTATTGTGGACCCTTCTTTGATTGATTGCATCCCCAATATTATTAATGATGAAGAGAATAAAGGTATATGTTGCTCTCGTAACTATGAAGAAATCAAAAGCATCATTTTCAGCATGTCGAATTCTGGGACTCCAAGTCTAGTTGGTTTTACAGGTTTATTCTTCACGCAATGTTGGGAAATTATTAACAAGGAGTTGATTTCGGTCATTAAATTTTTATTCAGAGAAAAATTCCTCTCTTGAGGCATACACTCCATGTTAATTTACCTTATTCCTAAAGTGGAAGTTCCTTCATTCTTCAACGAGTTCTGACCAATTAATCTTTGTAACTTCTTTTACAAAGTGATAACAAAAATCATTACTTCCAAATTGAGTATTTGTCGCGCCACAAAATCCCCCTAAGAGAATGTGAGACCTTTGGCACGTGACTTACTTATCATACCATCTTGTTTGAAGCAATAAAGGCATACTAAATTATGAACCTGAAAATTGTTCTTCAATGGAATAACATTTAATACCTCAACCAAACATCAATTAAAATCTATAATTAAACTGAACATGCAAAATCGGAATCCTTCTCGTGATTCTCAACCATCCATTAAATCAAAACATAAATTCATCATAAGTCAATTACAATCTCTCTGGAATTTAAACAATTTCTAATAAACTAAACAATAGTAAGCCCATCCATCGAAATCTCGTTCCTCTTCAGATTGACCATCTGCAAGATCTTCCTTTACGTACTCCTCTTCAAATCAAGGCTCCGAAGCATAACTATCAAATTCAAACTTGCCGACAACAAAAGTTATCGGCTGAGTAACAAGTTACTCCACGTATATAATAATTCATAATAAACAATATCATAACAATAACATGCATACAAGTGACAGTTCAATTACAATTCACATACGTAAATCAGAGTAAGGAAACAACTTTTATTTTTCAATTCTTACTTATCTTGCTTGTCTTATTACTTTACTTGTCTTTCTTGTTTTATTTTTCTTTCTTTTCTTGACTTTTCTTACTTTTCTGATTTGTCTTTCTTTTTTATGAATAAATCAAACAACATGCACTGTGCAATAACTTAAAATAACTCTACCTCATATATTGGGTAGATATTAACATATACCTTACTTACCAAGGTCATCTTTCTTCATCAATTAGACTAACCAGTTAAAGGAAGTCCAAAGCAATCCAACCCATAGGATTTCCTTTTCCCAAGGCTTTCTCAGGCCTCTTCGTTTGCATAGACAGTCGACTTTGATCAAGATTCTGATATCCCTCAGAGGTAAAAAAGGTAAATCTCGCTACCCAGATAAGGTTGCTCGTATTAGGGCCTTTGCAGTCAACAGTAAGGTCTGTGGGAAAAGGGAGGGGGAACCAAAACATCGGTGTTTGGCATCCCGATCCGATGTTGGTTTTCCAACCCGACAAGTACCACATGGTTTACACATTCTCCGATGTATATGGCTTGTCTGCATATTATCTGGTGCATATGGCTTGTCTACACATTATCCGATGTATACGGTTTGTCTGCACATTATCCGGTGCATACGACTTGTCTTACCTTGATCTTAGGTTTGTTGATACTCGGGCAGTGTAAAACTCAATCATGCATTCATCGCTTTCGTGTGTACTTGTATAGTTGTATAATACTTGTCATCTTATTTTTTTTTTATCATGCTTGTATATATTCATTATCTTGAGTGAGTGCACAGAATATTTTACCTAAGACTATCAGTCAAGGGTTATAAGAAATCTCATCATAGCATCCTATTCCACTATGTTAACCAGACCTAGACAAGCAAGACTCTCATCAAAGGTTCATTTACCCAACAATATATTACGTATAACAACGTAAAAAATAAACACACCACAACATTCATATTTTTAATTATTTAATAGGCTTTAATCACAATTTATTTTCAATAGGCATGATTCACAATCTAATTTAAATATCAAGACTCATTTTTTAATCGAGATCAATATCATAATTACATCACATAATTTATTAATCATAATTCTTATAGATTATATCTATAAAACACACTAACATGTAACCCTAATCTCACAAAGAATCTACATCCATCATTCAATTATTTCACACATTCCATTTAACTCCATAAATTCATCCCTTCCTCAATTCTCAATCCATACATCCACCACAAATTTCATTCTCTTTCCCCTTGTTGATATACATAATAAAAATCATAAAGAGAACATCTTTAAAAATCATGAACATCTTTCATAAGGAATATACATAAAATAACATGCCTTGATCTTGTTTCTCACTTTAAATCTAAACTATGTCTTCTTATTTATATTAATGATTATCCTATTGATATAAGGGAAATCCATACTTACGTCATTCATTAAAACATTACATGAGGGGTGATCAAAATCCTTTGATCTTCCTTTTAATCATGTTCTTTACATAGATCTTGTCATTAAATTCATACTTTAGATTAATCGTTATAAAATTGAGAAATAAGGAAAGTTATTTACCTCTCTTAATCGCTTCCCTACGATCTTATGCTTGCGAATGACCTCGATCTAAATCTTCAAGTCCCTTTCCTTCTCCAATTGAATCTTGTGATCTCTAGGTTTATCTTTCTTGGAATCTCTCAAAAACTCTATGTTCTCTCTTTTTGAATCTCTTAGAAACTCTTATTCTCTCTCCCTTTTAGGTTTAGGAGGCTCTTGGAAACCTAATTCACAAGTTAAAGGGGTATATATAGGAATTGGGACCCTAAGGAAGTCTAAAAGTAAAAAAAAATATATTTTTCGCAATTTATGTGCGCGATCTCCGACCAATCGGGACTTAGGGCGGATCGATCGGATCAATCTGACCCTGACAGATCCAATCTTTTTTTTTAATCCAGAATCTGCTTCGGTAAAAGGTCCATACATTTTTACTCAGTTATCGGAATTGGATGATTCAAAGTGCGTTGGAACCATTATTCGAATGGGAACAATTTCTTATCTAATAGACAAGTCCCATTCTTAAGTCCTTAGAGGTCAAAATTTCCCATGAAGTTGGATGAATGAGATTGAGGACCTCAAAACAATTGGGTTTCTACAACTAGGCACTCCATATTAATTCCTATAGGAACACATACATTAAAATCATGTACATTTTCTAGGAAATTCATTTGAATGAAAAAAATGCCAGGGAATTAAATTCGGGTCTCTATAGTATTCTGTTGCCCAAGCTCATATCTAAAGAACGGTCCGCTTTTGTTAAAGCCCGTACTATTGTGGACAACACTTAACCCAAGATCTAGTCTCAAGCATAAAAAAAAAATATTCGAGAGGGACATATCATATTCAAACTGGACATGGCAAAAGCATATGATAGGTTGGAGTGGGATTTTTAATATCAATTTTGGAAAATTTTAGTTTAGTCCCAGATTCATTTAACTCATTAAAGGTTGCATAATTTCGCCTTTTTTCTCGGTCATTATGAATGAAGAGCTCAATTGAGTTTTTTCAATCGTCTCATCGTTTAAGGCAAAGTGATCCATTATATCCGACTCTCTTTATTCTGGCAGAAGAAGCTTTGAGTAGGTTCTTAATCATATTTTCAGATCTGGGAAAGTGGGGTATTTTAATTTGTCAAGGAGCGTGACCCCTATATCTCATCTTTTGTTTGCAAATAATACTTTGATATTTTGCAGTGGGCAGAAGGAAAATATCGATAACTTGTTCAAATTTCTAGAGATTTATAAGAAAGCCTCATGTCGGCGAATTAACAAGCGAAAAAGCTCTTTCTATATTTCTAAGAAAAGACCCATGGTTCATCAGAATATGATTACTAATATTCCAGTATTACTCCTGGATCTTTACCTTTCAAATACTTGGGGATTCCGTTATATCATGGGAGAATAAAGGCAGGATATTTTGATTTTATCATTAATAAAATTTGGAGGAAATTGAAGGATGGAAAGGGAAACTCCTTTCTTCAAATGGCAAGTTAATTTTTATTATACATGTTTTATTATCCATGCCAATTTATACTACTATAGGCACGTCTCTCCCTAATAGTGAGGGTAATCACCGTAACCACTGGGAGACTTGGTCCAACATTTCGAGAACTTGGGAGGAAGGAGGTCTTGGAATCAGAAAGCTATCGGATGTTGCTTCAAACTTTTAGAATAAAGATGGCTTGGAAGATTATTACAGAAAAAGGTTTTTGGAGTGAATTTTTTAGGAGTAAATATCTTTGTAATAATCACCCTTGGATGGTGGATTCTTTCTTAAGAAGGTCCCATCTTTGGAGAGATATTGCTATTTGGATTAAGTCCACGATTGAAAGATGTACATGGTTTATTGGATGGTGAATCTATTGATTTTTAGTTCGATAATTGGTGTAAGAACATACCTTTAATTGATTATGCAGTGAGGTGCCTAGTTAACTTCTGAAAAATTAGCCATTTGATCATTAACGAGGTTTAGAATCTCGAAAACATTTCAAAAGACCTCACATTAGATGTGTAACACCCCAAAATACCTCCTAGGAGTTAGGCGATAATTTGGGCTCGTTACTTACCACACAACCATCATGCGGAAGCATATAAGGCAAGTTAAATAGTGAACGGAAAATTTCTCTAATAACTTAACTATATTCCAAGTAAAACTGTTTAAAATAATTGAACATAAAATAAAACAAGTACAATAAATCCTTAACCAGAGTTACCAACTCCAGTGAGACAATATCCCCAGACACAAAAACCCAAAATACATGTCTCTCTCACTCAACCCGACCGTAGGGCCACATTTCTAACCCCAAATATCTGGGTGACAATCCGAGCGATCTCCTACACTCCATGAGCCGCCTTGATCCAAGGAACCCGAGTACATATACCGTATAGTGTACCTACTGGCATAAAAGTATGGCTAAGTATGGAATAATCAGTGAGTACAAGCTCCAAGCTAACAATAGTAATAACAAGCATAACAACATAAACAAGTACTAAAAAGAATATAGTTCATAACTCGTTCTTAAAGCAACATACAACATCATTTGTGAAATCTTAATTCTTATAAAAGTGAACATCATCGGTGGTCCTTATGATTTCTTACGAGTTCATGTGAGCTTATGAGTCTTGTGAGATCCTTACGAGTTCTTGTGAGTTTTCTTACGAAATCTTGTGAGCCTTTCTTGTGAGGAAGAGTTTAGTACCCTTAGACTTGGGCTACCAAGCTCTTTGACGATCCATTTACTTATGAAAATTTCTTGTGAGCTTTCTTTCATGGAAATAGATGATAGTGCCTGTACCTGGTCTTGGTATACTAAACATCATTTGAAATTTCTTTATTCTTACATGGAGACAGATACTAGTACCCGTACCTGGTCTTGGTATACTAGTATCCTCTCATACTCTCTTGGGAAGCTGTTAATGCCCATACCTGGTCTAAGTACATCAACACCCTTCCATACTCATCTTGGAAACATATACTAGTCTCAATACCTGATCTAAGTATACTAGCATACTTTCATAATTTCTTTATACCTTGGAAACAGATACTAGTGCCCGTACCTGGTCTAAGTACACTAGTATCCTTTCATGCGTTTCATTTAACCTGGAGACAGATGTCAATACCCGTGCCTGGTCTAAGTATACTGACATCCTCTCATGCTTTCTTAGGAACAGATGTTAATGCCTATACCTGGTCTTAGTACACTAACATCCTTCCATATTCTTGTGAGCTTGTGAGATTCCTCTTATGAGCATTTTCTTATCTTATTTAAACCTTATCCTTGTCTTTTGGAACTCACTCTTGTCTTGTTCTTACCTCATGTTTAAATTCACCCTTGTCTTGTTCTTGGTTGTGTTTCATATACTTGTACAAAACTAGGTTCATTCATGCAAGCGCATGCTTAGGTATAGCAATTGTGGCAATTCATAATAACATGTACAATTCAAAAGATAACATGTAGCATAGCAATTCTATTCTCATTATAATCATGTGAGCATTTAACAATTATATAGAGCATTTGATTTAAAATCACCTTTTAGGGAAAGCTACATAAATCATACTTTCAAAACCTTCATTTTATTCTTGGCATTCTCATTCATGCATTTTATCAAACATGTGTTGTTCAACATTCTTGTAGTCATTTATGCATGTTTTCATATTCCAACATTCCATTATTCACATACAGTGTGTTCATTATGAGTACCATACCCTCCACATTCTCCATCACACCACACATCCACATTCATATGGCATCCAATCGCCTCAACCCCCATCCATCCATCCATCCACAACATTACTTTATCTTGTTTATTTTGGGAAGTTGAAGCATTTCAAGAAGCATTTCTAGAGAAGGAAGTATCTAAAATCAATTTACAAGTATTCTTTAAAGGAATCTAGGTTATTACCAAGTTAGTTAGGAGGGTGTACTAACCTTGAAGATCAATGCTTGATATGGAAGAAAAACCCCTTTGAATAGGGACTCCAAGCTTGATGGAGAACACCCCTTGAAAATGGAGGAAATCCTTGCTTGACTAGGAAGATCCACCTTGATGGGAGCTCCCTTGATCTTCAATTCCAAAAACCACTCTTGGATTTCCTTCAATACCCTCTTCTCCTCTTTCTCTCCCTTAGGTCTAAGCCAAAATGAGTTCCCCTTCTAAGCCAAGGGTTTAAAACCCTTAAATTCGGAATCAGCACACCCATGCGATCGATTGCACACCAACTGCGATCGATCACAGACCCAGGGCGATCAATCGTACATGGGAGCAATCTGTCATACTTAATTCTAAAATTTTTGTCAAGATTTTTCCCTACATGCGATCGATCGCAAACTCTTGCGATCGATCGCACACCACCAGTGCGATCTATTTCGCACCTTGAGTGATCAATCGCATATGAACTAGAATGTTTTTGGCCAAATTCACCTTCATGCGATTGATTGCATACTTTTGTGATCGATCGCAGATCCCAATGATCTATCGCACATGAAGGCCATCTATCACACGTAAACCCGAAGGTCCTAAACCCATTTCCCACTGCATGTAATCGATTGCACCTTACCTACGATCGATCGCACTCCCTAGTTTTTTTGCATTTTCACCTTGTAGACTTCCTTGGGGTGTTTCCAACTCCATTTTTATCATGCTTAGGGTACTAAACCCCCTGCTTCATGCTGCCCATGGGTCGTTAGCATCCATTTTCTCATAAAACCCTATATTCAAGCACGTGGAAAGCCAATTGGCCACGGAAACACTATTCATTAGCCATGAAAAATTTTGGGGTTCTACATCCTCCCCCTGATAGAAATTTCATCCTCGAAATTAGGACGGTACAAAATCACGCGGGGAAACCTTTCCCATACTTAACCTTGAAACCTAAAGATACCGAACTCAGTCGCCTATTTATACCAAAAGAACATACTACTCCTTTATCGATCTACACAAGGTTATGCACTCATTTGTTGGCAAGCACTTAGGTTTTTTATATTACTAAACACCCACGAAAACAAGAAAACCTTTATACAAAATATAGTATGTTTATACACATAGGCAATACTAACACACCACATTGCATTGTTCTTTACAAAACAAAACTTCTATCTCTAGTCATTTATGTAACATCATTAGGTGCCTGTGCACCTTGCCCTGACATAGTAAGGACTTGGCCCTTGTTAGCCTGGCGTGGCGACTGTCTGGGCTGCTGGAGCCTCGAAGCTTGAAAAGACTCCTGTTGCGATGGGACTTGGGAGTCTAGTTCCCTGGGCTTGAGCATACGGTCAATGTCTTGGACAATCTCTAATCTGGTGTTCCGTGTCACTGCAATGATAAAATTCTCCTGTAAGAGCTTGGCATTCCCCAGTCAAATGTTCCCTCCTACAATAATTGTAGAACTCGGACGTAGATGCTGAAGATATCGGTTGCACCTGACTAGTGACTTGCATAGGAGTAGGATGAGGAGCTTGAGGTGTAATGGAATGACTCTGCACTTGCTTAGATCTAGAAGACTGGTATGGAGCCATTCTAACTCTTTTCTCTAGTGGATAGGAACCACAGGACTGGCAACCAACCATGCCACTCTCGCTCAGGCCACTGGCTCTCCTGTTGAAGAACTCTCTAGAATTCTTCTTGATGATCCTTGCCTTGTCCACCACCTCTCCCCAAGTTGTTGCCTGGAACAAAGAGACCCTGTCTCGAATGGAGGCCCATAGTTCTCTCTCAAAATTCTTGACGCGCAAGTGCTCCGATGAGATTAGATGCGGGGCATATCTGGATAGTGCGACAAACTTGGCCTCATACTCGGCCACACTCATCAACTCCTATTCCAGAGTCAAGAACTTGATCTCCTTCTGTTCCTTGACGAACGCGGGGAAATACTGTAGATGGAACGCATCCACGAATTCTTCCCCAAGTCCACGGTTCCCCTGCCTTACTAGTGTCCCTCTGCCTCTGCGCAGCTCTCCACCAATGTTCGGCTTCACCTTCTAGCATGAAGGAAGCCCAATCCACCCTATGTTCATTAGTGCAGTGAAGCACCTGAAATATCTTTTCCAGCTGCATGATCTAAGCCTCGACAACCATCAGATCAGTAGTCTCATAGAAGGTGGGAAGATGCAATTTCCTAAATGCCTCAAGTCCCATAATATGGTGTATAGGAAGAGGTGTGGGAGCAGTAGAAGTAGCGGCAGTAGGCCTGGCTGCCAGCATAGCCAATGTTTCTGCTATGGAGCCCAAGACCTGAGTGAGGTCGGGCTGCTCATCCCCCGCATAAGCATTACCTCCATTTCTCCTAGGATGGTCACTGAGACCACGATTGCCACGTCTCATGATTGAATCCTGAGAACAATAGCAAGGCATGAGTCTAACTTGGAAACCAACTTATCTCAACCCTGATTTCAACAATCACCTAATGTTTATAGATACATAATAATACATAGAAACATACAATAAGTTATATTAGCATACAATCAATGTTTCCTAGCGTACGACATTGAGTTCGGTTGAAATTTCAACCGGTCTTAACTAACAATGACTTGTTAGTCTACAATTAAGAGCAATAACAAATCCTAAGTATAACTTGAATCAAGCTCTTAACGATTCAATGAGCATATATTGCCTATATAAGCGTATCGTATATATCCAAGTATGTACACAATAGTATAATCATACAACTGGTTTTCCTAGTGAAGCTAAGTTCTCAAGCTTGTTTTAAGGTATTAAATTAATGAGTAGTTTATCCATTTGAGTTATTTAAGCAACTTCTTTTGAATCTTTGTGACAGGTATGTTGCTTCTAAGATTGACATGATGCTTGCAAGATGTGTAAAATGAATGCTATGTATGATGCCAATGCTCTGTATGATGCTTATGATATGCATGAAAGTGCATGATGCTTATGTCATGTATGAAGTGTATGTTATGGATGATGCTTATGAGATGCATGATATGCATGATTATCCTTGGAGTTATAATGTATTTATCATTTTGGACTGAGCATTGGGTCTAGAACGTGCTGTAGAATTAACATGTATCTGTATCTAGAACTTTTAGACTAAGCACTGAGTCTAGAACGTGTTGCAGATAATGCACATTTGGATCTAGAAACGTGCATCAAACATCCATGGGCTTGTCCAAAATATATATATATATTTATTTATTTGTTTATATTTACCATTTCTTTCCAGGGTTCCTACTAGTCATGGGTATGCACGAACTAATATAAGCTTATCACTTGTGCTTGTTTGTGATAGAAGATACATAATTAAACCGATGAAATTACACCAAATACACATAATTGCATATATCCCGAAATCTATGTCCTTAGTTCCGCAACGACCCAAAATCTACTAAACTTGTAAGACGAAAGGGAACCCATAGTCTCACTTGGAAGACAAATTCCTACTGAAACATAATAACATAAGGCATGACAAGGAAACACCAATCCCTTGTCAACCCTCACCTGGGATAGACTCTAGCTTGAGTATCACCCAACACCTGGGTCTAACTGGGAAATCCCTTCATAAGGTATAGGTTTTTGCTTAGCCTATAACATATAGTATGAACACAAAACATAGCATATAATATTACATAACACCACAACAATTAATAGTATAAATATAAAATTTTTAGGCATTTCTAGCGAGAATGGACACTAACCTTGGTTGAAATCAACTTGTCCTAGACAAAGACTAAGTGATTGGTCTACACTCGGAACACGACTCCTAAGATGAACCTAATGCCTTGGTTTACTCGTGGTATTGAACTCTAACGATCCTAAAGAACCTAATGCCTAGGCTTTGATGCCACTTCTGTAACACCCTAAAATACCCCCTAGGAGTTAGGCGATAATTTGGGCTTGTTACTTACCACACAACCATCCTGCGGAAGCATATAAGGTAAGCTAAATAGTGAACGAAAAATTTCGTTAATAACTTAACCGTATTCCAAGTACAACTGTTTACAATAACTACACATAAAATAAAACATGTACAAGAAATCCTTAACCTGAGTTATTAACTCCAGTGAGACATATCCCTAGAAATAAAAACCCAAAATACATGTCTCTCTCACTCAACCCGACCGTAGGGCCACATATCTAACCCCTAATATATGGGTGACAATCCGAGCGATCTCCTACACTCCATGAGCCGCTTCGATCCAAGGAACCGGAGTACATATACCGTATAGTGTACCTGTCGACATAAAAGTACGACTGAGTATGATATAATCAATGAGTACAAGCTCCTAGCTAACAATAGTAATAACAAGCATAACATCATAAACAAGTACTAGAAAGAATACAATTCATAACTCGTTCTTAAAGCAACGTACAACATCATTTGTCAAATCTTAATTCTCGTGAAAGTGAACATCATCTGTGGTCTTTATGATTTCTTACGAGTTCGTGTGAGCTTATGAGTCTTGTGAGATCCTTACGAGTTCTTGTGAGTTTTCTTACAAGATCTTGTGAGCAAGAGGTTAGTACCCTTAGACTTGGGCTACCAACCTCCTTGACGATCCATTTACTTATGAGAATTTCTTGTGAGCTTTCTTTCATGGAAACAGATGATAGTGCCCGTACCTGCTCTTGGTACACTAAACATCCTTTCATATTTCTTTATTCTTATATGGAGACAGATACTAGTACCCGTACCTGGTCTTGGTATACTAGTACCCTCTCATACTCTCTTAGGAACAGGTGTTAATGCCCGTCCCTGGTCTAAGTACAACAATACCCTTCCATACTCATTTTGGAAACATATACTAGTGCCCGTACCTGGTCTAAGTACACTAGCATACTTTCATAATTTCTTTATACCTTGGAAACAGATACTAGTGTTCGTACCTGGTCTAAGTACACTAGTATCCTTCCATATTCTTGTGAGCTTTTGACATTCCTCTTATGAGCATTTTCTTATCTTATTTAAACCATATCCTTGTCTTGTGGAATTAACTCTTGTCTTGTTCTTACCTCATGTTTAAATTCAACCTTGTCTTGTTCTTGGTTGTGTTTCATATACTTGTACAAAACTAGGTTCGTGCATGCAAGAGTGCTTAGGTATAACAATTGTGGCAATTCATAATAACATGTACAATTCAAAAGATAAAATGTAGCAATTCAATTCTTATTATAATCATGTGAGGATTTAACAATTGTATAGAGAACTTGATTTAAAATCACCTTTTAGGGAAAGCTACATAAATCATACTTTCAAAACCTTCATTTTATTCTTGGCATTCTCATTCATGCATTTTATCAAACATGTGTTGTTTAACATTCTTGTAGTCATTTATGCATGTTTTCATATTCCAACATTTCATCATTCACATAGGGTGTGTTCATTATGAGTATCATGTCCTCCACATTCTCCATCACACCATACATCCAAATTCATATGGCATCCAATCACCTCAACCCCCATCCATCCATCCATCTACAACATTACTTTATCTTGTTTATTTTAGGAAGTTTAAGCATTTCAAGAAGCATTTCTAGAGAAGGAAGTATCTAAAATCAATTTACAAGTATTCTTTAAAGGAATCTAGGTTATTACCAAGTTAGTTTGGAGGGTGTACTAACCTTGAAGATCAATGCTTGATCTTAAAGAAAAACCCCTTTGAATAGGGACTCGAACACCCCTTGAAAATGGAGGAAATCCTTGCTTGACTAGGAAGATCCACCTTGACTTGAGCTCCTTAGGTCTTCAATTCCAAAAACCCCTCTTGGATTTCCCTCAATCCCCTCTTCTCCTCTTTCTCTCCCTTAGGTCTAATAAAACCCCAAAATGAGTTCCCATTTTAAGCCAAGGGTTTAAAACCCTTAAATTCAGAATCAGCACACATGTGCGATCGATCGCACACCAACTGTGATCGATCATAGACCCAGTGCGATCAGTCGCACATGGGAGCGATCTGTTGTACTTAATTCCGAAAGTTTTGTCAAGATTTTTCCCTGCATGCGATCGATCGCAAACTCCTGCGATCGATCGCACACCACCAGTGCGATCTATCATACCTGGAGTGATCCATCGCATATGAACCAGAATGTTTTTGACCAAATTCACTTGCATGCGATCGATCGCATACTTTTGCGATCGATTGCAGATCCCTGTGATCTATCGCACATGAAGGCCATCTATTGCACATGAACCCGAAGGTCCTGAACCCATTTCCCACTGCATGCGATCGATCGCACCTTACCTGCGATCGATTGCACTCCCCAGTTTTTCTGCATTTTTACCCTGTAGACTTCCTTGGGGTGTTTCCAACTCCATTTTTTATCATCCTTAGGGTACTATACCCCCATCTTCATGCTGCCCATGGGTCATTAGCATCCATTTTCTCATAAAACCCTATATTCAAGCACGTGGGAAGCCAATTGGCCACAGAAACACTATTCATTAGCCATGAAAAGTTCTAGGGTTCTACATCCTCCCCCACTTATAGAAATTTCATCCTCGAAATTAGGATGGAACAAAATCATGCGGCGACACCTTTCCCATACTAAACCTTGTGTTAGACATGTATGCCCACAAAGCCATTCCAAAATTGTATTTATCTATTTCTAAATCAATAAGTGCATATTTTACATTCACACATTGTTTTCTACATTGGGTAATATATCAAAAGTATCTCATTGGATGAGACTACTTTTTCCCTTAGGTAACATTGTAGGAAAACCATCCAATTAGTTGATAACTGATTGCTAAGGTGATATGGTTTTTTCGGTTCCTTGTAGACCTAAAATTGTTCTAAGTTAATTAGGATGCATCTGGACAATGTATTCCTAATAACTTACACATTGTTAGTTTCATATAATGGAGTGATGAATCTCAATCATTGAGAGAAGGGTCTCTTGACTAAAATGTGGATATAAGTAAGAAGTACTTATATTGCAACTGGATCGCTTAGTGGATACCCTTAGAAATATATTGTCTTTATATTTAGGGTAGTCCATTTGATAGATTGTCCTTAACCTGAGAGGTCGACATCTTCTCTAGTATTTGCCTATGTAGCTTTGATGTAGCCAATCGTCAATGTCCAACACACCGAACTAAATACGGGCTCGTTGAGTTATGTACACTGTACTGGAAGAAGTGTGTGTACGCTCGACAAGGATTCCACTACTCTTACAGAGTAAATAATATTGAGTTGATACTTATATCAAAACCGGATTTGAAAAACCCAGCGCTGGTATTTATCGATGAAATGGTTTTATCGAAGAATTTATTTTCTGTATAAAAGAAATGTAATAATAATTATTATTTCTTTTAAAGAAATTTTTTTAAAAATGTTTTTCAAGTCCAAGTTTGACTAAAAGTATCAAAGAGAATGGGTTCTCAATATAAGCCAGGGATTAAAGACAGTATTAGATATTGTCCCGTAAGCTTATAACAATATTGGAAGTGGATGGACTGATCTGTAAACAAATATTGAGATAGAAATACCTGTAAGTAATTCTCTATTTTCTGGAGGTTAATCACATTGTGTTAATGGACATTAATTGTGATTGGTGGAAGTCCAGGGATATAGATAAAATTCAATAATCCTAATGGAGTATAGGAAAGGTGTTTCCTAGTAACAATGCTTTAACCGAAAGGTTGAGTACTTGGTCCCACAACCGGAAATAAGAGATCCCTTTAGATCCCACACACAAGGACTTTCTTAAAGTGTTTAATTTAATTAAATAATTAAATTAATTTATTTCTCTAAGAAATCACTATATGGTATAGTGAAGCTCTAAAAGCTGGAATTTACATTAAATGTGAAAAACCAAATGGGTAGGACCCATTGGGGAATATTTTAAAAGAATATTAAAATTGACCAAAGGGTCAACAACCCTTAAAGTGGCGTGTTGGAGTGGGGCCCACCTAGGGTGGGACGCCCACTTCAAGGTGGATATAATAATTGTTATTATATTTAATTAGTTTCTAATTAACTAAACTACTTATTGGATAAGGTTAGTTAGTTAGTTACTAATTAAAGATTCCCTATTTGTTAGGGATTCTATTAGTTTCTTGTTAATCAAGGAATCCTAATTGGATTAGGATAATGATGGGATTGGTTAGACACTAATGGATAATATTAGTTTCTATTTTGATTAATCCTAATTAATTAAAAGAGAAACCAAATAGGAAACTAATGGAGGAATTCTAATTGGATTAGAAAGAGGAGACTTGGGTTGCAAGCAACCCAAGTAAAACCTATATATAGAAGTGTACGGTCACACTTTGAGGACAAGGATTAATTTCCAGATTTTTGCAATCTCTCTCCTCCCTCAATCTCACGCCCAACCCCCTCTCTCTGTAGGGTGTACGGTCAGCCCCCTTCCCCTTTTATTCTTGTTATATTGTGTTCTTGCTTTGAGTATCAAGAAGAGATCAAGAACCTATCTTGAAGGATAAAGATTGGATCTTTTGATCAAGATTTCTAGAGCTGGATTTTTGGAAGGGCCATTAGCTTCCATTAGAGAAAGCTTTAAAGAAAAAGAAGGTCCGTGTGGATTGCGAAGGAGACTTGGCACTTGTGAAGTTTTGCCGGTATCGCTATTATCGTGGATTTGACTTAACAATTTCAAAGTTGCAAAGGCATTGTGATTTTAACTCTCATTGAATAAAATCAATTAGAATCTTAGTCAGATCTTGAGATTCGATGTATGCCCCCCCAAGAACTATTTTTCTAAAATTAAAAAGAGGCATACTTTCACCTTGAAACCTAAAGACACTGAAAGAACATACTACTCCTTTATCGATCAACACAAGGCTATTGTCACACCCCAAAATACCCCCTAGGAGTTAAGGGATACTTTAGAGGTGACCATTCGTACCTGTCAAACCATCCTGTAATGAACAAGGCTAACATGATACAAGCTAAACATGAGTGCGGAAGCGCTAACCAACTTTTTCTTTTTTTCTATAACTCAAACCAGTATTCCAAGTTTACGTATACAAAACATAACATACTAAGGGTGGACATGCCCACCTATCAATATAAAAAAGACATAAGACAACTCTATCTCGCTTAATAATCACCCCCGTGGGGCTAATGGTCTAAGTCCCTCGCCTCAGCCTGAGGCTCTACTACCGAATCCTCATATGATTCTTCCTCACCGTAGTCCTCCTCAACCCAAGGACTCGGGGCACAAATGTTAAAAGGGACCCATGTACCTGCCGACATAAAAGTACGGCTGAGCATGGAATACTCAGCGAGTACAAGCTACTAGCTAACAATAGCAATAACAAAGCACAACAGTAATAACCACAATACACAACATCAACATAGAGTAATACTAGCAACATATGGCATGCATACCATTTAATGTCAAGCAAGGTAATAATCCTAACATGCTTGAATGAATGTGAAAACTCCGATAAAACTCATATCTAGAAATCATGACTTATTCTTGAAAATAGCTTTTCTTGTTTTTCAAAACTTGTTTGTCGTGTTAAAACTTGTTCTTGTCTTGTTTTTGTATCGTGGGAATCGCACATGTCTTGCTTGTCTTGTTTTGGAATCACACTTTTCTTGCTTGTTCTTGTCATATTCTTGACATGTTCTTGACTTGACTTGCGTGGATACTTGTGAGCCAGAGGTTAGTGCCCTTAAAGCGACTTGTGAGCCGGGAATGTAAATTCCCTTCATCAAAATATATATATATATATAGAAAAGGCACACCAACCTCATTGTCTTGTTTTCTTGTGAGCCAGGTATAACATATCTTGCGATATGCCCTACCGTTGACCGGCCCAATGTCTGGCTTTATCAACTTGTTTGTTTTCCTAGTGAGCCAGGTATGACATATCCTAGGGATATGCCCTACCCTTGACCGGCCTGATGTCCTGCTTTATCATTCGTATCATGAATCACAACTCTTGTTCTTGTTGTTTTTTCCAAATACTTATACCTTAAAAACATCGGTTCATGCATACATGCATGCTTGTGTGTGTTTGACAATTAATGAACATCGTGGCATATACTACTTTAAAGCATCATATAACATTCTACCATTCTATAGCATGTGAGTTTTTAAAGGAAACATATCAAGCATTTCATTAGACTTATCAATTGGAAAAGACTCCCTAAATTGTGTCCTCATTTCCATAGTTTCACTTCACTCATGCATTTTATCAAACATATGGTATTCAACATCTTTGAGAGTATTTTATTCGTGTTTTTGGTTCAAGAAATTCAACAAGCACGTGGAGTATGTTCATTATGAGTATATTGCCCTTCCATCATTTTCATCACACATCATTCATCCCTAATCACACATCACCTAATTACTTCATTAGTTTATCTTGTACATTTTTGGGTAACCTTAGTCCATTTCAATTTTTAAAAAAATACATAACCCAAGCATCATTATTTTCTAACAAAACCTAGGTTATTGCTAAGGAAGTTAGTAGGGTGTACTAACCTTAAGGATTTTCCCCAAATATTGAAGAAAACCCCTTGATTGTGATTTCTTGAGTAGGGATCTCCTAGCTTGATGGAGGATGATCCTTGCTTGAAGTCTTCAAGCTTTGAGCTCTCTTGATCTCCCTTTGATCTTGCTCCAAAATCCCTCTTGGCAAATCCCCAAGTCTCTCCTTCTCTTCTTCTTCTTCTCTAATCTCTCTTAGGTCTCCTTTAGGTTTAGGGTAAATCATAACCCCCCAAGAGGCCCCCTATTTATAGGCAAAGGGGATAAACCCTAAAAATCCGGTGAAAAAATTATGGATTCGCGACCCATGATCGGTTGTAGGTTTTTCTACGATCGATCGTAAATCTTCTACGATCGGTTGTAAGTTTCTACGATCGATCATAACCGTTATAGAGAGTTTGTCCAAATTCCTGAGATTCTACGATCGATCGTAATTTCTACGATCAATCGTATCTCACCCACGATCGTTTATAGGGTTTATACGATCATTCGTAACTTTTGCAGAAAATTTCCAGATTTCTCGTTTTCGTATTTCGGCCATAAGTTTTGACTCGTTCGTCGGATTTTGACGATTCAACTTGCGTTGGATTTTTCATTCGAAAAGGAACCTTTCTGGCATTTTAGAATTTTAGAATTTCTCCTTATTTATGGACCAAATTACCCCTAAAGTTAACTGATCCGGAAATGGAGTTCCATAACCCGGATTTGCAATAGATTCGACTTTGGAAATTCAACCTATCACTCAAGAAAATGAATTTAAGGTTTTAATACATGCCAAAAATATCCGGGTTGCTACAGCTATGCACTCGTTCATTGGCAAGTACTTAGGTTTTTCATATTACTAAATACCCACGAAAAGAAGAAAACCTTCATACAAAAGATAGTATGTTTATACATATAGGCAATACTAACACAGCACATTGCATTGTTCTTTACAAAACAAAACTTCTATCTCTAGTCATTTATGTAACATCATTAGGTGCCTGTGCACCTTGCCCTGACATAGTACGAACTTTGCCCTTGTTAGCCTGGTGTGGCGGCTGTCTAGGCTGCTGGGGCCTCGAAGCCTGAAAAGACTCCTGTTGCGATAGCAGTCGACTTGGGAGTCTAGTTCCCTGGGCTTGAGCATGCGGTTGACGGCTTGGACAATCTCTAATCCGGTGACCCGTGTCACCGCAATGATAACATGCTCCTATAAGAGCTCGGCATTCCTCAGTCAAATGCTTCCTCCTAACGTAACTGCAGAACTCAAATGTAAATGTTGAAGATATCGGTTGCACCTGACTAGTGACTTGCGTAGGAGTAGGAAGAGAAGCTTGAGGTGCAATGGAATGACTCTGCACCTGCTTAGATCCATAGGACTGGTATGGAGCCATTCTGACTCAAGCACGTGGAAAGCCAATTGGCCACGAAAACACTATTCATTAGCCATGAAAAGTTTCAGGGTTCTACAGGATGATCAAGAGGAGATCAAAAACATCAACTTAGTTTTATCCGATGCTACTGACAAAATAGCTTGGACATTGGAGAGCTCGGGTTTGGGTAGTTTCTTCATCAAATCTAGTTGGAAGAACATTCGGGATTACCATTTTAAGCCTCCTTGGGCAAATGCCATTTGGAATAGTTATGTGCCATTGAAAGTCTGTATTTTTCAATGGAAATTGTTTTTCTAATGCAGTTCTGGTGGATGAAAATATTCAAAAAAAGAATATCTCCATTGCTAGAAGATCTGAATGTTACAAATTTCCTTCGGTAGAGTCTTTATCTCATCTATTATATCATAGTGATTTGGTAATGTTTTTTTTGGAATGAGGTAAGTTCGATCTTTCAAATTTCTATTTTCTATCAAGACTTTATTCAAACTTAGATGATGAGATTTTTTAATAGAAGCAAAAGAGGATTAGTTAAGGGTATGTTACTCAGGGTTCTTCCGGGATTGATTTGTTGGGAGATCTGGTTATTCAGGAATGCCATCAGGTTTGATAATAATTATAGGTCCAAGCAAGTGGTTAGCATCATAATTATGAAATGGATAAATCATGTAGCTAAGCTTTGGTGTCTTAAGGGTAGGGCATCCAAGAGCGAGGAAGGGCTTTGTCATCATATTCGGACCTTTACTTTATGCCCTCAAATTATTAAGCCCATTATTACCAAATGATAGCTCCCTCTTCGAGCTGGTTCAAATTAAATAGAGACAGTGCATCAAAATATAATTCTAGAATTAGTGGAGGTGGGTGAATTATTCGTGATGCTAATGGTAATGTTTTAATGGATTTCCAAGAATCATACGGGGCTAGATCAAACAATATGGCCGAAATGAGAGCAATCCATGATGGGTGCGTATTATGTGATACATGGGGTTTTTAGAACATTAAAGTAGAAAGTGATTTTAAAATAATGATCGATGTGATTAATGGGGTAGTGGATATCCCCTAGAGAGTCTAGAAATGGAGAAAGGAAATAATCAGATTATAGGTTAAATATAAAAGGATTTTTCGATCATGTTAACAAAGAAAATAATCAATGTGTTGATTATCTGGCTAATGAGGAGTGCAACACTTCAATGACTAAAACCTATAGGGGCTTTAATGCCATTTTGATTTCTCTAAACGGAATTATCAGGGTTGACAAGTTAGGTTTGCTTAACATCAAATGTTGATTCTAAGGGGTTAGGTTTTATGTCCCCCCCTTGCATTCGGTTTCTTTTTGAATTAATAAACCGATAGTGGTCTGCCAAACCCCCCTCCCAACTGGGAGGTGTTTCTCGTGCCAAAAAAAACCTATTACTGAGAGCACATTTGGAGTGTCTATATATATATATATATGTAAGCACTCAATTTTTACACATTGCCTTGACCATGGTTAATATCTTTCAACCATGGTTATCCCTAGCTGAGTCCTAGTCAAGTTCTAAACCTTAGGCAAACCCTAGGTGAACCCTAGGCCTAACCCTAGTCAAGCCCTAAACCCTAGGCAAACCCTAGGTGAACCCTAGACCTAACCCTAATCAAGCCCTAAACCATAGGTAGATCCTAGAATAACCCTAGGTAAACCCTGGTCTAACCCTAGGTAAACTTTAGTCTTACCCTAAGTAAACCCTGATCAAACCTTGGTCAAACCCTAAACAAACCCTAGGCCTAGCCCTAGAACATACCCTAATCACAGGTAAAACCCTAGACTAACCCTAGGTAAACCCTGGTCAAAACCCTAGACCTAACCCTAGGTAAAGCCTTAGTCAAACCCTAGGCAAACCCTAGGTCAAACCTAAGAAAACCTTAAACCCTAGGCCTAACCCTAGGTACACCCCAGTTAAACCCTAAGCCTAACCCTAGGTACACCCTAGTCAAAACCCTAAGCCTAACCCTAGGTAAAAACTAGTCTAATTCTAGGGTCCAAAAACCCTAAAATCAAGCCCAAAACCTTCTGTGGGATCAAACATGGACCCATAAGTCCTTAGAACCCAGTGCAGTGGGGCCCACCATTCGAATTCAAAAGTTCCTGTAATTGTGGTAATAACTTGACCGTCATTACCTTTTATAGGTAAAGCTACGGTAGATCAATTCAAGTGAGAGCTGGTTGGGCATATTAAGGCAAAATACCAAGAATGATGGTAATACTATTACCGCCATTACCTAAATCCCTTGATTAGGAATGTCAGTAATAGTATTACCACCATCACCCAGTTACTGCAATTTCGTGGCTGGCTCCCCTTCTGGCCACTCCTGCTCCGCCCCCTCATTGTCTAGCACGCCTAGACTAATCCCTAAACTACCCCAAGGCCTTCCCAAGCTTATATAAACCCCCCCTCCTTGGATTTAAACGATTCCAAAAACTCCTTAAGGAAACCCTGTAGGATTTTGACCAGCCCAAACCTCTCCCCTCCAGCCTTTGTCTTCCACCAAGGCAGACCCCAAGCAACCTCAAGAGCTATCCCCGGTCCACCTTACACCACCATCACTGTGTACAACCTTCCACAACCGTTGTTCTGCCGTTGTTGCAACCCAACAGTAGGGTAGGCCTCCCTACCCCTCTTATTTTCTTCTATTCCAACCCTGTAAGACCCCCTAGTCCTATTCCAGGAGGTCCTTTATTTCTGCTTGTTACTGCTCAGCCAAGGACAGGGGTCCCTCACCTTCTTCATAGGTGTGGTAGAACCCCCTTAAGGTCTCTTGAGCTTGAGTTCGATACCCCTTGTACAGAACTCCCCATTGTCTTCTAGGGGTCTCTCAAAGTCATGAGTGGTCCCCTGGAACCTCCTGGTGCAGCCCCCGAAGGGACAAATGTTTTTTTCCTGAAAACTCTCAGGAATGGCTGTAGAATAACTACCTCAATTACTGACCTTTCCGTTTGTAGCTCTGTTACACCCCTTTGGGTGGGGCCCTAGTCAATTCCAGGACCATGATCAGGTCCCTATACCTCTTATCTTTCTACCCTAGTCATTTCAGGGTTGTCCATTTTGCTTATCCATGGTTAAGATGGCCTGAAACCAAGACTGTCGTGATGGCAGTAGACAGTCTATCGCCATTATAGTATAACAACCATAGGGTGTTTAGTCCACTGTGGGGCCCACTCTAGACCACTCCCTAGGCCCACCGAAGTCCTAAGGCCTTCCTGGCACTTCCCTCTTCAACCCTGTGAGTCTAGTACCCCATGGGTTCATCCCTAACTCAACCCACAGACTTGCAAACCAGGGTCAGAATTGTTTCTGTAATGATGGTAATCCCATTACTGCCAGTATGGACTTTCTATCTTTTGGGCTTTTGCACAGGGCCCAGACTAGGTAGGAGGCCACTTTAGGTCCTTCCATGCTCTCTGAAACCACATTGACCTGTCTATGCCTCTTAACTGGGGTTAACCTAATCCCGATTAACTTATAACTATGGTTAAGCCCCCTTCACCCTTGATAAATTTTGAAAAAATATCAAAAAATTCTGAAATCTTTCTATGTGTCCAAAATGTTACTGATTTGTCATTTTCACCATGGTTAACAGTCCTAACCATGGTTACTTTACCTATTTAACTCTGGTTCGCAACCCTAACCTCAGTTAAATCTGATTTTGGCTTACCAGGCCTAAGTCTCTTAGCTTACCAGGCTCACCCTTGGCCTACCGGGCCCAATCTCAGCCTAGCGGGCTTACCCTTGTTACCCTCAACCGTGGTTAGCACCCTAACCATGGTTAGTTTAACCCTTAACCCCGATTAGCAACCCTAATTTTGGTTAAATTTGATTATGGCCTACCGGCCATAAATCTAGTCTACTGGACTTACCCCTTGGCCTACTAGGCCAAAATCCATAGTCTATTGGACTAATCCTTGGTCTAGCGGACTAACCTTGAGCCTACCGGGCTTAAACCATGCACTTGACCAAACCCGGTCAACTAAACCCTAATCTACCGGACTAGTCCATTAGCCACTCTTGGTGCACGCTTGGAACGGGCCCATGTTCCAGAACTACACTCGGTTTGATCTCACCTTGTGTGTATGTAGGTAACCCAACCCGGGTTCGACCCTAGTTAGTTTTCTCTTTCTTGGGTTAGTATTATCTTAAACACTTAGGTATTTGAACAAAATTTGACTTAGATTGACTTCCACCTAGAAAGTAGGGAACTATTGAAAAATAGAAGTCTCGGGGTGCCTAACACCTTTCTTGGACTTAACCGAACCTCTTACCTAGACCTCTACCGAAGACTAAGTCCTTATCTACATCCCGTGCTCACAGCTCTGGTGACTCCACTGGGGAAAGTTATACAAGGTTCAACCCGGAACCTAGGTTTAAGCTAATCAATCTCAATCTTGTTCAAATGTCTAAGTATTTAACCTAATACTAATCATTTCTTCTATTTGGTTTAATTGTAAACTGTGCATATCATACATATCATAGTAGTATAATGACCTATTAAACCCAATAGTTAGGCTTATTATGCTTACGGCTGGTGGATGATCATCCTCAGTGTCAGAAGCTTAAAAGTCTTGGAGGTCCACGAAATTATGCCTGGTGGGTGATTACCATCAGTGAAGGATTCTGAACACTCCCGCTTACACCAATCGTTCATTTTCAAGTATGTTTTATACTGGGGAGTCGAATATACTGTATTAAGTGACCCCCATCTTGCTAGGAACACACTTGCATTAACCAAGCATTCATACATGTAGACTAGGCTATGGTATAGTCTACAAGCAGCCCATCCAGGGAGGGTTTCTCTAAACTCTAACCTGATTGCACCCTATACCTGTCCCCAAGCATGATTGACTATCCAGGCACATTCTACCCTGATAAGCACCCACCCAAGGGCATGTAATGAGCCAAACCTGTGCTTGTAATAAACTACATCCAACTCTGTATCCTGACACAGTATTTGGGGTTCAAATCTCAAGCGGATAGGTCTTCACAGGACCTATCCCCAACCTTGACCTAATAGGTTCCCCGGTTTCCAACAACCTAGTAAAGCATGTCGACCTCCGTCTGTCTGCCCTATCGAATCACATGTGCCTCGTCACAACCAATCAAAAACAAGAAAAATAAAAAAATACAATCATCACCATTTTTGCATTTTCCACCTGCATACATAGTACACTCACATTAAGTCCATCTTTGATCTAAGTAGATGGCAGGTCATTCAGGATTTAGGTCAATCAGTCAACCGTCACAACCCGTACATTTGACAACTCAAGCGGCATGTAACGACAACCTCTGAAAATCAATTGAGGCCTTCACTCCAAGTCAGCGTCTCGCTTGGGCTCAGTACTATAAAAACATGTCCATTTAAGACTTGTCCATGGTTTAACTGGACCCGTGCCTCATGAACGCTGCTATCCAGTGTTGAAACCCATCACATATGGTGTTTCGTTTCTGTAAAAATGAACTATGTCCAACACTGGAAGAGATTCAGCGTATTCTGGGTTTAAACATGGACGACAAAGCCATAGTGCCACGCTATAAGACAACATATCAAGCAGACCTCTCAAGTTTCTTACATATCAAGCAGCCTACTTGCAGTACTGTCCTAACGGTTCTTTTGATCGGTTAACATCATAGCAGTTGAACTTTCCGGTCTCAACGCCCTTACACTGATAGGTATGTCTCAGTTGGTATTCCCGAAATGTTGTACCCTTACCGAATCAGTACTGGTAGGGATCATCGAGGACATGCACAACTCCAGATCAGTTGTACCTATCATCCTTACAGAGCTTCTCAGGGCTCTCAATCAAGCAGCGGACCGCAGAAAGGTCATCTTCCATGCCAATGCACCACTCTTACATCAATGGTTGGTGGGACATCTGTCTACAATCATACAAGTACCTACTGATCTCCGTGATGCATACAGTTTACCCCGTAAGATTTCCTAGAATCAGGGAGAGATAGTGACTACGGATATCAGGACGCTCTACCAGCTTCTCCAGACCCTATCAGAGGAGGAGATCATATGGTAATGCAAGTGGTTAGTCTTGAGAAAGCTACCTCGTGTCGTCATAACTGGAAGATGATGCATGATCCTAGCCGGCCTCACTGGCTCAGCAGTCCACTCCGAGTTCTTCGCCAGTTTGGACTCTCTCAATGTATCCTAGTAGTAGAACGATAGGAAAATGATTGTATCAGCTTCACAGTACACTCCGACAGCCTTACTCGACCCTTCCAGTCCAGGTGGCGAAGCTCGAGACGAGAGTAGTGGCCTGACTTTGTGTCACATCAGGACCGCTAACTGATTCAGCATACCGACTGTGGGTGGATGATCTTGACATTCCATCCAATATGCCTGCACCCAGGGGACTACCTATACCAGTCTCAGCTCCATCAGAGGAACCATACCCATAGTTGAAATGGTAGTTCACTAGAGAGACAGCTCCAGATACAACAGAAGGAGAGAAGGCTACAAAAGGCCCACCAAGCATTTAGGCAGCGGGAAGCGGAGCGGAACCGTGAACTCCAAGCCATGCAGGGGCAGGTCGAACAGCTTGAGCAGATAGTCCAAGCTCTCCAGAAGAGATGCAGAGGCGACGCTAGAGAAACAGCCATTATCAGGGCCCAGCTGTACTTCCACCAAGAACAGCTTGATAGTGTAAAGGTTGAGATGACCTCCCGGATCCGATAGTTGGAATCCGAATGTTCAATGCTAGTGAGGCAATTGACAACATGAAAGTTGAGGTCACATCCCTGCAATAGCAAATCATGGACCTTAATAGTGTGCCCCGGCCACTTGACTTCGCGATCCCTGACGGACCTGTCTAGGATCAAGTCTTTTTCTTTTATTGAGTCGCACAGTCCTGTACTCACTTTGTATGCATCAATGAAAAATCATTTTCTAGCATCTTCTTCCTGACATCATGCATATTCATGTTTTAGCCATTGTATCCTTTTCAGTTGGATGAGCTGACCCATGACTCGATCTATGACTGCAATTCTCGCAGAAGTAGCTACTGTATACACAGTCCTAACTGAGGTACCAGTCACGGAAGAAGCATACAAGGGAGACCTCTTAACAGCCTTATCCAGAGCCACAAAAACCTATCCCTATCATCATTCCTAACCCTATGCCCGCACCAAGCGGAGGAGAAGAATATGATTAGTATGAAGAGCAGCCCAAGGTTTCATAAGTTAATCAGGACATGCCATTATCCTCAGATCCTACTCCGTCCCTCGGGGACCAGCATGAGGAGATCAAACAGATGAAAGAAGAGATAAGACACATGAAGGGAGCATCTGCCAACTCTAGTCTGTCTCTTCAGGATTTGACATTCTCATCCGGGGATGTTATTCCCCCAGGGTTCAAAGTACCAGACTTTGAAAAGTACGATGGCATAGGCTTCCCAAAGCAACATCTATAGTTATATCTGGGAGATATGCTCCAGCATAACAAGAACTAACCTCTACTTATCCAGTACTTTTAAAAAATCTTGAAGGGGGCAACCCTTACCTGGTGGATGTCGGTTGACAAGCAGTGAATCAAGACTTGGCAGGATGCCATAGATAGCTTTATGGAGCAGTACTCCTTTAACCAAGAGCTTCGACCTCAGCGAGGCCAACTGGAACAGATGTACCAGTAGAACAACGAGTCCTTTCTGGAATATGCTACCCACTGGAGGGAGATGACAGTAAAGGTATCCACTCTGATCCCTAAAGAGGAGTTGGCAAAGATATTTATGGGCACACTAAAGCAGCCCTATTCCACTCTGATGGTAACCCTTCTAGTGGAAGACTTTGGCACTATTGTCAAGACCGGTGCCCGTATAGAGATAGCCATCCAAAGCGGCGTCATTCACTCTAGTCTAGGGCTTGCTCCCCCCAAAATTGCAGCACCAATGAATAGAAATAGTGGTTCCATGGACCAGAGAAAAAAAGAAGATATTTAGATGGTATCTTTTACAACACCAATAAGATTACCAGCTCCAGCCGCTCAGTCTCAATCAGCGCCTGGAAACACCCAGCCAGAAAGAGAAAACCAGGGGCAGAACCATCTCCCTAGAAACTTTACTCCTCTTCTATACACTCCTAGCCAGTTATTGGACTTCCTGACCAAGCAGGTTCTTTTCGAATTGAGAGGCCCTACCCCTCTATTACCACCTGACAAACTAAACAAAAATTTACGAGCCGATCATCACTGCACCTTTCATCAAAGCCCAGGTAATGCTACAGATTACTGCATTGGCCTGAAGTACGCCATCCAAGATCTTCTAGATAAGGGTAAGGTTGAACTGGCCAGTAGCAATACCAATATCAATCAGGTGTCACTGCCCCCACACAACAACCAAGTCAATTTTATTGGGTGGGAAGAGCCCGAGACAGGGCAACCAAGACCCAGCGCACCCACAATAGATGACAGCATCATCAGGCCCTATTACTAGTCTCCTGTCATAATCCCTTTCCCCCAATCAAACATACAGACCATCCAGTCGCCGGTATAGATCCATGTCCCTAAACAGATCATCAACACCATCCCTTGCCCAACAAACTGGCCCACAGCCCCAATTCGAGCCTCCACCTCTACAGGTCCCGTTCGGATTCCTTACATCCCATCTCCACCCTTTAACCTCAACTGATTGCCCACTCCTCACTCTCTCGTTCTTTAGAGTGAGAGCATAGCCTACCTCACCTGATTTGGTCGGGTGTACCAACCTCCAGCGACTGAGTCGGTAAAGGCGAAGGGGACAGAGAAAGAGAAAGCAGGGGTATCAGACTCAGAGAAATAAACGGCAAACTCAACAGTTCTGCTAAAAATTCTAGAAAAGGCGGAAGAGTTTAATATCACGCAGCTGTTGAGCAAAGTGCAGCATAGATCTCCATTTTGGGTCCTCTCCTGACATCCGAACATCACAGGAAACAGCTGCTCCGGGTATTCAACAATGCCCATATAAAACCGTACACCACGCCTGAGAAACTGGGGCACATGGTGAGGCAAGTACTTGAATCCAAAATCATCTCCTTCATAGAAGAGGAAATACCGGATAGTGACAGGGATCACACCCGGGCTCTTTACATTGTAGTTCAGTGCATGGACAGAACTCTATCATCAGTGCTCATCGACAACGGCTCCGGCCTAAACATTTGTACTATGTCAACACTATAAAACCTGGGTTTGGACCTCAGCCAAGTGAAGAAGAGACCAATGACCATCAGGGCATTTGACAACTCTACCAGGCAGAATCTGGGTGACATTGACTTGACCATCAGGGTTGGACCTGCTCAATTCACAACAAACTTTTAAGTCGTGAATGTACCAGCATCATTCACCTTACTCCTAGGGAGACCGTAGATCCACACGGCCAGATCCATTCCCTCCTCTCTCCATCAGAGAATCAAATCCATCCAGGATGACCATTTGGTCGTAATCCCATCAGAAAAGTTGGCAAGTTCCTTCGGGGACATCTAAGAACTGGGGCAAGGTGTAACCTTCATGACATACCAATTAGAACAAGTCAGTTCCATTGCTCAGGCAGAAGAGCAAAGCAAGCAAGCAATGCTGCCATTTTTCAAGATGATCGCCAGAATGAATTACCAACCAAGGTTAGGCCTGAGAATCAGAAACCAGGAAATAAAGAAGAGATATATACCTCCTCACTTCACTCCTCCATTCGGATTAGGGTACAAGCCCAAGTACGAGGACTATCTCTCCAAGCTAACCAAGAAGAGTAGTTGGTCGGTGAAACCCGAACCCCGACCCCACATCTCTGTAACCTTCTCGGTGGGAACATTCAAACATTACCTAGATACCTCTCTTGCACCAGTTGTCAATATCTTAAACCTCCAGCCCAGTGTTGAGTCTTCAAGGATTCCAGATCCAGAAATATTCAGCATGGCAAAGATGTTCGACGAGCTGACCGTCAAAGACGCCACAGAAGCAGAAGATCCAGCGAGAGTAGGTTTACACCCTCTCCAACAGCACCGAGGCATCATCCAGTCACCGCTCACTGATCCGTTGGTGGACCAAGGCTCTCACCATCGAGGCCATTCAGGGTCGGGGTAAGCCAAGTACAGGGCAGGTTGGTTCGATCAAGCAGTGACTGAAGAACCATTCTTCTCTTTCTATCTTCTCTTTTCCTCCTATTCAAAATCCAAATGTCTGCCTCTTTTTATTGAGTCAGCATTTTGTAAACAACAGTCATCTGTTTTATAAATGAAAAATCTGATATTTTGACTCAGAAACATGTTTTGCATAAAACATTTCATTTAGCTGATGACAAAATCACATAGACTCATCCTCTGGAAGGCCTAGTGTTCTGAAGCCAACAAAAATAACAAAAAACATACTAAACTAAGCTAAATGATTTGCTAGGAAATCACCTGCACTAAGGCTACCCCTGAAACCCTTCTCGAATTTTCAGAAGTTGAGTATGACTTAGAACATGAAGAGGAACCGCCTCAAGATAACTTGGACCTGCTAGAGCATAGTGAAGGGATCCTATAGTCTAATATCGAGGACATTGAGACCATAAACCTCGGTTCTGAAGATAACCCCCACCTTGTCAAGATCGGCACAATCATGAACCCGCAGTGAGAACAGACATGATCAGCTTCTTGAAGAGCTATAGTAACGTCTTCGCCTGCTCATATGCAGACATGCCCGGCCTAGACCTAGCATTAGTGGTACATAGACTGTCCCTAAACCCTGAAGTCAGACCAGTTAACAGAAATTGAGGCGGATGAGACTCGAATGGTTGCAGAAGGTCAAGGAAGAGATAGAGAAGCAGATCAAAGCAGGCTTCCTGGTAGTAACAACCTATCCTGAATGGTTAGCCAACATCGTGCCGGTACCCAAGAAGGACGAAAAGTTCTGAATGTGCATTGACTACCGAAACCTGAACAAAGCAAACCCTAAAGACAACTTCCGTCACCCGTATATTGACATCCTAGTTGACAATACAGCGGGGCATGAGACACTTTCATTCATGGATGGTTTCTCTGGATATAACCAGATCAGAATGACAGAAGAAGACATGGAGAAAATCTCATTTATCACACCTTGGGGCACGTTCTGCTACAAGGTAATGCCTTTCAAACTCAAGAATATAGGGGCAACATATCAGAGGGCCATGACAGTACTATTCCACGACATTATCCATAAGTCAGCTGAAATCTATGTGGATGATATGATCGTCAAATCACCAACTGTCAGGAAGTACCCTGAAGACTTAAAAACTATGTGACAAACTCAGAGAGTTCGGCCTAAGACTAAATCTGGCTAAATACGTCTTTGGAGCCTCATCAGGAAAGCTCATTGACTTTATAGTCAACAAAAGAGGCCAGAGATCGATCCAGCTAAAGCCAGAGCTATAACCGAAATGCCAACACCCCAAACTGAAAAGGAAATCCACGGGCCAATCTTTAAGCTTCTCTGAAAAACGTACCTACAATATGGACAGACGAGTGCTAGAAAGCCTTTGATAGAATAAAGTAATATCTCATCCATCCTCTAATACTCGTGCCCCCTACACTGGGACGACCATTGCTACTAGACATCTCAGTACGAGAATCCTTCATAGGGTGCGTCCTGGCACAACATTACGAGATAGGCAGAACAGAGCAAGTCATCTACTACATCAGTAAGTGCCTGCTAGAGTATGAAGAGAGGTACAGCCTGCTCAAGAAAACTTGTCTAGCATTGGTTTGGGCTACTGAGTGTCTACGACATTAACTCCTCTTTTATCCGGTAATCCTGATCTCCCGGATGGACCCACTAAAGACCTACTAGAAAAGCCAACCACTACCAAGAGGATAACCCGATGGCTTATGATGTTGTCTGAATTTGACATCACGTACATGACTCAGAAATCAATCAAAGGGCAGGCGATTGCAGATCACCTGGCCCACAGTCTAGCACAGGACTATATGTCAGTACATAATCAGTTTCTAGATGAAGTCATCCTGTATACAGAGCCTAAAGAGCAGCAATACCTCGACTGAGAGTTATACTTCGACGGAGTCCCTAACAACCATAGACATGGGGCATGAGCAGTCCTAATCTCACCTAAGGGAGCACACCCCTATCTCAATCAAACTACGACCAGATGCTCAAACAATGAAGCAGAGTATGAGGCGTGCATAGCCGGACTGAAAGAAGCCCTGGGCATCAGGATTAAAGTGGCAGACATCTACGGTGACTCATCCTTGGTAATCTGTCAGGCAAATGAATCTTGGGTCATCCGAGAAGCAAGGCTAGTCCTGTACCTAGCTTACCTCAATGTACTAATCACTCAATTCAGAAGAATCAGCTTCAGTTAGAGGACCAGGAATCACAACAGATTTATCGACGCACTGGCTACTCTCGCCTCAATGGTATCATGCTCTAGCCAATCAAAATTCTGCAACAAGATCAGCCTGCCTACTACCTTGAGATCGAAGAGGTACTAGACAACAAGCCTTGGTATACAGAAATCAAGCAGTATCTCGAGGATGGGATCTACCCACTCGACACTACCAAAATAGACCACCAAGCAATCAGAACACTGGTCATTCAGTTTGTCCTCTCTGGATGAATCTTGTACAAGAGATCATCGAACTTGATCTGGCTCAGATGCCTCAACACTAATGAAGCTGCAAAAGTAGTTAAAGAAGTTCATGGATGAACTTGCGGCCCACACATAAACGGCCTAATACTTTCCAAGAAGATACTCAGACTGGGCTACTACTGGTGCATAATGGAATCTGACTGTTTCTAGCATATACAGAAATACCACCAATGCCAAATCTATACCTACAGAATCAATGCACCGCCGACCAGGCTGCACAATCTCACCGCTCCGTGGCCATTCTCAGCCTAGGCCATCGACGTCATCGGGCTCATAGCCCCGAAAGCATCAAATGGACATTGATTTATTCTGGTTGCAATCGATTACTTCACAAAATGGGTCGAGGTAGCCTTTTATACCAACGTTACAGCCTCTGTGGTTCAGTATTTTCTGAAAAAAGACATCATCTGCCAGTACAGCGTCCCATTTGAGATTGTAACAGACAATGCTCTCAACTTTTACAACAAGGAGATGATAGATCTCTACTAGAAATTTAAAATACAGCATCACAACTCCATGCCATATAAGCCACAAACTAATAGTGCAGTAGAAGCTGCCAATAAGAACATGAAGAAAATCATAGAAAAGATGGAGACCAATTACTCTGCCTGGCATGAGATGCTCCTATATGGACTCATGGCCTGCAGAACGTCCATCCGAATTTCAACTGGGGCAACACCATTCTTTTTGGCCTATGGTATGGAAGCAGTCCTCTCTATTGAAGTAGAAATTTCATCACTCCGAGTGTTAATAGAAGCAGAAATCTCAGAAGCAGAATGGGCACAGACCCGGTTTGAACAGTTGAATCTAATCAAAGAGCAGGGACTGAAAGCCATCAACCACTCTCAGGCCTATCAGAGGCGCATGGCTAGGGCATTCAACAAGAAAATCAAACCACGAAGCATCGAAGTTGGTGACTTAGTTCTCCAAAAAAATTGTCAAACTGCCTTGACTCGAGGGGCAAGTTCACACCTAACTATGAAGGCCCATACATTGTCCAAGATAAATTCTCTAGCAGCGCCCTTCGATTCGAACGTATGGATGATGAAGACCTCCTAGAGCCCATCAACATGAATGATACTATGCTTAGGATCTAGATTTGATAGGTGCTTTGCACTCGAAGATTCTCCAGGAAATGACAGAAGGCCATCCTGGCACACTCCTTATGCCCAGTAATGTAAACTCATTGGCAAATCAATGAAATCCGCTAGTTAGCCCCTTGAGCCTAACAGCCCATCTTTCAAAAAACGTTTTCAGGGACACCCTCCCTTGCCATCTGTGAAATTTGTCTAAACTACGTCATCACCTGATCCTACAAAAGGTACATAGGCAACCTGACAATTAGGTGAGGTCGCTAAAATGATCTAAATATCCCCTAAACAATCCTCAGTAGAGTCAAAATCTCTTAAAAAACCCCTCGGAGTTCAAATAGAGTATGAATCCTCTCGACTTCCCCTGTCGAATCAACTCTCAAGGATACAAAGTTTCTATAAAAGGAAAGCCCAAAATAGAAATTGAAACATTCTCAAAGTCAGAGACTCCCCACATAGACAACCTCTCCGAACTCCTTCCCAAGCAAAAATCTTTTGGGACGACCTTCCCCTCAGCAGAAAAAACCTCTCTCAAATTCCTCAACGGAGCTAAAAAAAACTTCGTCAAAAATCTCAAAGTATAAATTCCCAAGAGAGTACAATGGGTGGAATCCCCAACAGAGTACAAATCAACTGCAAAACAGGAGAAATCTCTGGGTGTCCCAAACTTCGGTCCCCTAGCCTACATTTCATCCTACTCTAAGTCCTTCTAGATCCCCTAAAAACTACGAGTGCAAGTGCAGTATCACATCTATATCCTCAGTGGAACATAAATCATCAGCAGAGCGCCATTCAGGGCAATGAAGGGGGAAAACTTATTCTCCCCCAATAAATCATGGGCATGAGTGAAAATCGGCAACGGCCTCATTGCGCAAAAATTACGCAACCCCAGACCTAGTTTTGCGACTGAGGTAAAAAAATGGATAAAAATCAATCAGCTTCACAGGCATGAGAAAAACCGGCAATGGCCTCATTGCTCAAAAATTATGTGAATCCCATGACTTGGTCATTCTAAGGGTAAAAAAGGAAGAAAAGATGAAAAATAGTTTGGCAACAAAGTCTGGCAGTAATCAGTCTCATCTAATTCCCAACAATCCTTTGCAGGTTGCTAGGAGAAACAGATTCCCTGGCAATAGTCTCCAGTAGATTTCCCCGGTAGTAGTCTCCGGCAGATGTCATAACTCCCCAGCAGACAGTTAACAATCTCCAGTAGAGTGTCACTTCCTGACAAATCCCCAACAGTGGTCTACAACAGTGTCACATTCCCAAGTGAATCCCCAGTAGAGGCCTCCAAATGCTCTCTACAGCACTCTTCGTAGCAAGAGTGTAGAAGTCTACAATTGCTTCCCAACAAGTTTCTCCCCAACTTGAGTCCAATCTCCAATAGCGGTAAGACAAACAGGTCTACCCCCAGGTATCCCCCGTGGTGACAAAACCTCTTCTAGGTCATACTCTACTCTTCGAGAGTAAAAGATAGACTACAAAATCCCCTAAGCCCTAACAAAGGAAATTTTATGGCAAAACTAAAAGCTAGCTAAAACATTCTTTCTGTTAAAACCAAAAACTTTTGTAAAACACTTTTCTAAAAACATTTTTCAAAACAGAGCTTCCGGTATCAAAACCTGGTCGTACCAACCTGCATCAAGCAGCTTCGACAAGACAAGCAGAAGAAACCAACACCATGCATCCCTGTAAGTCGCAATCAACAAATTCATGGGAAAGCATCCTCGCCTTTACACCATGCATGACATCATCAAAATCTAGCACCCCTGGGCCATTTCAATATCAATCTGGCTAGCACCTCCGGGATATACCATCTCAATATCAATCTGGCTAGTGCCTCTTAGACATGCAGCACCTCTTCGACACCCCGTGTGTTCTTGACATCCTGTGTATCCCTTGGCAACCTTGCCATACCGTGATACCTCCTGCATGTCCCCCTCGACACCCCCGTATGTCCTTGACATCCTAAGTGCCCCTTGAAAATCTCGTCATACCGTAGCATTACCTCCTGCATGTCCCCAAATATCCTGCGTATCCCTTGATAATTTCGTCATACTGCGATACCTCTTGCATGTCCCCTTTCGCCACCCCTATGTGCCTCCGACATCCCTGGTGTACCATTGACATAACACCTTGTCAACATGCCAACACCTCGCATGTCCCTTGACATCTTGCGTATTCCTTGGCCATCTCGCCATACCGCGATACCACCCGCATGTCCCTCTTCGACACCCCGTGTGTCTCTGACATCTCAGGTGAGCATCAACATAACACACTTTTTCGACATCTCGCATGTCCCCTTTCGACACGCTCATGTGTCTCAGACATTCTGTGTGCCCCTTGACAATCTCGTCATACCGTGGTACCTCATGTATGTCCTCCTTCCGACACTTTGCGTGTCCTTCGGTTGTTTTGGCTAAACACCTCTAGGTAATGTCATAGCAACTAAGTCCTGGCTAGCGCCTTTGGAACATGCCATCTTTCATAGCATCCATTAATCCCCAGCATAAGTAGCACGGACTACTCTTCATTCCCCAAATAATGGCCCTAACTACTTTTATTCTCTCCAAATCACATCACTCATTGCACCACTTACACAGCATGCATGCATATCATCATCTCTTAAAATCCAATCTTGGTGTAAAAAAATAGGATGATTCCAATCTTTACCACTCAATTGCCAATTTGGCACTCTCCAGTAAAGAGGGGCAGCTGGAAGCACCCAATTTTTACACCCTGCCTTCACCATGGTTAATATCTTTTAGTCATGGTTATCCCCAGCTGAGCCCTAGTCAAGCCCTAAACCCTAGGCAAACCCTGATCAAACCCTAGGCAAACCTTAATCAAACCCTGATCAAACCCTAGAATAATTCTAGGTAAATCCTGGTCTAACCCTACGCCTAACCCTAGGTAAGCCCTAGTCTAACCCTAAGTAAACCCTGGTCAAACCTTGGTCAAACCCTAGTCAAACCCTAGGCCTAGCCCTAGAATATACCCTAATCACAGGTAAAATCCTAGACTAACCCTAGGTAAACCCTGGTCCAAACCCTAGGCCTAACCCTAGGTAAAGCATTAGTCAAACCCTAGGTCAAACCTAAGCAAACGTTAAACCCTAGGCCTAACCCTAGGTACACCCCAATCAAACCCTAGGCCTAACCTTAGGTAAACCTTAGTCTAATTCTAGGGTCCAAAAGCCCTAAAATCAAGCCCAAAACCTTCTGTGGGCCCAAACATGGGCTCATAAGCCCTTAGACTGTGCAGTGGGGCCCACCATTCGAATTCAAAAAAGTTCCTGTAATGACAGTAATAACTTTACTGCCATTACCTTTTATAGGCAAAGCTACAGTAGATCGGTTCAAGTAAGAGCAGGTTGGGCCTATTAAGGCAAAATACCAAGAATTGCGGTAATACTATTATCGCCATTACCTAAATCCCTTGATCAGGAATGGTGGTAATAGTATTACCGCCATTACCCAATTCCTGCAATTTCGGGGATGGTTCCCCCTCTGGCAACTCTTACTCCACCCCCTCGTTGTCTAGCACGCTTAGACTAATCCCTAAACTACCCCAAGGCCTTCCCAAGCCTATATAAACCCCCCTCCTTCTTGTGTTTAAACGGCTCCAAAAACTCCCTAAGGAAACCCTGTACGATTTCAGTCAGCCCAAACCTCTCCCCTCCAACCTTTGTCTTCCACCAAGGAAGACCCCAGGCAATCTCAGGAGCTATCCCAGGTCCACCTTGCACCACCACAACCGTGTACAACCTACCACCACCGCTGTTGCAACCCAACAGTAGGGTAGGCCTCCCTACCCCTCTTATTTTCTTCTATTACAACCCTATAAGACCCCCTGGTCCTATTCCAGGGGGTCTTTTATTTATGCTTGTTGTTGCTCAGCCAAGGACAGGGGTGCCCCACCTTCTTTATAGGTGTGGTAGAACCCCCTTGAGGCCTCTTCAGAGTGGGTGCAATACCCCATTGTACAGAACTGCCCTTAGTCTTCTGGGGGTCCCTCAAAGTCATGAGGGGTCCCCTGGAACCTCCTGGTGCATCCCTATAGGGGAAAATGTTTTTTTTTTTAAAACTCTCAGGAATTACGGTACAATAACTACTGCCATTACTGACCTTCCCGTTTGCAGCTCTGTTACACCCCTTTAGGTGGAGCCCTGGTCCATTCCATAGTCATGGTTAGGTTCCCCTACCTCTTATCTTTCTACCCTGGTCATTTCAGGGCTGTCCTAGTTGCTTAACCATGATTAAGATGGCCTAAAACCAAGACTGTCGTAATGGCGGTAGACAATCTACCGCCATTACAGTATACCAACCATAGGGTGTTTAGCCCACTATGGGGCCCAGTCCAAATTACCCCCTGGGCCCACCAAAGGCCCAAGGTCTTCTTAGCACTTCCCTCTTCAATCCTGTGAGTCCAATACCCCATGGGTTCATCCCTAACCCAACCCACAAACCTGCAAACTAGGGTTAGAATAGTTTTTGTAATGGTGGTAATCCTATTATTGCCATTATGGACTATCTATCTTTTGCGCTTTTGAACAGGGCCCAAACTAGGTAGGAGGCGACTCTAGGTCCTTCCATACTCTCTAGGCCCACCCTAACCTGCCTAGACCTCTTAACTGGGGTTAACCAAAACCCGATTAACTTTTAACCATGGTTAAGCCCTCTTAACTCCCGGTAAAAATCTGGAAAAATACCAAAAATTTTTAAAATCTTGCTATGTGTCCAAAATGTTACTACTTTGGCCTCTTCACCATAGTTAGCAGCCCTAATCATGGTTATTTTACTCATTTAACTTTGGTTAGCAACCCTAACCTCGGTTAAATCCAATTTTGGCCTACCGGGCCTAAGTCTCTTAGCCTACCGGGCTCACCCTTGGCCTACCGGACCTAATCTCAACCTACCGAGCTTACCCTTGTTACCATCAACCAAGGTTAGCAACCCTAACCATGGTTAGTTTGACCCTTAACCCCGGTTAGCAACCATAACTTTGGTTAAATCCGATTATGGCCTACCGGGCCTAAATCTAGTTTACCGGAATTATCCCTTATACTACCGAGCCTAAACCCTTAGTCTACCGGACTAATCCTTGGTCCACCAGACTAACCCTGAGCCTGCCAGGCTTAAACCATGCACTTGACAAAACTCGGTCAACCAAACCCTATCTACCAGACTAGTCCATTAGCCACCCTTGATGCACATACACACACCCCTAACCTTGGCACGAGCCCATGTGCCAGAACTAGTCTCGGTCTGATCTCACCTTCTAAGTACATATGTAACCTAACCCGGGTTCGACTCTAGTTAGCTTTCTCTTTCTTGGGTTAGTATTATCCTAAACACTTAGGCATTTGAACAAAACTTGACTTAGATTGGCTTAAACCTAGAAAGTAGGGAACCATTGAAAAATGAAAGTCTCGGGGTACCTAACACCTTTCCCGGACTTAACCGAATCTCTTACCTAGATCTCTACCGAAGACTAAGACCTTATCCACATCCCGGAGACTTATCTCTTCTGAATTAATAGGTGGCGACTCTCAACACACATCTCTCTTGTGACTCGGAGTAAAATTTTAATCCCATGTTTACAATATATATATATATATATATATATATATATCCACACAAAGATGACGCTTCACCCCCTTTTATATGTTAATTTTTATAAGCATAAGTACATATAATAATCTTTTTCCCTTTGAATAAAATAATTATATATTTTTTTAATTACTGCTAAGCTTAGATCACTAATTTTTTTGGATAAATTAGTTATAGGGAATGTAAGATTTTGTAATGATTTGTCTTCCTTGTAAGGGTAAGGTTAATGCCCCCCATTTCCTTTTAATTAATAAATTGGTAGGGTCTATCAAACCCCCCCACTCCCACTGAGTGGCTTTTAAAAAAATTGTTAATTATATAATTGCTTATTTACTTAATTTTTGTTCTAACTTTTGTATTTAATTTTTTTTTTAACAATAATTTTATAGTAGAACATATAATTTCAGCTTCTTTTTTATTCAAACCATTCTTTTCAAAATTGGTCTCATTCTCAAGATTCAACTCTATTCCTTTCACACCGCTGGCAAATTCAACCATTTCCCCAGCTTGAATCCCGTTCAATCCATAAACACGTGCAATCCCATCTCCAACTGAGACCACTCAACCGATCTCATCCACTTGAAAATTCGTGTAAAACTTGGTAATTCTACTTTCTAATAGAGTCGTGAGTTCCGCAGCTCTGGGAGAGAATTCCATAATTAAAAAATGTTAATGTTATAGAGTCAAGGAAGAAATCTGCTTTACAAACTAAGTTGAGGTTATTCCTCCTTGATTCTGCCCCACTTTTGGGCATCTCACTTGGAATCTAATGCATTCTTTTCGATACAATACGGTACACTGAACACCAACCCAATCAATTGTTTTACATATGACTTCAAGTTGTCTCTAGTAGTTGTGGCAGGAAACCGGAGGATTTTCCTCCCGCTATGCCACTTGTCGCTACAAGTGTACATATGTCGGGTTTTCATTGTCCTTTTGTAGCTTTTTCTAGGTTTAAGGCTGAGCAAATTAGGTTTAATGGGACATGCATGTGGCAAAACAGTGTGATTGTAGGAGGAAAATTCGTTTTCTTTTGGTAACTACTAGAGATGATCCTATGTTTTTAAAAATTATTTTAACTCCATAATAGTTTTCATTTTAAGTCTTATCTTATCTTATCAACATTTTAGCGGTTTGATGTATTTAAAATGACACAAGCTAAGAGGACTCTTTAACTTTCACGTCATTGCACCATTTATCCCAAAAGTCATAAAAGATGTTGGTTTTTATAGTTTCTTTTTTATAAAATCCAAGTTGGGTTAGTATTACCTTAGGGTTAATGCCTACCAACTATGGTTAATAGGACATGTGGCCTAATGGCATGGTATTTTTAATGTCTACTTTATAATCCATATCTACTGTCTAAACATGAGTTATCTTTTTAGCGTATCCATACTTATTTAATAAAACAATAACCCTTTAGACACTAGTAGAGAATTTTGCTCTACTTTGTGGGAGCACAACTTATGTAGATTAAGGATGATACGATCAACCTAGAATTGGAGAAGAACAAGGAAGTTAAGGACCAATTGCATGATTCTCAGCTGCAAACTAATTTGGGAGATGCTGTTTTTGTAGAATACCAAGAAATGTTGGGGCGTTATTGTTAGATATACTTCGATTTTAAACTCTTTCTAAGGAGGAAACTCAATTGACACAAAATTTGATCTCGATCTTGGCTGTCGATCGGAACATCTGACAGCTGGCAATACTCCTTTTTTAAGTTTAGAGGAGTTTATTCAAAACCGTCTCTAATAAGAATGATGGTTCAGTGTGGCTAAGGAACAATTCCGGTAGTATGAAGGAGAATATGAAGCCTAATTATTCCTCCCTTAACTCTTCTCCCACGGTCACTAGATCGGAGACTCGGACGGGTCTTCAAACTGAATCCCATACAGTTAATCATGCCTAGTTCCATTATTTGGAATATCAGAGGTGCAGGTTGTTAGACATGATGCCCAGAAAAGTCATTTAGGTTGTTAGACTCTTATTAATTTGATTAATAAAGACTTCTTCTTAATCTATTGTGTATTCATTATGGGTAATTGACCATGATCATGAGATGATCTTATACGATATGAGATATCGATAAAGGTCCTTAGGATATATTGTAGGAAAGTTATGTGATTAGATTATCATAGGCAGATATAACTTTCCAGTTCCTTATACCTTATATAGTCACAACTATGGGTGAAGCTGGGCACTTCATTTATATGGCTACCAGAATGCTAAGATGTTCTCAATAATTGAGATGTAGTTCTATCTCGGACTATTGTAGTGGAGACTACACATCAGCATATGGATGCTTAAATGTACACTGACTGATTGCATTCAATGAGAGACCTCTTGCATAAGCATATTATCAGATAGTTGGTCTCTCATTCACATTGAACAGTTTCAATGATCCTTAGATCTATTGAGTTCATTTATAACTGAACAGTAATTTGAATGTTTTGATTCCATCAAAGTATTCTCTATCTTAGGGAATACGATACAGTGGCAATTGGATAGTCAAAAAGCTGTTTGAGTCATGATGAATTTTAAACAAGAAATCCATATTCATTAATTTGAGAGATTATCAAAGTTTCGGGTAAGACATTCGATTAAGCTTAAATCCTACGCAAGTGATTTTGAAACAAAACAAGTTTGAAATATATTTTATTTAAAATATATTATAATTAGAAAAGGTTTTTCTCAAAATGTTTTACATGAGAAAAAGTTTCTCATGGCTTAATCAGAAGTCTTGGAAACCCGGATGATATGCAATGGGGTATGAGTTAGATAATATAAATAATCTCGAAGGCCCATTAGGGATAATGTAATTAGAAGGATAAATTGAATTAAAAATTTCATGTGGCGGGATCCTTAGTGGTTAATGTTCTTACACTGGGATTCAATTGCAATATAGATATCTCACGTCACTTGCAATTCCGATGAAATTCCTATTTAGAGTCAATGGGATAGCATTGGGGAAGTCAGGATAAGAATGTCCCAGAGCAATCTGTGGAGATGCTCACATAAGAAATACAAGCTCGAAAATTGATTAAATGTTAATCATTGATTAAATAGATTAAAAGTTAATCTATGGTTTAAATTAATTGTTAATTTAAATTAAGGGATAATAGTAATAATTATTTAATTAACCTAATTAAAGGGGAAATGGGTTTGACCCATATCCATAAACCCATAAAAGTATGGACCTTTAATATGGGCCCAAACCCATGGATTAAAACCCTAGGGTGGGGCGCCTACTTTAGTTCTCCTAATTGCATTAGGATTTGGTTACTTGAATAATTATTGAATAATAACTCTTTTAATTATGGAATTAAATTCCAATACTTTGAATGCAAGTAGGATTGAGATGAGTTGTAATTGGATTACAACTAGGAGTCCTAGACTCCCCTATAGCTCACCCCCCCCTATGGTTCATGCCCCCCCCCCCCCCCCCCCCCTTTGGTTAGTTTCTTAATTGGATTAGGATACTTATTTGTTGGTTAATCCTTTTAATTAAGGAATCATCTTTTGAGAAGGTAGTTATAGTTAAATTAAGATTTTATTTTAATTAATAATAAGAGTTATTATTAATAAATAAATCCTAAGGTATAATTGGATTAGGATTAGGATACTATCCAAATCCTATAAATACACCACCAACCCCAAACCGTGGGAGGTACTCAATCTCTCAATTTTCTCTCTCTCTCTCCTCCTCTCCAACCATGAGCCCCAAGGGGAATACCCCTTGGATTTTCGTGAGCTACATAGGGTCCTTCAAGTTGGGTTTTTCAACTTTAGCATTTTGAACCTTAAGGTTATTGGTGATAGATAGTCTACATCAACAATCCATCTTTTTCCTTTTGCTTCTTCAATTCCAAGTAGAGATTCTAAAGCTTCGTGAGGATAGCAAAGAACAAGGATCGAGCTTCAAGTATTTCTTCGAGAAATCTCTACAAAGAGTCTTAACGGTTCGAGCGAATATTTGCTTCAGCAATGAACATCATTCACCGAGGTAATATGACTAAAACGAATAGATAATTTTAGTTGCTTTCTATTATGTAAAGATTATCGGGATCCAGTTTCCGCATAATTTTTTATCTGGATCCGCCTTCATTAGCATCATTACATTGTCAACTTTACATTACGGGTATTTAAAATACCTTAGTCTACCTTCGGAGTCAGACAACTCGCACCCATGTACCCACATAAACTGGGAGGGCCAGTATCCAACTCCCTTCTAGGCGGCCTTTTATCGTCGGAGTTTGATGACCAGTATCTAATTCCCTTCTGGGCGGCCTGCTATCATGCCTTCCCTTCAACTTTACTCAGTTGTTAATACTATTATTACTATTATTATTATTATTACTATTATAATTATTATTATTATTTAAAATAATATTAATTCTCCCTGTAATAAGATGATGTTACCAAACACAGTTTTACAAAAAACTTGTCTATTATTATGCATTGTCAAATAATTTTATTGAGTGTAGATCTATTTCTTATAGATTTTTTTGTCACAAATCTATTTTAGCTAGTTCTATTTGAAATAAAAAAAGACCTGCCAAACAAGCCATAAGTGTCTTTTGCCCAACTCCGGGGTGATTTAAATTGAACACAAATGGTGCAGCTATCAGGAATTCGGGGGAAAGTGGTGATGAAGGAATTATTTGTGATGCTACTGGAAGGCTAGTTTTGGCTTTTTATGAGCATTATGCTATTGAATCTAATACTCAAGAGCATTATGATAGATGTTCATATTATGATAAGCTCGGTTTCTCCAATATTATTATTGAAAGTGACTCCAAGATCATTATAGAAGTTATTAACGGTATTATTGAGCCTCTTATGAAAGCGTGGTGTTGCTAGAAGAAAATATGCATTCTGAAATCCAAGTGCAACATCTTATTTCAACATATTTTTAGAGAGAATAACCAAGTAGTTGATTTTCTTTCCAAAGAAGCTTGCAAGAATTTAGAGAGAAGTTTTCAGAGAGCTGATTGAATTGCCAATTGCTATTCATCCGTATTGGCTGCTCCTCTCTATTTAATATTAGATGTTAATTTCAATATGTTCTATTTTAGGGGTTTTGGTTTTATACCCTCCCCCTCGAGTTATACTAACTTTTAAGTTCTCTAATTCAATTAATAAAATGGTAGGGATAAACCCCCACTGGGTGATATAAAAAAAACGACTTAGGTAGATTGAAACAACTCCCAATTTTAAGGAAGCAAGATTAATTTGGAGGTTTCCGAAACTAACATATAGACATGTTCCAAAGATGATTCGAATCTTAGGGTCTTTCTAAATGACTTGAGATTCTCTCCGATTGACTCAAAGAGACCAGTTATAACCCGGAGATTAAATTTTCTCCATTTTTTTTATAGGTTAACGTCAACATTAACAGAACACTAACTGAATGGACATATGCCCTCTTCAAGTTATAACCTTGAGATTATATCTGTCCATTTTCCTTTGAGACCGGTTATAACCTCAGAGAATCTATAGTCTTTTAAATTTCACATTCATGCTCTCGTGCCCATTCTTGCTCCTGATTCTAGGAGCTTAACACACTCTTTAAGCAAAGTTATAGATTTTGATAGAATGGAATGATAGCACAAGATTTGTGCTACAAATCTCAAATCAATAAGACATCAATTGTGATACAAATCTCAAATCAAGAAGACATTATTGATGATACATGACCACAAAATTTAGAGCTAATTCTTAAGAATGCTTAGGGAATTAAGAATCATCATCCACACTTAAGAGAAAAGTACACACATGGTGTCCATCATTTGGATGGTCTACACCCGTGAAAGGACGGGACATTGAATCATAGGAGAAAAAAAAAAGATTGCTTTAATCAAAAGTTGAAATCAAGAGAGAGATTGATGATCTTTAATGAAAACAGTAGCATCTTTGGCAGTGGGTCGGCCGGCCATGAGCCAGACATGTTAGAAGGTTCCATACGGTGACTTTAAGATCCTCTTTTGAGCCCTTCAATGCAAAAGGAAATACAAGAAAGAAAGAAGAGAGGAGAAAGCAACTACAAGCCCCACCACCTTCCCTAACCATTGCTGCTCCACTTTTTTGCAGAGGGTGTTTGTCCCTTTTTCGTGTGAGATGCTTCATAATTAGTAGTAATCAACAACAAAAGCAGCCTTTTGGTTTCATACTTTCCCTTCCATATTTTTTTAAGTGTTTAAAAATGCGCTGGAGCTCTGCTTTCAAGCGCCTTCCCATTTCAATCCATTGTTTGGTGGCAGTTCTGTAATTATGGGAAACGATAATGGTATTTTCGTTAATTCATAATTACGAAACTGCCATCTGTTTTAAGGAAAAGGGGAGCTCCGCTTCAACGTGGTGAACCAGAGCTACTGATCATGTTATCCGTTCAAATTTGAGAATGAACATGATTTATCCGTTAGCCTTAAATGTGAAACTCCAGTTCATAGATCTCTATTCGCTGATGGTTGCTCAATCTGATTTTTAATATTGCACCACTGATTCAATAATGGATACAACTTGCCAAATTTCGCGATAAAGAGGGGGAAGGAGATGTCACCATCTCCTTCAAATTGTACACATATATAATTGCACATTATCTCCTCTAATGTCTCATTAGGGCTGTAAACGAATCGGACTCGAACAGATCGGAAGAGACATTACGAATTGTTAGGGTCTTTCTTTTCAATAGATGGAGAATCATTCGTAGGGTGTGCATGTCACCACTCATTTGATCCGGGATCAAGTCGTGAGAAGGTGTGTTGGTTGAAATATCCACCAATTTCCTATCATAGAAAAGATACTAACTTTGCTAACCAGGGTTAAAAAAAAAATCTAATTCAACTCATGAAATTTCTAAATGAAATATTGAAAATTTCTCATTAATTTTAAATTTAATCAATTACTCTGAATTGACGTATCAAGCTAAGTAGAACCCTAGGGGTGGTTGAAATACGTACTAGATTGAAGCTATTATGCTCTTAGGATTGGACTTGGGTTGGCCTTTAACATGTGTCACCCCGCCTAATCCGTGGACTGGACTCGTCCCAACATGGAGTCTGATGAATCATGATATAATGGATGGTTGGGTGAACTGAATCTGGCACTATCGTGCGCCTGGTTGGGGGTGTTCAATGCACCACTCAAGTCAAAATTCAACTCAACCATAACCATCTGAAGTGATTCTTTTGGAAGGTAGGATAAGATAAAAGGAGTTCTTAAAAAGTGTCTTGTAGTTTGTCCTTATATTAATCATTTAATGATATTTTCTCTTTTGAGGATTGATTTGATTTAATTGATTTCCACCTAGGAGATTTCCATGGTAGGGATTTTTTTTTTCAAATTTTTTTTAAAAAAATTTTGGGGGGTCAAATGCTAGGGACTTATCATCAGGTGGGTTGTTGCCATTCCCTTGTATTTGCCTTGTTTTGTTGTTTATCCATTGTAGTTAATTACAAAATAGAACATTCTTTGTATATCAATGGGCTTCCAATTTAACCTAAATTCAGTGATCTTTTCTTGGAGGCCCACTGGTCAAAGACTTCATCAAGTTTAGCTGTCAGATTTGGTGTTAGTGCGTGACTGAGAACTTCAACCAAATACATTTGATAGTCCCTCGATCTTGGGGACTAGTGGTGTCAACAGGCTGGCCGTGTCGGTCTGCTTATTTATTGGGTCAGGCTGGGCCAAGCCCGCCCGATATTTCAAAGGCTAACACTGTGGTCCCCAACCATAAATAGGAGGTGTCAACGGGCTGGGTTTGGGCTGGGCCCATCTAGGCTCGATTAATAAACAAGCTGGGTCAAGCCAATCAACTTATTAATTGGGCCTCAACGGGCCATCCTGTCTAAGGAAAAAAAGGGAAAATAGACTTTTGGTGGGTTTCGTAATTGGGACGGGCCTAGAAGGCCAAACCCGGTTAGCAATCTAGTCTAATGGGCCTAAGCCCCTAAGCCCAAGCCCACCCAATTATATAATTGCTCCCGGCTAACCATGATGCTACACTTATTCGTAAACATGCCTTGTTGGGCCGGGCTAGACGTTAGAAGTATAGCGTCCTACGCCTAAGGCTCTAGGCTCTAGGCAATACCAGAAGACATGGTAATATAATATAACTTTAGTGACGAGAAATTGATACAAACTATATTCCCACTATTAATGGAGAAAAGTGCTTGATTTTCTTACATGGTTGGTGTCTAATTTAACCAAACAAGCCTAAGGCTCCGTTCTTTTTATGGAACTTTTAAAGTCTAGAACTTCTATTGTTTCATGTCTAATTTTACTTGACGTCTAGAATTATATTATTCCACAGAGTGCAAAAGTTCTACAAATATGGAACTTTTAAGTTCCATAAAAAAAATTTGGATTTTTTGAGTTCCATGGATGTGGAACTTCTAATTAGTTTGAACTCCATAAAACTAAGATACCATTGAGTAAAAGGGTTAGAAACCCTCTCCCCTCTCATCCCAGACTCTTGCCTCTTGTTCCAAAATATTAATTTTCTGGATTTTTAAATGTTCCACCAAAAGAACGGAGCCTTAATAGGTTCAATATATTCGTGAGACATGCAAAGCACAACATTTTATGAGTCTCACGACTTTAAAATGTCGGACTTTCAAGTCTTGTCATTTGAAATATTTGTGTTCTTTTGCATGTAGGAAATTTTTGTAAAAGAGATGTAAATATTTTGGAATTTGCTGCTAAGACCATGCCCTGAGACCGCACATAACAACACGGAGATTTAAAAAAATTTGAATTTCATGCACTTTTTTTCCATTTTTATATGATTTTAGGCATGGTCTCAAGGTGGTCTCTGCCTGGACGGTCTCAGAAAAGCTTTATCCAAATATTTTTATAGGATATTTTTGTAATTTTTAAAAAGGGGCTTTTTTTTTTTTTGTTCATTGGAGGCCGCATGGACCTATTGGCTACACAATGATGGATAGCCCTCCCTCTCCCATAACAACCCCCTCCCCCTCCCCAACCCTAATGTAGGTGGGATTCGATTCCAAGTCTCTGGTACGACACCAAGAGACTTTAACACCTACAAAGGGGTCTTTATTAGTAAGATTACCTTCCTCCCCATTCTACAGAGACATCTTTTTTTTTGTGTGTGGGTGCATGTTGTGCTTTGCTGCACCAGGGTGTGTGTGTGTGAGTTGTGTGTTTTTGAGTCCCATATATACCTTATCAATAAAAGAATGGGCTTTGCCCCTTATTTAGTCCCACATCGGAGGGTTACTCCTACTTTGTGTACCCTTTAAAGGCCCCACCTGTCCTCTTTTTAGAGGGTTGTATGGGTGTTGTGTTTTGCTGCACCAGGGTGTGTGTGTGTTTGAGTGCTATATATACCTTATCAAAGAAAAAATTATTCTTCTTCTCTAAATCCCCTCTTATTTCCCTCTTTCTTTAGGGAGATTTAGGGGATAGGAGGGATCTCTCTCTCTCTTTCTCTCTCCACGCAGATGAAGATTCCTCATGTCCTTTAGCCTCTCTACATAGGCATCGGATTCTCTCTGGTGAAGCCAGAAAGGCTCCTCTTGGGCAACCACAAAATAGGGGACATGTGGCTGGAGAAGTCATTTCATGCGCCCCATGATTTTGACTTCTCAACACATTATTTGACAAATGGTGATAAAATAGTGAGATAAAGGGGGAGAGATATCAAGTAGGGAAAAGTCAAAATCATGTGGAGAAAATGGAATGACTTCTCCCCTTTTTATCGCCATATGTCCCCTATTTTGTGGTTGCCCGAGAGGAGCCTTTCTGGCTTCGCCAGAGACAATCTGAGGCCCTCTACATAACTGTTACAAACTAGATCGACAAAAAGAAGATTATAACAATTCCATACTAGGAAGGATACTTTATTGTCCTTTCCTCTAGATTATAGATCTTATTTAGGATTGCAGTCTTAAGGTTTGCAATAAAAGATAAAAGATGTGAGAGAGAGAGAGAGAGGGAGGGACTGTATGATGACTACCAGAATTCCTTATCTTTTTTTTTTCTTTAGTAACTCAGGGTGTCCCCAACCCTATGGGCGGGACTAATCCCCGAGGGTGCGATAGGAGCCCACTCTGCAACCCTAACATTGTGTTTGGATAAATTTCTGGATTGACTTGACTTCTTTCTTTATGAAAGTTAAGAGTTGTAAAAAAATTGCATGTAGTTTGTTGTTCATTTAGTACATAGAAGTCTAATTTTTTATTTTTAAGGGAAGCTGACAGGGGTGAATTCCATTGACTTCCACTGAAAGGGAAGATTTCAGCTTTTGAGGAAAATCACCACACTCTCATTGGCTCACATTTTGCAAAGAATGGAATTAAAAAGTCACTTTTCAGAGAAGTTTAACCAAACAAGTTTTAAGTAAGTCCAGGAAATCCCAGGGCTGCCCCAAAGGGAGAGTGGGAAGTCGAACCCAGTTCTTATTTTGTTTGATAGAGAAGCAAACCAGCTTGGTTGGGTCCTTTCAACAAAGACACACACTAAGGGCTATCAAGACCCATCTTTGTCACAGTAGTGGCCATCTTCATCATTGTTGTAGCTACCATTATCACTGTTTGTTAAAGATGTCACGCCCAAATTTCAATGCTCCAAAGAAACCCATTTGCTTCCTTCTCATTCTTACAATAGAGCTGAAAAACATGAAGGTGTCCAGTCATCTTTGAAAACAATGTGTGGAGAACCTTGTCAAAAAACGATAGGTAAAAGGAGAGAGAAAGAGAGGTCGTAGGAGGCGAAGGAAGAGAGTGGAGTTAGGCGTGAAGGAGCGGAGAGGGAAGGAACAAAAAAAGGGAGGCCTTATAGCTCACTCTAAACTCTCATCCTCCACCAACCACATGTCAAATTTGAAATGGTTAAATCCATAGTTCAAAAACTCGGCGATTCACCCAAATAAAGCCGAGTTACTCGACTCGATTGAATTTCGAGTCGAGTCACCTCAAAACTCGAAGGAGACAATATTAGGTGAGTTACTTGAGCGATACGGTCGAGTCAAGTTTAGTTTTTTAACTCGCCATACTAGGTTGAGTCACGAAAGAGTATTTTTATCACTTTTTAAACAAATTTAAAACCTAAACTTGAACGTCACACTATTTTTACTTCATTTTGTTTTGGAACTGCAAAGCCAACTACTATGGGTATTGTTAAATCTAGTTTTTAAGTTTGAGGTTGCAAAATCAGCCTACTGTGGATTCTTTTAACCTATGTTTTTCAAGTTATTTATGATTAAATTTTAGATAAAATGCCAAAAAAATTGGTACATATTTCGAATTGGGCCGAGTGAGTTTTCCGAGTTACTCAACCCGGCTATCTTTCGAGTCGAGTCGAGTCGAGTCGAGTCGAGTCGAGTATTTGAACCATGGTTAAATCACTCTTTCATGCAGAATGGACAAGTGGTTGGTGCATGCTGAGAGTAGGGGTTGACTAAGAGTAGGACTAGCATCCCTCAATAGCTTATTATCGGCCCTCCTCCTAGTTAAAAGTCTCGACATCTTTTTTGATGTTTGTTGAAATTCCATTGTTTATAGGATTTTAAACTACAGTGTGATTTCAAGACTCAAAATTTTAAATTAAAAGAAAAATGTTAATATAAAAAATTTCAAGAAACTAAAAGTCCCATCAAAAGAACACAACCTAATGGAATCTTTGAAAGTTATACTTGCACAATTGTTTTATCTTATCTAGGGATGCTGATGATTGTGAGAATCAAGTTGTCAATGGAGCAAATTTGGAGCAAATAGAGGTATATCCAAATTCATATCCGTTTACATATCTAATTATCCAAAGTCGAATAAAAATCCAACGGATAGTGATATATGGCATTTGTATCCAACTTCGATTAAAATATTCTGATAATATCTGAATTATCTGTATTACTTTTAAAAATTTTAAAAGAAAAAAAAAATGGTGAAGAGTATTAAAAAATACAAATTTTATTTTTAAAAAATAATAAATTCAAATTTTATATTCATTTATATTAAAAATAATAATTTAATGTCTTAAATTATATAAAATATATATTCATAAGGTTATTTAAGTTTTATAAGCTCATGATATATTAATTATATATAATAATTGTTATTATATAATTGATCAGACATACCAATATTCGTATTCTTTTTTTTAACACCTCCTTGTGAGGGGGGTTTGGTGGACCCCTACCTGTTTATTAAAATAAAATGGTAAGACAAAGAGGGGACATAAAACCAAAAACCCCATAGACGAAAAAACATCAAACTCTAATATTAGGCATGCCCATCTTATCAATCCTGATGATGCCTTTCTGAAGAGTAGGAATGTCAAAAATATCACTAAAGGTGTTGCTTCTTTCTGAGATTCAAGCTTCGTTAGCCAAGAAATCTAAACATTGGTTATTTTCTCTATAGATATGCCCAAAAATCATGCTACATTTGATCTGCAGTCTAGCTATTTCTTTTTTCCAATACCAAGCCCTCCAATATTCGTATTCGTGTCTGACAATAAATAGATAGTAAAATCACTATTTGAAATTGCTTCCTCAAATGCCTATTCGGATATTTATCCGAGTAAACGAATTCAGATATAAATTCGTTACAAATAATATATGTATCCGGTGACACCCTTAGTGAGAATCGCATCATTGGAGATAACTACACAATACACAGTTTGTATTGTTCACCAATGAGTTCAGTGTGTTATTTTTTTAAAAATTTGTTCCTTCCAATTATAATAATAATACAAGAAATTGACTCATCTCTCATAGTTTTTATCCATAACCATAGGTCATTGATCACGGTTATAGCGCGCAGAATGAACCATAACCTTCGATACGTCATCGTAAGTCGTATCAAGTATCAAGTATCATAGTTATTTAACCGTGATTGTATATGTAAAATAACTGAAATTATACATTTAAAATATGATCATTTTGAATTCATCTTACAATCACGGTTTGAACATTAACCGTGACTGTTTAAAGTTAAAAGCTCACGATATTTTAATAAACTCATTGATCTTTTTTTTTTTTTTATGATTTTCTCTATTTTATTTTCCAATTAAAATTCTCTTTCATGCAATCACTATCACCTATACCTCCTCACAACCACTTTAAATTTATACATGAATAAAATAAAGCATTCATCCACACATAAACTTGCAAATAATAAAATAAATTAACCACACCATGAAAAATATAACAACAAAAAATATTTTTATTAATTAATAAAAACTTGTTTATAGTGTAATTTTAATACATATATGCACACATGATAGTTAATCTAAACACTAAAATTTCTCAAGTATTCAGCCAGATCATTTTTAAGTTCAATTATTATTTTATCACTATATGGTTCATTATTTTTAACATAACAATCAACAATCTTATCATATATTTTATTTTATTGTTGGTGATGATGTCCCTTATATTTAATACATAAAATTTCTGAAACAACAATTAAAATGACTAATTAATGTCGAATAAACCTTAATATAATAAATGTCACTCTTGTGAGTTTATTCTTGTCTTTCAAAAAACTCTACTTGAATGCAATTGCCCTTTACAATACTAATTTGATCATTTATATAAAGGTAGTATAAAACATAAACATAGATGTAAAATATGTGAAGGCTAATTAGGGAAGAAATTACTTACTCATTGAAAACTTTTGTAATTTTTGGATGTGCGGTATACCTTTCTGCAATGGATTTAACCAGTACACTGAAGTTGTTCCTGATAAACTCAAACAATCTAGCACAAGCAATTCTCAAGATACACAATGAGAAAGACAAAAGGCAAGATGAACTATTATTTGTGAAAATATAAAAGTATTGATTCTTTGAGTCTCCACACATGGACATCCAACCCTATGGTTGTTACTAAAAGAAATAAAATAACTTAAGGAAATCTACTCCTACTAGGAAACACCAATAAAGAAACATATTCCTAATAGGAAACACAAGATCTTGGTTTATGTATTTCTAACAGCCTCCCTTAAACCAAGATCTTTGAACTCCATCATTCCCATCATATTCTTCAGCTTTACAAATGCATTGATTGACAATGGCTTTGTAAAAATGTCAGCAACTTGGTCTTCAGAGTGACAAAACTCGACCACAATCTCATTGTCTTTCACAAGATCACGAATATAGTGAACTCTAATGTCGATATGCTTGCTCCTTCGGTGAAAAACTGGATTCTTTGACAATGCTATTGTCGATTTGTTGTCGCACATGATCTTCGTTGGAACTTCTTGCTTATGATTTAAGTCATTAAGCATACGATGCAACCACACTGCTTGAGTAGCACAATACACAGCTGCAATGTACTCTGCTTCAGCTATAGAGAGTGCAACCACTTGTCGCTTTTTAGACAACCAGGAAAAAATTCCTGATCCAAGATGAAAAGCATAACCTGAAGTGTTCTTCCCCTTCTCCACATCACCTGCCCAATCACTATCTGTATACCTAACAAGCTCACATTTTTTAGTAGATGAGTAGAAAATATCATTATCTGTGTGCCTTTGATATATCGTAAAATACGCAAGTTGGATTGATGTGGAAATTCCATGAACCTGCTGATAATCCTAACTCCATAAACAATATCTAGCCTAGTAGAAGTCAAGTATCTGAGGCTACCAACCAATCTTTTGAAATATGTGGGATCCATAAGCTCACCATTGTCATCTTTAACCAATTGCAGCCTTTCCATAACCGGTGTCTGAATTGGCTTACATAATTCTATCTTAAACTGTTCCAAAATATCTCTGGCATATTTTCACTGTGAGATAAAAATACCATTATCTGTCTGGACTACCCAAAAAATAAGACATCTGCCCCAGATCTATCATCTCAAATTGGCTAATCATAGGCTCCCTGATTTCTGCAATCATCTTCAAGTTATTGCCAGTAAAAATCAAGTCATCCACATATAAACACATAATAAGAAAATCTCTTTGGAAATTAGACTTAACATATAAAGTGTGTTCATATGGGCATTTTTGAAATTCATGCTCATGAAAATATGTATCAATTCGTGTGTACCAAGCCCTAGGCGCTTGTTAAGCCCATACAAGGCCCTCATTAGTTTGTACACCTTATTTTCATACCCGTTTTTGACATAACCTACAGGTTGCTCAACATGTACTTCCTCTTCAAGGACACCATTTAAAAATACAGACTTCACATCCATTTGAGATATTTTCCAATGATATTGTGCTATAAGTGCAATAATCATGCGAATAGTATCAACTCTAGCAAAATGTGCAAAAACTTCAAAGTAGTCAATACCTGATTTTTGCTTGTAGCCCTTGGCTACCAATCTTGCTTTGAGACGATCCACTTCTCCACTCGGCTTGTATTTAGTTTTATACACTCACTTGACACCAATTACTTTTTTACCACTTGGAAGAGTAGTAAGCTCCCAAGTATTTTTTTTTTCAATTGCATGAATTTCCTCATTCATAGCTTGGACCCACCTATCATCACAAATAGCATCCTCATATATCACAGGAGTACAATTAGAAATAAAGCACTATTCACAATTTCTTCATCAGAAGTATCATCATCATTAGTCACAACATAGTCCTGTAAACGAGCGGGAATGACACGATGACGTTGGTGACAATTAGATGGCTCTCCATGAGCCGTTGATTCAACAAGTGGAGTTAAATTAGGCTACACACTTTGGTCTTCAACCTGCTTTTCATCATTCATATCTAATCCCAATGACTTTTTTTTCCTTTTGAGACCAATTCCAAATTTTATGTTCATCGAAGGTAATATCATGACCAACAATTATTTTTCCACTTTCTGGCTTGTACAATTTGTACATTACTGTATCCAATAAAAATACATTTTTCACCTTTATCATCAAGTTTCTTTCTGATTTCATTTGGCACATGTACATATGCAATGCACCCAAAAACCCTAAGGTGTCCCACTCCGGGCATCTAGCCAATCCATGCTTCTTGTGGGGTTTTATCGTGAACACTTTTGGTTGGACATCTATTCAGCAAATATATAGAACATGCAACGACTTCTGTCCAAAAAAATTTGGTAAATTTTTTGACTTCAACATGCATCTAACCATATCCATAATTGATATATTTTTTCTTTCGGCTACCCCATTTTGTTGAGGAGTGTACCTGGCAATCAACTGGTGTTTAATACCATTTTCTCATAAAAATTATCACATGCAATATATTCACGACCCCTATCAGTCCTCAACACTTTAATATAGAACCCACTTTGTTTTTCCACATAAGCCTTGAAAATTTTAAAAGTATCGCATGCTTCTGATTTTTGCTTCAAAAAATAAACCCAGACTTTTCTACTAAAATCATCAATAAAAGTCAAGAAGTACATGCTGTCATTATTTGAAGTCATCTCCAACGGTTCACATAAATCTGAATGAACTAACTCCATTGGGTTTCTAGCTCTTCAAGACTTTCCTGTAGGAAAGACATCTTGATACTTCTTCCCAAAACACAAGCTTCACATGCTTTGTCAGGAAAATCAATCATAGGTAACCCGGAAACCATACTTTTTTGTGCAAGCAATTTTAAACTACCAAAATTCGCGTGCCCGAAATGCATTTGCCATAATCAATCATCACCATCCATCATAGAACTAAAGCAAGGTAAATTTTCACATTGAATATTTAATGGAAACAAACGATTTTGGGTTATCTTTACCTTTGCCATTAGGCCTCTCTGATCATCACTGATGCTACAAACACCCTTGTTAATGCGCATATCGTATCCTTTTCTGAGATTTGTCTCATGCTTAAGAGATTTTGGTGAAGGTCAGGAACATAATATACATTGAATATAGACTTACGAGATCTATTCTTTAACATGATGGAAATTTTACCTTTTCCCATTACAGGAACTTTTGTATCGTTCCCGAACTTCACTTCTGAGTGGATAGACTCATCCAACTTAGAAAACATCTCATTTCTAACACACATATGATTACTACAACCTGTGTCCAAAAACTACTTATTCTTGTGGTCTTCTTCTGCAACATTGCATGCTAATAATAGGGTCTCAAAATTATCATCATTATTTTCAGCAATATTAGCACGCACGTCACTATAGTTAGATATTTTAAATCTACACTCGGACTTATAGTGACCATATTTTTGCAATTAAAACATTGAATGTGAGATTTATCATATTTCTGACTTGAATTGTTACCTTTGCCTCTCCATTGTCCATATTTTTGTTTTGCATTATAATTTTCATTGTCTTCTCCTTGGAATTCTTCTTTCTACTCCACTCGAGTCTGTAGGGCTTCTTCAACAACCCTCTCAGACTTCTCGTTCATCCAATGCTCATGGGCTTTATGAGAACCCATCAACTCGTCAACCATCATAGTAGTGAGATCCTTTGACTCCTCAATAACCGTCACCATGTACTCGAATTGCATTGTTAGGATTCGAAGGATTTTCTCCATAACTTGGAGATCCATCATCTTCTCTCCATTAGCCTTCATCTGATTGATTAGGGCCAATGTTTGATTAAAATAATCAGAAACTGCTTCTGATTTCTCCATGTGAAGAAGCTCAAACTGCCTTCATAAGATTTGTAACATCACCTTCTCAACGCCTTTATACGAATTTCCTAGGATGCCTCAGACTTGTTTTGCTGATGTTGCATTGGCTATTTTTTCAAAAACTTGTCCTTCCTTCAATTGAAAAATAAAAATTGCGCTTTACAATCTTTCTTCCTATTCTCTCTCAACACATCTTTTTGTGCTTGGGTGAGATTTGCTTGATACTCTGGTTTCGCATAACCTTGATCAATAACATCCCGAATCTGTTGATATTAAAACAGGACTTGCATCTGGATCCTCCAGAGCTCAAAGTTCTTTCTATCAAACTTTGGAAGTTGTGGTTGAAACAAACCATTCCCTGTTGCCATAGCTCTGATACCAGATAGACTCAAACAATCTAGCACAAGCAATTCTCAAGATACACAATGAGAAAGACAAAAATCAAGATGAACTATTATTTATGAAAATATAAAAGTATTGATTCTTTGAGTCTCCACACATGGACGTCCAAACCTATTAAATATATATACTAACTACTAATTAAAAACCTCTAAAAGAAGCCAACCCTATGGTTGTTACTAAAAGTAATAAAACAACTTAAGGAAATCTACTCCTACTAGGAAACACCAATAAAGAAACCTATTCCTAATAGGAAACACAAGATCTTGGTTTATGTATTTCTAACAATTCCTAGAAGGATTAGACACAAGCATCAATGTTCCCTACAATTGAATAATGAATTTCAAAATTATAATTTCAAATGATCACTCAACTTTAAAAATTAGTAATCATAAGTGACAAAATAACATGAGATCTAAATATAGGCAGAAACTTATTCAACATTATAATGTATAACAAGCACTTGGTTATCCTTGGATAAAACCAATTTACTTATTATCGATTGTTCATAGTTAAGAAACATATACCTATATTCTTCATTTCTATCTCTTAATAATTCTTTAATTTTTTTATAATAAATAATCATAAAGTTATAACAATAGAAAATCAAATAAAATAACCTTAATTAATTATTGAGCTATCTCACCATATGTTTAGCAAAAACAAATTTGCACTGATATCATTTTCTGTACACAAGTCCATGACAATTTGTCATAGGATATATGTTGATGAAGTAACTCTTTGACCAAAGATTATAGCATCAAATGTTATTTGTGGAAGTCCACCACTGTTTATTTTCTCAATAAATCAATGACTAAATTCTTCAAAGAAATCTTCAATTGGTTGTGCAGCTTCAACCTAAGATAGGTAAAATTTATTAACTCAATTGGACAATATCAAAAAATTATATATAACAAATAATAAATAATTATAGCAAATTAAAATAATATATTGTAATAACATATCTAGCTAGTGAACTAAATCATGCATTTACATACTATGTGATATGAGGTACTAGCAGTTGATTGTGTTCTTAGTACTTCTGACTCAAGAGCAGTTATCTTAGTCATTAATTGTGCTAACTCTTACATCATAAGTCATAATTGATAGTAAATATTTTCTCCACTTTGGTTATCCCTTTCTTCCATTTTTAGCACTTCTAGTTTGAGTAGTTAAATTTCATGCATATGTTGCTTCTCTAATTGTTCCTGAGTAAGATGTTGAGTATTTTGGGCTAAATATTACCAAAGCAAATATATCCATTTAAAATTTAAATCATCATTAACACTCACAATTTTTCTTTTTAAAGTAGAAGAGCCACTAGTATTTGACTCTGCATCAATACATTATGTTCCTAACATAATGAAGAAATGCATAACAATGAGTTTAAAATAATCCCCCAGTGTATGTACGCATAACAATAGCTTTCTCTCTATGAATATAAGAAAAATCATTAATTTGTTCAATCATTTGAGAAAAAAAACTATTAAAAAAAGAGAGAAAACGTTTCTCATACTTAAAAAAGATGAGGGAGCTAATGCTAGAGGTTGAATGGAGCTGATGTCGGAGGTTGAACGATACCTTTGACAGAGAGAATATTTGTTGTAGGGAGACTACGAAAGGGCTAGTGATTATGTTCAAAATCTGCGCGTAAAGAGAAAGCGAATGAAAATTTGAGGTTTTATAAAGATAATGTATCATCATGGTTTCTATTTCAAACGGCGATCATATAAAAATTCATATCTTTTAAGAATAAGAATAGTCACAAAAAATGAAAAGACTCAATCAGATCACGGTTCATGCAGACCACGGTTATTAAAAATAACTGTGATTGTAACTCTAAAAAACTCAATTAGAATTTTTTTATCGACGAATCTAATTAATATCGTCAATAAAGTATAAATTACTTTGACCAATCAATCACGTTTGATCACCTTAGTTATGATCACGAGTGATAGATATCCATGGTGTATTATTGACTGAAAGATCACAGTTAATTAAATACAGTGATCGTTTGTTATAAGGACCACGAATTTATGTATCCGTGATCATTTCTAACTAAAAAAATCTTTACAACTTTTATATTCCTTTGCTGTAAAGTGAAATGTTCTACTAGCTAGCTTGGTTGCAAAACTACTACAAAGGAAAAAAAGAACTATACATATTTTTAATAAGGAAAGTGATAAAAAAACTCTCGATAGTACATACTATCGAAAGCTTGACAGTTGGATAAAAAATCTAAAGCTGTTATGTGTACACATGCTTTAAGGAGGGAGCCCACTTAGTGCTTTGACACCTTTAGATTGAAAATCCAAAGTTTTAGCTCTCGATAGTATGTACTATTAAGAGTTTTAAATCACTTCTCTTTTAATAAAGAAATGAAACTGGAGATTGCCAAATAAAAAAGAAATAAACTCTTTATTAGATATTTAAATAACAAATTATTTCATGTTTACATAAACTCTTTATACATAAATTCCAGTTTAGTTTGGAAAGAAATTTTTTGCCTCACTGAAGTCACCACATAGAGCCACTCTGCTCTTCTTCACATCATAGGCTGATGTTTAGTGGGCAATTCGCCGAAACGCCACCATTCCTAGAGGGATAAAAATGGAGCTTCAAAAAGAACTCTATGTTATGGAGGGGAAATAAATACATCCATTATAACATTAGAATCCCAAAATTCATATTCCAGTTTGAGAAAAACTTCCTTACCTTCCCGGAATAGGATAACTCTAGATCGAGCTCTTCAATAGTCTTTTATATTCTCCTTTCTTCTATCTCTCCTGCCAAAATACATAGATGGGGAAAATGAAGCTTATGAGAAGAACAAATAACGATGATCATATTTTCCCTTCAAAGAAGAAATTGAGCTTTATAAAGAATTGTATGTTATGGAGGGAAAATAAATGCATCCATTATGTGCTTTACGAATCTGCAATTTGTTATTCCTTGATATAGAAAAAAATAAATGCATTTAATATCCAAGAAGAAAAATATAAATACAAAAGAATAACAATCACCGTAATGAAGAGCAACATCAGGAAAAAACGAAGGAATAATTGAAATTTAAGTTAATTAAGTAGGATGTATAAGTATACAGATATTACAATCACGATTTCTTCCAAACCGTGATTACATATTAATAAAAAATTATGGTTCTTTAAAACTGTGATTGGAACTCTTATCAAATTTAATTACAATGTTTTTTGGAATTCTTAACTTCACAATTATGGTTTTCATAAAAATACGGTTTATTATATAACTGTGATTGTATAACACTAACAATTATGGTGCTTGTCAAACTATGATTGAAATTCTACTGTAATTTAAAAAAGATTTTTTCTTTCGCATAAGACAAGACATCATACAGCATTGATGGTTTATTACTTAACAATTACGGTTAATATATTAGAATTTGAAAAGTTTAGTTGGACTTAATTAAGATCATATTTTAATATATACCGTGATCAAAATGAAATTGACAAGTTACATATAATCACTGTTTAATATAAATTGTGACCAATACTATTTAATAATTATGATTCTCGTTAAAACCGTGATCGTAAGGTTTTTCTTTTTAAAGACATCTTTTACAATAACCATAATTTTACCAACACAAGAGTCCTTATGTACTACTTCAAGTAGAAAAGATATCTCATTCTCAAACTTATTAATCTTCTCCCTCATTGTCTAAAATGTAATCTTTGCATGCTTCTTTGCAATAATTTCATTTCTTATGTTTTGAGTTTCAGGATGCAGCAGAAGATACATTCTTCCTTGGTGAGAAACGAAAATGACATTAGAAGACATACTGATTCTTAGAGTTTTTTTGTTTTAGGAAAAATAGAGACCATATGAAATAGAAGAAAATGAAAAAGGTTCTGCTTCTAGTAAAAGAGAAATCTCGTTCTCCTATTTCTTCTCCTTCTCCATTATCTAAACGCAAAGATTGGTTCTTGATGACAGTGAGTATGAGGTCCGAACAACACACTAACAACACTTTTCTTTTTCTTGCAGACGTTTTGCGGTAAAACACGCTTTTCTTTCTCTCGGGAAGTTTACTTCTACTCTGTAATAAAGATATTTTGGCTTAAATCTTTGCAAGAAAAAGAAAAGCTTGTTTAGCAACTCTATAAATAAAACGACAAATAAAATTAGAAAAGACAAAGGGAGAAAAAAGGTAAAAGAATACCCTCGAATTTGCTTATTTAGCAATTGTATGCATATATGAAGCATTTATAGACTGTAAATACAATCATTGTTTGTAAAATAACCGTGATCGAAATTTAGATAAATTCTCATTAAATTTTATTATCAATATAAGACCGCAATCATATTAATAACAGTGATGCTTAAAAATATGTATGATCACGATTAGGTAATAACCATGATCTTATTTTTCCCACAACAAATATTTATCATTGTTTCTGTATTACAGTGATGTAAATGTTATATTTGAGTGTGGGGTTCTTTGGTGTTGTTGGTGTTGTGGGTGTGTTGTGTAAAAAGTGTAAAACTGAATTTTGCCTTGTGTTTTTAGTTCCACATCGGAAAGAGAGAAAGTTGTGAAAGAGTTTATAACCTCTAACACTTTCATACTTGGGTAATAGAAAAGGAGTGGGCTAGGCCCTCGCGCATGTGTGAGGCCCAAGGGGAGGCCAAAGTGGTTTCAATGGAAATTTGGCGAGCCGGGCCAGAAACCCTTCATGCGTGACGCGTTGCGGGTCGCGCCGGTGCGCAAACATCAAAGACACTCACACACACACGCATGGCCGGCCGGCTGGGCCGGGCTGGGCTAGGCCGCGCGCGTGGGGTCTTGAATGGTTTTTTATTTCTTTTTTATTTTATTACTCATTGACTGTTGGGTTACTAAAAGTTACCGTTTTATTACTGTTATAAAAAATTTAATCATTCTATTAAAAACGGTATTAAGAAATTTAATTTCCTATTTCGGTTTCAGATCTAAAAAATTTCCTTTTGATTTTCGAAATTCTATATAAGTCTATTAGTTTCTGTAAACAATACACAACAATAACACGAATTTCAGAGTTCTCTCAAAAAGCTTTCTTTTGTGACCTTCCGAATTTTTTCATACAGTTGAGTTCGCTGTGACCAGAGAAAGGAGAGTGCTCCCTTATCTCTGGAATAGATCGTTGTATCCTGGGGGTGCCCGCATTTATCCTACGAGCATCACAAATTGAGGAGAACCCGTAGGGGCGGATTTCATCTTAAGGTCAGCATGTCAAAACACGTGCCTCGATCTTCTCTACTGACGAGTTGCTGGTGATCTACAGATTTTTAGTTGCAGTTCTCAAACATACACATTCTGGAATTCTTATCTGCGGGTCTACTGCTACGTATGAATTGGTGATCGGTAAATTCTGTCCTTTTGCATACCGATTTTTACAATCTTAAGGTGAAATAACAAATCTCCAATTTGTATTATCTGTACGCAAGCATGATGTCCAACTCTGAAAAACCAATTCCTTTTTATGGAAACAATTTCAAAAGATGGCAACAAAAGATGATGTTTTATCTTAACACCTTGAATGTTGCATATGTTATTACTGATCCGAAATCTTATGAGAATGATTTAGAACTTGCTAGAACACTGGTTAAGGAGAAATAGGATCTTGCAGATTACATGTGTAGGAATTACATACTTAATGGTTTAATTCCTCCTATTTATGATGTGTACTGTAAGGTGAAAACTGCAAAAGATTTATGGGAAATGTTAGAAAAAAAATACATGACAGAAGATACAGGAACTAAAAAATTTGTAGTTGGTAGGTACTTTGACTACAAAATGGTGGATGATAAATCTGTTATCTCTCAAGTACATGATTTACAGATCATTGTACATGAGATTCTAGAAGAAGGTATGACCATTAGTGATGGTTTTCAAGTAGCTACAGTGATAGAAAAATTGCCTCCTTCATGGAAGGAATTCAAAAATTTGTTAAAACATAAAAGGAAAGAGATGACACTTGAAGACCTTATTGTTCGCCTCCGGATAGAGGAAAACAACAGAATTTTAGAGAACAAAGAAAAAGTTGCAGAATTAAATTCAAATGCGAATTTAATTGAAGGGATCTCAAAGAAAAAATCTGATAATAAGGCAAAGGGTAAATCTGATTTTCACAAGAAGCGAAATGAGAAGACCAAAATTCAAAAACAGACTTTTAAGAAAACAACAGGGGATTGTTTTATCTGTGGGAAGCCGGGACATCATACAAGAAGCTGTAGATTCTGAAAATTTGGTCATCCCAACAAGAAAAATCAAAGATCTGCTCAAGCCAATGTAACAGAGACGGAGAGTTTTTCTACAGTAATATCTTAAGTTAATTTTGTGGACAATATGAAGGACTGGTGGGTGGACACAGGGGCCACCAAGCATATCTGTGGTGACAGGAATGCTTTCTCCTCCTATGAAATAGTAGGAAAGGAAGAAAAACTCTTTATGGGTAATTCTTCAACTTCAGCAATTGCAAGAAAATGATCAGTGAACTTGAAATTCACTTCTGGGAAAATCCTTAATCTGAAGGAAGTCCTTCATGTTCCAGATATAAGGATAAATTTAGTCTCTGGTTCACTCTTGAGCAATAAGGGATTTAAGTTGGTGTTTGAAGCAGATAAATTTGTACTTATAAATAATGAAATTTTTGTTGGGAAGGGCTATGCTAGTGAAGGTCTTTTTAAGTTGAATGTAATCGTTGAAAAATTGAATAAGACATCTACTTCTTCTACTTATTTGATTGACTCTCTTAATGTTTGGCATGATAGATTAGGACATGTAAATGTTAAATCTATAAACAAGTTGATGCTATTAGGATTAATTCCTAAAACATCTATTGTCAATGAACAAAAATGCGAAATTTGTGTAGAATCTAAATTTTCTAAGAAACCATTTAAATCTATAGAAAGAAATTTTGAACCTCTAGGTTTAATTCATAGTGACTTATGTGATCTAAAATCTACAGTCACTAGAGGTGGTAAAAAATATTTCATAATACTCATAGATGACTATAGTAGATTTTGTTATGTTTATTTATTAAAAAGCAAATATGAAGCTCTAGAAAAATTTAAAATATAGAAATTAGAAGTAGAAAAACAGATAGGAAAATCTGTTAAAATTCTAAGATCCGACAGGGGTGGTGAATATAATTCACACTTATTTTCTGAATTTTTTGAAAACAATGGAATAATACATCAAACTACAGCTCCATATTCTCCTCAGTCTAATGAAATAGCTGAAAGAAAAAATAGGACTTTAAAAGAAATGATGAATGCCATGTTTATTAGTTCTGGTTTACCATATAATTTGTGGGGGGGAGCAATTCTCTCTGCTTGTTACATTTTAAATAAGATACCTCATAAAAATTGTGATAAAACTCTTTATGAGTTATGACATAAAAAGCGTCCATCTTTTAAATATCTCAGAGTGTGGGGGTGTTTAGCAAAGGTTGCTTTACCTACCCCAAAGAGAACTAGAATAGGTCCTAAAACTGTTGACTATGTATTTTTAGGCTATTCTCAAAATAGTAGTGCTTACAGATTTCTAGTAATCAAATCAGAAAATAATGGAGTAGGTTCAAACTCAATTATTGAGTCTAGAGATGCAGAGTTCTTTGAGAACTGTTTTCCTTTTAAGGAAAACTCTAAAGGTAGAGATCCTATGTTATCGACTAGTTCATCAACAATAAATCAATATGTACCTTTAGAAAATTCAATAGAACCTGTAGGTCATTCTAATAATTCTTTAGAAGAATTAGAATTAGAACTAAGAAAAAGTAAAAGAGCAAGGAATGACATAAACTTTGGTCCTGACTTTATTACTTTTTTATTAGAGAATGATCCTAATTCCTTTAGAGAGGCTATGTCTTCTCATGAAGCATCATATTGGAAAGAAGCCGTTAATGCTGAAATGGACTCCATTATGGCTAATAAAACATGAGAATTAGAAGATCTTCCTCCTGGAAGTAAAACAATTGGATGTAAATGGATATTTAAAAGAAAACTAAAAACTGATGGATCCATAGATAAATTTAAAGCCCGATTAGTTGCTAAGGGTTTTAGACAAAAAGAATGAATAGATTTCTTTGATACTTACTCAGCAGTAACTAAAATTACATCCATACGAGTATTGATGTCACTAGCATGTATTTTCAACCTTGAAATACATCAGATGGATGTTAAGACTGCATTTCTAAATGGAGATCTTGAAGAAGAAATTATATGGATCAACCTGAGGGGTTTGTAATTCAAGGTCTAGAACATAAAGTTTGTAGATTGAAAAAATCCCTTTATGGTCTTAAACAAGCACCTAAACAGTGGCACCAAAAATTTGATAATGTATTAATATCAAATGGCTTTAAAATAAATGAAGCAGACAAGTGTTTGTACTCTAAATCTTTTGGCAAAAATTGTGTAATGATCTGTTTATATGTAGATGATATGCTAATTATAGGAACAAATAAAGAAATCATAATTAGCACTAAGAAATTCTTAAATAAGAATTTTGATATGAAAGATTTAGGAGCAGCAGATGTAATTCTTGGAATTAAAATTCTAAAAAATTCTGAAGGGATAACTTTATCTCAATCTCACTATATTGAAAAGGTGTTAAAGAAATTTGAGCAATTTGATTGTAAACCTATTAAAACACCTTTTGATCATAATTGTATGTTGAAAAAACATACAAGATAGGGTGTATCTCAACTAGAATACTCAAGGGTAATAGGTAGTCTCATGTACATAATGAACTGTACAAGACCAGATATAGCTTATGCTGTAGGGAGACTTAGTAGATATACTTGTAACCCAAGTCAAACTCATTGGGATGCTTTGATCAGAGTATTGAGATATCTGAGGCACACATTAGATTATGGTCTAAATTATAAAAAGTATCCCGATGAATTAGAAGGATACAGTGATGCAAATTGGATTTCAGATGAATCTAAATCTACGAGTGAGTATGTATTCACTCTTGGAGGAGGTGCAGTGTCATGAAAGTCTACAAAGCAGACCTGTATAGCCTGATCCACTATGGAATCGAAATTTATAGCTTTGGATAAAGCTGGTGAGGAAGCAGAATGGTTGAGAACATTGTTGGTTGATATACCACTTTGGAGAAAACCAATGCCTACGATTCTAATACATTGTGATAGCCAAGCTGCTATAGCTAGAGCTAAGAATGTATCCTATAATGGGAAATCCCGACATATACGTCAAAGGCATAATTCGGTTAAAGAGTTACTAAATAACGGAATTATTGCACTTGATTTTGTAAGGTCAAAAGAAAATTTAGCGGATCCATTGACCAAAGGACTAGCTAAAGAGCTAATAATCTGTACATCGAGGGGGATGGGGCTAAAGCCTATTAATAATTAATCACCTACAACAGTAACCCAACCTACTTGATTGGAGATCCCATGAACTAGGTTCAATGGGAAAACAAGTTGTTGAGTGATTGTGTGAGAGCACTAAAATGGAGAATTCTCCTCTCTCATCCCTATGGTGTAGTAGTGCTACTTGTAACGAGATGAGGATGAGTCTTTGACCCTTAATGCCTTTTATAGTTGATTTTCAGTGGGATATAATGTTACAAGACATTCTTGATATGGGCACCTATATGAGTGTGGAAGTGGGGCCACTTCCTATGAGAATTGAGGCTGATTTCTAGAGCGCTCATGAAAACTGGAACATTGCACATGGCCGATAACGTGCACAACCGTTAGAACTTAACTATATATTTTTTTATTTTGTGTTACTGTGAGTGTAATATATTATTAATCTATGAACCAAAGAGCTTGGTTCAAGACTCAGTTCACCAATCTCTTCGTAGATTTGATATATCAACACTAAGTCAAGGTTCAAGTCCAACAGACACCTTGTCCTATTCACAGTAACTTCGCCTCTCTTTTTATGCTCCTTTCAAAATAATTCAAAATTATGTTTTATGTGGGGGATTGTTATATTTGAGTGTGGGGTTCTTTGGTGTTGTTGGTGTTGTGGGTGTGTTGTGTAAAAAATGTAAAACTGAATTTTGCCTTGTGTTTTTAGTCCCACATCGAAAAGAGAGAAAGTTGTGAAAGAGTTTATAACCTCTAACACTTTCATACTTGGGTAATAGAAAAGGAGTGAGCTAGGCCCTCACGCATGTGTGAAGCCCAAGGGGAGGCCAAAGTGGTTTCAATGGAAATTTAGCGAGCCGGGCCAGAAACCCTTCATGCACGACACGTTGCGGGTCGCGCCGGTGCGCAAACATCAAAGACACACACACACAGACGCGCGGCTGAGCCGGGCTGGGCCGCGCGCGTGGGGTCTTGAATGGTTTTTTATTTCTTTTTTATTTTATTACTCCTTAACTTTTGGGTTACTAAAAGTTACCGTTTTATTACTGTTATAAAAAATTTAATCATTCTATTAAAAACAGTATTAAGAAATTTAATTTCCTATTTCAGTTTCAGATCTAAAAAATTTCCTTTCGGTTTTCGAAATTCTATATAAGTGTATTAGTTTCTGTAAACAATACATAACAATAACACGAATTTCAGAGTTCTCTCAAAAAGCTTTCTTTTGTGATCTTCCAAATTTTTTCATACAGTTGAGTTCGTTGTGACCAGAGAAAGGAGAGTGCTCCCTTATCTCTAGAATAGATCGTTGTATCCTGGGGGTGCCCGCATTTATCCTACGAGCATCACAGGTTGAGGAGAACCTGTAGGGGCGGATTTCACCTTAAGGTCAGCGTGTCTAAACACGTGCCTCGATCTTCTTTACTGTCGAGTTGTTGGTGATCTACAGATTTTTAGTTGCAGTTCTCAAACATACACATTCTGGAATTCTTATCTGCGGGTCTACTGCTACGTACGAATTGGTGATCGGAAAATTCTATCCTTTTGCATACGGATTTTTACAGTAAACTCCTGTCAAAAAATTTCCGCGATCTCTCCCATGATTTATAAAGGGTTCTCTCACGGTTCCATTGAACATTGTCATTGTTCTTTGAATGAAATTGTGATGAATAAACATATTTGTAGTAGTGTAAATTCAAGTTCATTATATTAAATTTATGATAATTGGTCATTTTATTTGTAAATAACAACTACAAAAGCTCGATTACATGTGCAACTAAATTAGTATAAGTAAAAAGAAATCTAAAACTTGGACAAGTCAATGGATGTCAATTTTCCAAAACAACGTAACGATTAATAATTTACATAAGATTTCAGGATACAGTTTCTCCAAAAACCAGAATCGAGTATGAAACGAAAGGAAACAACATTTCCCAAACAGTCCAGTTACTCCAAAAACCAGAATCGAGTTCCCAACTAGTTCGGTCCAGTTGCTCCAAAAAATCAGGATCGAGTATGAAACGAACTAGCAACTACTTTGGCTAAACTTTGAGCTACTCAATTACATTTCATATGATCATGAAGAAGACTATCCTATCGAAGGCAGATTTCAAATCCTAAGAGTTTATATGCAACTTGGACCGGAAAAGGATAGAATGGATTAGGTCTTCCTAGTTTTTCTTAGGTACGGGCAATGGTTTATCTAATTAACAATTAGTTGATGGAGGCTACATTGATTGTCACATTGTTAAAGAAAACTTATATTAGTCATTTTAAGGGATGGATGCCACAAAGAACATAGCAGTCAAAAAATTGTATCAATTTTTTTTTATTATATATGTATATTATGGCCAATTCCTTAGGAAAATGGTGCTTACAATAATGGAATTTGATAAGTGAGATTTCGAATAAATGTTTACATAGTCTTCTCCTATCTAAAGAAATAATTCATCGAATAATGAGTCATCCGTTCCACTGATAGGGATACATCTACAATTTGTAGCAAAAAAGAAGAAAAAGGAAATAGAAATTGCTAACTCAAAATCTAATTATGAAAGATTTCATTGTAGTCAATACCTTAACCAAAAAAAAACCCTTAATGAAGAGTGGTTAGTGATGGCTCTCATGGGTGGTTTTGCAGTTTGCCACCTATAACAACACCGTCCCCTAAAATGTGGCACTTTTTAATGAGAAGCAATGCTTGCCTCATTGGATATGTGTAATACACCACAACATTGATCCCGTGAGGGTGTGATGGTTGAGTATCCAATGTTCCACTAACCTAGAACAAATACCAACATGTTAATTGAGGTTGAATATCGCAAAAAATAAAATCTAAATCCTTATGTACTTAGAGTTTTTAATTTTTATAAGTATTTAGTGATTTAAAAAAATGTATTTACTTCACTTGAGATTGGTCACGCTACTAGGTATTCCCGTGGCCCTACAATACCCAATGGTAGGACTCGTAGTTAGGGCTGTCAATCGAGATCTGAAATACCTAAATCTGATCCCAATCCAACTCAGTTTAATCTAATCAAATTTGAATAAGAAATAAGATATCTATTTATAATTGGATCAGAGTCGGATATTATTATATTTGCTCCACTAAATATCCAATCGGGAACCATACATGTGATGCAATGCTTTTTTCTTTTTCTTTTTTTTTTTAACGGTTTGCTTGTTAATCCAACGGTTCACAAGAAGTCCAAGTTAAAAGTTAAAACCTCTTTAGAGAAAACCATACAATACCATGAAAGGAAGAGACAAACTTGTCACTCTCCTTAGGCATTGGCTTGGTCTCTCCCTTCTGCCTCCCTCCCTCCCCCTATCCTCATCCTCATCCCCATCCCTATTCCCACCCCATCCCCATCCTTGTCAAGACTATAGGTTTCATTCAAATAGCTTCCAGGCCCATGATCCTAGCATCGTCTTCTTTTGTGATAGGGTTCATGTCCTCTCTTTCTTTTCATTTCCAACTGAGCTTGATCATCTCCTTCACCATATCCCTCTCTTTGAGATTAATTTCTTTTCCTATTTTTTTAGAAAATTTAAACTTTTAAATTCCAAAATATCATTAAAAAAATTATTTTAAAGTTGAAACCCTAGTTTTTTTTTTCTCTCTCTCAAATCTCTAAAAGGGTTTTTATTTAACATTATTACATATATTTTATTTTTCCTTTTGATGATTAATTTATAGTAAAATTAGTTTGAAATGGTGATAGCCATGTCTACTACTCTATAATTTGTCTAATAGGATATTATTCGAATCAGAATTATTTAGTCAGAGTCGAATACAATGTTTTACTATTCATCAGATATTAGACTGAATTCAGAAAGTTGAATAGTTTAGTCGAATCGGATATGGATATACCCCTATCCGCTTTGAATTCGCTCCATTGAAAGCCCTACTTATAGCTTTCTATCTTCTCACCGACAGGTAAATGTCAGAACCGTTGGACGTTTGCTCTCACTCTTGTTGGAGTGAAACTTGGCAGCAATAGTATTTGTAGCCCAAACCTAAGGAGATCGGATCAAAGCCAATCGCGATTGAACTTGGGTAGAGTTCAATTGCACCAATGTCATCATGTGTTCATTTTAAGCCATATTAACCATGGTTAAAATTCAAGAACCCTTAGGGTTCAACACTTTAACTTTTGTTTTTAGAATTTTTTTTTTTTTTTTTAATAATAGGTTCTTTGATTTTTAAAAAATTCAAATGGACATGCATTCGATTTTTTTAAAAAAAATCAAATTAACCCCAAGGTTATTAATTTTTTTAAATAACTAAATTGTTGAACCCTAAGAGTTAATGAATGTTTACCATGGTTAATAAGAGTTAAAATGAACGCGTGTTGACCCTTGGGTGCGATTGAACTCTACCGGGGTTCAATCACAATTGGCTTTGATCCAATCTCAACCCTAAGGCTACAAAATAAACAAAGGGCCAATATCTACTAACCTATATAAATTATGGAACTTGTTGAAACTGCCTCACCTGTGAAATTTATAACGTATACCTTTTTCTTTCTTTTTTTTTTTTTACTGTTTTTAACTTTTTTTTTGGTCGGACCAATTTTAACCGTTTTAATTTTTGTTAATTTTTCTTTGTGGGACCCATCTTAGAGAGAACAATTTGTGCAAACGCCAAACAAGTGTGTTTTTCTAGCAAGCAGCTGCCGTATAACTTAGCTTCGTCACCTGCTTCTCTCATGCAGTTACGTTTCCACCACCACCACCAATGTTCGTGGACCTACTCATTCTAACTCAAATTTTTTTTACGAAACCAAATCCTCTACAGTGATAATTGGGTTCGGCAAATCCGGTTATTACCTTTAAGATCATCACGGTCCCTTTTGATACTCTTTAACTGTGGTTGAGATTCACCTATCCTTAGGATTCACCCACCAATCCTTTTTTTAGAAAAAATAATAATTTTAAAAAAATATTTTAATGTTTAAAAATCCCTAAAAATACGCTTCTAATATTAAAAAAAGAATTAATATTTTTTAAAAAAAACTGAGGATGTGTGGGTGTACCTTAGGGGTGGGTGAATATTAACCACAATTAAGGGATGTCAAAAGGGACATGTGGCAACCTCGGGATGATAACCGGATTTGCCAAATCCGATTATCACCATAGAGGATTTGGTCTCTTTTTTTAACCTAATCCTCCTGTTTCCCGTGACACCCGTTATTCTATGCTTATGGACATATGCTGTCAAAACATTCGTCTCAATGAAGAATTTAGTCTACCTGCCTGCACGTGCCTGTACACGTGTAGGTCCAACAAGTATCATAAATCCACTTTTTTATTTTCTAAATAAAAAGATAAAAAAATAAACTGCCGGTCCACTAAAAGTTGGATTGTAAACTTTGGGTCGTGATCCAATCTCAGCCCAAAGTTACAAAACAAGAGCATATAATATAATATAATATATATACACACACATATTATTAGGGAATTGATAGTCTACACTTCCAAGTTCCACTGTCAAGTGAGCACGAGTTATATTTTTTCTTCTAAATATGGTCTCCTGGATTCACTATAGCCTCTTTTTTTTTTTTTTCTCTTTTTTTTTTTTTTTTTTCTTAGGCTTCATCTAGCGAACTTAGGTTTTAGAAATAATCACGTGTCCCTTTTAATATTTATTCATTGTGGTTAAGGTTTACTCACCCCTAAAGTTCATCTATCTAACCTTGGTTTTTAGAAACCACCATATGTCTTAACACCCATTAACTATGGGTTAAGATTCACTCAATCCTAAGGTTCATCCATTTAACCTTGGTTTTTAGAAACCGCCACATGTTCTTTTTAACATCCACTAATTGTGATTAAGACTCACTCACCCTTAGGGTTCATCCATCTAACCTTGGCCAATGTCAGATGGATGAACCTTAGGGGTGAGTGAGTCTTAACCACAATTAGTGAATGTTAAAGGGACACGTGGTAGTTTGTAGAGCCTCTTTAACTATGGTTAAGTATAATCAACCTAAGGTTAAATTTTTTTTTCCCTAAAATAAAGGTTAGATGGATGAACCTTAGGGGTGAGTGAAATTTAACCACAATTAGTGGATATTAAAAGGGACACATGGTGGCTAATAAAGTCACCTTTAATTGAAATTAAGCATAATCAAAAGGTTAATATTTTTTTTTCTAAAAACCAATGTTGGATGTACCCTAGGGGTGATTGAATCTTAACCACAATTAGTGGATGTTAAAATGGACACATGGCAGTTTCTAAAAACCAAGGCTAAATGGATGAAACCTAGTGGTGAGTGAATCTTAACCACAGTTAGTAGATGTTAAAAGGGACACGTGGTGGTTTCTAAGAACCAAGGTTAATTGGATGTACCCTAAGGGTGAGTGAATTTTAACCACAGTTAGTAGATGTTAAAAGGGACACGGGGTGGTTTCTAAAAACCAAAGTTAATGGATGAACCATATAGGTGAGTAAAGCTTAACCACAGTTAGTATAAGTTAAAAGAGAGACGTGGTTTTTTCAAAAACCAGGGTTAATGGATGAACCCTAGGGGTCAGTGAATCTTAACCGCAATATGTAAATGTTGAAAGAGATGTGGTAGTTTCTAAGAACTAAGGTTAATGGATGGGCCTTAGGGGTGAGTGAATTTTAACCACCAATTGTAATTAAAAGAGATACGTGGTAGTTTTTAAAAATTAAGCTTAGATGAATGACTCATGGGTGTGTAATTTTGACTACAGTTTGTGGGTGTTAATAGAGCTGTGGTGGTTACTAAAAACTAAGGTAGATGGATGAACTCTCTTAACAACAATTAATGAGGGACACGTGAATATTTTAAAAAATCAAAATTAGATGAATGAACCCAAAGGGTGAGGAAATTTTAACCATAGTTGATGTATGTTAAAAAGTGACACATAATAGAGGCATAAAAAAATACATAAGAGACAAAATAAATAGTAACTCGTTAGTGAATTCTGGAGACTACCTTTCAATGCTATGTCCACTTTCTCTTCATCTAAGTTGCACAAAAAAATGTTACGTTCACTATTGCTCCTCGTTCACTATTGCTCCTCGCACTCACAAAGCCAACTCAATTGTAGAACTCTAGTTATTTTTTTTAAAACTCCTACTTAATTTTTTTTTCTAAAAACCAAAGGTAGTAATTGGTGAACTCTAGGAGTTAATAAATCTTAACTACAATTAAATTAAATTAATAGAGTCAAATAGAGGGATGCATGGCACTAAAAGGTAAACCAAGACACACCTCCTCGTGTCACCGACTGAGGAGGTGATTCTACGGTGATATTTTAATATTAAAAAATCCTTAAAAACAGTTTATAATTTTTTAAAATAATGAATATTTAAAGAAAAAAACCAAGACTGAGTGAGTGACTCTTAACCATAGTTAAGAAATGTCAAAAAGGATCCATGGCGACCTCAATAGGTGATAACCTGATTTAGAAGATTTAGTTTCTTTTCCAAAAGAATAAAATACAAAAAGATGTCACATGTTTTTGAGGGAAACTTTGTCCGGTTTTAACATTAGGACATCAAAACTTGACTAAAGTTTCACTCCGCGCCTACTGACCGAGAATCTTCCTATGTAGTAGGCGTTTTCTTCACGCCTCTCTCTGGTTGTTCTTTATTTCACGGAGCTCCATTTTCCCTTTTTTTTCTTTCATGGAGACTGGTAATAGTACGGAGAATCGAAACTGTTCCCGTGCTCTATCGGGAGATGGTCATGGATCTTCTTTGTTATTTTTGGGAAGTGGTTGTTCGGGCTCTGTTCCAGACTTATTGTGCCTGATTCGGCCATCCGATCCGCCCTGTAATGTTTGCACCCAAGCAATGTCGCCTCCTTCGGAGCGTAATCCGAATTACAGGTTCTTTGATTATTAGTTTTGGAAACGTTTAAAGCTTTTCTTATATCTATACTGTGATTCCTGTCCTGCTGGATAGCGCGCTTTTCAGCTAATTCTAAGATGTAGATTTGTGAATTCTGAGTCTTTGTCCTCATTTGTTCTTCTCTGCTGGCTCTGTTGGATTTATGATATGTGTGTTGCTTCTGTCCGATGCGATTTGGGTCTTTCTAGTGTTTTTTTTCCCTCTTTTAACTTTTATTTTTGTTTTTTGCACTGTATATTGTATGATGAAGATAATTTAGCATTTTGAATCATAGAATTTTCTTATACGAGGAGGCAAGCTCTGATTGATTTTCTTGTAGGAGGCTAACCGCCTTTTGATTGATTTTTTGAAAGTGTCACCTTGATCAAATGGTCAAGCGACATGTTTATACTCTACGCTTGGGTTCAAGTTGTCAAAACTTCTGTGATTCCATATATTCACCTTTTTCGTTTACAGCAGGAATTATATACATAAATAACAAGAATTGAAACCTAAACTTATCAATACAACAATTTCGGCTAGAATCACGCTTGAATCTTTTATCTCCATCATATGGGATCTTGCTAATATGGGCTGCCTATAATTTCTCTGTTTCTAAATATAACTCATGCCAACACTCCCCCTCAAGTTGATGCATGAGGGTCTTGAATGCGCAACTTGTCAAGTGAGTTATAGAAGATACGACTAGACACAGCCTTTGTAAGTATATCTGCCAATTGATCTTCAGACTTCACAAATGAAAACCGAATTGTTTTTGCTTCAAGATTCTCTTTAACAAAGTGTCGATCTATCTCCACATGTTTAGTGAGGTCATGTTGGACAGGGTTGTGAGAGATAGCAATTGCCGCCTTATTGTCGCAAAACAAGTCCATCTCTGAAATAGGCGCAAAACCGATTTCAGTTAGGAGCTTTCTCAACCAGAGGAGCTCACAAAGACCTTTAGCCATCCCCCTAAATTCAGCTTCAGCACTTGACAATGCCACCACCTTCTGTTTTTTACTTCTCCAGGTTACAAGGTTTCCTCCAACAAACATAAAGTACCCTGAGGTTGATTTTCTGTCAGTGATATTACCTGCCCAATCCGCATCCGTATAGCCCTCAACTTTCAGCTGACTATTATGCTTTGAGAACATAAGACCTTTGCCCGAAGATGATTTCAAATATCGAAGGATTTGAATCACTGCTTCCATATGACTCTTACTTGGGTTGTGCATAAACTGACTTACAACACTCACAGCATATGCAATATCTGGACGAGTGTGTGAGAGATAAATGAGTTTACTAACTAACCTTTGGTATCTTCCTTTATCAGTTGGAACTTGGCTCGGGTATTCTCCAAGTCCGTGGTTCTGAACAATTGGGGTGTCTGCAGGCTTACACTCCAACATTCCCACCTCTGCTAGCAAGTCTAGTATATATTTTTGTTGAGAAAGAAATATTCCCGGTTTAGACCTGGCCACTTCAATTCCCAGAAAATACTTGAGTCCTCCCAAATTCTTCATCTCGAACTCGGTAGCCAATTGCTTCTCAAGTCAAGATATTTCTTCTGCATCATCCCCTGTGATAATCATATCATCTACATAAACTATCAAAGCAGTTACCTTGCCCAGTTGATGCTTTAGAAACAAAGTATGGTCAGAATTACTTTGTTTGAAGCCATATTTCTTCATTGCCAAGCTAAACCGCCCAAACCATGCTCGCGGTGATTGTTTCAGTCCATACAAAGATCGCTGCAATTTACACACTACTTCGGTTTTTGAGGGTGCCGTGTATCCTGGAGGGACATCCATGTAAACCTCCTCTTCAAGATCGCCGTGGAGGAACGCATTCTTAGCATCAAATTGATGCAAAGGCCAGTCGAGGTTTGCCGCAAGAGATAATAACACTCTAACTGTGTTCAGCTTGGCTACCGGTGAGAAAGTCTCCTGGTAGTCAATGCCATATGTCTGTGTATATCCTTTCGCTACCAGCCTTGCTTTATACCACTCAATAGATCCATCCGGCTTGTGTTTAATAGAGAACACCCATTTGCACCCTACTGTTTTTTTTCCTTCAGGTAATGGGACGAGAGCCCATGTATTATTTTTCAGTAGTGCCTTCATTTCTTCTTCTATGGCTTGGGTCCACCTTGGACTTTCTAATGCTTCCTGGGCACTAGCGGGGACCTTACACGAAGAGAGCTCTTGTGCAAAAGTTTTGAGAGGTCTAGAGAAATCCTTGGTGGAGACATATATAGTTGGCAATTGGGTACCTTGATCTTCGCTCTTCAAAGTCTGGTGAATATCTGTTGGGTGTCTTGCCACGATTGTGCCTGAAAGGTAAGGTATATCCCACAGATATGTCTATGTTATCAGAATGTAAAGGTGTAGTGAGATTACTTACCCCAGGATTATTCTCAAGAGATGAACAAGCGGGTACTTCAGAGTGGGGAAATTCATCTTCAATCACAGATGGTACCGGAACACTAGTGCATATATCTGGCTCCACATCAGGACATATACTGTCTTCAGAATTCGGCAAAGAACCTGACTTATTATTCGATCCATACAAATCATCACACTCATGTGGTGACTTAGCATTCGGTCCATTCAAATCATCACACTCATGTGGTTCATATGAATCACCAGATTCATTTGGCTCATGAGAATTGGGCTTATCATTTGTCCCATTCGGATAAGCACGCTCATGCATTGATCCATCTCTAACACCCACTTCGGTATCATGAGAAGCACTTCCATCAAGTCTCAACCAATTCAACTCTTCACCGTTTGTCTCCCCCTAAAGAGGAGAATTTGAGGCTGAAGGAGAAAAGAATAGATCAGTCTCCAAGAATTGTACATCCATAGTCACATAAAGTCGCCGGGTGGTAGGATCATAGCAACGGTACCCTTTTTGATGAGTACCATAGCCCAAGAAGAGACAGCGAAGTGCACACGGATCAAACTTGTTACGTTGATTCTTATGGAGGTGTACAAATGCCACGCAACCAAATACCCGAGGAGGAAGCATCAGTGTCGTGGGGAGTGACACATGGGTGGACAGAGCATGAAGTGGAGTCTGAAAATTCAAGACCTTGGAGGGCATCCGGTTGAGGAGATAAACTGCAGTAGATACAGCATCGGACCAAAAACAGTTGGGCATATGAGCTCCAAGTAAAAGTGCACGAGTAGTCTCAAGAAGATGTCTGTTCTTCCGCTCAGCAACACCATTTTGTTGAGGAGTTTGTGGGCATGAAGTTTCATGAATAAGGCCATGTTGAGTGAAATAAGTTTGAAGTCGGTGATTGACGTATTCACCACCATTGTCAGAGCAGAGAACCTGAATGTTGGCGCCGTACTGTTTACGAACCATAACATGGAAGGTTTCAAACACAGTAGCAACTTCATCTTTGTGTTTCATTAAGTAAAGCCACGTCATACGGGTACAATCATCTACAAATATGACAAACCAACGAAATCCCAACAAAGTAGTAATAGGTGAGGGACCCCACACATCAGAATGAATTAACACAAATGGAGTGTCACTTTTATTCATGCTCAACGGAAATGTGGTTCGGTGGCTTTTGGCCAAAATACAAGTGTCACATTTCAAAGTAGAAGGCTGTAAATGCATAAAAAAATAAGGAAAAACATGCTTCAAATAGGTAAATGATGGATGCCCCAAGCGACGATGCCAAAGCCAAATCTGTGTCTCTTTAGCACTAGTCGGATGGTGCATGTGATGTGCCCGTCCCGTAATGAAGTCATCCACATAATATAATCCCCCCCGCTTAGTACCACGCCCAATTATCTCCTTGGTGAGAATATCCTAAAGAAGACAGAAAGTAGGGTAAATTAATACAACACACCCCAAGTCAGTAGTAATTTGACCTACAGACAACAATTTATGGGAAAGTGACGGGACAAGTAAAGTGTTGGATAAATGTAGAGAGGGAGATAAATTCACAGAGCCTGCTCCAGTTACTGGAGAGATAACACCATTAGCATTGGCAATGCTAGTGCGTCGTGGAGGAGAAGTCTCCGAGAAGTCCATGGCATCAAAGGTCATATGGTCAGTGGCCCCAGAGTCAAGAAGCCAAGCAAAGTTGTCCGCATCTTTGTGAGGACTAAGAAGAGCAAAACCAATTGTACCTGGGTCCAAGTGAGGAGGTGTATCTTGGGACCGTGCGGCTTGCGGAATGAGAGAAAGGTGTGGTTCGGCAGCAGCCACAACAGCCTTGCCGGTACCTCCATCAGTGTCAGTAACGTCACGGCGTTTTCGGGCTTGTAGGTCATACCACCAATCAGGGTACCCATGCAATTTAAAGCAGTTTTCTCGAGTGTGTTTCTGGTTGCCACAGTGAGAGCATTTGGTACCATTGGTGGGAGGTCGGGTCTTGGCAGATTTGCCATGGACAAAAGGGCTCAACGTGAGGCCTTTGGAGGCTAAAACTACGCCCTGGGTGACTTCGGCATCCCCTGTAGTCATCACCTGCTGTCTGGTGGCCTCACGCCGAACATGGGCATAGGCTTGCTCGATAGTAGGAAATGGGTTCATTTGGAGGACATCGCCACGGATTTTGTCTAGTCGATCATCAAGTCCATCCAAGAAAACATAAACACGATCTTCTTGAGTGAGTCTATTATAGTGTTGGATATCAACAGGGCATTCCATAGGATTTGGGCAACGGAAGTCAATTTCACGCCATAGACCCTGCAAACCAGTGTAATATTTCTCAAGAGAACCAGAGGCTTGCCGCAGTCGTGTCACGCGGCGTCGGAGATCATAAACTTGAGAGGCATCACTACCGTCAAAATAGGTCGTGGCAATGGAATCCCAAACTACTTTAGCCGTGGGAAAATGAATAAAGTTCCCGATTAGTGAGGAGTCCATGGAGTTAATTAACCAACCTTTAACGATGGCGTTGTCAGTACGCCACTTGCGAAAGGAGGGATCAGTTGGAGTCGGTTGGGGAGTGTCACCATTGATATATCCCAGTTTGTCTTTGTCGGAGATGTACATCTCAACAACCTGGGACCATAGGGCATAGTTGGAACCATCCAACTTAATGCCGATCGGGGCAGCGGAAGTGTCGGTGGTAATATTCGGGGACTGGGCTTTGTTCAAAGCTTCGATCATCTTGGTAGTCAACTCAAGGATGGAGTCAGATAGTTGGGACGTATCGACAGACATGTGGGGTTCGCCGGAGTCCGCCATGGACTGGGAGAAGGAAGAACGTGTTGAAGTTTAAGGAGCAAGAGCAGAGAGCCAGAGATCGTACCGCTCTGATACCATGTCAAAACTTCTGTGATTCCATATATTCACCTTTTTCGTTTACAGCAGGAATTATATACATAAATAACAAGAATTGAAACCTAAACTTATCAATACAACAATTTCGGCTAGAATCACGCTTGAATCTTTTATCTCCATCATATGGGATCTTGCTAATATGGGCTGCCTATAATTTCTCTGTTTCTAAATATAACTCACGCCAACACAAGTCTCACCCTCATTATTTTCTCCAAATGACTACATTATGTGTGTTGTGGTTGATCCCAATGTGCACATGATTGTAGGACTTGGTAAGTAGGTTATCATCCCTAAAAAAAAAAAGGGCCTACCTGTTAGAAATACTAACAAATGTTTAACCTTGAAGAGGTGGACCAGTGGTTCTCAGGACTTACGTCTCAGGAAGCAGAAAGTCTTGAGTTCTCACTCCCCCTTTGGGGCTAGCCCACAAGGGTTTTCCCAGACTTACCTAGTGTGGCATGTGAAGAGAATCCAAATAAAAATTTATGCAGAAAACTGGATCCTGAAGATCTTTACACCATAAAAAACAATTAATATTAACTACTCTATAGAAGTTACCTCGGTCAATGATGTTCATCGGTGAAGCACAAAAACGATGAAGCTTCAGAACTCTTTGTAAAGATTTCTCGAAGAAATATCTCAAGCTCGATTCTCGCTCTTCGCTATCCCCGTGAAGCTTTCGAATCTTTTATTAGCTTTTGAAGAACAAAGAGATGAAGAAAATGATGGAGTAAACTTTCTATCTCACAAAAACCTTAGGGTTCAAAACCCTAGGCTTCGAAAATCGTAGAGGATCTCCTCTTGAAGCTCACGAAATTCCCTTTAGGGTTTTTCTTCTCTCCCAAACTCCAAGCTCATGAAAATTGTTGGAGAATAATAATTCTCTCTCTCCCTCACTGTTTTGCTTGGAGAAAAAATAATGAATCCCTTCTTCTTGGTCTCTACGGTTTGGGTGTTGGGTTTATATAAATGTGGATCTTATCCACATCTTAATCATTATCCTATAATGATAGTTATCCCTAAGAGTTTATAAATAATGATAGCTTTTATCATTAATTAAACTCTTAATTTATTCATAACTAGTTACTTATAACAAACCTTCTAATTTATGATTCATTTTCCTAAAAGGACTCCTTAATTAATGGGATATAACTAACTCCCTGGATTATAAAGATTCTAATCAACTCCCTAATGATTAGGGATTCTAACCAAATTAGAAACACCAAGGGGTGGGCGTGAGCTTGAGGGAGGCTTGAGCCTCAAGGTAAGGATTATGGATAATTTTATCTCTTTTGTTTCTTGTCTTCCAAGCATAGTTAGTAATTCGGCGTATGGTAAAAATTTGGTAAGGGAATTATTCGTGTATAATCCGGAATAGTTATTTAATAATTCATTTAAAAATTCGGCAAAAAGAACGCAGGACATCAAAAATGCGGTACGAGAATAATTCGAATATAATTCGGATAAATACTCAAAAATCCGTTCACAAATTCGGCTAAACCCATAAAATATATGTATAAAACTACCTTTTACCTAGGCATTATATGATCAAATAAATAAAAATAAGTGACCTACATATATAAATAATCAAATAAATCTCACTTATGGGTTAAATAATATTCTTTTTAACCTTATTAACTGTGATTAAAATTCATTAATCTTGGGATTTAACAATATAACCTTGTTTTTTAGAAAAAAATTTGATTTAGAATTTTGAGCACATAAGATTAATATGTTCTTTTAAAAATAAGGTTTAAAAGAGACACACGGTAATCTATGAGTGCAATTGAACTTCGGTAATCTATGGGTGCGATTGAACTTGGGGAGAGTTCAATCGCACTATGATCCAATTTCTCTGTGATCAAATCTGAAGATTAAAACATGTGGCATGATGAAAGGCTCAGGTGGCAACAACAAAAAGTTTGACTTCCATCTAAAACCATACCCACTGAACTTACGTGCCTTCCTTTTGTACGGTTGAGTCAGTGAATTTATTATCAAGAGAACTGTTTGGTTTTTACCTTGTCACCGTGACAGTACTTTGAACTCATTGTAATTTTCTTTTATTAATAACAAATTCGTTTAATATTCGTGTAAGAGTCGCGAATAATTCGGATGCTTTGAATCTTTACCGTACAAATCCGTATAATTGAATCGACCGGCCGAACGATTCGTTTAACGTATTATACGTTCAATACGCGGTTAATTGGCGAATTATTCATGATTTTACTAACTATTAAGGTATCTAATCCCATTAGATGAGGACTAATTATCTACAAATCAAAAATCCCTTAATAATATGGAATCCAATAGTAGGCGCCACCTCAGGGTTGGATCCCATGGGCTTGGGCCCACCAACAAGGTCCATCTCTTATGGGCTTTTATGAATATGAGTAAAACTCATATTCTCTTATATTTGGTTGATTAAATAATTATCATTATTATTCAATAATTTAGATTAACATTTAATCTAAAAGTATAGATTAACATTTTAACAATCCAATAATTTAGATTAAAATTATAGATTAACTCTAGCTTATTATAGATTAACATTTTAAATTATTATCCAATAATTTAGATTAAAAAGTTCATGTGGCGAGATCCACAGATTGCTTTAGGACATTATAACTCTAGCTTACCCGGTGTTACCTTATTGACCGTTTAATAAGAATGACACCGGAATTACAAGTGACGTGAGATATCCATGTTGCAATTGAATCACAATGAAAGAACATAAAACAATAAAGGATCCCGCCACATGAACTTTTTAATTTGGTTGATCCTTCCAATAACATTATCCCTAATAGGCCATCGAGATTATTATACTATCTAACTCATAGCCTATTGTACATCATCTGGGTTTCCAAGACTTTTGATTAAGCCATGAGAAATTATTTCTTATGTTAAAACATTTTGAGAAAAACTTTTATTAAGTATAATATATTTTATTAAAAAATATATATTTCAAACTCTTTTGATTTCAAAATCACCTGCGTAGGCTTTAAGTTTAATCAACTATCTTACCCGGAAATTGGTTAATCTCTCAATTTAATGAGCATGGATTCCTTGTTTAAAATTCATCATGACTCGAACAACTTTCTGATTATCCAACTGTCACCTTATCGTAATCCCTCAGGTTGAGAGTACTTAGGTGTAATCAAAACAGTCAAATCACTGCTCAGTTATAAATGAACTCATCAGATCTAAGGATCATCAAAACTATTCAATGTGAATAAGAGAGTAACTATTTGATAATATGTTTATGCAAGAGGTCTCTCATTGCATGCAATCAGTCAATGTACATTTAAGCACTCATACACTGATGTGTAGTCTCCACTACAATAGTTTAAGATAAAACTACATCTCAATCATTGAGAACATCTTAGCATTATGACAGTCATATAAGTGAAGTGCCCATCTTCACCCATAACTATGACTCTATAAGGTATAAGGAACTGGAAAATTATATCTGTCTATGATAGTCCAATACCTATCACATAGCTTTCCTACAAGATTCCTAGGGATCTTTATCAATATCTCATATCGTATAGATCATCTCATGATCTTGATCAATTACCCATAATGAATTAACAATAGATAAAGAAAATGTCTTTATTAATCTAATCAATAAGAATCTTACAATCTAAATGACTTTTCAGGGCATAATGTCCAACGATCTCGCATTTACCCTAAAAGTCACCGTAGTATAGATTTTAATCTTATACTATCTAAATGTGTTACAAATACTTTATTTTATAAAACTTTAGTCATTGGGTCAGCAACATTAAGTTAAGACTTAATCATTGTAACAATAATGTCTTGCCTCTCAATTATCTCACGAATGAGATGATATTTCCGCTCCACATGTTTCATCTTTTTGTGCCTCATAGGTTCTTTGCTATTCGCTACTGCACCATTACTATCACAAAAGAGAGTTATAAGTTTAAGTGTTGAATGAACATTTCCTAGCTCTTGCAAAAACCTTTTGAACCAAACTGCTTCTTTTGCTCCTTCAAAAGCAGCAATATATTCTACTTCTGTGGTGGAATCTGCAATACTCTTCTGTTTTATGCTGAGCCAACTCACAGTAGCACCACCCAGTGTGAACACATACCCTGATGTGGAAGCTCTATTGTCCGAATCAGATTGGAAATCAAAATCAGTATAACTCAATCCAACGAGATCTTCAGATTGAAAAGTAAGCACATAATTCATAGTCTTTTTCATGTACTTTATGATGTGCTTCACAGCAATCCAATGATTGACTCTTGGATTGCTTTGGAACCGACTTACAATCCCACTGCATGACAGATATCCGGTCTATGGCATGGCATAAGGCTCCCAACTGCAGAAGCAAATGGTCACCTCTTTATCTGCTCGATCTCATCAGCTGATAAAGGAGCCATCTTTTTAGACAAAGTAACATCATGTCTAAAAGGAATGAGAGTTGTCTTACAATCACTCATATTGTACCTTGACAAAATCTTTTCTATGTAGGAAGTTTGGCTCAATCCTAACATCCAGCATTTTCTATCTTTTAGAATCTTTATTATGAGAATATAGGATGTCTCTCCCAAATCTTTCATTGAGAAATGTTGAGAAATGCAGATCTTGACTGATGACAACATCCCTATATCATTCCCAATGAGTAGGATATCATCTACATAAAGAATAAGGTATACTACCGCTCTCCCACTATCCTTCTTGTAAATACAAGATTCTTCTAAATTCTTTTGGAATCTAAATTCTTTGTTCGAAAGATCAAATCTTTGGTTCCAGCTTCTAAAAGCTTGTTTCAAACCATATATTAACTTGTTAAGCTTGCATATCATGTTCTCTTGGTTAGGTACATGAAGCCATCAGGTTGCTTCATATAGATGTCTTCTTCTAACATTCCATTTAGGAAAGTAGTTTTGACATCCATTTTCCATATCTCATTGTCATGGTCTGCAGCTATACCTAGCATTATCCAGATGGATTTCAGCATAGCTACTGGTGAATAGGTATCCTCATAATCAACTCCTTAAATTTGAGTGTAACATTTTACAACAAGTCTTGCTTTATAGGTTTCCACGTTTCCATCCGTGCCCTTCTTCCTTTTGTAAATCAATTTGCATTCAATGGACCTTATACCATCTGGTGGATCTACTAAAGTCCAGACGCCGTTGTTATACATGGAATCTTTTTAGCATTCATGTCTTTATTCCATTGAGATGAATCTACATCTAATGTAGCTTCCCGATAATTATTACGATCTATATCCTCATCATCAATGGTAACCAGATAAACCTCACTATTGTAACATTGAAGTCTATCTGGTGGTCTTGAAACTCTTTCAAACCTTCTCAGTGGAATTGAATTAGAAGAGTCTGTAATAGAGGGATTAGATTCATTTGAGATGATGGCTGTGTTGTCTTTCATCTCATGAAATTCAACATTTTTAAGAAGATCCATTTCTTTCTCCAAGAATGTGGCATGATTCCTAATAGCAATTGTTTGGCCTGCCTTGTGGTAGAAATAGAAACTTTTAGTTTCCTTTGGATACCCTACAAAATTCTATTTTTCTGTTCTAGATTTCAACTTGGTAGGCTCGAGCTTTTAAACATGCACGGGACAACCTCATACCCTTAGATGTTGTAAACTAGGTTTTCGCCCGATCCACAATTCATAAGGTGTAACCGGTGTTGATTTAGAAGGAACCCGGTTCAGAATATAAATGGTCGTTTATAAAGTATACCCCCAAAGATAGGAAGGTACATCAGCATGACTCATCATAGATCAAACCATATCTAATAAGGTCCGGTTTCATCTTTCAGAAACACTATTTTGTTGAGGTGAGATAGGACTTGACCATTGTGAAATAATCTCATTATCCTTTAAGTAATCCATAAAATCGTTGGTAAGGTATTCACCACCTCGATCTAATCGAAGTGTCTTTATAGATTTGTCAGTTTGATTCTCAACTTCTAATATGAATTCTTTGAACTTTCCAAAAGTGTCAGATTTGTGTTGTGTCAAATAGATAGATCCATATCTAAAATAGTCATCGATACATATAACAAAATACATGTATTGACCTCGTGCAATAATATTAAATGGACCACATCCATCACAATGTATGAGTCTCAACTTTTCTTCAGCTCTTCCTACTTTTTTAGGGTAAGGCTTCTTAGTCATTTTCCCTTCTAGACAGGACTCACAAGTAGGGAGTGGTTCTACCTTGAGAAATTCAAGGGGACCATCTTTTACCAACCTCTTGATCCTATTAAGATTAATGTGACCAAGTCTCTTATGTCAAATATAAGTTGACTCTGTGTAATGTCTCTTCATTCCAGACATTCTAGATGATGAGGCATTGTCACTTTACAGACTTTTATTATTTACCAAAGAAAATATTAAATAGGTACCGTTGATAAGATTACCAATAATTAAGACTATTCCATCTTTCTTAGTTTCAACAATTGAATTAAAATTGATAGAGAAATCACAAAGTAAAAGTTTTGAAACTGAAATCAAATTCCTGTGTGTACTAGGCACATAAAAACAGTCATCTAAAACTAAAGTCTTTCCTTGAGGTAAATAAAGAGTAAATACACATATTGACTTGATTGCAACATTTGCACCCGAGCCAACTCTAAGCTTCTGCTTCTGTCTAGTCGGTTTTCTAGTTTTCCTAAATCCCTGCAAACAATTGCAAACATGTACAATGGATCCAGAATCCAGCACTATGAATTAGGGGGACCATCCAGAAAGTTAATTTGACTCAACAGTAATTAGTACTTCAAAGCATCTCATACCTTGAGTACCGGTGCCACCCTTCTTAAGAGTTGTAAGGTAAGTCCTATAGTTCCTCTTCCAATGGTCATCTTGCCACAGTGGAAACATTTTTCATTGCCTTTGTTATCCTTGTCAGCATCTCCTGAAAAACTTTTGGCAACTTTTGTCTTACCCCTGTAGTCTTTAAACTTCCCTTTACCCTTGTTCTTTTTCTTAAACTTTTTATTTCGTTTTGAGGTATTAGGTTTATTAACAATTAAAGTTTCACCCTTTGTTAACTTTTTGATCAAATCATCTGCAGTCATTAGTGAGTTCATAAGCTCACTACGTGACATTTCACTTTTGTTCATGTAATAAGTTAACACGAACTCATTGAGGGACAAAGGGAGTGACTGCAGAACTGTATCAACTTGAGTGATGGCATCCATCTCTCCACCAAGAATTTAATTTCTAGTTCATTCAATAGGCCCATTATCTTTATGATGTGCTCTCTGATTGGAATTCCCTCGGCCATCTTAGTGTTAACAAGAGTTTTCAACTTTATTTATTGAGCTGACCGATTTTGCTCACCAAACATCTCATGTAGGTTTTGCAAAATGTCATAATTTTTATCTGTGTTCATGTTGGCTTTGCAAAATGTTAGACATTGAAGCCAAAATATAACACTTGTTCATCTGATTGGACCTCTCCCAATGCTCCAACTTAGCCTTTTGGGCCGGTGATGCATCATCAGGAATCTCAGGTTTAGGTGTCTTAAAACATAGGTCAAGGTTGTCTGCGGCAAATACAATTCTAATTTTTCTTTTCCAGTCAACATAGTTTGTTCCATCTAACTTTTCATCCCTTAGAATTTCAGTTAGAGGGTGAAGGTCTATCATGATCTAATCAAATGACATAATTAAAGATAGTATTAGGGATCTATTGAATTCATTTAATACTATTAGATTATGGATATGTTTTTAATAGTATTACCAATTTAGGAAGAATTAATTGGCATTGAATACCTAGTCACTGGCTTAATGTAATCTCGCATTTGGACGCAATATCACATCGCCTTGAATAGGCAGATAGAATCTATCTTCTCCACTTTCACAGATCTTATCATGTGAATCTTGGAGCATTCGATCTACTGTCTAATCTATAAGGGATGTCTCAAGTCTTTACCCACTAGATCCTTTTATCCCCCATGTAAAAGACACAACCCAACCTCTTAGTTTTCCTATAAATACCAATCTCTTAGCTCCTTAGATCCATCTCTCAAGACCCCTAGAAGGTTCCCACCCATTTGTGTTTCTCTTGAGTTTGAAGAAGGGAGAAGAAACTAAGGTTTAGAGTTTGGAAAGAATTCTAAGACTAAAAGCTTAGAGTTCTTCACTAACTCTCTTCTTTTGTGGATTCTAAAACCCTACCCCTTGGAGCATTGAAGGAGAATTCTTGGAGGAGTAGGCACTCTTTCTTTCATTTTCTCTTTTTTTTTATCTTTTTTTTATTTGGTTCTCTCTTCTTGATCTCTCATTTCTCAAGCATAGTTGGGTCTCTCTACACCAATCTAATGGTGTAGAGGGACCCCATATCAAAGGCAAGGAGATGCTCATTTTTTCTTTTCCTTTCCATGTACATATTTTCTTCTTTTTTATGTACCCACAAGTGTGGATATGGGTAGGCCCATAGAGAGTGGAAGCTAAAGCTATACCTCTCTTTTTTATTTTGTTTTCTTTTGAGATTCTAGTCCTCTTTCTAGAATTTTTTGTGAAAGCTCATCCACTCCCTAACATTCTTTAGACCAACATTACATCATTAATAATGGTGTAAATGAACCACCTTAAAAGGGAGAGGATGAGTTTTCATTTTCTTTCATTTCTTTATTTTTCCTTCATGTTCTATGTTGAATGGGTAGGTGATGGTTTAAGGACTTAAGATAAATGATGGTGTAAGGACTTAAAGAGGACATTCTTAAAAATGTTTCATACTAAAGACAATGGTATTTGATCTATTATCAACATCAATCCAACAAAATAGGTGTTGGTAATAGACCATTTACTATTCATAAGGCACATCCCTCTTTATGTCTTAAACTATAATCTTTTAGCCAAACTCTTGGACTAAATTTGACTTTAGTTAAGTTTGTCAAAACCTTACCTATATGAAAATTCAAAAACATGATAAAATATCAAAATACCAAAAACATGATAAAATCTCAAAACACCAAAAACATTCAAATATAACCAAAATATAAAAAACATTCAAATATCCCCAAAAATCTCAAAAAATATAAAAAATACAAAAAGACCAAAAAGAGACTTGTAGGACCTCCTTAGCTTTGGTTAGCTCATCTAACCATGGATAAATACCCTCTAACCGCGGTTAGACTTAACACTTGTGCACTTGACCTCCCCGGTCAACTAAACCATAGCCTTCTAGGCTAGACCCTTTGACCATCCTATGCACACACACACTCCCCCCTAGCCTCGGCACGGGTTCATGTGCCAGAACTATGCTCGGTCTGATCTCACCATGTGAGTACGTAGGCAACTCAACTCGGGTTCGACCCTAGCCATCTAGCTTTCTATTTTTCTTGGATTAGCACTCACTTAAAAACTTTGGACATTTTAATTAAACTTTGAGATTATAATTGGCTTAAGTTTAGGGAGTAGGTAACCGTTATAAGACGGGGTCTTGGGGTGCCTAACACCTTCCTCAGGGCTTAATCGAACCACTTACCCTAACTCTGATTAGACCATTTGCCTTATCCAAACAAACAAATACCCGGGACCTATCCCTAAGAATGAATAGGTGGCGACTCAAGTCAAAACATATAATTGTGAAAGTGGGTAGGAAGATCCCATGCTCACAGTGGGTTCTAACCTTATGGGGTGGGGCTTAGCCCTCAGATTTTGTTCTTGAGGATAAGTTCTTGGGGTATCTCGTTCATACGTTTTGTGTGTATATATATATATATATATATGTATATATACATTGTTATGTCCTTTTAAATAACTAAATCAATTAAATAACATAGTATAAAAGATTTTTGACTTTGATCCAATCTCAACCCTAAGGCTACAAAACAAAGGGCCGATATCTCCTAACCTATATAAATTACTATGGAACTTGTTGAAACTAGGCACTTGTGGAATTTATAACTTATACCATTATTTTTTTTTATTTTTTTTATATTGTTTTTAACTTTTTTTGGTGGGACCTATTTTAGCCGTTTTAATTTTTGTTAATTTCTGTATTTTAATTTTTCTTTGTTAGACCCATATTAGAGAGAACATTTTGTGCAAACAGGTGTGTTTTTCTAGCAAGCAGCTGTCGTATAACTCGCTTCGTCACCTGCTTCTCTCATGCAGTTACGTTTCCACCACCACTATCACAACGAGGCAAGACATAGCTATGCTAGATGTTCGTGGACCTACTCATTCTAACTCTTTTTTTTTTTTTTTTTTTTTTTGTACCGAAACCAAATCCTCTAGGTGATAACTGGATTTGGCAAATCCAATTATTACCTTTAAGATCGCCACATGTCCCTTTTGACACTCCATAATTGTGGTTGAGATTCACCCACCCCTAGGGTTCACCCACCCATCCTTGGTTTTTAGAAAAAATACTAATTCTTTTTTTTATATATTTTAATATTAAAAACCCTTAAAAATACGTTTTTAATATTAAAAAAAGAATTAATATTTTTTAAAAAAAACCAAGGATGTGTGGCTGAACCCTAGGGGTGGGTGAATCTTAATCACAGTTAAGGGGTGTCTAAAGGGTCATGTGGCAATCTCGGGGGGTGATAACCGGATTTGTCAAATCCTGTTATCACTGTAAAGGATTTGGATGTTAGAATGGATTAAGGCTTCATCTAGTTATTATTCTTTTTTTTTATCTCCATGCGATCTTAATGGATTAAGGCTTCATCTAGTTATTATTCTTTTTTTTATCTCCATGCGTCTTATTTAACTCACTGATATTTGACAGTCGCTTATCATATTTAGGTACTCATGATCTTGTAGATTAGGGGTTTGTTTGGTTCGGATTATTATAACAACTTATTTGGTACTTAATCATTTATGTTCGAATTATGTCTAATAATAACGTTTGGTTCGACTCGTCATAAGCGCTTATGTAATAACCAATTATGGAAATAACTGATGATTCCATAATCTCATCAAAGGGTGATTATTGTGAAGTGTAACTGCTTATGACCTTTAATATCATATGGAAATTATTATAAGTACCCAAATTTACACTTAGTAAAGCCTACAAGATCTATTAAGTTTAAAAGATAGATTTTAAAAAATATATATATATATTCAAAAAATGACTAATTTACCCTTTTAAAAATGATTAGATAATCACTTATCAATAGAGTGTTAGCCAAACATGATTACAGAGTCAACCTTTATTGACAACAGCGCTTATCAGTATAATCGCTTATAACTACAATAATCCGAACCAAACAGGCCCTAGGATTTTAGGGAAAAGTGGAATCACTTTTATTTGATACCGTAAAAGACTTGGCCTCTTTGTTACCTAATTCACGTGTTTCCCGTGACAAAAGTCAAAAGTCAAAACGTTCCTCTCAATAAAGATTTTTGGGTAAATTACACTCACCTCCCCTGAGGTTTGGTGAAATTTCAGAAATCTCCCCTCTAGTTTATGAAATTATACTGTCCTCCTCTGTCAGACTCTTAATATTAACATTGTTAACGAAAGTTATCATTTTCCCATTTTACCCATCTTACTTGATTGAGAAAACACATCTTTACCGTTTGAAAGCTCAACCAAAGAAAAACAGACTCCCAAACCACCACGTGTCCCTTTTAATACCCATTAACTATGATTAAGATTTACTCACCCCTAGGATTTATCCATCTAACCTTAGTTCTAGGGAAAAATAACCTTAGGTTGGTTATGCTTAACCGCAATTAAGAGAGCTCTACAAGCCGTCATGTGTCCATTTATCACCCACTAATTGTGGTTAAGATTCTTTCATCCTTAGGATTCATTAATCTAACCTTAGTTATAAGAAAATAAAATAAAAAATATTCATCATAAGTTAATTATGTTTAATAACAGTTAAAGGATCTCTATAAGCCACCACATGTCCCTTTTAACACCCACTAACTATGGTTAAATCTCACTCACACCTAGGGTTTTACCATCAAACCTTAGTTTTTAGAAAAAAAAACTTAAGTTGCTTATGCTTAACCACAATTAAAGGGAGTTCTACAAGCCGTCACGTGTCACCTTTAATGCACACTAACTGTGGTTAAAATTCACTTACCCCTAGGATTCATCCATTAAACCTTAAATTTTAGGAAAAAAAAAATCTTAGGTTGATTATGCTTAACCACAATTAAAGGGTACTCTACAAACCACCACGTGTCCCCTTTAACACCCACTAGCTAGGTTAATTATGTTTAATCACAGTTAAGGGATCTCTCCCATGTGTTCCTTTTAATACCCACTAACTATGGTTAAGATTCACTCACCCCTAGAGTTAATCTATCTAAGAGCATTCCTAGCATCCTCACCAAAATAACTTTTTGATTATTTTGATGAGTCAAAACACTAAAAAATGCCAAAATGGGTCCCAACAACCTCATCAGAATAAATATTTCGGTTTGGTGAGTGTACAGTACTCACCAAAATTTAAATACTGTATTTCTCTCCCTTCTTTTATTGTGGTCCCACACAAATAATAAAATAAGGTTTCTCTTTCTCCCTTCCTTTATTGTGGTCCCACAGAAATAATAAAATAATGTTTCTTTCCCTTCCTTTTTTGTTTTCCCACACAAATAATAAAATAATGTTTCTCTCTTCCTTTTTTCTATTTTTTTGTTAAATTGGTGAGGCTGTTGGTAGTGTTTTAAAAAATTGGATAGCTAAAATAGGAAAAAGTGAGTTTTAGCTATTTTGGTGAGTAAAATTTGGTGAGGCTGCTAGAAATGCTCTAACATTGGTTTTCAGAAAAAAAAATATATATGTACTTGATTTTAAAAATATATATTAGCCTTAAGTTGATATTATTAATAGAAACCAATTATCATTTATTTTTATTGAATTAACTAATCTTGTATTGAAAATAGGTAATTTAGATATTTTAAAATGTTTAAATGATGGTACCATCAAATTCCATCCATAAACTAATGGTAAACTTAAGGGATTAGAAGAATCTATTACAACAACGATCAAAGTTGAGGGGAGGGTAATGTAATTTAAGAAGTTAGAGAGAAGGTTTCTGAAATTTCACCAAACCTCAAGGAAGAGAAGTGAGTGTAATTTACCTAAGATTATTTTTAGTCCACTGGCCTGCACGTGCTTGTACACGTGTAGGGTCCAACTAGTTTCATAAATCCACTTTTTTTTATTTTCTAAATAAAAAGATAAAATATAAAGTGCCAGTCCACAAAAAGATGATTTATATACAGTATACGTTGGGTTATGACCCAATCTCAGCCCAAAGGATACAAAACAAACAAAGAACGGATATATATTATAAGGGAATTGATAGTCTTCCGTGTTCCTTCTCTAAAGTGAGCACAATGGAACGCGGAAGCTCTCTAAAGTGAGCACGAGTTAAGTTTTTTCTTCTAAATGTGGTCTCCTGGATTCACTATCGACTCTCTCTATTTCAACTCCTATGATTTTTTATTTATTTTTCTTTCTTAGGTTCATCCATCCAACTTAGGTTTCAGAAATAATGTCGTCTCCTGGATTCACTATCGACTCTCTCTATTTCAACTCCTATAATTTTTTATTTATTTTTCTTTCTTAGGGTTCATCCATCCAACTTAGGTTTCAGAAATAATCACATCACTTTTAATATTTATTAATTGTGGTTAAGGTTTACTCACCCCTAAGATTCATCCATCTTACCTGGGTTTTTAGAAACCACCATGTGTCTTTACACCCACTAATCATTGTTAAGATTCACTCAATCCTAAGATTCATCCATTTAACCTTGGTATTTAGAAACCACCACGCGTCCCTTTTAACATCCACTAATTGTGGTTAAGATTCACTTACCCCTACATGTCCCTTTTAACATTCACTAATTATGGTTAAGATTCACTCACCCCTATGGTTCATCCATCTAACCTTGGCCAATTTCAAATGGATGAACCTTAGGGGTGAGTGAATCTTAACCCCAGTTAGTGAATGTTAAAGGGACACGTGGTAGCTTGTAGAACCTTTTTAATTAGGGTTATGCATAATCAACCCAAAGTTTTTTTTCCTAAAATAAAGGTTAGATGGATGAATCTTAGGAGTGAGTGAAACTTAACCATAGTTTACAGGTATTAAAAGAGATACATGGCGACAAATAAAGTCACCTTTAATTGGGGTTAAGCATAATCAACCTAAAGTTCTAAAAATCAATGTTGGATGAACCCTAGGGGTGAGTGAATCTTAACCACAGTTAGTAGATGTTAAAAGGGACACATGGTGGTTTCTAAGAACCAAGGTTAATGGATGAACCCTAAGGGTAAGTGAATCTTAACCACGGTTAATAGATGTTAAAAGAGACGTGCTGGTTTCTAAAAACCAAGGTTAATGAATGGACCCTATGGGTGAGTGAAGCTTAACCACAGTTAGTAGATGTTAAAAGAGAGACGTGGTAGTTTCTAAAAACCAAGGTTAATGGATGAACCTTAGGGGTGAGTGAATCTTAACTACAGTTAGTAGATGTTAAAAGAGATGTGATAGTTTCTAAAAACCAAGGTTAATGGATGAACCTTAGGGGTGAGTGAATCTTAACCATAGTTAGTAAATGTTAAAAGAGCCACATGGTAGTTTCTAAAAATTAAGGTTAGATGAAGGAACCATAGGGTGAGTGAATTTTAACTATAGTTAGTGGGTGTTAAAAGAGCCGTGGTGGTTTCTAAAAATTAAGGTAGATAGATGAAACCTCTTAACAACAATTAATGAGAGCCCCGTGAATATTTTTAAAAACCAAAGTTAGATGAATGAATCCTAAGGGTGAGTGAATTTTAACCATAGTTGGTGTGGTAAAAAGGGACACATTATAGAGGCATAAAAAAAAATATTTAAGAGACAAATTAAAGAGTGACTCATTAGCGAATCCAGGAGACTACCTTTCAAAAAAAAAAAAATGTTGACTCATTAGCGAATCCTCATGAACAAAATAAAGAGTGAATTTTCCAAAGAAGCCAAATCCTCAACGGTGATTTTTTAATATTAAAAAAACTTTAAAAAACAGTTTTTTAATTTTAAAAAATAATTAATATTTTAAAAAAAAAACCCCAAGATTGGATGAGTGAACCTTAGGATGAGTGAATCTTAACCACAGTTAAAGATGTCAAAAGGAATGGCGACCTCAAGGGGTGATAACCAGGATGGGATTTGATCATGTAATATATAATTAGACCAAAACCATCCGACATGTGGCAATAAAAGGAGTGTAATTATTATTATTGTTATATATTTATATATATATATTTTTTTTTACTTCTCTCGATTTTATATCTTCCCCTTATAAAATCACCACATGTCCCACATCAACCCATCACCGGTCCCGATAACTGGATTTTGAAGATTTAGTTTCTTTTCCAAAAGAATAAAATGGTAGCCCGACAAAAAGATGCCATATGTTTTTGACATGGCCTCGGATTGTGTCTGGCGAAGCCAGAAACGGCTCTCGGGTTCCATACATTGTGCGGCAGCTGGCAGAAAAATGGGGAGAAGTCATTTATTTTCTCCCCATGATTTTTGACTTCTCCCCCATGTGATATCTCTCCCCCCTTATTCTCACACACTTATCGCCACATGTCCATTTGTGTATGGAGAAGTCAAAATCATGGGTCCCATGATTTTGACTTCTCCACCACATGTCACCTATTCTATGGAACCCGAGATAAGCCCTTTCTGGCTTCGCCAGAGGCAAGCCAAGGCCTTTTGACATTAAAACAAACAGGAAACGTGACTAAGTTTCACTCGAGAATCTTCCTATGTAGTAGGCGTTTTCTTCACGCCTCTCTCTGGTCGTTCTTTATTTCACGAGCTCCATTTTACTTTTTTTTCTCATTCTTTCTTTTTGGTCTTTCTTTCTTTCTTTCATGGAGACCGGTAATAGTACGGAGAATCGAAACTGTTCCCGTGCTCTATCTCTATCGAGAGATGATCATGGATCTTCTTTGTTATTTTTGGGAACTGGTTGTTCGGGCTCTGTTCCAAACTTATTGTGCCTGATTCGGCCCTCCGATCCGCCCTGTAATGTTTGCACCCAGGCAATGTCGCCTCCTCCGGAGCTTAATCCCAATTACAGGTTCTTTGATTATTAGTTTTGGAAACGTTTAAAGCTTTTCTTATATCTATACTGTGATTACTGCTGGATCGCGCGCTCTTCAGCTTAATTCTGATATGTAGATTTGTGAATTCTGAGTCTTTGTCCTCATTTGTTTTTCTCTGCTGGCTCTGTTGGATTTATGATATGTGTGTTGTTTCTGTTCGATGCGATTTGGGTCTTTCTATTTATTTATTTTTTTTCCTCTTTTAACTTTTATTTTTGTTCTTTTTGAAGAATGTTAGCTCTACTCTCAATCTCCACCTAGCAATGTATATTGTATGATGAATGATAATTGGGGTTTTTCCCAGATTGCCCTTTTAGTATGGGGTTCTTTCCCAAATAACCAGGTTTTGAAAACCCTTCTCTAAATGCCCTTATCATCAATTATCCATAATTAAGTATTTATGAAAAATCTTAAATACCCCTCTACTGATTTTGAAAGAAAAAAAGAAGAAGAAGAGGGATTTAGGTTCGTGGATGAGAGATCTTCGTTCCTACCCTATTTCCGGCAAGAGTTCTTTGTTCTCACCCCATTTCCGGCGAGAGTTCTTCGTTCCAAGAAGAAGAAGAAGAAGATACGTACGTGGATGAGATGAATGAAGCTCATAAACTCCACTCATCTTCCAAATACCCCTCCATTACCATCTAAACTGATTTTGAAAGAAGAATAAAAGAAGAAGAAAAAATTAAAAAATTGCAAAAATCTGAGTTTCCCGAAGTTTTTTGCGCGTAGGGTCGATACAATGCATCGACCTCGTGCATTTTATGCATCGATCTCGTGTAAAATGCATCGACCGCGTACAAAATACACTATGTTGATATAATCCATCAACCTCGTGCATTTTATGCATCGACCCCGTACAAAATGTATCGACCGCGTACAAAATGCACTAGGTTGATACAATGCATCGATTTCGTGCATTTTATGTATCGACCCCGTGCAAAATGCATCAACCGCGTACAAATGCACTAGGTTGATACAATGCATCGATCTCGTGCATTTTATGTATCGAACCCGTGCAAAATGCATCAACCGCGTACAAATGCACTAGGTTGATATAATGCATTGAACTCGTGCATTTTATGCATCGACCGCATACAAAATGCACTAGGTTGATGCAATGGATCGACCTCGTGTATTTTATGTATCGACCCCGTGCAAAATGCATTGACTGCGTACAAAATGGACTAAGTTGATGTAATGCATCGACCGCGTAAAAAATGCACTAGGTTGATACAATACATCGACCACATACAAAATGCACTAAGTTGATGCAATGCATCAACTTAGTGCATTTTATGCATCGATCCCATGCAAAATGCATCGACCGCGTACAAAATGGACTAGGTTGATGCAATGCATCGACCCCGTGCAAAATGCATCGACCGCGTACAAAATGGACTAGGTTGATGCAATGCATCGACCCCGTGCAAAATGCATTGACCACGTACAAAATACACTAGGTTGATACAATGCATCAACCTCATGCATTTTATGCATCGACTTCATGCAAAATGCATCGACCGCGTACAAAATGCACTAGGTTGATACAATACATCGACCTCGTGCATTTTATACATCGACCCCATGTAAAATGCATCAACCGCGTATAAAATGTACTAGGTTGATACAATGCATCGACCTCGTACATTTTATGCATCGACCCCGTGCAAAATGCATCGACCGTCGTCTTCAAGCTTAGAAATATGACTGTAAGTCATAGAAAATGGAAAAAAAACACATGTAAACACATATATAACATGAAATTTAAGGTTTTGAACCATAAATACAATGATTATAAAAATTTTCCATAAATTAATCATACATGCAATGATTTTTTGAATTCATTTTTCTTAAAACACAAGAAACCCGAAAATGAGGGTTGTTCTTCGGTTAATGACGTTTTTTCACGAAAATAACATGGAAAGAACGCTCTTGGAACAAAGATCTCTCGCCGGAAATGGGGTGGGAACGAAATTCTCTCTTCGGAAATTGGATGGGAACGAAGAACTCGTTGGAAATGAGTTAGGGATACCCAAAGTCTTTTCTTCAAATGATTTGGATAAAATGGGAAAAGTTCGCATGTGTGAATAAATGCACATGTGTGTGGAGGCATTCAGAGAAGGGTTTTTAAAACCTGGTTATTTGGGGAAGAACCCCATACTAAAAGGGCAATCTGGGAGAAACCCCATGATAATTTAGCGTTGTGAATCATAGTATTTTCTTGTAGGGGGAGGCAAGCTATGATTGATTTGCTTGTAGGAGGAGGCTAACTGCCTTTTGATTGATTTTTTGAAGTGATCAAGTGGTAAAGCGATGTGTTTATACTTTAGGCATGGGTTCAAGTCCCACCCTCATCATTTTCTCCAAAGGACTACATTATGTGTGCTGAGGTTGATCCCAATGTGGACATGATTGTAGGACTTGGTAAGTAGGTTATCAACCCTCTTGCAAAAAAAAAAAGTGTTTACCTATTAGAAATACTAACAAATTTTTAGCTCTGAAGGGGTGGACCCGCGGTTCTTAGGACTTACGTCTCAGGAAGTAGAAGGTCTTGGGTTAGACTTCTCACTCCCCCTTTGGGGCTAGCCTGCACGGGTTTTCCCGGACTTACCAGGTGTGGCAGGTTACGGGCCCCTGTCGCACCCTCAGGAAATAGTGTTGACCCAAAAGATTGGGGACACCTCGAGTTACAAAAAAACAAAAGTAGCTATGATTGATTGATAATGTTAGTAATTAATGATAGATTTGTAGAGAAAGATTAGGGGTATGAAATATTATGGGTTAGGGGTTGAGGTGGGTTCTAACCTTATGGGGTGGAGCTTAGCCCTCATATTTTGTTCTTGAGGATAAGTTCTTGGGGTATCTTGACCATACGTTTTGTATATATTATATATATTGTTATGTCATCTTAAATAACTAAATCAATTAAATAACATAGTATAAAAGATTTTTTTTCCAAAAGTTTAGGGCCACATGGCTATGCCCTTTTAAAATATATAATTTTTTGTTTTCCAAAAGTTCAAGGGGGCAACTCCCTTGCCCAATGGCTATGCCTGTTAAAATATGATGTGTTTTAATTTTTTTTCCCAAATAATAATAAATGTGATGAAATTGGACAATGCTTTGATGTATGGTTCGAGTTATTATAAGCTTCCGGAATAAATGTAGTGATTAGGGAAAGATGATGCTAACTTATGTGCAATTCTTTTCTTCTATTTAAGCGAGTTGAAATATGCAGTAGGATGTACCAGTGTGTAAAAATTGATAAAAATATGCTCTCATTATTGTTGTATCGCTTCAATTCCTTGATTATTTAACGTAGTGGAACTAGTGAAAAGAGAAGAAGAATATCGTCTTCAACCCAAATAATCCTTGAATCCACAAGAAAAAAATAGAGAAATTCAAAATTTTATTGATTAAAAACTGTGTTGCAATTGCTTACAAGAGTATTTATATACTCCCAAAAATCATAATTCTTGAAATATTAAAAAAATATCATATATAGTAAAAATCCTAAATTGACTCAAACTCTATCAAAAGTCTTAAAAGAACTATGCGGAATGCTAGCCCTGCTCTCAGTCAACACATACTCTTATCCTTTACCAATCACCTATCCACTTTTTTGGTGAGAGAGTGCTTTAATCATATGCATAATAGATAGATAAAACAAAACATAATAAAATACCTTAAAATGACATAAAACAGAATTTACCAAAAATATGAAGTTTTCTCTAAAAAGTGAGATTCAAATCCTTAAAAAGTCTTTTTTAGGCTTTTCGATGGCCTTAATTAGCATAGTTGGTTACCATGACATTGGGCTCATTAATAATTTCGATTTGAGTACTCATGAGTTCCGAGACGACGCTCGGATACAAAGTTATTGTCGTTTGAAGTTTAAGGTACTATTTTCTTTCGACTCACTTTAAACATATCTTGCCGCTCCAAGAAGTTTGTCACTTGTTCTACATCATTATTATAAGATGGGATTGAAATAGCAGAAATCATAGCTCTTTACAAATGGTGTCCTTGGGTTACTTCCATGAAAACGGGATAGACAACACTTACTGGGGGTTTAGACTAATTGTCGGTCAATGAAGCTAACCGCTGTCAGCCACAAAAGAACTGTTGTGCTGGTGTTACTCCTCTTTTAACAAAGAAAAAGTTAATTCAAATGAGGAGTAATTTTTCTGACATGATCCGAACGGAAGTGAGAGCAGAGCCTGGAGTGAGTGCCGATAATGATAACGGGGAGCGATAAAAACAAGAAGAAAAGGGAAAAAAAAGTACGGATAGAGGGTTTCCAATGGTATGTGTCAAAAATATGTAAATTAAAGGGAGGCGTGGATTAAGAAGGATCAGTGTTATTAAAACCGGACAGGACTAGTCGGCTGAACGGGTAAAACTGGGAACGGGCCGGGTCATCTATTCCGAAAACCCTCAAAACCGGATTGTACTGAATATCGGTAAAACCGACCAGTGGAAAAAAAGAAAAGAAAAAACATTATTTTGCCAAGAGAGCGAGGAGTCCGGTTATGCCATTGAAGTCACCATATGTCTCTTTTAACAGTCCTTAAATGCGGTTAAGATTCAACTACCCCTAAAGTTCACCCACTTATCCTTGGTTTTTAGAAAAAAATTAACTCTATGAGTTATTGAATTTTAATCAGGGTTTAAAAAATATTAATATTTTTTCTAAAAACTAAGGATAAGTGGATGAACCCTAGGGGTGGGTGAATCTTAACCACAGTTGAAGTCCGATTATGCCCTTGAGGTTGCCATGTGTCTCCTTTGGCACCCTTTAATTATCGTTAAGATTCACTCACCCCTAGAGTTCACCTACTATCATTGGTTTTAGAAAAAATATAACCCTTTAAAAAAATTAATATTTTTTCTAAAAATCAAGAGTAAGTGGGTGAACCCTTGGGGTGAGTTAACGACAGTTGGAGTCTAGTTACGCCCTTGAGGTTGTCATGTGTCACTTTTGACACCCCTTAACTATGGTTAAGATTCATCTACCCATAAGTTCACCCACCTATCCTTGTTCTTAAAAAAAATATTAATTTTTTTAATCCTGGTTAAAATTCACTAACTCTTAAATATTTTTTTCTAAAATCCAAAAATAAGTGACTGAACCTTAGGGGTCACTAAATCTTAACCACAATTAAGGACTGTTAAAAGAGACACATGGCGACCTCAATGGCATAACCGGACTCCAAGGAGTCCGGTTATAATCATACAGAATAAGGGATAGTATGGGAATTATGCAAAATATTCAATAAAATGCTTATCTTATATAATGATTATGATAAGGGTAGTTTGGGAATTATGAAAACAATTCATTTACATTTTAAGGGAATTGTCATTATATATAAGGCTAGTCGGCGGCACTTGCGATGCATGTGGGAGAGAGACTAGGAAGAGGGACCCTAGTGAGGGCATTTTGGAAAAAAATTAAAGAATATTTTGTATATAGAAACTTGAGGGACATTGTGGGTAAAAAAAATTGTAAGGGACACACTGGTTACAATTTTAAGAGAGGGGAATTTTCATTATATATACTATCGGGTGGCACGTGAGAACAAGGGGAAGGAGTTAACCACAGTTAATAGGAGTTAAAAGGGACATGTGTTAACCCGCGGGTACGATTGAACTTGCTAGTGGCACGTGCGATGCACATAAGAGCGAGGGGAAGGAGTTAACCACAGTTAATAGGAGTTAAAAGGGTCACGTGTTAACCCGCGGGTGTAATTGAACTCTCCCTGAGTTCAGTTGCGATTGGCTGTGATTCAAAATAGATAGATGAGTAAGGGTAGTTTCGAAATTAAATCAAAGGCAAAGGGTAGTTTGGGAATTAAAGCAAACATTAAATCAGATCAAAGTTTTGTTTTTATATAAGGGCAGTGATAACATTTCCACCAAAAAAAAAAAGTACCCGCTAAGGTTCACACTGAGCATTATAGCTGACTGGAGGGTGGCACGTGCGATGCACGTGAGAGCGAAGGGAAGGAGTTAATGACACCCAATTGAATTCGCTAGTAGCACGTGTAATGCACGTGAGAGCGAGAGGAAGGAGTTAACCACAATTAATAGGAATTAAAAGGGGCACATGTTAACCCACGGGTGTGATTGTAAATAGATAGATGGCAAGGGGTAGTTTAGGAATTAAAGTAAAACATTAAATCAAAGGTAAGGGTAGTTTGGGAATTAAAATAAAACATTAAATCAATGTTTTGTTTTTATATAAGGGTTATTTGAAATTTTCAAAAAAATCATCTATGCATGCCTCTCCCATTATAATAGTAAAGAAGACTAGTGGGTTGCAAGTGTCATGCACGTGGGAGAGAGGAGAAGGGGAGAGAAATTGGGAAGAGGGACCCTAGTGAGGGTATTTTGGAAAAAAAAATTTAAAATATTTTGGGTATTGAAACTTGAGGGACATTGTGGGTAAAAAAAGTTGTGAGGGACACGTTGGTTATAGAAATATGATGTAGGGATATTTTGAAAACCAAAAGGCTTTATGGGCATTTTGGGTATAGCAAAGAAAGGGGACGGGCGAGGCCTTGGCAAGATGTACGTTCTTTTTTCATAGCATTTTGCCAAGAGAGCGAGAAGTTCAGTTATGCCACTAAGGTCGCCATGTGTCTCTTTTAACACTCCTTAACTATGGTTAAGATTCACCCACCCCTAGGGTCACCCACTTATCCTTGGTTTCATTGTGTCAAAAATCGACTCAATTCCATCGAAGTTGACCGAATTAAGTCAACTTCTATGGTGTCCGAAGCGAAATGCACTTATAATTTAAAAATATTGGACTTCCATATGAACTTCGGTATACTTCGACTGAAATTAGAAAAAAAAAATGTTAAGAAAATATAGAACTTCGGTGGAAGTTAATCGAAGTGCACAGAAAAAGTCCATAAATTAAAGGGCTTTTAAGTTTTACTTAAAAAGGTAATACTAGTTCCACTCGCTTTAAACTTACTTTCTTCATAAAGAAAAAAGTGTCTCTAGCACTAACCTTATTAATAATTATTTCATAAATTAATAATTATTTAACTATTCATCTCCTCTTATTCACATATTGATTCAATCCTGTAAAAAAATTGAGCGCATCAATTACAGATTGAAATAGGTTTGGAAACAAAATTGAATTTCAGTTATTTATCAACTTTAATGTGCATTCATAAGTTTTTCAAGTTTCTAAAACAATTAGCTAGGATAATCATTGAAAAATAAAGAGAATACATACGTCATTTACTTGACAAATAAGATAAAATATAGTTTTAAAAAATTGACAATATCGAGAAATATCAAGAAGAAATTACATCTCAGACAAGCAAACAACGCATGTCATTCATTTGAGTATTACAAGCTTACATCAGTAATGTAATGAATTTTAGATGTGCATTTATACTTAATTTTGAATTTCTAAAATTTCATCTTAGATTTCCAATGTTTCCTAAAGTTTCCTAGACTTCTTTAATTTTTACATTACTTCCTTGGACTTCCTTAAACTTTCTTGAAGGGTGTCAACTTCCTTAGCGATGGAGTTTATACCAAAATCGAAGGTTAATACCTTGCTTGGTTTTTTTTTAAAATATATGAAAAACAAATTTAATCCTAGGAGTTAGTGAATTTTAACCAAGGTTAAAAAAAATTAATATTTTTTTCTAAAAACCAAGGATGAGTGGGTGAACCCTAGGAGTGGGTGAATCTTAAACACAGTTAGAGTCTGATTATGCCCTTGAGATTGTAATGTATCTTTTTTACACCCCTTAACTGTCGCATCCCAAAATCCCGTTTATGTTAAATAAGACTTGACACGTGACTTACTTATCTTGCAATATTTTTTAAAAGCATACAAGGCTTACTAAAACATTAGAGTTCAAAATTTATTCCTTAATAACATGATAGAGTCATCAACTTCAAATATTCATAATTAAAATTCTAATAACAATAATCCGGATCACTCATCGTGATAAGGCCATCGATCTAGATCTCTCTTCTCTTTGGGATGATCACCTTCAGGTTCTTTGATCTACTCCTCTATCCATGGTTCAGCTGTGCAAAAATCAAATCCTGAACCTTTCGACAATAACAATTCAGCTAAGCAACAAAAATGCTCAACGAATATTAACTCCTAGATAACAATATCATAACATCAATATCCTACATTTATTATGATTAAATCGGACAAGCATACATATATAAATCAGACTACAAAAACTTCTTTTCTTTTCAATTCTTACTTATGTTCACTTGTACTTATTTTTCTCGTAAGTGATGTTGCCCAAGGATTGGACCCTAGAGGGAGGGTGAAGAAGGTCTATAGAAAAATTTAAAAATTCTTCATTTTCCCTTAAGCGGAATTTCAATTATACTAATTAAAGGGAAATGAAAATATGCAATTCTACACAATCAATGCAAAGCAATAAAGTAAATGGAAGAATTAAGAGAATGCAAATACAAAGATATTTTTCATGAGGTTTGACAATCTTGTCTACATCACCGCTTTAAGCTATACTCACTAGAGGATTCACCACGATTTTCACTCAATCACCGATCTTTTTTCGGATGAAGATCAAACATTTACAATCCCCTTACGAGTGAAGATCAGACTTTTACAATCTTCTTATAGGGCGAAAATCAAGCTTATACAAAGCTCCCTGCTTTAAGGACATGAATCCACTGATTCTTGATTTCACTCTCATTTTATAACAAAGTGGATTACAATCACAATATGTTCATTTACATAAGCTGGATAATTACTTTCAAGCTTTCTAAGAGTCTCTCAAAAAATGGAGTTAAATAGCTCAAATTCGGACTCTTTTGAGTTTCGAGGTTTTACTCAATAGATTTAAAAATCTAAGCTATGGATTTAATGATCGAATGATTGGATTGATGGGAGTTCTACTTTTAGTTCATAAATCATCTATATTTATAACCCAAGATGTTTTATGACAGTTAGAAAAGCATTGAGAACGAAATTAGCCGTTGCAGAGTTTTCTGTTTCCCTCATTAATTCGTTGACGAGTATGAGAATACTCTTTGCATTCGTTGAAGAGATCAATGTCATAACCAAGACAGTAACCTCTGCGGCTAAATTCATTAATGAGTCTTTATGTCTTCCATGAATTCGTCAACGAATTCTTTGGTTTTTCTCTCAAAACTCATCTTTACCTTGTCTAAATGATGAGAATGGTTTACAAGGTCTCTTGACTTGACTTTATTATATATATTTTTTAATCATTTTTTATGATGTCCTAGGGCCTTAGAATGTTATTTAATTTTAGTCTTAGGCCCCTAAGGTCAATCTAGGCTTTGAGTTTTTCAATCAACCATACTTTGAGGACTTTTTACATAAGTCCTAAAACCAGTGTAGTCAAAATGTCACCTAGGCAACGCCTTGCCTAGCTAGGACCCCTATCGCCTAGATAATGATCTAGGCAGACACTCTTTAATTCTTATATAATATAAACAAAATAAATAAATTTTGGTCGCCTAGGCATTGCCTCACCTAGGGAATCCCCTATTGCTTAGGCGTCGCTTGGACGCCTTGACTACACTACCTAAAACACTCTCATTGAAATATTAAAACATTTCTAGAGAATCTTCATTCTTTATGACTTGATTTGTCTTCTTTGACTTCATGATCAAGCTTTTTCTTCTTCATTCTTTATCTCATGACTTGAACTTTAATTTATCTTTGATATCTTCATTTTGATCCAACTTGACTTGATATAGAATCTTCTCATAGATGGTGTAATTTTCATGATTTTTTCTTTAATGACTTTGCTAATGTTCTTCATAAATTGAATTACACTTAAACTCAATACAAGCATTAGTAACACAAATGACATTACATTATTGTGTTATCATAAAAAATAATGATGTTACCTTAGATTGAAAACCTAAAGTCTAACAATCTCCCCCTTTTTATGATGACATAATAATTGAATGGAATATAAATAAGCTCCCCCTCAATATTTAAATTCAATTAATTTTTTAAGCAAGCGCCTCCTAAACATATATGATCGTTACGCAATTTCATTATTCCTTATAGTAATAATTTCGTAGAATAGTACTAGTAAGGGTGTCGAACCTCTGAGGATTGCGTTGGTTTCGTTGCCTTGTTATTAAGATTAATTCTAAATTAATGGGTGAGAAAAGTTGATTTGATTGATTTTTAACCTAAAAGCATAAATTAAACTATCGGATTTTATTTTAATTAATTAAACTACGAGCTTTTGGTGATATATCAGTGAGAGAAGATCAATGGTGTTTGAATCCACCACTAGTCTCATAACTGATCCTACTCTGATTTTATTCAAACCTTTCGAATTGCAAACATTATAGTGAGAGTGACGACATGTCTCATCTCAACTGATCAAGAAAAATACAAGGGATTATATTCTAGGAACATCGTATTTTCGGTTAGCACGAGTGATATACATTAAACTAGGGTAATATGATCACTTATCTTCCTTTAGCATAAAATATTATAGGAACTAATCTCTTGATATATTAAAATCATTGCATAAAACTTATATTAAAATTTTACCGAACATTAATAGAAGTAAGTTCAATTCAAATTTCTTAATACCTAAGACAATGATAGAAATTCCATTGAAATCAAATTAAACAATAAAATCGGTTGTTAAAACAACCCTCTGATTATGCAATCAATGTCTTACAAAAGTTGAAATATAAATAAAATCAAAAATAAATGACACAGTTACTTGCCTAGGGTTTCATTGAAACCCTAGAATGAAAAGTTAGTTCATCGCGAGAGAGGAGATCATCATCTTCATAAACAAAAACGACGAACTCATCCTTATGGCTTCATTGATCTCCAGAATTTCTTCTTTTCTCAAAACCCAAAATTCTCAACTCTTTTCTTATGGCCAATGACTCTCTTATTTATAGAAAAGGTGTTTCCACTCGAATTAGTTTTTTGTGAAACCCAATTGGACTTAAACTCATTTTTCTTGTACACAATCTCTAAGACCAAAACGCCAATCTGCGATCAATCACACAGCACTTGTGGTCGATCGTAAACAGATAAATTTTCCAGAATTTCACTGCCTTACTTGCGATCCATCGTAGGCTTTTCATCTATCACAGCACAAGACCTACGATCAATCACAGCAACACCACAATCAATCGTAAGGTATAGAATTTCCCATAATTCTTCCTTCTTTTGGTCTTTTACATTGTTGAAACTCTTCTAAGTTTTTAAAGTCTTTAACTCTTCAATATTATCTTCTTTTTCTCGCATGAACCTAAAATTAACAAAGACAACCAAACACCGTAAAATAGTCTAAAAGATTATTTTAAGGAGCTAACAAGTTTAATTTGAGGTGCATAAATGTATAATAATTAGCATCGATCACAACCCCAAACTTACTGTCACACCCCAAAATACTACCTAGGAGTTTTGATACTTTGGCAATGTAACTTATATTTCAAACCATCCTGCAAAGCGTATACAAGGTATGACAAATAGTGAACCTAAAAATTTCTTCTATATAAAAGTTCTTCCAAGTGATAACATAGACAATAGACTGAATAGAAACTATAACATGTACAAAAGATCCAGCACTTGAGTTACCAACTTAAGTCTACATGAAAATCTTCCAACAACAAAATCCCAGAATACATGTCCCTCTCACTCAACTCAACCATAAGGCCACATGTCATGACCCCTATCATCTGGATGATAATCCCACGCATGGCTCTGAAGCATGACCATCCAACTTGAAACCTACCGAAATAACAGTTCGGCTAAGTATTGAATACTCAACGTATACATATTACTAACTAACCATGTTACAAACATTAATATGTCATATATGATACAGTTCATCATAACATATACATAATCAGAGTGCGGAAGTTAAAACAAAGATATCAAATGTATAATCTCGAAAACCATACTTTAAGTTCATGCTTTCACAAAATATATTTCAAATATCTTATGAGTCTCATTAGTTTCTCATGCATCTTATGAATCTTGTGGGTTCCTTATATGTCTTATGAGATTATTAGCTTATAAGATCATTCTTTTCACTTATCTTGTACTTACTTTGAGACAGTTGCTAGTACCCGTACCTAGTTATGGTATACTAGAATCATCTCTTACTTACTTGGAAACATATGTTAGTGCCCGTACCTGGTCATAGTACACTAATATATTTTCTTACTTATTTTGGAAACAGATACTAGTGTCCATACCTGGTCATAGTACACTAATATCCTTTCATATTCTTGTTAACTTGCTTGTGAGTTTCTTATAATCTTGCTTGCATGGAAACAGATGTTAGTGCTCGTACCTGGTCATAGTATACTAAACATCATTTCATACTTATCTTGGAAACAGATACTAGTGCCCGTACCTGATCACAGTACGCTATTATCCTTTTATATTCTTTATTTTACTTAGAGACAGATACTAGTATCCATACCTAGTCATAGTATACTAGTATCCTCTCATATTCTTGGAAACTGATATTATTGTCCCTACCTGGTCATAGTACATTAATATCATTTCTTACTTATCTTGAAAACATATACTAGTGCTCATACCTGGTCATAGTACACTAGCATACTTTCATATTCTTCATGTCTTGGAAACAGATACTAGTGCCCGTACCTGGTCATATACACTAGTATCCTCTCATATTCTTGGAAACTAATGTTAATGCTCCTACCTGGTCATAGTACATTAACATCATTTCTTACTTATCTTAGAAACATATATTAGTGTCCGTACCTGTTCATAGTACACCAACATACTTTCATATTCTTCATGTCTTTGAAATAAATACTAGTGCTCATACCTAGTCATAGTATACTAGTATCCTTTCATGCTTTTCATTTTACTTGGAGACATGTGCTAGTACCCATACCTGGTCATAGTATACTAGCATCCTCTCATACTTACTTGGGAACATATGTTAATATCCGTACCTGATCATAGTACATTAACATCCTTCCATATTCTTATGAGCTTCCTCTCTTGTGAGCATTTTATTCTTGTCTTATGAGTTTCCAATTGTTCCTTATGAAATTTCTTTCCATCCTTTATGCATTTTCATTTTTCTTCTTTAAGGACATCCTTATGAGTTTCACTTATAAATTTACTTTCCTCTTGTCTTATGAACTTTCTTATAATTCTTCTGATCCCCATACATATGATAAATCTCAGTCATACAAGTCATAAATGTGCATATAGTACTTGTGAGCAATGGTGATAGACATAGAAAACACTGAACATCAATACATGCTCATTAAATTTCATGCATAATAATGACATACAAATAAATGGTTTAAAATCCCCAATCTCACCCCAAAATCATGCTCGTATCAAATCATACAAGACATACACGTGCATAGAGTCCTTGTGTACCTCATAGTAACTTAAAAATCTTTAAACTTAACATAAAAGGCTTATAATCATCATGATAGTCATAAAAAGCTCTTAATCATGGAATCAAAATCATGGAACATCACTCATAGAGGTATTATAGCAAGAACATGGCTCCATAGCCTACATCTATCAAGAACATACTTTAAACATCATGATTTTCATAAAGAATTTATAATAAGCTAGAGAGTAGGATGTATCTACTCTCTTTTCCTCAAAACTCGTCCCTTCATCCTTACTTAGCATAATGAAATCTTATCAAAACCATTTGGAGAGTGTATTCACACTCTCTTTATCAAAACCCTTCCCTTTCTTCTTCTCTAACAAAATCATACATCAAGACATATTTTGCATGAATGAATCATAACCAAGCTAGGTATTAGATTGCATTTACCTCTTTGAGCTTGAATCCTTGTGGTTGAGAAGATTTGGAGGCGAGATTTGGGCCTCACCTTTGATCTTTGAGAAAATCCCTTCCAAAACCCTACTCACTCTCCTTTATCTCCCAAAAATCTCTTTTAGGTTTAGTGTTTATCTAAAACCCCCGAAAATGGCCTCTATTTATAGCTCAAGGGTTGAAACCCTAAAAATTTCGCAATTGAGGCTTTTTCATGACTTAATTGGGCATGACCGTTCGAGACCGTTTGAATGGTTGTTCAATCGTTCAAACGGATGAACCTACTATCTTTGGTTTCTGAATTTCTGATTTGACATTTACTGGCATCATTCGAACAGTCATGGAAACCGTTCGAACGGTTGCTTCAGTTTCCTATTTTTCCATTTTTATCCATTTGGTATTTCGACCATAACCTTTGACTCATTTATCAGATTTTGACGATTTAACTTGCGTTGAACTCATCATTTAAAAGGGAGCAATTTGTGTATAATGGAAAAATCCTAATTCTGAGTTATTAATTGTCTAAATAGGATCTAAAGCTGAATGGTATTGACATGAATTTTAGCAAACCAGAATTTCAGTATACCCGACTTCGGAAATCCAATATTTAACCTAACTTTGACTAAAAATCTGGGAAAATGATAAACATGAACATTGAAAAGAGTTTCAATATATTTCTAATAGCTCAAGAATCACTCAATTACGATGAGCGGTGACAAAACTAGAGCTTCTTAAAGTTGAGGGTATGTTAAGACATAACCCTTTTTGACACTTAGAGTATTTTATACTCTTGCTCCTTCATCCCAAACACTCATAAACTTAAGAAAACATTTTTAAGGCTTTAATACTTGTCATAACACATCATCCACTCGAAATATATCAAAACAAGGTTCTTATTATCATTGATAACCATTCAAGACATTACAATAGACTTTAAGCCTTAGACACTTTTCACCGCCCTATTCACCAAAATAGTGAATAAGATTTCAGGGTTCTACACTAACACATTGCTAGTCCTCGAGTAATGTAAAATAAAATAAAAACTAAACTAAACTATGTCTATATCCCCTTTCGTGGGATCCCCGATTATATTTGACATATGTAACAAACCTTTTAAATCCCTAGGTGAACCTAGTGGATGAGTGAAGCCTCATGAAGGTTTACAGTGATGATACCCACAAACATCTATATTACCCTGTAATTATGCAATATACTAAAGTAAAACATGTAAGTTCCAAAATAGTGACTGATACATATTCTAAACTTTTCAAAATCACAATACATGTAAGATAATCCACAGATTATTAACAAGTTTAAATTTTCAACTCTCTACATTCTCAATTTCACACAATTCTTACCAAATTCTAAATAATTCAACTCATACAAGATCAATCACAATTTTTCTTTGATGTATAATGTGAATTAACAATTGAATATGTGATCTCAACCTAACTTTTCAACTGTTATTTTGTCGACCCCACTTGTCATTGAACTTCATATCAATTTAAATAAACAACTCAAGGTTTTCAATCAAATTTTCATCTTTTCACTTTATTCTTAAATTTAAGTGTGACTGTGCAAAATCTAAATCCATTAAGCTTTCTAGATAACCCGTGTAGCAATTGTTAGGCCGGTGACTCCCAAACCTGAAAGCTTTAGGGCATTAGGTGTCAAGACACCCCTAAGGGCTTATTAACTTGAGTCAAAGAGGTTTCAAACTTAAATTAGTCATACTAGGTTATTTTATCAATTGCAAAGTTCACACAATTTGACGCGAACACTCTCTACTTAGTGAAGCAAAAGGTCCAGTTACTAAGTGCAAAACTTGGTTAGGTAACCCCTTTTTCTATCACAATTTTTTTTCAGTTTAGCCAAGGTTGATGTTCAATTTCTAGGTCATCCAACTTTATGTGAGTTAACAACAACACTAATCAATTACTTTGGTTTATAACCCTACTAGACAATATGTTAGAGTGCTTGTGAATATATCAAGGTGTATTCATTACTTTTGAAAAAAATTCAGCTTTAACAGTTCAGTCAAGAGTTAAAAACTGTGTCTATTTGAGATTATGTGTTTTTAAATATAACCCTATCAATAAAGATTGAATTACTCTATATGTATCACAATTTCTTAAATTTAGAATAGTTCAATCTAAGTAATTTAAATTGTGCATGTCCTACCCTATTGCATGGTAGCACAATAACCATAAATTTTTTAAAATAATGGATATTATTTCTCAACCCCAAACTTAGAATTTACATTATCCTTGATGTAATAAAAGAATTTAAGCACAATTAGGGATTAAAACAATAATACCTATCAAGTGAAATGCAATCCATGAAAGAAATAAGAAAGAGGTGACAAAATAGAACACACAAAAATTTATCGTTACACAATTTAATTATTTCTTATAGTAATAATTCCATAGAATAATACTAGTAAGAGTGTCCAACCTCTGAGGATTGCGCTGGTTTCGTTGCTATGTTATTAAGATTAATTATAAATTAATGAGTGAAAAAAGTTTATTTAATTGATTTTTAACCTAAGAGCATAAATTAAACTATCAGATTTTATTTTAATTAATTAAACTAAGAGCTTTTGGTGATATATCGGTGAGAGAAGATCATTGGTGTTTGAATCCACCACATGCCTTATAATTGATCCTACTCTGATTTTATTCAAACCTCTCAAATTGCAAACATTACAGTGAGAATGATGACATGTCTCCTCTCAACTGATCAAGAAAAATACAAGTGATTATATTCTAGGAATATCGTATCTTCGGTTAGCGCGAGTGATATACATTAAACTAGGGTATTATGATCACTCGTCTTCCCTTACCATAAAATATCTTAGGATCTAATCACTTGATATATTAAAACCATTAAATAAAACTTATAATAAAATTCTACTGAACATTAACACAAGTGGGTTGAATTCCAATTTCCTAACACCTAAGACAATGATATAAATTTCATTGAAATCAAATTTAAATAATAAAATCGGTTGTTAAAACAACTTTCTGATTATGCAATCAATGTCTTACAAAAATTGAAATCTAAATAAAAACAAAAATAAAGCACAGTTACTTGGTTAGAGTTTCATCGAAATCGCAAAACGGAAAGTTATTTCATCGCGAGGGAGGAGATCATCATCTTCATAGATAAAAAACAATGAACTCATCCTTATGGCTTCCTTGATCTCCAGAGCTTTTTTTCTTCTCAAAATGCAAAATTCTTAACTCTTTTCTTATGGCCAATGGATCTCTTATTTATTATACAAAATGAGTTTCCACTCGAATTAGGTTTTTTTGAAACCCAATTAGATGTAAACTCATTTTTCTCATACACAATCTCAAAGGCCAAAATGCCGATCTGCGATCGATCGTAAAGCACCTGCGATCGATCGTAAACAGATAAATTTTCCAGAATTTCATTGTCTTACTTGCGATCCATCGTAGGCTTTTCATCCATCGCAGCACAAGACCTATGGTCGATCTCAGCAACACCATGATCGATCGTAAGATACAAAATTTCCCAGAATTCTTCTTTCTTTTGGTTTTTCACATTATTGAAGCTTTTCTAAGTCTTTGAAGTCTTTAACTCTTCAATATTATTTTCTTTTCCTCGCATGAACCTAAAATCAATAAAGACAACCAAGTACCGTAAAACAATCTAAAAGATTACTCTAAGGAACTAACAAGTTTAGTTTGAAATGCATAAATGTATAACAATTAGCACCGATCACTATGCATTAAAATAAGATTTGTGTTCAATTCATTTGCATATAGTTTAGATTAATCATTCACTAATTTATGACACTTTAATAAGTAATTACAAGAAATTTGAAATCAATTTGAATATGTCATTTAAGCACATTATTCAAATTCAAGGGTTTATAGATAATTCATTCAATTATCATATTTCTCCCATTTGGCAACATAAAAAGATACAAAATTAACAAGCGTAACAATTCAAACATGATATCAATCAATCAATTCATATTTTCTCCCATTTGATAATCAACATAAAAAGTATCACATAAACACATTATACCAATATAAATCATCATACTTACGCATTTATCATCACAAGATTTATCATGTATACTAATATCAATACAAGTATATGCAGACATATATTACAATAATTAAATATCAAGCATCATCATTCATCATATTCAAACATTTCATAACATCAAGTACTATTCATTACATCAAAAGTATTATATCATTATAACATCAATCAATCATCAAACAAATATTAATTTATAATTAATACACATTAAACATAGCATAATCAAACATGATCACATAAGGAATCATTTAAATTATAATCATTAAGTACACTTCCTTCTTTTATGATTGAGTTTACATGAACAAGTTGAAGTTGCTCCTTTTGGTACCCAAACCATTTTGGGTCCAACTAGATTAGCCTTGGGAAGACATGTTCCCTTAGACACCCAAACTTGTTTTACCCTCTTCTTTCTAATATATGAATAAGTAGTACTAGAAGAGCGAGAGAAAAAAAAATTTTGATAAGGTTTTTATTTGATAGATATATTATAACCAATTCCTGCTTTATTAAACATGCATTTTTGATTTCCTAGCATTGTATTTAGAGTCTTTTTACCATTAATAAATTTTGTTACAATGCAAGTTAAATCATCAATTTTGATTTTCAATTCATTGCATTCATTTGTTGAGATTTGAGGCTTTGAATCATTTTTTTCCTTTTTATTTTTCAAATTCTCATTTTCTTCTTATAAATTTTCTTTTTCCTTTTTCAAGAATTCATTTTTTTAAAAGAGAAGAGTTTTCTTTCTTAAGTTTTGAATTCTTAGATGCTATTTTTCTAAATTTATCATATAATTCATCAAATGCATTTCTAAATTCTTCAAATAAAAGAGATCATCTTGGAAAGAATTTACCTTGTCATCATTGATAATGAGACATAGATTGACTTCTTCACCATCATTTGAGCTCACATCCGATCTACTTTTGTCGGATTCATTCCATATAGCTTTCTTTGTCATTTTCTTGAATTTTTGGCTTCTCTTGAGTTGTGGGTACTCAGGCTTGATGTGTCTCGATTTTTTGCATTCGTAGCACACAATGAATTCTTATTCTTTGTTTGATTTGTCTTTGATGAATTCTCTCTTGTATACCTTTTTCTTGAGGTTCTTTTTATGCTTAAAATATTTTTTGAATTTTCTCGCCATGTGAAGCATCTCCTCATCTTTTTCACTTTCCTCATCTTCTTCGCTCTCTTGAGTAATTTTTATGGCATGACCCATTTTTGATTTTAGCTTATCCACTTGTTCCCTCATGATGATCTTATGAGTCATGAGTGATCCTAGAAGCTCATCCATTTGTAACTTGGTGAGATATTTGATTTCTTGGATGATCGTCATTTTAGGTGCCCATTCCTTTGGTAGCGATCGAATAATCTTTCTTACATTCTCTGCATTTGAGTACACTTTACCAAGAGATTTCAATTCATTAATAAGTGAATTTTGTAAACTTAAAGGAAAGTGATTCATTTTGTTCCATTTTAAATAGTCCATACTTATGAACCAACATGCTATTTTTTTGTTCTTTTACTAGATTAGTCTCTTCATAAGTAATTTAGAGTTTATCCCAAATTTCTTTAGCCAAGTTGCAAGCTGAAACTCTATTGAATTTTTGTGGACTCAATGCACAATATAAATTACTTATAGCTTTGGTATTGAGTTGAACAAGTCTAATGTCGGCTTCCGATCATTCATCCTCATCCTTTGATATTTGAATACCATTAACATTTTTAATGGAAATGTGGGGACCATTTACTATTATTTCTCAATATTTATAATTCAAACCTTGAATGAAATACATCATTCTAATTTTCCAATAGTTATAATTTAGTCTATCAAATAAGGGAGGTCTAAAGGTTGATTAGCCTTCTCTAAAGGTAGTTGTATAAATATTTTCCATTTTTGCCAACAAAAGTATTTTCTCTAAAATGGTTAAATCTTTAAAAACAGAGACCTAGGCTTTGATACCACTTGTTGCCCAAGGATTGGACCCTAGAGGGGGTGAATAGGGTCTATGAAAAATTAAAAATTCTTCATATTCCATTAAGCGAAATTTCAATTATACTAATTAAACTAGAATGAAAATATGCAATTTTACACAATCAATGCAAATCAATAAAGTAAATGAAAGAGTTGAGAGAATGTAAACACAAAGATATTTTTCACGAGGTTCAGCAATCCAGCCTACGTCCCCGCCTCAAGCTATACCTGATAGAGGATTCACCATGATTTTCACTCAATCGCTGATCTTCTTTCGGGTGAAGATCAAGCTTTTACAATCCCTTTACGGGTGAGGATCAGACCTTTATAATTTTCTTATGGGCAAAAATCAAGCCTATACAAAGCTCCCTACTTCAAGGACAAGAATCCACCGATTCTTGATTTTACTCTCACTTTATAACAAAGTGGATTACAATCACAATATGTTCATTTACATGAATTTGATGATCACTTTCAAGCTCTCTAAGAATCTCTCAAAGAAGAAGTTAAATATCTCAAATTCGAACCCTTTTAAGTTTCTAGGTTTTAATCAATAGATTTGGAAATCTAAGCTTTGGAGTTAATGATAGAAAAATTGGATTGATAAGAGTTCTACTTTTAGTTAATAAATCATCCTAATTTACAGCCTAATAGGTTTTATGACCGTTGGAGAAGCATTGAGAACGAAACTAGCTGTTAGCCGTTGTAAAGTTTTCTACTTCCCGGATGAATTCGTCAACGAGATCAAGGCCAGAATAGAGACAGTAGTCTCTGTGACTGAATTCGTCGATGAGTCTTTAATGTCTTTCATGAATTCGTCGACGAATTCTCTGGTTTTTCTCTGAAAACTCATCTTTACCTTGTCTAAATTATGGGAATGGTTTGTAAGATCTCTTGACTTGACTTTATCATTTTTTTTTAATCATTCTTTATGATGTCCTAGGGCCTTAGAATATTATTTGATTTTGGTCTTAGGCTCCTAAGGTCAATCTAGGCTTTGAGCTTTTCAATCAAACATATTTTGAAGACTTTTTACATAAGTCCTAGAACACTCTCACTGAAATATAAAAACATTAAAACCTTTCTAGAGAGTCTTCATTCTTCATGACTAGATCATGACTTGATTTGTCTTCTTTGACTTCATGATCAAACTTCTTCTTCATTCTTTATCTTCATGACTTGGACTTTGATTTATCTTTGATATCTTCATTTTGATCCAACTTGACTTACTTGACTTGATGTTGAATCTTCTCATAGATGGTGTCATTTTCATATTTTTTCTTAAATGACTTTGCTAATACTCTTCATAAAATGAATTACACTTAAACAGAATAGAAACATTAGTAGCACAAATGACATTACATTATGGTGTTATCATCAAAATTAATGATGTTACCTTAGGTTGATAACCTAAAGGCTAACAAGTGACAATAACTTACATAAATCAACTTATATGCATTGTGCAATAACTTAAAATAACTCTTTACCGTATATGTGAAAGAGATTATTATACTCTACTTACTGAGGTACCAATCTTTAGCACTTTCCCCGGTGCTCGCAGGCTTACTTGTGATTCACTTACTTAGGCACTTATCCCATTATCTTAGACTAATTGTACTCGGGCCATGCAAAACTCAATCATGTACTCATACTTGTACAATACTTACTTACTTAGTGTCTTGCTTGTGATTGTCATTTTATTATGCTTTTGCATTTATCATTATCGTGAGTGGCATGTGATAGATACTTGGTTAAATTACACCCTAGATTATTCAAGAACTATTGGAAATCCATCATGACAACCCATACTACAATGATAAAGATCCTAAGCACCTGGGGCTATAATCTGCAACCAAGACCACAATCCAATGCTCCTTTAACCAAACACATATCACAACATGCAAATCGTAAATCATATTTCTAAATCATGGCATATCATTCATCTCATGGTTTGTAAATTTAAAACATACATAAAATGGTTCTTAAAAAAAAATCATGTAATCAAATCAATCATTATATTTCAATTTCGCATATACAATTTCATATAATCGATATGGCAAAAACCCTAATTGCACAAAATATTGAAATCTTACATTATAAATCATTCCATCAACCCCGACATACATCCATTCTTCCATATTCAATCATGTATACGCCAGAAAAATATTCTCTTTCCTCTTGTTAGATCATACATACTGGAAATCACAATGAAAATCTCACTAATGATCATGAAAATCTTACATAAGAGGCGTTCATACAATGAAAACATACTTTAATCGTATTCTTACTTCGAAACTTAACCTTTTACTCCTTATTGACATTAATGATCATGTTATTGATATGAATGAATCTGTATTTATCTTTCTTGGTCATTTCCCTACAATCTTACGCTTGCAAATAGCTATTGATCTTGATCTCCAAGTCATTTTCTTCTCCTCTAATTGAAAATCTTTTACAAACCTAATGTTTCCCACTTTTTGGGTCTCTAAAACTCTTAGAATGTTTCTCTAACCTTACTAGATCCACAAAATTTAGGGTTTGGAACCCTAAAACATTAAAAATCTGGAAAATAATGTTTTTACGTGTGTGCGCCACCACCGCTCGGGCAGTCAAAACCCTGAACCATGGAGTGGGTTCTGGACGCCACCACTCGGGTAGAGCCTATGGACACTAGAGCGGTGCTCCATCCATTTTAAAAAAAAATTTGTGTGAACTTCAATTTCATGCAATTAGATAATAAAATGGCTAAAAACGAATAAAATATTTGGATTTCTACATTAACTGTGATTAAGATTCACCTACCCCTAGAGTTCACCCACCTATCCTTCGTTTTTTTTTTAAAATTAATTTTTTAAAATCCTGGGTAACACTCACTAACTCGTAAAGTTAATTTTTTTTTTTTTCATATTTGTTTCTAAAAACCAAGGATAAGTGGGTGAACCCTAGGGTCGTTGATTATAGAAATATGACGTAGAGACATTTTGAGAACTAACAAGTTTTAAGGTTAAATTTTTTCATTTTTATTTTATTTTATTAGTAAATCATATATATTAAAGCAGAACAGGAGAGCAGTTTACAGAAGTGTAAACTAACTACAAAAGCACAAGAAACAACAAGAACGAGAGCAAATACAAGCCCACACGGCTAGTAGGTTACCTCAACAATAAACGACATCCCTCACTTCTTATCCCGTAGGACTTGTGGAGCTCCATACTATTAACAACTGCCGCACACGAGATAAGATCCTCAGGTTGGACGAAGAGAAATTCTCAAAAGCCCTACCATTCCTCTCATTCCAAATAGTCTACGAAAGAGCCCCGGGCAAAAGAGTCCGAATGGATTTCTCAGCCCCCACCGAAGCCGACAAATGACATCTAGATAAGAAGCTCAGAAAGGATGAAGGGAAGACCCACTCCACTCCCATCTGAGCCAAGAAATAAGCCCAAACCCAAAAAACAATCGAGCAATGTAAGAGCAAATAATCCATAGTCTCTTCCGCCTTCAGACACAAATAGCAACGGTTTGCCAAACTCCACCCTCTCCTCTTCAATTGATCAAAAGTAAGGATTTTATTTAAAGCAGCATACCAGAGGAAAAATGATATCATCGTGGGAACCAGGTTACCCCACACAACCTTATGAGGAAAGGAACGTGGAAGGACAGGACCAAGTGACCGCAATTAAGGAGTGTTAGAAGGGATACATAGTGAGCTCAATGGCGTAATCGGACTCCAAGGAATCCGATTAATTATAACCATTGAGAATTTTAAGTCTAATAGATAGATGAGTGAGGGGTAATATAAGAATCAAACAAACATTTCATCAAGTGTTTGTCTTATATAATGATGATGATAAGGGTAGTTTGACAATCATGAAAAAATTCATATATGTTTTTAAGGGGAGAGAATTCTCATTATATATAAGAAGAAGAAGAAGAAGATAAGATAAAAGATAAATCTTTACTAATATAAAGAGGATGCCCCTTTCAAAACGTATTAAATCTTTTGTAATTCCAAAACTACCCTTTGCTCTTATCTCATTTTCTTCTCTTCTACTACCCTTATCATAATCATTATATAAGATAAAGTTGAATGTTTGCTTGGTTCCTATACTACCCCTCACTCATCTATTTACTAGGATTGAAATTATTTACGGTTATAACCAGACTCCATGGAGTCGGTTACGCCACTAATGTCACCATGTGTCCCTTATAACACCCTTTAACTGTGGTTAAGATTCAACACTTCTAAGATTCACCCACTTATCATTTGATTTTAGAAAAAATATTTTTAAAAAAAATTAATCCTAGGAATTAGTAAATTTTAACTAGGGTTTTAAAAAAATTAATATTTTTTTTTTCTAAAAACCAAAAATAGGTGGGTGAACTCTTGGGGTAGATGAATCTTAACCACATTTAAGGGGTGTCAAAAGAGACTTATGACAACTTCAAGGGAGTAATAGGACTCCAACTATGGTTAAGATTCACCCATCTGTAGGTTTCACTCACTTATTTTTGGTTTTTGGAAAAAAATATTAATTTTTTATGCCCTGGTTAAAATTCACTAACTCCTAAGATTAAATTTTTTTCATATTTTTTTACTTTTAAAAAACAACGATAAGTGGGTGAACCCTAGGGTGGGTGAATCTTAATCACTGTTAAGGAGTGTTAAAATGGACGCATGACGACCTCAGTGGTGTAATTAGACTCATCTCTTGGCAAAACGCTTCGAAAGAAGAACGTTTTGCTAAGGCTCCGCTCGCCCCCTTTCTTTGCTATACCCAAAATGTTTCTAAAGATTTTTGGTTATTAAAATGTCCCTATGTCTATAAGCAACACTTCATTCACAATTATTTTTATCCAAAATGTCCCTTATGTTTTATACCCAAAAATTCCTTAATATTTTTTTGAAATGCCCTTACTAAGGTCCCTCTTCCTAGTTTCTCTCTCATCCTCTCTCTCAGGTGCATCATCGCACTTGCCACCCACTAGTAATATATAATAGATCTATGATAGAGCAGAGGATAGTTTTGAAATTACATAAATATTCAATCAACGTTTTGAACGGAGCATCTTCTTTATATCAGTAAAAATGTTAATGTTTTTTAAAATATTTTCTCTTAAAACAAAAGTCAGATTACCTTAAGGATGAGTGAATCTTAACCACGAGTAATGAATGTGAAAGAAGACATGTGGCAAGCTTGAGAGGTGTGTAGACATTGTACTACTTGGGCATGCAAAGATTGGTGCCCTGGTGTAACACTGGGCCCTCCTAGAAGAAATTTGTAGGCTTTTATTATAAGGTTAGTGAAACTTGCCGGTGATAGCATGCATCTTGCACATTCTAAGGGGTTGTACCCCCCACAGCTCCCCAGCTTACCATGTTTCCTTTTGATACCCACTAATTATAGTTAAGATTTTCCCACCTTTAGGGTTAAATAATCTATGTTAGTTTTTAGAAATTAAAAAAAAAAAAAAAAGGTAACAACATGAATGAGCCAATCATGACCAAGGTTAGTTTTCTAAAACAACTAACCTACTAACTGCGGTTAAGATTTACCCATCTTTAAGCTTAAATAATCTAATCTAACGTTAGTTTTTAGAATTGTTTTTTTAAAAAGTAGCCGAATCCTAACCAAGGTTAGTTTTATAAAAACTAAGATTATATTATTTAACCCTAGGAGTAGTGAGTGATCTTAACTACAGTTGATAAGTGTGAAAGAGGACACCTGGTGAGCTGGGGAATGTGAGAGATGCATGCTATCACCCAATCCCAAATTGCGCTTACTGGTCGAGAATCTTTCCATGTACTCGGCGTGCGTTTTCTTAACGCCTCCGGTTGTTGTTTAATTCACGGAGCTCCATCTTCCCATCTCTCAGAGTTTTGGGCATAAAAATGGAGAATGGAAACTGTTCCAGTGCTGAATCGGGAGATGGTCGTCGATCTTCTTTGCTATTTTTGGGAACTGGTTGTTCGAGCGCTGTTCCAAACGCACTGTGCCTCATTCGTCCCTCCGATCCCCCCTGTAATGTTTGCATCCAGGCAATGTCGCTTCCTCCCAAGCTTAATCCCAATTACAGGTTCTTTGATTATTAGTTTTGAAACATTTTAAAAGCTTTTCTTATATCTATACTTTGATTTCTGCTGGATCGCGCGCTTTTCAGCTAATTCTGAGATGTAGATCTCTGAATTCTGTGTTTATCTTAATCTTAGGTCTCTAGCTCAGTTGGATTTAGGATATGTGTGTTGCTTCTGTTGGATGCGATTTGGGGTCTTTTTATTTTATTTTTTATTCTCTTAACTTTTATTGTTGTTTTTTGCAATCTATTTTGTATGATGCAGGACAATGTAGCGTTTTGAATCACGGTATACAGGATTTTACTGATGATTGATTGATAATGTTAGTAATTGCTGATAGATTTGTGGAGAATGATTAGGGGTACGAAATATTATGGGTTTAGGGGTTGAGGCGGGTTCTAACCTTATGGGGGGAGGGGGGACGTAGTCCTTGGATTTTCTTCTTGAGGACCAAGTTCTTGGGGGCCATGTTAAATATACGATTTTGTATATATCATATGGTTATGCCATGTTAAATAACTAAATCAATTAAATAACATAGTATACAAGATTTTTAATTCAAAGTTCAGGAGCCACATGGCTATGCCCATTTTTTTTTGGTGAGAAGGAAATAACACACACTATCACACCCACACACGCACCCTTGTAGCACAATCTACTTGCAACCACACAACCCTCTCAACCTTTTGTTTTTCAAAAGTTCAAGGGGGGCAGCTGCTCCCTTGCCCGATGGTTATGCCTGTTAAAATATAATGTGTTTTAATTTTTTCCCAAATAATAATAATTGTGATGAAATTGGACACAGCTTTGATGTATGGTTCGAGTTATTTAGAGTTCCAGAATAACTGTAGTGATTAGGGAAAGATGATGATAACTTATGTGCGAATTGCGATTCTTTTCTTCTCTTTACGTGAGTTGGAATATGCAGAATGATGTACCAGAGTGTAAAAATTGATATAGATTTGTTCTCATTATTGTTGTTGCTTCATTTATCTCTTGTAAGTAAGCATTTCTAAGTCAGAAACTCATGGGCCATGACATTTACAGGTGCAATACGTCTCTTCTAATTGATTATTGCCACAGTGATGGTGAACATAGCTATATATTGATTGATGCTGGAAAGACCTTTAGAGAGCAAGTTCTTCGGTGGTTTCCTCACCATAAGATTCCTCGGGTGGATTCAGTGAGTTATATCTTATGTAGATTTGTTTCCACACTCATCATATAAATTTTTCTCATGATTTCGTGAAAACAAAAAAAAATAGTAAGGATGAAAGTTCTATTGATGATTCAGTATATCATGAGTTCAACATTGACATAATGCAGATTCACAAAAGGATTACATTTAACTCTACATTAGATTGTTTGTTTACCAAGGGATTTGCCTTTCGGTATTATGAGCTACATTCCCTGCCAAGGAGAAAGAGTATTCATACTCCATCTTTTAATTATATTGAAAACAATCACCAGTTAGGGGTGAGTACCTTAATGATGCATGGCAAAACAATATAAGAAGGAAAAACTCAAATAAATGAGGTGACCTCTTATTGATTAGGGCAGACTAATCAAATATAAAGCATGAAATCCCATAACAGCATACCATACGATGCATATTGAGCATCAAACTGAAACTTTAGGTAATCACTTCTTGGGCTGAAGAATAATTATTCTTCTCTAAAATAAAAACCCCATAAATAAGAGATTACATGGGGTATATATAGATTTGTCTGACAACATCCTTGCTTTCTCCTATTTTGGCTCAGACTATGACACTAATTCATAGTGACAAAGTCGGGGTTCGGGAATAATTCGGCAGAGGTCAAGTTCGTAAAAGTTCGGGAAAATTTGGAAAAATCAGAACAAATAAATTGTGTTATTGTTGAGTTTACTTGCTTGTAAACTCTATGTTTGTTTGGTAGTTTTTTTCTTATGTTTTTCTGTTCTTTTAATAAAGTGTGCTATTGATAAAAAAAAATAAAAAAATAAATTAATCAATATAAAAATATACCGAACAATTTGATTAAAAAATATACAAAATAAGTAGTTTTTTGCCAAGTTTGAGAAAATAATTCGGTACTAATTCGGGAATAATCCAGAAAATTCGCGAATAATTCAGAAAATTTGTGAATAATTCACCTATAATTCGGGAATCTAATAATTCGCGAATAATTGTCGCGCCCCAAAATCCCACCTAACTTAATGTGAGACTTTGGCACGTGACTTAATCATTAATTCCATAACTTCCTGTCATAAAGCATTTAAGGCAATTCTAAAAACATGGACCTAAAAATTTCTCTTCAAATAAATGTTAATGAAGTCCAATATTTGAAATAAATACTAAGACATCATAATCAATTTAAAATCATCCTCTATGAATCCCCAATCATATATTCAAACTAACTATAAATCCATAATTAGTCTATTACAAAGTCTAAAATTCAAAATCCAAAATACTAGTAATCTAATGTCCTGTGTATAGTCAACAATCCAAATTCCATTCCCCATCAGGGTAATCACCTGTTGGCTCTTCCTGCTCCTCCTTGTACTCTTCCTCCTCCCAATGTCCCGGAACACCGGTATGAAAACTATAACCTGCCGACAACAACAGTCATCGGCTGAGTAACAAGTTATCCAGCGTATATATAAAATCCTATCCAATAATATAACGAGATTTAATATAAACATGGTTTAAGATTCACATATCATGTAAATATTTAACAATTCAGAGTGCGGAAGCATAATTCAATTTCGATTCTTACATATGATCACTTGTGCTTATTTCTCTTGTTTATCTTACTTATTTTCTTGTTCATGAATTTATCCAACAACATGCAAATGCAATAACTTAATATAACTCTATCCCATATATTGGGTAGAGACAAACATATACCTTACTTTCCGAGGTACCACACAATATACACATTATCCGGTGTATACGGCTTGTCTACACATTATCCGGTGTATATGGCTTGTCTACACATTTGCCGGTGTATACGGCTGGTCTTGCCTTGATCATATGCCTGTGGGCACTCGGTCAGTGCAAAACTCAATTATGCATAATGCTTGTGTCCTTGTTGTGTACTTGCATAATACTTGTCATCTTGTTTATTCTTATGCTTGTTTATTTTAGATTTCGTGAATCCATGTGAGTGAAATAAAAATGTTTGTAAATCATGCATACATTTAAACATGTAGGGGTTCTCATAAATGATCAATATAAAACATAGATTTGTCAAATAAAATAAGGGACAATTTTGTTTATCGTGTCTAAATTTTTAATACATAATTATAATCAAATAAAATCTCACAGGACCCTAGTTTTTATAACACATCATGATCTCAAAGCAAACTTATAATAGTTCATCAATTGCAAACATCATCCTCTTCCTCCATTCTCCATCATCCATAATCCCAAAATCAATCCCTTTCCCCTTGTTGATATAAAATTAAACTCATGAAGAACATCTCTCACACAATAATTTTCACAAGGAAATCATCATTTAGAACACTTTCTATTCATCATATATACTATCCATAAGATAATCAAGATCTAAAAGTCTCTAACATCATATATAGATTTTTCAAGGAAAAATCATGATTTAAAACATCACAAAATCATCATATATATTTTTCCATGAGAAAATCCGGGTATAAACATCATAAGATCATCATATTTATTTTCCATAATAGATTGAAACATCACAAACATATTTACTCTTGTTGGTTTTGCTTTAGATCTATCACTTCATCATATTTAGATCAAAAATTCTTATATTGATAGGAAGGAAGTCATATTTACCTCTCACGATCGCTTCCCTATGATCGAGTGCTTGCGAATGGGGTTGATCTACGCTTTTTCAGCCTTCTTCCTTGCAAAACCTTTGATCACTCCTCTTGGATCTCTCAAAAATCCCTTCTCTCACTCTCTTTTAGGTCTAAAAAGTTTTAGAAACCCTTAACCCACGAGTGTAAGGGGTATTTATAGTGTTGGGAGCCCTAGGGACTCCATAAGTCGGAAAAACGCGCAAAAATAAGCCAAAACGGCGTTTTTGGCGATCTGTCGCCGCCAGGGGTGATCGATTGCCGCCGGTGGGCGATCGATCGGCCATGGCGCCGAATTTTTTTTTTTTTTTAAAACTCTTTTGCTACTTTTTGATTTTCTCCCTTTTCATACAATTAAACCTCAAAAACGAATTAAATTGAGTGTTTTATTCGGGTTTTAAAACCACTAATTTTCGCATTAATTTATAGGCTTAAATACATTAAAAGAATTAAACACAAGATTCCATAACATTTAATAAAGATCACAGTTATTAAGAAATAATAAATTCGGGGTTTTACAATAATTCGGCAAAACAAAAATGCTTGATTAATTGAAAAAAATGAAGTTTTTTGTTACAGAGGACACTATAACCAGTTAAACTACTTTCCTAGTTCAATTAATTTCTAAAATTCACCATTCTTTGACTTGAATTATTTTCTTTTTGTTGATTAGTAATCGAGAATATATTAAATGGGGAACTTAATGTAATACATGGCTCACAAAGCAATGAACCAAATTAGAAATAAGCTAATAATAACAACTCCAACCACTATACAATAGAAAAAAAATTGTAAACAACTCCAAATACTCGAAGTCTCCCCTAACTGAGCAATCGAGCACTAAGCTAGACGAAGCATGGTAATGTGCATCCAAACTTGCCTTCTTGGGCACGAACGATTGTTGAACATCCTTCTATTCCTCTTTGTCCAAATACTCGAACATATAGCCACAGGAAGGATACCCACAATACACCTTTGGGACTATCTAGATTGTGCGACCTAGCTGGAGGTGAAGTCTAGAAAGGCACTTAGGAAAAAATGTAAGAGATTCCTGAAAGAGGTGACCTTGGTCCCAAATCCATCGAGCAAGAGTACAATGCAGCAACAAGTGACTAACCAATTATTTTGTTGCTATACACATATAGCGTATGTTTTTCAAGTGGTCAAAGGTAATGATCTTATCCAAAGCATCCATACATAGGAAGAAGGTGACCTTAGATGAAATTTTGTGATTCCACACCATTTGATAAGGAAAAGGGAGCTGGAGCCCACGTGAAGGGATTGATAGACTGATTACATAGAGAATTTGCCTTTACAAATTATAATCCCTGGGATAAGATATGTCATCCCTAGAGTAAACATTAGGCTTTGCCATCTTGAGGTGGTTCATGAGGCAAAAGAAGTCATCCAACTCCAAGTCCTCCAGCCCCCTATGCATCCCAGGGCACCAAACATCCTCACTACCCTTTTGTATAAAATAAAAAGCAACAAAAGATTTTTTGCTGACTGCAATAGAGTACAAGTTACCAAAATCTCCTCTGGTTATCTCCTTCCTCGACTAGAAAATCCCTAGAAGCCCCCTCAGAAGCCTCTCAGGCATGGAGAAGAAGCCTCTCAGGCATGGAGAAGATTCAGTTGAAATTGTAGGCATGGAGAAGATTCAATTGGTTCCTCTAGGGGAAAGAGATATTTCCGGCAAGCTGAAACTGTTGGCGAACAACTTAAACATGTCATCATGTCATAAGATTGTAGCAATAGAATCCAAAACATTTGATTTCATGGAAGGGGATGACAATGCAAAAAGGGCAGTGAAGATCATTGAAAGGGGTAGGGGATTCTCCATAGAGATATGGTTAGAGGTCATGGCGTGTGGGAGGTTGCTAACCTTCATCTCAAACTGTATCACCGCACAAACAAAGGACTATCGAATTGTCCACTTCCTCTGCTCCTCATGCAAACTTCTTCTGGAAAGGAAACGTAATGGGAGAGGGGCTTTTATCTCCTTATCTCTTTTCCCCCACTCAGTCGGCAAAAGACAATGGATTATATTTCCTAAGCCGGAAGAGAGAAGGATGAAGGTGGGTCGCTCAAACACAATGAATTCACATTCAAGAGAGCCTTTCCATCGATGCAAGGGCATCCTCAATTTCCTCCGGCTGTAGGGAGCTCATCCAAAGCATTAGGTTCAATGCTTTGCGAACCAGTCCCCGATCTAATACCTCAGCCAGGTTTGGATGTGTGGTGGAACATGGCGTTAGCGTGTGAGTTCATCAAGGCACCAGAATCTTGGGGTATGTTAGAGAAGATTATACATAACCTTTTGCCGAGGGACGAACGAACTCCCCTTATTCCTTTAAAAGAAAACAAAAGAGTCATCATAGTCGATTGAACATCCACCGTAAGAGACATGAGTGCGAGCGATCCATGGCCGCTTCCGAATGGGGGCTCATTGGTGTTTCGGCGCTGTTGGTTTAAAGCTAACTCAGTACAACAGGATGAGATGAGCACTTGCTTTTGCATTGGTCTGAGAGGCCTTCCCTTTCATCTTTGGAAACCATGCATCTTCAAAAGCATTGGGACATCTTTGGTGGTCTAAGGGAGATTCATCCCAGCATGACGAACCGCTTTGACCTCTAGGAGGATCGAATTCGCATGGAGGAATGCAGCCGTGAATTGATTCCCTGAACTCTTCGGATTCCTGATGGCAAAAAGTAACACACGATCCTCTTACACATTAGACCAGCTGCCCCAGTCATCTTTTCCAGCGATAACCATGTTTTCCGATAGCCAAAACAGGGGGGAAATTTGAATTTTGAATCCTAGGCTCAGGGCCTAATGGTTGGGCTGGAAAAAGTTGGTGATCACCCCCTACTTTCCAGATGCTCCAATCGGGTGGCATGGTAGCAGATGCTCCTCAGATGGTTGGTAAGGTCGTGGTGCAGGAGTGGCCCACTGACAATGGTAAAATAGACGGCAGAGGCAAAAGTGTTGATCACCGATTGCGCGAGACCGATAGGTACAAGGAGCAGCCAGCAAACAAGGGTATGACCTATCGTTTCTTCAGTTTGCACAGCAAGTCTCACCGGTGACCAAGGTACGCACCATGGTATAGAGCAACCTAATCCTCATCTAAGAAACATAGGGGCAGGAGGGCAGCAGGTGTGTGTGAGGGATAGAGTGCAAAAGAGAGGAAAATGTATGTGAAACTTTCACAGAAATGTGAGAAGAAATGGAGAGAAAGTGGGTGAGAGAGATAGATAGATGGAGATGGGGTGAGGTGATGTGGTTTGGAAGGGGTGTATCAAGCTTGAAACACCCTCTAAATGGAGAATGAAGCAAGTGGTTAGGTGGTTGCTTGCTTGTGGTGAGACGGGAGATAGGGGTAGGTTAGGTGTACCCCCCAATGGATGGACAAGGTAATAGAGAGAGGGACGTGAGAGATTTAGAGAGGAGGGTAGGGAAAGGTCACCACCACCCGAGAGAGAGAGAGAGAGAGAGAGAGAGAGAGAGAGAGAGAGAGAGAGGTGACCTGGTACAAACCCACCCTCTTGTAATTTGGTAAACACCACCCCTTATGATTTGGTATAAAAGGGGTATACCAAGTAATGGTACACCCTACTCACTTGACTAGGTGTAGGGTAGGCATATTTAAGGTCGGTACACCCCACTTATTAGGGCGTGAAACATGCACCTCAAAAAGAATACACCACTATTAATTTTTTTTGGTGTGATGCGGGAACATTGAAGTTGGTACACCCCAATCCAGTTAGTGGCAATTTCGCTGCCTACAAAGACACAATGCTATCCTTAATCTCCCCTGGCCCTTCCTGCTAACTCCCATCCACCCTCAATTTGGATATGAAATTGGCTTTCTTGTGAAAGTTGGCGATTTTGTAAAATAATTTGGTGTTCGGTCCCCTTCTTTAAGCCATTGAGTTTGAGCCTTTTGCTTCAAACTGATCTCTTCCAACCCTAGCACCCTTAGATATTCCAATTTCTTGGCTTCCTTGTCTTAGCTTTTCTCACTCGAGAGTGACCTCGACTCTTCCAACCCATCGAGCTCTTCCATTTCACAGAGGAGCCTAACTTTGTTGGCAAGAACATTGCCAAATACCTCCCTATTCCACTTCTTAAGTCTGACTTTGAGAGCTTTCAGCTTAAGACCAAATCTAGTACTGGTTGAACCCCACCCGCTCTCTACCTTCCACACCTCGGCCACTGTCTCCTTGAAGCTGCCATCCTCTAGCCACATATTTTCGAACCGAAAAGAGGTGGGTCCCCCTCTAAAATGCACTAATTCCAATGCATTTGGTACATGGTCCGATGTGGGCCACGGAAGGGATGACTGGATCATATTTGGAAAGTGATCTTCCCAGAAAGGGTTGAAGAGGATCTGTCCAATCTACTGGTAGACAAGCTAGCTCCCATTTGTGACCGTGTGAATTATGCGCCTCTTAGAGGGTAATCTATCAATTCATGCCTAAATATGAACTCCCCAAATCTCCCCATTTTGGCATTGCGAGAACAACCCCATTTTCGCTCTTTGGAGAGTTGAATTTCCCTCCCAAGCACCATGGTGCTCCCCATTTAATGCCCACATCATCCAGTTCAGTCCAAAAGGAAGATCATCTATACTTCCTGAAGGACCATATACCTCAAAGAAAACCCACTTGAAATCCACCCATATCATGCGACATAAAATAGAAATCGAGTAAGCTCCTAGTTCGGATTCCAGATTTCAATCACCTCCTTATCCCAGATCAACATAATGCCCCCTAATGCCCCGATAGATGGAATGACTACCCAATTAGGACGTGAGACTCCCCAAATGTCTCTGATAGTAGACTCTGGGATACTCTCATCTTAGTTTCCTGGATGCACAAGATGAATGGTTTCTTTGATCTCACAAACTGTTTGAAATCACCATTCGTTTCTCTGTTTTTCCTAACCCTCTAATGTTCCAAGAAATAATGGATAGACCTGTCATTGATGAACTCTATGATCCCTACTCTGCCTTGGGCTGCTAGACACACCACTTAGACCCGTTCAATCGTAATTGACATTGCACTCCAATCTCCTTAGCTCCAATTTTGATTCTCTCCCGGCCTTGCAATGGATATAGGTGTGGGGTGTTCATCCCTTTTGACATTCCCCTTTCAAGTTTCTGGAACACAGTCCTCGCCTCAACCTCATGTCCCTCAAAGGAGAGACCTAAGAATTTCCTTAGACTCTCCATATAGGTCAAATCCCTCTCGGAACCTCTTTGGATCCCCTAGGTGGGGATGGTAATCCAACACCTCCTTGGGCCCTAGAATTGTTGCGCGAAACCAAGTCCTAAGGCACTGACACTGGTCTAATGTCATTCTCAGTAAGATTTGTAAAGTCCTATTTTGGATTGGCTAATTCCATAAGTCAAAACATTATCAAGGGTGTCTCAGTCCAAGAATGTTCAAGCGCTAAAAGTCATGTGAAGAAGAAGCCAAAGTTGCTGATCATGCGCCTCAAACGTGCCTAGGAATGATAAGTGACTTAGAAGACATCTACCCTATGAGGAATTGACTTAGACAATGTCCTATATACCCTAGGAGGTTGAAAAATGCTTAGGTGGTTAAAATAACTGTTTTGGGGCAAAAACCATCTTGGTGGTTCGAATCATGGATAAGACTTTCGAACAACCATGCAAAAAATGTATGGGGAAAAAATCCAGAGAGTGGCCTTAAGGGCGTTTGAACGACCCTCTAGAGGTCATTCGAATGACCCCCTTGGGCGTTGGAACGACCTGTGTGGGTTTTGCATTTTTAGTAACTTCTATGCTCCCCACTTTGGTTTGCCTATATAATGTATTTTTCCCTGTAGCGGATTGTGGATATAGCGTGGTCGGAGAAATCCGGAGCCGTCGTAGGCAGAGATTAATCAAAGAGATCGTGGTTACTAAGTTCTGGGAGGAGCACAATCTGCTATGATTGATTGCGTTGCTTGCGAGCACGTAATTGCTTATTGGGGCGTTGAGGATTGGTTACCGAAGATCGTTGTGTACTTGTGTTGAGTTCGGTTGGGTACAAGTCCGCGTCTTGTAAGTGTTTGTTGCTTTTGCTTTTATTTAAATCACTTTCAGTTGGATTGGGTCCCATGGTTTTTCCCGAAAGGGTTTCCACGTAAAAATCTCGGTGCCGTGGTTTGTTTACCTTTTCTGCCCTTTAATTGTTAAAATTAAAACTGGTAGACAGACCTTAGGAAAACCTATTCAAACCCCCCTCTAGGTCTTGATTCATACTCAAGGGGTAATTTCTGTTGCCCAAGGTTTGGACCCGAGAGGGGGGGGGGGGGGGGGGGTGAATAGGTCTATGAAAAATTAAAATTCTTTCTATTTCCTTAAGCGGAATTTCAACTTTTACAAGTTTAAGTGAAATAGAAATTAGCAATTCTACTTAAACAATATAAGCAAGAATGTAAAGAGAAGAGTTAGAGAGAATGCAAACACGTTGACACATGATGTTGTTCACGAGGTTTGGCAACCCACCTACGTCCCCGCCTCAAGCTATACCTGCTAGAGGATTCACTACGATTTATACCCAATCGCACAGACTTCTTCACGGGTGAAGTCCAAACCTTTTACAATTCTCTTCCGGGTGAGAAACACACCTTACAAAGCTCCTAGCTTCACGGACAAAACTCCCACAGACGTCTTGATTTCAATACACTTTGAATAAGTGTTTACAATCTTGAAATGCTCCTAGAACAAACTGATAGATTACAATTAAGATCTTCTATGAATCCCTCAAAGATAGGAGTTGAATAACTCAAGAACTTGGTTTTTGGATTTCTAGGGTAAACTCAATAGATTTGGAATTCTAAACTTTGGAGTGATTGAAATGATTGGAGTTCTTATTTTCATTCATAATTCATTCATATTTATAGCATTTGAGAAAATATAGCTGTTGGAAGAGCATTGGATTCTAAACTAGCCGTTACAGGCATTTTTTTGGTTTCCCGCATGGATTTGTCGATGAGTGGAATTTCACTCTTAGCATTTGTCGACGAGTCCCATAACAGTGAGTTACAAAACGTTTTCTGTAACCCATTCATCGACGAGTGAGATTTCATTCAATGGACTCATGACGAGTCCTTTGTATTTTTCTGGGAGAACTCATCTGCTTAACCAATATAATGGGCATGATTTCCATGGTCTATTCCTTTATCTTAATCAAGATATTTATAATATTTTAGGTCCTTAGATTGATATTCAAGGGGTCTTAAGGCACCTATGGTCAATTTAAGTAATTGAGCAATTCAACTGACTGAACTTTAGGGACTTCTTACATAAGTCCTAGACTCTTAAAATAAAATAATTAAGCCTTCTTCGAGTCTTTATTCTTTTAGTCTTGATCTTGAATTGATTTCATCTTAAGCTTTATGATTCGATCTTCAATCTTCTTTGATGATCCTACTTAGACTTTAGGATTTGATATGATCTTTAATATCTTCATTGTGATCTAATGGCTTGGTTTTGACTTGAGTTGAATCTTCTTCATTGATGGTGTCATTTTCATGCTTCTTCACTGAATGACTTTCTAATGCTCTTGATAGACTGAATTTCACATAAACTCAACAGAGACATTAGTAATATAAATCCCATTCTATTATTGTGTTATCATCAAAATCAATATGGAGACCTGAAGTGAAAACCTATAGGCTAACAATCTCTCCCTTTTTGATGATGACAAATAATGTAATGGATTTGGAATAGCTCTCCCTCAATATATGAACTTTTTGAGGTTAGCTTCCCTTAAACATATGCATTATCAATTTAAGATAAAATTTTCAGATCATTGCATATTTTAGATAGTCCATTCATTAGTCATGATTCTAATTTTTGATTTATTTTGATTAAGTCAATTCAAGCAATTGAAACTAATTTGAATATATCATTTAATTTTATCAAATATATTATTTAATACCAATTAGAATTAGGAGTTTAGGAATATCATTCCATTATTACATTTCTTCCCCTAACATCATCAAAAAACATGAACATACAAAACATTCATTTCATGATACCAAACATAGATATTTCAACCATATTATACCAATAATATTCATTCTCAATCAAAGTATACCAATATCAATTAAAGCACAAATATCATCAAATAGTGAACAAGAATGTTTTAAGTCCTGAGCTTGTTAGGTAGTAGTAGCTCTGTAATAGCCAGTGTAGATACTAAAGACTTACGGCACTACTCAGTTGAACATTGTGCAGTGAAACATATCAAACAATTCACATTCATGTCATTTATTTAAGCACTATTCATCATATCATACATTTCAAAGCATATCATATCATAACATCATTCAATACATTTTTAAGCATGAAAGCATTTCATCAAAACATCCATTTTCAAACCATACCACAAGCTCATAATATCAATTAATATATCAAAACATATACATATTATTTCATTACATCAACACATATTTCAAGCATCAAAACATGTCAATTATAATTATCCAAATAATCAAAATTTTGAATTCATTCAAATTCAAGGAACACTCTTTGGTACCCAAACCATTTTGAGTCCAACAACATTAGACTTGGGAGAGGTTGTTCTTTTAGGAACTTAAACTTGCCTAATCCTCTTATTACCAACAAAAGTATAAATATTCTTTGAAGTACATGAGGTAAAGAAATTTTGATAATTCTTTTGTTTATCTTTTAGACTATAGCCACGACCGGCTTTTCCAAATACACACCTTTGATTTCCTAGCATTGTGTCTAAGATCTTTTTATCATTGGTGAATTTAGTGACAATTCGAGTTAAGTCATTAACTTTAGATTTTAAATTATCACACTCATTGCATTCAATGGTTTGAACTAGAGGCATAGAAATTAATTTTTATTTTTCTTTTAATTTATCATTTTCTTCTTTTAAAATTTCATTTTCATTTTTCAAAAATTCAATTTTATTTTGAAGAGAAGAGTTTTCTTTCTTAAGCTTTTTATTCTTGGAAGCTATTTTCTCAAATTCAACATATAATTCATTGAAAGCTTCTCTTAATTCATTATAGGAAATAGATTCATCATCGGAAGAATTTACCTCATCTTCATGTGCTATGAGACAAAGATTGGCTTGCTCCTCATCACATGAGCTAAAGTTCGAGTCATCCCAATTCCCAAGTAGTAGCCTTCATTGCTTTCTTGTATTTTTGGCTCTTCTTGAGTTTGAGGCAATCCGGCTTGATGTGTCCCGGCTCATTGCATTCATAGCAAATAATATCTTCTTCTTTGCTCTTTTTGCCTTTGATGACTTCTTTGGCAAATTCCTTCTTGAAAGTCCTCTTCTTAAGATTCTTTTTGTGTTTCAAGAACTTTTGGAATTTTCTTGCCATCTTCTCAATCTCCTCTTCTTCACTTTCCTCTTCACTTGAGCTAATTTTTGAGGATTTCGAGTACTTTCTATCATAATACATCATGAGTCTTTAATTGCTTCTTATTAGCACATCCCATCCAATACCCTACGATAAAAGTTTTTTGATTTTTACGGAGACTTTCAATGGGATCCAGCCATGCAGGGTCACATTTTTCCAACAATGTTCTACTTCATCTGAGCATTAGTTACCTGCACGTATGGAATTCTCAAATTTCACAAGTGGCTGGCATAACAAAAGATATCCACTGTTGAGCATTGCTAGTTGGACTGGGACATATCTATTGCATGGTCATTAAATCGGGGTATAAGGAATAGGAAAAAATTAATTAGTCATTCGAGCCACTGACAATAATTGCCTTCTACAGATTAGAAGAATCTTTCGAACTGTTTCATATTGATCCTTGTTGTGCCCTTGAATTTATGATACTTCTCCATTTCTTCATTTTGTGAGACCTTTCTGTTTTCATGGTGACTGAAACCCCACACTACTGTGGGTTTAATTAATTCCTATTTGTATCAAATGCAGATAATTTTGACTCATGAACATGCTGATGCAGTTCTTGGTTTGGATGATATACGTGCAGTGCAGCCGTATAGTCCTACCAATGATATTGATCCCACTCCCATTCATCTCACTCAGTTTGCGATGGATAGGTAACTTCTGTCCTTTTTGAGTATACATGTAAATTGTGTTCTTTATTGAGGTTTCAGACTATACATACGAATCCTAAGATATCCTGATAGTTATATATAATAATCAAACTTGCAACAATAATGAGCATAGGAGGCCTCTGACAGTGCCGAGCTGAAAGGCCGTCGCTCAACGGATAACACTATTCTTTCTGGTAGTACTGGGCTGTATATGGTGGGTGAGAGAATAGAGTATCATTGAGATGCTATTGATTGTTAAAGTGATAGTTTTAGCTTCTAAGTTGACCCTCCAATTGAATCTCCTTAAAGAGGATATGGTGTAAATATTTATTGGGATTGCAGCTGCAACTTCCTATCTTCTATGGTCTAAATTTGTGTCCATACATAAAATAGATCATAAATTGTTTGCTAGGCATCGTGCAGTAAAGCATCCTTTGTATGAGTTTTGCAGCTCAAGTTGGCTTATCAGATATGCACATTAGCTATATGCTACTTCTGTTGTGATTCTATTCATTTACAGTATCTTTGTTTACTAAGTTCTTTTGAGATCTATTGATATCAAGTACGCACCATCCATTTGGGATGTTCTTAGAATATTATAATAATTTATTTGTTCCAATATGTATTAAGTGGGAACTACTCTTTATTAACTATTGTTTTGTCTTCTTAGCTGATGATGGCGTTAATTAGAATTTTTTTTTGTAAAATAATTAGCATTTTCCAGTTTAGGATTAGGAAAATGTTTCCCTGACTACCCCTTCAATTGGTGTGTGTATGTGTTTTCCATCAAAAAAAATTGGTGTGTATGTGCGACTATGTTGGGAAGGTGGTGGTGGGGCAATCATAAAAGACTCCCTATAACATCAAATAATTACAGGTCCCAGTAAGTTACTTACATAAAAATCGGCCTCCCTTTAACTTTTGGTTTTGTAATAATACAATTCACTTATAACATCTTTTGATACACTAGGTTATTCTGAAATTTGGTTTAGATAGTCTTGGGATATTAAAAAATTTCTTCAATTCCAATTTGTATTAATAACCCTAACTTTCTTTTTTGTAGTATGTATATTTGCTAGTTCATATTTTGACAGCCATTTTGGTGGGCGACGGGATAAGGGGGAAGGGTCATAGAAGCCCCCACGGCCCTCCTAACCATCAAGTTGTGAAAGTTAAGGTTTTAAACTTCAGGCTTAGTGTAAATTTCTGTCACCCAAGAAGCGGAAAACATTGTAAAAATAAGGAAATTAGGAAACATTGAGTAAAGAAATTTTATATGAAATTTTAGGGAATGATAAATTAAGCATCATACAGAATTGGAACCCATCATATAACTTGGAAATCATTTGGAATTTAGAGTAGAAAATGAGTGATAAATAACAAGTGATAAAAGTTGTGCATTCTTGAACGTCTAAAGTCAAACGTACTCATAATAAGTGGTTCATAAAATTATACATCCTAAAATAAAATGACATCATAGAATATCATAATCTCAAAGCAGAGTTATAAATCTTGTTGAAGCCGTTATGTATTGACTGATATGTAATTGTTTGGGTAATATCTGAGCAGATACATGCCATGTTACAATTATTTTAGCGTTTTTATGTGATGTCCGTTACAGCGTTGCGTATGGCCAAATGGGAAATAATGATACGTTATGGTCATTATATAACGTTCCATTCTATATTATATAACCATGTCAACTCCCTTCTTTTGAGGTTGTATCACTTTCTCCCCCATCTAGAGCCAAAAAAGACCACTCCATCTTTATTTTTGGATCAAAACCAGATTTCCACTTCAAATCGACGGATTGAAGCTTCAAAACCTTCTTTTGGGGATCAATCAGTTTGGGTTTTTATTTTCAATTTGTGTTTGTTATTTAATGTATATTAGCAAGTTTAGAAGAATTGATTTCTTGATCACTATCAAAAATCAAAATAAGAAAACACCAAGGATGCACTATGATATATAGTGAGTTTTTAAGCATCCTAGTAAAACATTTGCTTGTATGTCTATAATATGTTATAAGAATAAGCCTAGAGTTTATTTATAACCTAGAATTGTGAGAATTAAATGTCAATGATTTGGTTATTTCGATTTGACATAGTAGAAGCAAATGTAATCTTGGGTTGAAATAAGATGACTTTATATATTTGAGGACATATTATTTTCTCAATGAGAACAAAATTTCAGGTGAATTTATTCACCCTTGTTGGTGGGGCTATCTCTTGGAAATCATCCAAGGAGACAATCTTAACTCATTCTACTATAGAGCTCAAATTTGATGGTTGTAGAGAGGAGATTGTAAAGAAGCCAAATGACTTAGAATCTTATTTATTGAATGATGCAAAAATAAGAATAAGATCCACTTTGCTTACCGATAAACAAAGAAGAAGAATAAGATCCACTTTGAAAATTAATTATAGCTATAATGAGAATCCTGACATATACGTCAAATGAAGTACTATGCTAGTCATTCTACCGATAAATATGCGTCAGATGATTTTACTGCAGATGATTATCTTGTAGGCGATTATTCAGTAGATGTTTATCCTACAGATGGTTAGATACTCTAAGAGGGAATAATTATAATTCAGATCCGTTAATTCAATGGATTAGCTAGTAAATAAACATCGAGGGGGATGAGGCTTAAGCCCATTACATGGATGGAAGTGATGACAACCCAACTTATGTGAATGGAGATCCCAGGAAGTAGGTTCAATCATCAATGGGTAAAAACAAGTCACTGGACCATTCGGTGAGAGCACTATAAAATATTTTATAACCTCTCCCTATGGTGTAAATAGTGCTATTTGCAATACTGTGAGGTTGAGTTTAACTCTTCATGAGTCCATATCCTTTATAGGTGGGTTTCTAATTACAGTACACACTTGATGGATTATGAGTGTAGAAGTGGGGCTCCTTCTTATAAGAACTTAGGCAAGTTCTCTAGAGCACTCATTAAATCCAGGTAGGGTGCAGGACCGAAATGTACCAAATCGTAAGAACTGATCTGATATAGAGAATGTTGTTGTGTGTGGCATGCACAACCGATTTACAATAAAGGCGTTTAGTTCAAGAATATTATTTCACCAAATTCCTGTAAATCCTATCTTGCTGATACTAAGTATTGATTCAAAATCCAAAAGACATCAACATCAATGCACTTCATTTTCACGGCTACCCAACTCCGTTTTAAAATTTGTATCATGTGGGGGATTGTTATATTTATTTTAATTTTGTGATACAAGTTTTAATGTTTTTTAAATTCGTAGTTTTGCAATTGTTTTTTTTAAAAATTTAAATGGCTTTTATTTTTGTGTAACCCATTTCATTTAGTGGGATGTTATATGGGTTATTAATGTCCATTATCATCATGAGGAGAAATCTATTATAAAAAGGGTTTCACCTCTAAGGTTTTGGTAGAGAAAAGAGTAGAGTCTTTTCATCTTTCATCTTGTCTATTTTGAGATGAGTTTTCTTTGAGTTGGGTGCCATATCAGAAGTCCATTAGTGAGTCTAATTTGCGAGTGCACGCTATTAGACTGCGACTATTGAATCCTAGAGATCGGTCGCCATTACCTGTTTGCATCAAGGGAGATACTCCAAGGGGGCGAAATCAGTCTCAAGGACAGCGATTTCAATATCGTGCCTCTTTCGAAACGCTAACACTAATTGATAAGTTTTTTCTATTTCTTATTTCAGATTTAATTTAATTTGAGCTTGATCTCAAAATGTTATTTTCTTGTATGCAATCTTTAAGTTTCATTTTCAGATTTGTGAGCATGTTCAATAATATCTAATTTTCCAACAATCTTAAGGTGACTAAGAGCATTATAAATTATGAATATGTGAAAAAAAAATCCTTTGATTTGATGAAAATAATTTAAGACAATTCAGTCTAGTCGAGGGAGTCCCTCTGCTAAGAGTGGTTGAAGTTGTTGGTCGTCGCTAATGGGGAGAAGGGCTATAGATACTTAACCAAGATTGGAGATAAGGAATTCAGGCACACACATGTTTGTTTGACATCTTGAAAGAGCTCATAATTTGATCATCAACTCAGTTCTTGCTAAAAAAAACGCCAATAGCCGGAGACGAGCTGTCACCAGCGATTCTTGGAGATCTCACCTGCGCAGCATAATCGAGAAAATGGCAAGTTCATCTAATCTACCTGGCTGTGACCTCGGATTATGGTACAGATAGAGAGAATCGTATTTCAGATCTACAGTATTAGCTCTGATCGTCTTCTTCTGCATCACATTTTCTATTGGAACACTGGAATACTGCCATACTAACTTCACCAAAAGTATTTCACTGTTGGATTTTGGTTCGATAAGTGGCTTTCAAGCACTTTTTGTCAGGAACGTATACAAAATGGATCGAACGTGGCTAGAGATATATGCCCATTGAGATGAAGATTTGCAGCCAATCTCTGGAAGGTGGGCATTGACAACATTCACGGTGACGATCTCCAAATATTCGGTGATGATCTCCAAATCTTCAAAACCGACCTTAAATAAAGAGAAGGGAGAAAAGTAAGGGGGGCGGTTACCTTTCATTATCCATCCCGGTTTGCTCTCTGATACATAAAGTGATTAAGTAAACAAAAAAAAAGGTGGAAGATATGTTTATGAGTTTTCTTAGTGTGTTGGGCACACACTTGGGTGACATGGTGTGAACAGCTTGTTATTTCGGGGTCTCATGCACGTTTCATTTTTTGAACTTTGGGATTTACTTTAACATGCTACCTTGTGAAGCAAGTCAAAACAAGCCATGCCACCTTAGTTGGTAGCTTGCAACCCCAGTCAAGCAATGCCAAGGCGAGGCGAGGCGAGGCGAGGCAAGCTATTGAATAAAGTCAACTCAAAGCAATATGTGTTGCCTCCTTGGAACATCTGCATGGGCTATGATGTGAAGCACTATGGTGTAAAACATACACACAGTTATTGTGTATTAGCATAGTAACAAAGTTCTCGAATAATTCCCGAATTGTTCCAGAACTATTCGTTTTTTAAAGGGTAACGTTTAAAAAGGCTTCTTTTCCCCGAACTGAAATTATTCGCCAATAATTTCCGAACGAATGAATTATTCTGAACTTATGCCGAACTTATGCCGAAGGAAGATTTCTCACAAATTATTTGTTATTTCTTATTCAGAATTCTAAAATAAGAATGAGGGCAAAATGGACTTTCTATTAGCAATAGAATTATTACTAAAAACCCGAGACTTATTTCACACTGAGAAATCCCCATTTGACTGAAGTCATCAACTGATAGAAGGACAAAACCCTATTCGAGTAGGTTATTTTAGGGTTTTGATTACGTTCGATTGAATTGAGAGAAAAAGATGATTTTGCACGCTGATTAGTCTGTTGAATTTTGATCAAACTGAGAGAAAATATGATGTGTGTTATTTATTTTGAGCTATTTTTATATTTTGCTAAATAACTATGTTATGCCAAATAAATACTCATATGTTGAATTTCTGATTTTATCTAATTCAGATTATTATTTCTCCCGTTTCTATATATTTTTTAATTGCTTAAATAATCTGATTTACATATACAAACATGTAATCTTGATTATTCTTTTCTTTTAAATTACATAAAGCTTGCTTAAGCCTTATGTAATTTTTTTTTAGAATTTGTGAGTTTACATAAAGCTTATTTTTTGGGATAAATGTCTAACATAGTAAGAGATGTCAATACATCCAGATTGGTAGATGGATTAGTTGGTATCATGTTTTTATTTTTTCTAATTATTAATTTTTATTCTTCCGAACTTATCCCGAACTTGTCTCGAATTTACCGATTTTCCCATTTTTTTTCGAACTTAACCCCTACCGAATAATTCCCGAATCCGAACTTTGTTACCATGTGTATTAGTATGCATTTTTGCAATATCATAGTTGATATAAGTTTGATCCTTGATCCGTCGAAACTGGCATGTTTCTCGAGATGTGGAGAACACAGTAGCGGATTACGGTTTATAAAATCTGGTGTTGCCCACACGCTACGGTAAACACTACAAATAAATGGTCAGATTTTTCGAAACTCAAGCTCTTTATATTATCATTTGATTACTTGTAAAATTGCATGCTATGCTTTACAGTCATATATCATTCTATGGCCTAATAAAGACACTAGCTATAATTGGTTGGACACAAGTAAGAGAATAAAATTGACTATGAAATTTGGAGAGTCAGTTAACCTAGTTTAAATTATTTTAAGATTTGTGATTGTTTAGTTATGGTAAGACTAAATAATTCTTAAAACAATAAAATTAGGATATGAATCAAGGAAATGTGCCTTTATTGTTATTACCATAAACAATAAGGTGTATAAAAATTTTAGATCTTGAGAATAATGTGATAATAGAATTAAGGAAAACCGAAAATTCTTTTCCTTTTCAATTCTAAAAATTGTGGGGGTTTGAAAATTCAAGGTCTAAATGAAACTAGTATTTATAATCCTAGTATACAATTATCTTCAAATGAATGAGATAATGTAAGGGAGAATGAATTGCTAGTGAAATGAGCAATTTGTCCGAATATACCATATTGAGTTGTTGCATTGTAGGAGAATAATATTCTCCAAGTTCCATCCTATGTTGTTGATAATGCATAAGATATGTGACGTTTAGAGGTAGAAGATTTCCTTTAATGAGTTCTATAACTCTTTTGAATGGGATATATAATCACATATATATCCTTGATAGACTCACCTATATAACTATATGTTAAGGAACATACATGAGATGGTGTATCTTAACTAGAGTACTTGAGGGTAATAAACCATAGTTATCAGAGCGAGAAGCGAAAACGAGAAACAAAGTGAAATCAAGAAGCGGGAAGCGAGGCTTAAAAAACCTTAGGAAATGGGGAAACGAAAAATGAAATATAGGCTCTTCATTCTTATTATGTTATTATGGGTAGCTATATCTTTGATTTTATCTTACATTAGATTTTTGTGGAAAAGTAGGTGCTTTAGGTTCCAAACCGACGATACGTGCTTAGAGTCTACACCATAAGCTATAGATTGTGGTCTATCCCATCACTTCACACACACAGCTCTCTTTGACTACTAAATGAGATGTGATGGAAGCGAGTCTGATCGAGGAAACAAGCTTCTAAGGAAGCGAGTCTATCGGAGAAAGTGAGTCTGGGAAATGAGCTTCCTAGGAACATAGTTACCAAGTATGGGTATAATACGACAATGATCCGATCGGGAAGTACGGGTGCTATACGGAAAAAAACACGGCAAAAGTACGTAGAAATTAAAAAATAATGAATACTTTTAAATAAATAAAAAATCATGATATTAACTAATAATAATTGTTTAATATGAAATATGTATTTAACATGGTAAAATTAGGAAACAAATACGTGTATTGTACATGTTTAATACATAATTCGCATATTAAATGGGTATTATACAACAATACGTGTATAATACGTTACACGGCAAAAGTACGAAGTCTTAAACGATGACCCCCTGCAAGTATTATACGGGTAATATATGGGTGTTTGGTAACTATGCCTGAGAAGCAAACTTCCCACTCTGTACATAGCTTCCCTGCAACTATGTAATAGACAGTTTAATGTATATCATGAACTGTACTATAGCAATATAACATGTGCTATAGGTAAACTCAGTAGATCTACCGGTAACTCAGGACACGATCTCTAGCATATTTTAATTAAGGTGTTCAAAAATCTGAGATATAATCCAGATTGTTGTTTTAAACTATATTGAGTATCCCATTGTATTAGAAGGATACAACGATGCAACTATATTGAGTATCTTGTTGTATTAGAAGGATACAACGATGCAAACAAGATTTTGGATCAAATGAATTTAAGTCATCCTTGAGTGGATGAGTTCACTCTTTAGAGGAGGTGCAATGTCATGAAAGTCTACTAAACATACTTGCATAGCCTGATTCATGATGGAATCGAAGTTTATAGATTTAAATAAAGCTAGAGAGGAAGTAGAATCAGAATGATTAAGGAAATTATGTTGGCATCCTAATGTATTTTGATTGCTAAGCTGATATAGCAAGGGCAAAATGCAAATCATGAATGAGAAATCCCGACGTATTCGTTGAAGGTATAATTCACAACAGTGAAATTATTGCAATTGATTTTTGTGAGGTCAATAGAATATTTAGTTGATCCATTGACCAAAGGATTAACAAGTGATCTAATCTATATTACATCGAGGGGGATGGGTCTAAGCCTATAGATAATAAGTCACCGACAATGGTAGCCCAACCTAAATGATTGGAGATTCCAAGATCTAGGTTCAATGGGAAAAACAAGTTTTTAAGTGACTTGGTGATGTTAAAGTGCTATCTATAATGAGAGGAGGATGAGTCGTAGACTCTTAATGCCATCTATAGTTGATTCTCAGTGGGGTGTAAAGTTACGGAACACCCTTGATAGATGCACTTATATGAGTGTGGAAGTGGGACTACTTCCTCTGAGAATTTAGGCTGATTATCTAAAGCGCTCATGAATACTGGATATAGCACATGGCCGAAATGTGTATAACAGATAGAACTCGACAATATTTTTGGAGTTTGTGTGTGTGATATGTTGTCTTGGTCATGGCTAAAAGGGAGTGGTTACCAAGTTCACCAATTCCTTCATGCACCCGACATGTTTACACTAACCTAAGGTTCAAGTCCAAAAGACGCGTTAGCCCATTTCACAGGAGCTTCTTTTAACCAAAATTTTGTTTTATTTGGAGGATTGTTGCAGATTTTTTTAAATAAAATTGTGTTTATTTTAATTAATAATCCCTTATAAGTTTGAAATACTCATTAAGCCTATATTTTTTTTTCTATTAAAGCCTTTATGATTTGAATCATTCTCTTTATATTCCAAACGGTTTTTGAGTTTATGGAGAGTTATTTCTTTATTCATCAGGGTCTTAAAAGTCAATTTTGTCTCTTCCTATAAGAGAGACATTCCTTCCTATTGGGAAAAAGTAACAAATTTTTTTTTTCTTTGAGATTTAGAGAAAGAAAAAGTACAGATTTTTTGCATTGGATCAATATCGGGATTAGAAACGACTGGACGATCTACTCTACCCTATCTCTTAAAGTAAAGGTTGTGTGCATCACTGGATTAACTAGAATTAGTTGTACTAGAAGCTAGGGGGTCACTTAGACTATTCAGGATGGTATGCTAATCGATGTTTTCTTTTAATACCATTGTGTTGGTCTTTTTGAAGTTTTGGTTCGAATACTGTCGAGTTTGATGTGACCGCCGATTAGTGAATGCTCTCTACCGATGAATTGTGACTATTGAATCCTGGGGGTGTTCACCAGAGACTTGTAAGCACCGGAGCAGGGGCATTAATCACCTCAAGGACAGCGTGTTCAACACGTGCCTCGATCTCGATATTGATAAGTGTTTTACCCTTTTTATATAAGACAATAACATTTTGAGATCAAGCTCAAATTAAATTAAATTTGAAATAAAAAATAGGAAAAAATGTATCAATAAGTATTAGCATTTCGACTGAGGCACAATATTGAAATCGTTGTCCTTAAGACTGATTTCGCCTCCCTTGGAGTATCTCCCTTGATGCAAACAGGTTATGGCGGCCGATTTTCAGGATTCAACAGTTGCAGTCTAATAGTGTGCACTCACAAATTAGACTCATTGATGAAATTATGATATGACACCCAACTCAAAGAGACAAGATGAAAAGACTCCACTCTTTTCTCTACCAAAAACCTTAGAGGTGAAACCCTTTTTATAATAGATTTCTCCTCATAATGATAATGGACATTAATAACCCATATAACATCCCACTAAATGAAATGAGTTACACAAAAATAAAAGCCATTTAAAATAGAAAAAAAATGACCAAACTAAGGATTTAAAAGACATTAAAATTGTATCACAAAATGAAAATAAATATAACAATCCATCACATGATACAAATTTTAAACCGAGTTGGGTAGCTGTGAAAATGAAGTGCATTGGTATTGATGTCTTTTGGACTTTGAATCAATACTTAGTATAAGTAGGATAGGATTTACAAAAATTTGGTGAAATAATATTATTGAACCAAACGTCTATTGTAAATCAGTTGTGCATGCCATACACAACATTCTCGGTATCAAATCAGTTCTAACTATTTGGTACATTTCGGTCTTGCACCGGATTTTCATGAGTGTTCTAGAGAACTTACCTAAGTTCTCATAAAAAGCGGCCCCACTTTTGCACTTACTTAGGTGAATCTATCAAGTGTGTACTGTAATTAGACACCCACCTAGAAAGGATATAGACTCATTAAGAGTTAAAACTCAACCTCACACTATTGTAGTTAGTACTGTTTACACCATAGGGAGAGGCTATAAAATATTTTATAGTGCTCTCATCGAATAGTCCAGTGACTTGTTTTTACCCATTGAACCCACTTCCTGGAATCTCCATTCACATAGGTTGGGTTGCTATCACTTTCATTCATGTAATAGACTTAAAGCCTCATCCCCCTCGATGTTTATTTACTAGCTAGTCCATTGAATTAACGGATCCGAATTACAGTTACTCCCTCCTAGAGTAATTATCTAACTATCTGTAGGATAAACATCTACAAGATAACCATCTACAATAAAACCATCTACAGGATATTCATATGTAGAATGACTAGCATAGTACTTCATCTGACGTATATGTGAGGATTCTTATTATAGATATAATTCATTTTCAAAGTAGATCTTATTCTTATTTTTGAGTCATTTAATAAATAAGATTCTAAGCCATTCGGCTTTTTTAAATCTCCTCTCTACAACCATCAAATTTGAGCTTTATAGTGGAAAGAGTTAAGCTTCTCTGCTTGGATGATTTCCAAGAGAGCCCCACCAACAAGGGTGAATAAATTCACCTGAAATTTTGATCTCATTGAGAAAATAATATATCCTCAAATATATAAACTCATCTTATTTCAACCCAAGATTACATTTTCTACCATGTCAAATTTAAATAACCAAATCATTGACATATAAATCTCACAAATCTAGGTTTGTTCTCATAACAAATTATTGGCATATAAGCAAATGTTTTACTAGTCTGCTTGAAAACTCACTATATACACATATAGACATTTATTGAAATTTATCACAATTTCTATTGAGAAAGATATCACAATTATTTACCAATGTTTGAGATTCTCATCTTCCCCACTTGAGTCATGTTATATGTTTTAACATGACTACAAAAAGCAATCAAATTTTACCACTTTGCAAGATACCCCCACACTCTAGGTATGCAAAGTGTTATTTTATTTTATTTTATTTTTTATACTGAGTCTTGCTTAATCTATTTTAATCATACAACATGCAGACATGATATCTTCTCCCACAAATTTTGTAGTACTTCAAGTTCTAACTACAACCTTACTTATCGTATGCCTTCTCGGGCCCTGAAGTTCGAAATTTCCTATCAGCTTCTATATCCTACTCATCCTTTGTTTGGTCTTTCCGAAAGTGTTTGGATGTGTGTATCTTGTTCATATTCTTGGTTCGAACAAAACAAAACTTGATTTTAAATCCATATGTTGTGTCTTTCTTGGGTACCCCTTGGCTTAGAAAGGGTACGAAAGCTTTTGATCTTGTGTATGGGAAGAAGTTTGTGTCCATTGATATCACTATTTTCAAATTCAGCCCCTTCTCCTCTGCTTCTAACCCCGCCTCTCTTCAAGGGGAGAGTAGTAGTTAAGAGAGTTGTTGTTGATCCAACTTCAGTTCTTGTTCATGTATGTCATGAACCTTTTCCCCTGGATCCTACCTCCTTATATATGACTTTAGGAGTTGAGGAGTTGAAGGTTTACACGAGAAGTACAAAGTAGGAGGCACCCATAGTTAATCCTCCAAACCAATTACCTTCTTGAAACCAAGGTATGTTCACTGCTCAAGTTCATTGCAACCCTAGTCTTGATCTTCCTATAGCTCTTTGAAAGGCTAAGTGTAAATGTTCGACAGCTCATCCCATTTCTAGCCTTGTTTTTACTACTCTTTGTCCCCTTCATTTAGTACATTTGTTTATTTGTTGTCTTTTGTTCCTTTTCCTTTTAGTGTTACAGATGCTTTTTGTTGTCTTTTGTGTCTTTTCCTTTTAGAGTTACAGATGCTCTTTCCAATCCTAAGTGGAAGTAAGTAGAGTTACAGATGCTCTTTCCAATCCTAAGTGGAAGTAAGTGGCGATAAATGACAAAATGAGAGCTCTCATGAAGAATGGTATTTGGGAGTTAGTGAATCTTCTATTGGGGAAGAAGCTGGTTGGTTAAATGGCTAGACAGTAGACATGATCAAGTACAAGGCCAGACTAGTTGCAAAGGGATTTATCCACACTGATGGAACCAATAATCAGTAGACTTTTGCACTGGTGGTCAGAGTTAATCTTTTGTCGGCTGCCAATGTGTTATTGGCCCTTACACCAGCTGGATGTTAATTAGGGTTAGTAATTTCTTACCTAACTCATCAACGCGCCTAAATTTTTATGGGTTCAGGTTGAGGATGTTGACCTTTGGCTCAAGTTTGGTTTTCATAAATCTTAACCCATCTATAATTGAGTTGGATTTGGATTTGGCTTCCCAGGACTTAGACTCAACGGGTCATAATACCCATTGAATTTATTAACAAATATATAATAACATACTTGACATATTTGTTATGGGCAATGATCTCCTAAAATTTTGAATTTATTAACAAATATATAATAACATACTTCATATTTGTTATGGGCAATGATTTCCTAAAGAGGTAATTTGGGAGTAGGGTATGTATTGGTTCATGTGAATCTTACTATTAAATTGGCCAAATCAATAATGGCCAACATCCTCTTAGTAAAGGATGCTGACCAATATACTGTCGGTAAGAGAATATAACTCCCTTGTGTTGTTTGAAATTTTTTCCATTTATTAAATTTAAAATTAAGTTTATACACTATCATATTTAAAATAATGTTTAGATGTTTAATTTTTTTATTATTTTAAACGGGTTTAGCAGGCGGGTTCATGTTGAGTGGTTCTCTATAGGCTTGGGTTTGGGTTTGAATATTTCAATCCTTTTATAAACTGGTTGGGTTTTGTTTAACCCAACCTAGAACTGACCAGACCAAAACCAACCTAATTCAACCCATTGTCACCCCTAACTCAACTATACATTCCTCAATGGTGATTTGTCAAGCGCACTGGAATACATACTACTGTTCTTATGAACTATCGTATACTTGGATGACATTGTGGTGGCTGGTAGTAGTAGTGCAGGAGAAATTCAGCAGCTGAAGAGATTATTGGGTAAGGAGTTTAAATTTAAATATCCGGGGTCCCCTAATGTATTTCTTGAATAGAAGTTACTTGATTAAGGAAAAGGATCTTCATCTTTCAGCGGAAATATGTGTTGGACTTGCTAAGTGAAATTGGGAACCTTTAGAGTTAAGCCAGTAGATGTACCATTGGAGCTTACTCACAAGTTGGATGAGTGCTCAAACAATCCTTTGGTACCTCGTTCTCATCTAATAAAGGGCTCTTGTTTGCTAATCATGTTCACATGAAGGTGGAGGGACAAATAGATTAAATTTGGACAGGTTTGGTTACAATATGATGCCAGCATCTGGGGTTATTGTACTCTTATGGGAGGTACCCAACTCGGAAGAGTAAGAAACAACCAATAGTGCCGAGTTTGAGTATCAAGTCATGGCACATGGGAGATCCTTTGGCTGAAAATCTGTTGCAGGAACTAGGATTTCTAGTGCAAGGACCTTTGAATCTCTATAGTGACAGCAAGGAAGGTCATCGGCATAGCCTAATACTGTGCAACATGATCGAAATAAGCATATCAAAGTTGACTGTCACTTCATTCAAGAGAGGGTAACCTCTGGGGAAATCTGTCTTCCTTTTGAGAGAACAGAAAAGCGACTTGCAGATGTCTTAATGTAAACAGTGGGGAAGAGTTGGTTACAAGGGATCCTCTGCGAGTACTGTTAAATTCTTTTTATTATATCATTTTTTGCCCCTTTGTTTAATCTTTACTGTGCATCAGTCTATAATTTCTTTTTATTATATCACCTCTCTTCTTCTCTTGGTAACTATTGGTTGTAGACAACCTTCCTTTTATGGTCGTCATTAATCGTACTTTAGTTGACAAAATTTGAGATGTAATGACTCTAGAACAGAACTCTCTGTTTGAAACATTAAGGATAAAAAGAGGACTTGAGCTTATTTGAATGCACCACAAAACATGGTTGGCAGCATTCTCGTAATTGATTAGGAGTCTGACTTCATTTTAGGCATCTGCATGTTTGGATGGTGCATTTGTGCCATCAACTAAACAACCTCAAACTTGGTAACAAAACTGTTTTTTTCTCGATGATGTATGGTAGCCCTATCTCATATCGCGCAATCATATCTCATGCCTGTACCAATGATATCTAATGTGTATGCCATTCATCATTGGACTACACATTCGGGAGAAGTCATGCTGGATATGTGCACAAGAATTAGTAACATCATGGGCTTGTTGATAGTTATCCTGTATTCAGTAGGAAAAAGAATGTTAATTGAATTGCCATCCCTGAATGTCTATATATATATATATATATATATATATAAATATTCAATGAAACTCCTTAGCAGACTCACCATTTGGAAGCAATTACTTGATGAAAGATGAAAAATGTTTAGATGCTCGAAAACCAATATTTTGAATCTCAAAATTTGTCTCGCTCTTGCTGACAACCTGAGTCTGAATTGACTTGCAATATTTTGAATCTCAAAATTGTTGATGTTTCACATACTCAAATCCTTTACTTTTCGGGTACCTGCTATTTTTTATTTATTAGAAAGTATAAAAGACCAAATTGCCCTCTTAATTTGATCTAAATGTTATTGGTTTACGTGAAGCTGATTCCATATGTTTAGAGCAATATTGTTCGGATTCTTTTAAGACAACAGGCATGTCCCATATAGAAACGTGAGGACACGGACACAATTGTTGTGACGACTCATATAAGAAGAATCTGTCCATTTTAGACACAAATGGACACAGACACATAGCTAATCCCATAAATGTGTAGTATTTATTATACAAAAAAGGCATGCAATTGCATATAATTAGAATAAATTTAAGTAAAATTATTGCAAACCACATTAAGTAATATATTACCAACTACAATTAATCAAGCAATAAAAATAAAGCATAAACTAATGAAGTAATGATCATATATTAATTATAAATATTAATGCTAATCTCAAAGAGGAGTAATTTAAAAGAGATTTTTGTGGCCCAAATTCAGCCTGTTGACACCCCTATTGCTCTCTCTCTCTCTCTCTCTCCCTTTTATGTTATAGGGATTGGTAATTCCTCATATTCTTACTCTTTTTTTTTTTTTTTCCTGTTGAAAAAAAATTGATCGTGTTTCTACCTGTCTTCCCCTTCCGTATTCTCTTTTATGATCATGAGAGTTGGAAATTTTCATTTTATTCTTATAGTACTATCCGTATAACATTTAAAGTATTACAATTGAAAAAAAGAAAAGAAAAACTAAAACACCCTCCCCTATCGATGAATCTTTTTTTGAGGTTGGCCATGTTCGACAACCTGTATCCGAGTCCAACACCGACACCCTTGTCCGTGTCTGTGCAGCATAGGTTCCGAGGCTGTTGTGTTGTTTGCTAGAGCTAAACATATTCTACTTTCCATTTAAAGGTTTTTTTCTTAGGGGTAAGGCTTTTACGTCCTGACCCTGCTAGGTTTTACTTAAGCTGTCAACTAGATTTTTTCTTTTAAAGGAAAATAAAAGATAGTTCATACACTTGGTCAGCATTTTAGCACTACTATTGGAAACCAGATAAGAACATCTTATGTATTCTTCCTGACCTTAGGGAATAAATCCTGGCTGTTGATGCATAGAATTTTATTTTGGATAAACTATGATAAATTTAACTTTGACTTTTCATACTACTAATTTCTATCCAATCAATTATGTCATTAATTTTTATCTTCTGTTTTACCTTTTGTGCATGTGATAACTTTTTGATACAGTATTGCAGGCAAATTTTCGTACTTGATTCAGAAAAAACCTGAAGAAGGTCAAGAAGTGAGGCGAGTTGCGCAGCTTGACTGGAAGATAATCGAGAGTCACTGTGAGAAACCATTTGTCTCATCAGGACTACAGTTTGTACCTTTGCCAGTTACTTGCTCCAAAATCTGTCCCTCCATGATGATCTTAACTTTTTATTCTTTCCTTTTTTCTAATTTCTTATCTCTGAATGCAGGTGATGCATGGAGAGGATTATATTTCTTTGGGTTTTGTTTTCGGTGAAAAATCTAGAGTAGCATATATATCTGATGTTTCACGCATTCCTGCAAGCACGGAATATGGTGCGTATTTCTTTAATTTCTCTTTATATATATTGTTTGTGTTACTTCTCATTAACCTATTTATGCAAGTTATTACTAACCTTAAAGATGGTCCACTAACGGCTTAGTGTTTCACTTGGGTTGATGAAGAAAACTTGGAAATGGATCCTCCATTCAATAATTTCCATCTAGTTTAGCTCCTGTGCCAGAGAATGACCTCATAGACAATCTAATTTTCTGATCTATTTCATTTCTTTTAAATAATCAGAAAAATTTCAACAGTTAAAACAGAAGTTCTAAACCAGATGTTAGGATCTTTCATTTCGTTGCTTTTTCGCCTTAGAGATCTTGTAGGTGTGACCATGGTGTCCCCTATACATACGTGCATGCGAATCACCTAATCCAGTGGTAGTCCATCCTTGAAGTCTACTTGACGAAGACCTTAGATTCCTCCATAAATTACTATCAATTGTCTTGGCATGTAAGCATATTTTTATCAATGATACTCCTTGAGAAACTACCATATGATCACACATAGAAAGAAAATTTTATTTTACCTCTTTTTAGTTCTGGATATTATTGATTTTCCATTTCATTTAATTTTGTGGATTCTTTTCTTACCCGTCGACAGAATTTTTCATATTCTATAGTTTTTAATTTTTATACTACTTTTGTATTAATAATGTACGTCCCAAAGTTTTTTTTACAATTGTAGTGATGGTGTATTGAGTCCATGGTTTAAAACTTCGATACGTATCCTTTTTGGAGCTACCCGGTACACTAGTACACTGAAAAAAAAAACCTCCCCTGTATCAGGCATGCCGCATATCGGGCCGGATACACCTGATAAGCCCCAATACGAGGGATTTTTCAGTTAATTTTTTTCTCATTCTCTTTACATTAGGAGCAACAACACAGATCCGATACGCACAACTTATTTACATAAAATATTATTTAATGTTTTAAATTTATTTTACTTTCGTTTACTTAAGATATTTGTATGTAAATAAGGTTCTACCTCCCATTTGAATTCAATAAAAATAATCATGGATTTAAATTCTTGAAGAATAAAAAGTCATCTTTCTAGTTCAAGAACAAAATCCTTTTTTTAGTACCTTTTAGGAATTATGTCAAAATTTGAACTTTTAAATGGTAAAGTGTTTCTCAAATATTAAAATTTCATAAATTCTATTATTTCAAAACATTATCACCTTTTAGGAATTATGTCAAAATTTCAACCTTCAAATGGTAAGGTATTTCTCAATAATAAATTTCATAAATTCTATTATATCAAAACCCAAAAGTCTGGCAACAAAGACTCTCATATTTTGGTCTTTAAAAAAGTTTTTGTCTACATGGTCAAAAAGTCAACTAACAATGTATCAGCTAAGCATAACAAGACTTATATTCAAGCTTATAATTTATGGTTGTAATTCAATACATTCTTATATAATTCATTGAATTTAAGGTTTTAATATCTAGATTGGATTTCCTATACTTGACTAAGTAACTAGGGTTTGTATTTTCATACTTGTTTATTAGCATGTACGCTTTTTTTAACTATTATATGTATGGTTATAAACATAGTTGGAGGCCTTCATTAAGTCTACTTTTTACTTCTATTTGCATTAAAATAAGTTTTATGCAAGGTATCCAATTTTTTCTTTGCGTATCCAAGCGTTTTTTTAGTATATCCTGATTTTTTCTGTTATATCCATCTGATACGTTGATACATATCATGTTTTGGACTTACCAATACGGCACCTGATATCGATATTTTGAACCATGGTTGAGTCTTTAGGGTCCCTATGTCTGATACATATCTATTATCCTACCTAAATGGCCAAGAAAAAAGTGTATATATATATGTGTGTGTGTGTGTGTGTGTGTGTGTGTATGTATGTACACACACACACACAAACGACATAGAGGTATTAAAATGATATCCATATTTATCTCTAGGGCGAGTTGAATGCCTACCTAAATGCCTTACACAATATCATCACAAGTGTACACACAATATAGAGGTATCAATAAGTGATATTCATGTTTTAATCATTGTACGCAAATTCAAGAGTTTTACAAGTTATAAACTTGTAATCAGTGTTATAAAGAAGCATGCATTAGGAACATAGTTACTAGAGCGAGAAGCGAAAATAAAAAGCAAAGCGAAAGTGAGAAGCGGGAAGCGAGCATCAAAAAAAACCCTTGGAAAAGGGAAGCGAAAAATGAGATATAGGCACCTCATTCCCATTATATTAATATGAGTAGCTATAACTTTGGGGGAAATGTCATGGAAATAAAAATCACTGAAACCGATATGAAACAGACGATTCATATAGGTTTCGATAGCCCCCTGTACGATATTTATACCCCATCACTTCACTCATACTGCTCTCTTTGACCAATGTTTGAAATTTCGACAAAATTTCGTATATTTCGACGATATTCTTTGATCTTGACGGGTTCCGAAACATCTAAACCATGTATTTTAGTTTTTACAAAATTTCGAAGAAATATTGGATATTTCGGTCGAATTATTTTTTACTGTTATTTTTACATTTTCTCATTTGAGATCGTGCGATATATGACCATTTCATGACTAATTGGTTATTTAAATCCCAAGCATTGATGAGAAAACATTACTCATGCAAACATTGAGGATTGAGAACTGAGAACTAAAGAAGGAAGAAAAAAGAAGAAATTTGAGAACTGAGTAGAGGAATATTGGAATAGTAGAGATTCTAGGAAAATGGAAGGTAACATACCGTTGCCATGAACATCCGTCGTTGTCACCAAAACAGCCTAGGTCTTCGTCTCTTTGAGTCGTGAGTCTCTCCCCTGTTTTTCTAAGAACTGTTATTTACTTGTTTATACTTAAGTTGTAATTGTCATTTACAAAATAGAACTTATGTTATAAAATAATAATTTTAAATGCCTCTTTATAAATTAGTTTCATTCCTATCTATATTTCAAAACCTCCCTTAGATTACACTAATTACAATAATTGTTTTTAAACATTTTCATAAATGACCATATTACCCCTAAATGAGTGTTGTAAGTATTAACCTAATTATATTTTATAAATTAAATATTATTTAACTATTCTTAGTATTGATTTTTATTATACACAATAAAAAATTCAATAAAATCTTAATACAATGTTTTTTAATTTTAACTATCCTTAGTATTGATTTAACTATTCTTAGTATTGATTTTGATTGTATTTGAGTTAATTGTTATGCTTGATTGAGAAATGAATGCAACTTTTTATGTGAGTTACATCAATATTAGTGAATCATATATTGGCGTCAGCATCAATGCACGTCTTTGGCTCCCTTCTCATTGCATCTCTTATATACGTTGTTTTTGTTTAAATTTTGATTCTCAGATGTGTATTAACATTTATTTTAACATTTTTTGAAGTTTTATTGAAACATTCTATGTTTTTCACTATTTTTTTCAATTTTTTCTTTCACGTGCGATATTGCAAAACATCCTCAGTATATCTTTTTTTTACTGCTCGAAATGACATCCGATATCGATATTCAGAACCTTGCCTTTGATTACTAAATGGGACGCGATGGAAGCAAGTTTGGCAAACGAGCTACCAACCCTACCAACCCTGTACATAGTTTCCCTACAACTATGGTTAGGACCCTCCGATATATGAGGTGTAAGCATCGAGGAGGATTTAGACGCAATCTCTCAAAGGTCTTTAAATATAAATAAACTAGAAATGAGAAAAATTATAGATTTAGAATGGTAATGAGAGATTACACGCGCACAAACACATGGGATGTGCCCACATATATTGGGACATTACAGATCCAAAAGAAGCGTGGTGATAGATAGGACCATGACTTGCTTGCTTCCAAACCACTTGCCATGCATTGCCTACTCTATGTTTTGGTTCTCTAGGACATTGAGGACAGGGCTCTACTCGCCTTTTTAGCTTTGAACTTCTATCTGCTTTTAAGAAGACCTTTTAAGCACAAGCACATGCACATGTCCCTCAACCCCATAATCCCCAAATTATAAGGACTCAAATGGAATTCTAGCTTTTTGTTGGATATGCAGCTAGACTCTAGAGAGGCTAAAATTGGCCATTTAATCACCACTTGTTTTTTTCCCTTGGTGCAGATCATAATGCACACACATAAATATAGCAAACAGTAAGTAAATAATTCAGCCGCCATAACAAAAAAAATAATTAAATGAATATAAGAGAGGCTACTAAATGCAACAAATAATGTGTGTGCATAATAATATGGGAAATATAAAGACTTGAAAGGGTTTTAAAAATCCTAGATACGGTAACAAATGAAATGTTGGTATCCACACACAAAATATAATTTTAACTCGTATTAACTCTCAGTGCAGTGTACTGAGAGTTAAAATAAGTTATTTTTAACTAAACAAAAAAAAGGGTTATAACCGGTTAGCCACTGCAGTGCAGTGGCTATAACCCCTTTTTTTAAGTTGTATTAGGTGCACGCCTCAGACATAAGACGAGTCTCAAGGTGTGAGGCGTGCACCTTATGGGAGCCTCACATTTGGAGGAGTGAGTCTAAGAAGATTTGTGCCTTTAAGGTTGAGCCTCTAGGTTTTTTCCTTGAGCCTCGCCTTGAAAAGTAAGCTTTAGTGCCCTTTAAAATATTTGTTTTTTATAGGTGATTTCCACCTAACCTCATATATATTTTTATATCCTAATGAGTTAGAGACATCCTATCAATAAACAAAAGTAGTGAAGAGAATTTCTCACATCCAAAGAATATGTGGTTACACCTCCCCTTGCCACATAGTCATATGATTCATTGGCACCTTGCAACATATGCTTGTGGGTTTTATCCTGTCTGAATTCCATTCAGGACATGAATCCAAAATGTGGGCTTGCTTCCTCAGCCATACCTTTGCTCTAGCATCCAAGAGATCACAGGGATCACCCTCAACCACTAGCTAGAGTACCACAAAAGAATCTTTTCAGTCTTTAATAAACAACTTTGACTCTGCACTTCATCAGAATTTATTTCTCCAATCTCACATCCTTAAGAGCACCACTAATACCTTTGTAACTGGGATTACTTATGGGACAAACTAAGCTTGAGGCAACTTCTCAGGGATTTTTCGTTTACAGAACCACTATCAATTTCTTTCTTTGCTAAGTGGAAAATCTTTTTTTCCACAAATAAAATCCACCCGTTGATCTCGTCGAATCTGTCCAAGATAGACATCCACTTGAAATCTGGAAATTTGATACAAGGACCACTACTGTTGACATCTAGTTATCTTGGAAAATGTGTCAAATATTTCTTTCTCATCCGCTCTACCAGAAAGCAGAAGGCTTGAGTTTCCATCTGATCTTGACTCTTACTCCTAAAGCACCTGTAGTCCAACCCTCCAAACATCCATCACTTTTTAAATTATAGGGAATTATCCACTCACTAAAGTGAGAAATGAAAAAAAAAAAAAAGAGAAGGAAATTTAAAAAAAAAAAATTACTAGCAGTTTTGTTTTCCACCTCACTCAAGGGAAACTTCAAAGTCTTCAAAAATATCCATATGGGAGTCCCCCATCTAAGAACTGAACCCAGGAACACCTTCTAATGAGGGACACACTTTCATGAAACTAGCTAAACGGGCAGTTGTATTGCTAGCATATTTCAAATGGATGAATAAATAAATAGTCACTGATTATCTCATCCTTTTTGTGAATGAAGCAAATACTGTAACCTTTCAGAAACTCCCGAGTTACACTGTGCTACATAACTTGTTCATGGCCTGGCTCCATCAGTGTTAATCTGAAGCAAGCGGGATACACTGAACATCTTTCTTCGAACTCCCAAAAATAAGAAAATAGAAGGAAAGCACCTGATCAGTAAAATATGAGTATTTTAATATTAACACAACAATACAGATGATAGACCTAGAGCCGCTGTGTCCTTTTTTTTTTTTAAACACCTCCTTGTGGGGGAGGGGGGTTTGGCGGACCCCTACCGGGCTGCTGTGTCCTTGATACATAACTTTTAAGTTAAAGTGATACTTTATTTTATTTTATGTAGGTATGTATCAATGGCTGATAGACCTAAAACTGCTGTGTCCTTGATACATTGCTTTTGATTTAAAGTAAAAACATGTATGGTTGTATTCGATGTCAATGTGTCCCTTCCTCATATCATTTGTTAAGGTAAATTAAGGTAACTTTGCTTCTGCAGTTATTTCAAAGACTGGAGCTGGACAGTTGGATCTTCTTATCTTGGACACACTATACAAGGTGAGTCAGTTACAATGCCGTTGCTTCCTTTTTGTTATAGTTATACCTTCCCATTACTTTCTGCAGATATCTTTCACTTTCTTTTCTAGGGCATTGAGTTATGTAAGGCATACTTGGATTCCTGGCCATTTTACAGATGTAGGAGCTATAGAAAAACCGATATGATCATTCACCCATACAGTTAGATTCTGATACTGAAATTTGAAAAATGTCTCTGGACTGAAATAAAAAGTTTTCATTTCGCATGATTTGTTCCTTTTTTGTTTTTGTACTTTTTTACTTTCTTGTTATTAAACATTTTTGTTCCAGAGAGTTCCAAATGAGTTCCTATAGTCAGTTCTTTCAATTCTACCCCTTATTTTCTTTTAATTTGACTGTCATGTCATAGGGAGTTCTTTTGTTTTTATCCACACTGTTATCATGCTTATGAGAATGCAAGACTATGCATAAATATTGTGAGCAATGGATTTTGATCGCGGTCCAAATATGAATGATTTTTAATCCAAAAATAATGCCCAAAATCTCAAGGATTGGAGTCACCACTTATTCTAATTATAAAGGAAAATAGGAACCCTAAACTATCCAATGAAAAGGCAATATGGTCTAATTAAGAAAGTCTAGTAAGAGATTCACTTGTGCTAAGAGAAGGTGTTGGGTACCTTAGACATCTGTCAAAGGGTTACCTACTTCCTAAATCCACCTTAGACTATTGGAAACCCTATTAAAATTTTTAATTAAAAGACATTCTATTTAAGAATATCATGTTAAATATAGAATCATGCTAATTGAGAAAAAAAACCGAAAATTGAAAAATGCTAATACAATTTAAGCAACATGCTCCCTAACTACTGATAAAAAAGTAATAAATCTTTTTTTTTAAATCGGTAATAGCAATATGATATATAGAAATAAAGGCAAAAGCGGAATGCCCCATAAGGTATTAAGGTTCACAAAGAAAATGAACCAAAAGGATAAGAAAACTACAGGTAACAAAGAGCCAGAAAACAAGACATAACCTACTAAGAAACAAGCAACACGAGGATAGACTACTTTATAATATCATAGAAAAGCCCCTCATCCTCAAAGTCCTTGATTAAGCACCAAGATAAGAGCTAAGGACTTCTAGGGGTGTATTCGAGCTGGGCTTGGCTTGAACATGCTTGAGTTAGGCTTGAGCTTGATTTGAGTTCAAATGTTTAGGCTTGAGCTTGGCTTGAACAAGCTTAATCGAGCTTGAGCTCTGTTCCAGCTCGAACTTTATTCAAGCCGAGATCGGAACTTTATTCAATCCGAGCTCGGGTTGGCTCAAGCTTGATTCATGGAATTATTTTTTTTTAATTTTATATGATTTAAAAAAAAGTATTTATAAATTATAATGCAAGAAACTACAGAAAATTAATGCATTCATATACGGAAATAAGATTTGGGAGTAGTCCTTTGGTCCAAAGAGTAGAGAGTTAGACTAGAGTTTTTGGTTTTAACTTCTTAACTTTTTTTTTGTTATTATTATCTTATTTATTAAAAATTATTACAATCTATGATAAAGAAAGTTAGAAATATAATTTTGCATTAATATTGTGCATAATGTATATTTATATATATAATATTTCGAGCTGAACCAAGCTCAAACCGAATCGAGCCCTAAACGGGCCGAGCTTCGAGCTGAATCAAACAAGGTCTGGCTTGAGTTTAGCTTGTTTAAACATTCAAGGTCAAATAAAAGCTTGGCTTGATACATTCGAGCCTAAAATGCCAGCTTGATCTTGGTTCAAATGAGTTCAAACAAGCCGAGCTGAGTCGAGCCAATGAGCTAGCTTGGCTTGAGTGCAACCCCATCGACTTCTCCTATAGACTCGCTCCTCGGAAGAAGTGATATCATCAAACACTCTCATGTTTCTTTCGTTCCAAAGAGACTAACCTATATCACCTAGAAGCAGCTGTTCTCTTTTTTCTACATCATTAGAATTACTAGTTTTTAAAAATAAATGACTATGAAAGACTGGTTGGTTGATTGGTAAGGTAAACATGGAGAAGATTTGGTGCATTGTTTCTTTTATCTTTTTCTATTCTTAATTTTAAAGATTTTTGTACCTATTTGAGGGGTATTGTGGTCACTTTATCAGGGACATTTTGGTAAATTTTTTTTAAAACAGGGGTATTTTGTAATTTTAGAAAGTTTAGGGGTACTCACAGGTAGGTCACAGTCTGGTTTAGACTAATAACAAAATGAAAAAAGAAAAAGAAATTAGTATTTTTTTTATCGATAAAAGAAATTATGGGGTACACACCTTATAATTTAATGTTTAATTCTTAGTTTTATGGCTAAAACCCTATTTTCGATTAATGTATGAGGCACATGCCTCGGGCATAAAGCGAGCCTCACAGTTTGAGGCGTTAGCCTCAAGGCGTTTTCCTTGTGCTTCGCCTCAAAGCAAGTCTTGAGGCATAAGCATCTTGTGCCTTTTAAAACACCGGTTCAGCCTTAACGGGCTAAGTTAACTATATGAGGAAGATCTAGAACTTGAATAGATTAAAAAAAAAACAAAGGTCACTAATAGTAAAAGAACTTTCCATCCATTGAAGGATGGATTGTAATATTGATGTAAGTCTTAGGCTATGATTCACCCATGTGGTAGATCACAAACTGAATAGTATGGATAGATGAGGCCCCAAGCCACATGTACAGTCTATAGTAGCTGGGAGCACCAACCTCTGTAGTGTTGGTACCTAGGGATGGCAATGGGTCGGGTTTGGGAGAGGCGCCACCAACTCTACCCCGCCCCTAATGGCAAGACCAAGGTTACCAAGTTTGTTGTATGCTATAGCGAACCGCGAACCGGACTGAATCCGAACTAGTTCGTGGTTCGGTTTGGATTGGTTCATGAAATTGAGCGAACCACATGGTGGTTTCAAAATGGTCTTGGTTTGTAGAATTTTTTAATCTAAGGGTTCAACAAATTTATACTTCGAGTTCACAAACCGTTCATTAAAAGACATTTTTGATAGTTTTTTAAATAAGTATTTATAATACATTATTTACATGCTTAAAAAATATATATTTATAATATAATATAAAATATATATTTGTTTTACATGTTTAAGTAGCGAACCAAGCTAGCGAACCAAACTAAAGAGCATAAGCGAACCGAGAAACGGATTATCTCATCCTACCCCTAGCGAATTTGGTTGACTCTAAAGTAGCGGAATGCAAACCCGAATTCAAATCGAGTGAACCAACGAACCAGGTAACATTGGGCAAGACTGCTACCCCATTCCCGTCCCAAACCCACGGCAGGGCAGGCCGGTTTCGATTTTTCAAAACCCTTCTTAACCCCTTCCCCGCCCCGTCTCGTCCCGTTGAGCACTAGTCGGGTCGGGATGGGTCGGCATGATATTTTATATCATAAGCAATATATTAAGGTAATTTTAGGACGATTTTTCAAAACCCTTCTTAACCCCTTCCCCGCCCCGTCTCGTCCCGTTAAGCACTAGTCGGGTTGGGATGGGTCAGCATGATATTTTATATCATAAGCAATATATTAAGGTAATTTTAGGATTAATTTAAGGGTAAAATAGTATTTTTATATTATAAATGGGGCGGATCAGGGCGGGGCGGCTTAAAAACATTTCCGGCCCAAACCGGAGTCGGGCTTAACCCCTCATTCCCAAACCCGCCCCTGCCCCTGCCCCATTTAAGAACTCCCCAAACCCCTCCCAATAGGGGCAGGTTGGGGCGGGTTTCGGCCTGTTGCCATCCCTATAATTCTACCTCAAGAAAAATATATGCTGGTACGTGGCACCTTAGACCATATGCAGCCTCCCTAGATCATCAATCTTGGAATTCAGATGGGGCATACTGATCTGTGCTCCTAACTCTATGATGCATGGAATTCTCTTCCTGACATTTAATGATCTCCTCAGGTCATTGGGTTGTTGAGACTGATTCCACTCGCCCCATGGTTGGGAACTAATGATTTACAAAGATTTTGGATTTGCTTATAATGATCAAATTATATCTGGTCTTGTTTCCACTTTTTCAGTCATGGTCCAGTGACTCCAGTGTCCAGTCCGTATTCAAGGCATTGGCCATTAATTATACATTCTGGATTGCATTCTTAATGCAGATTGCAGGGAATTATCAACCACTATTGTCCCTGGCACCACAATTTATTTCCTCTAGCAAAGGATTATCCTTTTCATGTTGCCTGCTCTATATCTTCTCATATATCCCAGCCCAACCCTCCTTATTGTTCTCATGCTGTTTTGCCTTTGTTTTAACTTGTGCAGACTGGATCCCATAATACTCACTTTTGCTTGCCTCAGGTTGGTTCTTCCAAAGTGTTTTGAAATCTTAGACTTTCTCTGAATTACTTATGGAGAAATGTTGCTCAGGCCACAGTTCTTACTAATAACAAATTCTCTCTTTAGTCTCTTGATGCCGTGAAGAAGATATGTCCAAAACGAGCTCTGTTCGTTGGAATGACCCATGAGTTTGATCACCACAAGGACAATGAGGCTCTTATGGAATGGTCGAGAAGGTATTATAATTACAACTACTTCAATTTATTATTCCTTCACTTTACTTGAATACAACAGACTTGTGCTTGATTCGATTGGCTAGTTGAGCCTAATCTAATTTGACCAATTTCATCATCATTGTATTTCTAGTGGGCCTAACCAGATCATAATTTACATTATAAAGACCAAGTGTAAATATGAGCATAAGAAAACGTACATTGATTGATTTCATTGAATTTGCAAAAGGCTCTTATCAATGTAGACAACTGAGATTTCTATTTTTCTAATTTCCTGTGTTTAGAGAAGGAATCCCAGTTCAGCTAGCTCATGATGGTCTGAGGATCCCCGTAGACCTGTAAGTAAGTAAGCGCAGCAAACTCGAAACTATCAGATATTTATCTTTCTCTAAATAAATTAACAATATCAAAATTTTATTATTTCAACTCTATCCCTTGCTCTTTGTGTGTGTGTTCCGTGTGTTCACTTGCATTACAGGCCTGTTGGTTTGAGTTAGTAGCTCAATCATACTGCGTCATTGAGTATGGTAAATTGGGTTTGACTCTTGTGAATGCCAGTGTATTTTTTTCTTTTCTTTTAACATATACAATCAACTCTGCATCGACCCTTGCCCAGAATTTTTCACTTTTCTTGCTTGTCCTTGTAACCATACCTTATAGTAATAACTTAATAATAGAAAGACATGCAAAATTCATGAGCACCTTTATCTATATTGTGCGGATCAAGGCCAACTGAATATTATTATTACGTTTCCTTCTGCTAGAAAGAAAAATGAACTTATTATTGTAAAATCAAAATATCTTGTCTCAAGTATTCTGATTTAAGAGGTGAAACAATTTGGAAACGGACCATGCATATAGTGCGGAATCAGAAAACATGGTATAAAGTAGAGAAAGAGTCCTGAATTGCTGGGGAAAAAAAAGGAACTGAACATTATATTTTGTTAGATTCCATTTTTCAATCATGCAGTATAGAATGCTGTATTACAATTATAGATATACTCGAACTGTAATGATATTTTTTAACCCGAATCAAAAAAAAAAACTATAATGGTATTTAACATACAACATCAGGTTGACTTGTTGCACTGAAAATACAATACTCGAACCATTGGATGTTGCAGATCACCTTTGCACCCATGGATAATGAAAAGAACAATGTTCTTGAAAATGCAATTTGCCTATTGATTAACTAGTTTTCACAAGAAAACAAGGAGAAGAAAATAGGGGAAGGCTATTTGGTATCTTCCTGGATGCTGTCCTTTGATCTCAATCAATGGTATAATGCCTTGACCTTGATAGTAAGCGTCTATGGTTCTTTCTTCTTTGGATTGATCTTCCAAGGGGTGTCAACGGCCGAAATTTGGGCCACAAGAACCTCTAGTAAATGGACCAGGCTTGGATTGGGCTTATTCAACAGGTCCAAGTCCGGCTTATTAACACCACTAATATTCTATTTGCTAAAATTTCTAAGAGCAATAGCACTTGGCGCCGAGGAGGGGACTATTCCTCCTCGCTCTCATATAGCCGACCCTTCAACTCCCATTAACTCGGGTTAGTTTTTTTTAACCCTCTTAGTTAATTTTTTTTCTTCTAAAAACCAAGGGTAGTTGGGTGAACCATCTTAACCACAGTTAAATGGGGTTAGAAGGGGGACGCATGGCAAAAAAGTGGGAGCCGAGACGCCCCTTGCATCACTGATCAAGGAGGTGATTATTTTCCAATTTCTAAAACATCATGGTGATCCATTGACATATGCAACAGATTATCGAAGCCTTGTTGGGGCCTGCAATACCTCACTTTGACTTGTCCCGATCTTAACTTTGCAACAAATTAAGTATGTCAATTTATTCATGCCCTGATTGCGCTCCATTGGACTGGAGTCAAACGCATCATGCGATATCTAAAAACGTGTCAATTTATGCATGCCTTGATTGCGCTCCATTGGACTGCAGTCAAGCGCATCATGCGATATCTAAAAAGTGCTCTTGATCATGGAATTTTGTTGCAATCTAGCTCTATGTTATCCATAAGCCTACTCCAATGCAGATTGGGTAGGTTGCCCTAATGATGGCCAGTTGCTAATGTGTTTATTTTTAGAGCAATAGTTCGCTCCACAGGCGAGGAGCGAATTATTGATCCACACTCTCACAAAAATGGCCTGCCGTGAACTCAGGTTAATTTTTAACCCTTAGTTAATTTAATTTAATTTTATCTTTCTAAAAACAAAAGATAGATGGGTGAATACTAAGGTTTAGTGAACCTTAACCACAGTTAAAGGAAGCATGTGGCATGAAAAGGGACCCAATACACCTCTCATTGCGTCACCTACCGAGGAGGTGAATATTTTCCTCATTTTTAATAACATCGTATCTTGGAGTGTTAAGAAACGAACTATTGTAGCTGTCCCTAGTACCCAGCGGTCCCTTTCGCATACGAGTTTGGAGCTTGCCTGCATTCGCGCTTTGGCTCACAGATCTTTACATCTATATTAGCACTTTTCCTATCTTCTAGTGTGACAACATTAGTGCCGGTGTTTCGTGCAACTAATCCGGTGTTTCGTGCTAGGACCAAACATGTCAAAATTAATTATCACTTCATCCATTAACATTAGCATGTAGTTAATTTGTATCGTTTTATATATATATATATATTTTATAATATCAATTGCCTATTGTTAGGGCTGTCAATGGACCGGATCATGATCCGGATCCGATCCGATTAGCCGGATTTTGGACCCTATATGTGATCCGTCGGATCGGATTCGGATCGGATCGGTGGAATCCGATTATAATCGGATCGGATCTGGATATAGGGTGATCCGATCCGATTAAAATCCGATCCGATAATAATAATAATTTTTAATTATTTTAAATATATTATTTAGATTTTCTATGTATAAAATATTAATTTTAAAAAAAATTAACATTAATTAGTATTAATTAAGGTATTATTAGATTTTTTATTATTAAAATAGATTTTTTTTTTTTAAATAACCTTACTCGGATCGGATTCGGATCGGACGATATATAATCGGATCGGATTCGGATCGGTTACTTCATGATCCGACGGATCTCGGATCGGATTCGGATCAGTCGGATTCTTAATCGGATCGGATTCGGATCTAGGCAGATCCGGTCCGAATCCGATCCGTTGACAGCCCTACCTATTGTTAGGAGCATTAGTTAGTGGTTAGCAGTAGGGAGTGGACCACTTCTTGTCGTCACCCATGGGTAATAGATCCCATGACCTCTCTCATGACTCATGAGATAGTCCACACCCTACCGTTGGAGCGAACAAACGGCGGGGTGGGGTGTGTTCGATACATGATGTTTGCTACATTCTGTCTCCCATGTATTCACTAAACTTGTATTTCACATACTAAGATATTGTTCTGTGACTAAGGTCCTACTTAGCTTGAGGGGTACACACCATGGGCATGTCTCAGTGGTTGTGTGTCTCCCCTTTGGGGAGGTGTGTCTCGAGTTCGAGTCTTGTTGTGGACGTTGAGCGCCTACCATGAGTGCTAACCACCTAACCCCTTAACCTAGATAGATAAATGATTAGAGCCTACCCAAAAAAAAAAGTTTGAAGTGGTGTATTCTCAAAAGCATAACTGTGCAGCCCATGGCAAGCGAAATCAGATCATAGCTAATTGCAATTGAATTCACTTAATTCAATTGCATGTGTCTTATATGGATTGGAAGTGGAAAAAAATTTGAATTTTGATTTACCCTCCTTTTTTAATCTTCCAATCCATATTTGATATATGCAATTGATTTAACTTGAAGTCAATTGCAAATTTGGCTGTGATCTGATCTCATGCCAAGCATAACAAATCTTCCAAAGAATCTTACTATCCAGGGGTTTCTATCAATGTCTCATCAAATTCATTTGATTGAGCTTTCTTAATATAGAAACTATTTGTCAATAACCTGTTAAAGGTATAAAAAGGCAACACATACAGTCAATGTGTGGAAAGCTAAATAGTAGGTATTCCCTAAATCGGTTGGGAAGTAGACTCTGCAGGGGTGTAGAAGGGGAACCTCCTTAAGACAGGCCCTTTTGGAGTTGTTGTTTGGACTTACCTTATGGGTAACCTTAGCGGCTACCTTAGGTCTGTGTGTGTGTGTGAGTAACATGATAACATTTCCATAAAAAAAAAGAAAAAAAAAAAAGAAAAGGTATTCCCCAATATTTGCCATGTCTCTCAGATCCCTCAAGTATTGCTATCAGAGTTGCCGCTAACTCGTCCTCACCTTATTATTATTGCAACTTGAAACTCCATTGTTATCATTTGAGAAACTCTAGTTTATGATTTGAATTTAGTTTCTAAAATCCTGTAAATAGAATTTAGGGTGGAGGGTTATTGTAGGATAAAAAATGAATAACTGACTGATCAGTTAGCTAGAGGACCTTTCAATTGAAAGGCAATACGTGTCCATTTAAATGTGGTTAAGAAATTTTAACCCTTAAGAGTTATTATTTTTAAAAAAAGATGATTGGGTGGTCCGCTAGCAAGAGGACCTTGCAGTCCTCTAATCACTACTCTTGTATGATTGAGGATGAGTTAATAGGGCTCGAGGATAACAAGTTGCTCTCTGGTAGGGTTGATGGTTTCTTTGCATGTTGGTTGATGTTCCAACCTATTTATAAAGGGGAAATGTTTAACTTACCGACGCTTTGCCGCTTTTTCACTATGAAAGTGGAATGTGCATTCCTCATTAGTCCATGCCCCTCTCTTTTTAACATTATCAACTCTTGTTAAAATTCACTCACTCATAAGGTTAAACAATCTAACCTGATTTTTAAGGAAAATAAAAACAAAAATATTGACTTTAATATTTTTTAGCTTAATTATAGTTAAATAGATGTTAAAAGGGACACTTGGACACGGCATTTGTAGTACGTAATCAAATGCGTGGTGGGCCGATCACTGCCGCTTTATAAATGGGTTGGGAAAGGTTGATGGTAACCCGACCCAACCTGTTTCCACCACTAGTGCCCTCATATCTTGCCACGTGGAAAGATTGGTCAAAGATATAGACCAGTGACCCTACGAATTCAAGTACCTAAAAAGTCAAATGGTCAAATGGTGATAAAAGGACATACATGTCATGCCTTACACTCCAAGAGCAAGGACTTAGTGACAATGAGAACATTACATGTGAAAACGGTCCGAACCCCACTCCCCCCATTGAAAAATGTTGGCACATTCATTCCTTGGTTTCAAATACTCTTAATGATGTTCAATACGAGTATGGTCCCCTGAGGTTATCAATGGAATGCTAGGCCGACTACAGCCAACTTGCCCTCGTATGAAGAAAAAAAAGTGTGGGTCCACAAGAGAACTATTATCTTTCATTTAATTTTTATTTTTAGCAATAGTTTGAACACGGGCGAAAAACAAACTATTGCTCCTCGTTCTCACAACACCTCTTCAGGTACCAAAACTTGGGTTAATTTTTTTTTAACTCCTGTAGTTAAACTTTTTTTTTTCTAAAAATCAAGGGTAGATGGGTAAACCCTAGGTATAGATGAATCTTAACCACAGTTAAAAGAAGTTAAAGGGTGACATGTGGCAAGAAAAAGGGAGTTGAGATGCCCCTCCTCGCGTTGCTGATTCAAGAGGTCATTATTTTCCTTTGTGCTAGCCTTAGTCGCATTTACTCCAAATGTTTTGACAGACGTAAGATTGGGGCCAACACATGGAGATGTTTCATATTTAAAAAAAAAAAAAAGAAAACTAAAATTATGGAGTGTTTGACATTTGTATACACTGAGTTGCGTCTTTGGAAGATTTGTGATTCTTTTCCTTCTGTTTTCATGCCTTCTGTTTTCATGTAAAGGTTGAGTCGGCTTTCTCGAGAGTCGGCCTGGTACTTCCCGAGGTTAACATTAGAGAGTGTATCACTTCTTTTGCTTTTGGGCTCTAAAATAAGAGATTCTCTTTTCTTTGATTTTTTTTTTCACTCTTTCTGGGGTGATTGGAGCTCTAGAATTAGAAATGGATATAGATATATTTCCTTGATTGTTAATGGAGAAGTTGATAGTAAGGGAGGGGATAAATAGTATTGGGCTTTGAACCCTAGAATCATATGAAGAATAAAACTGTAGGCATCGTTTGGTTAGCATTATATTTTACATTAAAATATAGATTTAGAGGCCTTGTTTGTTTAGCACTGCTGCACTATAGATAACTACTTTTTTTTTTTCGTCATAATTCACTCGACTCTCTTATGAGACTTTCTCTTCACTCCTTTCTCAAACCTCCTCATCTTGTGATGTCGACGACAACCATGGCCATAGGCATCGATGGTGGTCTTTCTATTTCTCTTACATTTAAATATCTGGGAGATATTTTTAGTACTGTGATGAGTATTTAATAGGGGGTGATTGGACCAATGAGGTCCAGTCTTAGGTTTCAAAATTAGTTTCATGGGTACGCCTATCATTACTCTTTCTCAATTGTTTGTTATTTAAGTAGAAAAAAACTCAGTGACCAAAAAAAAAAAGGTAGAAAAAAACTCTAATTGCTTCATTTTCCAAGCTCTTTTTTTTGGAGGGTAAAGAGGGAGATTTATGTGTTTGTGGCAAAATTCAGTTGCATTTATGCTTCTATGGATTCTCACAATTGTTGCAATATTTAGAGAGGAGAACCTGCGTGCTTGTGCGAGTGGCAATGTGTGTATTCTCGTATAGGTTGTTCGGGATCCATTTTCATAAGTTGCAGTGTGGTGGTAGACATGCACATTATTTGGCTCAACTTTCAATGCTAGACTGGTTAACTCATTAATCACTAAATAAATACTAGCACAACTAACCGGAGTTGGGGCCAAACAAAATCTTGCTAAATCAAATTAAATGAGAATTTACCACAAAATTATAAACCCTACAAACCCTGCAATCTCCTACAGAGTCTACTAAAGTAGCTATCTATGTACTAAATAAACACCCAACAAAGACTGTCTCCCAAGGTTAACGCAACATCTACGTTTATAGATAGTGTTTTGATAGTTTGTGAAACCAAACAAGGCCTCCTCATAAGCAGTTACCAGTTAGAAAAATGCTTTATAAGTATGGCACAATTAGGGTAGTAAACATAGCAAATTTGAGGCGGATACTATGTCCGATTCGATTAATAATATCTACTATCTGAATTCGCTCCATTATCCGATGAACAATAAAAATAAATTTCGTACCCATATCTGCAATATTCGATCAAATTTGGATATTAATCGAATTTGTCTAATTATACCAACTAAATTCGGATAGCATCTGAATTAGTCCGATTACAATAACTCAATTCTGTATTTAGTTGAGCTTAATAGATAATTATATTTTTGTCCTCCTAAAATGCTGATATTAAATATAACTATAGATAATTGTAAAAACATAATAATGTTAATTATATATATATATATATATATATATATATATATAATACTAATCTTTTTGATATTTGATTGAGCAGGTACATTACTATCTGTATCTGCTCCGATTATTAAACGAATATTCCTTTATTATTTGAATAATTATCTATTAATTCAGATATAGATTTGAATCTGGATCTGATTACAGCCCTAAGCATAGTCCCTTTAAGGAGAATGTAGACTGTGTAACCTTTGTTTTGGAGATGAAAATAGCCTCTAGAGATGACAACCCCATCATCGGCAATTGGCAAGCATGGTGGAGGCCTGTACATCGGCACGCCTAAAGTGATAAGTCCGGATGTGATAGGAGTGTCGACCCAAGGCCTCCAGAATGGAGCACAAGGACTTAAGCCAACGAACCACACATGGGAGGGCTAGACTGTGTAACCTCATCTAAGGAGATTGTCATACTAATATGTCCAGTTTTAAATGGGTGCAAGCCCGTTCTCTCTAACTTTTCTCCACCAGATACGTGCTTATCGGAAAAATATTTCAAAAATAATATTAACCAAGTACAACTTTAGGATTAGGGTTTATTTCTCTTTATTTTTACTAGCAGGTGGTAGGTGCGATGCACATGAGAGCGAGGGGAAGGAGTTAACCACAGTTAATAGGAATTAAAGAGGACACGTGTTAACCGGTGAGTGCGATTGAACTCGTTAGTGGCATGTGCGATGCACGTAAGAGCAAGGGGAAGGAGTTAACCACAGTTAATAGGAGTTAAAGGGTCACGTGGTAACCCCGAGGGTGCGATTGAACTCTCCCTGAGTTCAATTGCGATTGGCTGTGATCCAAAATAGATAGATGAGTAAGGGTAGTTTCGAAATTAAATCAAAGGCAAGGGATAGTTTGGGAATTAAATCGAACATTAAATCAAAATTTTGTTTTTACATAAGGGTAGTATGGAAATTTCGGAAAAATCATCTATGGCTGCCTCTCGCATTATAATAGTAATAGTAAAGATGGAGTAGATAATTCCTAGCTGAGAGCATCTCTTCTAGGGGCAAGCGAGGAGGCAGGAAGATGAAAGATCACGTCATGGAATTCTGACAATATTCATTCTTATAAAAAAAAAACGGATAACAGTCGATTGGGATTGAACTCTCCCTGAGTTGAATTGCACTCATAGGTCAACATGTGTCCCTAAGACGGCTCCTCTTATTCTACTATAACTGCACCAAACCTGTTGATTCGTGAGTCATTTGTTCTCCCCTCTCGACTTGTGGTTAAAGTTATTAACTCTTGAGGTTCAATAATTTAATCTTAACCTCAAAAAATATTAAATACCAAAAAAAAATTATCTTAATGCTATGATTGTTTGCCGAGAAAATTGATGAAAACATGGAAATGAAAAGAAAATTTTAGATTTTTAATACAATTTTTAGTTATGATTTGTCCAATTTTTTTTTCTTTTCATAGGGTCAGTGTTAAAAACTTTCAATCAGAGTTATGATATTTTTTTCTAAGATTATATTATTAAATCTTAAAAATTAGTAAATATTAAACACAGTTAATAAGAGTTAAAAAGGACACGTGTTGATGTGTGAGTGCGATTGAACTTTGGGAGAGTTCAATCGCAATTGTTTATGATCCAATAGAACTTAGGTCACATTTAAAGAGGGAGTCACATTTAAAGAGGGAAGAGGGAAGAGGGAGAAATGGTATTGGTGGGAAACTTTGGGAAGTACGTTTGACTGCTTACGCACGCCTTAACTTCCGGAGAAATAAAAAAGGAGACCAAATTTAAAATTTAAATGATTTATTCCAACACCAATCATTTAAATAGTCGGCGAGGAATTGAAATTAATTAGTATTTTATTTTTAAAATTAAACAATGGCCGAGATTGCCGGAAGATTAAAAACAAGAGTGCAGTGGATAGCGGACCACTTGGTCAGCTATGTGTCTGACCTCCGTGTCCTCTTGTCTCTTTTAATATTGCTTTAACCCTAGTTAAGTTTACCTAAATTAAAGTTAAGATCTTTGTTTTTTTCAAAAAAAAAAAACACAAGGTTGGATTACTTAACCCTAGGGGTGAATGAATCTTAATCACAGTTAGTAAGTATTAAAAAATGAGGCATGAACTAATGAAGAGATGCATTTCGTTACATAGTGAAAATTAATGGGCAATAAGTTAGCCTTTTTCACAAAAAAAATCAATTATGCTAAGGTCTTTTCTAGGACCTCCCTTTTAGGTTTTACCCTTTTAAACTATCAAGGATAATCTAATCTTGATAAAATCGGTCTTTTAAAAGATACTCTGGTATCTCTCTTGGTAGGACTATCAAAGCGCAGGGGCTAGGTCTTACCATGCCTGATCCTCACCTACAAAGGTTTACTCTAGTCCTTGGAGGGCCTAAACTAGCTAGGCCCAAACTCTAACTTCAAGAGGTTAGGGCCTAAAAGAAGAGTAAAAATAATTATATACACTGCCACCGAATATCAACCTAAATTCAATTCTTCTCATTTATCCACTCTTTATGACGAGCGATGCAATACAAAGAGCAGCATGACGAAGTTTTCATTTAAAATTTTATTTTTTTACTTGGTGACGGAGTAGAATATTTTTCTTAAGTTAAAATATAGTATGATGTGTTTATTATTATTTAGAGTGAAATTATATTAATACACTATATATTTTGCTCTATGTTTTAGCTATATGATTTTTTTCATATATTCAATTTTAGTACGGTACTAATATAATACATATATAGATTTTATATGTATAGTATAGATTTTATTGAAGTGTTAACATAATCCATAATACTAAGTTTGATACAGTAATAACATAAGACATTTTGAAATAATACGGACATAATATATCACATAAGGTATAATACTAATATATACCTAAATTTAGCACATTCTTAACATAAAGATGATCCAATACTAATATGAGACATATTATTAAAGTTTTACTATGTATATATATATATATATATATATATATATATATGGTATTACATAACTAATATAATATATAATATTATACATGTATAATATAGTGTAGTAGAGCATGTGGAAGGCCGAACATATATATGTGTGTGAGAGAGAGACATGACTTTTTCATTGGGGGGCTGAAATACATGTATAAAAAAACTAACGGATTTAAAGGTATGGAGCTTGGGGGTTTGGAGGCATAGCCTCCGAGAAAAAAAAATTTGGGGTATTTTTTTGAGAAATTATTTTTTCCAGTTATGCCTTTGAGGTTGCCACGTGTCCCTAGTGATACTCCTTGTGGTTAAGATTCACCCACCCCTAAGGTTGACCCACCTATCCTTGGTTTTTTTTTAAAAAAATATAATTTTTTTTCCAAATCCTAGTTAAAATTTGAAGGGAATCTAGATAAAAATTTATGCGGAATACTGGATCCCGAAGATCTTTACACCATGGATAACAAATAATATTAACTACATGTTTAGAGAATTACCTTGGTGAATGATGTTCACCGGTGAAACACAATACACGATGAATTGTTAGAACTCTTTGTAGAGATTTTTCGAATAAATACTTAAAGCTCAATCCTCGCTCTTCGCTATCCCCGCGAAGCTTTTGAATCTATTCTTAGCTTTTGAAGAACAAAGAGATATAAGAAATTATGGAGTAAACTCTCCAACTCACAATAATCCTTAGGGTTCAAAACCCTAGACTTCAAAAATCCCTTGATACCATCCTTGAAGCTCACGAAAATACCTTATGGGGTTTTTATTCTCTCCCACACAAAGCTCACGAAAATACCTTGTGATGTCCTCCAACTAGCTTACCAAAAATTTTGGAAATAATGAATTGCTCCTCTCTCTCTATACCCACACTATTTGGGCTTGGAATAGAATGAATAATCATCCTTCACTCACGGTTTGGTTGTTGGGGATTTATAGATGTGGATCTTATCCACATCTAAACCAAATCCTAATCATTATCTTATAATGATTGTTATCCCTAAGAGTTACTAAATAATGATAACTCTTATCATTAATTAAATTCCATGTTTATCCATAACTAATTAGTTTAACAAACTTTCTAATTTAGGATTCTTTTCATAAAAGGATTTCTTAATTAATGGGATGTAATAAACTCCCTAAAATCTAGGGATTCTAACCAACTTTCTAACTATTAGAGATTCTAATCAAATTAGAAACCCCACATAAAGTGGGCGTGAGCATGGGGTGGGCGTGAGAGAGAGAGAGGCTTGAGCTTAAGGGAGTCTTGAGCTCTAAGGCAATAAGGATAATCCTTATCTCTTTGTTTATTGTCTTCCAAGTAAGGCATCTAATCCCATTAGATAAGGGCTAATTAATTAATAATTATCTAGTAACCAACTCCCTAACAATTAAGAATCTTGAAGTGGGCGCCCACCCTAAGGAGTCTATCCCATAGGCTTGGGCCCACCAATAAGGTCCATTTTATATGAGTTTTTTTTTTTTTATGTTTATGAATATGAGTCCAACCCATATTCCCTTATTTTTGGTTAATTAAATAATAATAATAATTATTTTTTAATTTAGATTAACATTTAATCTAAACCATAGATTAATATTTAATCTATTTAATATAGATTAACATTTAATCAATTAAATTATAGATTAACATTTAATCTATTATTTGAGCTTGTATTTCTTTTGTGAGCATCTCCACAAATTGCTCAAGAATATTCTAACCCTGGCTTACCCGATGTTATCTCATTGACCCTTAAATAAGAATGACAACGGAATTGCAAGTGACGTGAGATATCCATGTTGCAATTGAATCCCAGTGTAAGAACATAAATCAATAAAGGATCCCGTCACATGAACTTTTTAATTTGATTGATCATTCCAATAACATTATCCCTAATGGGCCTTCGAGATTAATAGATTAATATACTATCTAACTCATAGCCCATTGTACATCATCCGGGTTTCCAAGACATTTGATTAAGTCATGAGAAACTATTTCTCATGTACGTAAAACATTTTGAGAAAAATTTTTATTAAGTATAACATATATTATTAAAAATATATTCCAAACTTATTTGATTTCAAATTCACCTGCACATGATTTAAGCTTAATCGACTGTCTTACCCGGAAGTTGGATAATCTCTCAATTTAATGAGCATGAATTTCATGTTTGAAATTCATCATGACTCGAACAACTTTCTGATTATCCAACTGTCACTGTATCGTAGTCCCTCAAGTAGAGAGTACTTAGGTGCAATCAAAACAGTCAGATTACTGCTCAATTATAAATGAACTCATTAGATCTAAGGATTATCAAAACTGTTCAATATGAATGAGAGACAAACTATCTGATAGTATTTTTATGCAAGAGATCTCTCATTGCATGCAATCAGTCAATGTACATTTAAGCACCCATATGTTGATGTGTAGTTTCCACTACAATAGTTTTAGATAAAACTTCATCTCAACCATTGAGAACATCGTAGCATTGTGACAACCATATAAGTGAAGTGTCCAGCTTCACCCATAGCTGTGACTCTATAAGGTATAAGGAACTGGAAAGCTATATCTGCCTATGATAGTCCAATATCTATCACATACGTTTCCTACAATATATCTTAGGGACCTTGATTGATATATCATATCGTATAGATCATTTCATGATCGTGGTCAATTACCTATAATGAATTCACAGTAGATAAAGAAGATGTTTTTATTAATTTAATCAATAAGAATCTTACAATCTAAATGACTTTTTAGGGCATCATGTCCAACAAAATTCACTAACTCTTTAGGTTAAATAATTTTTAACATTTTTATTTAAAACCAATGATAAGTATGTGAACCCTAAGAGTAGGTGAATTTTAACCATAGTAAAGGGGTGTCAATAGGGACATGTAGTGACCTCAAGGGCATAACCGTACTCCATTGGGGGGCCACTATATATATGACAAAAAAATTGGCGGGCCACTATATATATAAAACAAAAAATTTGGGGCGGGGGGCAACAATAATAAAAAAAAATTTAAAAATTGAGGAACCCACTATTTCATACCTCCCCAAGAAGAATTTACAAAAATTTTTTTTTTTTTTTGGGGGGGGGGGCATGACTCCGCGCCTGGTGAGAGAGAGAAAGAGAGAGGCTCCCATGTTTTACGGCATTCTGGTAGGATATATTTACTATCGGGTGGCACGAGCGATGCATGTGAGAGCGAGGGGAAGGAGTTAACCACAGTTAATAGGAGTTAAAAGGGATACTTGTTAAATCGCAATTGGCTGTGAATCTCTTCTTTAAATAGATAAGTGATAGTTTGGGAATTACAATAAAACATTAACACATTAAAGTAATATATTGAATCAAAGTTTTGATTTATATAAGGGTCGTTTGGGAATTTTGGAAAAATTAGGCTACGCCTCCCTCTCGCATTATAATAGTAAAGATATATATCAGATAGAATTTAATTTTATATTTGAAGAGCTCTCTAGTTTACTGACCTACTAACCTTCTAACAAGCATGACTCAGCTAATTATAAATGATTAAGTGCTATCATAAAAAAAATAAAAGTAGATTTATTGCGCAAATTAAATTAAATTATATATAATAATGCATCTACGACTTAGCATATAGTGGGGCACAACATCATCTTGGTATATATAGATAGACGCACAGGAAGTGCATTAGATTGCATGATATTTCTAAACTTGGCGTCGCTCTTGCACTACCACTTTTGCTCCAAATTATGGGCACCTAGGTTGAGAATATGACAGTAGAGAATTCAAACCAAACTATTCGAATTTGATTCGTTCAAATTCTTCCACTATTCGAATTCAATTCATTATCTGACGGATAGAGAATATATGTTTCAAATTTGAATTCGATTAATTTGATTGAATTCTGATTAACATCCGAAAGGGTTTTTTTGCATATGAGCTACTGGGTTTGACCCACTTTGCATATAAGTTGTTCTAAGTTTCTGATTTTTGCATAGATACTCATGGTTTATGTAAAACTTTGCATATGCCCTCATTGGGTACTTCAGTTAAAATTTAAATCAATATTGTTAACAAAATGACCGAATTGTACCTATTGTACCAATACTTCGATTATTTTTCTTTCCAAAATGTTATTGGGGTTAGTTGACATTTAAATGATAAAATTGATTATATACAATTAAATTTAAAACAAGAATCACCAAGACATGGGGGATATTCTATCATTTCACCACTAATTTTGTGTTAAATATTAATGGAAGTACCCAATGAGGGTATATGCAAAACTTTGCATAAAGCATGAATATCTATGCAAAATAGAAACCTAGAAGAGTTTGTATGCAAAATAGGTTAAACCCTGATAAGCAAACACCCTATTCAAAATTCATTCAATTAGCTTAAGAAACATATTTAAAAAATTAGAAACGCTAGAGGATGAGAGATGGTACTCGTACCTAGCATGCTTCCACAACAAAGCCAGCAAAAAACCACCTTCACCATCGGCCATATTCAAATCATGATTGAAGGAGGGCTGGCTGAAAGGTGCTAGTTACAACATAGTCCCTCTTTCTGTCATTTATGTCCCGTCCTAACTCTTACCATCATCAAGATTGAAGGAAAATGATTTAGGTTTAATGAGGAGATGAGAGGAGAGGAGACAAGACAAAGACAACATGGTTCAAAGAGAAGTAGAGCACAAGGGCGTAGCAGAAGATAGATATGGTTAAGGACTTAGGTAGGGATTTTATATACTATTGTGTCCTTTTATAGGCAATAGAATCATTAATACCTAAAAGTTTGATAAAAGATTTATAATAATATAGAGGATGTATTTGTCATATAAGAATATATGATATGAATTCTAATAATTCTAGCTGTTATTGCCTTTTTATGTCACATTTATGGATTGTAACTATTGTCTTCAAGTAGGGTATTTATCTAACTTTCCAGGAATGAATAACATTTTCAAAATTTCAGAACAGTAATCAGTTTTATGTTTCAAGATGAACCAAACGCAATTATTTTACACATAATCGATTGTTTATAAATAATCGATTATAAACATGATGCTATCCAAACAAGATAATTTATAACAAAGCTTATTCATTGATAGCACTTGTTGTATAATCAATTGTGAATGCAATAATCCGAATCAAACGGGCCCTTAGTTTTTCAATAAACATGTTTGTACAATAAGTGATTTAATAAATTTTATAAAATCACTATCATTTTAACTAGTACTATAAACACTCCGGATTTTTTTTGATTTAATTTATATTTTTTCAGTGATTGTATGTCCAATGATTATAGTATAAACGTTTATGGCCAAAATAATCAATGCCAAACCCACCTTAAGCTTACGTTTTTTTGGTGACAAGAAGGAAGAAAACATACACATGGAGGTAAACACACACACACACCGCCTAGTTAGCTTCACCCACGACTCACCTCAAAGCAGGTACCAACTGGTTGAGAGAGTATGGATCTTAAAGAGCATTTGCACACACATATGTCCTACCAAGTAAATTGATTAAACGATATAGCCATTCAATAAATGGTAAAGGATCGAATCAAATGCAATGCGTCACATGCCAAAGAAAAATAATAATGAATAAAATTGATTTCACACATCTCGAATACACTGAAACTGAAGGATCGATAGATGAAGAAGAGGGTAAATCAATGTATAGATTACAATGCTAATCAGCAGTTTTTTCCTTTTTTTTCGTTTGAATCTGAAAACCCTAGTTTCAATGACAGACGGCTCAAAACAAACATAAGATAACCTCTATGCTAAGGTTCTCATGTTTCCCATCTCTTTTTACGGGATAAAATAAAAGAGTTTTGACATCCTTCATCAAGGAATGATCTTGCAAAACCTTGGGAACATTGTAATAATAGAAATAAAGATCCTCTACGGTTTAATATTGATATGATCCTTGAGAGAATAGCAATAAAATAATAAAATAATACAAAACGCAATTCTATATGAGGGAATCGAAACCTCCAAGCCTTTTAAAAGAGTTGAAATAATAATTCTTGCTTCCTTTATTCAATTCGATTATCATTGTTATATAGGAAAACCAACAATTAGGAAATTAACTAATAAAAGAAGTCTAAATAAAAGAAACTCCTAAAAGATCTAACTACACGCATCACAAAGAAACCTACTACTAAAGGACTTCCTAGACTAAAGAAAGGAATGAGATAATGGATAAGCATGCATGATTGTTTAGCCCACTTCTCAATGAGTGATGTTGTAGAGGTTGATAGGCCCACTATGTTTAGCCCACTTCTCAGTTGGGTGCTAAACTCTCTAACCATCAACCATTGCTAACTAGCGTTAATTGAGATTGCAGCCTAACCGTATTTGAAGAGTGCTAGCAACAAGCGATAAACATTTCCACAGGCGCAAGAGTAGCTATAACACGTGGAGATGTTTGATACTTGTACATATTAAAAATAAATAAAAGACATGTAGTGTTTGACATTTGTAGCCCCACCAAGTTGCGTCTGAAGAAGATTTGCGACTGGGGCTAGCAAAATCCAACATATATTTACTACCCATAAAAAAGAGTAAAATTTGCTCAACACCCATAATTCAACACCCATAATTTAATTATGTTTCACAATAGAAGAACATTAAAAAAAGATTATTCAATAAATAAATTTAGTGTATAATCCATTGGTATTTATCAATATATTAATTAGGTACTAGCGGGTGGCACGTGCGATGCACGTGAGAGCGAGGGAAATGAGTTAACGACACCCGATTGAACTCGCTAGTGGCACGTGCAATGCACGTGAAAACGAGGGGAATGAGTTAACCACAATTAATAGGAATTAAAAGGGGCACGTGTTAACCCACGGGTGTGATTGAACTCTCCCCGAGGTCAATCGTGCTGTGATACTAAATAGATAGATGGCAAGGGGTAGTTTAGGAATTAAAATAAAACATTAAAACAAAGGCAAGGGATAGTTTGGTAATTAAAGTAAAACATTAAATCAATTTTTTTGTTTTTATATAAGGGTAATTTAGGTCTTCTGCGCATGCCTCTCGCATTATAATAGTAAAGAAAGATTATCCATTGGCATCTAACCAGAGTCATGGGTCTATCCAGAAAAAAACCGAAGTCAGTTTTGAAATTTAAATGAGAGAGAGAGATGAATAGATTGATTGATAGGACCCAATACTTTAATAGTTGCTAAGCAGAGGAAATTCTGCCTTTTATCATTTGATTGACTGGAACTGGATGACTGTTTAAAAGTTTTTTTTTTTTTTTTTTTTTGAGACCTGACTATTCAAAAGTTGGTCATAAAGAGAGAGAAGGAAATAATATAATACAGATGGAAAAAAAGACCTTAGAAATCCACCATTAAATCCGCCGAGGAAAACAAAAGCTCGGTTGGGTAATGAAAAGATCGCCGACCCTGATTGTCTCTTGCTCCTGTCAGCTACAAAATACCCAGAGCAGTGAGTGACATTTCTCACAATAAAGCATTTCTTTCTGCTGCCTTTCTCTTGCTCTCCTCAAGGGCAGAGAGAGAGAGAGAGAGAGAGAGAGAGACAGGGAGATTTAATGGAGTATGAGAGGGTTCACAAAGTTCAGGTATTGTTTACCTTGCACCAAATGAGCTCTTGATCTTGGGTTTTTCTTCCCATTGCACTTGCACAATTGGGTTTATTGATTCTTTGAAGCTTCAGTTAATGATTTTTGTGTATAATGTTGGATTTCTTTTGTGGGTTTGAAATGGGGTGGCTGAGAAATGAAAGAATGTGAGAAGGAATCATGGTTTTGAATACACTTGATTGTTTTTTTATTGTTGATCTTAGGTTTTTAACCTTGTTTTCTTTCTTTAAGTGCTTTGCAGGAACTTAATCTGACTGGAAATATATTGATTTAGATTTTTCTAATTTAGATTTCCCATCTGACATCTATTGAGAATTTTGATTTTAGGGAGAATTAATTACTTATTATGGGGTATTTGGTGTTGTTATCAGCTGATTATGCCTATAAAGGTGGAAGATCTTTTTTCTGAGGAGTATGATTGAAATGATTTAATTTGGCATAGTTCTTTGAATTTTAAATGCAGATGGGCATAATTTCTCCAACTAAATTGAGGCTGAAGCTTCTAGGACCTCACCATCAGAGAAGAAAGGATGGATCAAATAGTAATTCCTCTAGAACATCTCCCTCCAAGCTTGAGGATACAGAGTTTGTGAAAAATAGCCTGTTAGCCTCCAAGAATGGAGATTTTGATGAGGAAGGTCAGTAACTTTCCTGCATCTTGATATTAGCAATTTAGCATTGAATTTTAGAAAAAGAAGGAACTGTGTTGCATCAGAATCATACTAAAAAAAAACCCCAAATCAATTACTCAAAAAGCCCACCAAGTGAACTCAGTTCAATCATGCTTTTGGTCCTTATTTGAATCTTAGTTAAATTATCAGTTATTAAACATTGAACAGTAGCTATTTATGCGTTTAAACTTGATTTCAAAGCTGCTTCTGACATTTATTTTGCAGCTCCCAGCTTAGAAGCTTCTGCAGTAAAATTATCCATTGGGGAGGCAACAAATTCCAGCCAAAGGGATCACATTTTATTCCATCCAAAAGACATATTGCCTAACGGAATTGGCGCCGTGAGTCATGTTGCAATTCATCACCTCTCAAGGGATGGTAGTGGTAACTCAAGTACAGTTCAACCAATGAGAGTTTTAGAAGAAGATAATCTTGATTATGATAGTAATGCTAGTTCATCTAGCTTTGAGTTTCATAAAGGAGAGAGATCCTTACACAATACCATGGTGAGAGCCGTCTCTCGACCTATGCCATCTAAGTGGAACGATGCAGAAAAATGGATATTAAACAGGAAACCTACACACCCTACTCATTCTAAGAAGATAAATTTGCAAAGCCAAGTAAATCGACTACCAGTAACGAGTTTGGCAAGGGTTGCTCCTGAATCCGCAAGTTGTGACCATAAGGCATCATCTAATCCAGTAATATATGCTAAGCAGGAAGGTTCCTGTCATCCCACCTCACAAATAGGGGTGGAGAAGTTCTCTTTTGCACCTTCTGGTCCCTCAAACGCAACAAATGCGGCAATTAATCATTGTTCTTTTGTTAAAGATGAAAAGGAAATTGATCCCAAGGAATTGTCTCATACAGAAAGGCCGATCGCAGATACAGCAGGTAAAATTTTCTCCAACTATATAGATAATAGAATTTGAATTCAAAAGTGCCTCGCTTCGGCCAAAAATATTCGAGAATACTGTTTTAACTATATTCTGTTTACAGTATGTTTATGCAAATACATTACTAGTTTCATGGTCTAGAATATAATTTAATACAGTGCATATTTTGATGATACCTAGGGGATAGTTGGACTGGTGATTACCAATAACATAGTAGCAATCAGCATAATGTGCATTTATATGGAAGTACTTAAAAGTAACCCAGGTCAGGATGGTGAACATGAAGAAAAAATCCTGCGTTTTCTGTGCATGTGGCGGACAGTTATTGGGCTTGGGACCTTCCATTTGATGATATATTAGGTACCATCAAGGAGATTTTGAGCCAAAAAATTACCCAATTGAATGATCCTAATTCTTAAAACTATAGTATTCCTTTTGAGAGTTGGGAAAGATATGGTTAAGGGTCTAGAAAAAAAAATCTATAAATAGAATCTCTAAGTTCATCAGTTTAGATTTTAGACCTTTTTTTTTAACCCAGACAATATCTTGTGAGGCCTTCTAGGTAATGTGTCCCAATTCCCTTCCCCCTTGGATGTGTTCCGAAGAGGGCCAGAGGCAGAGGATGGGTTCTGATCATCCCATGAGTATTTCCCTGGTGATATTTATAGATCTGTCATACTTATGTAATAGACATAGTTTAGATACCTGTTTCTCATGCTTGCACATTTTTTCTTCTAAGCTTTTCTAAATCACTATATCTTTTATCCTGAAAGTTCACAGCAACATCGATACATGTTGTATTGGGTTTTTGGGGTTGTAGATGTGTGCTGCAGTATGGATATTTTAATTTATTTTTTGTTAAAAGTGTCTTCTTCTTGAACTAGATTTGATTCTAATATCCTCCAATTTTTTGTATGAGAATGTCAGTGTCGATGAGAGACATGGGAACAGAAATGACCCCTGTTACAAGTCAAGAGCCTTCAATGACTTCAACTCCTATAGGGGCAACAACCCCGCTCCGGAGCCCAATTTCTTCCATCCCATCGACTCCTAGACGAGGAGCGCCAGCATCCACTCCTCTGGAGGTCACCAATTATGATGAATCAGAATGCCAAAAACAATGTAGTAGGAAAGAACTATCGGAGCAAGAATTGAAGCTTAAGACAAGGAGAGAGATTGTAGCCCTTGGTGTTCAACTTGGAAAGATAAATATTGCTGCTTGGGCAAGTAAAAATGAGAAGGAAAAGAATGCTTCTTCAGTTGAAATCACTGATGCAGAGCTTGGTAGGATAGAATTCGAAAACCGTGCAGCTGCATGGCAGGAAGCTGAAAATTCCAAACACACAGCCAGGTTTCGTCTTATAACACCCTTTGCCCCCCCCCCCCCCCCCCCCAAAAAAAAAAAAAAAAAAAAAAACCCTTATTTCAAATCAGTCCTGTTCATGAAGATTGAAGAAAAATTATTTTCAGTTACGGCTGTAAGTTCTGTTAGGCTGTTTGAATTTTGATTTTGACAAAAGGGTGATTAATATTTTCAGATATAAGCGCGAAGAGATCAAAATTCAAGCATGGGAGAGTCACCAGAAAGCAAAAGTGGAAGCAGAGATGAAGAGAATAGAGGTATTTCAAATTGTTGTTTGTTTGTAATATTTGAATAGGAAGTACTTGTGTAGTTGTGTGTGTTTGAAACCTCATCCTGAGAACTTTCCAAGTGAACTGAGCTTGATTAAAACACAGATCAAGTTAAAGCAGTAATCCAGATTTGGGTTATTTTCAAACTAAAAAAAAAGATCATTTGAGAACCAATTCATGATCAATTAATTGACCAAATTTTGATATGACTAGAAGTAATGTTTTGTTATCTCAAAGGGCATAACATTTGAAAGTTTACTTACAAACCTGCTGAGCAGACTTAATAATGAAGAATCAGGTCAAGCTTTTTACTGCATGAAAAAGAACTCAAATTAGTACATAAATCGCCATTAAATACTAGACCTGGTTTCAGGCTGACCCCGATTTGGGACATTATCGAGTCTGAATCATGTTTGAGGTTAAATTGCCTAACTGATCCTTTTTTTTTTTTGAAACAAAATGTAATATAAATCTTCAGATCCAAGTTGAACAAAGGAAAGCCTATGCTCAAGAGAAGATGATAAAGAAGATTGCAACTGCAAGGCAAAGATCGGAAGAAAAGCGAGCAGCTGCTGAAGCTAAAAGAAATGAGCAAGCAACCAAAAGTGCTGCACAAGCCGATTACATTCGCCAAACTGGCCGCATTCCATCCTCCCATTTCGTCTGCTGTGGTTGGTTTTCATAAAATTTGAAACAATGCACAAGGGAAAAATCCCCACCATACACCAGCATTGAGCCATACAAGTATCTTTTCTTCTTTGTTTTTGGATTTCATTGTCTTCATAGGAGTGTTCACATATAGTTACTATAGCTGAATTTTGAGAGGGAATTTCTGTGCAATTTGTATACATGAAAAGTGATAACAGGATCGATGCATTCATTCTCATTAATTAGCTACTTTCCATGGAATGAACTGATCGCTCTGATATCGAAAATACCCCAATAAAGAGTTTTTTTTTTTTTTTGAACTACTTACTGTGAGAACAGTGGTCTTCAGACTATAGAAATAATCCTATCCAAGATCAAATCTGAAAATTGTTCTCCATGGATTGAAAAACTTTGGAGTCACCATCTGAGTTATTTATAAAAATTGAGAATTCTAGAACCCTAATTGATTGAAAACCCGAATTGGGCTATCTTGTCTGGAGACACTAAACCAAGTCAAACAATTTGGTTAGGTGTGGGAAGGTGTTAGGCACTTGCACATGTTCAATCTCCATTAGTCTTTCTTATGTTTAAGGAAAACTAAATTTACTATATTGTTATTGTATTTTTTTTTTCAAAAAAATGATAAATGAATAAAAAATAAATCAACTATGTGGTGTTTTGATAAATTTCAACCAACATTTTTAAGTCTCATTCTCTTTATCTATTAGTAAAGGGCAATTTTGAAATTAAGATAAATTTCAATCAACATTTTTAAATCCCTTATATCAAGGTTTGAAATCTCGATAACCTGGGTCCTTCTACCCGAACCGAAATTTCGGTTATCTCTGTGGGATTTTGGATTTTAATTTATTAATATTTTATTAAACATATATATATTTTTGATATTTATCCAAATTTTGTATAACAAAAAATAATATTTTATTAAATTTTAATATATTTATATCAAATTTTTTTATTTTATTTTAAAAATAAATTTCTGAAATTTTACTAAATTTCGATAAAATTATCAATTTATTTTGGAATTAAAAAAAAATCTATTAAAATATTTTTTTTCCCGAAATATCGCCTAGATAATGAGATTTCGGTTTTTTTGATATTTTGTAGAAATTTTCAAAATCTCATCTAAAATTGTGTTTTATGAATATATACATCATATCAATATGGCCGTTGGGTGAAACTGGGATTTGAAACCATGCCCTATATTAGTAAAGGGCAGTTTTAGAACTAAGATAAATTTGAATCATTATTTTTAATTTTCCATTATATTTATATACTCGTAAAGGACAGGTTTAGAGCTAAGATAAAATTCAATCAACGTTTTAAATCAGGTCATTCCCATTATATTAGTAAAATATTATTTGTGCCTGTGTGTATGCACATATATTGGTGGGATGGGGTTGGGTTGGGACCTTAACCATAGCCCAACCCTACTTCAGGTCACCCCAAAAATTGAAATGCTCAGCCCAAGTCCGGCCATTGATAGGGTTGGGTTCAACGGTTAGGCCAAGTCGCACTAAGAAGTTATTAGGTAATTTGGAAGCTAAAGAAGTTTGAAAAGGAAAGAAAAAATTGCGAGAAAGAACAGGAAAGTGGAAAGGGATGGCATTTTGAAATTTAAAAAAGATGGAATGGAGGGTGTTAGGTTTAGGTACTAAAGTCCACCTAGTGTGCAAATGAACCTCATAAGTCATAAGGGAGTTGGAGTTTTCCACTCAGCATTACTATTGTCACTACACTGCTGTCACCATCCTGTTTCCCATCTCCAATATTAAAAGAAAAAAAAAAAGGAAAATCCTCCATCCTTTCTACATCTTCACTAATATGAACAAAATATCACAATTTTTTTTTTTGTCGGTGAAATGATATCATGTAACTAACACATTCTTTCTAAAAACACAGAGAGTCATACCTAAGGTAGCCACTAAGGTGCCATAAGGGTAAGTCTAAGCAACCACTCCAAAAGGGCATGCTTAAGGAGGATTGATGGCCCCTTATACACCCCTACGAAAGTCCACTTCCCAACTGATGTGGGACTAAACCCGGAATACACCCTATATCAAAATATTACAAGGTGAGAACTGAGAAGAATCTAACTGAAATTTGAAGGTGAGGATCTCATGAATCACATGTCCACCAACAGTATTTGGGGGAGAGGGGGAGGTTTGGGTAACTTTGAGTAATGGTAGTTGGTAGGAAATTTGAGTAATTTTGTCAAGGTTTTTAACAAGATTAATTCCTACCATTATGAGATTTCAAGTCTTATCATTTTTTTAAATGAGATTTGAAATCATTCATGTTGCTCATTTAAAGTCTTACAGGAATTACAACCCAATAGATGAAAAACATCGATACATTAGTTTTCAAAAGAAAATGCATATTTTTCATTGACATAAATTGTAAAGTGCCAGACTTTATGTCTCAACGAAGAACGGACCCTAAGAAAAAAAAAAAGGAACACAGTGATACACACCCACCTAAAACTTTCGCATACAAGTAGATGCCGTATCTCTCGATCCTTTATTATTTGCTTTGGTCCCTTGTTCTCCCAATTAAATACCATTTAGCATAAAATGAAAATGCTCTAGGTTGATGTAATGAATAAATAAGCAAATCCAATAACTGTTGTAGGAGAAATCGAGTGTTTGCCAACTAAGAGAAAATACCTTATGTCTATGTGCTTAGTTAACCTTCATTAGTCTTTTTGATATGAGACAAATTCATTAAATAGGGTTACTTGTTAACCTTCACTGGCCCTTTGATACGACACGATTCATTAAATAGGGTGATAAAAAGTATTAAAAAAAGTCAAAACTTTATTTTTTATCTCATGCATTAATGACTAGTCTCTTGGGAAAAACTAGCTATAAGTTTGATAATTAATGCATTAATAAAAATATCTTCATGAAGGTTAACAAGTTTACTAGTGAGTGAATGTTAGCAACACCCTATAAATTTGAGTCCTGAGAAGGGACTACAACTTTCCCTTACTAGCTGACCACAGTATTCCCATGTCCCTTTTAATCATGGTTAATCTTAACTAAACTATGATTAATATATATATATATATATATATCCTAAAAACCAATGTTGGATGGATGAACCCCAGGGGTGAGTGTGTTAAAAAGAGGGTGTGGAACGATGAGATCGCGTGGTTAGCTTCCCCTTACCCTATAAATTTTTACTATTTTGAGAGAAGTAAATTTTTGTGGAGTCATCACAATTGGGGATATTAATGGGCTGAACCTGGGTTTGTCCAAGCCCAGTCCTCACTTAGGTTCTAACCCAGCCCAAGTCCTTGAATGGCCTGAACTGGCAAGGCCCAAGTCCTACTCTCAAGGATTATTGCTAGGACAGGGCCTAAAATAATATAGATTTTTTTTCCCTTATAATATTTAACTGACTTTTTTTAAACCTCAATCCTCCTGTATCTAGGTTTGGGGTTGGCAATGCAACCCAAATTTAATTAAATAAGGAGAAATAATACCTTAATGACAACAAAAATAGAGTTCTGTATGAAGCTGAAGGGGAGGACTTTGATTTACATGGTGAGTCTTCTATTAGGAGATCCATGTATATATTGCTTTAGTAGAGAGAGAAAAGGATTTCTTTATCCTTCTAAGAGTGTTTTTTTTTTTACCTAACACGCGCGTGCAATAATACACCTTAGCCGTAAGGGTGAATCCAAGCAACCACTCCAAAAGGGCTCGACTGATGGCCCCTAATACACCCCCTGGAGGTGACACTTGATTACAAATAGTGTTGTCAGTACCGGACCGGACCGTGAACTGGAAAAACCGGGAACCAGTCCCCTCACCGGTTCCTAAACCCCCCAAAACCGCACTTAATTAAAAACCGGACATTTTTATCAAAACTGGAAGAACCGGCCAATTGAACCGGGAACCGGTGGTAAAACAGGTTGAGAACCAGCCATAACTGAATAAAAATGGGGAAAAAAAATATTTTTTTAATAAAAAAGGACATGGTCGAATCGAACCGGTTGAACCGGGAACCAGCCACTCAGCTGGTTCAATGATAGGTCCGGTTCTGATAACATTTACTACAAATGAATATGGATATAGGGCTAGAGAGAGAGAGAGAGAGTATAACATATTTGTATCCCTTGTTTAGAGAGAGAGGGTATAACATATATGTATCCCTTATATCTCTTGGTTTTTTTTTTTGGTAAACTCAGTAACACCACAAGGTGAGTAGTGAAGGCAAAGAAGGAAAACACACACTCACACCGCACATGCAAACACACACGACACACATGTATCCCTTATATCCCTTTCGATATCTAATAAAGAAGCTTAAATGACTATGATGGTATATAACTTCTTGTGTCCATAACTCTGCCTTATGAGGAACTCAATTCAGAATATACACTTAAAGAGTCTTTTGGGCATCCTTAGACTCCTTTCAGCTAACTCACTCTGCTATGATGTGTTTGGCATGGTTTATTGTGCAACTATACCATAAACCTGTAGATACTTGGCAAATGGCCCTGAATTATGACCTGCCTCATCATATCTATCAGAATATTCACTTTTTTTTGTTAACACAATAAACACACCCACATACCCTCTCAGAAAAGAGGGGTGTGGGGGGCTTTAAGGACTCACAAGCTATGAGAGGTATTTACCCCCCCAAATAAAAAAGTGAATATTTGTCCCACATCGGTGGGGTACCTCTTAGCTTGTGAGCCCTTAAAGCCCCACATCCCTCTCTGTTTTTGAGAGGGTATGTGGGTGCAATGGCATGGGCTTGTGTGTGTGTGTGTATTGAGTATAGTGTTTTCACCTCCTTTTTCAAACCTCGCAACTTTCATATTCTAATTGGGCTTATTCTCAGCTTTATCTACTACGTTATCCTTTAAAGAAATAGAGAAGTACCGATTAGTCACCCTAAATAAAAAATATCACCTAAAAGGACATAGTTTGAATAGTTTTACCAAATAGAATACGTACTCCAATATTGCCTATGTGTTTGGATTTAATATGCGTAGCTAAGGGGTTAATACGTCAAAAGCATACCCTATTAGGTAATAAAAATACAAAATATGCCTTTTTTTGATAAATATGTTAAAAGCATGTTCTTTTAGGTAGTAAAAATGCAAAGCATGACCTTTTAGGTGAATCGCCCAAAGAAATAAGACTTTTGGCTTTTCTCCTTAATCCCCACCATTCAGGTTTGGGACCCACTATCGCATCTTAAGGCCCCTTTATCTCCACTATTGTAGTCCTCTCTTATCTCCAACTCTTGGGGTGTATTAATTTAAGAGCACGGTCTCGGTGGTCTCGGCCCTATAGGGGTCTCTGTAGCAAAGTCCATTAATTTAAGTTTAATACTAAAAGACTTATGATTTCCTATTAAATATTATTAAAATAATAAAAAATTATTATTATAGAATCAGTTAATTAATACAAGTATAAATATCTATCAAATAGAAATAAATTATATCATTAAAAATTTTTTTATTAAATATTCTTAATATATATTACTTAATATTTAAATAAATAAATAATAATATTTAATTTTAAATATTCTTAAATTATCTACTTGTATATCTTAAACATATCCAAGACTTCTGATTTATCATTCAAGACAATTTAACCAAATGAGAGAAATCATTTATACAATAAATAATGATATATCTCTATCGACCCATGCATCAATAGGGACAGACCACAGGTGTTCTTGTGGGTTATTTCTACAACACCTTTACTCCTAGTAGTTTTTCCCTTGATCAAAAGAAATTCTCATATTAGTGAAATCTAGAGGTTTCAAACTCTTTTCCATGATCAATCTCCCAAATGTCGGTTCCACAACATCTTGGAATCCTCATTCAACATGCCATTATCAAATGGGTTAACAAATAACAAATTATCTCCATACTGGGAACAAAAATTGTATTTACTACGTTTGAAATGAAACAAGAATCTAAAACTAATTTATAAACTTGTGCCAATGTCAGTATTCACATCATTCCTCATCACCAGTGTTCTCTTTTATCAGGCTCATCTTTCAAAATGTATATAGGTTTAGGGCTAACAACCTAAGATCACCTCAATCTGTTGCTTCTAATCATAAGCATTCGACCTACTAAGGGTCTTAGTGCCTATCACAAACTGGTAACTGCAGAAGATTTAATAGTTGGATATAAACCACAATGCTCACTCAAAAGTTAGCATCTAAAATTCGTATGAATTACCCCAGTCAATAGGCTGAATTTGGGCCAGCCCAATTAAACGGGCTGGGCTACAACACACTGCCTAAGGAAAGAGGGGGGGGGGGGGGGGGGGGGGGGGGAATATAGGATTTTTTGGGGGGTAGTAATCGGGACTTATCGGGCAAAACCTGATTAGAAGCCTGTTAAAAACTAGTAATTGCAGAGGAATTAATAGTTGTATATAGATCAAAATGCTCACTCAGTTGTTTGCATCTAAAAATTCGTATGCATTAATCATTAGGGGTGTCAACAAGCCGGATTTGGGCCAGCCTGGCCGATTAAACAGGCTTGGCTCAGTGGGCCTAATGGGATTCAGACACGACCAGACCATGTGTGCACACACGTGTTCAACACGACAATTCACACAAGTCCTTCAACTTTGAGTCTATTTAATTCTTGACAAGAATGATTCAATACCAAAGGACGCAAGAGAGAGCTAGGACCGACTGCATAAATACTTTATATAAAATAGGTAATTATAGTCTCTTAACCCATAAGGAAACTTAAAACCTTAATTAAAAAAAATATAATCAGTGTATTGGTGTCAAATTTGCATCTGTTTAAATACAGTTAATCCCCTAATCAATAATGGATTTAATGCAGGTTTTAGACAATGAGCCTCGTCTAGACCATAACTGAATTGGAAAATCTTACTGGGTGCCCACACAACTATCTGAGTAAAACCTAATATATTGGGCCAACAATCCAAACATGGTGTAAGATTTCACATGGAATTTGGTTAGATGAGTGATGGTGTTCAAAAAAGAATCTCATTTTCAGCAACAAGTTCGAAAAATTACCTCAATGACGGTTACCCCTGGCCTGGCGAACCAAGTTTGTATCCAGTTCCATGCCCTGAAAACTTCAGTCCATCATAGTACATTGCAGTATAATCAAACAGCTATTTCACAACATAAGTCTCCTAACAAATACGTGCACCGAGATGATTATCATATTATAATTACAGTAATTAGCTTAATATAAGCTTAGGCACTCCACCCACCCAGAGAAGGAAGGATGAATCTAATAGTACAGGAGAGAAATTGTGACATAAATCTCATTTGTAGACTTCTTACTGTTCAAACTCTAATGAGTTTTCCTTCAGTACTCGAGAGACCCCACGGACGTGATCCCGGTACTCAGATTTCTTGAGTCCTGTTGACTCGCATAATCATCGCAGCTGCCATCGGAGAGCCTCTGGTTTGGGACCGAGTTCAGAAGCTCAAGGCCTTGTTTGCCCATCTGCTGCACGTCCTGCGGCGAGAGTATCTTGATACACCCTACACTGTTTACAAACTCCCTGTACGAATAAATCCATCAGGAGTGAACTATGTGCCATAATAAATTAGGGTGGAAAAAGTATGATATACCATTATAAAGCATGGCCAAAAGAGACTTCAAATTATAAGAGACCAATAAGCCCTTTGGAAACTCTTATGGATTATAATAAGCTATAATATTTTTTTAGAGTTTTCATCGTTTAAAAATTCTCTCTAATTTAAGGAGAAATATAAGGGGTGAGGGTATTTGTGGACTTTCTTAAAAAGAATAAGGACATTTTAAGAAAATGTTATGCACATGTGTATGAAATATCCTCCAAACACATTAGAGATAAAAGGTCTAAAAAAAAAGGGAGCTCCTATTTATTTCTTATTTTGGAGGTAAACTCTCTAATTTTTTAGAGCTTCAATTAGACTGTTATCAAACGCTCTAAAGTCCAAATAAGCTCTAATTATTTAGAGATACCAAATGCACCCAATCTAATATCAATTAGAAAAGAGAAATCCTCGAAAATTCAAATAAAATGATCAAAATCCGTAAGTCTTAACTACTCCCATTTGTCAATAGACCTGAGTACTTGATTTTTGTGGACACCAAATGAGAATATGTAGACACATTTATATGTCTATTTCATCTGAGCCATACTATAAAGTTTACCATTTCCTATCATTGTTCATATGATTGTAGATCACACGTTGATCACATGATCAAGATCTCCCAACCATGTGACTCTTGGACTATAGAAATCAAAGGTTGCCAGACATTTAGAAAGTCAGAAGTGATTAGTAAAGTGTCGTTATCTACAATTATAACTGCAAAAGTGTTCTCTGATTTTGATATACTATCTCAATTGGATGCATATGCCTTTTCACTCTTTTGGATAATTATATATGTTGATGCAACCAACTAGAAGTGAAGGTAAAGCCAGATGTGAGATTAGAGTTTGCTATGCAAGTAGCTTCTATAGGAGCCATTTTGACGTAAAAGCAACACAACAGAGCTGAAAAAATTTCGACTTACTGCCAAGGGTCATCGCCGAGAAGAAGAACATCGTTCTCCCGGTCGACGAATACAAGCTGCCAGCCTGATCTCAGAGGGTCCTCCAACTGGCCTTCAAGGCCAAACATTCGAGCGAGCTCACTGCGCAGCTCATGGTAGCTGCTGAACCTGGTTATATCCAGTGACCTCCCAAAGGACCCTGACTTGTGAACCTGAGTAATTATAGTTTCAGATCATAAACCAAAAAAATAAAGGGTAATAAAAATGGCACACAATTCAAAATATAACCAAAACATCATGTTATAGCCACAGATCAGGTGAAAAAAAAACAGAAGCAAAAACGGGAGTATGTGTAAAAAGCCAATCACAAATTAAACTTGACAATAAAGCCTAGACAGCAGGTTATTGCCACAGATTAGGTTAATAAAACAAATCAGAAGACAAAAAGGACATTATGCATTAGGGCTGAAGCCACTGAGCATCTAAGCACTTGTAGTTGGAGGACTGGAAGGGGGTCATCCTCCCCACAATGACGTGCACATGGTGCAGCAGTATGGACTACCATTCTATAGGTTATGTCCAACCTGGAGTAACATTGGAGCCAAAAACCAACTCGATATGATGACAGAAGCCCCGGTCAATCATATACTGTTTCAGGACGCAGCTAATGATAATCAAAGAGAAGGGAGAAAGAACATATGATTTAGGTCAAAATTTTCCATAAGGATATGTTTAAGGTAGAAGCCCTGCAAGTGCACCATGTGACGGCACAAGAGTAAGACGCTTTCCACACAAATGCAAATAACGGTCTTGGTTATGAACCAAGAGGCATGCTTGCAAAACAAAGTAATAAACCTATTCACCTTCACAAAGGTTCTGGTTGGTGGGTTTACTTGGCCCACATTTTCCGGAGACTGCAGAAAGCCTGATTCATCTATACAACTGGAAGTTGTCATGGCTGGATTAAGTGGGAAATCAGTGCCTGCAACACTCATAAAATTAGAAGCAGCAAATGGCATAGTTGCCGAATCACTCTTGCTGCCAACACCCCTAAAGTTTGACATCCCATTCTGCAGTAGAAGAGACGAGGAATCTATGTTAACCCCAAAAAGAAGACTGCTCTGGGGATCTGTGCTACCTTCTTGGTCTGCCGAGCACTCTCTACCAGGAAATGGGGGCAATAAAATAGAATTTTGAGACGTGTTTGACTGTTGTGATGCCAATGGTCCAACCTGAGGCAGAACACTATGAGCTGCTCCAGAAGGAAGCAGAGGTTCAACTGCAACTCGCTTGGGTAACCAGGCAGCAGAAGAAATAAGAGGGGGGTTCGTTCTAGGCAAGTTAAGTAGGTGGGATGTTTCATCCTGGGGAAATGAACCCAAAAGACTCTGTAGGGGAGAAACACCAGATGTGGTTACAGGGTTCCCATTAGAGTCTGGAAAGTTCTGCTGCTGGTATAGTGAAGAGATGGTCTGCAGAGAGGGAGATTGGGACTGAGAGGCTGACACAAGCTGAGATAGGGCAGAGACAACGTTTGGGATCTGTTTCTGATCGGAGAGCTTTTGTTTCTGCTGCTGCTGATCGTTGAATGAGTAGGGATGCTGCAACTGTTGCTGAAGAAGTTGAGCCTGAACTTGCGCCTGGTGCAGGGGCTGGTTTTCTTGCACAGTTTGCAGAAAGGCAAGTTGAGATTGAGACTGCTGCAACATCTGACCCTGCATTGCAGAAGCTGACCTGTTGGGGATATTTTGCGGTTGCTGGAATTGTATAAGGGATGAAGGTGCCTGTTTAGAAGGATCCACAGTCCTCATTTCCTGAAGTGCAGCAGCAGCCATTTGGTACATGTCGGATTGCAGACCAAGCATGGAAGCATCAAGCCTTGGCTGCATCCAGGGTGAAACCCCAATTCCCTGGAAATTTAGAGATTGAACCCCCCAATCTCCACCATCTCCTCGGAGCCACATGAGTGGAGAATTAATGCCCAGATCTTCTTCCTTAATGCCTAATTGAAACAAAAGAGAGTTAAGAAACAGAATTTTGGAGCTAAAACTGAGAAATAAGTCAATAAAATATTAGTTGTACTTTTTTTTTGGCTAAAAATATTAGTTGTATTTCCTAACCTTGTACACAGTAAACAAGCATACCGTGGAAAGAGGGTGGTCCAGGCGCCCATGGTCGCTTGAGTCTGAGGGGGAATGGGGATGGATACATAGGGAATGTTGCCAAAGGTTCAATCTCCCACAGTGACACTCTTGGCTGCCTCTCCCCTGCCGTGGACTCATCCCAACCGACCTGCATTCATAGAGGCAAATTTTACAAGGATATGCTCAGCATATTTCTTGATAGAGAAGTGGAGAAGATTTCCAGAAACATCTCCGTATAAGATACCAAACTAAAATAGAAAATTTTTATCGGTCAAGTCACCAAATGATCAAACCTTCACCGACCGCCAATGTGACTTTGGCCAACGAACAGGATCTAAGTCACTAATGCCAGTTATCGTGCCCATGTACCTGTACATAAACATAGAAAGTGTCTAGTCATAGCATTTATGAGCAAAACTTCTCAACGTTACAATCCATGAAGGCAATAGATGGGGGTACAAATAATCGAAGGAAATCTAATATCCAAGCCTACCGACTGCCATAGCAGTTTACCAATGGCACAGCCATATGCAAGAAGCGGAAGAGAGAAGGTAGATATTTCCATTTCATTGCCTCAGTAGGAAATGTCCTAAACCAAAAATAGCCTGAACAGGGAAGAAATCTCTACAGACAATGATTAACTGTTCACACCTTCGGTCAATAAGCCAGCATATTCATTGTCACTCCTTAAAGATCCCTAAACTTCACTTATTTTCTTTATAATGAATCTTCATTCATATACATAAAAAGATCAGATTAGTGAAGCTCTAACCCTCAAGACATTTTCTAGGTCATTTTTAAAATTTTCATGAGGAATCAAAAGAAGTGACAGATGAGGTGATTACTATCATAGGATTGAGTGTAGTTTTGTTGCATAGGAGATTTCCGAGCCAGGACGCTCGAATGTATGGTTCCAAACCTCACTACTACTTTCCTGCAGACAGTATCTACCTTACAGTTAATCTGAAGGGTACCTTGAATTCCCTTGTGCTAAAAAAATAATTATAGTGAGCATATAAACATTCACAAGAAAAGCTTTGAACGCCTACCGACGGACACTCGATTCTTCTGTCTCAAACAGCATCCGGAAGCGTATGCCAACAGAAACACGGGTATGATAGACTGCTTTAGCATACTTGGCCAGAGGTATGACAAATTCTGATGGACTAGCCCTGAAAGAAGGGTGAAATAAATGGGCAAACTGAAAATATTTCAAACTTTTCTATTTCTCCCACTTGCACAGAACTATACCTTGGGTTATAAAATATAGTGAAACGGCTATTTGTAGCAGCTGCATGAGCTGCTGCCGCAAGGAGCCCTATGTGCATGCTATCACTTGACAAAACTGATGAAGGCATCACAGTTTGCGGCCGATTAGCACGCCGGATTCCTAGGAACAACTGATTCTTTTCATTCCTGATGTAAGAAAACATAATTCAGTGCACAAGATGATAATTCTAATACGAGCGCACAAATGAGATCATGGTCTAAATACTCCCGAAATCATTGTGAGACAATTTTGGCATTACCTGAACCATTACATAACATCGACTCAATGTTCAACAAGCATAATAGCATTAATGGTTTCGGCATCATGTAACCACTTCGCAACAATAAAGCAAAATGGCACGTGGAAATCAAAATAATAAAACAAATGAATGTTCGTCAAATAATGTCCGCTCCATAATGGTTTCGCCGAGACCAGCACACAACCCAAAACCGTTTTTAAAAACCTCGGTTGAGATGGGAGGATGGGAAGAACCTGCCATCTCAGCCTGCACCATAAGCATGACACATATACAAGGAGATGGAATCATCACTTGATAACAAGGAGATCTCCTAGCTCAAAAATCGACCTGATCTGATGCACTTAACATATGATATATGAACCTTTTCCCAAACCCTTTACCATATCCTTTGCTGACCATCCATGACAATGCATAGATTGGATAGTTAAGATCATGCTATCAGGTCAGTTTTTGGGTCCCAAGCTCCCCTGCAGGTGTGCCACATACATAGCACCAGCAGGACGTTGCTCCTATCCATATTTTTATACTGATCTCCATTGGGGAAAAACGAAACTGGAGATAATCAATTGAAGGGAGTAGCCAACGTGCCTACCAGATGAAAAGGACTGAATCGCCAGCAACAAGTCTCTTTGCACTTACGAACACACTCCATCCCGTCGTAAGAAGATGCCTCTTGGGTTGACCTGCATTAGGAATGGAATCAACTAAGAAGCAAGTCTCTTCGTCTTTAGTAATTCACCAACATTTGTTGGTAGGCAAGATTGCACTTCTTTTTGTTACCTTGTTGATAACTTATGATAAGAGATCATTTAGCTTGAAAACCAATTTACTATGAACAAGGCAAACAAACAGTTGGTTATGAGCATCCACTTGACATAATTAGTTGTCCAAGTACTCGTGCCAATTCTAATTAGAATAGTACAATTAAAAGGAGATTCAAGACATTATTAAGGTATTTAGTTATTGCTTCTCTTACATTGCGAGGCTCACAAAATTTGAGGATCTTAAACAAACGATAAGTTTCCAAGAGGTTCTATTTACATTAGCAACTCTTTCTTCTATTCCAACATTAAAGCATGTCATTCCTTTTTATCCTTTTATTACTCTTTTGAACTTCGTCCCCCCTCGTTGATCTTGAAAAACAACCTTTTTTTTCCAACTGACTTTAAGCCCTGTTTGAAGAATAACTTCCCAATAAGGAAGTAGAGCAACTGACTTTAATTTTTTAGGGGAAGTTTCGTATGGTCAAGTGTTGTAGATGTAATTCTTTTGGAGGCATGGTTGCACTATGATGCGGACATCAAGCATCAAAAGGAGTTTCAAGTTTATCATAGGCGGAGGAAGAAGAAGAGGCCCATGTGTCACATTGGGTAGATGATTTTGGGTATTGAAGACCTCATATGCACACATAAATCATTAGGAAGACCCCTATTTCTATTTTACTTCAGCCCATTATCAGCTTGCATTGTCTTTAAGAAATGCAGAAGATTAGCTTCTAAAATGTAAGATTAAGAAATGAGATATCATTGAGTTATAATGTCATTGTCAGCACTAAGTAGTTGCTACCGAAAAGTAATGCTGTTAGGGGGGAGGTAGTACCAATTATTAACCTATACAGCATACAGAGGTTACCAGATCGAGATGCGAAAGCGAGAAGCAAGGTTCAAAATATCATTGGGAAATGAGAAGCGAGAAATAAGGTATGGCCAGCTCATTCCCACTATATTAGTATGAGCAGCTGTACCTTAGATTTTGTCTCATATCATACATATCTAGAGAACTAGGCACTTTAGGTTCCAATCCAATGATACTTGCCCAAGGTCTACACCCTCGACTGTAAACTTGGGTCTATCCCATAATGACCCACATATATAGCTCTCTTTAACCATTAAATGAGAGGTGATAGAAGCAAGTATCCCCCCTTGTACATAGCTTTCGTTCAACTATTCAACATACCATGTTACATGGAAGTGAAGCTCAAACTCAGATGAAAAGTAACAGCACATTAAATTGTTAAATAGAAGGAACTCTGTCAAACTGTACAATTTTAATCATTATGTGTATTGAGCACCATGTTACATGAAGCTAAGACTCAGGTGAAAAGTAGCAGCCCCTTAAATTGATCAAGAGAAAACAATACAGTTAACCCTAAAGTGTCTTTCCAATCAAGCATCAATTTTTTCTAAAATTATCATGCGCCAAAGTAATCCATTTCTTACTGCCCAAACTCCAAATCCTCACTCCAAATTGAGAGGAAACTATTCCTTGGACTTGTATAGCATTACTAAATCTAAGTTTCTACTCATATGGGAATCATAACAATGGATCATATGATATTATTGGCATCAAGGGCGGAGCTAGGAATTTTTTTTTGGGGGGGGGGGGGGGGGGGGGGGGCACATTTAGTTTATGGGACAAGGGTTCGGGGTTAGAGCCCTCAGTAATTATTTTTGACAACTAAGCTTGTGGGTCATTTCATCCATACATTTTGTATGTATCCTACAAGTATTGTTCCTCCTTGTTTACAGGAGCAATTGTCCCCTTGCTCTATAGCTATGTTCTATTAAATAAGATAATATAATATTTTTTTTGAAAAATTCAGGGAGCAGTTTCCCCCTATCCAATGACTGTCCTATTAAATAATTAAACAAAATAGCTAAAAGATTTAAAAAAAAAAAATTCAATGGGACAGTTGCCCCATGACTAATCCTCTATTGTTATAACCAAACTCATTGGAGTCCGGTTACATCACAAAAGTCTTTTTTTTTATTGGTAAATCAGATATACTAAATAAGAGGATCAACAGTTTTCAGAGATGTAAACTAAGAACAAAAGATAAAAATAAACAATACAGAGGAAAGAAACAATAACAACACAAATTAACACTGAAGCAACCGACTGCCTCTTCAAAGAAGCAGGATGTCCCTCACTTCTTGACCCAATTGTGAAGATGAACTCCAGTCCACGATCGTGACAGGATACGATGATAGGAGGAGGAATCATCAAATATACGGCCATTCCTCTCTTTCCAGAAAGCCCATGAGATCGCACTGGGCAACATGGTCCAGATTGTGTCTTTTAACTCTAGTTAGCAACCCTTTATAGTTATTTTTTTTCCTAGAAACTAAAGTTAGGTGGTTGAACCCTAAGGGTTGGTGAATCTTAATCACAATTAAGAGGTATTAAAAGGGACATGTGTTGACCTGTGGGTTGTAATCGATTCCAAGGAGTCCGGTTATAATAGTAGAGGATTCTAAATCCTTAGTAAACTATGTTTTCTTAAGAAAATTCAAAAGTTGAGGGGGCACCCACTTGAGATCAAATCACAGCCAATCACGTCGAGGAGAATTCAATCACACCCATAGGCCAACACGTGTCCCTTTTAACCCCTATTAACTGCGGTTAAGATTCACCGACCCTTGGGGTTCAACAATATAACCTTAGTTTTTAGAAAAAAATATTAACCCTAAACTCCTATTAAGGTTAATATTTTTTTTAACGTATTTTTTTTTAAAAAAGGTTATATTGTTGAACCCTAAAGGGCAGCGAATCTTAACCACAGAGTTAATAGGGGTTAAAAGGGAAACGTGTTGGCCTGTGGGTGCAATTGAACTCTCCCCGAGTTCAATCCAACCATCCACCTCCATGCCCCATAAATAAAAAATCTTTTTTTTCAAAAGTTTGGGGGGGGGAACCCCCTGGCTCTGCCCCTGATGGGAATCATTGATCTTATTACTCTCAAACCTCAGGGATTACATGTCAATTCAAAAACTAGGCTAAATGAGAACAAAGAAAAATAAAACAAATAAACAGGCTGCTTGGTAAATCGTAATATGATTTTAGAAAGGGTGTTCACCTTTAAAAAAGAAACAGAAGTATGTAATCACAAAGTAAAATGACTGATAAATAAAGAAAGTTTGCACATATATATTAGGCACATTTCTGAACAAGCTCATTGTCAGAAAACTCACCACGAAATATGTGTCTGAATTTCCATTCGTTGTCATGAAGATCCCTTGCAATCAACTCTTGAGCTGGAGGCTGTTGGGAGAAATCCTATAGGTAGAAAACAGAGTGTGGGAATAGTCATTAGATCAATCAGGGATACATGAGTAACATGACATATGAAAAGCCAAAAACTGGAGTGCTTAAGTTACTTAGTAGCAAAAGTAACCCACCAATGGAGGAAAGACCTTTTCGGCTGCCCGACGAGGAACAGAAAATCCTCCATGAGTACTAGTGTCACTTGCAGTCAATGTTTTACAGAAATAATTGGTTGGCTGTTTGCTGGGGGTACCCAACTCTGCAGGTAGGTAGGAGGCATCCTTTTGCTCTTGCTACAGAAAAGTTCAAGTCAAGAAGGGAAGAAAATCACAAGAACAGTGAACTTAAAACTCCAATTAAAGGTAAAATAGAGTACCGGACTCAGAGGTTGCAAGGTCATCTGAGCATATACTTCGTCAGTTTCCACATCTGCCTGAACTTGACAAATTTTGAGACTTTAGGATAGCCTGTAAGAAAGTTCAGAACTAGATGCAAATTATACAAATTGGATCTTACATGCATGGTCACATTGTGAAGCTGACAGATCAGTTGTGGAGACAAGTTTGGGTAGTTAGGGATATGGGCATCCACTTCCTTGTTGGTTGATGCTGCAACCTGCATATGAAACATCAAGGATTACCAATTCTGATAGCAATAAGACGGACAGCAAAGTCATGAATTAAGGAAATATCAAGTGAAACCATATTGACTTTTTAAACATACAGCATTTGGACACAACAATTCCACAGTATAGTAAGGCACCAAGGACATAATTTGTAAGGCAGTAGCTCAGTAATGTACACTAGCTGTTATTTGGAAGAAGAAATCATGAGCAAGAGAGCAGTGTCTGGGAGAAGGAAAAAAAGATAGGAAACAGAACTGCCAAAGAAGCATCCACACAAGATAATAACAAATATAAGAAATTAGAGCAACAGTCCCCTCCTCAGTCCAAGGAAGTGACTATTCCTCCTCACCCTCACAAAGCCCCTTTCATAGTTAACAAGTTTAAACTCCTGTGGTAATTTTTTCTTTTTTTTTAAGTTCTAAAATCTGAGGTTAGATGATTTAACACTAAGGGTTAGTGAATCTTAACCACAATTAAATGGAGTAAAAAAGGGAAAACGTGGCACAAAACAGAAGGCCGAGAAAGTAAATCCCCTCTTGGCCTGAGGAGGGGATTAATTTCCAAGAAATTAATCAAACATAGAGCTTAAAATTGCAGTCATCATATTGAACATTAGATCTCTAGGCTCAAACTACAAAATTATGACCAAGCCAAGTCTTGGTAAAAAAATTGCATGCAAACCAAGGAGATGCCATGTAATAGGTGGAGCAGCAGAAAAGATACAGATGTTGCATATACTTCAAATATATTGTTAGATCACAACCATGCAATTCTTAAAAGTATTAATCTTTATATGAGTAACAAATATATAATTACTTTGATACAAAATAGGCAATAATTATAAACTGCTTTTATTTGTCCAGCAAGTTGGCTACAATCTTCATTATTCATTGAATTGGCAAGCATTAACAGATATTAATTGCTCATTATCCCATGAAATGTTTGGTATGTATGCACATGAAGCCATATTGAAATTCACTAATACCAACCTGTTCGCTATGACCCTGGGGAAAGTAGACTACCCGGCTTCCAACAGCAGGTAGAGATACGAGAGGGCCCGCACAAGCATGCCAAAGCTCAGAATTCAGACATCTCTTCTCCTCTGCAAATATTTCCACAGTAACATAAATTTTAGTATGAAACTATGAAAGAGAACACTCACTGGCTTCAGATATCTGGCGATTGTGCCAATAATCATAGAAAACCAAGTCTATATATACGCTAACTCGTACTCTTCCACTAACAATAGATTTTTTCATCCAAAATGCCATTTTGGCAGCCCTATCATCCCTTGAAGCAGTAGGACTTTGGTAAATCTATCCTAACAAGCTCAAGGATACTGTTATGCAACTGAATGACAGTAAGTATTTATTATAAATATCTGAAAACAGGAATAGGCAGAATTGCATGGAAAGACCTTTCAACTAAAGACATATGAAATCCTAAAATCACAGAAGAAATTCATCCAACAAAACAATATGATCCTCAAAAAAAATTATCCACAATTCATTGGAGGAAGATAGTGATGGCAATTCACCAGAAAGAAATGATACGACAAAGTGCTAAGCCAAAGGTGGAAATCCCAGAAATATACCGAATTTCTGGTTACTATAAGCTTACCTTCCTGCGTCTGATGAACAAAATTAGCTGAAGAGGGCCTCATTTTTGCAGAGTCGATTAGAACTTCACACAAATATTGTGGGATAACCAACACAAGATGGAAAATTTCTATCAGCCTCAAAAAGAAAGCAGCCAAACCTCCGTCAAGAGACACCCCCTCCGGTGAACAATCGCTTCCTTAGATCCTTCTAACAGCAAAATCTCCATCAACAAGCAAAACCCATCTAAATCTTAACGTTCTTTACCTGATATCAGCGCAACCTACCCGCCAGATGTTTTGCAGGAGAAATCAGATAATAACCTTGAAACTTTCAACTGGAGCTAAAATAGAAGACCAGTAATAAGCTCCACCATCCTTCATCCAAAACCAGTTCCACTACAAGAAATGATCGTTTTCAGCCCCATTCGTTCCAGATCTTCTTGACCAACCCGCTAACATATGCAATCTCCAATAAGAAACTTCCCGCAACCATCCTCAACAAAAGAACCATCAAATTTAAGCTCAAACCCAAAAACCCTAATCACCGGTTCCAACTCCAAAAATCTTCTGATCTTCGACTACTCGAGTTCCTAGGGTTCCACATAGAACTTCCTCCATACGGACGCACACGAAAACGCAATCATTTCAGCACAAAACCAAGCAAACTAACAGGTAAAAAACCAATAGTTAGCTGCAAAACCAGGAGGTCTCCAGATCTCAGCGTCCTCGAGCAGCAAAACAGAGCATTTCAGAAGAAAACGAAGCTAGAGTTTCAGAAACACCTTAAACTCTAGGTAGTTCAGATCTCCACCTCAGAGACATCAAATGAGCTCCAGATTCATCAATTCTCATCGAGAATCGACAATTTCAGAACCAAATTGAAGAAATTTTCCACTGAAATTCCCCTTTTTAGCTGATATTGCTTCGTTTTTCCAAGTGACATAGCTGCTGCTTCTCTCTCTCCTCCTTCACTGCATTGAACAATCATCATCAATCGATACAACAGCCATTATTTTTCGGTGGGTTTTATACTGAAGAAAGAACAGAGAGAGATAATTAAAGGAAGGAAAGAGAGTGAAAAAATAAGATTTTTCTTTTTTTTTTTTTGCTAATAACGACTTTTCGTGTTTATTACAGTTAGTTTATATTCAGATACTTTAATTAGAACAAATTAGAGTACTGATGCAGTCTGGTTGTAATTGTGTATTTACTAAATTACCCTTTTACATTTTAAATAAGACTTAGGTATCATCTCCGGTTGGGAAGTGCCCCAATTAAAACGCAAACGAACACCTTGATAGGTGAGGTACCGGGTTTTGTCCCAGTGGGAGTGTATCCCTTTTGCTTTGGGGGAGGTACCGGGTTTCATTCCCGAGAGGATGGGAGTTTGTATATACTCTTCACTCGTCTACTAACTGAATAGATACTAACACATAACTGGCGTTGCGGCCTAAACGTATATCTCATACTAAAAAAAAAGGTGAGCACAATCATATGTGGCACCTTCCCATCTCGGATTCTCTCTAGCAAATGTCAGAATAGTGGGCTCGGGCTACCACAATGTGTGCGAGATGGAGCAGAGAAGTCAATTCATTGTTTCCCATGATTTTGACTTCTTCACACATTATGCGATATGTGATGATAAAATGATGAGAAAAGTGGGTTGGGGGGAGATATCAAGTGGGGAGAAGTCAAAATCATGGGAGAAATGAAATGACTTCTTCCCTTTTTATCTCACACGTCGCATAATGTGTTTTAGCCCGAGACCACTATTCTGGCATCTACCAGAGAGAATCCGAGGTCCTTCCCATCGGGTGTTGGCGGTCTCCTTGTTAGCACAAACAAGAGAAGATTCTATGACATAAAGACTTGGGATCTTTTCCAATCTGTGCTGACAAGGAGACAGTCAGCACCTACTGGGAAGGTGCCACATACTCCTCCTGTGTACACTTACTACACACAAACCAATACATTGGTAGGTGTGCACAGGCATATGTGGTACCTTTTTATTGAGTACTAGGGATCTCCTCGTAAGCACAAATGAGAAGATCATGTGCCTTAAATAAGTAGGTAGAGTTACAGTAAGAAGAGTGCTAAAATCATTCTCTTTCTGATTTAAAAAAAAAATCACTCTCAAGTCTCAACTCTCTGTGAAACTTACACTTTGTTGTTTTAATCATTTGCTTTTGCAATCAATTAATGACTTTTTATTTTTTTAAGTTATTATTCTAATCAATTGTAAAAATAACAAGTTAAAGATGTGTTAAATTAATGAGTGTTACTTCATATATTCTTTAAAGTTATTATTCTAATCAAATACAAAAATAACAAGTTAAAGATATGTTAAATTAATGACTTGTGTTACTTCATATGTGAGATTGCAATGTTACCTGGTTCGCTCGGTTCATAATTCATAGTTCGCTACTTTAGAGTAAACCTGGTTTGCTAAGGTATGAGGGGATAATTCGTTTCTCAGTTTGTTTAGATTCTTTAATTTGATTCGTTAACTTGGTTCACTCTTTTAAGCATGTAAAACAAATATATATTTTATAATATATTCTACTATATATTTAAGTATGTTAATAATATATTATAAATAATTATTTTAAAACCTTATAAAAATATATTTTTATGAGCGGTTCGTGAACCCAAAAGGAAAATCCATCAAACAAAAAGTATTGATTCACTAAATCGAAAGGAAAATATCAGCAAACTGTAATAAAAATTTTGGTGAACCAAGACCGTGTGGAAGACTTGTCTGGTTTGCTCAATTTCATGAACCAAGCTTAATTGAATCACAAATTGGTTTGGGTTCACTTTGATTCACGATTCGCTATAGGAGATAACAAACTTGGTAACCTTGTGTGAGCAAAAATGATGCTAAACAATTTGCTACCAAGATTGCATCCTAGGAGCACACTACACGCAAAATAGGATGACTTTGGTATCCTAATTAGGGCACAATAAGGCATAATTAGCCTGCCAACCAATGCAGTACTACTTTGGCATGTATGGCGTAGAACCCCATAGTCCAAGTCTTTAGAGGAAAGAAAGACACTAAACTAGAAGGGCTTGTGCTTAGGGTGTCATCTACACGCCTTTGTGTTTGTTTGTTTTTTTTTGATAAGTTGGATCAATAACTATTCACGACCAAACAAGGGACTAATTTATGGTTGAGAGTTTCAACCTCCCCGACGGTATAATATGCTTGAAGAAAAATAAATTTTAGTAATTGTTAATGGTGACCAAAAATTTGCTACAAGGGTTACACCCAAGTGCACACCATGCCCAAAATGGGACCCCTCTAGTTAGCATCCTAATTAGGGCACAACTAAGGCATAATTAGTCTGTCAAGTGGTCAGTGATTGGGGTGTTGTCCTACTTGCCTTTAAGCTTTGTTTAATGCAATATTTTGAAAGCCAGACATTCATGACCAGTAAAAGTGACAAATTTATGGCCCAACATTTTCAACCTCCTAAGTAGATGGTAAATAATATAGTGATATTCATCACATAAGGGTAAAAAACATAGGAAAGTTAACAAGTTCTCTAGTCTTACTAAATGATAGCATTCTCATACATACATTCATAGGAACAATTTCCATTAGTAGTACTCAGTAGAGATTCTAGGGAGGCCCCTCTAGAATCTCAACACATCTATAGGCTCCATTCTTTTGGTAGAACTTTCATTGTTTTATGCCTAATTTTACTTAATGTCTAGAACTATGTTATTCCATAGAGTGTCAAAGTTCTACAAATTTAAACTTTTAAGTTCCACAAAAAGTTTTGAATATTTAAGTTCCATGGATGTAGAACTTCTAATTAAATTGAACTCGATAATCCATGATACCATCATGTAAAAGAGTTAGAAACCCTCTCCCCTCCCTTCCTAGACTCTTGCCTCTTGTTCCAAAACATTAATGTTTCGAACTTAATTTTAAAAGTTCCACCAAAAGAATCGAGCCTTAGGGATTTGGCGGTTAGATGTCTTTCTATCGAACGGTCTAAACATCTCTGGCTGGGTTGATTTTTTGTCACGTGCCTCCCAATGAACCCACCATGACATTCAACCGTCTGATTTGAAAACAACTTACCATGTGTTGAGTTTTTATGGAGTCACTAACTAGTGAGCACTGCCAATTAGAATATCATATATATATATATATATATATATATATTGCCAGATATAAAGTACTATGCTTCCCCAAAGAAATGGAAAAGCATTAAGTGAAAACTAAGAGGTGGAGATATTCTTATCTAGCGACACACTAGGGTATCACACAAGAGAAAGCAACAGCTGTTGTAAACCTTCAATTGTAACAAAAACAAATGGGTGGGCAAGGGTCAAAATGACCAGGAACCGCTGTCAAAAGGGTGGAGAAGATTGAAAGACAACGCTAAAAAGGTGATTTGAGGCATACTCATTCATCGACTCAATGAGAATCATCAAAGAAAAAAGAGAAAATGAACATTAATTTTCTCTCCCTTTTTACTATTGGTATCCATAATTTTCTGTGGGGGGGGGGGGGGGAATTGGATTTTTTATTTACTCAACTTTTAAGTGATCTCGCCATGAAATTCTGACCAAAATGGTCGAGAATTAACACTAGAGTTTTGAAGTTTAGGCTTTCTCTTTGGATTGGACTCAATTGTTCTTTGAACCACAAAATGGTCTAGATTCTATGATTACATGGTTTGGTCTAGACAGTTCGACAAGCCTATTTTGCTAATTAAGATCTTAAGAATTCTCTCAAACCAATTTTTTGTGCTAAGTTGTGAACCATTCGATTTTTAAAACATTGGTTTAACGTATGAATAAACTTTTGACTAAAAAATGGTGAGGTGCACCCCTCACTTGTGTGAGGTTGTGGAATCATGTCCTAGGATGGAAAGTGTCCATTAGTGATGTGGTTAGTAGTACCTTAACATCTAATGGTAGATAAATGATGCCTTGCATTAAACAGAAAATATACACAAATTTCACAACCCAAAATCTCATCTATGTCAAAATAGAACTTAGACTCGCAACACTATATTATCTTGAACATATAAGGCATATATAAAATGACAACTTAAAGTTTTCTTAATTTAAATCAATCTCATAAGTCTAGATCAACTGAACAATAAACCATCTTAAGACCTCCAACATAAACATCCATATAAATCATCTTATTACAACACATCAATTAAAAGTCTAATAATCTAGGAACTCAATAGTAATGATATTTATCCAAAGAATCCCCTAATTCCACAATATCATGTTCAGTTGCCCATAGATATTCTTCATCCTTCCAAGGTTTAGCAGTTATCTTTGAATCTAAACTTGCCGACATAAACATATCGGTTGAGCACATGCGGCTCAGTAGACATAAATTTTTTAGCTAATAATATTATAAACATTAATATATTCATGTTTATCATAGTTTAATTTAACATAACATACATACTTAAATCAAAGTGCGAAAACATGTGAGCATATCATCTTACTTGACTTGTGAGCATCTTATCTTACTTAACTTGTGAGCATATTCAACTTACATATACTTGTAAGATAACTTAAAATAACTCAAAACTTATATAGATGAAGATGCTACAATATATTAAGCATACCAAGTAACCAACGGTTTAACACCCGTCGATGCCCTTATGATTATTGTGATTTAGATAACTAGTACCCAAAATCTACTTGTGAGCTAGAAATTATGTACCATTGATTTCCTAATTTGTTAATTAGGTACTAGCATCCTTGAGTAACAGGTATGAATACCCTTGAGATCTTAGACAGTGTTAGTACTCGTAACTTGTAAGAACTCAATTATATATTCTTACTTATAATCATACAGACTTGTGAGAACTTGTGAACTTATAACTTATAAGACTTGTGAGACTTATGAGCTTCAGAAATCTATCATAGTATCTCATACCACCATGATAAATAACCTAAGCAACAAGTGTAACGACCCGAAAACCCCACCTTAATCAATATGGGACTTTGGATTGTAACACTTTTTAAACTTGCTCAAGTCTAAAACTTGTACAATTCTCCAAAAATAACAATTACAAAATTTTGATAAGAAACTCAACCATCCTGCACAAGTATGATCAATTGAACAACATTCACCATAAACATAAAAATCCGACAAGGTACAACTCTAAAAAATCCAACAACCAACTGAAACAAATATGCCAAAGGGTCTAATGCAATTTTTTCCAAACCCAAACAACTATCTAGTAATATGGGAAATGGTCTAACTCTCTTGCCTCCTTGGAGAATGACCACCTTCTTCCTCAACTCCATGAGCTTTAAACCTGTCAAGACAATAGTCTGGCTGAGTACAAAATCAATCGGTGTATATAAAATTCAACCAACATCCTAGTATTCTCGCACTTAGTCAGTACCATAATCAATAGTATAATAATCACGTAATTACAAAATGAGAGTATGTAGAAACATGTAAGCACAATACTTCATATCATCATCTTGACTTGTGTACTTTTGAGATTCTTAGGCTTTTTTGAGATACCAGTGCTTATGAGATCATACATGTATGAGCATACATATGCTTTTTGAGCAGCTTTACCAGTTTATGCAGTTAGGATTATGAGATCGGACACTTATGTATATACATATGCTTTTGAGCAGCTTTACCCGTTTATGTAATTAGAATCATGAGATCTTACACTTATGAGCATACATATGCTTTTTGAGCAGCTTAACAATATAAATGCAGTCCTACCTACCCATATGCATTTTTGAGCAGCTTAACAATACATATGTAGTCCTACCCAACCCCATGTATGATGATCTTTACCAAATTAACAATACTTTACTAGTGCGTGTTCTTATGAGACTCCTTACTTGCCACACATGTGAACTTGTGTAATAGTGTCGTAATTAACATTCGAATTGGTCATCCCTTAGATTTCGGTCTTCTGCCAAGAAACTCTGCTAGATTACATCTTCCTGATTAGAGAATTCTCAACATGAAAGTCTTTCCTCTAAGTTTTGACATTCCCGAATATTGATTACCATGCAACATAATTAGGGCATAATTTAATATAACAATCATGTATCTTACTTTATTATAATTCATATCATTTTCATAGTAATTCCACAAGCATTAACCTCTAAAATATTCTTCATTTATCACATAAACTAAAACCCCATTTGTACATAATCCACAAGTCACATGCACCCATGAATCCAACCACATATACTCCCATCCTCCATTTCCCTCTTTCATAAAATTGAATATCACACAATATTTCATAAAATCCCCGATTAATACTCACAAATCCATCCATATACACAATAAATCAAAATCCTCACTCCATAGTTTACCAATACATCACAAACATGCTAATAATCCATCATTTCTAGCTTAAACAAACATAAACACATATAAATTCATAATAAAGCTGAGTTGGATAGTATATCGACCTCTCAAGACAAAATCTCTACAGTCTTTAGCTTGAGAAAGGGCTGAGAAGACTTGAAGTAGAATTTCTAAGCATGAGAAGGAGGATCCAAGCATCTCCTTACTTCTCCAAGAGCTATCCTTAGAAAAATTAGGGTTTTCTCTTCCCCTTTGCCAAATTGGGTAAAATGATCTTAGGATAGTCTAAACCCTTGAATTAGGTGGTTTATTTATAGTTATAGGGTTAAAAATCCTAAAAACCCGTACTTAACAAAGAAAAAAATAAAACAGATTTGCTAATCTTCGTTCAAACGAATTTATATCCGTTCGAATGAAATTTTAAGCAAAAAGGTCTCCTTTCACATGGAAATGGTTGTTGTTTTTGGCAACCAACCAAATTCTCTGGCTTTGTTCGAACGAATGAGACATTTGTTCAAACGAAGATCTCCATTTCTGATTTTCTTCCTTATTCTACCAACATGACTACACTAACCTGGGCTTATATGACTTTCAACCATCCCAAGACAAGTTTCAATGTTGGAAACTCATCAAGGTGTTTCATAGACATTGGTTGTCAGATGAAAATTGACCATATTGCCCTTGGTTGCCTCTTAGACCAGTTTTCCCTCAAGACTTGAAATGTTTTGCTCTCGGTTCTAAATCGGCATCATTGAAAAACCCCGAGACATACACACACACAAACATTCAATTTTAACAACCTAACAAGCTTAAAACCCCGTACACATCCTATGTACAACAGATTCCCGGTTTTCCCCCAAACCTAAGCATACCACTATTCATCGCACTGTATTTCTGGGGCTCTACAACAAGACCATAATTTAAGGTTTGTTTCTCCGAAAGTAAATCACGACATACATGCTTCATACATCATCATATCATACATTCATAGAGTCAACATACTTAATCATGGTTCATAACAAAATTTAGTAAATAATACTAACATGACACTTGTATTATTTAATATAAATCAAATCCATCATGATTCTCACAAATCACATATTTTACACATTATAATTACATCAAATCATACAATTTATACATTTGAGAATTCTTGCTCAAATCAACCTAATTCCTATTTGCATGATAATTCTTCATCCATAATTTAAACCATTGATCATCCTATTATCAATCATTGGAAAACATATCTACCTTCAAATCCATGGTTAATCTTATTCTTCAATGATCATGATCATGCTATTGATACTTAAAGATGTTATATTTACTTTCGATCCATTCTTGTTCATGCTTGCACTTTACTTCTTATCCTTAATTAACTTGATATTCATGTTTGTTCTTATTTTACATCAATGATCATGCTATAATTAACCCAAGAGATTATTTTTACCTTAATCGAAGAATTCCCTTCAAATCGAAGACCTTTATTACACCGGAATCCACCAAGAATCAAAGCCTCAATCAAAATCTCCTTCATTTTCCAGTGCATTTTCCTTCTTCTCCAAGCTTTCTCTCTAAAACCCTAGGGTTCTCTTTCAAAACTCTAGTTCTCTCTCATTTCTATCAAAATTAGGTTTAGTGTGATTAGAAAGCCCTAAACCCATGAATGCTTGACATCATGTTGACTAAATTTCAGCAGTTATTTCTATATTCTTTGTTTCTATGCAATTTTGTTTGAATGACTTATTGTTCATTTGAACGATCTTGGTTTCATTCAAACTAATCTGATTTCATCGAACCAAAATGCATTTGGGAAATTGAGCAATTGCTCAAACTGTAAATGTTTGAACCATCTTTATTTTTGTTTAAACCAAATTCCCCTCCCTTTTTTTATTTTAACTTTTACTACTTTTTAGTCAACATGATGTCAAGCATTCAGAACATGAAAAAATGTTTTTTTTAAAAAATAATAATAAGACTGGTCTCTACACATAAACCCTTATTAAAAAAAATTTGGAATCAAATTTACCTTACCATCATCTCTAACTTAGATGACTAGGTTGTGACATTTGAAATATCCTTGTTCAATGATTCCTTTGACCTAGAGGGGGTTGAATAGGTCTTCCTAACAATGTCTACCAATTTTTAATTTATCGCTCAACAATCAGAGTTATGGCAAACAAAGCAAACAAGTGCAGAAAGTACAGAAGACAAGCAATCTACCACACACAAGATTTTTAAGTGGAAAACCTGTCTGAGAAAAACCATGGGACCTAGTCCAGCCTAAAATCCACTATGAGAATAAGTTATCAGACACAAGACTAAATCTTACCCAACCAGATACCAAACAATGTTCCTCGGTACAGATTCTCCATCTTGTAGAACAACCACGAACTGTTCGTTTGATCTCTGCAGCAGTAGCTCCGACTCCTCATGGGCCAAATTTTCTTAGAGATTTAAATCACGATCCAACGATCGATCTCCATCCTTGACGTCTTTGGCAACGCTAATCAATACTCACACAGAGTTCAAACTTATATGAAGGAATGAAACACAGCTTCAGTGGGATCTCTAACAACAATGGAGTTAAACCGATGTAACTCAAGATAGAACAATTCGATCTTGTATCAACTAAAGCACGAGAGAGGAGAACTAAAGGAATCCACTAAGTGGGGATTTAAGAACCCTAAACTCTTCAGAGTAGTCTCTAAACTCTCTCTTTAATTTCTTAGAACGAGCTAAGAGATCATCCAATAAATAGCCAAGGCAATAACATTTGCCAAAACAGAGTTCAGATGACTTTTAGAAACAATTTTTCAAGGTTTGTTCCAATGGCTATAGGGGCGTTCGAACGGCCCTGAGATTGATTGGATTTGGACAAAAATGGGCCGCCAGAGTAGCTATTGGAATTTATATTATACATTCCCGTTCGAATGGTCAATTGGCCGTTCTTAGGTGTTCGAACAGCCAGGCTGAGCGTTCGAATGATTTGTGCAGATTTTGAATATTTTGCACTGCCATCCCTGGTTCAACATCTAATACCTTATAAAAACCATCCAAAGGCTATTTAGATTACATGGGTCAATTTCTAATCACCTAGGGTATATGCTTAAGGTGTTCTATGTCAATTCCACCTATGGTAACCACTAGGTATCTAGGTCACTTACTATCCTAAGAGTGTGAGCTAAGCTTGAAGCCAGAATGTAGTTCTCTTGAGTCTTTAGAGCTTCATCTTCACCAATCTTCATCAACCAGAGAAATAACGACACTAGACTTACATTGACACCATTTGACATCAGAATTAAGTCAATACAAAATATGACATTACAATTTCTCCCTTTAGCAATTCCGTGACAAAATACTAACTGAAGTACATGACTCGATACAAACTCACAAAACATGGAGAGTTAATCAATTAATGACCAATAATTACAATTTTGACATAAAAAATCAGCACAACCTTTTCAACTCAAACCACTTAATCTTTTTATGTCAACTTGTTTTGAACACCTGCACATACTAAAACACACAACAAGTGAAGCATGAGAAATATAAAGTGGGAAAAACACTAGGTGGAATAGAATCAATATATACAAACTAACCAATGGAGTACATTAATATTTCTTCCCTTTTTTGACACAAATGCCAAAGCATTGTATAACCAAACAATAAGTGAGGAAAAATTACAATATCGCTCAACAGATTTTAAGAGTACATCCATTTAAGACATGCTATCCAACAAGATATTACAATATCACGAAAGATAGATAGTATCAAGACGTAGTTTCCAGAAAAATGACAAAAGGAACTAGTCATTCATCACAAGCAAAAAGAGCTGAACATTACAATCAATTCATGGAAACCAGAATCCATACAAACCATATCCATAAAACATAGAGTGATATAAGATGATAGGAAAGTAGGAAGGAACAAAAAGCGATCCATAGTCAAGCATCACAAAATATAAGATCCCAACAAGATAGTACTCATGGTCCAACCCAATATACATAACACCACTAAAGCAATCTAAGTATCTGCAGTCGGATCCGCACCATCTCCACCATCACTTGGGGTGTCATTAGCAGCATCTTGGAGTGCACAATCTGCTCTAAGGTGCTCAAAATCAGACCTCATCTCGGTCACTACAATGGTGAGATACCAAAAGTGGCCTCTAATCTCAGTTGCAAAGTTAGAGAACTGAGTCTCCATCATGCTATGAAAAGCGGCCTGAGATACGCGAGTCTCATCAATAAAAACAGTCTGGCTTGCAACAAGCTAGGCCATCTGGGCAGCCAACATATCCATGGTAGTTAGCGGAGCAGGAGGAGGTTGAGTAGGGCCCTCCTCGGGTATGGGTGCAGAGTGATCAACTACATGAGCTAGACTACTGGTATAGGCCTTCGCTTTGAGAGGACCTTTGGACGTACTAAAACAAATTGTCGGGTGAATGGTGGATGCCATGAGAGGCAAGTATACCTCGGATCAAGATGCCAAATGGTAACCTGACAGTACTAGTATTGAGGCGGGATGCATGAATCATCAACTCAATAATATGAGAAGCAAGATCAATAGGCTCATCAGTGAGCAGGGCATGGAGAAAGCGAGCTCGATTAGAACTGATGTCAGTGGTATGACCTCTAGGATGAAGGTTAGAACACATCAAGAGATGCAGAATCCTAGCATTAGGGGTTAAACTACTCTGCCACAAATGAGTATCAGGCCATGGAGTCTGAGAGCCGCAGATCATGGTAGCGATCTCATCCATATGATGGCCATGGGGATCGGTCCAATAATGATATGGAAAATAAGCATCGGGGAACCTGAGGAATGGATAGAAGTCTGGTAATGAAGCCTGGAGTAACCTCAATAAAGATGCCACAGACCTCAGTAGTGAAGGTCATATGAACCAGGTCATCCTTTTTGATATTCGAATAGAATACCCGAATCAGGATCAAAGGGCATTGCCTTGATAGAGCAAGAACTCCCTGCCACCCTCTCAAATGGATAATACGAGGAAGATCGGTGTGGGTAAAGTCGCGAAGGTGAACTGAATGCTCAGGGATCACAACACGGTGCTCAAAATAGTGCTCGAACCTATAGGCTGCAGTAGGGGATCTAAACTTATGGCCTTCAGTCGAGGGGTATGTTTGACTCACTTTAGCCCTTTGAGCATTTTTCTTGGGAGCGGCCTTTGATGGGGCTTTAGGCTTAGGGGCTGCCTTTTCTTTTCTAGAAGGAGCAATGGATCTAGCCCTAGTAGTCCGAGGGGCCGTAGGTTCCTCGATCACAATCCCTGGACCTCGAGTGAGAGGAGGTCTAGAATAAGAGTCACTCTCATTCTCCGAGTCAGATTTGGAGGAATAAAATGAATAGAGTGATAGGGAAGGTGATTTGTCGGCATTCTTTCTCAGTGAGGAGCTTGCCATGAGGAGAACCAAAACCCATATGGGAATGAGGGTAAACATGATGAGGAATGCGAAATTTAAATCAAAGAATGGAAATTTCAAGATTAGATTAGTGGATTACCTCAAAATGGAGAGAAATTTTTGGAGCCCTGACTTCAATTTGGAGAACGGGTGAGAACAAATGAGGGCAAACCGAGGGTTTTATACAAAAACCACGCTGGGTATTCGAACGCCCATTAAGGCCGTTCAAATGACAAGAAACGGTTGGCAGTCCGTTCGAATGCCTGGACAGGAAAACTTACAGTTCTTGATTTTCACCTTTTAATAACTCTCCCCCTTAATTCATGACACATAGAATCTCCCATAGAAATCAAAACCAATTCTAGAGAGAAATTTTAAGCCTGAAAGCATACACGATATAGCAAGTTTTGAAACATGCAACTCCCCCTTAATTCAAGACCATTTTAAACCATTATTCATTTGCAAAGCATAATTAAGTCCAATTTCGAATTAGTCAAAAGCAGAAACTCCCCTTGAAAACAAGTTTGCATTAGCCACAACATAATCACATATGTATGCACCAATTTCCAAGGAGCCAAAAGATTGTTCACCCAAAATTTAGTATCATTAAGTTTTGACTAAATAGGGATATGTCCACCTAAGCTAGTCACATGGGCAATCAATAACAAACTAAACAACCAAGACATATTTAGCGAAAAGTTTCACTTTGAAGCATAGTGTTTGTAGTGAGGTTTCTGACTTGACTCTTTTGGAGGTTTCAACCCATGGTTAAGGTTATGACATTATTGCATTTTAGGGACTCAAGGTGACTCATACACTAGAAGTCAAACCTATTAAATCCTGAATTTTAGCACTTGAAGAGCATGTGCTAATTTTCACCCTTGTTAATCTTTTATGCAATTTGTCTTTTCTTTTCTTTTCATGACACACAACCATATTTTGGATATCTTTTCTTGGTTTTTTCACATTTTTCCATACAATGGTGGCTTTCACACTAATTAGGTAGGTAGCCCTAGCTATTGGCAGTAGAGGCTTTCACACTAGCAACCCAAATAGATAACTATTGTCTGCATAGGTAGCTAGTACATACTGTTTGCATCCAATAGTGACTTTCACACTATCCTAGAGGTAGCCATTTCCATTGTCTCAATCTTTTTTAAAGCAGGGGCACAAGTAAATAGGATATTGACATATCGGTCAATCCAGATTTGGTCAACCAAAAAGATCATCATAAATAATAGCATTACCTTTACTTAGAAATTTAGACCATCTTCTAGAATAAGTCAGAGTGCATGTGCATGACACTTTAGCAACATTATTTAACCAACTCTAACTATGATTTAGAAGCTTTGTCTATTTTTCAATTTTCTAAACGACTTTGAAAGTTAGAATATCCTCATGAACTCAATCCTATTCAATATTTTTACCTTGGCATGAAATAAGATTTATGAATGCAAGGAAATTGAAACATGCACAATATGATAGGAGAGTAAGCTCAAGCAACTTCTTTTTGAATTTTTTGATTTTTTAATGTTTTTGGATTTTTCAATAAATGAAGGAAAAATAGCCTATTTAAAAGAAACATAAAATATTTTTGGAGTTTTTCTTTTAATTAATCATCAACAAAATCAAAGAGTGAAACAAATAAGAAAGTGTAAAACCTACTAATATACATCACAAAGATAGCACTAGGACATAATAGGCATGAAGAACAACCTATTCTATCAAACAACATACAATCACTCTCCCTCACACCTAATGGGCTTTTGTAATTTCAAGGAGGTGCAGGAGGTAAGGCTTCTAAGGTCATCCTTTCTCACATAGATGGATTTTGGATTTTTGTTGACCCTTTGGTCTTTATCCATTTTATGAGAAGATGTGAAGGTGACCTTCTTCTTCTTCTTCCCATTCTCTCTTCTCCTTTGGGGAGCCCTAACCTTTTGGTCTATCCTGTTACTTTCCTCATGATAAGCATAGGAAGTGTCCATACCGAGTCTAAACATTTGAGTTATTTTTTATCACTTCTTTGCTCAAACTTCTAGACCTTTCAGCCAAGGCTTGAATTTGCCTTTGGAGATTTTCTTAAATTGAATGTTGATTCCATAAACTATTTCAGGGATTTCTCCTAAAAACAAGACATCGAGGTCTTTTGTGACATTTCACTCCACATTGAAAGCAAGTGTGAATGAATCTAGGAGAAGGAGAGCTACCTATAGGAGTATGAACACGAGTCCTCTTTGCTTCATCAGAAGCAGAACTTTTACCACAACCAGCAGTAACAAAGTGTTGGTATAACTGAGGATGAGATGAATTCCCATTTGGTTGAATATGCATTTTTGGAATTCTCTCTTTGGGGATGAAGTAGAAGGATCATCATGGCTTGGATTAGCATGGATTGGATCACAAGTAGCAGATGCCATGGTACCAATATTCATATGAATTGGTGGCCTATTAGAATACCCTATGCCGGTCATGTTGACTGTTGAACGTTGCATGCTAGCCAATCCATCTAGGATTTGAGAATTGCTAACCAATCTAGCTTCTTTATTAAATTCGGTTACTTTCTTAGCTAAACCATCCTTCACTTTAAGGGTATTCAGAAATTCCATTTCCAAAAACCTAACTTTCTCAATGAGGATATCTCTCTCAGTCTCCAATTCTGAAATAAGAGTCTTGGACTCTTCAATTTCATTCCTAGAGGTGTCTTTTTCTAAAACTTTGACCCACTCGATCAATGCAACATTTTCTTCTTCAAGGCACTCTATTTTGTCTAAAAAATCAGCCTTCTCTTTCAAGCTGAGAGACTAGAGCATTCTTCCCTTTTGCTTCTAGCTTGTAATCATCTCTTTCAGATTGAATTAGTTTCTGTTTTTTATTCAAAGAGGTTTTTGCTTTCTTCAGCTTAGGCTTTCGGAATACAACTTTTGATAAGCTGAATCCATCTCCTCATCTATTTTAGAGTCACTTTGACTCTTTTCAACATCCTCACTGGTCTCGGTCTCATGGTCATCATCAATTTTCTCTTTTTCATTTATCAAAGGAAGAGACTCAATAATCTCATATAGAGAAACAGTGAAAGCCATGTGATTGACAAATTCTCCACTTGAAGAGGATCTTTCAGAATGTTCGCTTTCAACCTCACTATCATCCCATGTGGCATTCATCACTTTACTCTTATTTTTCTGATTATTAGGGCAATCAAGTGAGATGTGACCATATCCTTTGCATTCATAGCATTGGATGCCATGAGATTTTTTTTCTTCACCTTTAAAAGTTTTCTTATTTTCCCAAGGTTTTGGCTTTGGCTTTTCACCAGTTTTTCTTCGTTGTTTAGGATTAAATCTCTTATTGTTTTCAAAAAATTTTGAAATTTCTTAATAAATAGAGCTAATTCCTTCTCTCCTAACTCAGAGTCACTGTCATCTTCATCCAAGGTTTCTTGACAAATTTCAAGACTAGAGTTTTATTTTTCTTGGATGGCCTCAGATTAAGCTCAATGGTTTGGAGGGACCCCACTAATTCCTCAATCTTGAGAGAGTCAACATTCTTACTCCTTTCTATGACAGTGACCTTAGATTGGAATCTCTCTGGTAGAGATCTAAGGATTTTTCTCACAATTTTAGACTCACTTAACTTTTCACCCAAATTAAAACTAGAATTAACAATGTCACTCAGTTTAGCATAAAATTCATCAAACGTCTCATTGTCTTCCATCTTTAGGTTTTCAAATTTGGTTGTGAGCATTTGAAGCTTTGAGATCTTTACAGTAGTAGTACCCTCATGGGTAATCTCAAGAATATCCCAAGCTTCCTTTGCAGTTTCACAAGAAGAAATTCTTCTGAATTCCTCAGTTGTGACTGCAGTAAAGATTGCATTGACACCTTTGGTGTTCCAACCACTATTCTCAAGCTCATCCCTGGACCAGTCTTTGGTGATTGTCATATCATCGACAATATTTGTGGCTGCAATTCACCCATTACCCATTAACAATAGACATCCAAATTCTCTCGTCTATGGATTTTAGAAAGGCTCTCATTCGAGCTTTCGAATAAGCATAGTTATTACCATCGAACAAAAGAGGACGAGAGACAGATCCACCCTCTCTTAGAGTAGTCATTGATCAAGAATTTTTGAACAAGATCACACTTAAGGGTTTAGCATTGTGAGTGAACCCACTTTCATACCAATTGAAATATCCATGTTCAATGATTCCTTTGACCTAGAGGGGGGGGGGGGGTGAATAGGTCTTCCTAGCAATGTCTACCAATTTTTAATTTATCGATTAACAATCAGAGTTATGGCAAACAAAGCAAACAAGTGTGAAAAGTAAAGAAGACAAGCAATCCACCACACACAAGATTTTTATGTGGAAAACCCTTCCGAACAAACCATGGGACCTAGTGTACATGTAAATTTCAAGCGGTTTTTTATGGTTGACCTTTTGAACCTTGCGGTCAGATTACCTCCATTGTTGTATGGAGTTTATTATTTTGTGTGGGGGACTATCCTTCCAATCGGAGTAAACCCAGACTATTAATTACCTTCCCGATTTGGGGAAGAACTTCTAATTAAGAAGAAAAAGACAAGAAGAACAAATATTGAATAAAGTATTTGTATTTATTCAATGAGGTTGCCCAGATCTCATGTAGGCATTACAGGATATCTCATAGAGGTTTTAACATCAAAAGAAAGAAAAGAAAGAGAGGTGGCCATATTGGGGGTTCACCTGGTATTCTCCATTTGTGGGAGACCCTTCTTCCTTCTTGGTTGTTGTTGCTTTTCTACCTTTTTTACTTGTATGTGCCTTAGTATATTTGTGTGTTGGGAGTTTCTTGTGAGAAACTACCTCTTTTATATCTTTTGGAGAGTTCTCTTTGGACTCCCTTTTGACTTCCTCTTTTTTAGAAAATTAAAAGAGGCCAACTCTCCTTCGAGAGGGTCATCTGTCCAAGACAACTAGTTTCTCTTATCTTAGAGAAACCATACGGATGGGAGTCCTCTTTGAAGGACTCCAAATTGATTTCCTTTTCTGGAAAACCTGGGAGGATCAGACTTTCCCCCTAAAAAGGAAAAATAGTCTTATCTTCCTAGAAAATGGAATGGATTACTTTTCCTATCGGATAGGGTGTCATATAGCACTCTCTTATGGGAGAAAGAGAGGAAATCTCTATCTTGGGATCCCCTAAAGCTGGCAGAGAGTCATTTTTGTTAAGGATTCCATGCCACATGGCGGTCAAATACTGGTTGTCATCTGGGAAAGGACAGGCCTTGGTCACTCTGCAAATTAAAGTGGTAAGACCATGGGTCTTACCCACGGTCTAAGTCATGTCCAAAGCCTATTTAGGTTGTGGACTGGGGTCTGACCTTAGTCAGTCCGCGGACCAATGTAGGGTGGGACCATAGGTCCAGCCCTTGGTTTGGGTTAGGTTTATGACTTTTTATGGTCACGGACTAGGCTGGTCATTGACTGGCCCGCGGATACACTTATAGAGTCTATTTGTAAAGCTTAAATAGGGGTGCCTGCAAGGGTTGGCCTTTGGCTAACCCGCATGATTGACTTATAAAGTCTATTCGCGGGGACTATTTATAGGTCTGCTTATAGACTACCTCATGGAGACAGTCTGCGAGGGTCTGCTTAACTGGGTTTGTCTATAGAGACAGACCAAAGCTATTTGAGAGCTTGGGCTTGATGTGGTGTACACACTCCTCCTTTGATTTGGTGTGAAGTGAAGCACTGAAGTTGGTGAACCCCGACTCAATCTGGCGCCGTAATTTTGTTGTCCACACCTTGTCTAGCATAAATTTCACTATGAGAATAAGTTATCAGACACGACTAAATCTTACCCAATCAGACACCAAACACTGTTCCTCGGTACAGATTCTTCATCTTGTAGAACAACCATGAACTCCTCGTTCGATCTTAGCAGTAGCAGCTCTGCCTCCTCACCGGCCAACTTTTCTCAAAGTTTCAAACCACAATCCAACATCGATCTCTGTCCTTGACGGCTTTGGCGATGCCAACCAATACTCACACAGAGTTCAAACTTATATGAAGGAACAAAATGCAACTCCAATGAGATCTCTAACAACAATTGAGATCAACCGATGCAACTCAAGATAGAACAATTCGATCTTGTATTAACTAGAGCATGAGAGAGGAGAACTAAGGGAATCTACCAAGTGAGGATTGAAGAACCCTAAAATCTTCAGAGTAGTCTCTAAACTCCCTCTCTAATTCCTTAGAAGGAGTTAAGGGATTATCCAATAAATAGCCAAGACAATAGCACTTGCCAAAACAGAGTTCGAATGAGTTTTAGAAACAAATTTTTGAGACCGTTCGAACAGCTATGAGGGGCGTTCGAACGGCCCTAAGATTGATTGGATTTGGACAAAAATGGACCGCTAGAGTAGCTATTGGAATTTGCATTATACATGCCCGTTCGAACGGTCAGGCTGGGCGTTCGAACGGTCTGTTCAGATTTTGAATATTTTGCACCGCCATCCCTGGTTCAACATCCAATACCTTATAAGAACCATCCAAAGGCTATTTAGATGACATGGGTCAATTTATAATCATATAGGTTATATGCTTAAGGTGTTCGAAGTCAATTCCACCTATGGTAACAACTAGGTATCTAGGTCACTTACCATCCTAAGAGTGTGAGCGAAGCTTGGAGCCGAAATGTACTTCTCTTGAGTCTTTGGAGCTTCATCTTCACCAATCTTCATCAATCAGAGGAACAACGACACTAGACTTACATTGACACCATTTTGACATTGGAATTAAGCCAATACAAAATATGACCTTACAACATTCATTGGAGGGAGGTCAGCGAGATGCCCACACACCATTCACTGACCATAATAATTAACAGGAGGTAAATTATGTCTTATACCAAAATTACGGATCTTACTTATCATCCACTCTAGTGAGGATGGTAAAGATATGCCCTCATTAGGTAATGAGGAGGGAAATTTCCAATGGATTCATAGAAATTCCTCTTGTGTGATGCGGCAAGAGGTTTCATCCTCCTCATTAACACCACCATTAACTACAAAAATCAATCTTACCTTATTTTAAAAAAGATATTGTGCGTGTACAAAAAATTTATTAGTCAGTTATGCTCTTCATTAGGTAATGAGGATATCTTCAATAGAGAGGGAAATTTCAAATAAATTCATAGAAATCCCCCTTGTTTGATGTGGCAAGAGGTTTCACCCTCCACATTAATACCACCAATAACTAAAAATTCAATGTTACCTTATTTAGTAAAATATATATTATGTGCCCCAAATAATTTATCAGATGGTTTGAAACCAGATCTCAATTTTGGAGACTATTTGCCTAACCTTACCAACTTACCGAATACGAAGTAAAATCCTTCATCCAAACTTCTAGGAATTTGAATTCTGATGCAAATCTAACAAAATATGAATATTTTTTGTTGCACCCCAAGATCTCACCTTGGTTTAAATGAGACTTTGGACCCATGACACTGCATTCCATATCCATGTAACACATGCAAGGCAAACTAAATAATGAGTCTAGAAATTTTCTCTGATAATATAACATTTGAAATAAGAATAACATCAATAATTCGATGATATAATGACCAACCTAAAACATAATAATCCGATCACCCATTGTGATCTCAAGTACTGAATTTAAAACCTAAGCAACATCCATAATTATCTTATTACATTTCTTTTAACTAAATTAAAGCAAAACTAAGTAATGGATCAATAATAGGGCCATTTGTCCAGATCCCTCTCTTCTTCAGGCTGCTCACCTTCAGGTTCTTATTGATACTCTTCCTCTACCCAAGGTCTTGGAGCACAAATGTCGAACCCTCCTGAAACTACTAGCATAAAAGTACATCTGAGCAAACGAAAGCTCAATGCATATAAAGTATAGTTGACAATATAACATATCATATCATGCCATTCTATACGTATCCATACTTTACATAATCAGAGTGCAGAATACATGTAAGCAATATCCATATGATCATCATTTCGTGCAAGACTTGTGATACTTGTGCTTATGCATAAAAAGTCATTACAGTACATGTTAGTTCCTATATCCATACCAGGGTTCCAAGGTCCATGTCAGTCTAGGTTTCATACCAAATTTCCATATGGAGGTCCATGTCAAGGTCCATACCAAATTTCCAATAACAAGGTCCACATTAGATATCAAGATTTATACCAGAATTATATCAGCTTCCATATCCATGCATGATCATGTGAGACTTGTGTCATTGAAAACTTACCATGCCGTGAACAATGTGCCTTAAGTGTCATGATTAAGTTTCATCTAGGTTATCCCTTAGATTTCGATATTTCACCTTTGAAATCCACTAAAGTCACCCATATAACTATAGTTAGAGAATTCTAGGTTATCAATATATTCCCCCAAGTATTTACCCTTTTGAAATTCAACTACTATACATACATAATTAATCATAACTTAGCACATGAAACATCATACCATAGCACTTATCATTTACATAGTTTATTTTATCAAATTCATATAAATAGGGTTATCAACATCAAAGTATAACAAATTTGAGAATCACCGTTTCGAAATTACAGTTCCATAACTCTAATCCATCATCATAAGTCCATAACTACAGTTAAATCATCATAAATTCATAACCACAATTCTATAATTATCCTTCGATAGAAATATAATAATTCTCATGATTCTTATCAATTGAAAATCATAAAACAACAACCATATCATTTTATTCTCCCATAATCAATGACAAATTGTGAATTTCATCCCTTTTTCCATCATACAACATCATACTATCCACTTATCCATTAAAAACAACCCATGCAAGCATAGCCAGATAATAATCATCACTTATTCTTATCATATCATTGTTAAAAATACAGTATATGGTACCTCTCTCGATCACTTCCCTATGATCAATTGTTTGAGAAAGGCTCTGGATGTGATCTCCAAGCTATAAGCACCCAATTTTTACACCCCTTTTTAATCATGGTTAATCACCCTCAAACCCTAACCCCAGGTAAACCTTAGTCAAACCCTAGGTAAACCCTAATCAAATCCTAACCCTAGGTGTAAATCCCTAAGTAGGTGTTGGCAAATTCCGTGATCATTAGATAGGTCATGTGAGTCGAGTCGTGTTCAACTTGTCAGAAGAGAAGAGCTAAAGCATCAAGAAGATTGAAGAAAGTGAAGAAAAAGCTCATACTCTGGATCTAGAAAGGTAATGGACTTAGAGACCCCTACCTAGGTTGGATTTGACTTAGATAACTCTAAACATACCTAGGAGGATAGTTTTAAACCTAACAAAGTTGTTTGATCTTAGTTGAATCAAATAAACATGAAATGAAATATGGTTTGAAAAAATTCTGTCTCAACCGATCGCTCGGTGTTGAGACCGATCGATCGGTGGCCTACCGAGCGATCGGTGGCTATCGACTGGACAAAAAATTTGTATTGGGTATTTTTCCAGAGAGATGATTTTCAACCGCTCGATCGGTTATGAGCACCGATCGATCCGTTTTGGACCGAGCGATCGGTAATGTGCACCGATCGATCGGTCCCCGTAAAAAGAATTTTTATTTTTCTGGATTCCTTTTTTAAACCTTATATAAACAACTTTTTGGAGACCTAATTCGTATCTTTGTTTATTTTTGAAAGAGTAGAGGTCTGAGAAACTCCTCTAGGGTTTTTTCTATTGTTCTTATTAGATCTTTGTTGATCCCTCCTCTTTCTTTGATCCTAGAGAATGCAAGTATAGATCTAAACCTTTGATCTTGCATTGTGTGATCTCAGATCTAAATGAGATCCCTCTAGGGTTTGAAACTTCCTAAATTGATTCACAACCCTACACCTTGTGTGTGTGTCCAGTGTTTGATCCGGAGCCTTCGTGGAAGGAGATCGATCGTGTGTGATTATGGTTTTGAAGTAGCTTGAGAAGATTTGGTCGGTGTGGAACCGAAGCTGCTACGGCGGAGATCGAACCTGCTGGTTCGTGGAAATCAAGAGTAAGAGTCTATACCTAGGAACGTCGTTTCTGTTTTGGTAAGGTCTTGTCTTGTACTTAAAATCTTTTCATAGTGAAGTTTGTTGTTGGACGAGGTCCCGTGGTTTTTTCCCGTTAGGGTTTTCCACGTAAAAATCTTCTGTGTTTGATTTGTGTGGATTGTCTGAGTGAATTGTTCATTGATTTCTAAACATATTAATTGAAAAATTAAAATTGGTTAGAAATTATTAGATAGACCTATTCACCCCCCCTCTAGGTCTTAGAGATCATTGATCTGGATAAATTTCAATTGGTATCAGAGCTTGTTCACTAATAAGGCTAAACCCTTAAGTGTGATCCTGTATTATCCGTGATCATGAGTACTCTAAGAGAAGGTGGATCCGTCTCTCGTCCCCCACTTTTTGATGGGAATAATTATGCATACTGGAAAGCTAGAATGAGAGCTTTTCTCAAATCAATTGATGAGAGAATTTGGATGTCTATACAGAATGGGTGGACTACGCCCATAAAAACTGTAGGTGATTTGACCGTCGTCAAATATTATAATGAATGGACCAGTGAAGAGCTTGAGTCAAGTGGATGGAACACTAAAGGTCTCAATGCTATCTTTACTGCAGTCACTACTGAGGAATTCAGACGAATTTCTTCATGTGAAACAGCAAAGGAGGCTTGGGACATTCTTGAAATTACCCATGAGGGTACTACCACTGTTAAAATCTCAAAACTCCAAATGTTAACCACCAAATTTGAACATTTAAACATAGATGACAATGACACTTTTGATGAATTCTATGCAAAACTTAGTGACATTGTCAACGCTAGTTTCAATTTAGGTGAAAAAAATATCTGAGTCCAAAATAGTTAGAAAAGTCCTTAGATCTCTCCCTGAGAGATTTCAACCCAAAGTAAGTCATTGCAATTGAAGAGAATAAAAATGTTGACTCTCTGAAGATTGAGGAATTGGTTGGTTCACTCCAAACCTATGAACTCAATCTCCGTCCATCCAAGAAGAACAAATCTTTAGCCTTGAAATCCATCAAGGAATCTTTGGATGAGGATGACAGTGATGGAGATATGAATGAGGAAGAAATGGCTCTCTTCGTTAAAAAATTTCGAAAATTTTTTAGAACGAAAAAGAGGTTCAATCCTAAACAGGGAGGAAAATCTTTTGAGAAGTCAAAGTCTAAGCCCTGGGAAAACAAGAAAAATTCCAAGAGTGGCGACAAGAAATCCCAAGGTGTTCAATGTTATGAATGCCATGGCTTCGGTCATATTTCACCTAACTGCCCTAACAAGAAGAAGAGTAAGGGCAAGGTGATGAATGCCTGTTGGGATGACAGTGATTCCGAGAATGAAGAATCGGATAGTTCCTCTTCAAGTGAAGATACTGGAAATCATACGGCTTTCACTGTTTCCCTTTCTGGGATTCTTGAGACTACCTCTGCGGTTGATGAAAAGGATAGAAGTGATGAGAGTGTTCATACTGAGTCTAGTGACGACATACAGAAGAGTCAAACTGACTCTGAAAGTGATGAAGATTTGAAAACAACTTATGATAAGTTGTATGCTGAAAGTTTGAAGCTGACTAAAACAAAAATCTCCTTGAGCAAAAAACTCAAAATCATTCAAAATGAAAGAGATACTTGTAAACTAGTAGCAGAAGAGAAGAGTGCTCTAGTTAGTCAGTTGGAAAATGAAAAAGAAGCATTTGTTATGAAAGTTCAATGTCTTTTGGAAGAGAATGTCTCATTGACTAATGTGGTCAGAAAATTAGAAGTTGAAAGAGACACTTCCATGAAAGAAATTGAAGAGTTAAGAACTCAACAAATGGAGCTGGAAACTTTTAAAGACTCTCTTGTTGATAAGGTGAAATTTCTTGAAAAAGAACATCAAATTACCCTTAAAGACAAGACTGACTTGATTAAGAAGGTCTATACTCTTGAAAAAGAAGTAAGAATGTTTGGTAACACTAGCTGCCTAGATGAATTAGTTAGAAAGTATGGGTAAAATTCGAGTAGATCTGGGATAGGACATGCTGACACACCAGCTGGTCCTTTAGCTGTTGGTACAATGGCTAGTGCAGTGTTTGAGCCAATACATTCTGATCCTAAAGTGAATCTACCTTCTACATCAAGTACTAAGGCTTATAAAAATTTTGTAAAGTCTAGAAATACAGCTCCTAGAGTGAATGCTATGAGGAATCAAATTCCTTTTAGAAGAAATCCTCCTCCTCTCCCAAGATTCATACCCACATGTCACTTTTGTGGTGTGAGAGGTCACATTCGACCAAATTGTAATGCTTTTAGAAGAGCTCCCCAAAATGGTTCATGGAACCAAAATCAAAGTCAAGGGACTCTTCAAAGGCAGATTCAGGTTCGGGCTGAAAAGTCTAGAATATTGAGCGAAGATGTTAATAGAATTGCTCAAATCTCTATGACAAGAACTGGTCAATTTATTCCAAATGATTATTCAAGAGGAAAGAATTTGACTAATCAAAAAGCTAGAACTGAACAAAACAGGAAAAGGTCAAGGAGGACAAAAAGAAAAAAAGTTTCTAATACACAGTTTAATGATCAAAGATCTAAACAAAGTTTAAAGACTGTGTATGTAAGACAGGATGACCTGAAGTGCTTTGTCATTCACACTGCCTTGAAAGCCCAAAACACAGAAATGTGGTACTTCGACAGTGGGTGTTCTCGGCATATGACAAGTAACAAGTCCTTATTTACTCAATTTGAGGACTGTCCAGATGGGACAGTTACTTTTGGTGATGGAAGCAAGTCTTTAGTAAAGGGGAAGGGTATCATCGATTCTCCAGGCATACCAAAATTGAAAGATGCCTTGTTTGTTGAAGGACTGAAAGCTAATTTAATTAGCATAAGTCAACTATGTGATGATAACCATGCTGTGCACTTTACCCAAAATAAATGCTTAGTCATTAATGGTAAAGGTAAGTGTGTTCTAGAAGGGTTGAGAACCACTGACAATTGCTACGGCTTAATTCCCAGTCCTAATCCCTCAAATGTCTGTTATAAGACTAAAATTGAGGAGGTTGATTTGTGGCACCGAAGACTAGGTCACATGAACTTCAAAGACCTATGTAAAATCTCTAAGCAAGAACTTGTAAGAGGTGTTCCCAAACTAGGAAAGCCTTCTACTGCTGTGTGTGGGCAGTGCCAAATTGGTAAACAAATTAGAACCCCACATAAGAAGACTTCAAGTATTGCTACTTCATATCCACTGGAATTAATTCATATGGATCTTATGGGTCCTACAAGAACCGGAAGCCTAGGTGGAAAGCGATACATCCTAGTCATGGTTGATGATTTCTCAAGAATGTCATGGGTGGCATTTATAAGAGAGAAATCCGATGCTTTTGACAATTTCAAAAGTATTTGCTTGAAAATTCAAAATGAGAAAAGATGCCCAATCACTCGAATACGAAGTGATCATGGAAAGGAGTTTGAAAACTCTAAGTACAACGACTTTGTGATGAGTCGGGTATCAAACATGAATTTTCTGCACCTATTACACCTCAGCAGAATGGTGTAGTAGAGAGGAAGAACAGGGTTCTCCAAGAGATGGCTAGAGTTATGCTTCATAGCAACAATTTAGCTTCTCATTTCTGGGCTGAGGCAGTTAACACTGCTTGCTATATAGTTAATAGAGTTTTTGTAAGACCTGGAACAAGGAAAACCCCATATGAGTTGTGGAATAACAAGAAACCCAGTGTCAAGTACTTTCGAGAATTCGGAAGTAAATGCTATATCCTTAAGGATAGAGAGCAACTGGGCAAATTTGAATCCCGGAGTGATGAAGGGATATTTCTTGGATATTCCACCAACAGTAGAGCTTTTCGAGTGTACAACTTGAGAACCTCTACGATTATGGAGTCCATAAATGTAGTTGTGGATGACTCCGGTGTTGAAAATGTGCAACTTGAGGATGATGAAAGTGCTGAAAATGAAAATGTTGAAACTGTTTCAACTCCACTTATTAATAAGCAATCATTTCCATCAAAACCTACACATTCTAGGGTCATGAGTCCTCACACCCCCACTGATATAATTGGTGATCTTGAAAGTGGTATGAGAACGAGGAAACAAATTGAAAATGAAGTTAGCTACATTTACTATACTTCATCTTTTGAACCCAAGAATGTAGCTGAAGCTCTTGCAGATGATAATTGGATAAATGCAATGCAAGAAGAGTTACTTCAGTTTACTAGGAATGATGTTTGGTATTTAGTACCTAGGCCTAACAATACAAATGTGATAGGTACCAAATGGATTTTCAAGAACAAATTTGATGAAAAAGGTACTATCATAAGAAATAAGGCTAGGTTAGTTGCACAAGGATACACCCAAATTGAAGGTATTGACTTCGATGAAACCTTTGCTCCTGTAGCCAGGCTAGAATCAATAAGAATTCTTCTAGCTGTGGCTTGCCATATGAAATTCAAACTTTTTCAAATGGATGTTAAGAGTGCCTTTCTGAATGGCATTCTACAGGAGGAAGTCTATGTGGAACAACCAAAAGGGTTTGAAGATCCACATCACCTTGATCAAGTCTATCGGTTAAAAAGGGCTCTCTATGGTTTAAAACAAGCTCCAAGAGCTTGTATGAGAGACTGACTACTTATCTCTTGGAAAACGGATTTTCGAGAGGGGGAGTAGACAGAACCCTTTTCATAAAGAATGTGAAAGGTGATATTGTCATCGCCCAGATATATGTTGATGACATAGTGTTTGGTTCCACATTAGACTTACATGCTCTTTCATTTGCTGAACAAATGAAAAATGAATTTGAAATGAGCATGGTTGGTGAGCTAAGTTTCTTCCTTGGTCTTCAGATCAAGCAATTGGATTCTGGGATCTCAGTATCTCAAATCAAATATGCTAAAAATCTAGTGAAGAAATTTGGCATGAGCTCTGCTAAGCATGTAAGGACTCCTATGAGTTCTACTACAAAACTTAGTAAAGATGCTACAGGCAAAGATGTTGATCAAACTTCTTATAGAAGCATGATTGGTAGTTTACTCTACCTAACTGCTACTAGACCTGACATAGCCTTTAGTGTTGGTGCATGTGCCCGCTATCAAGCGAGCCCAAAAGAGTCTCACTTGCTTGCAGTTAAGTGTATCATTCGATATGTGAGTGGAACTCTATCATTTGGCCTCTTGTATTCTTTTGATACAAATGCCACGATAGTTGGATATTCCGATGCCGATTGGGCCGGAAATGCTGATGATAGGAAGAGCACCTCTGGAGGATGTTTCTATATTGGAAACTGCTTAGTTGCTTGGCTTAGCAAAAAGCAGAATTCAATTTCATTGTCCACTGCAGAAGCTGAGTACATAGCAGCTGGCAGTTGTTGCACTCAACTTCTGTGGATGAAGCAGATGTTGAATGATTACGGGATTGAACAGAGCACTATGACTGTGTATTGTGATAATTCAAGTGCTATCAATATTTCCAAAAATCCCGTTCAACATTCTCGCACAAAACACATAGACATTAGACATCACTTCATCCGTGATCTTGTTGAGCAAAAGATTGTGTCTATAGAGTATGTCCAAACAAAGAATCAATTTGCGGACATTCTTACAAAACCCTTAGATTCCCTTAGGTTTGAACTCCTTAGGAAATCCATAGGTTTGTGCGGAGTTGAGTAAAGATGTACTTGTTTCATAGCCTATGTGTTCTTCATGTTCTATTTATGTCATAGAGCTATTTTTTGTTGTTTCCTTTAATTAATAAAAATCCAAAAACATTCAAAAATTGAAAAATATTGCAAAAAATAATGTGTTTGTATGACCTTCTTTCCTATCATTTTGCTTAAAGTTATTTCCTTGAAATCATATTTGAACATATAATACAAGGATAAATATTTCATAGGATTGGATAAATTAGGATAGGTCAACTGTTGGTTTGATCTTGTGATTGAATTTGGTCATGCTAACTAATCTCAGTTAGAGTTGAGTAAACAAAGATGTTATATGTTGCACATGCACTCTGACTGATTCTTTAGATGGTATTAGTTCCTATTTAAAGGTTATGATATTATACCATATGGTTCCCTAGATTAATCAAATCTAGTATAACCAATGTAATAAAAAATTCCATAAGGTGAGCCCCCTAGTTATAAAAATTATTGACATGGAGAGGACTACCTGTGAGTTTGTGTGATAGCTACTAGTGAATGCAAACAGTGAGTAATGGCTACCTAGACAAACAGTAGGTATCTATATGGATTGCTAGTGTGAAAGCCCCCACTGTCATTAGAAAGAGCTACCTTCTCACTTGTGTGAAAGTCACCAATGTGCTAAAAACTATATATGTGTACTCCAAAAAGAATTTTCACAATGAGTACAATTTGACTGAAAAAGAAATGAAATAAATTTGTTAGTCAAATTTGGGGTAAAAATTGCTCATCATATAAGTATGGATGTTTATTGGTTTTAAAACTAGTTTTTGAAAATTTTAGAGTCCCATTTGAGCTATAATGTCAAAATCTAGCTTAAGGAAGGAAACCAATTCAAAGAGTCAAGTAATGAATTTTGATTTCACACAAACATTACTTCTAATTGTTTCTTGACTCTGATTGTGAATTTGATGCAAATACCATAATTAATCACCTTTGAAAATCAATTATTGTTTACATAATCCTTATTTATGACTGTACTTGATATATATATTCTTGGGTGATTATTCTTTATGATTTTAATGAAATCAATTATTGCAAATTTTTTGGTGAATTGGTTATTTTGAGGTGAAAATGAGTTTTTACTGTACCATTGGTTGAGGGGGAGAAATGGTTGTAAATGTAAAATTTTTGAAAATTTTTTCAGACCACCGATCGCTCGGTGTTAAAGACCGATCGATCGGTCTTTCGTGAACAGAGTTATAAAACCCTCATTTCTATTTTTTCTGTTCACTTCTTCTCCGAACTCCAGAGCGATCTCTCGGTTACCTCTCCTCCAAATCCTTCCTACGGTCATTCCATTCGACTCTAAGGGTTTCCTAAGCATCAAAAAGGTAAGCCTTGTACGTTTTCTTGCGTATAGGTTGAATTTTTCATCTAGGGCATCGTCTGTTCATCCATGGCTTTCATTTTGTCCTTAATCCTTCTAGCCTATCTCATGTCTGGCGTTCCCAAACGCCGAAAGTTGGTCCTCAACAACCAAGAGGACCCTCCTGAAGATGAGCAAATCCAAGAGCCCTTTTCCTTCACTCCAATAGGACATGGGATTTCAATAGGGGATCGACCAATTCGTAGAATGGTGGATTCTACTACTGAAAATTGCCAAAAGTCTTTGGCAGATAAAACCCGGAAACAAAAGGGAAAAGCTAGTTCATCTTCAACTGTTCTATTGGGTCCTTTCATTAGCCCTAATGCTGCTCAGCTTTATAGTGAGTATTTTAGTAAAAAGGGTATTATGGTTGAAAGGAGCATTAGAATTTCAGATTTTGGTGATTATTACCTTTCTAAGCTCATTACCGATCGTAACTGGGAAGGTCTTCTCACTTTATCCGGTCCTACTCCTATTCAATTAGTCCAAGAATTTTACTCAAATTTCTCTGAAATCAATTTCAAAACCTGGTCTTTTAAATCTCGATCTTTAGAACAATCAGTTTTGATAAATCCAAATGTCATTGCAAAATTTCTTGGTTGTCCTCGAGTTCCAGATGCCTATTATCCTTATAAATACAAGAAAGATGAGGATAAAGAATCTATGAACAATGTAGTCACATTCCTTTGTGGTGCTCCTACACTTTGGGTTGGTTCCTTAATAGAAGTAACAAAACTTACTAGGGATGCCAGACTTGTAAACCTAGTTATGAGTGCCAATATCCACCCAAAGATTCATACTGCAGACCTTAGGGAAGATAGAGCTCGATTTTTATTCAGTCTCCTTCGTGGACATGATATTGACCTTGCAGCACACATAATTGATTTGATGATTCAAGCCCATCAAACTCAAACTGTGGTTGGAGCTCTTCCGTTTGGTTCCCTGATTACTAAACTCCTTGGTTCTCAAGGGATTATTGCTCCTCCTGGAGTTCCTACCCGTACTCCGAAAGGTCCAATCAACAAAAAGACCATCGCTCAGAGTTTCTCTCATGCTTCAGTTCGAGATATTGAGGAGGAAGCTGATTTTGGTACAGGATCCTCTCATCCACCTCCGGCCACGATTGATGATCTAGCCAGAATGATGAGAGAGATGCAGATGGATCTCTCAACGCATATTTCATCCCACCAGGAGTTCACCACAGAGATCCGTGGCAGACTTGGATCACTGGATGCAGCAGTGCTGGGCGTACAGAGAGATGTTCGTGATTTTCGAGCGTATTATGAGTCCCAGCTCACTTCTGATGATGAGCAGGAGTGATAGTTAGATTGATGTACTAGGATAGAAACTCCTTCTGGTTCATGTGTATATTTTAGAGTTTACCTTAGTCCTAGTATTAGTTTGAGACTTCGATGTATTTTGACTTGGTTGTACTAAGTACAATCCTTTTTGGATGTTATTGACTTAGTTATGGATGTATGAATTTGGATGGTTTATTCTCATTCTCTTATATCTCATCTCCTTTGATGTTTATGCATTAATTTTATTGTTTATAGTCCGCCTTTAGCATTTCGAGCCAAAAAGGGGGAGAGTGCATGATATGCATATGGATATAATATTGTGGATGATGATTTTGTGATTTTGTGGATGATGTTATGGATACATGATTAACCTGTTATGGATATAGTATTGTGCAATTGTGGATGTTATACATGTTTTACTTCTTCCCATATTTTATTTCTCATGCTTCACAGGTTTTTGATTTAGCATGTGCAGGCAAACAGGTTGGTGAATCATGGCAAGTTAAAATGTCAAAAGTCATGTAATTATTTTTGAATCATGTAAAGGTCAATTTTCCATTTTTGAATCATTTGGGAAAATTTGAACCTAGTATATGAGTTAGTCTTGTTTTATCCCGGAATTGCCAAAGGGGGAGATTGTAAATCCCTAAGTAGGTGTTGGCAAATTCCGTGATCATTAGATAGGTCATGTGAGTCGAGTCGTGTTCAACTTGTCAGAAGAGAAGAGCTAAAGCATCAAGAAGATTGAAGAAAGTGAAGAAAAAGCTCATACTCTGGATCTAGAAAGGTAATGGACTTAGAGACCCCTACCTAGGTTGGATTTGACTTAGATAACTCTAAACATACCTAGGAGGATAGTTTTAAACCTAACAAAGTTGTTTGATCTTAGTTGAATCAAATAAACATGAAATGAAATATGGTTTGAAAAAATTCTGTCTCAACCGATCGCTCGGTGTTGAGACCGATCAATCGGTGGCCTACCGAGCGATCGGTGGCTATCGACTGGACAAAAAATTTGTATGGGGTATTTTTCCAGAGAGATGATTTTCAACCGCTCGATCGGTTATGAGCACCGATCGATCCGTTTTGGACCGAGCGATCGGTAATGTGCACCGATCGATCGGTCCCCGTAAAAAGAATTTTTATTTTTCTGGATTCCTTTTTTAAACCCTATATAAACAACTTTTTGGAGACCTAATTCGTATCTTTGTTTATTTTTGAAAGAGTAAAGGTCTGAGAAACTCCTCTAGGGTTTTTTCTATTGTTCTTATTAGATCTTTGTTGATCCCTCCTCTTTCTTTGATCCTAGAGAATGCAAGTATAGATCTAAACCTTTGATCTTGCATTGTGTGATCTCAGATCTAAATGAGATCCCTCTAGGGTTTGAAACTTTCTAAATTGATTCACAACACTACACCTTGTGTGTGTGTCCGGTGTTTGATCCGGAGCCTTCGTGGAAGGAGATCGATCGTGTGTGATTGTGGTTTTGAAGTAGCTTGAGAAGATTTGGTCGGTGTGGAACCGAAGCTGCTACGGCGGAGATCGAACCTGCTGGTTCGTGGAAATCAAGAGTAAGAGTCTATACCTAGGAACGTCGTTTCTGTTTTGGTAAGGTCTTGTCTTGTACTTAAAATCTTTTCATAGTGAAGTTTGTTGCTGGACGAGGTCCCGTGGTTTTTTCCCGTTAGGGTTTTCCACGTAAAAATCTTCTGTGTTTGATTTGTGTGGATTGTCTGAGTGAATTGTTCATTGATTTCTAAACATATTAATTGAAAAATTAAAATTGGTTAGAAATTATTAGATAGACCTATTCACCCCCCCTCTAGGTCTTAGAGATCATTGATCTGGATAAATTTCACTAGGTAAACACCAGTCAAACCCTAGGTCTAACCCCAGGTAAAACCTAGTCAAATCCTAGGTAAAACCTTAGTCAAACCCTAGGTAAACCCTAGTCAAACCTTAGGCCTAACCCTAGGTAACCCTAGTCTAACCTTAGGGCCCAAGAATCCCCAAAACAAAGCCAATACTCTCTGTGGGCCCAAGCATGGGCCCATAGGCTCTTGAGAGTCGTTGGTGTGGGGCCCACTGTCTAGAATTTGAAAAATTCAGGAATGGCGGTAATAACATTACAACAATTTCCTATTATAGTAAAATGAACAATGTTCCAGACCAATTGAAAGGGGGTTGAGTCTAGTTTAGTAAAAAACTGGAAATGACAGTAGAGTTTCTACCGTCTTTCCTGGTTTAGCCTAAACCAGGAATGGCGGTAAAAACTCTACCGCCATTACTGGACTTTGGTTCAAATGCTTGCTGACACCCCCTGGCCACTGCAACTCCGCTTCCCCTAGGTCCATCAAACCCTATAAAACCCCCCTTGTGAGGTGGAGTAAAATTCTGTGCTCACAACTTTGGAGACTCTACTAGGGACTTCAAGGTTCAACCCGGAACCTAGGTCTAAGTCAATTAAAATCAAACTTGTTCAAATGCCTAAGTATTTAGCCTAATACTAATCATTTCATCTCTTTGGGTGTTTTATGTACTGTGCATATCATATATAGCATAGTAGTGTAATGTCCTATTAAACCCAATAGATAGACTTATTACGCTTATGGATGCTGGATGATCATCCTCAGTATAAGAAGCTTAAAAGTCTAGTTCGTGAAATTACTCTTGTTGGGTAATTACCCTCAAGGAAGGATTCTGAACTCTCCCGCTTGCACCAATCGTCCCTTTTGAGGTATGTTCTATACCAGGGAGTCATATACACGGTGTTAAGTGACCCCCCATCCTTCTAGAAAAATACTTACATTAACCCAACATTCATACATATAGGCTAGGTTAGGGTATAGTCTACAAGTAGCTCACTTGGGGAGGGTTACTCTAAATCCTAACCTGCTTGCACCCTATACCTGTTCCTCATTATGGTTGATTATCCGGGCACTCTACCCTGATAAGCACCCATCCAGGGGCATGTAATGAGCCAAACTTGTGCTTGTAATAAAATACATTCAACCCTGCATCCCGACATGGCATATGGGGTTCAAATCCCTGGCAGATAGGTCCTCACAAGACCTATCCCCAACCTTGACCTGATAGGCCCCCGGTTCCCAATAACCCGGGTTAAGCATATCGGACCTCCATCTGCCTGCCCTATCAGATTACATGTGCCTTGTCACACCGAATCCAAATCAAGAAATATCAAAAAAACACTATCATCATCATTTTTGCATTTTTCATCTGCACACACAGTAGACTCACATAGAATCTATCTTTGTCTAGGTAGATAGAAAGTCCTTCAAGAATTATTGAGTCAATTGGTCAATCGTTATGGCCCGTGCATTTGACATCTCAGGCGGTATGTGACGACAACCTTTAGAAATTAATTGAGGCCTTCACTCCTAGTCTGTTTTTTGCTTGGGCTTAGTACTACAAAACAGGATCCATCTTAGACCTGTCCATGGTTAAACCAGACCCGCGCCTCATGAATGCTGTTATCCAGTGTTAGAACCCCTCACATATGGTATTCCGTTTTGGTAAGAATGAACTGTGTTAAACACTGGAAGAGATTCAGAGCATTCTGGACTTAAACATGGATGGAGAAGCCATAGTACCATGCTACAAGATAACATACCAGACAAACCTATCAAGGTTTTTGTATATCAAGCATTCCTGCTTACAGTATGGTCCTAATGGCTCTTTTGATCGGATACCCGTAAGTTATTTGGAAGATCAGTACAGTCTTAAGTGGAACCCTGATATCATAACAGTTGAACTTCTCGGTCTCAATGCCTTTGCACTGATAGCTATGTCTCAGTTGGTATTCCCGAAGTGCCGTACCCTCGCAGAATCAGTATTGGTAGGGATCATCGAAGACATGTGCAGCTCCGGAACAGTTGTACCCCTCATTCTTCCAGAGCTTCTCAAGGCTCTCAACCAAGTAGTAGACCACAAAAAGGGAATTTTCCATGTCAGTGCACCTTTATTGCACCTATGGTTAATAGGACACCTGCCTACGATCATCCCAGTACCTGCTGATCTCCATGATGCATACAGTCTACCCAGGAAGATCTCTCACAATCAGGGCAAGATAGTGTCTACAGACGTTAGAACGTTCTACCAGCTTCTCCAAAGCCTGTCAAAGGAGGAGATCGCATGGCAATGCGAGTGGCTAATCCTGAAAAAGCTACCTCGCGTCATCATAACCGGAAGACGATGCATGATCCTCGCCGGTCTAACCAGCTCCGCAGTCTATGCATGACTCTGAGTCCTTCGTTAGTTTGGACTCCCTCAGTATATCCCAATGATAAACTGATAGGAAAATGGTTATGTCAGCTTCACAGTGCACTCCGAAAGCCTCCCTCGATGCTTCCAGTCCGATTGGCGAACCTCTAGAAGAGAACAGTGACCAGACTTTATTGTTACATCAGGACCACCAACAGATTCAGCATACCGACTGTGGGTGAAAGATCTTGACATTCCATCCAGTAAGCTCGCACCCAGGGAACTACCTACTCCAGTCTCAGCTCTGTTAAGAGGAACCATACCCATAGTTAAAATGGTGGTCCCTTGGAGAGACATATTCCTGGAAAGACAGCTACTGATCCAGGATAATGAGAGAAGGTTACGAAAAGCCCAGTAAACATTCAGGCAGTAGGAAGCAAAGCAGAACCATAAACTTCAATCCATGCAGGGATAGGTCGAGCAGCTGGAGCAAATAGTCCAATCTCTCCGAAAGAGACACAAAGGCGATGCAAAGGAAACAGCTTTTGACAACTCTACCAGGAAGAATCTGGGCGACATCGATCTGACCATTGGGGTCGGACTTGCTCAATTTACAATAAATTTCTAGGTCATGAATGTGCTACCCTCATTCACTTTGCTCCTAGGGAGGCCGTGGATCCACACGGTCGGGGCGATTCCCTTCTCTCTCTATTAGAGAATCAAATTCTTCCAGGATGATCACTAGGTCGTGATCCCGTCAGAGGAGTTAGCAAGTTCATTCGGGAACATCTAGGAGTGGGGGTAGGGCACCGCCTTCATGACATACCAGTTTGAGAAAGTCAGTTCTATCACCTAGATAGAAAAATAGAGCAGTCAAGTAATACCACCATTTGTCAAGATGATGACTAGGATGAACTACCAACCAAGGTTAAGCCTGGGAGCTAGAAATCAGGAAATAAAAAAGAGATATGCACCTCCTCGCTACACATCGTCATTCAGATTGGGGTAAAAGCCTAAGTTCGAGGAATAGTCGGCTAGCAAAACCAGAACCCCGACCCCACATCTCTGTAACCTTCCCGGTGGGAACATTCAAAGCTTACTTCGATACCCCTCTTGCACCAGTTGCCAAAACCTCAAACCTCCAGCTCAATTTCAACTCTTTAGGGATTCCAGATCCAGAAGTGTTCAATATGGCACATATATTTGATGAGCTAACTATCAAAGATGTCGCAGAAGATCCAGTGCAAGAGCTGGTCTGCACCCTCTCCAACAGCGCGGAGGCATCATCCAGTCACCGACCACTGATCCGTTGGTAGACCGAGGCTCTCACCATCGAGGCCATCCAGGGCTAAGGTAAGCACAGTATAGGGCAGGTTGGTCCGATCAAGCAGTGACCGAAGCACCATTCTCCTCCTCCTTCTATCTTCTCTTTTGCTCCCATTGTAAAATTATGTCGGCCACTGTAGGTCTCTTTTTGTTGAGTCAATGTTTGTAAACAATAATCATCTGTTTTTATAAAATAAAAATATGATATTTTGACTCAAAACCATGTTTTGCATAAAATATTTCATTCGGCTGATGACGAAATCACACAGACTCTTCCCCTAGAAGGCCTAGTGTCCTAAAGCCAATACAAATAATAAAAGCATGGTAAACTAAGCTAAATGATTTGTCAAAAAATCGCATTTGATAAGGCTATCCCCGAAACCCTCTTTGAGCTTTCGGAAGTTGAGTATGACTCGGAAGAGGAACCACCTCAAGAGATCTTGGACCTCTTAGAGCACAGCGAAGGGATATTGCACTCTAACATTGAGGACACCGACACCATAAACCTCGGATCTAAAGACAATCTCCAGCTCGTCATGATTAGCACAACCATGAGCCCGCAGCAAAGAACAAACATGATCAGATTCCTAAAGAGCTATAGTGACTTCTTCGCCTGGTCCTATGTAGACATGCCTAGCATGGACCCAGCATTGGTGGTACACAGGCTGCCCTTAAATCCCGAGATAAGACCAATTAAGCAGAAACTGAGACGGATGAGGCCCTGAATGGTTGTTGAAGGTCAAAGAAGAGGTAGAGAAGCAGATTAATGCAGGCTTCCTAACAGTAGCAACCTACCCTGAATGGTTAGGCAACATTATGCCGGTACCCAAGAAGGATGGTAAAGTCCGGATGTTCATCAACTACTAGAATCTGAACAAGGCAAGCTTTAAAAATAATTTTTCTCTCTCGCACCTCAGCTACCTGGTCGACAATACTGCAGGGCATGAGACACTCTCATTCATGAATGGTTTCTCCGGATATAACCAGATCAGAATGACAAAAGAAGATGTGGAGAAAAATTCCTTCATCACACCTTGGGGCACGTTCTACTATAGGATAATGCCCTTCGAACTCAAGAATACAGGGATAACCTACTAGAGGGCCATGACAGTACTATTCCATGACATGATCCACAAGTTAGCTGAAATCTATGTGGATGACATGATAGTCAAAACACCTACTACCAAGTAGCACCCTGAAGACCTGAAAAAAGCTGTGTGATAGACTCAAAGAGTTCGGCTTAAGATTGAATCCGGCTAAATGTGTGTTTGGAGCCTCATCAGGAAAACTCCTTGGCTTCATAGTCAGCAAAAGGGGCATCGAGATTGATCCAGCTCAAGTCAGAGCAATCATCGAAATATCGATACCCCAAACTACAAAGGAAATCGACAGTTTCCTAGGTAGAATTCAATACATCAGTTGATTCATCTCTTAACTCACTTCAATATGTGAGCCGATCTTCATGCTTCTCCGGAAGAACGAGCCTACAGTTTGGACAGACAAGTGCTTGGAAGCCTTTGATAGGATAAAGCAGTATCTTCTCTACCCTCCAGTACTTGTGCCTCCTACACTAGGATGGCCACTACTACTCTACATCTTAGTACAGGAAACCTCTATGGGGTGTATCCTAAGACAACATGACGAGAGAGGCAGAACAGAGCAAGTCATCTACTACATCAGTAAGTGCCTGCTAGAGTATGAAGAGAGGTACAGCTCGCTCGAGAAAACTTCTCTAGCACTGGTCTGGGACACTCAGCGTCTACGGCACTATCTGCTCTCCTACCTGGTAATCCTGATCTCCCAGATGGATCCACTCAAATACCTACTGGAAAAGCCAGCCACCACCGGGAGGACAACCCGATGGCTTATGATGTTATCTGAATTTGACATCATGTACATGACTCAGAAATCAATCAAGGGGTAGGCAATTGCAGATCATCTGTCCCACAGTCCAGCACAGGACTACGTCTCAGTACATGATCAATTACCATATGAAGCCATTTTGTACACAGAGTCTGAAGAGCAGCAATACCTCGGGTGGGAGTTATACTTTGATGGAGCCGCTAACAGTTATGGACATGGGGCAGGAGTAGCTTTGATCTCTCCTAAGGGAGCTCACCTTCCTATCTTAGTCAAGCTGAAATTCAGATGTTCGAACAACGAAGCAGAGTATGAGGTGTGCATTGCTGGACTGAAAGAAGCCCTAAACATCGGGATTGAAGAGATAGACGTCTACGGTGACTCATCTTTGGTAATCTGCCAGGCAAACGAATCTTGGGCCATCCGAGAAGCAAGGCTAGTCCAATACCTGACCTACCTTTAACATGCTGATCAGTCAATTTAGAAGAATCACCTTCAGTCACAGGTCTAGGAACCACAACAGATTCGCCGACACACTGGCCACTCTTGCCTTCATGGTACAAATTCCTAGGGGCATCATGCTCTGGCCAATCGAGATTCAGCAACAGGATCAGCTTGCCAGTTGCCTTGAGATAGAAGGAGTATTAGATAACAAGCCTTAGTATACAGACATCCAGCAGTATCTTGAGGACGGGACCTTCCCACTCAATAACTCAATACTATAAAAATAGACTGCCGGGCAATCAGAAGACTGGCTATTCAGTTTGTCCTCTCAGGCAGAATCTTGTATGAGAGATCATCGAACCTAATCTGGCTCAGATGCCTCGATATCAGGGAAGTTACACAAGTAGTTAAAGAAGTTCACAGAAGAATTTGCGACCTACACATGAATGGGTCAATGCTCTCTAAGAAGATACTCAGACTGGGCTACTACTGGTCTACAATGGAATCTGACTGTTGCCAGAACGTACAGAAGTGCTACCAGTACCAAATCTATGTTGATAGGATCAATGCATCGTTGACCAAGCTGCACAATCTCACTACTCCATGGCCATTCTTAGCTTGGGGCATCGACGTCATCGGACTCATAACACTGAAAGCATCAAACAGACATCGATTCATCCTAAAGCAATCAATTATTTCACCAAATGGGTCGAGGCAGTCTTTTATGCCAACATTACAGCCTCTGTGGTTCAGGGTTTTCTGAAAAAGGACATCATCTATTGGTACGGTGTCCCGTTTGAGATTGCAACAGACAATGCTTTCAACTTCTGCAACAAGGGAATTACAAATCTTTACCAGAAATTCAAGATACAGCATCACAATTCTATGTCATACAGGCCACAAAGCAATGGTGCAGTTGAAGCTGCCAACAAGAACATAGAGAAAATCATAGACAAGACGGTAACCAATTACTCTGTCTGGTATGAGATGCTCCCATATGTACTCATAGCCTATAGAACGTTCATCCGAACCTCAACTGGGGTAATACCATTTTCTTTGGCTTATGGTATGGAAGTAGTCCTCCCTATTGAAGTAGAAATTCTGTCACTCCGGGTGTTAATGGAAGCAGAAATATCAGAAGCAGAATGGGCACAGACCCAGTATGAACAGTTGAATTTGATAGCAGAGCAGTGATTGAAGGCCATCAACCACTCTCAGGCCTACCAGATACGCATGACCAGGACATTCAACAAGAGGGTCAAGCCACGAAGCATTAAGGTCGGTGACCTAGTTCTTCGGGAAATGTTGCCAAACCGCCTTGACGTAAGGGGAAAATTCACTGTCAACTATGAAGGCCCATACATCATCCGAGACAAATTCTCCGGTGGCACCCTTCGACTTGGACGTATGGATGACGAAGACCTCCTAGAGCCCGTCAACATAGACAAAGTCAAACGATACTATTCTTAGGATCTAGATTGATAGGTGTTTTGCACTTGTAGATTCTCTGGGAAATGACAGGAAGCCATCCTTGGCACACTCCTTATCCCCAGGAATGTAAACAACTTTCAAATCAATGAAATTCGCTAGTTAACCCTCTTGAGCCTAACGGCCTTTATTTCAGATAACATTTTCAGGGACTTCCTCCCTTGCCTTCTACGGCATTTGCCTGAACTCCGTCATGACTTGATCCTGCAAAGGGTACGTATGCAACCTGACAATCAGGTACAGTCACTAAAGGGATCAAGATATTTCCAAAAATCATCTACCAAGCAGAGTCAAAATCTCTCCAAAGGTCCCCCAGAGTCAAAAAATTTCCCCAAGCAAAGTCGGAACTCTCCCAATTTCTCCAACGGAGTCAACTCTCAAGGATATAAAATTTCCATCAAAGGAAAACCCAAAATAGAAGTCGAAACATTCTCAAAGTCTGAGACTCCCCAAGTAGAGACTACCTCTACGGACTCTTTCCCCAGCAGAATCAACATCCCTATAGAGATCTTTTGGGGACAACCTCTCCCGAAAACTCTCCCCAGCAGAGACAATCTCTCTTGAATTCCCCAAAGTCAACCTCTATCAAAGAGGAAAATTCCCCAGCAGAGAGCAAAAAAAAATAAAAAAGAAAAAATCTCTACAGGAAATCCCAAGGTGCAAATCCCCAAGAGGGTGTGAATCAACTGCAATAGGAGAAATCTAATGGTATCCCAAACTTCGGTCCCCTAGCCTACATTTTGTCCCACTCTAAGTCCTCCTAGATCGCCTAGAAACTATAAGTGCAAGCGCGGTATCACGTCTAAATCCTTAGCAGAATACAATCGTCAGAAGAGTGCCGTTCAGGGCAATGAAGGGAGAAATCTATTTTCCCCAACAAATCATGGGCATGAGTGAAAACCGGCAACGACCTCATTGCACAAAAATCACGCGAATCCATACCTAGTCTTACGACTAGGGGCCAAAAAGGGATAAAAATCAATCAGCTTCGCAGGCATGAGGAAAACCAGTAATGACCTCATTGCGCAAAAATCTTGTGAATCCCATGACATGGTCATTCCAAGGGTAAAAAAGAGAGAAAATCTAAAGAGCAGTTTGGCAATAAAATTCAGCAGCAATCAATCTGCCGAACTCCGGAGAAACAAACTCCTCAACAGTGGTCTACAATAGAGTTCTACTCCCCAATAGTGGCCTACAACTATATCAAATTCCCCCAACGGATCCCTAGTAGAAGCCTCCAATTGCTCTCTACAACACTCTCCACAGCAAGAGTCTAGAGGCTTCCAATTGCTCTTCAGCAAACTTCTCCCCAGCTAGAGTTTCTAATCTCTAGCAGCAGCAAGACAAGCATGTCTACCCCAAAACATCCCCAATGGTGACAAAACCTCTTCTGGATCATACTCCATTCTCTGAGAGTAAAAGATAGACTGTAAAATCCCCTAAGCCCTAACAAAGGCAATTTCCTGAAAAATCTAAAACCTAGCTAAAGTATTCTTTCTGTCAAAATCAAAAACTTTTTGCATAAGTCCACAACACTTTTTTAAAAACATTTTTCAAAACAGAGCTTCTGGTACTGAGAACTGATCATACCAACCTGCATCAAGTAGCCACAGCAAAGACGAGTAGAAGAAGCCACCACCGTGCATTCCCACAGGTCGTAGTTAACAGAGTCATGAGAAAGTATCCTCACCTTTACACCCTGTATGACATTATAAAAATCCAGCGCCTTTGGGACATTTAAAAAAAAAACAATCCGGCTAGTGCCTCTTGGACATGCCATAGCCCCTTTGACACCCCAGTGTGTCTCTGACATCCTGTGTGCCCCTTAACAACTCATCATACCGCAACATTTCCTCTTGCATGTCCCCGACATCTTGTGTATCCCTTGACAATGTCGTCATACTGCGATACCTCCTGCATGTCCCCTTCGATACCCCCGTGTCTTCGACATCTTGTGTGCCCTTTGACAATCTTGTCATATCACGACATTACCTCCTACATGTCCCCAACATCCTGTGTATCCCTTAACTCACTCGTCATATCACGATACCTCCTGGATGTCCCCTTCAACACCCCCGTGTGTCATTGACATCTTGTGTGCTCCTTGACAATCTCGCCATATAGCGGCATTACCTCCTACATGTCCCAGACATCCTGTGTATCCCTTGACAATCTTTTCATACCGCGATACCTCCTACATGTCCCCTTTGCGACACTCTCGTGTGTCCCTGACATCCCGTGTGCCCCTTGAAAATATCGTCATACTGCGGCATTACCTCCTGCATGTCCCAGACATCATGTGTCCCTTGATAATCTCGTCATACCGTGATACCTCTTGCATTCCCCCTTGCGACACCCCCGTGTGTCTCCGACATCCTGGGTATCCCTTGACAATCTCGTCATACTGTGATACCTCCTGCATGCCCCCCTTACGACACCCCTGTGTGTCCCCGACATCCTATGTGCCCCTTGAAAATCTCATCATATTGCGGCATTACCTCCTGCCTGTCCCCGACATCCAATGTATCCATTGACAATCTCATCATACCGCGATACCTCTTGTATGTCCCCTTTGACACCCCCGTGTGCCCTTGATTTTTTGTGTACCTTGGCAACTCACTTGTCATACTACTACACCTCTGGCAAGTCCTCCTTCCGACACTCCGTGTGTCCTTCGGTTGTTTTGGCTAAACACCTCAGGGTAATACCATAACAACCAATCTGGCTAGCACCTCCAGGATATGCCATCTTGCATTAGCATTCATCAATCCCCAGGATGAGTAGACCGGACTACTTGTTAGTCCCCTATGAGTGATCCTAACCACTTTATCACCCCACCATTTGCACATCATGCATACATATCATCATTCCCTGAAATCCAATCTTGGTATAAAAATAGGATGATTCCAGTCTTTGTCGTTTAATTACCGACTTGGCACTCTCCGGCAAAGAGGGGCAGCTGTAAGCACCCAATTTTTACACCCCCCTTTTAATCATGGTTAAACATCCTGACCATGGTTAATCACCCTCAAACCCTAACCCCAGGTAAACCTTAGTCAAACCTCCTAGGTAAAACCCTAGTCAAACCCTAATCCCAGGTAAACCCTAATCAAACCCTAAACCCTAGTCAAACCCTAGGTAAACCCCAGTCAAACCCTAGGCCTAACCTCAGGTAAACCCTAGTTAAACCCTAGGTAAACCCCAGTAATACCCTAGGCCTAACCCTAGGTAAACCCTAGTCTAACTTTAGGGCCCAAGAACCTAAAAACCAAAGCCAAAACCCTCTGTGGGCCATGCATGGGCCCACAGGCCCTTGAGAGCCATTGGTGTGGGGCCCACTGTCCAGAATTTGAAAAGTTCAGGAATAGCGATAATAACATTACTGGCATTTCCTATTATAGTAAAATGAACAGTGTTCCAGACCAATTGAAAGGGGGTTGGGCCCAATTTAGCAAAAAACTGGAAATGACGGTAGAGTTTCTACCACCATTCCTGGTCTAGCCTAAACCAGGAATGATGGTAGAAAATCTACCGCAATTACTGGACTTTGGTTCAAATGCTTGCTGGCACCCCCTTGGCCACTACAGCTCCACCCCCCTTGGGTTCTCAACTCTCCTAGCATCCCCTAAAGAACCCCTGGGTCAATCAAACCCTATAAAACCCCCCTCGTGAGGTGGAGTAAAATCCTATGCTCACACAAGCTTCTCCTTCTTCTCCTTGCAAATGCCCTTCACAAAATCCTTGACAAACTCTCTCTGAGATTTCTAAAACTCTTAAAGTGTTTGGAACCCTAAAGCCCACAAGTTTATGGTCCTATATAGGCCCAGGGTTCTCTAGAAATCTTCCAATTATGAAATCCTAATCAAATTAGGAGTTTCTGGGCAAAATCGTAGTAGAGCAGTCGATCAGTGCGTTTGGGCGGTCAACCGGTGGCCTGATGGTCAACCGGTGGTTTGACCACTCTCTGGCAAAAATTTCATACAATGTTTTCACTTGAGCGGTCGACCGGTGGGCTCTGCTTTTCTTTGTTTTGGTCAATTTTCTCAACCCTAAGCTTAACAATTTACCCTAATGTAAGTTTACCCATAGTTAAGCATAAAATAACATCACATAAATATTTTGAACATAATTATTCAGATTTCATTCAATTTTGCACAAGTTTCAAGACAATCAAGTTTTGGGTCTCTACCTTTTTCTGGATAAAGGTCTTCAGCGAGACATTAGAAGGTCTTCCGTTTGCACACTTAGTAGTGAGAGCAAACCTTATTGGGGTTGCAGACTTTGCAAGAACCTCAGGAGAGAAGAAGAGAGCTGGTTCGTCTAGGTAAACAGTAGGTTTCTTAAGATCCTCATTAGGCAGTCTTAGGTTTGCTTGATGATCATTTGGATCTCCATTTTTACGATGGATACCAAGAGCCTCAGCATAAGATTGATTTGGATCCAGTGGTCGGGAGGAGGATCCACCATCGAAGGTGAAAATGCCCAGCCTGGTATTGCAGTGACATATTCAAGAAAATAATTACAACAACACAGAAGACTGGCCTTCTCTTGAATCAAGTGCTCCATTTCCAATATAACTCAGTTCTTTAAAATATCCAAGCGGAATGTTTTTAGAGTCTACAATAGTCATATGTATTGTTGTAATTCTAATCTTGAATTTACAGCACACACTGTAGTACCATCACAAAAACTTATGGAAACATCATCAAGATTTTTCGTAAGTATTTGAGGATGTTTAGCCTAGTACTACATTGTGTTCATGTAAAACTAACACATTCAAGAGCAGAATTACACCAACATAAAAGCCAACCTTCTCTTGAGTCAAACTCAATTTTCTAAAATGTTGACTGGTTGAGGGTATTTATAGAGCAGTCCATCGATCATGTTTGTTGATAAATCATGATTGGACATTAAATAATTAAATTTTGTTTTAATAAAAATATGAAAAGTTAGTCAAAACGATTATGTTTACGTTGGTAACTCACGTTATTAAATGGATATTAGATAATATTTATGTTGACAATCGTATTCTATATATTAAACAATAATCTATTGAAATATTTAAAATCACAAGATATAATAACTGTGATCTTATATTTCTTACAACAAATATTTATCATGGTTTTTATACTAATTGTGATGGAAACTACCGTCAAAGTTTTCTGCGATCTCTCTCATGATTTATAAGGGATTCTATCATGGTTCCTATGAACACTGTCATTGTTTTTGGAAATACAAACAGGATTAATAAGCATATTTGTAGTAGTGTAGATGATCAATTATGTGATAAAAAACTAGGTTTTATGTTTAAGTACACAAGGCGCCCCTATTGAAGTTCACATTTGAGGTTATAATATTGCATTTGATTGATGAGAAAGTGAAGGGATATGAAAATTTTTGAAAAATTCACGAAGTTGCTTGTTTTATTGCCGAGAATTCAAGATGGAAAAAAACACATGCTCTCAAATGAAAACTTCATTTACTTTGAAAATAGGAGAAATGTGAATTAAATGAAATTGAAATCTCAAGTTAACTTGAAATCATCTTCCTCCATAAGGTTCATTGTGGAAAATTTCCAACAATAATTTAACTACAAATGTTAGGTGGGTGTCAGCGAGGGCATTTCAAAGGCACTCAACATAAAAAATATAAATTAAAAAAAATGTACGATTTCTTTATGGACTTTTATGATTTTTTTGCCTAATCTACCTAAACCAAAAATTATTTTGCACGATTTTCATATGAGTTTTATTAAATAGATTTAAATTTTAAGTTTGGCCATTTGTAAAACACGTTCAAAGAATTTTGATTTATTTCTCAGCAACAAAGCACAACTCAGGTAGTTTTTGTTAATTTTTCATGTCAACCAAAACAATACTAAGTAAATTGATTTTCTTACCTTAGTTTAAGACTAAGATAGATAGGCTATGGCTAGTGTTTTCATTGTAAAATGTCTACTTCATTTGTTGAACGTACCCACATTGAATGTTTGATGCAATGATGCTCAATTAGTTTGATGCAATTAGTTTCTTTCTTATTTTGTTACTGTTTATTTTTACCTTTTTACGTTGAATATAGGCTTTTCTTTACCTTCGAATCCATTATTTTAAAGAAATTTTTTTCAAACGTTCTCGTAGTTTCATTCTGACATTTTAACTTTATTGCAACCAAAGTTGATTACTCTCTATTTGTTTTCAATGCCTAATAAATTCTCAACAATCAATTATAGTGTTAATATATAAACACCCAGGTTTATACTTTTATGTGTTAAAATGTCAGGTGAACCTTATCAAGTTCACTGAGTGTGTGGACTAACATTTTCCTATATAATCACACTAGAAATAATATTTTAGCCTTTTTAGTCATCATGGCTTTTTATAGCGGTACTCTGATATATATATATATATATATATGAAAATTCTCAAACTATAAGATCTCTTTTTAAAATAAAATTTAGTGCTAAACAAATGATAGCTATATACATTTCATTCATTCTTTACCTTTTTATCTTTCCTTTACAAAATAAAAAAAATATCGCTACATTTAAAGAAATTATGTTATGCTTGAGAATCCAAATATTGAAAAAGTGAGAAAAAGAAGTGAAATATATGAAAGAAGATCTATCTTTTTTGTGACGTTTGGTCGAGAAAATTAAACTTATCTTTGTAATGTTTGGTAGTGGGAACGTTTATGAGGTTTCGTATAACCATCATGAAACTAATTAATGGGTCCAATGAACCCAAACCAGTTGTAAATAGATTGAGCCGACATTGAACAAAAAAAATGAAAAAGTGGAGGGATTTCTAGAGTCGAAGTTACCCATGCTATCACCAAGACCGAAGTTGTTGCTGGGATCACGAGAGACGAATTCATTAGTGAGATCGTTGGAATCAAAATCACTAGGGAGAATGTTGATGAATGGTTAGACTCGAAACTACGTGCAATGATCATTTAATTCAAAATTGTAAATGAGTTGTCGGACTCGAGATTGTCAACAAGTCACCAATGAGTTGTTAGATTTGAAGTTGTCGGGTCGTAAATCAAACTTCTAATATAATGGGTTATTGGATTCAAAATCTCTTACGAGGAAACTAGAGGTGCAATCACCATTAAGATCACCAAGGTCAAAATTGTTTAAGATCTTGACACTGTTAGGATCCTAAGAAATAATTAGAGTCAAAATTTAGTTATTAGAGATAAAATCTCTAGCGAGATTAGTAGAGATGTAATCGACGAAGGTTTCCGAATTCAAAATCTTTGACAAGTTATAGAGTCGACATTGTTGTAGCTTCCTAGAGTCGGGATCCCTAACAAATCATCGAAGTCTACATCGTCATGGATCACTGGAATCATGATCATTAGCGAATTGCTGGAGTTGAAATTGTTTTGTGTTCAATGGACTCAATGCAACAATTCTCTCCTATTTTATAACTTTCTATTTCTATATTTTTCACGTCAAAATAATTCTTGTGTAAATATTTCATATCTATTAGTTTTAATGAAACTCCTAGTCCCAAATTTCTTTTCTATATTTTAATTTTTAAAGTAAAATATTTTTTCCTTTTATAAGAATTGTTAGCGCATACAGTCGGATATTGTCAAACTCTCACTGTGAGTGCAACACTTATCATTGCTTAGAAAACAACTTTTTCAAATGCGGAAGTTTAGAAGTTTTAAGTCTTGGGCTAGCAATTCTCTTTCTCACCATTATTGTTTTTTTCGTAGAAAAGTAACATTACCAAACTCACTACACTAATAATTGGTATTTTAGTCATTTTAACACTTTCCGTAGACAATTAAAAGTAATTAAATTGGTAAAATTTTGTGCAAAATTTCATCCAAAATAAGGCATAGTCATATAATATGACCACAATTTTGCGAAATCAATCCCAAAATTTCAAATCTTGTTTGTCATTGCTTGAAAAACAACTTTTTCAAATGCGAAAGGCTGGAAGTCTATATTTTGGCCTAGTAGTTCTTTTTCTCTTCATTATCCTTTCTTTCGTGGGAAAAGTAACATACCAAGTTCTTTCTTTTTTTACTAGCAACATTACCAAGTTCACTATACTAGTAAATAATATTTTAGTTATTTTAACACTTTATCTAGATGATTAGAAATAAATAAATTAGTAAAATTTTGGCTAAAATTTTGTAATTTTGTCGAAATAATGTCGGGAAATATAAGATGCATTCAGGTTTTAGAAGAGTACTAGTTGAAGTGCACGTGCAAGGCACATGCTGTATTAAAAATAATATTTATATTATATAATATAATAAATTTACGTAATAGATAGTTGAAATTTATAGCATATAAATTCTTCCAATATCAGGCCCAATATGGTCCACCTATTGAAGGGTCCGAGTGATGTACTATTTTGAATGGGTGTGGTATGAAGAAGACCCAAGTCTTATTTAAACAAACAAAGGAATCTGGGTTATAGTTGGTATAGAAGTATTAGAAAAGAATATTATAAAAATATATATATAGAATCAAAGGATATTATGGAAAGAAAAAATGTGAGTTTTGAGATACAATTTATATATAAGTAGAAGTAAAGAATATTATGAGAAAGAAATATATGAAAGCAAATGGTATTATGGAAAAAAAAATATGAGTTTTGGGATATAAGGAGTATATAAATAGAAGTAAAGGGTATTATAAAAAAGAATATTGCTGGTTGACACCAACTTCTCCCTCTTTTATAATATGAGATTTGAAGAAAAGAGTATTATCGAAAAGTATATATATATAAACAAAGGAAATTATAGAAAAGAAAAATGTGGGTTTAGGGGTAAAACTTATATACAAGTAGAAGTAAAAGAATATTATGGGAAAGAAATATATGGAAGCAAAGGGTATTATTGGGAAGAAAATGATATTATGAAGAAAAAAAAGGGTACTGTTAGAAGAAAAATATGACTTTTGGAATATTGGTATATAGGTAGAAGGGATCATAGGAAAGAATAATGTTGGTTGAAACCAACTTCTCTCTTTCTTAGTGCTGGCGTAGAAAAATGTGGGTTTTGCGATACATTTGATATAAGTAGAAGCAAAGGGTATTAGATGAAAGAAAATATAGAAAAAGGGTATTATAAGAAAGAGAAATATGAGAATGGGATACAATTGGTATATAATTAGAACTAAAGGAATAAATGGGAAGTAATTTTTTTAGGATACAATAAGTAGATAAGTAAAAGTACTAAAGGGTATAAGAGAGAAGAAAAATGTGGGCTTCGGATACAACTGGTATATAAGTAAACCTAAAGGATATTATAGGAAAGGAAAATGTTGATTGACTAACTTCTCCCTCTTTTATATTTTTGGGATATAAGTAGCAGTAAATGGTATTATGGAGAACAATATAGAAGAAAATGGTAGTATTGGAAAGATAAATATGGGCTTGAGATACAACTAGTATCTAAGTAAAACTAAAAAGTTTAATGGGAAAGAAAAATGTTGGTTGACACCAACTTCTCTATCTTTTATCACACAATAATAGATACTAAACCGAAATTTCACAAAATCATTTTGAAATTCTACAAAATATTAGCTTAGATTTTGAAATTTTGTCGAAATAATATAGAGTGATAGAATATGCATTTCTTAGAGGAGTTTAACAAGACCGAAATTTTGCAAAATCATCCCGATGTGGGAAACAGTTTGCTTAGCCCCCATCATCATTTGTTCGTTGGCAACAGATTTTCTCTGGCAAATTCCGAGTGTTACACTCAGGCACTATTCTTTGCATGACACCTGATAAGCCATTTAACTAGGAGAAGATAGCATGCATTGGACATTCCATTGGGTGGTACACATACACCTCCCAAGCTCACTACATGTCTTCTTTCATATCCATTAACTATGGTTAAGATTCACTCATTCCTAAGGTTAAATAATCCAACCTTAGTTTTTAGAAAAATATTTTTAAAAAATTAACCTTGCTTATGATTCACTCAATCGTGTGATTAGATTCTTAATATTTTTCTAAAAACCAAAGTTATATTATTTAACCCTAGGGATGAGTGAATCTTAACCATGGTTAATAGATGTCAAAAAAGACATGTGGCGAGCTTAGGAGGTGTACATGTACCACCCATTAATGGAATGTGCAATGCATGGTATCACTCCCCTAGTTAAATGTCTTCCCACGCATCATGCAAAGAGTGGTGCCTGAGTGCAACACTTTGGCATTTGCTAGAGAAAATCCGTTGTCTTGTTTGTTCGTGAGAAACCAAACACGGTTTTAGTGATTCATTGCTTGAGATGAAAAGTAACATTATCAAAGTTCATTACATTGGTTGGGATCAAATCTCACCTACATCAGTTGGGGGAGGGTTTACGAGAGGAGATCGAATCACAGTCAATCGTGATTGGTTTCAAGGAGATTTCAATCGCACCCATAAGTTAGCAAGTGTCCATTTTAACCCTTATTAACCATGGTTAAGATTCAGTACTAACCCTTAGAGTTCAACAATATAACCTTGGTTTTTAGAAATTTTATTTTTAAAAAATTAACCCTAGGGTTAAATTTTTTATACTATTTATTTCTAAAAATCAAGGTTGAATTGTTGTACCCTAAGGGTTTGTGAATCTTAACCTTGGTTAATATGGATTAAAATGGACAAATGTTGACTTGTGGGTGCGATTGAACTTTCCTTGAGTTCAATCACGATTGGCTGTATTTCGATCTCTTATGGAAGGGGAAGGGCTACCCCTCATTGTGTAGCCCATAGATCAATGTTGTTGCGTCCCAAAATCCTATTGTTGGTCAAATGAGACTTTGGACCCGTGATACTGCATATCCATCTTATCTTAGCAACATAAAAGGCATACAAATATGAGTTTCAAAATCTTTTTCAATAATAGCCTCAAATTAGAATAACATCAATAATCTGATGATACAATGACCAACTTTAAACATAATAATCGGATCACCCATTGTGATATCAAACTAGAATTTAAACCTATGCAACATCAACCTTAAAATTATCTTTATTACAATTTTTTCAAAACTAAAGTAAAGACAAATACTATCTAATGGATCAATAATACGGGTAGTGATCCAAATTAACTTCTGCGTCCTGATAGTCACTTCCCGTTCTTCGGGATAGTCTTTATCAATCCAAGGTCCCAGAACACAGATGTCGAATCCTCCTAAACCTGTAGACAGTAACAATTCGGCTGAGGATTGACAACGCTCAGTGCATATAAAGTACAGTTAACAATATATCATATCATGTAGTCTAGTCGTATCATACATATCATACTTTACAAAATCAGAGTGCGGAAAACATGTGAGCATATCCATATCATCATTCTTTGCAGACTTGTAATACATGTGCATATGCATGTAAAATCATAACAGTAACATGTCAGTCCATATCTAATTCCAATGTCCATACCAGGGTTCTATAGTACATACAATTTCTAAGTTCCCATATCAGATTTCCAATACCAAGGTCCATACCAAATTTTCAATATCCATACCAGTTACATACCAGAGATACCAGTTCCATATCCATGCATGATCATGTGAGACTTGTGCAATTAACAACTTATCATGCCGTGAATAATGTGCTTGAGTGTCATGGTTAACTTTCATCTAGGTTATCCCTTAAATTCCGATATCTCACCATTGAAACTCCACCAAAGCCACCTATATAACGATGGTTAGAGAATTTGTGGTTATTAATATCATCATCTAAGTATTTATCTATCCGAAATTCAATCATCATAAATGCATAATTACTCGTAATTTAACATAAGAACATCATACCAAAAATGCTTACCATTAATATAGGTTATCATATTCAAATCATATAAACAGGGTTATCAATATCATAGTATAATAGTTCGATAATCACAACACCATAATCATAATCTCATTCTCATTATTCCATCATCATAATTCCATATTCATAATCCCATAATCATCTGAAACCCTAAAAAGTCATCATTCTCACTATTATATAACAACTTCTACCATCATTATCGATTTAAAACCATAAAATAGTTGCATATCATATTTCTTTTCTCATAATTCATCCCCAATATCGAATTTCATAACCTTTTAAGTCATGCAAGATCATTGCATTCACATCATATTCATTAAACTTTAATACAAAAATATTAAGATCTTATTCAATAATTTTCTTTATCGTAATGTCATTAACAACACAATATATAATACATCTCTTAATCGCTTCCCTACGATCAATCACTTGAGAAAAGTCTTGAATGAGATCTCCAAGCTTTTCCTTCTTCTCATTGAAAAACCCTTTACAAATACCCTTTGCAAATTCTCTCTATGTTCTCTGAGATTATTAGGATGTTTAGAAACCCTAAACCCACAAGTTAGTGGTCTTTATATAGACTTAAGAGTCCTTAGCAACTTCTAATTCTCGGAATCCTATCAAAATAGGATGTTTCTGGGCAAATTAGGATGTGGGCGGTGGACCGGTGGTTGGGCGGTTGATCGGCCAATGTATACTCTCTGATGAAAATCTTCACACATTTTTTTGAGTGATTGCATTGAGGGGATCGAATGAGCTTGAGGGAGGTCGACCGACCTCCCCTGTTTTTCCTTATTTTGGTCTTTTTCTTCATTCACCACTTATCCAATTGATCATGTAATTCATACAAACATATTCAAACATGATAAAAAAATAAACACATTATTTTTTGCATAAATTCCAAGATTTTCATTCAATTTGCACATGTTTCAAGATAACCAAATTTTGGGTCTCTATACATGTGGCCTCCAATGAACCAAAAAAAAAGTTCACTAAACTACGATACCAGATACCAGGAAATAAATAAAATAAATGATATTTTAGTCATTTTAAAGGCTATCATTGGATGATTAAAAAATAGCAGTGATTAGCGGACCCTTAGGTTCACCACTTAACTTAACATGTGTCCTTTTTAACTCCCATTTAACCCTGGTTAAGCTTGAATAAATTAAAATTAATTTTTTTTAAATTTCTAAAAACCAAGGTTGGATTGCTTCTGAAAAATCCGGTGAACCCCAAAAATAATATTTTTAGGTTGAGAACTCATAAACCCAAGGGGGGTGGCTAGGTCTCCCTACAAGTCTATCTCCCATTTTTAAGAGTTAACAATTAAATTATTAACTATGGAGAATGAATAATAAAGTGTGGAAATAGAGAGAAGACAAGCATACCACAACACAAGGATTTTTACGTGGAAACCCTTCCGAGAAAAACCACGAGACCTAGTCTAGCAAAGTGATCACTAAGACAAAGTAAGGATACTTACAGACTCAAACCTCACCCAAATAGGACTCGACTTCCTCAATCCACGGCTAGTCCTACACGCCTCAATAAGATCTCGCAAGACTCGTGAACAGTAGCCTCTACTTTTCTTGAGTCTCGACAACCACGATCTGCAAAGATCGATCTCCGTCCACGACGGCTTTAGATTCCACTGACTAAATATGACATCCACGATCTTCCTCGGATCGATCTCCTTCACAAAGGCTCTAGAACACTTCGGCCAATTTGTTTTTTCCAGAATGGGTTGATGGTTTTAGGGTTTTGGACAACTCTAGAGTGATCCCATCAAAAGCTTGAGGACCAACCAATGCAAGTTTTCTGAGATTAGAAAGGTAAAACTTGCATCTCTAGAGTAACTAACAAAGGATAAGGAGAGAAAATAATTCCAGAGTTCATGAGAACTCTAGAGGTAGCCCAATGCACTCTCAACACACTCCACAAGTCCACATTCATGAACTAGCAAGGTAGAAATTCGGTTTTAGAAGCTCCCTAAAGCACTGGGTCGACCCAATTGGGATTGGGTCAACCCAACTGTCCATTTGGGTTGACCCAAATCTTAGTTGCTCTCTGCTCATTTTTTCCATACAAAATTTGATAAGGACTGGGTCGACCCAATCAAGATTTGATTGACTGACCTTCAAAAACTCATTTTTGGCTCCTGCTTTCTTCACGAAAGTTGTAGATCTTTTCGATACGGTTGATTTGATATATTATGGAGTAAAATCAAAGCTACGATCAATGAAATATGCCTCTTACTAGGAACCTTGATTTTTAAGATCCTCTAACACTCTTAAGGCTACATATCTAGTCACCTAAGGTTCATAAAATTATTCTAAGTCAATTTCCACCTAAGGTAGCATGGTATCTAGGTCACTTAGCATCCTATGCGCGAAACAAATGATATGATTGGAATGTCTTCAACTGATCTTCTTCGGTCTTCATCTTCACTTGTCGTAGACGCTTGAAGGCAATGACACAAGACACACTAGACTCACTATTTTGATAACGGGATAAGCCAACACTAAAACATGGACTTTACAATCTCCCCCTTTGGCAATTCCATGACAAAACCAAACTGAAGTACATGACTTGACACAAACTGTAGAGACCCGAATCTTTTTCATGTTTTTATTGCATTGCATTAGGGGTATTATAGTCCTTGTGATATTTTAATGTTTATTGTATTGTATCTCTAATGTGTGTAGTGTGATTAAGGTTTAATCAAACTTCTAGTTCAGGAATGTCATATCACACTCTAAACTTTAGGAAGCTCTAGTTTTGGCACCGTTTATTGGAATTGAGTGATTCTTGAACCATTAGAAAGGTATTGGAACCCTCTTTGAGGTTCATGTTTAATGTTTTTCCTTATTTTTAGTCTAAGCTAAGTTAAAAATGGGTTTTCCGAGGTTTTGTCTGATGGAATTGTAGATCAGTCAACTTTGGAGATAATTTGGTCCATAAATAAAAGAGAATTTGGAAATTCTAACATATCAAAAATGTTCGTTTTCGAAAGACGAATCCAACGCAAGTTGAATCGTTGAAATCCGACGAACGAGTCAAAAGTTATGGCCAAAACAGTAAAATTAGGCGAAATCTGCAAAGCACCGATCGCTCGGTCAGAAATAGCGATCGATCGGTCCAAAACCGATCCATCGGTATCTATCGACTGGTCCAAAATTTTGTATGGGAAAAATTTTCAGAGAGTGCTTTTTTGACCGATCGCCCGATCAAGAGCACCGATTGATCGGTTGAGAACCGATCGATCGGTCATAACCACCGATCGCTCGGTCCTTCGTGTTTTTGCAGAATTTTAGTAAGGGCTTTTTGGTCTTTTGGTTCTCAGACCTTGGGGCTATAAATAGGGATCCTATTTCGGGGTATTAGAATACTCTACCTATTTCTAACCTAATTTGGCAAAAAGGGAGAGAAACCCTAGGGTTTTGAGAGAGGGCTTTCTTGGGGAAGAAGGAGATAGCTTGGATAGCACAAGGAGAGCTTGGAAAGCTTCCCCAAATCACCCAGGGAGCGTTTTGAATCAATGGGAAGGATTCCTTAGGTCGATATACTATCCTAATCAACTCTATTTTAATGTTTTGTGAATATTAATTTGATAGGAATGATAGAATAAAGATTAGATGCATTTTTCCCAAATTTTATATGAAGTAAGCTAATTATGGATGGAAATGTGGATGGAATTGTGGATTAGAATGTGGATGGAATGTATGGAGGGTGGGAAATGTATGGAGGATGGGATTAAAATGTGGATTTGAATAGTGAATTGATTGTATGGATGGATCATGGTTTGATGAATGCTTGAAAATGTAGAATGACAATGGATTCATATTATGCGTGCTCAAGGTGTTTGTGAAAATGCTTGAGAGGATAAATGCTATTATACTCTTATGAAATAGTGGTAAATTGATTATGAATTGCGATATGAATTATGATAAGATATGTATATGTGAATTGTTTGTTAAGTATGTATAATTACTTGTATAGAAATTGATAGTCGGGAAGGTAAGAACTTAGAGGAACATCTCTCAAACCGGGAATTCTCTAACTATTTGGTATGAGACAGTATAGTGGAGTTTCCATGGTGGGAGATCGGAATCTAAGCAATTACCAACTCGAATGTTAATTTCGACACTTAAGCACATATGCACATGTATGTTAAGATAAGAGTCTCACAAGTCACACATGTGGACCACAAGTATGAGCATGGCATACGTATGACATTCTGAATAAGCATAAGCATGGCATGGTCTGTATCTGCCAAGAACGGCATGTCAATTACATTTGATTTTTAGGCATGGTCCGTATCCGCCAAGAACGGCATGTCACATCATTGTATGATCTGAATAAGTGCATAAGCATAAGCATCTCACAAGCACGTGGTCTCATAAGCATAAGCAGTTCATAAGTGTATTGTCTTTTATGTCAAAGATTCTCACAAGTACACGAGTCAAGGTGATGATATGATGTATATGCGCACACGTTCTTCCGTACTCTGATTATGTTATCATGCTATTGGATATGTTTCTAACTAAATACAGGTGTATTATTATTGTTGGTTGGATTTTATATACACCGAGTACTTTTGTACTCAGCTGGACTTTTGTCTTGGCAGGTTTAGAGCAGGAGTACACGGCGGAGCCGTGGGTTGAGGAAACTTACATTGAGGAAGGAGGAGAAGGTGAGCCCATCGAGGAAGGAGCCGGAGTCTTGGGTGGCTACACCTCTTACTTTATGTTTCATTGGTTGAGAGAGTTTTGTATTAGACTGATGATGTTGCTCAGTAGACTTTTTTATAGTTGTGTATTTCATACCTTTTGGTTTATAGTGAGTTGTATACGTTGACCATAGACTTGTGCAGGTTGGTTATAGCTTATATATCGGAATTTTATTACTCTCATTTTTGGAGACTCGTGTAGTAAGCCTTGAATGCATGGTCTTTAAGCAGGTTTAGTAATGTGACGATTCCAAAATCCTATTTTAGCCTTGTGGGATTTTGGGGTCGTTACACAAACTCCCTTAAAACACATCAAATAGAGAGTTAGGTGATTACATGACTCCAACACAATTACATGACCCCAATTGACAAATATTCTTAAAGTGAAGAAACTGAAGTTCTTGTCAAGTAAGATCTGTCTGCTGCAAACCTGCACCTGCACATGTTAATCAAACACCCCATGAAGCATGTATAAAATATGAAAATAAATAAACACAGGTATTGCAAGGAATGTATTGAACTAGGGAAATAATACCCTCACATTCTCCCCCTTTTTGGCACAATTGCTTAAGGTAGTCATGAAGCCAATATCATAAAGAATATACCAATTTAACGCATGTGTAATATCAAGACAATCACAATACAACCAAGTAAATGCAGACAATGCGGGGACTAAGAGTGGGGAACAAAATAGTAATATAAAGCACAAACTCCCCCTCAACAACTCAACTTGATCTTCTCCCACTAAGATCAAGGACACCACCAAAATCAGGGCACCTAAGCTAGAAAGGCCCATGACAATCAATAAGGAAACACATAATAATATTACAAAAAAATATCATGTGTCACACAAACATGCATCAAAAGCGTTCCAAGTAGTAGTAATTTAAAATTACAAATCCAATAAAGAACATGATTAGTTAGTCAGACTGAGGATACACATCTAACTAAATCTCACTAAATGCTAAAGCATAGCCAATTCAGTTAGTCACATTTAGTGAACAGTTCAAAAGTAAAGCAATATGTGTGTAGTGGTGGTTTGACTAGATACTAAATCAATGTTTCTTTCCCTTTCCAAGGATATGACATTAACCACTAAGGGGACTCCGGAGATAAAAATCTTAGAAGTCAAACCTAGTTAGATCCAGATATGCTGATTTTTTACATTTTGGTGCTCCTTTATCCATTTTATTTTACACAATATTTTTCTTTTACTTTTAGTCAAATACCTTCAAACTTTGTAAGATTCTTTGATGTTCTTTATCTGAACATATCTTTTCATGCAATGATGGCTTTCACACTATCCAGGTAGGTAGTCCTAGCTATTGGCAGTAGAGACTTTCACTCTAGCAACTCAGATAGATAACTACTATCCCCATAGGTAGTCATTACATACTGTTTGCATTCAATAGTGTAATGATCTTGAAATTTCTTTTCCTATTTTTAAGAGTGATTTAGTAATCTCTTTGAATAGGGGTAGTAAATTTGAGAATGAGAATAAGTTTATTGGGGTTAGTTATAACCTATAAACAAACAAGGACCACTAATGGCCTTTTGGTAAATAAGAATTAGGGTTAATATAAATAGAACATGTTAAACCTAATCCTCATTATTTTAATCTAAACTAAAATTCTGGAGAATAGAATGTGGGAGAGAAAGGAAAAAGAGGCTACACTTTGGTAGAGTCTTCAAGCACCTAGATCGAGATTTGAGGCTTGGAAATTTGAGGTTTCTTCCTCATGGTGGTCTGATTCTGGGACAAACGTGTTCGGGTAGGATTGAAGTATTAAAAGTCTGAGATTCGAACCTTTGAGGCAAGTGAATATTCCCCTAGAGTGAGGGTTTTGTTTTATCTTGAGTTCATATAGATTTATTAATATTTGTGTGATATTTAGGATAGAGATCTATGCACTTTGAAATATAATGCATAAATAATGTTTGAATAAAAAATTATAAATTGAAAGAACAATACTGGGTAAATTAACAAGGATTTCTAGGGTTGGAAAATCGAGAAAAAGGGTTCAAAAAGTTGAAAAAATCAAAATATGGGGTTTGGGCTGGCGTTTCCAGCCAAATCGCCGATACCAATCGATCGCAGGTGACCCACCGATTGATCGGTGGCGCTGTTTCGGGTGTTTTACGATGGTGGTTTTAGGGGCTGTATTTAATTGAATTCATTAAATAAAGATGATGAAAAAGAATTAAATAAATTAATAAAATAGATTACGAATTAAAAAGAATTAAATAATGAATGACAAAATAAAACGAAAGAAAAGAAGGAGAATAAAATAAAATAAAATGATTTAATTAATTTATTCTTTGTCAAATAATTATTTTGGAATGGTTGGTACTGTGAGCATAATACATAAAATATAGATTATCTTTATTTTAGAATGACATGTTTAAAGAAATATATTTTAATTATTATCTTGCGTAATTGTAATTTTTTTAGTTTTGCAATATTATGTTCTCTTTATTATGATGGTATGGGACACTATAATAAAGAGTGGGGTTAACGAATTAAATAGAATAAGACCAAGGGATGACAAATAGAGAATGAGAGACTCTCTAGATCTAAAGTCTGAGGGAGAGCTTTGTGTAATCCCACTGAGAAGTTACTTGCCTCCCAGAGTGACTACCTTAGGTGAGCTATGTGTAAACCTAAGGGTCCCTATATAAAACCATACAAGATTAATACTGTTGTCAATAGGGTGAACTACGTGTAAACCTTATTGACAGAAGAACTGTGTAAACTGATAATTTAAATGATGCATATTCATATCTGTTGTTCATTGTTTTATTTATTCATAATGGTTGCATGTTGTTGTATTCTCTTGCTGAGCCAAAAGCTCACCCTTGTTATATTTATTGATTTTTCAGGAAGTACCTGAAGGACCTAGGGAAAACGTTCAAGAACTTAGTTAGCTGTTGGGTTTCATTGCAAAACTTTAATTAGTCCTTTTATTTTGAGGTAGAGTGTCATGTCAGTGAGATTTTTATATGGATTCAGTTTTACGGTTATTTACTCTTGTTAGTTTAAACTTAATGCTAGAGATATGCATCTATTAATGGTAATTTATTTAGATTAAATTCCATTACCTTGGGATTTGTTCCAGGTTCACGCCTTGGAATTTGCACAAATATGAGATGTATTATGTGTAGGTTTTGGGGTGTGACAGATTAGTATCAGAGCATGGTTTAAAGTAACCCTGATGTTTGTAGTGACACCTAAAAGAGTCCTTAGGGTCCTTGAGAGATTATTTCGTTGAGTTCTTCCTTCGTTTGTTTTGTACAACCATACTAATGTTTTTCCTTATTATTGTAATAAGGATTATGTCTGGAAGGAGAGGAAGAGGGTGAGGTCAGACAAGAGAACGGGCTGGGGCATTTGAGGGTTTAGACACTAGGATTGATCCAGTCTTCCAGGCACTGGGAGACACAGCAAAGCTTTTGGAGGAGTCTACTTGTCAAGCAGGAAATCGGTCAGACACGTCTAGTCAGATTTTAGAGACCACACCCATGGCTAGTTTGATTAAGGAATTCAAGAGGTTGAACCCTCCCGCATTCAGTGGAGCTGTAGATTCAATGGAAGCGGACAAGTGGGTCTAAGAACTTGAAAATATCTTTGAGGTCATGGAGTGCAGCGAGATTCAGTGAAGGAAACTCGTAGTTTTTCTGTTGAAGGGTGAAGCACATCATTGGTGGGATATGATTACCAGATCAGAGGAGGTATTTGAGATGGGTTGGGAGGAATTCAAGTTGAAATTCTATTCCAAGTATTTCTTGGAGATTGCTAGGGAGCAGAAAGCCCTAGAATTTATTCACCTTGTTCAGGGATCAATGATTGTGGGTCAGTACGAGGCCAAGTTCGCCGAGCTGTCTCATTTTTCCATGTATATGGTGGAGAGTGAGGAGCACCGACTGAGAAAATTTGAGCAAGGGTAGACTCCATCTATCAGGAAGATGATAGTGAGCCTTCGCCTGAGGACCCACGTAGAGGTAGTGGAGCGAGCTTTGATGGTCGAACATAGTAATGTGGATTATTAGAAAGGCAGAGATCAGAGGTTTGAGTCGAGGGACAAGCGTAAGTTTGTGCCTGGGCCTCAGCAAGTGTAGAAAAATCACCCTAAAGTTCCACAGCAGCAACCACAGTGGAAGCGACAGAAGGCAGTTGCTCCAGTCACATCTATAGCCTTAGTACCTGTTGTGCCAATCGTAAATGCAGAGCCAAAGAGTTTTCTAAGGATCTGTTATAACTGCAGGGAGAAGGGGCACATAGCAAGGAACTGTCCCAAGCCGAAGCGGATTGATCAGCTACAGGGTCAGGCTTCAAACCAGCAGAGAGGTCTTGCAAGAGAGTTTGTAGTAGTTCAGAAGGAGACGGATCCATCTGAGGCACTGGTGGAAGGTACCCTCCCCATTTATCATTGTGTTTCTAAAGCTTTGTTCTATTCAGGAGTATCTCATTCTTTCATTTCAACATCTTTTGTGAATGTCTTGGGCTTAGTGCGAAAAAATTAGAGGTTGTTTTGTTAGTTGTAACACCAATGGGAGAGTCAGCTTATTTAGGTCAAGTTTGTAGAGACTGTCCGGTTAAAATTAGGGATAGGATTTTGTCAGTAGATTTTGTGGTTCTTGGGATGCGAGAGTTCGATGTTATCTTAGGCATGGATTGGTTAGTTGCCTTCCATGCTAAGATAGACTATTTTGGAAAGACAGTAACTTTCTCAATCCCTGGAAAAATACCTTTTTCTTTCCGGAGTTATTATTCGGAGGAAGTTTTGATCAAAGGTTTTCTCTTTCATATTGAGAGTGTGGAGAAGAGTCTTAGTGTGGAGGTGATTCTTGTTGTCTCCGAGTTTGAAGACGTGTTTAGAAATATACCGGGTTTGCCTTTAAGGAGGGAAATAGATTTTGGTATTGATTTGGTGCTGGGAACCTCACCGATGTCGAGAGCCCCATACAGGATGGCACCGGTAGAGTTGAAGGAATTGAAGACTCAGATCCAGGAGTTATTAGATTAATGCTTTGTTCAACTGAGTACATCACCTTGGGGTGCGCCGATTTTGTTCATTAAGGACACATCTATGCGATTAGGCATCGATTTCCGGCAATTGAATAAAGTAACGATCAAGAATAAGTATCCTTTACCGAGGATTGATGACTTATTCGATCAACTTAAGGGAGCAAGGTGGTTCTCTAAGATTGATCTAAGATCGGGTTATCACCAGTTGAGGATAAAGGAGGAGGATGTTTCAAAGACCGCTTTTCGAACATGGTATGGGCACTCTGAGTTTTTAGTTATGCCATTTGGGCGGACTAATGCACCAGCTGCGTTCATGGACTTAATGAACCGAGTGTTCAAGCCTTTCTTGGATCAGTTTGTAGTAGTATTTGTGGACGACATTCTGATTTATTCGAGGTCCAGAGAAGAACATCAGCAGCATCTTCGCATTAAACTTTAGACACTTTGAGAGCATCAGTTGTATGCTAAGTTGTCAAAGTGTGAATTTTGGCAGGAAGAGGTTAAGTTTTTAGGACACGTGGTTTCCAAGGATGGAGTATCAGTGGACCCTGCTAAAGTTGAGGCGGTGATGAATTAGGAACAGCCCAAGTCTGTTTCGGAGATCCACAGTTTCTTAGGTCTTGCGGGTTACTATCGGCGTTTTATTGAAGGGTTTTCGAAGATTTCCTCACCGTTGACAAATCTGACGAAGAATGATGTGAAGTTTGTTTGGGATGACAAGTACGAGTAGGCATTTGTTGAGCTGAAGGATAGATTGACTTCAGCACCAATTTTGACTATTCCAGGGGGAAGAGGGGGACTAGTGATCTATAGTGATGCGTCACATCAGGGATTAGGTTGTGTGTTAATGCAGAATGGGAAGGTTGTTGCCTATGCATCCCGACAGCTGAAGGTTCATGAGAAGAACTATCCAACTCATGACTTGGAATTGGCAGCTGTGGTTTTTGCCTTGAAGATTTGGAGGCACTACCTATATGGTGAGAAGTTTGAACTCTTCTCTGACCATAAGAGCTTGAAGTAATTGTTCTCGCAAAAGGAGTTGAACATGAGGCAATGACGGTGGATGGAGCATCTAAAGGACTATGATTTCATGCTCTAGTATCACCCTGGGAAAGCTAATTTGGTAGCTAATGCTCTGAGTCGCAAACCTAGAGGGTTGGTTGCACTTATGATGGTTCAGGAGTAGCGGATGCTTGAGATGGTTTTAGAATTTGATCTTCACCCAGTTCAGAGTGAGGCTAAGGCTCTTCTTGGCAGTCTAATGGTTCAACCATCGTTGATCAGCAGAATTATTCATGCTCAGTTGCATGATGAGAAGATTTAGTCAAGAGTAGTGGAATCAGTTGTGGATGACTCTTCAGATTGGACCTTGGAGTCGGATAACGGTCTGGGATTTCATGGTAGACTTTGTATTCCAGATTTGGTAGATCTAAAGAGGGAAGTTTTGGACGAGGCTCATCGTTCCAAATTTACAGTCCATCCGGGCGGTACAAACATGTATCAGGATCTCTGTAGACATTTTTGGTAGGATGGCATGAAGAGGGACGTTGCTGAACATGTGTCGAAATGCTTCACCTGTCAGCAAGTGAAGGCTGAGCACCAGAGACCAGCTGGGCCTTTACAACCTTTGCCTATCGCGGAATGGAAGTGGGAGCGCATTTCCATGGATTTTGTTATTGGATTACTGAAGTCGAAGCAGGGTTTTGATGCGATTTGGGTAATAGTAGACCGTTTGACCAAGTCTGCTCATTTCCTTCCTGTCCGTACTACTTACTCTATGGATGAGTTGAGTAAACTGTATGTCAAGGAGATTTTCAAGCTTCACAGAGTTCCGACGTCAATAGTCTCAGATCGGGATTCTCGTTTTACATCTAGATTTTGGAAGAGTTTTCAAAAGGCCTTGGGGATATCATTAGAATTCAGTACTGCGTTTCATCCTCAAACTGATGGTTAGACAGAGAGGGTCAACCAGGTTATGGAGGACATGCTTCATGCTTGTGTACTAGATTATAAAGGTAGTTGGGTTAATCACTTACCTTTAGTGGAGTTTGCCTATAACAATAGTTTTTACGTCAGTATTAGCATGACACCATACAAGGCTTTGTATGGTAGACTGTGTCGCTCTCTTCTATGTTGGGCAAAGGTGGGTGACAATGGGTTACTCGGGCCAAAGTTGGTTCGTGAGACCATAGAGAAAGTGGTAGTAATCAGAGAACGGTTGCACACAGCTCAAAGTTGTCAGAAGAGTTATACTGATAGACGAAGGAGAGATTCAGAATTTTCTATTGGGGACCATGTTCTTCTGAAGGTGTCACCAATGAATGGTGTGATGAGGTTTGGCAGGAGGAAAGGAAAGTTATCTCCAAGGTTCATTGGACCTTTTGAGTTTTTGGATCGGGTTGGAGTGGTGGCTTATAGACTGGCGTTGCCACCCAGTTTGTCCGGTGTGCACAATGTATTCCATGTGTCCATGCTGAGGAAGTATGTGAGAGACGAGTCACATATCGTTGATTTTAGCACTTTGGAGCTTAAGCAAGATGTGTCATACGAAGAGAAACCAGTTCGCATCTTAGATCGAATGGAGAAGGAGCTTCGGGCTAAGTCTATCTTCTTGGTGAAGGTGCAGTGGAATAATCATGATGAGAGAGAGGCATCGTGGGAGCTAGAGTCGGATATGGTGGAGAAGTATCTACATCTTTTTTCTGTTGAGGTATGTTAAATTTTGAGGACAAAATTCTTTTAAAGATGGTGGATTATAATGATCTTGAAATTTCTTTTCCTATTTTTAAGAGTGATTCAGTAATCTCTTTGAATAGAGGTAATAAATTTGAGAATGAGAATAAGTTTATTGGGGTTAGTTATAACCTATAAACAAACATGGAATGCAGATCATGAACTAGACATACACCTACAGATTGTGAATTAGACCTCTCAACAGAATCAGTCAGAGTGAATGTGAAATAGCAAAGCATACACACATGAATAAGTCTCTAACTGTGCAATATAAAACTAGTCTAATTTTCAGCCTAACCAAGAGACTATGAAGGTGATATATCTTCAATCAGTAATAAACTCATGTTTAACCTTGGACATGTATAGAAATAAAGATCACACAAGGAATGCAGATCATGCAAGTCAAACAAGGGCAACATGAAAAACATATTTTTGGATTTTATAGTTTTTCAATGTTTTTGAATTTTTTAAAATAAAGAAAATAGAAAAAAAAAAAACAAATAATAACAAAAAAAACTACTAGTATACACAAGCAGCATAGCACTAGGACAAGATACAACAATACCAGCACACCCTAGGCTATGACAGGCACAGGCTCAGTGAAGCCCTTCTGGCCTTCCTTTCTTACTCAAACGGTTTTAGCAGTTTGATTGACTATTTGGTCTCTATCCATTTCAGTTGAGTTAGGTATGACCTTTTGCCTCTTCCTTCTGTTCCTCATTTTCCAGGATTGAGTCATAGACTTATGGCGGGCATATTGGTTCTTCCCGTTTCCTCCTTTCTATCTAGCATAAGGAGTATCCCGACCATGCCACTCTCTAGAGTTATTATATATATTCAATATATCATCATTTAACTTCCTAGACATATCCACTAGGACATCAACTTTCCTTTGAAGATTTCCATTAAAGTTACTTTGGTTCTCAAAATCATGATTGGGCATTCTTCGAAGTTTAGGACATCGAGGATTAATATGACCGTTCACTCAACATTTATAACATGTAGGAATGAATTTTTGAGTAGAAGGGTCTTTCCCTTTAGCAGGAGGGTGCCGTTTAGCACTAGACTCAGTGTTCGAGGTAGATGGAGTTCCTGTCGCACCCGAAAACCCACCCTAGGAGTTAGAGTAAATCTTGGGGTGAGACCTGACATGACTTGACAATCCATCCTACAAAACTCACATGGCATGACATAGCGGAAGCGTGAACCCAAAAATTTCTTTCCTATGCATAGATAGTATTCCAAGTTTACAAAGGAGGTTAAATTGACAATCTAAATTCTTTACATCATTTCATCATTGAGTTACTAACTCAAGTACACATATAAGACCCTCAAAATGGAAACCCAAAATACAAGTCTCTCCCTCTTGACTACTTATCAACAAAAACCCTTATCTAGGTCTTTGTTGACCCCATGATGGTCAACCATCAATCTTTCAATGTATAACTCCTCTGTGACTGGTCCCTGCAGGCGCATGTCTACAAGTGTACCTGCCGAAATAACAGTTCAGCTGAGCATAGAATACTCAGCGTGTACAAACTACTAACTAGCAATGTTATGAAACATTAATATAACACTACCTTATTGTATATTATAATTTAAACAGTGTAAGACGGGAATAGAAAGGAAACACATCAATCATAATAAGACAAACAATATCAATTCAATCCATGTTCATGTCTTATTTCTTGTCTTGCTTGTTCAGTTAGTCCCCACACACATCACACATGCGTTTCACATACACTTGTTCACTGGTCTTGTTTGCTTAACTTGTTTAGTTCACACGCACCTCACACATGCATTTCACACCGACTTGTTCACTTGACTTATTTCTTATTTCTTGTTTCTTGACTTTCTTGTTTACTAGTTCTTGCTTGTTTAATTGTTCTTATCTTGCTTGTTTAACAAATGCCCGAACTATGTACCGGACGGCACACATTAGTATCTTGTTTGTCTTGTTTGCTTGCTTGGAGATCACTAATGCCCGAACTATGTACTGGAGGGCACACATTAGCATCTTGTTGTCTTGTTTTGCTAATGCCCAAACTATGTACTGGATGACACACATTAGCTAGATCACTAATGCCCGAACTATGTATTGGATGGCACACATTAGCATCTATGTTCTTGTTTTCACTAATGCCCGAACTATGTACTGGACGGCACACATTAGCTTACTTTTCATGCTTGCTTATTACCTTGTGGTATTCCTTGTTCATGTTCATTTACTTGTATTTTATTAAATTGTCTTATGCATGCATTTTCCTAGCATGCTACTTGTAATGATTTCATTAATGTACATGCGTCCTTGAAATGTAAACCTTCATGGTATTGTAAATAATAAACAAGGGATTTATGGCATTTTATTTCATTCATTCAATAACTCATGCATATTCTACCATCTAATGACACATCCTAACAAGTCCATTTACTTGACTTTCCTTCGATTAACATGCTTGATATAAAATTCCAATTCTAACAAGTCTTTGTAGTCCATTCCATTCACATGCTATTTATATTCATACTACTACCATGTTTCCTATTCATTTCTTTAATAATGAAACTTGAACATGCTAGAACTTATGAATAAACCACATCATTAAATTCCTTAGAGTATCCCATACTCTTTTTCATCCACCCTGCCCTAAGTTCTTCGTGAATGTTCATGAATATTAATCATGCAATTTGGAAAGTGTATTTACACTCTCACATACGAACCCCATTCTTCATGTCATTTCATTCATTCATATTTCTTTAAGGCATTTCATCAAACACTAAGTGTGTACGTTATGCAAACAATGCCCTTCCCCATTTGTTCATCACACCACACACCATCCATTGGCATCCATCACCCAACCAACCTCCATACGCAATATTCTATCTCATATCATGACAAGTTTTGAGGAAAAGAATTAAAGAAACATTAATAGAATCCTAACAAGGAGTTAGTAGTTTGTTTTACCTTGAAAGATTGGGGGAAAATGCCTTAGGAGGCCGTGGGAGCGAGATCCAAGCTTGTGGAAGCTTTCCCAAACTCCAAGGTCGAAGATCCACGAATCTACAGCTTGCACAAGTTTGGTGGAAGCAATCTCTGAGATTTGTGACTTGGATTTGGGTGAATCCAAACCTTTGGAACAGATTTTGGGCTCACAATCGCTCAAACTCTTCTCGAATGGAAAATACCCTTTGGAAACCCTAGGTTTCTCTTCTTCTCTCTCAAAATATCGCTAAGGGTGTTTATGAACACTTTTGGCTCGAGCCAACCGTTAAAAGTTAGGGTGGAGGGGCCAAAATACCAAAAAAACCCTTAATAAAATTTCTGAAAAATGCCAAGGACCGATAGATGACCGGTCTACCGGTAGTGAATGATCGGTGCTTAATGTTGCACATTATGGCACCCGAAAGTACACTTGTTAGCTCTTTAGGACTTAATTCTTCTAGTTTTTAATTATAATTTATTGTTTTCATTATTTTCAGGACTAAAGGGAGAAAATATCATAATTCTCAAAGGATGAGAGCTTTCAAGAAATTAGAAGAGCCTAGGTGATGAAAGAACTGAAGAAAACAGGAAAATAAATGAAGAAAAAGTATACTGGTCCAAACCGCCCGAGCGCTGGATAGCTCCGCCCGAGCGAAAGTCCGCAGATTTATTTTCCGGATTTTGCCTTTTTGAAACCCTACTTGCTACCTTATAAAAGGAAAAGAGTTCAGTAGTTCCAAAAACGATTTTGAAAAAGAAAAGGAGGCTGGAGAAGGGTTTTGAAAGGTCTTGGAGCATGGAATCTTCACCATCAATGGCGGCTACTCTCTCTCCCATGATCAACTAAATCTCTCATCTAGGGTTTCAATGAAACCCTAGCCAAGTAACTATGGTTTAGTTGTTTTCTTTTAGGGTTTTATTATTTGTAAACGATGATTGCATGACTTGAGGATTGCTTTGACAATCGATTTTAATGTTTATATTCAATCTTAATAAAGTTATTCCTTGTCTTAGGAACTCTTCTTTTTGATTGAAATTCAATTCATATTTAATTTCTGTGATTTTATATATGAATGGTTATGCAATGGAATTTATCGTACAAGTAGTTAAATGTTAAGATGATCTATGCCTAGGGAAGACGAATCGTGCTACAACCTTAGGTTAATTAATTTAGTGTGGACGATTCGTGCTAACCAAAGATAGGTCATGCCTAAGATTTAAATACTTGACCTTCTTGATGATTTGAATTGAGACTTGTAGTCTCAATTAATCGTAATCGAATGCAAATAATTATACCCTGATTAAATACAATATACCATGGTTAGGAGGCTAGTGGTAGATTCGATGCCCTAGATCTCTTTCTCTTGACTTTCACATTACTTTTATTTGTTTTCAGTATTTAGAATAATTTTAAGATTTTTAAATACAAACCAAAAACTTTTATTCACCATTAAATCAAAATCCATCTTTACTATTAAGCAATATAACCAGCACAGTCTTCATGGTTCGACACCCTCAATACTTGTCACTATTCTCCGGAATTAGTGCTTTTACGAGGTAATGATCTTAACCGATCAACTTTTTGGCGCCGTTGCCGGGGACTGCTGGAACGGTTACATTGCTTAACTTTGAAGATAAAAAAAAAAAATTTGTTTTATTTTTTAATAAGCAAAGTGTAAATCAACTTACCTTTGAATAATCTTTGTTTTACAGGTATCAGTTCAATAAAAGAAGTGAGGATGTTGTGGCTGGAAACTACTTGAAGTGCTTCAGAAATAACGAAAATTTGGCTACACAACCTTACAACAATCAAGCACTGTAAGTTTTTATTTGATAAAAGTAGAATTTTTTTACAGTAAAGAGTTGGTGTCTGTCCAAACTTAGAAGTTTTCCTAGAGAATTGGAGTCTGTCAAACTTAGAAGTTTTCTTGTTAGGGTGTATGCACGGTCGTCGCTCTTGTGATCCTGAGTTAATTCCCATTGACTTAGAGTTAGAGAAAACTCTTAGATCCATTAGAGCATCCTTTCGAAATTTTTCTGATCTTGACAACTTTCATTATTACATAATGGAGGGAGAAGCAGATCATGCTTTGCCCAAAACTCTTAAGGAGTATTTTACTCCAACCACATACACCTCTCCATCATGTATTCGGTTGCCTGACATAGCGGCAGCTCATTACGAGATTAAGTCCAGCATTATACAGATGCTTCCATCCTATTTTGGACTTAATAATGAGGATCCATACAAACATTTAGATGAGTTCTTAGAGATCTGCACTACTGTTAAGTTGCAGAACTTTACAGATGATGCCCTTAGGTTGCGCCTCTTTCCTTTTTCTCTTAAGGATAAAGCTAAGAATTGGCTAAATTCTTTAGAAGCCAACACTATAACAACTTGGGTCCAAATGCAACAAGAGTTTCTGAAAAAGTACTTTCCAATCGGAAAGACTAATCAGATTAGGCGAACCATCACAAGTTTTTCTCAACTAGATGGTGAGCAATTCTTTGAGACCTGGGAAAGGTTGAAGGACCTTATTCATAAGTGTCCGCATCATCAAGTGCCGAAATGGCAACTCATTCAATGTTTCTATGATGGTTTGACTGACCACAATCGTCAAATGGTGGATGCCTCTTGTGGTGGCACCTTTATGCTTAAGAATGAGAATGAAGCTTGGGCGCTCTTTGAGAACCTGAGTGAAAACTCAATGCAACATGCCACCTCAAGTCGTTCCGAGAGGCAAACATCTACAACTTCGCAAAAGAGGGGCATTTATGAGGTGAATAACCATGTAGACGTCTCTAATAAAGTAGATGCATTGTCTCGAAAGTTAGATCAGCTCTTGTCAGCCGGACAAATTCGAACACAACCACCTCAAGCTTCATCATCTAATGAGGTGTGTGCATTGTGTTCGAGTCCAGCCCATCTTGTTCATGACTGCCCTTCGGCAACCCAATTTCCTGAATTTGTTCAGGAGCATGTTAATGCCATGTATTCAAAACCGGGTAATGATCCATTTTCCAACACATATAACCCTGGTTGGAGAAATCATCCAAATTTCTCTTGGCAACAACAAGCTCCAAACAATTCATTTCCTCAACCACCGAGACAGAATGTCCGACCATTTCCAAATCAGTTCAACTACCATCCTGCCCAACAACAACAATTCCAACACTCCACTCTTCCTCCTCCTCCTACACGGAATCCATCTTTCGAGGAGAAAGTGTTGACTGCTCTCCAAGTTTTGGAGACCCATACCCAGTTGCTACAGGAAAATACTCAGATGTTGCACTCTCACACCCAATCAATTCAGAAGCTTGAGTCCCAAATGGGACAACTAGCTAATACTGTAAACAGAATAGAGGAAGGGAAACTCTCGAGTCAACCGGTGAGTAACCCAAGAGGTGTGCACATTGTTGATGATGCTCAACAAAATGGTCATCCCCGTGAGCATGTGCAAGCGGTCACTACTTTGCGGAGTGGGAAGGTATTAGAGAATAGAGTTGGAGAGAAGAAGGATAGGGAAGAAGAAGAGCCCAAAGTGGGCTCAACCAATTCTAATGGACCCGGAGTGAAAGTTTTTGAGAAGGACACAGTTCCTTCTACAACTTCATCCCATTTCATTCCTGAGGTGCCTTATGTGCCTAGAGCTCCATTCCCTCAGTGCTTAGATGCACCATCTCCCTTTGGTAAAAAGGGAGCGAAAATGGATGAAATGATGGAGGTCTTCAAACAGGTCAAAGTAAATCTCCCTTTGCTTGATGCAATCAAGCAAGTTCCGGCCTATGCTAAATTTTTAAAGGACTTGTGCACTCAGAAGCGCAAATCTAGGACACATGTGTCCAAGAAAGTCCTTCTTACTGAGCAGGTGAGTTCTATTTTGCAACATTCTACTCCTAAGTTCAAAGATCCGGGTGCCCCTACAATTTCTTGTGTCATTGGAGATCACTCCATTGACCGGGCACTCCTTGATTTAGGAGCCAGTGTCAATTTGCTCCCCTTCTCAGTATATGAGCAGCTCGGTTTAGGAGAGCTTAGCCCCACTTCAGTCATTTTGCAATTAGCAGACAGATCTGTTAAAATGCCTCGTGGGGTGATTGAAGATGTCCTAATCAAGGTCGAAAAAATTCTATTTTCCTGTTGACTTCCTCGTCCTTGATATGGAACCGGTTCATAATCCTAAAAGACAAATCCCTGTCATCTTAGGTCGCCCATTCTTGGCCACTGCCAATGCATGTATCAATTGCAGAACTGGGGTGATGGATGTGTCTTTCGGAAACATGAATGTCCGGCTAAACATTTTCAATGCATCCAATCAACCACCGGAAAAAGAACAGTGTTTCTTGGTTGAGATAATTGATGAGCTAGTAGAAGATGCCCTTCCTGATATCTTGACTGAAAATCCATTAGAGGCATGCTTAGCTCATTTTGGTTTTGAAGACTTTGACATTGAGAAGTCCATAGAAGAGGTAAATTCATTGCTTAATTCTGAGCCTCTTATGGATTTCTCACCATGGAATATTAGAGAGGAACCTTTGTTGGCCACCTCTAACATATCAGTCATTTCCCCCCTTGAGACCCCTCCAAAACTTGAGTTGAAGCCACTCCCGGTGACACTCAAGCATGCTCTCGTAGGCCTTGAAGACACTCTTCCGGTCATAATTACCTCTGATCTAGCTACTGAGCAGGAGAGTAAATCGATGAATGTGCTGAAAAATTATGAGGAAACTATAGGGGAGACATTAGTGGATTTGAAGGGAATCAACCACTCCATTGACATACATCGCATTCATCTTGAAGAGAATGCAATACCTTTGCGAGAAATGCAACGGAGGTTGAAATTAAAGATTCTAGGGACAGGCATCTACTCAAGGTTAATGCCCAATGATTAAAGCCCTATGTTCAGGGTATTGTGAGTGGGGTGCTAATCGAGTCCATTGAGTTGGTGGACCCCGTCTATTAGGATGAGTGAGATTGTATCACGTCTGGTTGAAGACGGAAAATTTAGCGCTTGTTGGGAGGCAACCCAACCTCTTTTTCTTAGTATTTTAGATTTTTTTTTTTTCTTTGAAGTTCGAGTTTGGGATAGAGTAAGATACACCCCGCCATCGTGGTCACTGTACGTTTGTGGATGCGTGAGACTTCATTGTGCTTGCCTGTCTAGTTTGCATCGTCACTCATCCAGCTTGATGTCGTTTGGGACCTCTCAGAATCTGTTTAGGGTAGGCGGGATGGAAAGCGTTCCCCAGATTGTGAGTCCGCGTCTATAAAATCCCGATAGGAGGATGATGTTCCTGGTGAACTGACTGTGGAGGTGTTGTTGAACCTCCGAAGGAATTGCATACAATGGCGTGAATCCATGAACCTCTGGAATGAGCGATGCTTCCTTAAGATAGTTTAGGATTCTTCTTAAAAAAAAAAAAAAAAAAAAAAAAAGGAGAAAACAGCACTGTTTCAAACCGCCCGGGCGGCCCAGATGGGCGCCCGAGCGGTTAAAACTGAGTCGAATGTGAAATTCCCACTGGAGTGAACCGCCCGGGCGGCCCATATGGGCGCCCAAGCGGTGAAAAGCGAGTTTAAAAAAAAAAAAAAAAAACAACACACTGTAGTAAACCGCCTGGGCGGCCCAGATGGGCGCCCGAGCGGTTTTGCCCAGAATTTTTTATTTTAAAAAAAAAAAAAAAAAAACCCTGTAAACTCGTTTTACACTCACTCCTTCTTCTCTCCTCCATTCTTTCCATGCTCCACTCATTCTCTTCTCCAAATCCACCGAATTTTTTCATTTTCTCTATTCTTATCTATCATTTTTCCATTTTCTCTTGTGAATCTAAGATTGATTTCAAAATTTGGGATTGTCTAAATACCTTTTCAAGGAAAGGTGTTTGTGAAGTTGCTTGGTAGATCCGTGTATTATGGAGAAGATTGATGGATTGGTTTAGTAACTACTGTTAGGAGGATTGGGATATAAATAAAATTGCTTTCGATTGGGATTCTTGTGATAAAAACTTCAAGGCTTGGGTTATGAATGTGAGGCTTGGGTTGTGAATGTGCATGTGGGTTGCGACATATTCTTTTAGGACTTCTAGGATTTTCCATTTGTAGATTTTAGTTCTTTTCTTTTCTTACTAGGTATTTTATGTTTCTTTTCTTACTAGGTGTTTTATGCTTCTTTTCTTTGCTCTATTTATGTCGAACTCAATGTTATTAAGGATTATGCTTATGCTTTTGGTTTACACATTTTTTTAGCATTCTCCTTTATCTCATTTACTTTGTGGTTACTAACATCTTTTAAAGGTCCTGTTTCAACGAAGTTTGGGGGCGTGCTTATGTGTTATTTTTTTAATTCCCCATTTTCATTGATTGATCTTTTATTTCTGGCATTCACCAACTGAGGTAATATTGTTCTTGTTCTCATCTATGTTTCTTGCATATATTTTACATTGAGGACAATGTATTATTCAAGTTTGGGGGTGAAATAAATTGAATTACAATGGTGACTTTGTAAAAATGCAAGGATATCAAGTCTATTAGGATACTTTTTGCAAGTGATGAGCAGTTAGTAACTATAGAATTTGTGACATGTAAATCATAATTCAATTTTTATTGATGAGTATAAATTTGAAAATACATGATCACACAATCAGAAAATATAATTATTGTTCGAACCATTTATGTTTGAGTAATAAATGAGTCATTAGTACACTTTGACCAATGCACGAGCACTCTAACATTTGTTTTGTGGGGCTTGAAACTTAATCATCTTAATCTATATTCTTGTTATCTCATGCGGAATTAGATGACCTAAAAATTAAAAAACCTTGGCATAACTTATCTGTTATAAAAAAAAAAAAAAAAAAAAAAAAAAAAAAGGGGCCACCTAACCAAGCTTTATACCAAGTAACCGGGTCTCTTGCCTCAGTAAGCAATGAGTGTTCGCGTCAAACAGTGAAAGCTTTGGAATGGATAAAAGGCCTGTATGTGACTAGTTTAAGTCCGGAGCCTATTTAACTCGAGTTAATAAGCCCTTAGGGGTGTCTTGACACCTAGTGCCCTAAAGCCTTCTGGTTTGGGAGTCATTGGCCTAAAACTCGCTACGCGGGTTGTCTAGAAAGCTTAATGGACTTAATCATTGCACAGTACACACACATAAAAAAAAAAAAAAAGAGTTTAAATCTCATGATTGATAAGTTAAATGTCTTGGGTTTTTCAAATTGATAGCAATTCTAATAATGTGTGGGATAACATAATATGTGTTTTGAAGCAAAATTGAGGCCACATATTCTAATGTTAGTTCATTACACACCAAAGAAACTAATGACAATTCTGTGAATGAGCATAAGGGTTCGAACTTTGATTGAAATTGAATGAAAGTGTGATTATGTAGATTTGAATTTTTAAACTTGTTAATAATTTGAGAATTATGGATTTTGTGTTACAATTATCTTATTACTACATGTTCCAGAAATTGTTTGAGTTTAGAAGTCCTGATTGAGCATGTTTGCAGGATTGGATGTTAGTAATGATGTTTGTGGGTATCATTTCTGGTAAACCCTCACGAGACTATAACTCGTCCTCTAGGGACACCTAGAGGTTTAAAGGCTTATTGCATATGCTAAATGCAATCGTGAATCCCACGAAAGTGGATGTAGATTAGTTTTATTTATTTCTTTGCATTGCTAGAGGACTAGCAACGTGTAAGTTTGGGGGTGTGATCGGTGCTTAATGTTGCACATTATGGCACCCGAAAGTACACTTGTTAGCTCTTTAGGACTTAATTCTTTTAGTTTTTAATTATAATTTATTGTTTTCATTATTTTCAGGACTAAAGGGAGAAAATATCATAATTCTCAAAGGATGAGAGCTTTCAAGAATTTAGAAGAGCCTAGGTGATGAAAGAACTGAAGAAAACAGGAAAATAAATGAAGAAAAAGTATACTGGTCCAAACCGCCCGAGCGCTGGATAGCTCCGCCCGAGCGGAAGTCCGCAGATTTATTTTCCGGATTTTGCCTTTTTGAAACCCTACTTGCTACCTTATAAAAGGAAAAGAGTTCAGTAGTTCCAAAAACGATTTTGAAAAAGAAAAGGAGGCTGGAGAAGGGTTTTGAAAGGTCTTGGAGCATGGAATCTTCACCATCAATGGCGGCTACTCTCTCTCCCATGATCAACTAAATCTCTCATCTAGGGTTTCGATGAAACCCTAGCCAAGTAACTATGGTTTAGTTGTTTTCTTTTAGGGTTTTATTATTTGTAAACGATGATTGCATGACTTGAGGATTGCTTTGACAATCGATTTTAATGTTTATATTCAATCTTAATAAAGTTATTCCTTGTCTTAGGAACTCTTCTTTTTGATTGAAATTCAATTCATATTTAATTTCTGTGATTTTATATATGAATGGTTATGCAATGGAATTTATCGTACAAGTAGTTAAATGTTAAGATGATCTATGCCTAGGGAAGACGAATCGTGCTACAACCTTAGGTTAATTAATTTAGTGTGGACGATTCGTGCTAACCAAAGATAGGTCATGCCTAAGATTTAAATACTTGACCTTCTTGATGATTTGAATTGAGACTTGTAGTCTCAATTAATCGTAATCGAATGCAAATAATTATACCCTGATTAAATACAATATACCATGGTTAGGAGGCTAGTGGTAGATTCGATGCCCTAGATCTCTTTCTCTTGACTTTCACATTACTTTTATTTGTTTTCAGTATTTAGAATAATTTTAAGATTTTTAAATACAAACCAAAAACTTTTATTCACCATTAAATCAAAATACATCTTTACTATTAAGCAATATAACCAGCGCAGTCTTCATGGTTCGACACCCTCAATACTTGTCACTATTCTCCGGAATTAGTGCTTTTACGAGGTAACGATCTTAACCGATCAGTGAACCGAGAGATCGATAGTGACTGGTGCTCTACAAAAATGAGCTTCGGTATTTCAGCCATAACTTTGACTTGCTCGTCAGATTTTGATGATTCAACTTGCGTTGGATTTGTCTTTCAAAGAGGACCAACTTTCATGTTTTGAAAAAATTCTAATTCATCTTTATTCATGGACCAAAATGCCCCTAAAACTGACTGGTCTGCAGTGGGTTGCGACAGCCTAGATTTGCAACCAACCCGATTTTGGAAATCCCACTTTTAATCTAACCCCGACTCAAAATCGTGAAAAATGGTAAACATGAAAGTTGAAGAGGGTTCCAATACCTTTCAAAAAATTCAAGAATTACTCAATTCTAAGCAACAGTGACTATACTAGAGCTCTTTAAATTTGAGGGAAATGCCGAAACATACCTCTTCAACACCTAGAACACCTCGAGTGCTTTCACACTATTTTCCCTCAGGTCCAAAACCATACTCACACCTCATGAATCGTTACCCCATAGGTTTGTAACCCACCTAGGTGATCATTGCATTCACGACCACACGCATGAGAGGCCCCGACCTCTTTATGCCTCGTGCACTAGCGCTATTCACAACACCACTCACCTACAACCCATTAAACACTTAGGGTATTTTATGCCCCTGATTTTTCCCACTTAGAGTATATTTATACTCTATTTTTAAGACTCAAACCATGTGCCTAAAACCCTCACTTGACTAACCATAATATCAAGAACATAATAAGAGGCCATAGGCCTTTACACACACCATATAAGGGCACTATTCACTAACACTATTCATAGCATAGTGAACTCGGTTCCGGGGTTCTACATCCTCCCCTCCTTATAGGAATTTCATCCTCGAAATTTGGACACCGGGACAACAAAAGGGGAGACTTCTCCCACACGTACACAAGATGAGACATAAGTTTGTCAATGGAAACCCTAAATGAAACTAGGCTTGACAACTAATAATTTGATCTTGCATTGATCAACACATGGGCTTAGCATGTGCTTATCAACAAGGTGCCTAAGTACAATACCTAACTACAGTTTTGTTTTGCATTGAGCACACATAAGTTCGTACATCACAATATTTTGCACATATAGTAGTATAATATCATGTTTTACAATCATCCTAGAACTTCAAGGTTCTTACTTCTTCGATTCCTGCATCTCATGACAATAGTCCTGAGAGCAATAACACAACGTGAATCTAATTTGAATCAAGCTCTTTGAATAGTTCAATGAGCATATAGTGCTTATATAACGCTTCGTATACATCATGGTATACAATTTATAGTATATGCATACACTTTGGTTTCCTAGCGAAGCTACGTTCTAAAACTTGGTTAAAACCCTAACCGACTACATACTTAAGACATTAACTGGCTTAAGATTAAGACTAATGAGTTGTTTACACCCTTGAGTTATTTAAGCAATTTTCTTTAAATCTTTGTGACATGTATGATGCTCCTAGGTTCTATATGATGCACATGAGATGTGAATGATGCTTTTGATATGAATGAGGCGCATGTCATGTATGATACTCATGCAATTTATGATACTATGTATGATGCTCATGTCATGTATGATGCTTACGTATAATGCTCATGTCATGTATGATGCTATTACCATGCATGGAGTGCATGCTATAGTGCATGATATGCATGATTATCCTTAGAGTTATAATTTATTTCTCATTTTGGACTGGGCATGGGGTCTAGAACGTGCTGCAGAATGAACATGCATCTGTGTCTAGAACTTTGGACCGAGCACTGAGTCTAGAACGTGCTGCAGAATTAACGCGCATCGGTATCTAGAAACGTGCATCAGGCCTCCGTGTGCTTGTCCAAAATTCAGGATTGAGCACTGGGTCTAGGACGTGCTGCAGATAATGCGCATCAATACCTAGAAGCGTGCGTCAAACATCCCTGAATATTTGGTGAAAAAAAATATATTGATATATGTACATGTTTCTACTAGTCGTGGGGTTACATGAACTTACATGGGCCTCTCGTCATACCGTGATGTGCGACTTAAGCTTATTTGTGATGTAAGACACATTAAATTTAATTGAATACTTCAATTTACACCGGATATGCATAATAGTATATATACATCAAAACCTATGTCCCTATATTCGCAACGAATCTAATTATACTAGACTTGCAAGACCTAGGAGCATCCTATAGCCTCTCTTGGGAAACAAATCCCTATAGAAAACTAATGACACCGTGTATGACAAGGACCTACCCCTCCCTTGTCAAACAACACCTAGGCTAGACTCTAGCCTGAATATCACTCAACTCACAAGTCTAACTGGGAATTCATTCATAAAGCGAAGGTCTTCACTTACATATAACATATAATATGAACACAACACGTAGCATATAATACCACATAACAATACAACACATAATAGTGTAACAATATAAATTTCGGGTTTTCCTAGCGAAAATGGACACTAACTTCGGTTGAAATCAACCTGTTCTAGACAAGGACTAAGTGACCTTGGAATACTACTCTTCTCGTAGACCTACTGCCTTGTGTTCATCATGGTATCGAACTCTAAACAACCCTAGAGACCTAATGCCTAGGCTCCGATACCACTTCTATCGCGCCCCAAAACCCACCCTAGGAGTTAGAGTAAATCTTGGGTTGAGACTTGACATGACTTGACAATCAATCCTACAAAACTCACATGGCATGACATAGTGGAAGTGTGAACCCAAAAATTTCTTTCCTACACATAGATAGTATTTCAAGTTTACAAAGGAGATTAAATTGACAATCTAAATTCTTTACATCATTTCATCACTGAGGGACTAACTCAAGTACACATATAAAACCCTCAAAATGGAAACCCAAAATACAAGTCTCTCCCTCTTGACTACTTATCAACAAAAACCCTTATCTAGGTCTCTGTTGACCCCATGATGGTCAACCATCAATCTTTCAACGTATAACTCCTCTGTGACTGGTCCTTACAGGCGCGTGTCTACAAGTGTACCTACCGAAATAACAGTTCAGCTGAGCATGGAATACTCAGCATGTACAAACTACTAACTAGCAATGTTATTAAACATTAATATAACAATACCTTCTTGTATAGTATAATTTAAATAGTGTAAGACGGGAATAGAAAGGAAACACATCAATCATAATAAGACAAGCAATATCAATTCAATCCATGTTCTTGTCTTGTTTCTTGTCTTGCTTGTTCAGTTAGTCCCCACACACATCACACATGCGTTTCACATACACTTGTTCACTGGTCTTGTTTGCTTAACTTGTTTAGTTCACACGCACCTCACACATGCATTTCACACCCACTTGTTCACTTGAATAGACCACATTATTAAATTCCTTAGAGTATCCCGTACTGTTTTTCATCCACCCTTGCCCTAGTTTCTTCGTGAATGTTCATAAATATTAATCATGCAATTTGGAAAGTGTATTTACACTCTCACATACGAACCCCATTCTTCATGTCATTTCATTCATTCATTTTTGTTTAAGACATTTCATCAAATACTAAGTGTGTACGTTATGCAAACAATGCCCTTCCCCATTTGTTCATCACACCACACACCATCCATTGGCATCCATTGCCCAACCAACCTCTATACGCAATATTCTATCTCATATCATGACAAGTTTTGAGGAAAAGAATTAAACAAACATTAATAGAATCCTAACAAGGAGTTAGTAGTTTGTTTTACCTTGAAAGATTGGGGGAAAATGCCTTAGGAGGCTGTGGGAGCAAGATCCAAGCTTGTGGAAGCTTTCCCAAACTCCAAGGTCGAAGATCCATGCGTCTACAGCTTGCACAAGCTTGGTGGAAGCGATCTCTGAGATTCGTGACTTAGATTTGGGTGAATCCAAACCTTTGGAATGGATTTTGGGCTCACAATCGCTCAAACTCTTCATGGACCAAAATGCCCCTAAAGCTGACTGGTCTGCAGTGGGTTGCGATAGCCCAGATTTGCAGCCAACCCGATTTTGGAAATCCCACTTTTAACCTAACCCTGACTCAAATCGTGAAAAATGATAAACATGAAACTTGAAGAGGGTTCCAATACCTTTCCAAAAATTCAAGAATCACTCGATTCCGAGTAACAGTGACTATACTAGAGCTCTTTAAAGTTGTGGGAAATGCCGAAAGTTACCTCTTCAACACCTAGAACACCTCGAGTGCTTTCACACTCTTTTCCCTCAGGTCTAAAACCATACTCACACCTCATGAATCGTTACCCCATAGGTTTGTAACCCACCTAGGTGATCATTGCATTCATGCCCACACGCATGAGAGGCCCCGACCTCTTTATGCCTCGCGCACTAGCACTATTTACAACACTACTCACCTACAATCCATTAAACACTTAAGGATATTTTATGCCCTTGATTTTACCCACTTAGAGTATATTTATACTCTCTTTTTAAGACTCAAACCATGTACCTAAAACCCTCACTTCACTAACCATAATATCAAGAACACAATGAGAGGCCTTAGGCCTTTACACACACCATATAAGGGCACTATTTACTAACACTATTCATAGCATAGTGAACTCGATTCTGGGGTTCTACAGTTCCCTTCTCATCTCCATACCTCTGATCTTGCTCAAGATCAGCCAACTTGATTTCAAGACTTGTCTTTTGATCAAGACAATCATGCAAATCAAATTGAAGAAACTGAACCTTGACAATGAGGGAAGCCTTCTCTTCTTCAAACTGCGACATAAAAGCTCTCAATCCAGAAGCCACTTGGTCTAAGACATCTCTTTTCATTTCAATAGATTTGACCTTTTCATTCATAGAAAATTGAATCTTTTTCAGCTTTAGGCATTCCTGAAATAGCTCATCATAGGCTGTCTCGAAGTCTCCCTTAGACACTGAGTCATTTTGACTCTCTTCATCATCCTCACCATCACTATGGTGTTGGTAACTCACAACATTTGAAAAAGATTCTTCAACCTCAGATAAGGATGTAGTTAAGGTCATATAATCCCTAGTCTCCTCACAAGAAGAACTATCTAATTTCTCAGATTCAGATTTATTGTTATCCCTTACCTTGCCCTTAAATCTTTTCTTATTAGAGCACTTAGCGGCAATATGACTATAGCCTTGGCATTCATAGCATTGAACACTTTGGGATTTACTGTCAGCACTTTTAAGATGTTTCTTGTTTTCAAAGTGCTTGGACTTAGGGTTCTCAAAGATTTTTGTCATTTCAGATTAAATCTCTAATTAAATTTCAAAAATTTTCTGAATTTCTTTGCAAATAAAACCAACTCTTCTTCATCATCCTTAGAGTCATTATCTGAACCATCTATGGATTCCTTGATAGATTTCAAAGCAATAGATTTTAGTTTCTTACATGGGTTCAGATTTAACTCATAAGTTTCGAGAGAACCAACCAACTCTTCAATTTTGAGAGCATAAACATTTTTGCTCTCTTCGATGGCGGTAACGTTCAATCGAAATCTCTCAGGTACTCAGGAATTCTTTCCCCTACATTGAAACTAAAATCGACAATGTGACTTAGATTAGCATAAAAACTGTCAAAAGTTTCATTATCATCCATCATCAACTTTTCAAACTTAGAGGTCAGTATTTGAAGTTTGGAGATCTTAACTGTTGTAGTCCCTTCATGGGTAAGTTTAAGAATGTCTCATGCCTCATTCGAAGTGTCACAATTAGAAATACGCCAAAATTCTTCGGGTGTGATAGCACTGAAGATTGCATTAAGACCTTTATTATTTCATCTACAACTTTCAAGATCTGCATTGGTCCATTCAGAAGAAGGTTTAGGGATGGTCTGGTTATCTATGGTCTTTGTTGGATGGATCCAACCTTGTTCAACAGAGATCCATACTCTCTCATCCAAAGATTTTAGAAAGGCTCTCATACGAGCTTTCTAATAGGCATAATTATACCTATCAAATAATAGAGGATAAGAGATGGATCATCCTTCTCTAGTGGAATTCATATTCACCGAAAATATGAGACTAGATCACACTAATAAATTAGTGAACCTGCTTTAATACCAATTGAAAAATCAGGTGAACCCCAAAAATAATATTTTTAGGTTGAGAACTCACAAACCTAAGGGGGGTGGCTAGGTCTCCCTACAAGTCTATCTACCCTTTTTAGGAGTTAACAATTAAATTATTAACTAGGGAGAATGAACAATAAAGTGTGAAAATAGAGAGAAGATAAGCAAACCACAACATAAGGATTTTTACGTGGAAACCCTTTCGGGAAAAACCACGGGACCTAGTCTAGCAAAAAGATCACTAAGACAAAGAGATACTTACAGACTCGAACCTCACCCAAACATGACTCAACTTCCTCGATTCACGGCTAGTCCTACACGCTTCAATAAGTAATCACGATCTCGCAAGACTCGTGAACAACCTCAGCAGCCTCTACTTCTCTTAAGTCTCAACAACCACAATCTACAAAGATCGATGTTCGTCCACGACGGCTTCGGATTCCATCGACCAAATATCACATCCATGATCCTCCTCAGATCGATCTCCTTCGCAAAGGCTCTGGAACACTCCGGCAAATTTTTTCTTTCCAGAACTGGTTGATGGTTTTAGGGTTTTGGACAACTCTAGAGTGATCACATCAAAAGCTTGAGGATCAACTAATGCATGTTTTCAGAAATTAGAAAGGTAAAACTTGTATTTCTAGAGCAACTAACAAAGGAGAAGGAGAGAAAATAATTCCAGAGTTTATGAGAACTCTAGAGGTAGCCCAATGCACTCTCAACACTCTCCACAAGTCCACATTGACGGACTAGCAAGGTTCTATTAAATAGGGAAGCCAAACCAAGATTTTAGAAGGTAGAAATTTGGTTTTAGAAACTTCCTAAAGCACTGGGTCGACCCAACTAGGGTTGGGTCGACCCAAAATGGTCGTTCGGTAGACCCAACTATCCCTTTAGGTCGACCCAACTCTTGGTTGCTCTCTGCCCATTTTTCCCATACTAATTTGATAAGGACTAGGTTGACCCAATCAAGATTCGATCGACCGACTTTCAGAAACTCATTTTTAGCTTCTGCTTTCTTAAAAAAAGTTATAAATCTTTTCGATACGGTCGATTTGATATATTATGGAGCAAAATTGGAGCTACGGTAAATGACATATGCCTTTTACAAAGAACTTTAGTTTTTAAGATCCTCTAACACTCTTAAGGCTACATTTCTAGTCACCTAAGATTCATAAAATTATTCTAAGTCAATTTCCACCTAAGGTAGCATGATATTTATGTCACTTACCATCCTATGCGTGAAACGAATGATATGATTGGAATATCTTCAACTGATCTTCTTCGGTCTTCATCTTCACTTGTTGTGGACGCTTGAAGGCAATGACACAAGACACACTAGACTCACTGTTTTGACAACAGAATAAGCTAACACTAAAACATGGACTTTATAGCTTCATCTTAGGTGTCATGCCCCCAAAATCAGATACACAATATACCTTATATTTGTATAGGTTCAGAGGTGTGAACTTGGGATAAATGTACATGAAATTCATCAAATAAAAACCACTCAGAATCATAAAACGAGCATTTCTAAAGTTTAACAAATAAAAGAAGTGAATTTTTAAGTTCTTTTCAAATGTTCTCACCACAATCTCTCAACTCAGAAATTGACAAAAAAGGAAGATGTTATTCTAGCTACACAGCTTCCAAAAAATCCCTAGTGTCCTTCAGGTATCTCATGAAATTATTAACATAACAAGAGTGAGCAATAAGTCCAGTAAGATAAACACAAGCAACACATGCAACAACAAGTTATAATCACATTTTATTCAATATGCATTTTATAACAATTCAACTAATTACATTTTGAATTACTTCTTCCAAGTCATTGTCCATTAGCTCTCGTTCTTTTGGTGAATCTTTTTAAAGTCTGGAACATTAATATTTTGGAACAAGAGGCAAGAGTCTGGGAAGAGAGAGGAGATGGGAAGAGAGAGGAGAGGGTTTCTAACCCTTTTACATGATGATATCTCAGATTTATCGAGTTCAATTTAATTAGAAGTTCCACATCCATGGAACTCAAAAAATCCAAATTTTTTTGTGGAACTTAAAAGTTCCATATTTGGAGATATTTTGCATTCTATGGAATAATATAGTTCTAGACATTAAGTAAAATTAGGCGTGAAACAATAAAAGTTATAGACTTTAAAAGTTCCACCAAAAGAATGGAGCCTTAGGGATCGCCCGATTCAACCCTAATGACAATCCTTTTTCGGCGGCCCCTGGCAACACCTCAAAGGTATGATTGTGATCACACACAGTTCACATAAGGTGGTGACAACTGAGAGTATTTTACTCTTACAGCCAACCATTTTGTGGGAATATCTTTCTTAGATAACCCATGCTCCATTCAAGATCACACACAGTTCACCCACTTTCCAATTCCTCTTCTGACGGCCCCTGGAAACACCTCAAAGGTGCGGTTGGGATCACACAGTTCACCCAAGGTCAAGTCCTTTCTTGCTTCAACAATTTATTAAGTCATATCTTTCCCACTATAGCGATCCATACCATTATAGCAAGACATGTCAAACCGCACATTATTGTTCAAGGTAGTTTAGTTATATAGCGTCTCATACCACTATAGCAAGACAGATCTAACTATTCATTTTCAAGTCTTAAACATTTGAAGTAGTTCATACAAACATGCACAATAGTTAATTATCATGGTGAGTATGACAAGACATTAAGGACAATATAATTCTTATAATTACAATAAAACATATGTGTCTTAGGCAATTAATATAGAAAGACATGATCGTACATGGATGAATCCTATGAGTTTTAAGTTGTTGTTCAGTAAGAATAAATTGTTCAAAATCTACATTGGCCGATTGATCGGGCTCACCGTCACTTGAGTGGGATAGTCCAATGAATAGTCCACGCAAAATGTGACTAAACCGCTCGATCGGTGGAAAACCTCTGATTAAGCAGAAGTCGACAGGCTCCCTCCAATTTCTCCTATAACAATCCACTCGATCGGTGAAACACCTCTGATCGAACGGAAGTCGACGATTCCAACTCCATAATTCTTGTAGCATTTCGCTCGATCAGTGAAACATCTCCAATCGAGCGGTGGTCGTGAAACTTGGGTAAGAACCTAGATTTCCACCCCAAACTCCCCAAATCTATTCTGATTTCAACATAGTTGATTTCTAAACAATCACATTTATACTACAATGATCAAAACATTACTAGAACAAGAATCTAAAGGTTTAAAGAATGATTACTTGTCTTTTTCCTAAACATTAGTTATTTATACCAAAACCCTAATGCGAGCTTTTACCCAAATACCTTTGCTAATGTTGTTTGGCTACAAGCATGGGTTAAACCCCTGGTGATTATGCTCATTTAGTTATTTTACACTAGCCCAAACAAATACTCATGGCCAAACACTTCACTAAGATATTACCAAAATATCCCTAAATAACATCTAAAATTAGAAATTTAGAATCGCTATACTAGGGGTGAGTAAATCTTAACCATAGTTAGTGAGTGTTTAAAAATGGGGCGTGGACCAAATAGGACTGGAATGGGTCACCAAATCTCTTGCATTTGTGTTCAAAATCTAGATCACTCAATAATGCTGGAGCTAGACGGCTCTCGAAGCTGTCACACAATTATGCAACTCACTCGGCCCTCATGGCCCGCAGTAGAACCCCGAATTTATTATTCTTAATGTTTGTGAAATTTATTAAATGCCATGGAAACATGTGTTTAATTCTTTTAATATAATTAAGCCTATAAATTAATGCGAAAAGTAGTGATTTTAAAACCCAAATAAAACGCTAAATTCAAGTCGTTTTCGAGTTTTAATTGCATGAAAAGAAATAAAATCAAAAAGTAGCAAAAAAGTTTTTTTAAAAAAATTCGGCGTCATGGCCGATCAATCGCCCACCGGCGGTGATCGATCGCCCCTGGCGGCGACAGATCGTCAAAAACGTCGTTTTTGCTTATTTTTGCGCATTTTTCCCCCTTGTGGAGTCCCTAGGACTCCCAACACTATAAATACCCCTTATACTTGTGAGTTATGGGTTTCTAAAACTTTTTAGACCTAAAAGAGAGTGAGAGAAGAGATTTTTGAGAGATTCAAGAGGGGAGATTAAAGCTTTTTCAAGGAGAAATGGTGAAAAAGCTTAGATTCATTTCATTCACAAGCACGTGATCATAGGGAAACGATTGTGAGAGGTAAATATGACTTCCTTCCTATCAATATAGGGATTTTTGATATAAATATGATGAAGTAATAGATCTAAAGCAAGAACAACAAGAGTAAATATGTTTGTGATGTTTAATCTATTATGGAAAATAAATATGATGATCTTATGATGTTTATACCTGGATTTTCCTATGGTGAAATATATATGATGATTTTGTGATGTTTTAAATCACGATTTCCCCTTGAAAAATTTATATAGGATGTTAGAGAGTTTTAAAATCATGATTTCTTATGAACAGTATATATGATGAATAGAAAATGTTCTAGATGATGATTTCCTTGTGAAAGATGTTCTCCATGATTTGTAATTTAATATCAACAAGGGGAAAATGATTGATTTTATGGTTATGGATGATGGAGTATGGAGGAAGGGGATGATGTTTGCAATTGATGAACTATTATAAGTTTGCTTTGAGATTATGATGTGTTATAAAAACTAGGGTCCTGTGAGATTTATTTGATTATAATTGTGTATTGAAAATTTAGACACGATAAATAAAATTGTCTCTTATTTTATTTGACAAATCTATGTTTTATATTGATCATTTATGAGAACTCCTACATGTTTAAATGTATGCATGATTTACAAGTATTTTTATTTCACTCACATGGATTCACGAAATCTAAACACGAATAAGCATGAGAATAAACAAGATGACATGTAATATGCAAGTAAACAAGAACACAAGCATTATGCATGATTGAGTTTTGCACTAACCAAAGTACCCACAGGCCTATGATCAAGGCAAGACCAGCCGTATACATCGGCGAATGTGTAGACAAGCCGTATACACCGGATAATGTGTATATTGTGTGATACCTCGAAAAGTAGGGTATATGTTAGTCTCTACCTGATATATGGGGTAGAGTTAAATTAAGTTATTACATTTGCATGTTGTTGGATAAATTCACGAACAAGAAAATAAGCAAGATAAATAAGAGAAATAAGCACAAGTGATCATGTGTAAGAATCGAAATTGAATTATGCTTCCACACTCTGAATTGTTACATGTTTACATGATAGGATTTTATCTTAAACCATGTTTGTATTAAATCTCGTTATATTGTTAGATAGGATTTTATATATACGCTGGTTAACTTGTTGCTCAGCCGATGACTGTTGTTGTCGGCAGGTTATAGTTTTGATACCGGTGCTCCAAGACATTGGGAGGGGGAGAGTATGAGGAGGAGCAGGAAGAGCCCGCAGGTGATTACCCTGATAGTGAATGAAATTTGGATTGCTGGCCATACACTGGACATTAGATCACTAGTACTTTGGATTTTGAATTTTAGACTTTGTAATAGATTAATTATGGATTTATAGTTAGTTTGAATTTATGATTGGGATTCATAGATGATGATTTTAAATTGATTATGATGTCTTAGTATTTATTTCAAATATTGGACTGGATTAGTATTTATTTGAAGAGAAAATTTTTTAGGTCTATGTTTTTAGAATTGCCTTAAATGCTTTATAACAGGAAGTTATGGAATTAATGATTAAGTTACGTGCCAAAGTCTCTCATTAAGTTAGGTGGGATTTTGGGGCGAGACACCCGCACTACGTAGCGGAAACCATGGTTACATTAAGCATTTTCCATTAAAAAATAACAGCTATGCTTAGAAGAAAAAAAAAAGAAAAAAGAAAACCGCTTTCCATGTATAGCTTTTGGTAAAGGAAAATAATCACCTCCTCGGTCGGTGACATGAGGAGGGGCATCTTGGCTCTCATTTTCTTGCTATGTGTCCCCCTTCTAATCCCATTTAACTCTAGTTAAGATTCATCCACCTTTAGGGGCTTCACCCATCTATCCTCGGTTTTTTAAAAAAAAAAATGAAAAAAATTAATTAAAAAGTTAAAAAAACTAACCCGATTTAATGGGAGTTGAAGGTCGGCTATGCGATTGTGAAGCCCATAGGTCCATGTGGGCCTCCAATGAACGTTTCCAAGGACAAGGACGAATCTTGACCATTCAGACTTTTGGTTAAGTGGGTCCCACAAATGCCTGACCTGATGGAGACGTGACATATGCTGCTCTTACCTTTTCAAGCTTCACAAGAAAAAACAGGGCTGCTTTGAGTTGGAGGGCATCACCTTCTTTGACTGCGCACTCTCACCGCCGGTTACCGCAATGAATCACCCTTCCATTCCCACAAGGGTCTAGGTGGTTGCAACCAATGTTAACTGCTTCGGCGGTTAGCTCGTTCTAATTCAGGGTCGCGGTTCGTAGTTCATCCCTTTAGAGTGAACTAAGTTCGCTAAGTATAAGATGAGATAATTCGTTTTTTGGTTCGTTTAGGTTATTTAATTTGATTTGTTACTTAAGCATGTAAAACAAAAAATATATTTTATATTATATTATAAAAATATATATCTTTTAAGTATGAAAACAATATATTACAAATACTTATTTGAAAATGATAAAAAAAAAAATATCTTTTTATGAACAGTTTGGGATCTCAAAGCTTAAATTTATCGAATCTAAAGAAAAATATCATATCAATGAATTTGAATGAAAAATTTGACAAACTAAGATTGTTTTGAAACCATTATGTGGTTTGCTCAATTTCACGAACCAATCCAAACTGAACCACGAACTAGTTCGGGTTCGCTCGATTCACGGTTCGCTATAGCGTGTAGTGAACTTGGTAATCTTGGCCACCCTTGAGTTCGAGTCCCTTCCCTCTTGTTGGCCACCCTTTAGGATTTATCCTGACTTAACCGGTTGTGTGATATAAGGGGATATGCACGACCCGATGGACTTAGTTGGGTGCTCTAAGAGGCTTGGATACCTTTGTTCCTAAAAACAAAAAATTACACGGACCACCTTGTACCCGTGGAGTGGGAATCCCCATGTTCATAGATGACCCAACAATTTCATGTTAGGCCGTAAACGATATTGAATCATAGCCAATTGCACCCCACAAGTTAACACGTGTCTATTTTAACCCTTATTAACTATGGTTAAGATTTATTAACCTTGGAATTTAACAATCTAACCTTAGTTTTTAGAAAAAATATTAAAAAATTTAACCCTAAGGTTAAGAAATTTTAACCCTAGGATTAACTTTTTAAAATTTTTTTTTTTTTCTAAAAACCAAGTTAGAATGTTGGACCTTAGAGACTAATCTTAACAACGCTTAATAAGGGTTAAAAGGGACACGTGTTGACTTCTGGGTGTGGCTGAACTCTCCCCGAGTTTAACCGTGATTGGATGATTCAATCTGGCTTTTAACTCTAATCAATTACTAGAAACGGAGCTCAATGGCCAAGGGAAGACAATTGTCCCCCTCAACTTTTGAAAAATAAACCAAATTTTAAAAAAAATAATTTTATAGGGCATAGCTATGAGATTGTTGACCCTTAAATTTTTCTAAAAAATTATCTTTTATATTATGTTGTTCAATTATTTAATATTACAGATTTATAGAGTAAGGAAGCAACTGCACTGAACTTTTGAAAAAACAATACTATATTATTTATTTATGTGAAAGCGCATAGTCAAACTTCTATAAACAAAACATATCTGGAATATTATGTTATATAATTATTTAATAAAATATAGCCACCCTAAGGAGAAAACCACCCCGCCAACACATAGAAACAATATTAGGAAATATGTACAAAACATAATAATGAAATGATGAACTTTTTTTTTTGTGAATGTAGTTCTTCTCGGCGTAAATTCAGACTAGTTTCACGTGATGCATATGTAAACCCTCATCTGTACATTTGATATTGAAAGGAGCCTAGATTCGATCTCAAGACCTCTGGATTTAAGGTTCATCCTTTGACCACTAGGTTCTGTCTAAAATTAATAATAATAAAATCTCCTAGCAGCTCTTGAGCTAATGTCAATGAACAAAATACTAACACGGCCAATTGGGAATGCAGCCTAACCAACCGTATTTGCCATTAAAAAAATAATTAATGAGAAATTTTGTGTGTGGTACACTGGACACGTGTCAAATAAGAAGGGCCAGGGCATCCACTTCGTTGGGTCCCGCTACAGAAGATCTCTTTGGTGGCGTTTGGTAACTCTATTTGGATTTTAGAATGATTGATAACAGGCTTATTAGACCTCTAGAAACTTTAAAAGTAGTAGAAAAACCTATAAACAAATAAGTAGCACATGGTAACTTATTTTTTAGGTTTAAAACTTTAGAGTTTATTCTTTAGAATTTATTTTTCAGAGCTTATTATATGTGAGTAGAGTTTCCAACCACACCCTTCAAATAAACATGATTGAAACCAACGTAAACTTTCCAAGTGTCGGCTGAATAAACCAGGGCTCTCCAAACTAAAATAGAAAAAGCTGGAAGGTTGTTCAAGGTGATCTTTGACAGAGTCATAGCCTTTGTTTCTAGACAGTTGTAAGCTTTCATCCTCTGCATATGGCCGTCCAACCACTATGGTCTGTGGGCCATGTCTCTAGGTTTTTTTGATCATATGTTTAATTTATCTTTGGATAAATTACACTCACCTCCCCTAAAAATTCGTGAAATTTTAGAAGCCTCCCCTTTAGTTTCTGAAATTACACTACCCTTCCCTCAACTTCAGTTGTCTGTAACACATACTTGTTCTGCTAGTTTGCCGTTACTTACATGGATGGATCTTGATGATGTTATCATTTAAACATTTTAAAATATTTAAATTACCTTTCAATTAATACACTAAAATAAATGATAATTGGGTTTTGTAAGTATATACTTAAGGTTAATATATATTTTCAAAACTAAGGTTAATAGTATCAACGTTTCACTCAACCAAAGTTAGTGAGTGTTAAAAGGGAATGTGGCAGCTTGTAGAGTCCCCTTGTGGTTAAGCAAAATCAACCTAAGATTTTTGTTTTAAAGCAAAGTTAGATGGAGTGATAGCATGCATTGCACATTATGTTGGGTGGTACACGTACACCTCCCAAGCTCGTCACATGTCTTTTTTGACATCCACTAACCGTGGTTAAGATTCACTCATCCATAAGGTTAAATAATCTAGCCTTAGTTTTTAGAATTTAAAATTAAAAAAAATTAACCTTGCTTATGATTCACTTACTCATGTAGATAATTTTTAAAAATATTTTTTCTAAAACTAAGGTTAGATTACTTAACCTTAGTGATGAGTGAATCTTGACCACAGTTAATCAATGTCAAAGAGGACGTGTGTCGAGCTTGGGAGCTGAGCCAAGCAATTGAGCTAGCTCGACTTGTGTGCACCACTAGCCGTGTTTTCTCAAATAATGAGGATAAAATTATAGAAGAGTGACAATGTTAACTTAACAAGCCTGACAGGACTGCCACATTAGCTTGTGCTAGGTAAGGTGGGCTGTCTGACCCAATTGGGAGTTTCCAGTCTTACGAAAAAGTGGGACTCTTAATATGGTCTCTGGTAAGGGTACCTGACCTGGCCATGGCCTACAAAAATGAGGACTTTTTTACGTCTCTAGAGTAAGGAACTTTTTGTTTTTGATTGAGGTAAAATAACACCTAAACACACAGACGGTTACTGCTAAGGTGACATAATGGCAGGGGCAGAGCCAGGGGCCATGACCCACCCAAATTTTTTTAAAATCTAGTACTTTGCAAATATAATTTTTTTTAAAAAGCACATAATATCTTAATTTTATCGGTAGTGAACCAAAAAAAAAATTATAATTTTTTTTACGGGAACTAATACTTTACGCGTCCACGTTCTGTTGGACGGAACACGGACGCCCCTCCTCTTGCCACATATCCCCTTTAATCTTTTTAGCCTTGTTCAAGGTTTATTAATTTAAAGAATAATTTTTTAAAAAAATTTCTAAGAACAAGGATAGATCGATGAACCCTAAGGGTGAGTGAATCTTAAACACGGTTAGTGAGTATTAAAGGGACGCGTGGTGGCTTGTAGGGTCTTTTTAACTATGGTTAAACATAACTAACCTAAGGTTAATAATTTTTATTTTATTATTCTAAAAACCAAGGTTAGATGGATGAACACTAGGGGTGAGTGAATGTTAACCGTAGTTAGTGGATGTTAAAAGGGAGACATGGAGGCTTGTAGAGCCTCCTTTAACTATGATTAAACTTAACTAACCTAAGGTTAATATTTTTTTTATTCTAAAAGCCAATGTCAGATGGATGAACCCTAAGGGTGAGTGGATCTTAACCACAGTTAGTGGGTGTTAAAAGGGACATGTGGCGGCTTGTAGAGCCCCTTTAACTATGATTAAAATTAGCTAAACTAAGGTTAATATTTTTAAATTTTTTTATTCTAAAAACCAAGGTTATATGGATGAACCCTAAGGGTTAGATGGAAGTTAGTGAATCTTAACCACAATTAGTGATATTAAAAGAGGTAGAGTTAGCGGGTATTGAAAGAGCATCTGGCATCCCGAAAACGCACGCGCGTTCCTGCTGGGCAGAACGCGTGCGCGGAATCTATCAATTCCCTTTTTTTATATGATTAATACAAAGGTATTGATTCTTTAGGCATATGTGTGTCCCTTTTACCCTAGTTAAGATTTATTAACCCAAGATTAAAAAAAAAAAATTCCTAAAAATCAATGGTAGATGTATAAACCTTAGGGGCGAGGAATCTTAACCATGGTTAATAAGTATTAAAATAGAGATGTATCATGTAGGGGAGGCACGCACGATCTTCATAATATAAAAATATAATTAATTTTATTTATATAATGAATGTATCAAAAGGAGACCTTATTTTTATTTTTATGGACATTTAATGGATAGGATATGCTATTGAGATTGTCCAGGGTGGAGACCACCCTGAGAATGTTCACGATAACACGTGGATTCAATTTTTAAGAAACCCCGTTCACTTTTGTTTTGTTTCTCCATCCTGTTGGGAACGGTCTCGGGGTGGCCTCCACCCTAGATGGTCTCAATAGCATTTTCTTATTGAAATGCTATATCAACGAATTTTTTGACCACAATGGACGCATTATCCAAAAATAAATTTCTCAAGGGCGTAGTCCCTTGAACCCCCAAGACATCATACCCTAATCCCATTACTTTTCTTCATATGTGTACTTTGGCCCTCCCAGAACCCACTCGGGACTTTGCATAAGGGTCCAACAATCCTCCATTAGAGTCGAGGAACTTGGAGGGCCTGGTTTTATAAAGTCTGCCAACTTAAAGGGCCAGGCCTGGAACAATCATTTAGAACTTAATCTAACCCTCACATTTAACATATATTGTAGAACCCCGGAACAAAATCATAGTGCTGTGAATAGTGATGTGTATAGTGCTTTGAAGCATTGAGACCTTATGTGTTTTCTTTGATTATCATCAATGAAGAAAATGATTTTGGCATATGAATTTAGGGTTTAATATGTTATAACATATGTGAGAGTCATAGAGTATTCTCTTTTATGTTTATGGGTGTTAGAAACAAAGTAGAAAAGTGGTCTAAGTGTTAAAAATAGGAAAAATAGGAACATAGGAAAAAAAAACAGGGTCTACTCGTCGACGAGTGCACTTGGGTGTTTCTCACTTGTCGACAAGTGCAAGAAACAGTATTGAAACAGAGAGTTCTGTAGCTCCACTCATCGACGACTGTGCCTGGGGTTTTCTCACTCGTCGACAAGTCAGACACGGAAAATAGATATTTTGATCTGATGGTCTTTTGAGTTTTTGAAACTCTTGGCCTATAAATAGAACCCAAATTCGTGAGTTAGATTCACTCTAACCCTAAGAGAAGATTAGTTGGGGATTTTGAGAAGAAAGCTACGAATTCTTCACTGTTTTCTTCAAGGTGTTCTTGAATTCGGAATTTCAACCACAAGAAGAGTTCCTCTTGATTTACTTGGTATTCTAAAGTCTGGATTTTGATTCTAAAGGGAATTCTTAAGCTTGGATTGCTCCAAGGTGAATTTGGGGTTGGTGATCTTGGCAAAAGAGATTCGGTTTTTGTCTTCCCAAGCTAGGATCAGGCTTCCTCAAGCTTGGATCTCGACCTTCAGTGTTTCTTAGGCGCTGGACCAGAGGGAATTGATCTTAGAAAGATAGATACACTCTACTATCTAACTATGCTCTATTTTTTTAAAAGAAAAATCATGTTTTACAGTATGTTCTATGGATGAATTGGATGATGAAAGTTGGGTATTTGTAAACTATCATTACAATTGAAATTCTATGAATATGATTCTATGTTTCTAAGTATTATATGTTTACTATGATGATCACAAGCACTCTATGCTTACTCTATGTACTCTATGTCTCGCATGATTCGAAGTTTTCTCATAAGTACGGTATCCGAAATCCCTAAGAAATATTCATAAGCTCAAAAGCTTATAAGTATTGATAAAGCCAAACTAAGGGTTAGTCAAGGGTAGGGTATATCCAATGATATGTCATACCTGACTCAAAGTAAATCTCATAAGATGTTTGATAATGCCAACGGGAAGGTTGGTCAAGGATCGTGGCAGCCCACTTCTATATATTCGATGAAGGTTATTTACATATCCGACTCTAAGTCTTTTTACGAGTGCTAAGATTTGGCTCATAAGTTCATAAGCTCATAAGGTATCTCATAAGTCTCAAAGGAATCTAATAAGCAAAGATCTTATAACAAACTCATAAGTCTCATAAGCAAAGATCTCATAAGAACTAGTGAGTTTTATAAGCTCAAAGATCTCATAAGAACCTTGATTCTCAAAAGAACTCATAAGCTAAGTTTTGGTTTCTCGTAAGGACTCATAAGATATGATTTCAAAGTATGCTCATAAGACTATGTTTATAAAACTACACATCTTCTAAGTTAAGTTTGAAGTAAGGTTTCTCATTCTGCACTCTACGATTTTGGATGAGTTGATGAACTGTTAATGTTTTATAACACTGTTAGCTAATAGATTGTATATGCTTAGCCAAATTGTTGACTTCGGTAGGCTCATTTGACATTGCTCCTGAGCCTTGGGTTAAGGAGGAATACTATGAGCCGGAGCATACCATGGATCATCATGAGGATGATAGAGCTCTAGATAAGTGGCCCTATCTAGACTATTGTTGAGAGTTGTGAAGTTGAGGGTTGTATATTTTGAGAGTGGGACTTGTCCACTTCATACTTTAGACTTAAACTTGTGAAATCTGTTGGTTCAGACTTGTACACATTATACAAGTTATATATGTTTATTAGAAAGTTTACTTCTTCTTTGAATTTGCTTCCGCTATGTTATGCCTTGTTTATTTCACAGGATGATATGGCTTGATAAGGCATATCCCGAGTCAAAGTATCCTTGACTCCTAGGGGGTATTTTGGGTCAAGACAGAGTTGGTATCAGAGCTTAGGGATTAGTTTCTCAGGGCTAGGTGGAAGTTAGGTTTAGGTTATTTCGTTTCTCTGAGTTGAATTTAGAACTCAGATGAACATTAAATTCAGGTTTGATACCATGACATAAGGTGTAACAGGCAAAGGTATTAGGTCTAGGTAGAGGAGCCTTATCGAAGTATAGACTAATCACCTAGTCTTATGTTCAACCGGTTAAGGTATTAACCGAATATGAGGACTAAGTTAGCTAGAACACCATTGGTATGCTTATACTATTATGTGTATACTCTGATGTATACAATGCTTATATAAAGCACTAAGTGTTCATTAAAATGCGGTATTCAAAAGCTTGACATTTTTCTATTACCCTCATGATTGTTATCATGAGGCGTGACACATGAGGTAGAGGTTATCAGACTAGAAGGTCTGAAGGACAGATTCCAGTGGGTGAGGAACAACCTGACTTTATGTAGCTCTTAGGTTCGATGGCCGAGGCTGTGACTCTTATGACAGCTGCCAGGCAGACTACTACTGCTACTGTTGCTGCACCCCCACCTCCTCCGGTATATCACACCACAGGGCTAGGGGATTTCCGAAGATTGAGACCTCCTACTTTTTATGGGACTCTCGATCCCATAGCTGCAGAGGCATGGATCATGCAGCTGGAGAAGACTTTCATGGCACTTCGCTGCACTGATGAGCAACGTATTGAGTGAGTTTCCTTCGTGATGGAAGGTGAAACTGAGAACTGGTGGAGAGCTGCCTAGAGGCAGAGGGATGCCGCCAAGGCAGGGATACCTCAGACATAGGGAGAGATTTTAGATGTTTCTATGAGTATTACTTCCCTAGGTTTGTCAGAGAGCAGAAAGTGAGAGAGTTTGTGCTTCTTGAGCAGGGAGAGACAAGCGTGGCCAAGTATGAGGCTAAGTTCGTCGGGTTGTCGAGATTTGCTCCACACTTGATCGCTACTGAGAATATGCGAGTCTGAAAGTTTGAGGATGGGTTGCGATCTTTCATCTGTGATCGGGTTTCTATGTTCCAGGTAGAGACTTGGAGGGAAATTATGGGAAAGGCGAAGATTGCCGAGAGGAATTCTGAGAAATTTCTTAGGAGGAGAGACAGTGGTCTAAGGAGAGGAATGTTTCGAGGATAGTCCAATGGCTCAGCACCGCTTGAGAAGAGGGCTAGGACTGCTCCCTATCAGACTTCTCAGCTTAGGCAGGCTCAGAGACCTCCTTTTTTTTTTCCATAGGTACCTCACCCTACTACTACACTAGCCACTAGATATGCACCTCCCATGTCCTCAACATCATCACCATTTGAGGAGTGTGCTCCTTATGGCAAGGGACACAAGGTCGGAGAGCATCGTAGACTTTCTAGGGGTTGCTTTCACTATGGTCAATTGCAAGCTTGACCTCAGGGAGGAAGACCTCCAGTCGGGCAAACTTCACAACAGGGATCTTCATATGTTTCCTGGCCCCATAAGCCACACAGCTGCCTCATCAGGTGAATCAGGGCAGGGTCTTTGCCATGACTGAATGAGACACACATGCATTAGATGATGTTGTGCAAGGTACGCTCAAGTCAAAGTTGTTCAAGTTATACAATTTCGATGTTATATATATCTGCTATGATTTCCTATGTGTATAGCTTGTTATCTATTTAATATGTGTGACTTGTGAAATTTATTGATGTAAGTTAGTTTTAATATTCAGGTGCCTTACTCATTAGCGAGTGCTTAGTGCGTGTGTTGATTGACATTGGATTAACACATTCATTTGTCTCGCCTAGTTTTGCCAAGTGCTGTACTTCAGAGCCAAGTCGATTACCTCAGGAGTTATCCAGTTCGACTCCTCTCGGCAAGTCTGTTGATGCAGATAAAGTGTATCAGGGTTGCATTATGCAAGTTGGGCAGCGTGAGTTACCAATCGATCTGATCATTCTTGAGTTTCAAGATTTAGACTTCGATGTCATTCTCGGGATGGATTGGCTTTCGACTCACCATGGACACATGACGTGTTTCGAGAAGATGGTAAACTTCCAACCAGTTGGAGGGAAGTTGTTTAACTTCCAAGGGCTACCGAGGCGAGACATTGCCTGTCTTGCAGCACTAGTTTTATCAAACCCGGAGGTGCAAGTCTCCTCAGCCATCTCGGTTGTGAGTGAGTACTTGGATGTGTTTTTGGAGGACTTACCTGGGTTACCTCTAGATCGGGTGATAAAGTTCGCTATCGAGCTTGCTCCAGGCACGGCTCTGATTTCTAGGGATCCATACAGGATGACCCCTATTGAGTTTAAGGAGTTGAATGAGCAATTGGAAAAATTATAGGAGCTTGGCTTCATTCGGCCAAGTGTTTCACCATGGGGAACTCCTGTGATTTTCGTGAAGAAGAAGGATGGGTCGATGCGGATATGCATTGACTACAGGCAGTTGAATAAGGTCACGATAAAGAATCGTTATCTATTGCTTCCGATAGACGACTTGTTCTACCAGCTAAAGGGAGCAAGATTCTTCTTAAAGATTGATCTTCGATCTGGGTATCACCAGTTGAAGATCAAGGTTGAAGATGTTCCCAAGACTACCTTTAGGACTCGGTTTGAGCAGTACGAGTTTCTGGTCATGTCTTTTGGTTTGACTAATGCACCGTCTACTTTCATGGACTTGATGAACCAAGTGTTTAGACCATCTCTAGATCGTTGTGTGATCGTCTTTGTGGATGATATCCTTGTGTACTCCAGGACATGGGATGACCATGATAGAGATCTTCGCCTCACACTTGAGACTCTTCGAGAGTATAACTTGTCTGAGAAGTTGAGCAAGAACGAGTTTTGGTTGGAGAAAGTGGCATTTCTTGGCCATATGGTATCTATCGAGGGTATCTCAATCGACTCTGCAAAGATAGAGGCAGTGATGAAATGGGAGAGGCCGAAGAGTGTTACTGAGATTGGTAGGTTTCTCAGACTGGCAGGGTACTACCGGCGCTTTGTAGAGGGATTTTTCAGCTTAGCGGCTCCGTTTACTTATCTCACGCAGAAGAATGCTAAGTTTACTTGGAGTGAGATGTGCGAGGCAAGCTTCACAGAGTTGAAGAAGAAGCTTACTACGGCCCCAGTTCTCACAATTCTATCTGGGAATTGTGGTTTTGTTGTCTACAGTGATGCATCTCTTATCGAGCTAGGATGTGTTCTGATGCAGAATGGGAAGGTCATTGCCTATGCTTCATGGTAGTTAAAAGATCGTGAGAAGAACTATCCTACTCAAGATCTAGTGTAGAGACCCGAATCTTTTTCATGTTTTTTATTTCATTGTGTTAAGGGTATTTTAGTCCTTGTGATGTTTGATGTTTATTGTTTTTTTATGCCTAATTATTGTGGTGTAAACTAGGCTTAATCAACTTGTAACGGATGGATGTCATGGCACATCCTAAACTTTAGGAAGCTCTAGTTTTAGCACCGTTTACTGGAATTGTGTGATTCTTGAACCATTAGAAAGGTGTTGGAATCCTCTTCGAGATTCATGTTTAGTGTTTTTCCTCATTTTGAGTTTAAGTCAAGTCAATAGTGAGTTTTGTCTAATGGAATTGCAGATCAGTCAACTTTGGGGATATTTTAGTCTATTAATTAAGTAGAAATTGGAAATTCTAAAATGCCAGAAATGTTCGTTTTCGAAAGACGAATCCAACCCAAGTTGAATCGTCAAAATCCGATGAACGAGTAAAAAGTTATGGCCAAAACAGTAAAGGGAGTCAAAACCTGCAGGAACCGATCGCTCGGTCAGAACCAGCGATCGATCGGTCCAAAACCGATCGATCGGTATCTATCGACTGGTCCAAATTTTGTATGGGGAAATTTTCCAGAGAGTGTGTTTTTGACCGATCGACCGGTCATAAACACCGATCGATCGGTAGGCAACCGATCGCTCGGTCATTACCACCGATCGCTCGGTCCTTCGTGTTTTTGCTGATTTTTAGTATGGGCTTTTTGGTCTTTTCGTTCTCAGACCTTGAGGCTATAAATAGGGGGTCCTACTCGAAATATTAAAATACTCCACCTAGTTCTAACCTAATTTGGCAAAAAGGGGGAGAAACCCTAGGGTTTTGAGAGAGGGTTTTCTTGGAGAAGGAGGAGATTGATAGGAGATTGCAAGAAAAGTTTGGGAAGCTCCTCCAAATCGTCTCGGGAGCGTTTTGAATCCAAGGGAAGGATTCCTAAGGTCGATATACTATCCTAATCAACTTTATTTTAAGGTTTTGTGAATGTTAAGATGCTAGGAATGGTAGAAATAGATAGTTGATGCATTTTCCCTAGTTTTCTATGAAATAAGTTAATTATGGATGGGAATGTGAATGGATATGTGGATTGGAAATGTGGGTAGAATGTATGGAGGATGGGATTAATTTGTGGATGTAGATGAATATATTGATTGTATGGATGAATTATGGTTTGATGAATGCTTGAAAATATAGAAGAGAAATCGATTCATATTATGTGTACACAAGGTGTTTGTGAAAATGCTTGAAAGGATAAATGCTATTATACTCTTATGAAATGGTGGTAAATTGATTATGAATTGTGTTAAGGATTATGATAAGATATGTATATGTGAATGGTTTGTTAAGTATGTCTAATTATTTGCATGGAAATTGATAGTTGGGAAGGTAAGAACTTAGAGGAACATCTCTCAAACCGGGAATTCTCTAACTATTTGGTATGGGACATATAGTGGAGTTTCCATGGTGGGAAATCGGAATCTAAGCAATTACCAACTCAAATGTTAATTTCGACACTTAAGCACATATGCACGTGTATGTTACGATAAGAGTCTCACAAGTCACACATATGGACTACAAGCATGAACATGGCATACGTATGACATTCTGAATAAGCATAAGCATGGCATGGTTCGTATCCGCCAAGAACGGCATGTCTCATTACAGTGTGATCTGAATAAGTGCATAAGGCATGGTCCGTATCCGCCAAGAACGGCATGTCTCATTACTGTATGATCTGAATAAGTGCATAAGCATAAGCATAAGCATAAGCATCTCACAAGCACGTGGTCTCGTAAGCATAAGTACCTCATAAGTGTATGGTTTTCTAAGTCTAAGATTCTCACAAGTACACGAGTCAAGGTGATGATATGATGTATATGCGCACACGTTCTTCCGCACTCTGATTATGTTATTATGCTATTGGATATGTTTCTGACTAAGTGCAGGTACATTATTATTGTTGATTGGATTTTATATACACTGAGTACCTTTGTACTCAGCCGGACTTTGTCTTGGCAGGTATAGAGCAGGAGTACACGGCGGAGCCGTGGGTTGAGGAGACTTACCTCGAGGAAGGAGGTGAAGGTGAGCCTTCTGAGGAGGGAGCCGGAGACTTGGGCGGCTACACCTCTTAGTTTACATTTCTTTTCTTTGAGAGAGTTTTGTATTTGACTTTTAGAGGATGTTGCTCAGTAGACTTCTTATTAGTTGTGTATCAGACTTGTTGGTTCATTGTGAGTTGTATGTATAGACCTCAGACTTGTGCAGGTTGGATTGGGTTTATATATCGGAATTTTATTACTCTCATTTTTGGAGACTCGTGTAGTAGCCTTGTATGCATGGTTTTAAGCAGGTTTAAGTAATGTGGCGATTCCAAAGTCCTATTTTAGCCTTGTGGGATTTTGGGGTCGTTACAGAGGTGGTATCAGAGCTCTAGGCATTAGGTTCCCTTGGGCTAAGTTGTCCTCTTAGTAGGAGTCATGTTATGTCACTCCGGGTCTGATACCAGAGGATATCAATCAGTGCTCAAGGCATTAGAGCCCTTAAGGGTAAGGTGTTAAGTATAGGGTATAGGAAGATGTCAACCTCAGGGAAGCAACATCAAGTTTAGGATTCGTCAATCTGTTCAGGATTGGGTTATGATTAAGTGTAGATTTAGGAATTTTATGTGAGTTTATTCCTAAATAAGTTGTTTTCTTCTTCTCAGGACTGTAAGCATGAGAAGGGGTGGAAGAAACCATAGGAATGGAGGAGGCAGTGTGACAGATGGGGATTCCCCAGATGGTGCTTCCCAAGCCAATGTGAGTCGGGCTATGGAAGCTATTGCTGCAGCCATGGAGAGGCAGGCTGAAATTATGGCTCAGCAAACTGCATTGCTAGCAGCTGGTCAAGCTAGACAGGAGAGGTAGGTTGATGTTCACCCACCTCGTCATAACGGAGTGGAAGCTTTTAGGAGGATGAATCCTCCAGCCTTCTACGGTAGTACAGATCCCTCAGTTGCCGAGTTATGGATCATGCAACTAGAGAAGATTTTCACCGTGCTTGAGGCTACCGATGAGCAGAGGGTGAAATGGGCCTCCTTCGTCATGGAAGGCGAAGCGGAACATTGGTGGAGGGCCGCATCTAGGCAGAGGAATGAAGTGCGAGCGGGACAAGAGTGGACTTGGGGAGAGTTCCTCGACATCTTCTACGAGAGATACTTCCCGGTGTTTGTGAGAGATCAGAAGGAGATTGAATTCTCTACCTTAGAGCAAGGGAGGATGTCAGTGGCCGAGTATGAGGCCAAGTTTGTAGAGCTTTCTAGGTTCGCTCCTCACTTGATTGCTACAGAGAGAATGAAGGCAAAGAGGTTTGAGCGAGGTTTGAAGGATTTTATTCGGGAGAAGGTTTCGATACTTCAACTCGAAACATGTAGGGAGGTGTATCAGCGTGCTTTGATAGCTGAGAAGAATTCAGAAGAATTGTTGAAGAAGAGGGAGAAGATGCAAGCAAGCAGGTTTGTTCCCCAGGACAAGAGGTCGAGGATAGCAGGTCCTATGCCGATCGCTAGGCCTACCCCTTATCAGAGGCCGACTCAGGTAGCCCCACGAGCAGCTCAGGTGGCTCCGCCTACTACTGGTATTCAGCTGTTTGATGTATGCCGCCAGTGCGGAAAGAGGCACAGAGTAGGAGAGTGTAGGGCAATTACGAGAGGCTGTTTTCATTGTGGAGATGTTTCACACCGGATCCGAGATTGCCCACTCCGCTTTCAGCAGGGGATTCAGTCGACTCAGCCACAGGGAGTCAGGCCCCCAGTTAGGCAGTCCACACAGCAGAGGCCACCACAGGGTCCTAGACCTCAGCAGCCTCACCAGCCAGCTCAGGGTCGAGTGTTTGCTACCTCGGAGCGGGATGCACAGGCGTCCGACGACGTTGTGCAGGGTACGTTTAATTGTGCTTTAGTCAATTAAAATATTGTTCTGATGCTATGTGTGTGATATTAAATGTTATGTGGTATGATGTAAGATGCATGTATATATTCATGATTTAACAAATTAGCTTTGTTAATTAATTCAGGCTCATTGTTGATAAATGATTTCCTCGCTCATGTTTTGATCGATACTGGTTCCACTCACTCCTTCGTCACACCTAGTTTTGCACGAGAATTTCCGATGGAGCCAAGTCTGTTAGATCGTGAATTGTCTATCACTACTCCTGTCGGTAGTTCAGTCATCACTGATAAGGTCTATCGAAATTGCGACATTCAAGTAGGCCAGAGAGAGATGCCAGCTGATCTGATTGTCCTTGAGTTCCAAGATTTTGACGTCATTTTAGGTATGGATTGGCTTTCCAAATACCATGGGCATGTCGACTGTTTTGGGAAAGTGGTCAACTTTAGACCAATCAGTGAGCCCTCTTTTCGTTTCCAAGGGTTGAAGAAGAAGGACTTAGCTCGTTTCGCGGCATTGAGTCTTACTACCTCGGAAGCACCAGATTTCTCAAGTATTCCAGTTGTAGAGGAATTCATGGATGTCTTTCCTAAAGACTTACCGGGTTTGCCACCGGATAGAGAAGTAGAGTTCGCAATTGAGTTGGTTCCGGGTACGGCACCCATCTCTAAAGCTCCATATAGGATGGCTCCAGCAGAGTTGAAAGAGCTTAAGGAGCAGATTGACGAATTGCTTGGTCTTGGATTTATCCGCCCAAGTGTATCACCTTGGGGAGCTCCAGTGTTGTTTGTGAAGAAGAAGGATGGTTCGATGAGGATGTGCATCGACTATCGGCAGCTGAACAAGGTCACTATCAAGAACAAATATCCTTTACCTAGGATCGATGACTTGTTTGATCAGTTGCAAGGAGCTAAGTATTTCTCCAAGATCGACTTAAGGTCAGGCTACCATCAACTGAAGATAAAGGTGGAAGATGTGCCTAAGTCGGCTTTCAGGACCAGATATGGGCATTTTGAATTCTTAGTCATGCCGTTCGGTTTGACAAACGCCCCGGCAGCATTCATGGATCTCATGAACAGGATCTTCAAGCCGACTCTGGACCGCTTTGTGATCGTGTTTGTGGATGACATTTTAGTGTACTCCAGGACACAGAAGGAGCATGAGATGCATCTCCGGATCACCCTGAAGATACTCCGTGAGCATAAGCTATATGCTAAGCTTAGCAAGTGCGAGTTTTGGCTAGAGAAAGTAGCATTTCTAGGCCATGTGGTGTCAGAAGAGGGGATTTCAGTTGACCCTGCTAAGATAGAAGCAGTGGAAGGATGGGGAAGACCTAAGAGTGTTACAGAGGTTCGAAGTTTCTTGGGCCTAGCTGGATATTATCGAAGATTTGTGGAAGGTTTTTCTAGTTTGGCAGCTCCGCTTACTCATCTAACTCGAAAGAACGCTAGATTCGAGTGGAATGAGAAATGTGAGAAGAGTTTTCTTGAGTTGAAGAAGCGTCTCACCACCGCTCCGATCTTGACTGTTCCATCGGGTAGTGAAGATTTTGTGGTGTATAGTGATGCCTCACTCGTTGGGTTAGGTTGTGTTCTCATGCAACACGGGAAGGTGATTGCCTATGCTTCTCGGCAGTTGAAAGACCACGAGAAGAACTATCCTACCCATGATTTGGAGTTGGCAGCCTTGGTTTTTGCTCTTAAGATCTGGAGACACTACTTGTACGGTGTGCAGTTTGAAGTTTTCACCGACCACAAAAGTCTAAAGTATTTATTCTCGCAGAAAGAGCTGAATTTGAGGCAGCGTCGTTGGGTGGAATTCCTCAAGGATTATGATTGTTCTATCCAGTACCACCCGGGGAAAGCGAATGTAGTGGCAGATGCGCTAAGTAGGAGACCTACTGGGTTCTTGGCACACTTGATGGTCCAAGAATGGAAGCTACTAGAAGAGGCGTCTAGCCTTGATGCAGGTTTCAGTGTGGGAGCTTCTGGAGCCTTGTTGGCTAACATTATGGTCAGGCCAACCTTATTGGACAGGATTAAAGATCTGCAGTGGAATGATGGAGAACTGCACGCTGCCATGAATAAGTCACTGAGCAGCGGGTTTGAGGATTTCTCTTGGAGAGATGGTGGAGTTTGTTTCAAGGGTAGACTTTGTGTTCCGGATGATGAGGATTTAAGAAGGGAGATTCTGGATGAAGCACACAAGTCTAAGTACACCGTGCATCCGGGAGGTACTAAGATGTACCAGAACCTCAAGAAGTATTTCTGGTGGAAAGGTATGAAGAAAGATGTGGCTACCTTTGTATCCAAGTGTTTGGTGTGTCAGCAGGTGAAGGCCGAACACAGGAGGCCGGCAGGACTTCTTCAGTCTCTTCCTATTCCCGAGTGGAAGTGGGAAAATATCTCCATGGATTTTGTTGTTGGTTTGCCAAAGACGGCCAAGAACTTTGATGCCATTTGGGTTGTGGTTGACCGATTGACTAAATCAGCTCATTTTCTTCCATATCGGACTACTTTCAACTCCAATCAATTGGCTAACCTCTATATCAAGGAGATAGTTCGTTTGCATGGAGTGCCAGTTAGCATTGTTTCTGATCGAGATCCGAGATTTACATCCAGATTCTGGAAGAGTTTTCAGCAGGCCATGGGTTCCCATTTGGATTTTAGTACGGCATTTCATCCGCAGACGGATGGGCAAACTGAAAGAGTGAACCAGATCATAGAGGACATGCTACGAGCTTGCATGTTAGACTTTCAGGGTAGTTGGGTTGATCACTTGCCGTTGGTTGAGTTTGCCTACAACAACAGCTATCAAGCTAGCATTCAGATGGCACCGTTTGAGGCACTTTATGGGAGGAGTTGTCATTCACCTTTGTGTTGGGACGAAGTTGGTGAGAGGAAGCTTTTGGGTCCCGAGCTCGTTGGTCAGACAGTGGATAGAGTTTAGTTGATCAGGGAGAGGTTGAAAGCAGCTCAGAGTAGACAGAAGAGCTATGCCGATACTCGGAGGAGAGATCTTGAGTTCCAAGTCGGAGATTTTGTATTTGTTAAGATCTCACCTTCGAAGGGGGTGATGAGGTTTGGCAAGCGAGGCAAGCTCAGTCCGAGATATGTGGGTCCTTTTGAGATCATCACCCGAGTCGGGGAAGTTGCTTACCGGGTCGCCTTGCCACCTCACATGGAAGGTGTGCATAATGTCTTTCACATCTCTATGTTGAGGAAGTACATAGCGGATCCTTCACATGTCATTCATTTGGAACCGTTGGAAATTCGGGAAGATTTGACTCTAGTGGAGCAACCGGCTCGAATTTTGGACCGGAAAGAGCAAGTTTTGCGTTCTAAGGTCATTCCTCTTGTGCTCTTGCAATGGGAGCATCACTCTAGAGAAGAGGCTACTTGGGAGAGAGAAGCCGAGGTCCGCGAAAAGTACCCGCACTTATTCACCTAAGGTACGTAATTTCGAGGACGAAATTCTTTTAAGGGGGGGAGGATGTAGAGACCCGAATCTTTTTCATGTTTTTTATTTCATTGTGTTAAGGGTATTTTAGTCCTTGTGATGTTTGATGTTTATTGTTTTTTTATGCCTAATTATTGTGGTGTAAACTAGGCTTAATCAACTTGTAACGGATGGATGTCATGGCACATCCTAAACTTTAGGAAGCTCTAGTTTTAGCACCGTTTACTGGAATTGTGTGATTCTTGAACCATTAGAAAGGTGTTGGAATCCTCTTCGAGATTCATGTTTAGTGTTTTTCCTCATTTTGAGTTTAAGTCAAGTCAATAGTGAGTTTTGTCTAATGGAATTGCAGATCAGTCAACTTTGGGGATATTTTAGTCTATTAATTAAGTAGAAATTGGAAATTCTAAAATGCCAGAAATGTTCGTTTTCGAAAGACGAATCCAACCCAAGTTGAATCGTCAAAATCCGATGAACGAGTAAAAAGTTATGGCCAAAACAGTAAAGGGAGTCAAAACCTGCAGGAACCGATCGCTCGGTCAGAACCAGCGATCGATCGGTCCAAAACCGATCGATCGGTATCTATCGACTGGTCCAAATTTTTGTATGGGGAAATTTTCCAGAGAGTGTGTTTTTGACCGATCGACCGGTCATAAACACCGATCGATCGGTAGGCAACCGATCGCTCGGTCATTACCACCGATCGCTCGGTCCTTCGTGTTTTTGCTGATTTTTAGTATGGGCTTTTTGGTCTTTTCGTTCTCAGACCTTGAGGCTATAAATAGGGGGTCCTACTCGAAATATTAAAATACTCCACCTAGTTCTAACCTAATTTGGCAAAAAGGGGGAGAAACCCTAGGGTTTTGAGAGAGGGTTTTCTTGGAGAAGGAGGAGATTGATAGGAGATTGCAAGAAAAGTTTGGGAAGCTCCTCCAAATCGTCTCGGGAGCGTTTTGAATCCAAGGGAAGGATTCCTAAGGTCGATATACTATCCTAATCAACTTTATTTTAAGGTTTTGTGAATGTTAAGATGCTAGGAATGGTAGAAATAGATAGTTGATGCATTTTCCCTAGTTTTCTATGAAATAAGTTAATTATGGATGGGAATGTGAATGGATATGTGGATTGGAAATGTGGGTAGAATGTATGGAGGATGAGATTAATTTGTGGATGTAGATGAATATATTGATTGTATGGATGAATTATGGTTTGATGAATGCTTGAAAATATAGAAGAGAAATCGATTCATATTATGTGTACACAAGGTGTTTGTGAAAATGCTTGAAAGGATAAATGCTATTATACTCTTATGAAATGGTGGTAAATTGATTATGAATTGTGTTAAGGATTATGATAAGATATGTATATGTGAATGGTTTGTTAAGTATGTCTAATTATTTGCATGGAAATTGATAGTTGGGAAGGTAAGAACTTAGAGGAACATCTCTCAAACCGGGAATTCTCTAACTATTTGGTATGGGACATATAGTGGAGTTTCCATGGTGGGAAATCGGAATCTAAGCAATTACCAACTCAAATGTTAATTTCGACACTTAAGCACATATGCACGTGTATGTTAAGATAAGAGTCTCACAAGTCACACATATGGACTACAAGCATGAACATGGCATACGTATGACATTCTGAATAAGCATAAGCATGGCATGGTTCGTATCCGCCAAGAACGGCATGTCTCATTACAGTGTGATCTGAATAAGTGCATAAGGCATGGTCCGTATCCGCCAAGAACGGCATGTCTCATTACTGTATGATCTGAATAAGTGCATAAGCATAAGCATAAGCATAAGCATCTCACAAGCACGTGGTCTCGTAAGCATAAGTACCTCATAAGTGTATGGTTTTCTAAGTCTAAGATTCTCACAAGTACACGAGTCAAGGTGATGATATGATGTATATGCGCACACGTTCTTCCGCACTCTGATTATGTTATTATGCTATTGGATATGTTTCTGACTAAGTGCAGGTACATTATTATTGTTGATTGGATTTTATATACACTGAGTACCTTTGTACTCAGCCGGACTCTGTCTTGGCAGGTATAGAGCAGGAGTACACGGCGGAGCCGTGGGTTGAGGAGACTTACCTCGAGGAAGGAGGTGAAGGTGAGCCTTCTGAGGAGGGAGCCGGAGATTTGGGCGGCTACACCTCTTAGTTTACATTTCTTTTCTTTGAGAGAGTTTTGTATTTGACTTTTAGAGGATGTTGCTCAGTAGACTTCTTATTAGTTGTGTATCAGACTTGTTGGTTCATTGTGAGTTGTATGTATAGACCTCAGACTTGTGCAGGTTGGATTGGGTTTATATATCGGAATTTTATTACTCTCATTTTTGGAGACTCGTGTAGTAGCCTTGTATGCATGGTTTTAAGCAGGTTTAAGTAATGTGGCGATTCCAAAGTCCTATTTTAGCCTTGTGGGATTTTGGGGTCGTTACATCTAGAGCTTGCCGCAGTTGTCTTCGTGTTAAATATTTGGCGTCATTAACTTTTTTGGGAACAGTTCAATGTGTTCACGGATCACAAGAGCTTGAAGTATTTGTTTTCCCAGAAGGAGTTGAATCTGAGGTAACGTAGATGGGTGGAGTTTCTAAAGGAATATGACTGCTCTATCTAGTAACACTTGAGTAAGGCGGACGTGGTAGCAGATGCTCTGAGAAGGAAGTTTTCTGGGCATGGCTCGCATGATGGTCCATGAGTGGAAGTTGTTAGAAGAAATGTCTAACCATGTGACTAGCTTCAGTATTGCTACCTATGGTCCAATGATGACGAATCTGGCAGTCAGGCCATATATGTTGGATCAGATCCAGGAGTTGTAGAGTTTGGATGCTGAGTCGCTTGTTTACCGAGATAAGTCGGTAAGTAGTGGCAGTCAAGATTTCGCTTTGAAGGTTGATGGTGCTATCATATTCAAGGGTAGGTTGTGTTCCCGCCAGCGCAGAGTTGAGGTGTGAGATCTTGGACGAGGTCCATCATTCCAAGTACACAGTGCATCTAGGGAGTACGAAGATGTACCAGAACTTGAAGAGGCATTTTTGGTTGCGGACCATGAAGAGGGAAGTGGTAGAGTATGTGGCTCGTTGCTTGGTGTGCTAGCAAGTGAAGGCCGAGCATCAAAGGCCAGCAGGTCTTTTACAACCCCTCCCTATTCCAGAATTGAAATGAGAGAACATCTATATGGACTTTGTAGTTGGCTTGTCATGGATGGCAAGGGGCTCCGATGCTATATGGGTTGTAGTGGACAAATTGATAAAGTCTGTGCATTTCCTACCTTATAGGACTACGAGCAGTTCGAAATAGCTTGTAGCATTGTACATCAAGGAAGTGGTTCATTTGCACGGCGTGCCAGTTACTATTGTTTCTGATTGGGATCCGAGGTTTACTTACAAGTTCTAAAAGAGCTTTCAAAGCGCTATGGGTTCCCGTTTGGACTTCAGCACCACTTTTCATCCTCAGACTGATGGGCAGACTGAGAGGGTGAACCAGATTACAGAGGACATGCTTCGAGCTTACATGTTAAACTTCCAGGACAGTTAGGAGGATTATTTGCCGTTGTTTGAGTTCGCCTATAAAAATAGTTATCAGGCGAGTATCTAGATGACACATTTCGAAGCTTTGTATAGAAGAAGTTGTCGAGCTCCTCTGCACTGGGATGAGGTTAGAGAGAGAAAATTTTTGGGTCCTGAATTGATCGAGCAGACTGCTGAGAGAATTAAAATCATCCGAGAAAGGTTGAAGGCTGCCCAGGATAGACAAATGGAGCTATGCGGACACTCGCCATAGAGACTTGGAATTCCAGGTTGGGGATCGGGTCTTTATGAAGATTTCTCCGAGCCGGGGAATTATGAGATTTAGAAAGAGGGGAAAGCTTAGCCCTAGGTATGTGAGTCCATTTGAGATCATTACCAGAATTGGTGAGGTCGCATACAGAGTGGCATTACCTCCTCATATGGCAACGGTCCATAATGTCTTTCTCATATTTCCATGCTCAGGAAATACATACTAGATCTATCACATGTGATTGATCTCGATCCTGTAAAGATTCGCGGGGATCTTACGCTAGTAGAGCAACCGGCTCAGATTTCGGATCGTAGAGATCAAGTCTTGCGTACCAAGACCATTCCACTCGTCCTCGTGAAATGGTAGCACCATTCTGCAGAGGAAGCTACTTGGGAATGTGAGGCTAAAGTGAGAGAAAAATAAGCTCACTTGTTTGAGGAGTTTCTATAAGGGGGAGATGATGTAGAACCCTGGAAAAAAATCATAGTGTTATGAATAATGCTATGTATAGTGATTTGAAGCCCCTGTAGAACGATGTTGCAGAACGCATGAACATGACCATCATGGAGCGTGCTATGAGCATGAGGATCCATGCAGGGTTGCCTAAGCAGTTTTGGGCGAATGCTGTGAGCATTGTAGTCTACTTGATCAACAGAGGGTCTTTGGTTGAATTGGATCAGAAATTGTCAGAGGAAGCATGGATTAGAAAAGAAGTAAACCTATCCCATCTCCTCATTATAATTGGGTGTACCTCTTATGTCGATATAGATTCTGAGAATAGGACCAAGTTGGATCCTAAGTCCAAGAAGTGGACATTTATTAGATATGAGCAGAATGAATTCGGGTACAGATTTTAGGATGCCGAAAATCATAAAGTAATCAAGAGTAAAGATGTCATATTCAATGAGATTGAAAAATACAAAATGGAAATGGGGAGAAAATTTAGAAGGAGAATTTTGAATTTGTAGAGCTTGAGGAGATATCAATGAGGGATATTCTAAAGCTTCAAGATGAAAATGTACAGACAGAGACGCACACTCCAGTACCCGAGAGGAGATCATTTAAGACAATTAGACCTCCTACTTGCTATTCACCTTCTCTACATTATCTACTGTTGAAAGATAATGGTGAACCAGAAAGCTATCAGGAAGTACTACAAGCAGAAACTAAAGTTAAGTGGGAGCTTGCTATGAATGATGAGATGGACTCTCTCTCATCTAACTAGACATTGGATTTAGTGAAACTACCTGTAGGGAAGAAAGATTTGTATTATAAATGGAATGAATAGGTTTAGAGGTTGAAGGAAGAACATGACGGTTCTAAAAGGTACAAAGCAAGATTGGTGGTGAAATGTTTCCAGTAGAAGGAAGGAATTGACTTTACTAAAATTTTCTCACTAGCTATGAAGTTGTCAACAATCAGAGTATTTCTGAGTATAGCGGTTGTAGAAGGTTTACACCTGGAGCAGTTGAATGTAAAAACTAATTTTCTTCATAGCGACTTAGAAGAAGAAATCTACATGTAACAGCCAAAGGGATATGAAGAGGCCTAGAATGAAAGCTTAGTGTGCAAGGTCAAGAAGAGTCTATACAACTTGAAACATACTCCTAGACAGTGGTATATCAAGTTCGATACCTTAATGAATGACAAAAGATATACGAGATTTCATTCAGATTATTGTTGTTACTTCAAGAGATTTGAGTCATCATGTATAATTCTTTGGTTATATGTTGATGATGTACTTGTAGCAAGATCAAGCATGGAAGAAATTTCAAATTTGAAAAAACTACTTTAAGAGGAATTCGACATGAAGGACTTGGGTCCCTCAAAGCAGATACTTGGCATGAGGATCAGTAGGGATAGGCCTAATAAGTTTTTGAAGTTATCTTGGTAGATTATGTGACCAAGATACGTAAGAGATTCAACATGGAAGGTGCTAAGCCAGTTAGCACTCATTTGGCAAGCCACTTTAAAATTTCAATAAAATAGGGCGCTGGAACTCTCGAAAAATTGGATTACATGTTCAAGATACCATATACATCTGCAGTTGGTAGTCTAATGTATGCAATGATCTGCACAAGACCAAACATTGCTCAAGCAGTGGGAGTTGTCAGCAGATTCATTAACAACCCAGGAAAAGAGTATTGGGCAACAATGAAATGGATCCTGAGGTACTTAAGGGGTACTACATAAAATGCTTTGTACTATGGAGGTTCAAAAATTAGTTTGTAAGGATTTTTTGATTTAGATATGGTAGGGGATATGGATAACAGGAAGAACACTACAGGGTATGTGTTCACCTTGGGCAGTGGAGCAGTCAGTTGGGTCTCAAGTTTGTTGAAGATAGTCTCCCTTTAGATAACTGAAGCTAAATATGTTGCTGTAACGGAAGCTTGCAAAGAGATGGTTTGGCTTCCGAGTATCCTGAATGAATTTGCCATGAAGCAGGAGAATGGTAAATTGCACAGTGACAGTCAAAGTACAATTCACCTTGCAAAGAACTCAGCCTTTTATGTGAGGACAAAACACATCGACATTTGATACTATTTCACCGGATCACTCATTGAGGAGGGATTGATATTTCTGGAGAAGATCCACACAAGCCTAAACCCCATAGACATGTTGACCAAGGCGGTTACTATAGAGAAGGTGAAGACATGATTAGTTTCTGTTGGTCTTCAAACTTGAAGACATGGAGATGAATCACACCAACTTTCTATGTGGGAGCGGCACTACAGATGAAACAAGTACGACGGAGCACTTGGAGATCTGCCTCCAAGTGGGAGATTGTTAAGTATGGAGGCAGATTTGAGGCAAACTACCTTTGAGTTATTTGTATGGGTAAAAATCCAATGAGTTTGCTTGAAACCGTTCGAACGGTTTGGGAGCCCGTTCGAATGGTTGTCGTACATTTTGGTCTTTTAGGTCTGAAACTCTCATATTTTGGGGTTAGTATATTAGATACTTAAGGGTTAGGGTTTCATTATCTATTGCACCCACTAAGAGAGGTTTTCCTTGAGAGAGAGAGGACTTTGTATTTCTTGTTTGCCTTTGAGCATGGTGAAGTGGTTTTGATCCGTGGACATAGGCATCATTAGCCGAACCATGTAAATCTTGTGTTGTATGTTTTGTTTGTTTTTCTCTATTCTTATTCTTCCGGTTATCGTAGTGTGGGTTGATGCATGATTCCCAATAGGTAGGGCTTGGGCCTATACATTTATAAGGTCCACGGATGCTTGGGCTAGGCTATGGCCACACCGTTATGAGTGAGGGTTAGGTTTTAGACAAGCCTTGTCCGAACCCATTGATAAGCCTATTTACAAGCTTAAACTAATAGGCTCCTGACTTATTTTATTTCTTAAGAAGAATATGATAAGAATTATTTAATTTTTTAAAAAAGAAAATGATATACAAATATAGTAGATATCGACAAATTGTAACTTAATGGCAAGGTATGCGCCAATCAAGGTTTAAAATCCTGTTGGGATTTCACGAAATCCCAGTTTCGTCCAACCCAAATGACATCGATACAGAGTGGATTTCGGAAAACACGATTTCGGCCAGGATTTTGGAAATTTTGGAATTCCGAGATTTCGGAATTTCAGCGATATTTTGGAAATTTATTTTTAAGTAAGTTTTTATTGGTTTTTTTATTAAAATTCTGAAATATTCCAAAATATCTTGATATTTTTATCAAAATTTCATGAAATTTCAGAAATATATATATTTATTAAAAAAATAAAATAATAATATTTATATAAATTTTAATAAAATACTATTTTTAACATATAGAAATATTTAATAAAATATATATTCAATAAAATATTAATAAATTAGAATCCGGAATCCCATTGAGATTTTGATTTTTTTTGGGATTTTGGTTCGGGTTGGCTGATCGAAATCATCGATAATATCGGGAATTCAAACCTTGGCTCCAATCATGAGAGTGGCTTGGATAAAGTACTCTTAGGAAAAAAACATCACTAGGTAATTTGGCAAGCAAGAGACGAATATATGTGTGTTTGTTTGCCTTTTATCAAAACTCACTTGGGTGCGTTTAGATTGTGGAATTGGAATTGATCCAAAGAATTTAATTCCTTGGAATTAAAAAAAACTGAATTAAATTCTACAAAATTCAGAATTCTATCATTTGAATGCACTACTGAATATATGGAATTGGCTTGCAGAATTTTCAATTTCATTGTTCGGATAAAAAAATTATGTGAAAATATCCTCAAACTACAAGGCATCAATCATTGGATTAGACCCCCAAATACATAAATAAACTTTATAGTAATGCATCTACATAAAAACATTTGCATAATCAAAATATTAGTAGTATATATGCTATGTTAAAACGATCATATCCTATATCCATTTCTTTTTTCAAGTACATTCATTCTAACACTGCCACCAAAAGACAACCACTATTAAAAATATGTTCAAAAGCATATAAAATATGATCAAATGTGTTCTGAGAAAAATTATAAAAATATTTAATGACTAAACTACTGATATGGATCCTAATGAAGGGGACGACTCAAGAGCAACAATATCCAATCCTTCTTTTCTTCATCAAGAAGATCCTTCAACAAGCAAAATTCTTCAACTTTCCCACTTATGAACCTTTGACATGCATATAGTCATTCCCCTCTAGTAAGGTCTACCACCTTGGAGGCCTCTTCATACACTTACTTTGCACAAAGCCGGCCTCCTTTAACGGACATATATTTTTTAATTGATTCAGCCATCTTTGCAACACCAACTATTTCTACTTGTCTTCCCCTTTTCTTTGTGATGGATTGAGATTATGAGGATGCTGCAGCTCATGCTCATGCACGTGTAGTAGGGGTGTTGGTAGCTTCATTGACACCTATATCATCAAGTCCCATTGAGATTGGTTCTACATCACCAACCTCTTCATCTAACATAACTTCATCAGCATCAGCAACATTCTTTGCACCTTCCCCATTTGCTTTATCCTTTCCAAACAGTAATACAAGATCGTCACAATTTTCTATGTGTTTGTAATGATAGGGACCAACATTAGGATGTGACTGTAGAGAATACAAGTGAGTATAATTAGCAAAATTATCATAATAAATATAAAGGTTAATTAATTAAGAAGGATTCATACTTGGTATGATGTGTACCTTAACATATTCATTCCACACATTCTCGTCATTCACCGTTATCATTTTCTTGTGCGTGTCCCATGAGAATCCACTCTGCTTGATGATCTCGCTAACAATAGTATAATGTTTTCCCCAACTCTTTAGCCTATTTTTGACATTTTTCTTGTTGATGAAAATGTTGAATCTTGCATTCAAGGTGTTCACAATAGCTCGGTATGCTTGTGGTTTCCAACCCGGATTTGTTCTATAAAGATCAGCCGAAGCTCTGAAGTGATTTAATGAATCCTAGAGCAATGTCTTCTACCTTCAAAAGACGAGTTCCAGAGCCAGGGCCGAGCCCAGGACTGGATCCGAACTACTCCTGGAATATGGAGAAGAGATTCTTCAAATGCACATCCATGGTGCCCAATAGGGAATATTACAAAGAACCCTAAAGAAGCTCACTTCTTTAGGATCATTAGAATTCTAGAAACTCCAAATCTAGGAACACTAGTAGAACAGTAATGGAGCTATTGGCTACAAGATACGATAAACCATAAAACTCAAATCATCCATTGATTTTATTCCTGTAACACTATAACGGATCTCTTGAAAAAACTTTCACGTCATTGTTTTTATCATATAAACCATTGATTCATAAGATCTCCTAAGATACACAATTAAAAAAAATAGGGTTTAATTTCACTTTCTTCCCATTCAAAATCGCAAAAACCTGAAAATGCTTATAGTTATAGTTATAGTTACAGAACAAATGTCTCGCCTCTACTGGAAAGATCTTTTAAAACCTTTGTAAAACAAAAGAGTTTTAAAAAAATTCAAGAGTAAGATTCCGAATTCATACCACAGAGTAGAGAGAGAAGGGAGGAGAATTAGGAGAAGATTGACTTACCCAGTAGGTGTGACCGTTGGATTCACAGCAACGTCTTTGTCCCATTGAAGGAGAATGATGAGACAGAGAGATAGGGAAGATGAGGAGTTCAATAGTTTTTATCGGGCTCTCTCCTTTATCCAACTCCATAGAACTATGGAATTGTCAATTAAGACCTATCCAGAAGAGATTTAAGTTCCACTTATTTAGCTTATGAAATCACCACTCCAATTCCATGTGGAATTGGAAATTCTATTTCCACCGTCTTTACAATGTGCCCCATACAATGGAATTGGAATTCAATAGCGAAATTGAAAATTCCATCCTCCAATTCCATAAATCCAAACACAGCCTTATGTCCCACATCGGTTGGAGATAGTTGTGTACTCATGTACATAAGGTGCCACAATCCCTCCTCAAGGTCAGTACCCTTTTGGAGGTGTCGTGGGTGATTCCTCATGTATTGACCAAGTGTCTGAGTATACCGAGTGTGTGTGTGTGCGTGTGCTTGTTTGTGTTTGTTTGTCTTTCATCAAACAAAAAAATAAACTAACTACTTATTGATTAACCTTAGAAAAATAATTCATTGTAAATTTTTTTTTTTAATCTTTAAGATGATATTCTTATGCTTAATTTAGATTATGTATATTATATCAAGATTAGTGACTTTTGTAAGCTTTATTAGTTTATTTTTATTTTTATCTTTTGAATTTTCAATTAAATCACATAAAGTAGATGCATTTTGGTAGTATGAGATGAATTATCCTAGGATAATGCTAATAGCACTCTCTTTGTTAATACTCTCGTTATGAGTGGACAAAGTGTTACTGCAAAATAGAAGTGAGTTTAAAAGAAAGTCTAGCTAGCATTACCTATCATCCTATATTTTTTAATTGACTGAAATATCCTTACTATATACAATTTATTCATATATTCAAACAATAAAAACGTTGATTGAAGTTTTATTAATCCAAAACCATCATTTCCTTGGTTCAAAGGTTGATTGAATTTTAGTGTAGAGACCCAAAATATGATTGCCTTGAAACATGTGCACATTGAATGAAAATCTAGAATTTTGCTCAAACATTGCAATTAATGCCAAATTATGTTTATTTAATGATAATTGTTACTTAACTATGGTTAAACTTAGTATATGATAAATGGTTAAGGTTTAAAATAAAGTTAAAGACCAAAATGTTCAAAAACTGAGACTACCGATCGACAGCCCCCAAAACCGGTTGACTGATGCAATCAAAAAGATTGTATGGGAGTTTTTGGCAGAGAAGGGTAGCAAGAATGATCGATTGTGACCATCACCTTTTGATCGCGATGCTACCGGTTGATCGTGACACTACTGGTCGACCGCCTCTTCATACCGGTCGACTGCCCTTCGTGGTTTTTTCCTAATTGGACTTTCCAATTTTGAAAATCCGAGAATTATAAGTCTCTAAGGACTCCTTGGCCTATTTAAGGACCTCTAACTCATGGGGATTAGAGTTTTAACATTCTAAGAGTTTTAGAATCCTAGGGAGAGTTCAACCTAGGTTTTCAAAAGGGGATTTGCAAGGAGAAGAAGGAGAAGCTTAGAGATCATCTCCATGGGGATTAGAGTTTGAACATTCAAAATTTTTAGAATCTTAGGGAGAGTTCAACCTAGGTTTTCAAAAGAGATTTGCAAGGAGAAGAAGGAGAAGCTTGAAGATCATCTCCAAAGCCATTACAAAGCAATTAGATTGCAGGGAAGCGATCAAAGAAGGTACTATACACTGTCTTTTTTTTTCTTTTTCTTTTTTTTTTTTAAAAAAAAAAACCTCTCAGAAGGAGAGGGGGGTTTGGTGGACCCCTACCAGATTTATTAATAAAAAATAAATGGGGGGGACATAAACCATACCCCTACAAAGAACTCACACATTAGGGGGGGATATAAAACCTTACCCCTAACCAAAAAAAAAAAAAAGGGGGGGGGGGGGGGGGGGGGGACATAAAACCTTACCCCTGACAAACAAACACAAATAGAGGGGGACATAAACCTTACCTCTAATAAACAAAACCAAACAAAACTCAATCTCTATGAACCAATCAAACATTACGTAAACCATCTTGATCAAGAGAAATAAGGGATATGAGACGAGTAGGACTAGACTGATTAGGGAGAATTTCACCTGAAGTCTGAAAAGTACAACCTTGATTAGCAAGAAAGTCTGCAACCATGTTAGCTTCCCGAAAGATGTGATTAATAGAGGAGCAAATGTAAAACACTTGGTGGATCTTTTTATTCCAATACCACACCTGCCAAGGATGATTAGAAGAACCCTTCCAAGCTTCTACTAAAGATTTAGCATCAGATTCAACATCCAATTGAAGGTATCCAAGTCTTTGACACAAAAGTAAACCATCCAAAAGAGCTCGAGTTTCTGCAACATAATTAGTACAATTCCCATAGAAGGCATAGAAACAAGCTAACATCTTTCCATCGTGGTCTCGTATAATACCACCACCTCCAGCGATTCCCGGATTGCCTTTAGAAGACAAGATATTGATAATCGAAAGATCCAATGACTTGCCGGTCGGTAAGGAGCCCAAGTCAACCATCCATTTCTGAATTCTTGTCCTAATCACATCAACAGACTTTTGAAAATTCTTAAACCTACGGGAGCATCGTTCTTTCCAGATCTCCCATATGATTATAAGAGGAAGCACCACAAAAACTGCATTATGATTCCTGTCTGAAGCTCTAAACCATCTCTGAAGTAAGCATTGAATATTATCACTAGGTGGAGAAAAAATTGAACATAAATTACCAAAATATTGCCATAACACTCCTGCAATATCACTTGTGCATAAGAGATGAGATAAAGTTTCAATATGACCTTGAGCACAACATGAACAACAACTATACACTGTCTTAGCTAATGATTGTTATTAGATAAGTACTTTCAAGACTTGGATATGTTTTTATGTGTTACTATGGTTTGAATGGGTTACATGGTTTAAAGAAGGTTTGATGTTAAGATTTAGAAATAAATGGATGATGATGTACCATACACTGTTTGAGCCTAATAATATGTATGATATATGATTTTAAGATCTAGAAGGTGATGCTTATATGTTTTTATGTTATGATGATTATATCAAGGTTAGAGTTTACAAGATCTCAAGAGGATCTTGTGTTAATGATTATGAATGGATTAAGGGATACGGAAACTGGTATGTCATTGATGTTATGATAATGGATTGAGGATTTCATTGATGTTTAGGGATGATATTGTAACTGTGTTATGGAAATCTTATGCATATATGATTGAACTTGGTGGAAAGGATGATTTCCGAGAATGGGTGTATGTATGTACATGAAGGAAGGGATTTAGTTGGATGATGATATAATCTGAAAATTTTATGATGTTAATTGTGATTCTATTCTATGTACATAAGCTATCCTTGTATGAACTTCCATGTAAATCATGCCTAATTATGCATGTATATTGATTGAGAAAAAATCGGATAGGTAAATACTTAGATGATGATCTCAAGGCTCTGAATTTTTTATCCTTAATTATATGGGTGGCTTTGGTAGAATTCAATATCTTGATATTGGAATCTAAGGGACAACCTAGATGGAGGTTGTCAAGCACATGTTGCATCGTATGATAGGAAATACAAGAACATGACTCACAAGCACAAGCACTTACATGTCATCGGGAATCTTTCATGTTAAATGTCATTGAGAATCATCATGTTACATGCCATTGAAGAAGAACATCATGTGACATGACATTACAGGAATATCATCTTACATGCACTGGTACAAATGAACTTACATGAATATGCACAAGTCTTACATGTCCTCACAAGTCATGAGTCTTTCATACCATAGATGATATTATATTTACATGTTTCCGCACATGAACTATAAGATATGTTTATTCATGATAAAGCATGACTATGATTACATGTTATGATATTGTTAGCTAGACTTTGTATGCACCTAACTTTCGTTTGTTCAGCTGTACTTTTTATGTCGGTAGTGTTAGAAGGGTTCGACATCCGTGCTCTATGACCTTAGTTAGAGGAGGAGTACCAAGAAGAACTAGAAGGTGACCATGTTGAAGAAGAAAGGAATCTGGATAGATTTCCCTATTATTGATTCTTAGATAGTTTGTTTTACTTCAGTTTAAGGAAATGTGATAAGATAATTATAGATATTTCTTAGGTTTAATTTATATTTGAGATCATATGGGTGATCGGATTATTCTGTTAGTTGGTCGACAGTTGAATTACATCATTATATTGAAGTTTCTAGTTGATTAAATATGGAAGAAATTTTGAGACTCACTTTTAGCATGCCTTTTATGTTGTTATATGGATATGGATATGCATTTTCATGGGTCCAAGGTCTCATTGACCAACGTAGGATTTTAGGGTACGATAAAGGTGGTATTAGAACTAAAGGCATTAGGTTCCTTAGGGATAAGATCCCAGGTCTTGGGATCCATCGCTGAGACCATGGCTTTTTTGGCAGCCAGACAGCCTATTGTTATTCCTTCAGTAGCTACAGTTGCAGCTGCACCTCTTTGTCCTCCATATAGAGCATCAGTGGGGATAGAGGCATTTTGAAGACTCAGGCCTCAATCTTTCTATGGGACCATGGATCTCATTGCTGCAGAAGCATGGATTATGCAAATTGAGAAGATGTTCTCAGTCTTGGCACCTGCTGAAGCCTAGAGAGTTACTTGGGCTTCCTTTGTCAAAGAAGGGATTGGTGGAGAGCATCCATTAGGACTAGGGATTTGACTAGGTTAGGTCAACCATGGACTTGGGGAGAATTTCTTGATGTCTTCTATAAGAAGTACTTCCCGGTTGTAGTCAAGGGAAAGAAGGAAGTGGAGTTCCTCACGTTAGAGTAGGGGAGTATGACTATGGCTGAATATGAAGCCAAATTTTTTGAGCTCTTGAGGTTTGCTCCTTATATGATCTCTACTGAGGCGATGAAGGCTAGAAAGTTTGAAGTGGATTGAGGTCCTCTATTAAGGATAGGGTCTCCCTGTTGAGACTTGAGACCTTTACTGAACTCAACGATAGGGCTGAACTGGAAGGGCTTCAGATGAATTTTTCAGGTAGAGGGAACAGAGTCAGAAGGAGAGATTCAATAGGCAGGATGGGTGTAAGCACCCAATTTTTACTTCCCTTCCTTGACCATGGTTAACGAACTTAACCATGGTTAGTCTACCCGATTCCGTAGACTCAACCCTAATCTATTCTAACCCCAGACACAACCCTAGGCCTAACCCTAGTTCAAACTCTAATCTTAAAGCCCAACCATAGCTAGCCATAACCTAGTCCTAGCCCTAGCCCTAGCCGAACCCTAGCTAAGGCCCCAAACTAGGATCCAAGCTTATGAAGGGAATCCAGATAAACAATTATGCCGAAAACTGGATCCCGAAGATCTTTATACCATAGAAAATAATTAATTAACTACATTAAAGAGGAAGATTACCTCGGTGAATGATGTTCACAGGTGATGCACAAAAACGATAGAACTTCAGAACTCTTTGTAGAGATTTCTCGAAGAAATACTCCAAGCTCGATCCTCGCTCTTCGCTATCTCCGCGAAGCTTTCGAATCATTTCTTGGCTTTTGAAGAACAAAGAGATGAAGGAATTTATGGAGTTCTAAGAACTTAGAACCCCACAAAGTAGTATACGAAAATCCCTTGGGCTCCACTCAATAGCTCACAAAAATCATTAGGGTTCCAAACCCTAGCTCACAAAAATCCCTTGAGGATTTTCTCTCCCCCACACATTTTTTGTGTTGAAAAATAATGAATGATCAACCCCATATGGTTTTACCCCATCCTTATTTGCCATGAGGCACAAATTAGCCACTTCATCATCACATGAGTCTCCTTCAGACTCACTGTTATCTGAGTCATCCCAAGTAGCCTTCATAACTTTCTTTTTGAATTTGTTGCTCTTTTTGTGTTGAGAACACTCTGTTCTTATATTTCCTGACTTTTTGCACTCGTAGCAAGTGAGAGTTTCCTTCTTACTTGTTTCACCTTTGGCAATTTTCATGGTGAATTCTCTCTTATATGGCCTCTTTTTGAAGTTCCTTCTATGGTTTAGGAATTTCTTGAACTTCCATGCCATGAGGGATATGTCCTCATCTCCCACACTTTCTTCTTCTTCATCACTCTCATCCACTTGAGAAGATTTTAAGGCTAGGCCTTTCTTGAGCTTGAGCTCATCTTCTTGTTGACCTTTCATAATGACTTCATGAGTCATTAGAGAGCCGAGGAGCTCATCCATTTAAAGTTTGGTCAAGTCTTTGGCTTCTTGGATGACAGTCACTTTGGGAGACCATTCCTTAGGTAGTGGGCGAAGAATCTTCCTCACATTTTCTATATTGACATAAACCTTTTTAAGTGATTTTAGTCCATTCAATATATTAGTAAAATGAGTAAACATTTCACTAATGGACTCATTTTTCTCTATTTTAAATAGTTCATATTTGTGAACTAGCATGCTTACTTTTTCTTCTTTAACTTGATTAGTCCTCTCATAGGTGACTTGAAGTTTGTCCCAAATTTCTTTGACCGAGTCACAACCTGATACTCTATTGAATTCTTGAGGACTTAAGACACAATATAAATTTCTAATAGCCTTAACATTTATTTGAATTAGTTTAATATCTGCCTCATTCCACTCTTCCTCCACTTTAGGAATTCTAACATCATCCACAATTTTTGTGGGAAGATGTAGACTTTTAACTATGACTCTCCAACATTCATAGTCAAGGCATTCGATGTAATACATCATCTGAGTTTTCCAATAGTTATAGTTCTTTCCATTGAACAATGGAGGTCTAGTAGTGGATTGAACCTCTCCTAGAGAAGTTACAAAAATGTTGCCATATATAAGCTCTTTAACTCTAAGATGGTTAAATCTAAATATAGAGTCCTTGCTCTGATGCCAATTGTTACCCAGGTATTGACCCAAGATGGGGGGGGGGTGATTAGGGTCTTAGTAGATTTAAAAACTAATTTTCCCTTTTTATGCGGAATTAAATTAACAAAAGGAATACAACATAGTAGTTCAAGAGAGTAAGGTAGAGAGTTAAAGAGAACAAACACAAAGATGTTTTTCTCGAGGTTCGGCAATCTGCCTATGTCCCTACCTTTCAGCCTCCAGCTTCAAGGATTCACTACGATGTTACTTATACAGACTTCTTCCCAGGTGAAGCCCAAACTGCTTATAATCTCTCTTACAGGTTGAGACGAAACCTTTATAATCTCCAGGTCAAGACTAAACCTTTCCTTGTAAGAGCACAACCCTCTCTTAACTTCTTCAAAGCTATAACTTCAGTTGTAAGAATCCACCGATTTTTTACTTTACTTTATAAAAGTAGATTTGGATATATAATCCGAAATAAATCTCATGAAATGAACTCGATAAGAGTTAAACAATACTCTAATGAAATCTCTCAAAGAAAGAAGTTGAATAACTCAAATGAGATTTTTGGAGATTTCTAAAGTGTGATCGATGTTGAAATCAATGTGAATGATTGAGTAGATGATGAGAGTTAATGTATTGATCAAGAGTTATCTTTTGTTCATTTATGAACTCCTTTTATAGCCCTTCATCTAATATGGCTGTTGATGAAACATTAAATACGAAAAGGCCATTGAAAACTAGTTGTTATAGCATTTTCAAAGTTTCGCATGATTTCGTCAATGAAATTGGGTTCCCCAATTCATTTTTTTGCTAAGATAAAAAATAGTGAAGACAATGAGTTTACTACCTCCATTTCGTCGCCAAATTCAAAACTCCCTTGTGAATTCGTCGACGAAATCAGAGTAAAAACTCTAATTTCACTCTGGATAAAGACCTTAATGATGGGAATGAATTCCTAGGTCTTTTGGCTTTCTTTTAGCATGATTTTTATGATTTCCTAGGGTTTTAAAATGATGTCCAATAGTCTTAGGCACCTATGGTCAATCTAAGTATTTGAGCATTCAACTAACCATACTTTGAGAACTTCTTACATATGTCCCAGACACTCTCATAATATAAATTAAACTATTATGTCTTCTTGAGAGTTGTTCTTCAACTTGATCTTGAATCTTTAGATTTGGCTTTGACTATTGGATCTTCTTTTCTTGTTTGGTGATTCAACTTAAACTTTGAGTATGATTTTCAATCTTCATTCTTTACTTGAGCTCAATGGCTTGAGTTGAATATTCTTTTTGATGACTTGAGCTTGGTTGAATGACTTGCTTAAATAAATCCATTCGATTTTACTTAAATGATTTTCATTCTTTATGCCTTGAAAGATGTGCTAATGTTCTCATGATCTATATTTATCAAACACTTAGAAGAATCATTAGTATCACAGTTGCCATTCCATTATTATGTTATTGTCAAAATTATTAAGGGTACCCAAGTTTGTAACCTTGAGGCTAACAAGTGATTTCCATCAAAGGCTTTTTTTCTAGAAGAGTGTTTTGGGTAGGGCCATTTTTCTTGGCTTTCCTGCCTCTTTCTCTTTTCTTTTTCTTGGCAGTGGCTACGTGATTCCCTTCCTTTCTTTGAAATTGAGCCTGCCTTCTAGCCTAAGCTTACTTTCTAGCATCGATATTTTGAGTCAATTACTTCTTCTTCTTGGCTCATTTGCTTTTAAAAAGAGTTCAGTCTTCCTCATCTGATGGCTTGTCATCAGATGGGTTATCAGTTGGAGGAGCTTCATCTTTATCGAGTGGCTCTGAAGCAACCACTGTATTGGATGTAGATGTCTATTAGAGATCCTGACAAATGACAATCTCTTTATTGTCCAAGAGTCATTGAATGATGTCCTTCAGTACGAAGCAATCTTTTATTTTGTGTCTGACTAACGATGATAAGGATAATATTTGAGATCATCCTTCATTCTGACCTCTTAGGGTCTCCAGCTTTCTGGGAGAGTGATCAGTTCATTTGCGAGAAGATCTTTGAACAAGTCTTCGACAATATCCTCGAAGAAAGAATATATTTTATTCTTTCTTTTTTCGATGGCGACTCTTTTTGGAGGGTCACGATTATCTTGCTGTTGTGGCTTTTTGGCTCCACCTTGTGCTGGTTTAGTGTCGACTTGAACTGGTCCTTTGTCATTGTTTGATCGACCAATCGGTCTTCTAGAAGCTGATGCTGGTTGGGCAACCTTCTTGGTTTCAACAACTACAGTAATTGAAGATTCAGAGCGGTTGGTGACTCGGCCACGCCTCCTTTTTCCAATGTGGATTTCCATGTCATGTGGTTTTGTGCACATATCTTCAAAACCTACAAAGGTTTGGGCCATGAGGGCATTTGACAGATCGTGCCCAAAGTTCTTTAGACACATCTGGATGAGTTCCAACTGGGTGAACTTCTGAGGATAAGAGAAGGTTAAAGCTCTCCATCGAGCAATGAACTCTGTTACAGTTTCATTGTCCCTTTGTTTGGTCTTAATTAATTCTGGAACACCCACTCTTCTTTGAGTGTTATAGAATTATTTGCTGAATTCGAACACCATTGAACTCCAATATGGGATTGAAGCCTCAGGAAGATTGACGTACCATGTGGAAGTAGCACCTTCCAGAGATTGCACAAAGAGTTAGAGGCAGAGAGCTCTGATCTTGGATGTTAATCTATATCTTGAGAGAAAATGAGATAGATGTTTCCTTGGATCTACAGTGTCATCAAAAATTTTGAATGTTGGTTGGACGAAACCTAACAGGAACAGAACCGCATCCATTATAGTCCGATAGGGCTTCATAATCATCCAGACATCTTCTTCCTTTTCTTTTTGGCCTACCGCATTTGATTGCGAACGGTCTCTTCGATTACAATAAGAAGAGACGGTGAAACCCTCCTATGAGTGAGGCCTAGTCTAGGACGGACCTTGTTCCTAGTGCTATTGGACAATTAAGAGGTGCAGGGGATGTGCCTTGATTACTGCTATGTCCTTGGTATGGGAAATACGGTTTTGGTGCTGATGCAGACTTGAGAGCTGATAATTGAGTGACCAATTCTTGCATTTGAGACATGATGGCTATAATTTCATCATCTTTGTACTAGAGTTGAGCTTGTAAGGTAGCTTTTTGATCACCTAATGGTGGAGGTCCCTTCCATCTAAATTTTTCATCATAACCGTTACCGGTCGTTCTAATCTTGGTTCTTGTGGCAGAAACAGATTTAGAAACTCTTCTTCTGAGAAGAAAGCACTAGGCATTCCGTATAGAGGGTTAGGTGTATTAAAAACCTCTCAAGTCAATTCTGGCACCACTTTCGGCATTGCAGGCTGAACGACTAGTTCTTCAGAGTCATTATCCTCTATTGGAGGAGTTCTTCCCAACTCTCTTGGGGAAGTTACGGGGTCCTTTCTTGTTCTGACCCATCCTGAGAACTGTCGATGTCCCGTTCTGGAGCCGACTGAGTTGGATCTTGGGCTTTCTCTTTGTCCCTGTCTTTATTTCTATGGCTTCTCCTCCTCCTTGGAATCATTTGATGAGAAACCAATATTTCAACCGCTCTATTGAATTCTGCTTCATCCAATGCAGTTAAAATGGCAGCAGCTGAGTTATGAGAACGTTGCCTTTCTGATAGGTCTTGCTCAGGTTGTGCTCCCGTTCTTTGGAATATTGGAGCTTTAAGATATTCTGGATCTGGGTTATTTCTTGTACCAACCACATTAACAAACACCCTTTCATAATGGGGGTATGGAATTCTAGTTCTTGGTTCTCCCTGAACAGGATGAATGGAAGGTGGGATGTCGGTCCTCAATTCTCTACAAATAGAGCAAGCTGCGATTGGGAGATCAGTTGCCCTTCTTGGACATTGCTTCCTAGATCTTCTAAGCACTGATCGATATTTATATACCCGTCTTGGCGGAGCCGAGGGGTATTTTCAGTTTTTGAGCTGAAGGATCTCCTCAAGAGATTTCTTCATTGACATCTCAAAAGGAGAAGAGCTTCTATGCAGCACTTTAACCTGAGGGTCATACGGTGCTCTGGTTCTTCTTTCTGGTTCCATATTTGCTTGGCCCCAAAACCGGCTAACATTTCTAAGCGGAGGTCATTGATGTTGATGACAAACAATTGTCATTATTGTAGTGAAGGTTGCCGGGTTAGCTCCTCGAAAGGCATTCAGACCTAGCCTGAACAACAAGTTCCTGTCTGCTTGTGCTGAGTCCATGCTAGTTTTTACATTAGCAGCCAGGTGAATTTGATCACGAATGTTAATGTCCCCTGCGTAATTTGAAGAAACTTGCAAGTTCTCCCTTTCCTTTCTTGATTCGATGACATCGTTGAGGATATCATCGGGTGTTGAGTGCTGTCCCAGGGGGAACCTGCTCCTGTTGGCTTTCAACTACCAATTTTTCTCTTTCTTGGAGAAGGAATTATCCGTGGATGACAATGTGTCTGTTTGCGGGTCCCTCTCTCTCATAAAAGATTTTTGTCAATGGTCTCTTCTGTCTGCGGACTCAAGTCTACTCCTAGACTTGTCTGCGGAGTTGCATGAAACTCTGCCCGCAAAATAAGCTTGGACTGGACCGTTAAGTTTGGTTGGGCCTTGGGTCCATGGACCTTGATTGGTGTCCGTGGATGGGCATTGCCCCTTGCTCGTGGAGTGGCCTTGGCCTCTGCTCGCGGGGTGGCCTTGGCCACCTGGTACAAATCTTCTGCCATAATCTATAGGATCGGCCTATGAACTCATCTTTTGGTCCATTGGGCTGGTCTACAGACTAAAATTCCTGTCCATGGATTTCTTCTATGGATTGATCCTCTGTTCTTGATTTTCTTTGTTATTTGTAGCCAGTTTTGGGAAAGTCTTTCTTAAGTCTTTTAGGCCACTGGCCTTATCCTTTCACCCTGTGAAAATTTGGGCAACATCTCCCCCTCTTTGGTAATTTTTTGAGGGGGGAGTTCAAATAGTCAGCTTGGGCTAAGGGCTCTCAACAGTCTATCTTAGGATTGACCCATAGGGCTTTTCCTGTTTAAACTTCGATCGGATCATGGTTTGGGCCCGAAACGAATTTGCTCCATTAGTAGACCCCGAAGGGCTAAGTATTTTGGAATTCCCTTTCAGAGTTTCCGGTGACATAGGTCGGCCTTTTGGGTTGACCTGTCACAAATTGGTCAAGTCACTTTGCTTTGTGTACACCAGCTTGGGTGCACCCTTCTTGATGTCCGCTGTTAGGAATGTCCGCGGATAGGCACTCCTCTTCTGAGGTACCCGCGGGCTAGATAGCATCCTCTGGATGCCCGTGGGCTGGCAGCCTACCTTTGGTGATGGCAGGCAGCCTGCCTTTCCATGCTTGAGTTAATGGGGTGGATTTTGCTCCTGCTACGGGTAAGGGACTCCTCAACTGAGATCTTTTCTGGTGACCATGGCCTCTTGGTAGGGGTCTGGCCAATTGGCCAAACCCTCCTAGTTGGGGTTGTTGCAACTTCAGCCCATGTAAGAGGCTGAGTCACCAGAATTGGCATCGGAGGTACGTACACCCGCCGGTTAATCGTGAAGACGTAAGCCCGATGCATGCACACGATCTCAACAATCCTGCACAAAAATGACAAGAAAAGAGATAAAAAGATCACTCATCTTTCCCATTTTTTGTTCTTTTTATTCTTTTTCAAAGATGAGAGGAGAGAGGAGAAGAAGGTCCCACCGGGCGTGCCAGAAATTTGTAACATGCAAATTTCAAGAGTCTTTTTATGGTAGACATCTTGAACCTTACTATCAAATTACCTCCAATTATTGTATAGAGTTTATTATTTTATATGGGAGACTACTCTTCCAATCTGAGTAAACCCGAATTGTTAATTTCCTTCCCAAATTGGGGAAGAATCTCTGATTAAGAAGAATAATAAATAAATAACAAATATTGAATAAACTTATATTTATTTATTCAAAGGGTTGCCTAGATCCCATGTAGGCTTTACAGATGCCTCATGAAGGTCTTTGTGTGAAGAAAATGGAAAAGAAAGAGAGGTGGTCATATTGAGGGGTTCACTTGATATTCTCCATTGATGGGAGATCCTTCTTCTTCACTTTGTTGCATGTTATGTTCCTGCAAAAAACGAAAAGCTCTAGATTTGTGATTTTTCATTTGTGGGAGTTTATTGTGAGAAACTCCCTTTTTATAGGTTTTGGAGAGTCATTTTTAGACTCTCTTTTGACTTCTTCTTTTTTAGGAGGTCAAAAAGGGGCTTACTCTCATTAGAGAGAGTCATCTGTCCAAGACAATTGATTTCCCATATCTTGGGAAACCTAGGACGTCTAGGAGTCCTCTTTCTTAAAGGACTCCAAATTGGTTTCCCTTTTTTGAGGAACCTGAGAGGATAAGACTTTTTCCATAAAAAGGGGGAAGAATCTTAACTTCTAAAAGGGAGAGAATTACTCTCCTATTTTGAATGGGGTGCAATGTAGAACCCTTTCATTGGGAAACAAGAGGGGATCCTTATCTTGGGATCCCCCTAAAACTGATAGAGATTCCATTTTTTTTATCAGGGATTCTTTACCACGTGGTAGTCAGGTACTAACTACTAGTTGGAGAAGGACTGACCTTGGTCAGTCTGCAGGCTAAAGGGGTGAGATCACGGGTCTTTCCTACAGTCAGGGTCAAGTCCTTAGCCATTTATGGCCGCGAACCAGGCTTAGCCTTGGCTAGCCTGTGGATGGAATCCTAGAGTCTATCCGCAAGGGTTTAACTGGGTCTGTCCATAAGGACAAACCCTAACCACGTGTCAGTCTCATGGGGATTGACAGGAAGGGTGTCAGCGGGTATCATTACCCTGTAGTCACCATTAAATGCCGACAGGTTGGCGGTCAGCCCTTAACCAGCTGGTGCGCGTGCCTTTGGCACGTGCGAAGCCCAACTGCCCACTTTGTGGGTGGTGATCTGGTGTGGGCATATGCACCATACACCCCCCTTGCGAGCTGTGAGATTTCACTGCCCATAGGGATTCTCTACCACATGGCAGTCAAGTACTGACTGCCAATTGGGAAAGGTGGTTGGCCCAGGTCCAAGGCCTATTTGGACAGCGGAGCAGGTCACTGAAAATGATTGACTTTGGTCAGTCTGCGGACCAAACGGGTTGGGACCATGGATCCTACCCGTGGTCTATGTCGGGTCCTTGGCCATTTATGGTCATGGATCAGGTTCAAAAAGGCCATCTTTTTTGCTAGCCAGCGGATAGACTCTAAAGTCTATCAGCAAGGGATTAATTGGGTCTGTCTGCAAAGACAAACCCTAAATACGTGTCAGTCCATCAATGATTGACAGGAAAGGTATCCGCGGGCATTATTGTCCTACTGCCAGTATTAATTACTGGCGGTAAGCTAGCCACTGGCCATCTAGTGTGCGTGCCTTTGGCACATGCGAAGTCCAACCGCCCATTTCTTGGGTGGTGATCTGGTGTGGCTAGGTGCACAATGCACCCACCTTGCGGACAGTGAGATTTCATTGCCCATAATTATAGTTGACCGATTGAACAAGTCAGATCCCTTTCTTTCATATCACATTACCTTCAATTCGAACTAGTCGGCAAGCTTGTATATCAAGGAAGTGGTTCATTTTCACGGAGTACCTGTTAACATTGTTTCAGATAGAGATACGAGGTTCACTTCGATATTTTGGAAAAGCTTTCAGCAAGCTATGGATTCTTGATTGGATTTCAACACAACCTTTCATCCACAGACTGATGGGCAAACTGAAAGAGTGACTCAGATTATTGAAAATATGTTATGGGCTTGTATGTTGGATTTCCAAGACAGTTGGGAAGATCATTTACCATTAGTGGAGTTTGTCTATAACAACAGCTACCAGAAAAGTATTAAAATGACACCTTTCGAGGCACTTTATGGTAGAAGTTGTCGTTCACTTCTATGTTGGGATGAAGTAGGTGAAAGAAATATACTAGGTCCTAAACTCATTGAACAGACATCAAACAGGATTTAGTTGATCAGGGATAGGTTGAAAAATGCTCAAAGTAGGCAAAAGAATTATGCTGATACTTGTTGAATAGACTTAGAATTTTAGGTTGGGGATTATGTATTTGTCAAAATGTATCCAACGAATGGAGTGTTGAGATTTGGAAAAAGAAGAAAACTCGGTCCAAGATATGTGGGCCCCTTTGAAATGATTACTAGAGTTGAGGAAGTGGCATATAGGGTTGTTTTACTTCCTCACATGGCAGCTATAGATAATGTATTTCATATTTCCATATTGAGGAAATACATTCCAGATCCGTCTCATGTGACTAATCTTGAACCGCTGGAAATTAGAGATGATTTGACACTAGTTGTGCAACTGGCTCAAATTTTAGATCGAAAGTAGCAAGTCATTTGCATGAAGAAAATTTCATTGGTTCTCCTTCGATGACAACATCATTCTGTTGAGGAAACCACTTGGAAAAGAGAAGATGAAGTCAGAGAAAAATATCCTCACATTTTCATGTAATCTTGTTTATGTGAATTCTTAATTTCAAGGACAAAATGCTAATAAGGAGGGGAGGATGTAGAGACCCAAAACATGATTATCTTGAAATATGTGCACATTGAATGAACATCTGGAATTTTTCTCAAAACATTGCAATTGATGCCAAATTATGTTTATTTAATGATAATTGATGCTTAACTATGGTTAAACTTAGTATATGATAAATGGTTAAGGTTTAAAATGAAGAAAAAGATCAAAATGTGGAAAAACAGAGGCTACCGATTGACCGCCCCCAAAATTGGCTGACTGACGCAATCAAAAAGGTTGTATGGGAGTTTTTGGCAGAGAAGGGTCGTAAGACTAGTCGACCATGACCATCACCAGTCGACCGCTTTGCTACCGGTCGACCGCCTCTTTATACCGGTTGACCGCTCTTTGTGGGTTTTGCCTAATTGGACTTTCTAATTATGAATTTCAAGAATTAGAAATCTCTAAGGACTCATTGGTCTATTTAAGGACCTCTAACTCTTGGGGATTAGGATTTTAACATTCTAAGAGTTTTAGAAATCCCAGGGAGAGTTCAACTTAGGTTTTCAAAAGAGGTTTTGCAAGGAGAAGAAGGAGAAGCTTGGAGATCATCTACAAGGTCATTCCAAAGCGATTTGATCGTAGGTAAGCGATCTAGGAATGTACTATACAATGCCCTAATAAATGATTGTCATAAGATAAGTACTTTTAAGACCTGGATATGTTTTTATGTGTTACTATGGTTTGAATGGGTATATTAAAGGTATTTGTTACATGGTTTAAAAAAGATTTGATGTTAAGATTTGGAAAGGAATGGATGATGTACCATACACTGTTCTAACCTAATAATATGTATGATATATCATTTTAAGATCTGGAAGGTATTGCTTATATGTTTTTATGTTATGATGATTATATCAAGGTTAGAGTTTGCATGATCTCAAGAGGATCTTGTGTTAATGATTATGATTGGATTAAGGGATACGGAAACCGATATGTCATTAATGTTATGATAATGGATTGAAGATTTCATTGATGTTTGGGCATGATATTGTAACTATTTTCTTGAAATCTTATGCATATATGATTGAACTTGATGGAAAGGATGATTTCCAGGGTGGGTGTATGTATGAACATGAAGGAAGGGATTTAGTTGGATGATGATAAAAACTAGAAATTTTATGATGTTAATTGTGATTCTATTATATGTTCATAAGTTATCCTTGTATGAATTTCCATGTAAATTAGGCCTAATTATGCATGTATATTGATTGGTTTAAATTCGAATAGGTAAATACTTAAATGATGATCTCAAGGCTCTAAGTTTGTTATCCTTAGTTATATGAGTGACTTTAGAGAATTCAATGTCATGATATTGGAATCTAAGGGATAATCGAGATGGAGGTTGGCCATAACACTCAAGCACATGTTGCACCGCATGTTAGGAAATACAAGAACATGTCTCACAAGCACAAACACTTACATGTCATTGGGAATCTTTCATGTTACATGTCATTGAGAATCATCATGTTCATGTCATTGAAGAAGAACATCATGTTACATGACATTACAAGAATATCATCTTACATACATTGGTACACATGAACTTACATGAATATACACAAGTTTTATATGTCCTCACAAGTCACGATTCTTAAATGTCATGGATGATGTTATGCTTATATGTTTCCACACATGAACTGTAAGATATGTTTATTTATGATAAAGCATGATTATGATTACATGTTATGATATTGTTAGCTAGACTTTGTATGTACTGAGCTTTTGTTTTCTTAGCTGTACTTTTTATGTCGGTAGTTTCAGGAGAGTTCGACATTTGTGCTCTACGACCTTGGCTAGAGGAGGAGCACCAAGAAGAACCAAAAGGTGACTATGTTGAATTAAAAATGGATCTGGATAGATGACCCCATTATTGATTCTTAGATAATTTGTTTCACTTTAGTTTAAGGAAATAAGATAGTTATAGATGTTGCTTAGGTTTAATTTTACATTTGAGATCATATGGGTGATCGGATTATTTGGTTAGTTGGTCGATAGTTGAATTACAACATTATATTAAAGTTCCTAGTTGATTAAATATGGAAGAAATTTTGAGACACACTTTTAGCATGCCTTTTATGTTTTTATATGGATATGTATTATCAACAGTCCAAGATCTCATTGACCAACAAGAGATTTTAGGGTGTGATATTTAGTTAATTCCAAAACTATCCTTACACATATTGGTTCAAAATGTTGACTAACCTTTCCTTAATTCCAAAATATCCTTTACTTTTAGCTTTTATTAATATTAAGCAAAAAATATAGGAGACTTAAAAAGTTTATTAAAATTTCATATAATCTTAAAACTGTCATTTATTAATATATAAAGCTAAATTTTCATAACCGAACCAACCGTCGAACTAGCTGGGTGATCAATTCCCTGTTAGACTGGTCCGGTTGGATGGCATATCAATTTTTTCACTTATGACTAGAATTTTTATGTTAAAAAATACATAGAGATACCAATTAAAGGTGCATGTAGATTTCGGGTAATGACTACATGAGTGAAGAATTATGAGAAAATTCCCTAGATGGGCCATAGAAGTCAGATATGTTTTTTTTTTTGGTGATTGAAAGCTCACAACTTCCCGAATCAAGAACCAAAAGCTGGATCCTATAAAAATATACGACTTAATTCTTCATTGAAAAAGGATATACAAAGAGCCCATACATTGCACTTGGATTGTGGGGTTTCATGTGGGATCCAATTCTAGCAGGCACTTAAATATGTGGATCCCTGTATGAGCTTCACAATATCCTCTATCCATGCTATTATTTATTATTATTTTAAATAAAAGATAATTGATTGATTATTACTTATGCAATTCATTGAATTGTTTTTAGGAATGTCACAGGACCTGCCCCACAGGCTGGGATGGTAAAGATTTGGTCCTCATTCATTCACCCACTCAACCTCGAAGGGGTGGACCCAGAGGAGGGGAGGGGAAGTCCTTCCTTAGGTAGTGTTAAACATAGTGGGCAGCTCATAATTTTTTAGTTTTAATAGTATAGTAGCCCCCCCAGAATTTTTAGTATTATTTTATAGTGGCCCCCCCCAAATCCCAATTGTTGTGAAACCCTAATGGGGAACTTCCCAAGAAAAAGAGCCACGCCCCATTTTTGAACCCTCACCAACTGTGGTTAAGATTCACTCACCCCTAGGGTAAAGCAATCCGGCCTTAGTTTTTAAAAAACAAAAAAAAAATCTTCAGTTTAATTTAATTAAGTTTAACTAGGTTTAAATGGGGTTAAAATGAACATGAGGACACGGCGGTAATTTTTGTAGAGGATCCATGGGTCCGCTGATCACTGCTCTTATTAGAATGCAACATTGGCTAATTTTATGACATTGATAGACTCATTACTCAAAAAAAAAAAAAAATTCTCGGGGGTTATGCCCCCGAACCCCAGGTCCCACAAATTTTCCAATACATGTACTTTGGCCCCCAAGGAAAAATTCCTAACTCCAACCCTAGGTGGAACAGTGTTTCTCGAGACTTACACCACACGAAGTGGAAGGTCTTTGATTCGGCTTTTCACTCCCCCTTTGGGGTCAGTCCTACACAAGATTCTCGCGGACTTACCTGGTGTGGCGGGTTGCTGGCTCTCATCACACCCTTTAGAGATTAGTCTTGACCCAAAGGAATGGGGATACCCTGAGTTTTAAAAAAAGACAATTAATTAAATATAATTGGGCCTTTTTTTTTTTGTTAGAGAGGTAATCTAAACATACACATCATATCTAAGATAACCGCTAGGGTGCCATAAGGTAAACCCACACAACTAGTCTAAAAGGGCTTACCCACACAACTACTCCAAAATGGCCTAACTTAAGGAAGGTTTGTGATCCCTTATACACTCCTGCAAAGGTTAATACTCAACCGAGGTGAGATTATAAGTGGGAGAGTAAAACCCAGCCAATTTTTTATTTTTTTTTAAGGAATTGGGTCATTTGTTGAGAGAGTAATAGATGTGGTCCGGGGACCATCCTATAAAGGGACTAATACCAAGTTGTGTCTAGGATAAAATCTCCAAGTGTCCCATGAATTAGTGTCATTCTCATGTTTATGCTAAATAAGTCTTCTTGTGCTTCGTTATCCTTACTAGCATGACACTAATCATAGCTTAAACATGTCATATATGCTCATACAGAGGAATGAAAGCAATGATATCGACGTTGTGACCCTTACGCCCCAACCGCTGGACTATGACTCCCCGACCTCGACATGGTAGTCTGGGGACTCCTGTCACCTTCACAAATTGAGATAGATGTTAAAACGTATTTAAAGTATGCGTCACAGTTATGTACTGATTATATAGTAAACAATCAGAATCACTAATATTCAATCAGACTTAAGATTATCGCTAAGGTGCCCTAAGGGTGAGTTGACTATTTTTTTTTCTTATACAGAAATGCAAATATTGTATGTACCATAGATTTGAATTTTGATACTGATTGTTTTCTCATTAAATCATGCCAGCGGGTGGCACGTGCGATGCACGTGAGAGCCAGAGGAAGGAGTTAACCACAATTAATAGGAATTAAAAGGGACACATGTTAACCCATGGATGTGATTGAACTCTAGCGGGTGGCACATGCGATGCACGGGGGAGCGAGGGGAAGGAGTTAACACAGTTAATAAGAGTTAAAAGGGACACGTGTTAACCTGTGGGTGCGATTGAACTTTAGCAGGTGGCATGTGAGAGCGAGGGAAAGGAGTTAACTTGTAGCACCCCGGACTTTTTCATCCTTAATGAATAGCACATTCGTAGCTAATTGGCCGTTTTTGTAGTCTAATTAATAAATAAGGGAGAAATTGAAAATTCCGAAACGTTAGAAATATTCATTTTCGAAGTACGAACCCAACGCAAGTTGAATCGTCAAAATCGGACGAACGAGTCAAAAGATATGGCCAAAACAGTCTGGACCTGCAGGCAATCGTAGCTCGGAAGGCACTAAGGACGTAGCTCGGATAACATGCTCTGACAACGTGCTCTGATAAGGCACAGACAACGTACTCTGATAACGTAGCTCTAGCTCTGATAACGTATACGTTGTGCATCCGTTGTGCAACAGACAACGGGTACGTCGTGCAGCAGACAACGGGTACGTTGTATAGCAGACAACGTGTACGTTGTACAGCTCACGACGGGCACGTTATACATAAGACAACGGACAACGAGCTCAGCACTATGCACAACACAACGTGACAACGGGTTCGGCACCCTTCACAGCACAACGTACTCGGCACTATTTACAGCACAACGTGTTCAGCACTATTCACAGCACAACGTGTTCGGCACTATTCACAGCTCAACGTGTTCGGCACTCGTGTTTTTGCAGAAATTTCAGTAAGGGTATTATGGTCTTTTGGTCGGTTCACTCTTACCTTAAGAGTTTAACCCGAGCCTTTAGGGCTCATTCTCAACACTTAGAGGATTTGGGGGATTAGAAGAGAAGAGAAAGGGTTTCCTAAGCTAGGGTTTTGCTTTTGGAGAAGAATCAAAGGGGTTTTGAGACCCTAGATCACTTCAAGTCCGGTTTTTCTCCAAGATCACGGCTCAAGCACTCGTGGAGAGCGTTCCCCAAGGTAGGGCAGTAACCCAAGCACGTTTTTGAAAGGGGTTTCTTCACCAACTCAAGTCTCCTTCAAGCAAAGGTGTTCTTCTTTCAAGTTGGAGCTTCAATCAAGGTTTCTACCAAGGATCAAGCCTTGATCTAAGGTTAGTACACCCTACTAACTTACCCTAGCAAAAATCTAGGTTTTCTATATAAAAAAATGTGATTCTTTATATTATGTTTTCCTCCTTATGAAATGTGTTATCCTCCATTAAATATAAACAAGATAATGGAAAAGGTGTGGATGTGTGGATGGAATGTTGGATGTGGTGATTGGATGCCGAGATGTATGTTGTGTGATGTGTGTGATGGAAATGGTGGATGAGTATTTTACCAATAATGAACTTACCTTGATGTTTGGATGGAAAATATGCGCTAAAAAGAACAAGATGAATTATTAAGAAACATTGCATGTGTTGTGTTTGACAAAATGCCTAAACTATGAATAAACGACTTAGATGAAGAAAATGGAAATATGTTTTATGCATGTGTTCTTATAGACGATGAATTGATCCAATGTCATATGAATTACTTAAGTTACCTATGCTAATATTATGAATTGAATTGTAATGCCATATCTCTTTTGTTAAGCGCATTCCCACGATTGTTATTATTGGCACGCACATGAGCACGCATGATAGTATGAACCGAGATTTCAAGACCATGTGCATATAATAAACAACAAGAAAATATTGTATGTCAAGGAGGTTGGTAGCCCAGGAAAATTTGGGTACTAGCCTCTAGCTCACAAGATAACCCCTAAATCACCTATTGTCAAGGAGGTTGGTAGCCCAGGGAGATTCGAGTGCTAACCTCTGGCTCACAAGAAAACTAAACAAGTAATAAAAATCACCTATTGTCAAGGAGGTTGGTAGCCCAGGGAGATTCGGGTACTAGCCTCTGGCTCACAAGAAAACCAAATATTGCATATCAAGGAGGTTAGTAGCCCAGGGACATTCGGGTACTAACCTCTGGCTCACAAGTGCATTGCATATCAAGGAGGTTGGAAGCCCAGGGACATTCGGGTACTAACCTCTGGCTCACAAGTGCATTGCATATCAAGGAGGTTGACAGCCCAGGGACATTCGGGTACTAACCTCTAGCTCACAAGTGCATTGCATATCAAGGAGGTTGGCAGCCCAGGGAGATTCGGGTGCTAGCCTCTGGCTCACAAGTTACAAGATGAAAGTTTACAAGATGATGATCATGCATTCATGCATGCACGCATACATGATTTCTACGAGGCATATCGAGACAGGACATGGGTTTCAAGCTTGGGTTTTATCGGTGTTTTTGCATTCATGCACACACTTTGAAATGATTGTATTGTACCATGTCAAATACTGTTTAGTTCGTGATGCTTCTATTACTGCTTTGTATGGTATGACTATTACGTGTGTTATTATTATTATGGCTAGTTAGTAGCTTGTACTCGCTGAGTATTACATGCTCAGCCGTACTTTCATGTCGGCAGGTGCTGAGGGAGCCCTCGATCCGGAGCCTTGGGTCGAGGAAGAGTATATAGAGGAGAGAGAGCCGGCTATTCCATTACAGTTTCAGGCGGACTGAGACATCGATGTGTGGCCATACCTCGACTACTGTTGAGGGGAGAGTATGAGAGGGTCTTGTGTATTTTGATATTTTGATAGGTGGGCCTGTCCACCTTAGACTTAGACATGTCTTGTATTTATGTTAACTTGGAATACTATTTTGGATCATTAGAAGAAATGAAAATTTATTTACGCTTCCGCATATATGTTAGCTTCCGCGCTCTGATTATCGTTGTTAGTACTGTATTTTATCTTGTGCATTACAGGATGGTTTGATAGGTACGTAGTGTGACACCTAAAATATCCCTAAACTCCTAGGGGGTATTTCGGGGCGTTACATAACCACAGTTAATTAATAGGAGTTAAAAGGAACACGTGTTAACCCGTGGGTGCGATTGAACTCTCCACGAGTTCAATCGCAATTGGCTGTTGTGAGCATGAATTTTTCTACCAACTTTCACATTTGTGGTTTGACTAAGAGTCGCCACCTATTCATTCTTAGGGATAGGTCCCGGATTGATTTGGATAAGGCAAATGATTTATTAGAGTTAGGATAAGCGGTTCGATTAAGTGATGGGGAAGGTGTTAGGCACCCCAAGACCCCCATTTTGTAATGGTTACCTACTCCCTAAATTTAAGCCAAATTTAATCTCAATATTAATTAAAATGTCTAAATGTTTAATCAAATGCTAATCCAAGAAAGAAAGAAAGCTAGATAGGCTAGGGTCGAACCCGGGTTGGGTTGCCTACGTACTCACATTGGGGTGAGATCAGACCGAGCGTAGTTCTGGCATATGAGCCCGTGCCAAGGCTAAGGGTGGTGTGTGTGTGCATAAGGTGGTCAAGGGTCTAGCCTAGGGGCTAGGGTTTAGTTGACCGGGTTGGTCAAGTGCAAGGTCTAGGTCTAACCGCAGTTAGAAGGGTGTTAATCATGGTTGAGTAGGCTAAGCAAGATCTAGCAAGCATGTTTTTGGTCTTTTGGTATTTTTAGATTTTTTTGGTATTTTGAGATTTTATAATGTTTTTGGTATTTTGAGATTTTATCATGTTCTTTTTGTTTTGGATTTTCATATAGGTGAGATTTTGGCAAACTTAACTAATGTCAAATTTAATCCAAGAGAAAGACTAAGGAAAAGTTAGGCTAAAAGATTATATTTAGGACATAAAGAGAAGTGTGCATTGTGAATAGTAAATGGTCTATTGCCAACACTTATTTTGTTGGATTGGTGTTGATAATAAATCAAATACCATTGTCTTTGATATGAGGCATTTTGGATAAAGTCCTCTTTAAGTCCTTAGGTCCTTAAGTCATCATTTATCCATTCAAAATAGAACATGAAAAAAAAAAAAAAAAATGAAAAAGTGACAAGTGAAGAAAATGAAAACTCATCATCTTCTCTCTAATGTAATCTCTTTGCACCATTATGAATGATATAATGAGATTCAACTATGAAGATTAGAGTGATGATGAGTTTCCCAAATGATTCTAGAAGAAGGACTAGAATCAATATGAAGAAACAAAATAAAAAAAGAGGTATAGCTTTAGCTTCCACTCTCTATGGGCCTACCCATATCCACACTAGTGGGTACATATGAAATAAATAAATATTTACACGAGAGAAAAAATAAGACATCTCATTTCTTTTGAGGTGGGGTCCCTCTACACCATTAGATTGGTGTAGAGAAACCCAACTAAACTTGAGAAAAGAAAGGTCTTCCCAAATTATTCTAGAAGAAGACTACAAATAAAAAAAAAGATATGAAGTAAAGAAGAAGATAAAGAATAAAAGGAGGAGTGCCTACTTCTCCAATGCTCCAAGAGGTGATGAGTTTTTAGAGTCCACAAAGGAAGAGAGTTAGTGAAGAACTCTAAGCTTTTAGTCCTAGAATTCTCTACACACTCTAAACCTTGGCTTCTTCTAACTTTCTTCAAGGCTAAAAAGAAATAAAAGGGGTGAGAGGAGGAAGAGCTAGGGTTTCCACTTGGGATTTTGGAGGTGGAAGAAATGGCTTGTGAGGGTCTTGTATTTATAGAGGTTTCAAGAGGTTGTGGCAATTTGGTGATAAATAGAGGGCTGGGTGAGAAGAAGGGAGGTGATTGGTTGGTCAAAATTGATGTGGTTGGTGATTGGGTAATAAAAAAGGTATGTACTTGATGAGAGGTGATTGGATGGTCAAAAGGAGTGTAAGAGAATTAATTGTTTTGTAAGAGGTATAAGAATAAGTTGTAAGAGGTGTAAGGGAGTATGGGAGGTGATTGGTCAGTCAAAAAGGTGTGTACTTGGTGAGAGATGATTGGGTGGTCAAAGAGGTGTGTAAACATAAAAATGGGGCTATTTGGGGTTTGAAGAAAAAATAAAATGTCTTTTGTAGGAAAGTGGAAAGTGGACTTGGGTTAGTGGGTCTTGGATATGGGTTGAATGGATGTGGGTATGTGGACTAGACCTTATGGATCATGATTGTTAGTAGATGGGTCATGGGTTATGATTATTGGACTTTAACTATGGCAATTGGGTTTGGGTTATGGTAATTAGGCTTTCACTAAAGCAATTGAGTTTTAGCTAAGACAATTGGGTAATTAGGCTTGGCTACTTGGGCTTGGGTAATGGAATTAAGTAATTGGGCTTGATTGAGTTGTTTGGGTACAAGTTTGGTCAAATGGGCTTGGGCCTTGGGTAAACCTTGGAGCATTTGAAGACGTGGGAAGAGGGATAGGGGGTGCAAAAATAGGGTGCTTACAGCTGTGATTCTATTCTTTAAATAGATAGATGAGCAAGGGGTAGTGTGGGAATTACAACAAAACATTAAAGTAAAACATTGAGTCAAAGTTTTGTTTGATACGAGGGAATCAAGCTACACCTCTCTCTCTCATTATAATAGTAAAAATAAAGATTATATGGACTTTGTAATATTAATGTTGTTAGTCTTCAGTCTCAACCACATTTACCTAATTCCTTGAAATCACTACAAAGCGATGTGGATGAAGCATAGCCGGGGGGACTCAAAGCTTGCCCCATTGGTAGTGTGTGCATGGTACCACTCATTTGATCGGGGATTAAGTTTCAAGAGGGTATGATTGTTGAATATCTACCTGTCTCCTAACCTAGAACAGATACTAACCTTGTTAATTAGGGTTGCAGCCTAACCATATGAATTCTAAAGACATGGGTAATCAGGCAATTTCATCCTTAGTTTCACAATAAAATTGTAGATAATTGCGAACAATGTCATATCGAAGTAAACTGCAAACTAGGTTCCATTATTACAAAACCAACAAACGAAATACACAACTTAGAATCGTATTTTCATAAATTGCCATACAAATGCGTGGCCGAAGCAGCAACGCCGGTCGATGTCTTTGAAAAACATTTCTCTAAAAAATGAGGTATTCAATTTTTTTTTTTTTTTTTCCATAATGTTTTCCCTCCAAGCAAATTAACAAAGCCTATCCTAAGATGAATAATGCGAAACTCCAAACATTGGGTCGCATTTCTAGTCTATCTAATCATTCAATAGCAAAACCCTTGCTCAAATGCAGCCAAAGCCTAAAATTTTTGTCTGTGAGCCGAGTTTGGGCTGAAAGGTTGGGGCTGAGTTACGGCCCGGGCTAAGGTCCATCTGAGATGAGCTTGGGCTGACCTCGGTCCAGCCGGGCCCAACTTCCATCCCAGATATATGTGATTGGCAACACCACTTCATAGCTTCCTGTCAAGTACTTAAAATTTGGTTGTTGGACAATATTTATAAAAATGGGAAACTCTAGCTAAAATTGCTCATTTTCAAATTGCCCCCATAAAGCAAAACTTGTATTTGCTCTTACTCGGGTCTTGTGCAACCAGTTAAGCAACAACATTTTATCCGCATCCAATATGTTCCCTTAAGCCTGTTCCATGAACAAAAAATCTTGAGGCACTTACTGTGGGCGTAACACCTAGTGTTGTTATCCTTTTAACATGTTAAGAAAAAAAAATTTCAAACAAATAAATTATGATTTTAACTGGTTCTAAAGATAACGGGGAAAAATAAAGATAGTTCTCACCATGTCTAGCATTTGAAGCTTGACTAAGAGGGTGGATATTACTAGCACTGCACCCTCCGGGATTCGATCCCAGAACCTTCCCCTTTGGGGGAGATACACTACCACTGGGAGAAGTCATGCTGTGTCATTTACTTGTTAGTAGGGTATCTAAGTTAGTGGGTTGGGAGAGAGAACACATCAACTGTCGCTCTCCAAACTCAAACCAAGACTACTCACACGAAAAGCGGGGCACGCTACCTTCCAAGCAAGAACTTGTAAATGTCTGTGATGCAGAATTTGGAATCTGACCGATTAGCTAACTATCACATACCTACCTGGTTGCTCCAATGATAGGAGTGTGAGAAAAAGAAAAAAAAATAGTTACCAACATAAACTTACCATACCCCAACTCCACGAGTCCGGATCTCATCCAATTGTCCCTCTAGATTAACATTTTAACCCTTAGGGTTCTTGAATTTTTTATTCTAAAAATTAAGGTTAAATATATTAACCTTGGCAGGAGCAGAGCGAGAAGGGCGAGGGGTCATGGCCACCCCCCAAAATTTTTGATACTTTTTTTTATATTACATAATATTATAAAAATTTTGAAAAATATTTTTATTCTATTGATTGTGCCCCCCAAAATAACTTTAATTAGTTGACTATGTGGGATGTTAACCCCTCCAAAAATTTGCAGATTTCTCTATATGTATAATATAAAAAAATAAAAATTATAATGATTTATGACGTTAATTAATTGTATTTAGAGCAATGAGAACCGAATTGTGCATTCGACTAGATAGCCAAAAGTCTGTCCGCGTGTCCTGTTAACACTTCTTAAGCTTAACTAAATTAAGGTTAATTTTTTTAAAAAAAACAAGGTTCGATGGATGAACTCTAAGAGTGAGTGAATCTTAACTATAGTTGGTGGGTGTTAAGAATGGGGGCGTGGACCAATGAGGTTTGGCATTCAGATACATAACCAAATGTATAATATGTCGTCTATTTCTTTTTTATTTATATGATGGTTCTCTCAAAAGGAGCATGGAACTTTTTCGAAATGTAACATTAACGAATTTTATGACCACGATGGATCTATTAATATATTAAAAATAAATAAATAAAACTGGAGGCTATACCCCCGAACAACCGGCCACATACTCAAAAATCCATTAATTTTCTTGATATATGTATTTTGGACCTTAAAGAAAAATTCTGGCTCCGCCCCTAACCTTAAAGGTTAATGAATCGTAACTATATTAAAAAAAGTTAAAAGGGACACGTGTTGACTTGTGAGTACCATGCGATTGAACTTTTGCGATTGGATATGATACCAACTTGAACTCCACTTAACCGTTGTCACTTGTTAAGTAGCAGCCATTATTGTCAGAATCTGATCGAACTGGCCGGTCAAACTGGAAAAACCGGAACCGGTTCCCATTTCCATGGTAAGCGTAGGGATTCTTACGGTTCCGTTAGGTCAGTATGGGTAATGGGGTGAGATTTTCTAGTATCTTTTAAAAGAGTAGTGATAGGCATAAAATTCATTTCATAAGCGGGGCATTCATCCACAATGAGGTGGTGCTTTAGGTTTGGAAATGGATTTCATACGTTAACTATTTTATCTTTTGAAATGGCGGATAAAGCAAAAGAATTATGGCCACGTGGCCCACCCCTTTGCCACTTGCGAAAACATTCCCCAAAATTTGCACAGCTTTCTTTACTTGCCTTTAGCTTACAAGTAAGCCCTTTTATATGTTCAGAAATTACAACGTGCCATTCTATAAGTTCAAAATCCGCATGGCTACGAGTATGGGTGTATTGACCCGAGCTTAGTCGAGTTGTGCCAAAGCTTCAGGCTCGAAGCTTGGCTTGAAAGTATTGGTTTGGCTCGAATGAAATCAAACTTGAATCGGAGTTTGGCATGACTGGAGCTCGTCTTAAGAATAAAAGAGATATTTTTTTATAATTTTGAATAATATATTATTTATAATATTATAAATATTATTAATAATATTGTTTTTATATTATAAATATGTCAAGTCAAATTGAGCCTTAATCGAGCCGAACCAAATTAAGTTAGGCTTGACTTGAGCTCAGTTGATTGAAAGTTATAGTTTGAAAAAAGCTAAGCTCAGTTCAGCTTCATAAATCCAAAAGACTCGGTTTGATTGAGTGGAGTTGAGCCTTGAGAGCTCGATTTGAATACACCCCAAACTACGAGAACAACATTTGCTAATAATACAACAAAATTAAAATTACAATTAAATTCTAATTTCATGACAAGTTTTTTTTTTCTTGTTAAAATTTGCCAAGGATAGTTAGGAAAAATGCTAACCAGATCATTAATGCATGTAGCATCCTATGTTAAGGCAGTTTCTCTGAAATCGAGTTCTAATTCTAACTGTTAAGATTTCCCTTTCTAGGAAAGTAAAACTTGAACCCAAGACCTCATCCTAACTGAAGGTAATCCACCCTCCTAGCTAACACGCCATATATCCCCACAGGGTAGTTTCTGGGTTCAATCCAAGGGGGGTGTGTGATGGTTGTATCCACCCTCTTAGCCAAGCTTCAAATGTTACGCAATTAACCCACTAATCTATAAAACAAATAATATTTTATATTATTTTTATATATAATAATGATATATATAAATAATATTTTTTATTTTTATATAATTTTCAAGCCGAACTCGAGCCAAGTTAAATCAAACAGGCCTCGACTAAAGCTTAGATTGAAGACATTTCAAGCTTGAAAACTTAGATCGGCTCGGTTTGATTGGGCTAAATTTTTGAACTTAAACTCAACTTGATCGAGCTGAACCGAGCCTAGCCATCAGGCTAACTCGGCTTGTTTGCTCCCCTAGAGTTGAGTGAATTGGCTAGTGAGTTGAGTGAATTGGCTAGTAACACACTATGGGCCTGGCCCAGTAGTCGTGTATCTCCCTTTGGGGAGGTGTGACTCGTGTTGGTGTGGATATTGACGCCCTTCATGGTGGCTAACCCTGCTAATCCCCTAAGTAGATAAATAATTAGGACCAAACCAAAAAAAAAAAAAATTTGCTAGCAACTATGGCAATTCCGTAATATAGCGATGCCTGAAGGATGATTATGCAAGTGTGGGTACAGATGTCTAGATATGGTGGAGGATAAGGTCGTAGAGTATGGTACATTTTTAGATTCGCATTTAATTTTCTCTCTCCCTCCACCTCTGAGATATCTTGAGACGAACGCTACATGTCAAAAAATAAACAGCTCATTGCTCAGATTTGTGGGTCCCATGCAATCTCGCTGTCAGGCTAAGGCTTCTTTTTTTGATGCGACGTGTTGCACGACTTACGTTGGAAAAAAATAAAAAATTATTGATCTCGGATCACCCGCACCACAACTAGAGGAGAGTTCAATTGCACCTATAAGTCTACACGACTTAAATTTATTGACTGTGGTTAAGATTTAACTTAAGGTTATTTGTAGAATTGATGGACAGAATTGTCAATTTCATCCTTAAATTCAAATTTCATCATTTGACTAATAATTTATAAAGGCTGAAATTATAATTATCAATTTTGTATGGAATTGAAATTATGATTTAATAGGCTAAATGAGTACAATTCAAATCCTTACTAAGAGGTTTTATCGAGGTTTAAAGAAACCGAAATTTCGACCATTTCAGAACTGCTGGGCAACACAAAATTTTCCGAATGGTTAAAATTTCAGTTGACATCCCGTTGAAATCTCATTTAATAATATAATTTTAATATGATATTTAGACGAAATATCCGAAATTTTGGAATATCGCCTTTTTTTATATATTTTGTATGTAGTATTAAATATATTTTTATATATTTAAATTTTAAAATATGTAATTTACTAGTATATTATTATATTATACTTTGTAAACTATAGCTTATAAAGTATACTATGAATAATATATTATTATACTTTATAAAAAGTATATAAACTATAAAGTTTTAACTGTTATAAACTATAATTAGAACTATATTATATATTAATAGAGTATGATGTATAAATTTAACTGAAGTATAATTTATAATTTATAAAGTATACTTTATTATTTTAAGTTCTAAGTAAAGATTTATATATTTCATATTTTCATATTCATTATTTAGTATATACTAAAATATTCATTATCTACAAAATGGTGGATATAAAGAGTCTTCAACAATTTTATTGATAAAATTAAACAAAGATTACATGAAAATTTTATATAAAAAAATTGCATGAGAATGTTATAAAATTCCAACAATCACGAACTTTAGATTCCAGAGTGTCACTTCTACGATATTTGCTCTTCCATTGTTCATCTACAATACATACAAAAAGTAAATGTTAGCAAAAATTAAATGTAGAAAATTAAGTATATAAATGATGAATTAAGTAATGTGCTTAACTTTTTTATGGGTAAATTGCATCAAATAATTAATAGCGATTTCTTTCTCTATAAAGCCCCGCAATCATAATAATCTAACTGCTAACAAATAACATAAATTTTATAAATCATCCACGGAATTAAAGATAGTTAGTTTCACTACTAATAAGAAAGAAATATCATCATTCATCACCTGTTTACCACATAAAATATAAAGTATTATTCTCTAACCATAGGGAAGATCATAGCCCATACTACCATCAAATTAAAATATAAAGTATTTTCCCTAACCATAGGGAAGACCATAACACCACCATCATCACCATCAAATTAAACATAAAGTATTTTCCCTAATCATATGGAAGACCATAGTCACCATACCACCATCATCATCACCATGAAATTAAATTTAAAGTATTTTTCCTAACCATTGTATGAATTACCGCCTTGATAAGACTAAGTCTCACTATCATTGATAGACCACTAATTAAAATTCCTAACCTTTGTATGAATTTGGTCAAATGTGCTCCAATTATGTTCGTATCCTGATGAAGTTGTTGTTTAACTCATTATGCGGAGTGCAAGATTTTGCAACACCGGAAGTTGACTACCAATAGATGCCCACTACTTATCTGTAATTTAGAAATAATATTACTTAGTAGTATCAAAGTTTATAAATAAAAAATATCTAAGTTTAAATAATATTGGGATCGTTTAATACCAGGTGACCCTTTTTTGAGCAACTTTTATTGATAAATCACTGCCAAGAAATCCTTCCAAATTCTCGAATGAAGCATACCTATTCATAAAAAAATTCATTGTAATATTTTTATAAAAGATATCTAATTTAAATTTTTAAAAAAAATTACTTGCACCATTGCTGCTGAAGCCTCTTATGAATTGAATATCATTTTTTGGATTCACTATAAGAGACTAATGTGAATTTCAGCTGAGGAATCGGTTCCATAATCGTAGATAAACCCGAAGCTCTGGTTTACAACTTATTATGGATTCAGTCTAACTGCAGCCCGATGAAAATCGGTGACTAGTTGGGTACTCCAGTCGATCAATAATTTTTCAAACGACTTTATATTTTCTAATCATATCTCGATGAGTAACTGCTAAAATCTGCCTATCATTTGCAATAGCTTCACAGAGGTGACCCATTGTAGGTAAGTCGCCATCTACAAAGCGAATCAACTTAAGCAAAGGTTCACCCAACATTAGTGAACTCATCATCCTCTTTGGAAAAGTCAAATCACTGACGATACCAATAACGTCTTGTCCATGTCTTGATTTGGAAGAAGCATAAGATTTGAATTCACTGTCAATAATTAGTTGTTGAACCACACAAAAACTATCATAGATGCTCCGGATTTCAAGAAAACTAATGGAAAAATGAGTTGAAGCTAGCCTTATCAAGCCTTTTCCGCTAAAGATATAACAGAATCGGGCAAGTACCCACGCACTGTCATAAATAAATTTTGAAATTTTTTTTGCCTCTATGATTGTTTGACTCACAAAGTCAAACTTTTTAATATCATGACAGACGAGGTCAAAAAAGTGTGTGCGCAGACACTCCAATACAAGTGAGGATATTTATGTTTGGAATGCTTGGTCATGTTTGGAATGCTTCTCTAATTAGGGGATCTTCCAAACATTGGATTGCTATTTGTGGGGTTTTTTCATGATATGTTTTCCAACACTACAGTTCTTATTGGTAATTGGAATAAAATTAATTTCTGATTTGATCGATGGTGTAAAAATGAAGCCCTCATAAATTTGGCATTGGATAATCCTCAAAACAGCCCTACCATTGCTAATATCCTCAACTATAATGGCAATTGGGATCTTTCGTTGGTGAATCATCTTTTTACTCCTACTATTGAAGATATCAAATCCGGGAATTCTTCCACCCCGAAAGAAGAAGACAATTTTGGATCAAATCAAATAATGGAGATTTCTCAATTAAATCTGCTTGGAACTTTTTGATGAGTTCTAATCCCCCTCTTATATGGACTAAAGCTATCTAGAACTTGGTTGTTCCCTACAAAATTTGTATTTTTAGTTGGAAAATATTGCATCAGGCCATTCCAACAAATTTGAGTACCCAAAACATTGGTATTCCTCTAGCTAGTAAATGTTGTTGTTGCTGCACATATTCTAGTATTGAGAGTACCAATCATTTACTAATCAGTAGTGAGATTGCCTATGCTAATTGGTCTTTTTTCTCTTCAGGGTGCGTCATTTCCTTCATCCCTCTTGATAGCATTCAATGTACTTTCTATTGATGGTTTATATCTATTGTGTCAAGGAAAAATGATCTCTTCATAATTCTCGTGTCGGTTCTAATTGTCTAGGAGATTTGGCTGGAACGATGTCGAAGGAATATGACTCTAAATTGCGCAGCCCTAAAGTTTTGATTGACTCTATTAGAAAAAAAAAGGTTTGCGATATTGAAGCCTACAAAGAGTGGAAAAGGCTAGACATTTCCCCTTTATTCCCCTCGTGTCTTTCTCTTCCTAACAGATTTCGTGTGATTTTTGTTAAATGGCTTTATCCCCCAAGGACAAGAATTAGACTGAATGTGGATCTTCTAAAGGTAACCCTAGAATTGCTGGGGTTGTAATCAGAGATCATTTTGGAGACCTTATGACTTGTTTCTACTCTCATTATGGGACTTGCAGCAATTTTATTGTTGAAACTAGGGCTCTTCTCGATGGATTATCTTTGTGCAAAAATATCAACTTACAAAATTTGATCATTGCATCAGATTCTAGAAGTTTGGTTGACATGTGGAATGGATCAAATTTGGTGACTTGGAAAACTTGATATTGGGATAAAAGGATCAAGGTTTTTCTCCATGATGGAATTGCCATCAATCATATTTAACTCTGTAGCTGATGGGCTGGCTAACTTAGGTTGTGAGAGAATGATTTTTGAATCTGTTACTTCTTACAATGACATCTGCATCTGGATAAAATAGGTCTAGGGAGTTTTAAAATGTATGGAATTAGTTGGTTTTTCCTTTGTGTCTGTGAGGGTAAGGTTTTATGTTCCCCTCCCTGCTCATTTTCTTATTTTTAATAAACCTGTAGGGGTCTCCCAAATCCCCTCTCCCTCTAAGAGTTTTAAAGAAAAAAAAAATTGAGGATATTTAGTCATTAATAGGGCTCTAATTGCTTTGACGTCTGCTTCTTGATCTGTGATCACTTGCACCACGTTGCTGGGCTCGATTCCTTAATCACTTCAGAGAGTACATGACATAGATACTCTCCAGTCATTCTCTCCTCTCCAACACAAATAGACTTAATGAAAACAAGCTTATTATAAGCACCCAATTTTTACACCTCATCTAACCATAGTTAAAGTCTTTTAACTATGGTTACCCTCTACCAAATCCCTCACACCCTAGGTAAGCCTTTAATTAGCCTTAGGACTCACCCTAAGTCAAACCCTAGAACCAAAACCCTAGGTAAACCCCATCTAAACCCTAGCTAAATCCTAGGTAAACCCTAGACTCAACCCTAGTTAAAACCCTAGGACCTATCCCTAGTTTAACCCTAGTTAAACCTTAGGACTCAACCTAAGTCAAGCCTATGTCCAAAACCTAGCCCTAGGTGTCCCTAGAGCCCTTAGGGCTTAAACCCTAAGCCCTTGGCCTATAGGGCCTAACCCCTAGTCTAAGCCCACAAGGCCCGAAAATCCTAGGGCAAAACCCCCCATACCCGTATGTGCTAGGCCAAGCCCAATTCAGACAAAGTCCCTTATTGTCGGTAGAGAGTCTACCGACAATTCAAATTGGCCTAGTTTTAGATTGTCGATAGATCTTCTACCGACAATATGCAAGTTTCGAGTTTGCAGTTTGGAAATGCCCTGCATACTCCACCCTCACCTCAACTCTCCCTTCAACTACCCTTAATCGACCTCCAAAGGGTCCATACAGGTTCTACCCCTTTTCTTTAAACCCTCTTAAGTCCTCAAGCTCCTCTTTATATAAACCCAGTAGCCCTCCACTGTAAGGGATCGATTTTTTTTAGACTCGAACCTCTGTTGAAAAACTAAGGTTGGACCCCTGTCCCAAGCATCCTCAAATCTCGGTGAGCTCCCTAAGATCCCCTCAGACCTCCCCTTTGCCTATACAGCATCTCCCCAGTTGCACCACCATTACTGTTGCAATACCAGAATCGATTGAGAGCAAAGCATTCGGGTAGGGCCATCCCCTACCCCTTTTTTCTCTTTTTGTAATTACTGTGAGCCCCTGGTCATCTCCATGAGACATTTCTTTATGCCTTCTTGATGTTTAGAACAGCCCAAAATCCATTGTAGGGTTGTCCATTATCTCAATCATAGGTAAGGGATACCCCCACGGGTACAACACTTTCCCCTGATCCTCTCAGGCCCTCACCAAGCTTCTGGGGGTCCCTCAACACATGAGGGAACCCCTGGTAGCATGGGTGCACAACCCTATAGGGCACCATCCTGGTTTCAAGCATAACCAGGAATGACGGTAATCTCAGTACCGCCATTCCTGACACTCTCTGTTTTGGCTTCGATTGGCCTACTTAGGTGGGCCTTGGTCCATGTCCAGGGCCCAAAATGAACACCTCTCACCTCCCTTGGCCTCACCTGGTCCTTCCAGGTGCAGGGTTTTAGCCTAACCATGGTTAAATCCCTAATTAACTATATTGTGCATAATGTCGGTAGAACTTCTACCGACATTATCTGTTTTAGCCTTTTTTTGTATTGGCGGTAAAATAACTACCGCCAATATGCACTTGCAGGTACAACATGTTTGCAACTTTGTAGGGCCCACTCCAGGCACCCAATGGGGCCCACACTAGGCTCAAAAGTTTCCCTGGACTCCCCTCTTCATTTTGATGGCCTTGGTTCACCTTGGGTTACATCCTAACCCTAGTTAACAGTGACAAAACCACAGTTAAAACACTTATGAATGTCGGTAATGCTATTACTGACATTGATCTTGTTTTGATTTTGAGATTTTGCAGGGGCCCAGGCCTGGTAGGAGGCCACTTTAGGCCTTGCCTAGCCCCCTGGGCCCACCTTGGACTTTACCAGACCCTTAACCACGGTTAAATACACCTCCGGCTAACATTTAACCGCGGTTAAGCACCCCTTAAACCCTACAAACTTTGGGAAATTAATATGAAAATCTTAAAAATCAATTAGACCATAAAATTGACTTTGGCCCTCTGCATAACCTTGGTTAGCAACCCTAAACACAGTTAGGCCCCCCTGAACTTTGGTTAGCAACCCTAATCGTAGTTAATCTCGGTTTACGGCCTACCGGGCCTAAAAACCAAGTTTACCGGACTTATCTTTAGCCTACCGGGTACATCTCACATCCCCTTAGCTGTGGTTAGCAACCCTAACCATAGTTAGTTCGGCCTAACCCCGGTTAGCAACCATAACTCGGGCCGGACTCCTTCCTAGTCTACCGGACTACCCCTTGAGCCTACCGGGCTTGTATACCTTGCACTTGACCAACCTCGGGCAACCAAATCTTAGTCTACCGGACTAGTCCATGTTAGTCACCCTTGGTGCACACACAGACGCCCCTTGCCTCAGAACAGACTTACGTGCCAGAACTACGCTCGGTCTAATCTAACCCTATGAAAACGTAAGCAACCTAACCCGGGTTTAACCCCAGTTAGCTTTTCCTTTCTTGGATTAGTGTTAACTTAAAACACTCCATCATTCTAATCAGAATAAACTTTAGTTGGCTTAAACCTAGGGAGTACGGAACCGTTGTAAAAACGGAAGCCTCGGGGTGCTTAATACCTTCCCCGAACTTAACTGAACCACTTACCCTGTTCTCACTCGCAAACCAAGACCTTATCTAAACTCGGGGGACTTATCACTTCTGAATGAATAGGTGGGGACTCAAGTATAAAACCCTTTCACACCCCCGAGGGTATACAGGTAATCACATTCCTTCCCTTTGTGAGTGTTCACAGAAATCCGTGCTCACACTTACCAAGACAAGATACAAGAAAGTTGATAAGCTTATTACCTCTATTATCTGTCCAACCATCAGCTATAATTGTGCATCCATTTTTCTCGAACAATCTATTATATTTACCCACAATTTCTTTTTCTAAGTTCTCTACCTCATTTTTAATAGTTTATCAGAAATTTCAAACGCCGTAGGAGGCTTATACATCCGGCCATATTGGTAACAACGTTAATCGCCTCCCCATATGCAGGTGAGTTGGCAACTTTAAATGCCAAAGCATTTTAATAAAACAATCTTCCTACACAACTATCTACAAACCCCTTATCTTTTGGATCAAGGGTTTGTTCTATTGTGCATTGTGTGGCCCTATGCATCGATGACATAGGGGGAGGGCCACTGGTTCCTTTTCAACCAGAGATATGACCACCACTGATCGATTCTCTTCCACTGCAAGGGATATGCTGAGGTTCCGTGTACTCCTCATCAGGAATTTCTTAACCATCCTCACTGAAATACCTATAGTCAAGATTTTGAGTAGAGCTAGTTCTAGCTCTTTTTTCAGAAGTCCTTTGCTCAATTTCAGGTTTAATTAAAGATCTTACCTTAGCTGGGGCCTCAGTACACGACCGACTATCAACTCTAATCCCGCCTAAATGTTGGCGCATTTGGGTGACACATCCACTCTTCACTTTGTTACAGTAATTGCAGCGGAATTATTGCTTAGATTTCTCCATACTATCAACATTGTTGCAATGCTGCCATGTTGGATCGGTAGTTGATGCGGCAAACTAAAAAGGAGATTGGCTCTCTATCTCTACCTCCTCCATTAGTATTTAACTACAACAAAGTTTAAAAAAATACTTAATTCAAAATAATATGCATGAAACAAAATAATAAACATGGAAATAAAAGTAAACAAAATAATATATCTTTGATTGACTCTTTCTTTTTAGCCCTTAGCCCCCGTCACTGCCTCGCCAATAAACTTCAAGAAGAAATAGCAGAATTCAGAATAGACTGGAAAAAATGAAATCCAAACTAAGATTAACTTCTAAGTAAATATTAAGTATTAACTTAGAAGTTAGAACTAGCCAACTAGGAACTAGGAACTAAGAAGAGAGGTTGAAGTGATTAGAATTTGTGAGAAATATGGTAGATGGGGGTATTTATACAAAAATAAGTGTCACACCCCGAAAATCAATACAATTCATATCTCATAAATGCACGGATATCTAGGCATGGACCTGGAACAAATCCCAAGGCTAAATGAAAATAATTCAAATTAATCAATTAAATAGAAGTGTATACCAAGCCACTAAAATAAATCAACGACAATAACCAAATAATAAGGATATTTTTCATTCTCAATTTAATACTCACCTAAACAAGTTCCTTAAACAACTTAATAAAAATCTAACTAAAACAAAGAGCTTCACGGACTAACTAAGCTCCTACTGGCTTTTAATTTCCTCAGGTCTCTCCTGAAAAGATAGAGTATAACAAGGGTGAGCACGACAACCCAACAAAAGAACACATCCAATAAGCAATAATTATATCATGACAGATGCAATAAATTAAGCAACGAAATATTACAACATATGCAATTTATTTATACACAAGTTTCACAACTTACCGTTGGTTCAATTATTGGTCATGGTCTCATGTCCATAGGATTCAAATTGATATCATTCCACTGATATTCTTTTGCTATCAACACTAAGCTCATCTAGTCGGGTTCCCACAAAGTTTACCCTTCATTTATTTGATCTAACGAGTGTCTTAGTCAAAGGGTCATTTGGTTTATCATTGAACTTCCAATACTATTCTTGGGATCAAACTAAGTTTACCCAATTTTCACATTTGGGCTCCCACAAAGTTCACCCGAGGATTCTCTTCTTGCATCGTACTAAAGTCCTCCTACAAGCGAACCCCACTCAAGTTTTTTGGTCTTTTATTAAAATCTGGATTTTTTAAATGACATACAAGACAATATTCATAGATTAAACATGACATGTGTAAGAACCCAATTTTTACACCCCTTCCTGATCATGGTTAACTATCTTAACCATGATTAATCTCCTCAAACCCCAGTCAAGCCTTAGTCAAACCCTAGGCAAACCCTAGTCAAACCCTACGTCCACCCTAGGCAAACTCTAGTCAAGCCTTAGTTAAACCCTAGGCAAACCCTAGGTCCATCCTAAGTAAACCTTAGGCAAACCCTAATTAAGCCCTTTAGCTTGTCCCATGGGCCCAAGGTCCATTTCCAGTCCCAGAGACCCAAAAACCACAACCAGACCACCCTATGGGCCCGAGCATGGGCTCACAAGCCTTAGATGACCGTTGGTGGAGGGCCCATGCTCTCATGTTGAAAAATCAGATAATGGCGATAATAACATTACCGCAATTACTGGATTTGGCAAAAGCTATAGTAACCTATACCCAAAAGCAAGTGGTTTGGGTCTGTTTGGCAAAAAACCTCTAAATAGACGTAATACATCTACCACCATTAAGTATTTAGTTTAGAACAGGAATGACGGCACTGACATTACCGTCATTCCTAGAGTTTACGTAAAAACTAGGCTAGCACCCCCCGAGCTCCCCAGTTGCATCTCCCTTGTGTCCTACTCCCATTTTGGAATACCCTAAACTACCCTAAGTTTCCCCTAGCCTATAAATACAAGCCCTCACTGAACTTAATCCTATTCCAAAAAACCCATAGAAAACCTCTATTGAATTTCTAGTAGAAGGACTCTGCCCAATCCGGATCTCACCCTTACCTTAGGTTTTACCCAGTAAATGGACTCTAGAGGGGAGGGGGGGATTAGGGTCACTGGCACAATAAAAATTTATCTTGGACTATTTTGTGAAGTTAATAAATTTAAGGTTAATGATAGAGAGATAAAGAGATACAAACACCGAGAATTTGTTCACGAGGTTCGACAACTTCTCTACATCCCCGCCTTTCCGCTTTCTGCTTCAAGGATTCACACGATTTTATTTCCAAATCGATTAGACTTCTTCCAGGAGAATCCTAACCTTTACAATTCCCTTCACAAACTGGGACACCACCTTTGATGCAAGAGAACACCCTCTCTTGTCTTCTTGAAGCTTTCCGGCTTCTTGGACAAGAATACACAGATTCTTGATTTTCTTCAAAGCAATGAAGTTTATTGGATTTGAATCCAAATATAAGGCTCCTTAATGAGCTAGATAAGATTGAAATAACTCTTCTAAAATCACTCAAATGATTGGGAGTTAAAAGCTCAAATAAGAGGATTTAGTAATTTGGGGATTCTCACCGTATGATTGACAAGAGTTGAATGCAATAATTAATGTAAGCTTAATGGATGATCAGTGGTTATTGATGGTTCATAAATGAACTCAATTTATAAGGCTTGGATGATTATAGCCGTTGGTGTAGCATTTAATGCGGTTTTAATCGTTGAAAAACTAGCCGTTATAAGCTTCCTGCAGGCAGACGTTGACGTTTAGCATTGAGATGTCGACGTCTGCAACTCAGAAAATTTTCTTTTCATTTTGTAACTTCAAACGTCGACATTTGAAGGATTTCCTTCTCAGACGTCAATGTCTGCAAAAATAGAAAATTTTCTGGGCTACTGCCAACATCAAACGTTGATGTTTGAAGGTTCTCCCTTCTCAGACGTCGACGTCTGAATCATTTTCTCACCAAAAACTCTGTTTTAAAAGACCTTTAAGGTGAAAATGAATTTATAGACCTTTGGACTTTCCTTTATCATTCTTTTGGTTAAGTTTTAAGATATCCTAGGGCCTTGGATTGTTCTTCAAATAAGTCAAAGCTTCATAAGGTCAATTTAGGCTTTTGATCTTTTGAACATTCAACCAAAAGATGACTTTTTACATAAGTCCTAGACTCTTAAAATAAAACAATAAATCTTCTTTAATCTTCACTTTCCTTGTCTTGATCGTGAATGATTTTCTTCTTTGGCTTCATGATCCCACTTGAACATTTTGGTGACTTCTTGAATCTTTTTTTGAGTTCAATTGTAATTTGGCTCTTGTAGCATTTTCTCTTGATTTCTTTTTCATTAAATAGTCTTGACTTTGATTTTAGCTATCTCTTTGTCATGTTAAATCTTTCTTCAAAGATGGACTATTGTTCCTTAAATATGAAATTTTCATACACTTCGTAGAATAATTAGTACTAAAATATTCATTGCATTATTGTGTTATAATCAAAATTATTAAGGGTACACAGGGATGTAACATTTAGGCTAACAATCTCCCACTTTTTGATGATGACATAATAATGAAATGACTTGGGATTATGTTCCCCCTCAATATATGATTTTAAATAAAGTATTTGAGGTGGCTCCCCCTAAACATATGCATTCGTATAAATTTGATCAAAATTTAAATTATATGCATATTTTAAACATTTCAAGAGATATTTATTTTTACAAGAACATTAGAAAAAACAAGATTAATCACAAGAAAACCAAGAGAAGTTCCACAAAGAAATGAACCAAGAGAAGTTCGATAAAGAAATTGAACCAAGAGAAGTTCCATGAACTTATCATTCAAGAATTCATTTATCATTCAAGAATTCATTTTATATAACCATATTTTAGTGTTTTCCAATCTTTACAAGTCATGTTCATTTTTCTCGCCCCTTGGCATCATAAAAAATTAAGAGAATATAAACAAGAATTCATTTAAGGAGACTATAAAAAGATCATATATATATATAAAATTAAGTATAAGTATATGTATTGCCCCATGAAAAATTACAACCAAAACAGACAATACATCTTTCCAGTTTGCACATCATACAAAAAAAATATAAAACAGTCTTCAGTTTAAATTTTCCCTCATACTCTTGTGATCAGGCTTTGATGTGGGATTTTTCTTCTTGGAGGATGCCGCCTTGGACAAGTCCTTAAAGTCAGAAGAAGTACTATCACTTGAGATTACTTGCTTTAGGGGCTTCTCCTGAGGTTTTTCTAGAATCTCCACATCTATAGGAACAGGAATGTGCCAATTTGTTCATGATATTCATCATCTCAATGGTTACTTGAGTGACTCTTGAAGCCATTTCACCAATGATTGGGGCCTGAGCAACCAACAAAGTAGAGATCTGATGGAGGTAGGAGACTTGAACATTTACTCCCTTGTCAATGCTGGTGACATCATCACTCAACTTCTTATTGATAGCAGAGGCATCTACATCCTTCCTCTCAATCAAAGATAAAATAGAATCCACTATATTTTTTATTACCTCTCCTGCAATCTCAATCTCCTCTAGATGAGGTTCCACTTGCTCAACTCTTTTGATCATCTCAAACTGAATACTATCCATCCTAGACTCTAGAGATGTCAGTATCTATAGTCTTAGACTGGAGGCTCAAAAAGCTCTCTCTCATGGCTGTCTGAAACTGTAGTTGGCTCTCTCTCATCTCCAGGTATAACTGTCCCATGCTAGATGTCATGGAGGCTATCTGCCCTGACATCAGGCTCATCAGATCAGCACTCATCTTTGGTTTGCTAGGAGGCTCAAAGAATGGCTTTGAATCCTCAAACTGAGGTGAGTCCTGTCTTTAGCGAAAAGACTCAGGAAACTCATCCTCATCCATAACCTTTGGCCACTTAGGCTCTGGCTCTAGCTTTGGCTCTGTCTCTATCTCTACCTCTATCTCTGACTCTGCCTCTGGAGTTGCTGCTAATGAGGGAGGAATGACAGAAGTAGGGGTAGGAATATGAATGAAATCAGGAGCAGGAGTAGGAGTAGGGATGGAAGGAGGATCTAAAGAAGTGGGTTTTGAGACCCAAACATTTTGGTCTGCAACCCAAGCATATTCCATTCTCTTGAGAGTATCAACTGAGTAAAAGTCAGAGTCAGTGGCCTCTATTTGATCTTTATAGAGATGGAAGGGACATCAAAAGAATTTAAAAAGACGAGTAAGAGTTTGACCAAAAGGTAAATGACCTTTATTCTTCTTAGATACATCAAGCATCACATGAAGAATGATGAAGGTAAAGTCAATATGCTATGTGGTGAGGATGCACCACATCAAGAAGACATAAAAAAAAGACAGATGATCCCTACCACCACCTCTAGGGACTAGATTATACAAGATAATGTGGTGGACCAAACAAGCTTCCAGAGTAAGATCTTTTACTCCAGGTTGAAACTCTTTAGAAATATTTTTATTAATACAAATGAGATTCAAAGCATAAATAATATCAAAACCAGGGTGTACAGCCCACTGGTTAGTGGTGTAGAGTTGAAAATCACCACTGGAGAGTTTGAAAATTTGTTCTAAAACTCTTTTTGGAAAAGAAATTTCTTTCCCATGAATACGGGATGAAATGATTTTTGATTTTTCGTCATATTTCAAGTGAAGATAAAACTGATGCATTAGGTCAGGATCCATGGCCTCATTGGATCCAATGTAGAGATTGAAAACGATCAGAAATGACATTGAGACCATTATCAGAATAGAATTTGAAGTTTACAATCTTACCGAGGAATGGTTTGAGCTTGATGGATATCTTGTTGAATCTGATGGCGTGCTTATCAGACTCAAAGAATACTGGAGTTGGATTTTTTGAAGTTGAAGCTTCTTTTTCCTCACCTGAGGTCTTCTTCTTTTCCGTTACAGGTGTCTTTGATGGCAGCTTCATTCTTGGAGGCATTTTTTCTCGAATAGATTTGGGGAAAAGGGATTTTGAGTCAAATGGAATATTTTGGAGATCAATGGAATGAGATTCAAGTGGTTTTGAAATGATTTTGAGTAAGAATTGAGATTTGAATAGGGTTTGGAGGGAAGAAGAGGAGTCGTGCACGAAGAAGGGGTTTTAAGAAAGAAAACAGGGTTTTAGGTTTATTTATACTTAAGAGACCAGACGTCGACATTTGGAGTTTATTAAACAACTTACGTCGACGTTTAGCCTTAAGCAAGCTTCTGTTTTTCATGTAAACGTTGACGTTTACAAGTCTTATAAGTGAAGACATCAACGTTTGGCATGATACAGATTCTGTAAACATAGAAGTTGCCTTGAGACGATGATGTTTGAAGGTCATACGTCGACGTTTAAAGCAAAAATAATTTAGAAACTTGATTTTTCATTTTCAATTCAATTTTCTTTAGATTAAAACATTCTTTTAATTATACAAATCACTTATACAAGCATCAAATCATTGTATAAACATTTCAAAATACTTCTCAAACATTCAATTTTAATTTTGAACAAGAATTTTATTGATAACCTTTTAAATTATTTTTCTTATAAGATCATTTCAATTCACTTAACTTAGCCATGCTTAATTCTCTTCTTAGAGTGCTAAATCTTTCATATTGAATAGGTTTAGTAAAGATGTCAACTAATTGATTATTTGTATCAACAAATTCTAAAATTACATCTCTATTTTGAACATGGTCTCTTATGAAATAATATCTTATTTCAATATGCTTTGTTCTAGAATGTTGAATAGGATTTTAGTCATACAAATTGCACTAGTATTATCACATTTAATAGAGATTTTTTTATAATAAAGTTTGAAATCCTCTAATTGTTGTTTCATGTATAGAGTTTGAGCACAATAACTTCCAACAGCTACATACTCAGCCTCAGCTATAGACAAAGCTATTGAATTGTGTTTCTTGCTAAACCATGAAACAAGGGAGTATCTTAAGAAGTGACAAGTACCACTAGTACTTTTCCGATTAACTTTGCATCCAACAAAGTCAGCACCGGAATAACTAACTAATTCTAGTGAAGTGTTCTTGGGATACCACAATCCTAAATCAATGGTGCCTAACAAATATTTAAAAAATATTTTCACAGCAGTCATATGAGATTATGTAGGACAAGACTGAAATCTAGCACAAATACATACATTGAACATTATATCTGGTCGACTAGTAGTTAAATAAAGCAAGCTACCAATCATACCTCTATATTTCTTCTCATCAACACTTGCCTCTTTTTCATCCTTATCAAGTTTTGTGGATGGACTCGTTGGAGTGTCACTTTCTTTAGAATTGTCCATCTTAAATTTCTTGAGAAGTTCATTTGTATACTTGGCTTGATTGATAAAAGTTCATTCATTAGTTTGCTTTATTTGAAGTTCAAGAAAGAAATTCAGTTTTCTCATCATACTCATTTCAAACTCATCCTAGATAGTCTTAGAGAACTCTTGACATAAAATTTCATTAGTAGACCCAAAAATGATATTATCAATATAGATTTGCACAATAAGTTTATCTTTATTTTTTGTCTTTACAAACAAGGTTGTGACAATTTTTCCTCTCCTGAAATCATTTTCAAGTAAAAATCTACTAAGTCTATCATACCAAACTCTAGCAGCCTGTTTCAATCCATATAAAGCCTTTGTTAATTTAAACACATAATTAGGATTCTTGTGATCTTCAAAGTAAGGAGGTTATTCTACATATACTTTCTCTAAAATATAATCATTTAAAAATACACTTTTAACATCAATTTGGAAAAGTTTGAAATCTTTATAACTAGCAAATGCAAGTAACATTCTTATTACCTCAAGTCTAGCAACCGGAGTAAAGGTTTCTTCATTATCAATTCCTTCCTCTTCCTCTTGGTTGTAACCTTGGGCTACCAATCTTCCTTTATATTTAATGATATTACCATTTTCATCATTTTTATTTCTAAATACTCATTTTGTTCCAATAGTTGATATATCATTTGGTCTAGGAACTAAATCCCAAACTTGATTTCTTTCAAATTGATTAAGTTCTTATATAGCAATTGTCAATGATTCATCATTAATAGCTTCAATTGCATTCTTAGGTTCAATTTGAGATAGGAATGCTAAATTATTACAGTAATTTCTTCTTGTTCTTACACCTTTTTCCATATCTCCTACAAGTTCTTTATGATGATTTTTTACTATTTTTCATGCTTTAGGGAGTTGATAACCATTTTCATTATCATCTTCTTCAACATTCTCAATTTCAAAGGAATTTTCTTAGTTAGAATCTACATTAATTTCTTTTTCCTTTTCTTCCTTGTCTATTTCCATGTTTGAGATATCCTTAGATATTTTATTAATATTTTCAGTTACATCATCTTCAATGGGTTTGATTAATTCAAATGGATTTGCTTCATCAAATATTACATGAATAAATTCTTCCATTACTAAAGATGATTTATTAAAAACTCTATAAGCTTTACTATTCAAGGAATACCCAAGGAAAATACATTCATTTAATTTAGGATCAAATTTCTTTAGATGATATTTGTCATTTAATAACATTTACAACCAAATATTCTAAAGTAGCCTATATTAGGTGATTTTCTTTTTCAAAGCTCATAGGATGTCTTATTTAGTTTATTTCTTATAACAACTCTATTAATTATATAGCATGCAGTGTTTATAGCTTCAGCTCAAAAATAGTTAGGTAGCTTATGTTCACTAAGCATTGTTCTATCCATTTCTTGAAGTGATCTATTTTTACGTTCAATAACTCCGTTTTGTTGAAATGTTCTAGGTGTGGAGAATTTACAATTAAAACCATTTTCTTCACAAAGTGTTTCAAGTTCTTTGTTTTTAAATTCACAACCTCTATCACTTCTAATGTTATTAATTACATAGTTTTTTTCATTTTGAACTCTTTTACAAAATTTAGCAAATAGTAAAGGAGTTTCACTCTTATGAGCTAAAAAAAAATATCCATGAATATCTAGAGTAATCATCAACAATTACAAAGGCATATAGTTTTCCTCTTAGGCTAGTAATATCATTTGGACCAAATAAATCCATATGCAATAGTTCTAATGGTCTAGAAAAAGAAATTTCTTTCTTCTTTTTAAAAGATGTTTTAATTTGTTTTCCCAATTGACATGCATCACATATTTTTTCTTTAGAGAATTTAGTTTTAGACAAACCTTTAACAAGATCATTTTCAGATAATTTAGACAATAAATCCATACTAACATGACCTAGTCTTCTATGCCATAGCCAACTAGTTTTATTTAAAGTGGAGAAACAAATCATATTTTGTGAAATTAATTCATCAAAATTAATAGTATAAACATTCTCATTTCTATGTGCAATAAACATAGTGTTAACATTGTCTTTATAATTGATTATGCACATATTAGCTTTAAAAGAAACATTCAATCATTTATCACATTATTGGCTAATTCTAATGAGATTATGTTTTAAGCCATCTACAAAAAGAACATTTTCAATACAAATAGTGTCATACTTACCAACATTACCTATTCTGATGATCTTCCCTTTTGCATTGTCCCCGAAGGTCACATGTCCTCCATCTTTAGGAGCGATTGATATAAATAGACTTTTATTTCCCGACATATGTCTTGAAGAACCGTTATCCAAGAACCATGTAGTCTTGGAGGAGCTAGACTTCAAACATACCTACAAGATAAATTTAAGTAACTCCAAGATATGTTACTCCCGGTACCCAAACCATTTTGATTGGTACCCAAATTGACTTATGGTTGGTCTTGGGATGATAGGTTTCCTTTGGAACCCAAACCATCTTTGGTCCTTTAGGGTTAGTCTTGGGAGTGAATGTTTCCTTTGGGACCCAAATCTTAACTATATTTTTGTCTTTAGTTCCATCACAATAGAATTTATAAAATGCATTTGAAGGAGTTTTTAAGGTTTTGGCTGGTTCATTAAAAAATTTCTCATAATTCTTTTGTTTGGTAAAGGGTTGATAGCCAATTCTGACTCTTCCAAACACACATCTTTGTTGGCCAAGAATTCTTTCTAAATTCTTTTCACCATTTACCAATTTGTGCAAGGATTTCGTTAAGTCTTCAACCTTAGCTTTAAGCTCATCATTTTCATTAGTGGAAGGTTGAGGTTCTTGATTAACTATCAATTTCTTCTTTTTCAAAATCTTAATTTCTTTTTCAAGACTATCTTTTTCTTATTGCAAAATTCCATTTAAGCTTGAAAGTAAAAGATTATCTTTTCTAAGGACTTTGTTCTTTGAGCGAAGTTTTCTAAATTCTATATATAATTCATCAAAGGCTTCTCTAATCTCTTCATATGAAAGGGAATCATTAGGACAAGAGTTTACCTCATCATTTTCTTTATTTGGCATGAGACAAAGGTTAGCAACTTCCTCATCACTTGAGCATTTGGATCCGCTTTCATCAGAATCATCCCAAGTTGCCTTCATAACCTTTTTTCTATATCTTTTGCTCTTCTTGAGTTGAGGACAGTCAGTTTTGATATGTCCCAGCTTCTTGCATTCAAAGCATATGATGGGGTCCTTTTTGCTTGATTCTCCCTTAGCTACTTCTTTGGAGACTTCCTTCTTGTAGGGTCTCTTCTTGAAATTCTTCTTATGTTTGAGAAATTTCTTGAACTTTCTTGCCAAGAGGGAAATATCATCATCCCCATCACTTTCCTCTTCCTCACTCTCAATTACTTGAGAGACTTTTAAGGCAAGGCCTTTCTTGAGCTTGGGCTCATCCTCTTGATGTCCTTTCATAGTGACTTCAAGAGTCATTAGTGAGTCAAGTAGCTCATCCATTTGATACTTGGTCAAATCTTTGGCTTCGTGGATGACAATTACCTTTATAGACCATTCTTTTGGTAGTGAGCGAAGTACCTTCCTCACATTTTTTGCATTTGAATAGATCTTACCAAGAGATTTTAGTTCATTTAAAATGTTAGTAAATCTTGTAAACATATCTCCTATGGACTCATCTTTTTTTATTTTAAATAGTTCATATTTATGAACTAGCATACTAATCTTTTCTTTCTTTACTTGATTAGTACCCTCATAGGTGACTTGGAGTTTATCCCAAATCTCCTTGATCATGTCACATCCCGACACTTTATTAAACTCTTGAGGACTTAAAGCATAATATAAATTGCTAATTGTTTTAACATTTATTTGGATGAGTTTAATATCCACCTCGGTGCATTCTTCTTCTACCTTGGGTATTCTTATTCTATCAATTTCTTTGGTAGAAAGAAATGGGCCATTGACTATCAGCTTCCAATATTGATAGTCAAGGGCTTTGATGTAATACATCATCCGGGTTTTCCAGTAATTTTAATTTTCTCCATTAAAAAAAGGAGGCCTAGTGGTCGATTGGCCCTCTCCTAACCTGGTTTCAAAAATATTGTTTGCCATAAATATTGATCTTTTCTCTAAAGTTGTTAAACTAAAATACTAGAGACTAGGCTCTGATACCAATTGTTGCCCAGTAAATGGACCCTAGATGGGGGGATTAGGGTCAATGGCACAATAAAAATTTATCTTGGACTATTTTGCGGAATTAATAAATTTAAAGCAATGCAACAAGCAATAACACAGAGGAATAAAAGATAGAGAGATAAAGAGATACAAATACCGAGAGTTTATTTACGAGGTTCAACAACTTGGCTACGTCCCCGCCTTTCAGTTTTCCACTTCAAAGATTCACACGATTTTATTTTCAAATCGATTAGGCTTCTTCTAGGCGAGTCCTAACCTTTAAAATTCCTTTCACAGACTGGGATACCACCTTTGATGCAAGAGAACACCCTCTCTTGTTATCTTGAAGCTTTCCGGCTTCTCGAACAAGAATACATAGATTCTTGATTTTCTTCAAAGCAATGAATTTTGTTGGATTTGAATCTAAATACAAGGCTCCTTAATGAGCTAGATAAGATTGAAATAACTCTTCTAAAAATCACTCAAATGATTGGGAGTTAAAAGCTCAAATAGGAGGGTTTAGGAATTTGAGGATTTTCATTGTATGATTGATAAGAGTTGAATGCAATAATCAATGTAAGTTTAATGGATGATCAGTGGTTATTGATGGTTCATAAATGAACTCAATTTATAGGGTTTGGATGATTATAGCCGTTGGTGTACATTAAATGTGGTTTTAGTCATTGAAAAACTAGTTGTTATAAGCTTCTCATAGGCAGACATCGACGTTTAGCATTGAGACATCGACGCCTACAACTCAAAAAAATTTATTTTCATTCTGTAACTCTCAAACGTCGACATTTGAAGGATTTCATTCTCAGATGTCAACGTTTGCAAAAACAGAAAATTATCTAGGCTACTGCCAACATCAAACATCGACGTTTGAAGGTTCTCCCTTCTCAGATATCGACGTCTGAACCATTTTCTCACCAAAAACTCTGTTTTAAAAGACATTTAAGATGAGAATGAATTCATAGGCCTTTGGGCTTTCCTTTATCATGTTTTTGGTCAAGTTTTAAGATATCCTAGGGCCTTGGATTATTCTTCAAATAAGTCAAGGCTTCCTAAGGTCAATCTAGGCTTTTGAGCTTTTGAACTTTCAACCAAAAGAGGAATTTTTACATAATTCCTAGACTCTTAAAATAAAACAATAAATCTTCTTGAGTCTTCACTTTTCTTTTCTTGATCTTGAATGATTTTCTTCTTTGGTTTCATGATCCCACTTCAACATTTTAGTGACTTTTTGAATCTTCTTTTGAGTTCAATTGTAATTTGGCTCTTGTAGCCTTTTGTCTTGATTTATTTTTCATCAAATGGTCTTGGCTTTGATTTGAGCTATCTTTTTGTCATGTTGAATCTTTCTTCAAAGATGGACTATTGTTTCTTAAATCTGAAATTGTCATACACTTTGTAGAAAAATTAGTACTAAAATATTCATTGCATTATTGTGTCATAATCAAAATTATTAGGGGTACACAGGGATGTAACCTTTAGGCTAACAGGTCCTTATTGTTGAGCTTAATCTTGAGGGAGGACCTTGGTCCCCCCGCCCATTTTCATACAGCCACTCACACGACCACCTCACCACCACTGTCGGATTCTTGAAAGAAGAGGGTAGGTTCCCCCCCTTTTCTGGTTTCTCTTGGTTACACAACCCTGGTCCATGTCTAGGGGTCTGGTTTAGTTTATTTCTAGGTAGTGAGGGTCCCCTTTTCTTTCTTTCATAGGCCAAGGGGACCCCCATGATATATCAATGCTACACATGCTTCACACATCGTGCATGGATACTCCCCTGAACTTCTAAGGGACCCTCAGTCCATGAGGGATCCCCTAGAAGTATCCTGGTTCAGTCCTAGGGGGAAAAAATTTATTTTCTGGAAAAGTCCAGAAATTACGGTAAACACGATACTGCCATTTATGAACTTCCCTTATGCAGTGACTCCAAGCCCGTTTTGGTTGAGCCCTGGTCCATTCCATGGCCTAGTTTAGGTCACTTGGACTTCCCTCTATCTTCCCTAGTCATTTCAGGCTCCCCCTTTAACTTAACCGTGGTTAATCACAGCTTTTTGTGAAAACTGTTCAAAATGTCAGTAAACAGTTTACCGACATTCTGAGTTTTCTGGTTTTCATTGTGAATAGCCACTGTAGGCCCACTCCAAGCCAGGCCCAGGACTTGCAACAAGTCTCCTGGAACACCCTCATGGGTCCAGGATCCTTTGAGTATGCTCCCTACCAATCCCCTTTGGCTGCAAAGCCACTATTGCAAAAACAGCAGCAATGGCGGTAATTATTCTACCGCTAATCTCATTTTACAAACAAATGAGATTAGCGGTAATTATTCTACCGCAAATCCTACTGTTCACATAATATCGGCCTTACATAGGATCCAAACCAGGTAGGAGGCCATTCTAGGCCTTGCCATACTACCTGGACCCACCCCTGATCGAACTAGACCCTCTAACTGGGGTTAAACTTAATCCTAGTTAACTTTTAACCATGGTTAAAACCATTTAACATTGAAAAACTTGGAAAAATCCTAAAAACATCTGAAAAAGTAAAGAGACCTAAAATCTGACCTTGAACCTTATAAACCACGGTTAGCAACCCTAACCATGGTTAGCTCTCCCCTTAACTCCGTTAAGCAACCCTTAGCCTATCGGGCCCAATCTTAGTCTACCGGACTAACCCTTACCCTCTAGGCCTTTTTCTTTGGCCTCTAGGCCCAAACCTTCTAGACCATGCACTTAACCAACCCGGTCAACCAAACCTAGCCCCCCGAGCTAGACCTTTAGCCACCCCGATGCACACACACACTCCCCTAGCCTTGACATGGGCACATGTGCCAGAACTACGTTCTGTCTTATCTCACTCTTTATGGGTACATAGGCAACCCAACCCGGGTTCAACCCTAATTAAGACTTTTTTCTTTCTTGGGTTAGTATACTCTTGAATACTTAGACATTTGATTAGATTTTTGCTTTAACTTGGCTTATACTTAGGGAGTAGGTAACCATTGCAGGTCCCAAGGTGCCTAGCACCTTTCCTAGGACTTAATCAAACCTCTTACCTAAACTGTCAAGTAGACCATAAGACCTTATCCATAATCCGAGACTAATCCCTCAAAATTAATAAGTGGCAACTCTCAACCCCCAAACTCATTTTTGTGGGTACTCCAAAATCTGTGTTTACAACTCTAACGACTTTGCTGAGGATAGTAGTTTTTTCTAAGGTTCAACCTGGAACCTAGGTTTAAGCCAAATGAACCTCAAATTTATTCAAATGGCTAAGTATTTAGTTTAATACTAATTCTTTTATCTCTTTGGGTGTATTTTTGTACTGTGCATATCATACATATCATAGTCGTGTAATGACCCATGAAAACCTAGTAGACTTATTACCCTTACGGCTGTTGGATGATTATCCTCAGTGTCGGAAGCTTAACAGTCTTGGAGGTCTGCGGAATTAGGTCTATTAGATGAATATCCTTAGGGAAGGATTCTGAATGCTCCCGCTTACACCAATCGTCCATTTTTAGGTATGTTCTATACTGGGGAGTCGTATATACGATGTTAAGTGACCCTGTCGCGCTCCAAAATACCCCTAGGAGTTAAGGAATACTTTAGGTGTGATTATACTTAACCTAGCAAACCATCCTATACTGAACAAGGCATAATATGTTCTGATGGAAATATAATACAGAGTGCGGAAGCTAAAATATGGCGAAAATACAAACTAATTTTTTCCTTTCAATTAACCTAAAAAGTATTCCAAGTTTATACAAAATATGATAGGTAAAGGTGGACATGCCCACCTATCAAAATACAAAAGAATGTAACTCTCTCTCTCTCTCAGTAGTCACCCCCATGGGGCCAATGATCCGAGTCTCTTGCTTCGGCATGAGGCTCAACTAGCGAATCTTCATATGGTTCTTCCTCGCCGTAGTCCTCCTTAACCCAAGGACCCGGGGCACAAATATCAAAAGGGACCCGTGTACCTGCCGACATGAAAGTACGGCTAAGCATGGAATACTCAGCGAGTACAAGCTCCTAGCTAACAATAATAATAACAAACAAAACATCATATGCAAGTATTGGAAAGATACAGTTCATAGTCATTTATTAAATCACAACTCTAATGAAAACCAAACCATATCTATGAAACATATGAGTCCTTATGAGTTTTCACTTCCAAATTTCTTATGAGCCAGAGGTTAGTACCCGCATAACACTGGGTTAACAACCTCCTTGACAGTATAATACTTTAGAGTCTTTTCTTATGAGCCAGGGGTTAGCACCCTCACAATCCTGGGCTACCAACCCCCTTGACAATTCCAATACTTATCTTATGAGCCAGAGGTTAATCTACCTCATTGACAGTTCACATCCTTCTTATAAGTCAGAGGTTAGCACCCGCACATCCCTGGGCTACCAACCTCCTTGACAATACAATACTTTGAACCTTTCTTATAAGCCAGAGGTTAGCACCCGCATTTCTCTGGGCTACAAACCTCCTTGACAATACCATTCTCTTATGAGCAAGAGGCTAGCACCCTTAACCGGGCTACCAACCTCCTTAACATTCCTCCATATACATGTGTGCTCATGCATAGCTATTTGTGAAACATAATGATATATACGATTTGAGAAGTAACATATAGCATTTCAATTCTTATCACATTCATAGGAGAATTTAAACAAGCATATAGAAATATGGTCAAAATCGCCATTTTAGGGAAACTACATGAATCATGCTTTTCGAACATTATTCAATTCAAAGTATTTTCATTCATGCATCTTACCTAAGAAGTGGTGTCTTACATTTTCTTTAATCCTTTAAACTCATAATTTCTTTCTCAAGCATTTCATCAAGCATCACGTGTGCATTCATTATATGTGCGATACCCTTCCACCATTTCCATCATTCAACACATCACAACATGGCATCCCATCGTTTCAATCCCTTCCTCCATCCATACATTCCACCATAAATTTATTTTATCTTGTTTATGTTTTAGGGATTTAGCATATTTCAATACAAGGGAGAAATGGGGAAGATACAACACACCATATTCACAAGAAAGTCTAGGTTATTACCAAAGTAGCTAGGAGGGTGTACTAACCTTGAAAAGGAGGGAGGAAAACCCTTGAGAATGCCAGGAAAGATGCTGCCCTAGCTTGGAGAACGAGCTCCTCACGTGCTTCGCTTTGGATTTGAAGAATCCAAGCCTTTGGGGTGCTCTTGGGTTTTCAAAACCCTTGATTTGCTTCAATGATGCCCTAGGGTTTAAAACCCCTTTCTACTCTCTCCCTTTCTCTGAAAAACTCTAAGTGTGATGAAATGAAGACCCAAGGCTCATGCCTTATAAGCAAGGGTTGAATACCCCAAAAGATGAAAAAGCCCTTAATGAAATTCTACCAAAACGCGAAGGACCGAGCTATCGGTGTTTATGACTGATTGATTGGTGCCCAACCGAGCGATCGATTGAAAACACCCTCTCTGGAATTTTTTCCCATACAAAAAAGTTAACCAGTCAATACCGATCAATCGATTTTGGACCGGTCGATCACTAGTTTGGACCGATCGATCGGTTGTGGACCGATTGATCCCTAGCGATCGGTGCTCTGCAGGTTTTTGCTATTTCAGCCATATCTTTTGACTCGTTCGTTGGATTTTGACGATTCAACTTGCGTTGGACTCGTTATTCGAAAATGAACATTTTTGGCATTTCAAAATTTTCAATTCCTCCCTTATTTATTAATTAGACTACGTGAAAGGCCAATTAGCTACGAAAGTGCTATTCATTAAGTACAGAAAAGTCCGGGGTGCTACAGATCCTAATCCTTTTAGGAACACCTACATTATCCCAGCATGTAGTATGTAGAATAGGCTAAGGTATAGTCTAGAAGCAGCCCACCTAAAGGGATACCTTAAAACCTAACCTACTTTCACCCTATACCTGTACTCTGTCGTGGTTGACTATCAGGGCACTCTCAACCCGGTAAGCACCCATTCAGGGGCATGTAATGAGTTGTACTTGTGCTTATAGTAAAACACATCCGATTTTATGTCCTGACATCGCATATGGGGTCAATACCCAGGCAGACAGGTCCTCATCAAGACCTATCCCCAGCCTTGACTTGATAGGTCCCTGGTTCCCAACAACCTGGGTAAAGCATACTGAACCTCATGATTGTCCTATCGGATCACATATGCCTTATCACACCCAAAAAAATCAAAAAAATACAATTGTCATCATTAACATCTTTGCATTTGCATCTGCATATATAGTACACTCATATAGAGTCTGTCTTTGTCTAAGTAGATGGTAGGACCTTCAGGGATGGTTGAGTCAATTGGTTAACTGTCACTGCCCGTGAATTTAACTTCTCAGGTGGCATGTGATGACAGCCTCCAAAAAAAATGAAGTCATCATTCCTAGTCAGCATTTTACTTGGGCTTAGTACTACAAAATGGGGTCCATCTTAGACCTGTCCATGGTTAAATCAGATTGGCGCCTCATAAATGCTGCTATCCAGTGTTAGAACTCATCGTATATGGTTTTTTGTTTTGGTAATAACGAACTATGTCCTACTTTGAAAGAAGTATAGCGTATTTTGGGCTTAACCATGGATGGCGAAGCCATAGTACCATGCTACAAGACAACATACTAGGCAGACCTCTCAAGGTTTTTGTATATCAAGCCTGTCTGCTTGTAGCACGGTCCCAATGGCTCTTACGATCGGATACCCATAAGCTATCTAGAGAATCAGTATAACTGCAAGTGAAATCCTGACACCATAACAACGGAACAACCCGATCTTAAAGCCTTAACACTAATAATCGTGTCTCAGTTGGTCTTACCGAAGTGCCACACCCTCGTCGACTCAGTACTGGTAGGGGTTATTGAAGCTTGCGCAGCTCTGGAGCAGTTATCCCAGTCATCCTTACAGAGTTTCTCAGGGCTCTCAACCAAGCTGTAAATCACCGAAGGGGCATCTTCCACGCAGTGCACCCCTATTGCACCTATGGTTAGAAGGACACCTGCCTTCAATCACCCCAGTACCCGCCGATCTCCGTGAGGGTTACAGTCTACCCAGGAAGATTTCTGAAAGTCAGGGCCAAAATGTGTCTACAGACGTCAAAACTCTTTACCAGCTTCTCTAAAGCCTGGCAGAGGAGCAGATTACATGGAAATACGAGTGGCTAATCCTGAAAAAGCTACCTCGCATCGTCATAACGGGAAGACGATGCATGATCCTCGCCAGTCTAACCGGCTCAACAGCATATGTACCACTCCGAGTCCTTCGTTAGTTTGGACTCCGTCAGCGTATCCCGATAATAGACAAGTTGGAAAATGATTGTATCGACTTCACTGTGCAATCTGAATGCTTCACTCACCGCTTCCAATCAAATTGGCGAAGCTCCAGAAGAGACAAGTGGCCAGACTTTGTGGTTACAATAGGACCACCTACTGATTTAGCATACCTCCTTTAGGTGGAAGACCCTAACATTCCATCTAATATGCCCATACCGAGGGAACTTTCCACGCCAGTTTCAGCACCAACCAAAGGAACCATCCCCATAGTTGAAATGGTGGTTCCCTGGAGAGACATATTCCTGAAAAGACAGCTATAGATTCAGAAGAAAGAGAAAACGCTAAAGAGAGCCCAATAGGCATTCAGGTAGCAAGAAGCAGAGTGAGACCGCGAGCTTCAAGCAATACAGAGACAGGTCGAGCAGCATGAGCAGACAGTCTAATCTCTCCAGAAAAAACAAAGAGACGATGCAAGAGAAACAGCCGTCATCAGGGCCTAACTACATTTCTACCAAGAGCAACTAAATAGTGCAAAAGTTGAGATGACCGCTCGGATCTGACAGTTCAGATCTCGAATGTTCAACGCTACTAAAAAAATTGACAACATGGAGGTTGAGGTCACATCCCTCCAATAACAAATTATGGACCTCAATGGTGTACCTGGCCACTTGACTTCGTGATCCCTGATGGTCTTGCCTAGGATCAAGTCTTTTTCTTTTTTTGAGTCACACAGTCCTGTACTTCACTAGCATGCATCAATGAAAAATCTTTTTTAGTATCTTCTTTCCTACAAATCATGCATATTCATGTTTAGCCGTTGTATTCTTTTCAGTTGCATTCTACCCAAAACCCGATTGGAGAATACTCTGAACAACCACGCCTAGAACCGCGGCCTATTCCAATTATCATTCCTAATCCAGGACCCGCACCAGGTAGAGGAGAAGTAGATTTTGAACAATATGATGGGGGAGAGCAGCCTAAGGCTTCCCATGTCGATCAGGACAAACCATCCTCCTTAGACCCTATGCTATCCCTCTGGGACCAACAGTCAGCAGGAGGAAATTAAACAGATGAAGGGAGATCTGACTTTCTCATCTGTGGATGCTATTCTTCCAAGTTTCAAAGTGCCCGACTTTAACAAATATTATTGCACGAGCTGCCCCAAGCAACATCTACTGCTATACCTAGGGGACATGCTCCAACATAACAAGAACCAGCCTCTTTTGATTTAATACTTCTAAAAGAGTCTGAAGGGATCAACCCTAGCCTGGTGGATGACAGTATATAAGCAGCAGGTTAAGACTTGGCATAACGTCATGGACATCTTTGTTAAGTAGTACTCTTTCAATCAGGAGCTCCAACCTCAAAGGAGCTAGTTGGAACAGATAAGTCAGCGTAATAATGACTCTTTCCTGGAGTATGCTACCTGATGGAGAGAGATGACAGCAAAAATTCTAACTCTGATCCCCAAGGAAGAATTGGCAAGCATGTTCATGGGTACTTTGAAACAGCCTTATTCCACCTTGCAGGTAACCTTACTAGTAGTAGACTTTGGCATCATCGTCAAGATAGTTGCCCGCATTGAAACATCTATCAAAAGTGGTGTTATCTACTCCAGTTTAGGGCTTGCTCCCCCTAGAACAACGGCTCCGATCAGTAGGAACAGTGGTCCGAGGGACCAAAGAAGGAAAGAAGATGTACAGATGGTAGCCCCCGCAGCACCAATCAGATTGCCGACTCCGGCCGCTCAGCTACAATAGTCAACACTAGAAAACACCCGGCTAGTCAAACAGAACCAGGGGCAAAACCGTCCCCACAGAAATTTCACCCCACTGCCTTACACTCTCAGTCAACTGTTAGACTTCCTCACCAAGCAAGGTCTTCTCGCCCTGAGAGGCTCTACCCCTCTCTTACCACCCGACAAGCAAAACAAAAACTATAGAGCCAATCACCATTGCGCCTTCCACCAAGGCCTCAACCATGCCACTGACTATTGCATTGGCTTAAAATGTGTCATCCAAGATCTCTTTGATGAAGGAAATGTTGAACTGGCCCTCAGTAAGACCAGTATCATCCAGGCACCACTGCCCCCACACAACAGTCAAGTAAATTTTATTGAGTGAGAAGAGCTCGGGGCAGGAGCGCCAGGACCCAGCATACCTGCAATGGATGACGACATAATCCGACCTTCTTACCGGCCACCTGTCATCATCTCATTCCCTTAGTCAAACATCTAGACTATCCTACCTGAAGTACAACTACTCTCTCTTGAACCGAACCAAGAACAGATCATCTATATAATCCCTTGTCCTACCAACTGGCCCACAACACCAGCTCAAGCCTCCACCGCTTCCTACCCTGTCAAAATCCCCTACATCCCATTTCTGCCTTTTAACCTCGACTGTGTACCCGCTCCTCACTCATCCTCAAGAGTGAAAGCATAGCCAACTTCACCTGATCTAGTCGGGTATACCAACCACCGGTGGCTGAGCCGACAAAAAAGAAAGAGAAAGTAAGGGTAACAAACCTTGAGAAAAAGGCAGTAGACTCCGCAATTCTACTGAAAATCCTAGAAAAGGTAGAAGAATTCAACATCACATAGTAGTTGAGTAAAACTCCAGCCCAGATCTCCATCATGGGTCTTCTCCTGACTTTCGAGCATCACCGGAAACAACTACTCCGGGTATTTAACAATGCCCATATAACACCAAATATTACTCCTGAGAAACTAGGGCACATGGTGGGGCAAGTGTTAAAATCAAGAATTATCTCATTCACGGAAGAGGAAATACCAGATGACAATAAGGATCACACCCGGACTCTTTACATTGCAGTACGGTGCTTGGACAGAACCCTATCATCAGTAGTAATCGACAATGGCTCTGACTTAAATGTTTGTACATTATCCACCCTACAAAACTTGGGTTTGAACCTCAATTAGGTGAAAAAGAGGCCTATGACCATCAGGGCATTTGAAAACTCAACCAGACAGAATTTAGGAGACATCGACATGATCATTGGGGTCGGACCAGCAAAGTTTACAGTAAATTTCAAAGTCATGAATGTGCCAGCCTCATTCATGTTGCTCATTGGGAGGCCGTGGATCCACGCGGTTGGAGTCATTCCCTCCTCTCTCCATCAAAGAATCAAATTCATTCAGGATGACCACTTGGTCATGATCACTTCAGAGGAGTTGGCAAATTCCTTCGGGGATATCCAGGAGCTGGGGCAAGGCACTGCCTTCATGACATACCACTTCGAGCAGGTTAGTTCTATCTCTCATATAAAAGAGAGAAACCAATAGGAAGTACCATCATTTGTCAAGATGATGGCCCAGATGAACTACCAGGCAAGGTTAGGACTGGGAATAAAAAACCAAGGAATGAAGAAGAGATATGTACCTCCTTGCTACACACCTCAATTTGGATTGGGATACAAACCCAAGTTCGAGGACTATCTCTCAAAACTGACAAAAAAGATCAGTCAGTCGGCAAAACCAAAACCCCGACCCCACATCTCCGTAACATTTCCAGTGGGAACATTCAAAGCCTACCCGAACAACCCTCTTACACCAGTTGCTAATACCTCAAACCCCCAGCCCAATGATGAGTCATCAGGTATTCTAGACCCAGAAGTATTCAGCATGGCACAGATGTTTGATGAGCTATATGTCGAAAATGCTACCGAATTAGAAGATCCCGTAGGAGAGCTAGTCTGCACCCTCTCTAATAGCGCCGAAGCATCATCAAGTCACCGACCACTGATCCGTCGGTAGACCGAGGCTTTCACCATCAAGGCCATCCAGGGCCGGGGCAAGTACAGTGCAGGACAGGTTGGTCCAACCAAACAGTGACCAAGCACCATTCTTCTCCTTCTCCTACTCTCTCTTTCCTCCTATTGAAAAATCCAACTGTTAGCCACTGTGAGCCTCTTTTTTGTTGAGTCAAATATTTTGTAAAACAACAGTCATCTGTTTCATCAATGAAAAACTGATATTTTGGCTCGAAATCATGTTTGCATAAACATTTCAAAATTGGCTGATGACGAAATCACACAGACTCTTCCCCTAAAAGGCTTAGTGTCCTGAAGCCACAAAAACATGCTACACTAAGCTTAATGATTTGCCAGGAAATCACCTACGATAGGGTTACCCCCAAAACCCTCCTTGAACTTTCGGAAGTTGAGTATGATGAAGTGCAAGAAGAGGAGCCTCCCCAACAGATCCTGGACCTCCTTGAACACAGTGAAGGGATATTACAGTCTAACATCGACGACACCGAGAGCATATATCTTGGATCCAAAGATAGCCCCCATCTCGTCAAGATTGGTACAACCATGAGCCCGCAGCAAAGAGCAGACATGATCAACTTCCTGAGAAGCTACAGTGATGTCTTCGCCTGGTCCTATGGAAACATGCCCGGCCTAGACCTAGCTTTGGTGGTGCACAGACTGCCCCTGAACCCCGAGATGAGACAAGTTAAGCAGAAACTGAGATGGATGAGGTCTGAATGGTCGTAAAAAAGTCAAAGAAGAGGTAGAGAAGCAGATCAAAGCAGGCTTCCTGACAATAGCAACCTATCCTGAATGATTAGCCAACATTGTGCCGGTACCCAAGAAGGATGGCAAAGTCCGGATGTGCATTGACTACCGGAATCTGAACAAGGCCAGCCCTAAAGACAATTTCCCTCTCCCGCACATCGACATCCTGGTCGACAACACTGCAGAGAATAAGACACTCTTATTCATGGATGGATTCTTCGAATACAACCAACTCAGAATGGCAGAAGAAGACATGGATAAAACCTCCTCTATTACACCTTGGGGCCCGTTCTGCTATAATGTAATGTCATTTTGACGTAAGAATACAGGGGCAACCTACCAGAGGGCCATGACAGCACTATTCCATGACATGATCCATAAGACAGCTGAAAATTATGTGGATGACATGATCATCAAATCACCTACTACCAGACAACATCCTGAAGACCTAAAAAAGCTATGTGACAGACTCAAAGAGTTCGGCCCTGCTAAAGCCAGGGCTATCATCGAAATACCAACACCCCAAACTGAAAAAGAAATCCATAGATTCCTGGGTAGAATTCAATACATCAGTTGATTCATCTCTCAGCTCACTCTAATATACGAACCAATCTTCAAGCTTCTCAGAAAGAATATACCGACAGTCTAGACAGACGAGTACCAGGAAGCCTTTGACAAGATAAAGCAGTACCTCCTTTATCCTCCATTACTTATGCCTCTTACACCGGAATGGCCACTGCTACTCTATATCTCAGTATAAAAATCTCTATAGGGTGCATCCTGGCACAACATGACGAGACAGGCAGAACAGAGCAAGCCATCTACTACATCAGTAAATGCCTGCTAGAATATGAAGAGAAATATAACCCCCTTGAGAAAACTTGTCTGGCACTAGTCTGGGTTATTCACCGTCTGTAGCACTATCTATTTTCTTACCCGGTAATTCTGATCTCCCGGATGGATCCACTCAAATATCTACTGGAAAAGTCAGCCACTACCAGGGGGACAGCCCAATGGCTCATGATGTTATCTAAATTTGACATCACGTACATGACTCAGAAGTCAATTAAGGGGAAGACAATTATAGACCACCTGGCCCACAGCCCAGCACAAGACTATGTTTCAGTACATGATCAATTCCCAGATGAATCCATCTTGTATACAGAGACTGAAGAGCAAGAATACCTCGGTTGGGAGTTATGTTTTGACGAAGCCGCTAACAGTCATTGACATGGGGTAGGAACAGTCCTAATCTCTCCCAAGGGAGCCCACCTTCTCATCTCAATCAAGCTGAAATTCAAATGTTCAAACAACGAAGCAGAATATCAGGCTTGTATAATCAGACTAAGAGAAGCCATAAGCATCAAAATCAAAGAGATAAACGTCTACAGCGACTCATCCTTAGTAATCTGTCAGGCAAATGAATCTTGGGTCATCCGATAAGCCAGGCTAGTCCCATACTTAACCTACCTCAATGTGCTGATCACTTATTTCAGAAGAATCAACTTCAATCACAGGTCCAGGACCCACAACAGATTTGCCGATGCACTGGCTACTCTCGCCTCCTTGGTTCAGATTCCCAAGAGCATCACACTCTGTCCAATTGAAATCCCGTAATAGGATCAACCTACCTCATGCCTTGAAATAGAAGAGGTATCAGACAACAAGCCTTGGTACGCAGACATCAAGCAATATCTTGAGGATGAGACCTTCGACTCGACGCCACCAAAATAGGCCATCGGGCAATCAGAAGACTGGCCATTCAGTTTGTTCTCTCAAGAGGAATTTTGTACAAGAGATCACCAAACATGATTTGGCTCAGATGCCTTGATACTCATGAAGTTATACAAGTAGTCGAAAAAGTTCACGGAGGAACTTACGGCCCACACATGAACAAGAGAATGTTGTTTAAGAAAATACTCAGATTGGGTTACTACTAGTCCACAATGGAATCTAACTATTGTCAGCACGTACAGAAATGCCACCAGTGCCAAATCTAAGCCGACAAGATCAATGCACCACCGACCAGACTACACAATCTCACTGCTCCATGGCCATTCTCAGCTTAGGGCATTGATGTCATCGAGCCCATAGCACCGAAAGTGTCAAATGGACATCGATTCATCCTGGTAGCAATCGATTACTTCACCAAATAGGTCGAGGCAGCCTCTTATGCCAATGTCATTGCCTCTGTGGTTCAACACTTTCTGAAATAGGACATCATCTGCTGATACAGCGTCATGTACAAGAGTGTAATAGACAATGATCTAAATTTCTGCAATAGGGGAATGATTGATCTCTGCCAGAAATTCAAGATACAATATTACAATTCCACACCATACAGATCACAGACCAGTGGTGTGGTAGAAGCCGCCAACAAAAACATGAAGGAAATTATAGAAAAGATGGCAATCAGCTACTCTGCCTGGCATGCAATGCTCCCATATGCACTCATGGCCTACAGAACATCTATTAGAACCTCAACAGAGGAAAGACCATTCTTTTTGATTTATGGTATGGAAGCAGTCTTCCCTATCGAAGTGAAAATTCCATCACTCTGGTGTTAATGGAAGCATAAGTCTCAGAAGCAAAATAAACACAGGCCCGGTATGAACAGTTGAATCTGATAGAAGAAAGACGACTGAAAGCCATCAACCACTCTCAGGCCTACCAGAGGCGCATGGCTAGGGCAATCAACAAGAAAGTCAAGCCTCGAAGTATCGAAGTCAGGGACCTTGTTCTCCAGAAAATGTTAACAAAACGCCTTGACCTAAAGGACAAGTTCACTCCCAATAACGAAGGCCCATACATTGTCCGAGAAAAATTCTCTGGCGGCACCTTCGACTCGGATGTATAGATGATGAAGACCTCCCAGAGCCTGTCAATATGAAAAAAGTCAAGCGATACTACACTTAGGGTCTAGATATGATAGGTGCTTTGCACTCGTAGATTCTCCAGAAAATAACAGGAGACCATCCTTGTCACCCTCCTCATCCCTAGCAATGTAAACCCTTTTTCAAATCAATGAAATCCGCTAGTTAGACACTTGAGCCTAACAACCTTTCTTTCATAAAACCTTTTTTCAAGGAAACCCTCCCTCACCATCTATGGCATTTATCTTGAACTACGCCATGACCTGATCTTGCAAAGGGTACGTAGGTAACCTGACAATCAGTTACAGTCACCAAAGGGATTAAGACATCTCCGGAGTTTCCCCTACAGAACCAAACTTTCTCCAAGCAGAGTCAAGCTCTCCCTATCCCCCAACAGAGTTAGCTTCAAAAGTATAAAGATTGCTGTCAATGCGAAATCTAAAATAGAAGTTGAAACATTCTCAAAATCAGAGACCCTCCACAGAGATAATCTCTCCCGACTCTTTTCCTAACAGAATCAATATACAAAATCTGACAGAGATAAGCCGAAATTCTCCCCAGTAGAGTCAATCTCTCAAAAAATCCTCAAACAAGTCCATCTAAAATAGAGAACAACCACAAAGTCAACCTCTGTCAAAGAGAAGAATTCCTTAGTGGAGCAAAAAAAACCAAGAGAGTGCAAGTCAACTGCAGCAAGAACAATCCCAGGGTGTCCCAATTTTCGGTCCCCTAGCCTACATTTCGTCCCACTCTAAGTCCTAGATCGCCTAGAAGTAACGAGTGCAAGCGTTCTAACATGTCTACATCCTCAGTAGAGTTGTCATCCAGGGCAATGAAGGGAGAAGATCCATGTCGCGCCCCAAATTCACACCTAGCTTCATGTGAGACTTTGGCACGTGACTTAACCATCACTTTAATATCTTCCTGTCATAAAGCATTTAAGGCAATTCTAAAAATATTTAACCATCACTTTCATATTTTCCTGTCATAAAGCATTTAAGGCAATTCTAAAAACATGAACTTGAAAATTTTTCTTTAAATAAATCATGATCAAGTGTAATGTCTGGAATAAATATTAAAACATAATGTATAATTCAAATCATTCTTCCTAATTCCCATCTATCAATTCAATCTAACCATAAATCCAACATTAAGTCTATCACAATGTCTTAACTCCAAATATAAATACTAATAATCTAATTTATAGGAAATGGCCAACGGTCCAAATTCCATTCACCATCGGGATAATCACCTACTGGCTCTTCCTCTTCTTCCTCGTACTCTTCCTCTTCCTAAGGTCCTGGAGCACAAATATCATCTAGAATCTGTCGACAACAAAAGTCATCGGTTGAGTAAAAAGTTACCCCGCATATATATAAACTCCTAGCTAATAATATAACAACATTTAATATAAAACACAATTTAGAATTTAACATGACATGTAAACATATAAATAATTCAGAGTCCGGAAGCTTAATTCAAATTCAAAATCTTATAAGTGTTCACTTGTACTTGTTTCTCTTGTTTATCTTACTTGTCTTTCTTGTTTGTGAATGTATCCAACAACATGCAAGGTGCAATAACTTAAAATAACTCTACCTCATATATTGGGTAGAGATTAACATATACCCTACCTTCCGAAGTACCACACGGTTTACACATTATCTGGTACATATGGCTTGTCTACACATTATCCGGTGTATACGGCTTGTCTACACTTTAACCAGTGTATATGGGTTGTCTTGCCTTAATCTTAGGCATGTGGGTACTCGGTCAGTGTAAAACTCAATTATACACTCATGCTTGTGTTCTTGTATACTTGCATAGTACTTGTTATCCATCAAATCCAATTATCATCCCTTCCCCTCCATTCTCTATCATACATACACCATAATTTCATTCTCTTTCCCCTTGTTGACATGAATAATAAAATCACAAGAACATCTTTAACATCATTAATATCTTTCGCAAGAAAATCGTAATTTAAAACTCTCTAAACATTATATATATTTTCCATAAGAAAATCCTAATTTAAAACTCTCTAAACATCATAAGGATGCTTAATCTTGTTTGTTCTTGTTTTAGATCTATTACTTTCATAATGTTTATATCAAAAATCACTATATTGATTGGAAGGAAGTTATATTTACCTCTCCCGATCGCTTCCCTACGATCAAGCGCTTGCGAATGGGATTGATCTAAGCCTTTTCACCATTTTTCCTTGCAAAACCTTTTATCTCTCCTCTTGAATCTCTCAAAATCTGTTTCTCTCTCTCTCTTTTAGGTTTAGAAAGCCTTAGAAACCCTCAACCCACGATTATAAGAAGTATTTATAGTGTTGGAGGCCCTAGGGACTCTAAAAATCGCGTAACTAAGGCCAAAATCGCGCAACTTTGCCTTTCTTTCTTTTCATGCAATTTAACAGTGAAAATGTCTTAAATTATGTGATTTATTTGGGTTTCAAAATCAATGCATTTATCATAAAATTTATAAGCTTTGATCACATTAAATTTTAAACACAAGTTTCCATAAAATTTAATAATCATCACGAATATCAAGAATAATTAATTTGGGGTTCTAGATCCTCTCCCCAAAAAAGAATTCCGTTCTCGAAATTACATACCTGAGTTAAAACAGGTGGGGATACTTCTCTCGAACTTCATCTTCTCTTTCCCAAGTGGCCTCTTCAACGGAGTGATGTTGCCAACGAATGAGGACAAAACGAATGGTCTTTCTGCATAGAACATGCTCTTTTTGATCCAGAATTTGAACTTGGTATTCTACCATTGGTAAATCTTCTCAAATTTCTAGAGGTTTAAAGTCAATGATGTGTGATGGATCTTGAATATATTTCCTCAGCATAGAAACATGGAAAACATTATGAACTGCTGCCATGTGAGGAAGCAAAGTAACCCTGTATGCCACTTCTCCTACTCTCCTGATAATCTTGAAAGGTCCAACATACCTTAGGCTTAACTTGCCTCTCTTACTAAACCTCATAATTCCCTTTGTAGGAGATATTTTGATAAAAACATAGTCTCCAACTTGAAATTCCAAATCTCTTTTCCGGGTGTTAGCATAACTCTTCTGTCTACTCTGAGCAGTCTTCAATCTTTTTCTAATCAAGTTAACCCTGTCTGTGGTCTGTTCTACCAGCTCGGGACCCAAAAGTTTTCTCTCCTATTTCATCCCAACAAAGAGGGGACCGACAACTCCTACCATATAAGGTTTGGTGTCATTTAAGTACTTACTTGATAACTATTGTTATAAGCAAATTCAAGTAAAGGTAAATGCACATCCCAACTGCCTTGAAAATCAAGCATACATGACCGGAGCATATCTTCAATAATCTGATTCACTCTCTCTGTCTGACCATCTGTTTGAGGATGAAATACTGTGCTAAAATCCAGGCGAGATCTCAAGGCCTATTGAAAACTTCTCTAGAATCTTGATGTAAACCTTGTGTCTCTATCAGAAACTATACTGACAGGTACTCCATGGAGGCGAACTACTTACTTTATGTACAGTTCCGCTAACTTGTTAGCATTATAAGTAGTCCGATAAGGGAGAAAATGAGCTGACTTAGTCAGAAGGTCTACCACTACCCAAATAGCATCAAAATTCTTAGCTGTTCTTGGCAAACCTACAATAAATTCCATGGATATATTTTCCCACTTCCATTCAGGAATGGGAAGAGGTTGCAATAGTCTTGCAGGTCTCTTATGTTCGGCCTTGACTTATTGACAGACCAAACATTGGGATACATGAGTAGTCATATCTCTCTTCTTATTTCTCCACCAATAGTGCCTCTTGAGATTTTGGTACATCTTAATACCACTGGGATGAACTATATACTTGGTTCGATGTGCTTCATTCAAAATCTCCTGTCTCAATTCTTCATTATTTGGGACACATAACCTGTCTTTAAATGTTATGGCTCCTTCTCCATTAATTGAGAAATCCTCTTAACCATTTTCGAAGGACTTGACTCGATAAGCTAACAATTCTTCATCAGACCCTTGCAACTCTATGATTCTGACTCGAATATTAGCTACCAATGGTCCAAAGGTACAAAGACTGAAACTTGTTTTGTTGTTAGACACTTTTCTAACAATTTCCACCCTTTGACCCTTAAGTGTGCCAATAAACCAGAGGGTTTTCTATTAAGTACATCTGCTACAACATTACCTTTCCCCGAATGATATTGAATCGAACAATCATAATCTTTCAAAACTTCTACCCAATGGCGTTGTCTCAAGTTGAGCTCTTTCGGAGAGAATAAGTACTTGAGGCTTTTGTGATCTGTAAAAATTTCAAACTCTTCTCCATACAAATAGTGCCACCAAATCTTTAGAGCAAAAACCATTGCACTAGCTTTAGATCATGAGTAGGGTAGTTCTTCTCATGGTTCTTTAATTGTCGGGATGTATAGGCAATGACCTTACCATATTGCATGAGGACACAACCTGTCACGCCCCAAAATACCCCCTAGGAGTTAAGGGATACTTTAGGTGTGATACTTCGTACCTGCCAAACCCTCCTGTAATTAACAAGAGAATACAGTACAAAAAAAAATGATAATCAGAGCGCAGAAGCTAAATATAAATGCGGAAGCGCAAACAAATTTTTCATTTCTTTATAATGATCCAAACTATAGTATTCCAAGTGGACATAGTTATATACAAAACATGTCTAAGTCTAAGGTGGACAGGCCCACCTATCAAATACAAAAGATAAAATACGACTCTATCTCGCTCAATAGTCACCCCCGTGGGGCCAGTGGTCTAAGTCTCTAGCCTCAGCCTGAGGCTCAACTACCAGATCCTCATAAGGTTCGTCCTCGCCGTAGTCCTCCTCTATCCAAGGACCCAGATCACATATGTCGAGAGGAGCTCGTGTACCTGCCGACATAAAAGTACGGCTGAGCATGGAATACTCAGTGAGTACAAACTCCTAACCAACAATGGTAATAACGAACAACATCATATACAAGTAATAGAAGGAGTACAATTCATAATCAATTTCTAACGACATCATACATAAACGTTTTATCAAGTATAATTGTTATGAAACCAAAACACGTCTATGAATCATACGAAACCTCTTTGAGTTATCCTTTCAATATTTCTTATGAGCCAGAGGTTAGCACCCGCATATCCCTGGGCTACCAACCTCCTTGACAGTACAATATATTTCTTATGAGCCAGGGGCTAGCACCCGTATAATCCCTGGGCTACCAACCCCCTTGACAGTACAATATATTTCTTATGAGCCAGGGGTTAGCACCCATATAATCTCTGGGCTACCAACCCCCTTGACAGTACAATACCTTTCTTATGAGCCAGAGCTTAGCACCCGTATAATCCCTGGGCTACCAACCTCCTTGACAATACCATTTCTTCTCTTATGAGCCAGAGGTTAGCACCCTTAACCGGGGCTACCAACCTCCTTGACAATACCATTTCTTTTCTTATGAGCCAGAGGTTAGCACCCTTAACCGGGGCTACCAACCTCCTTGACAGTATCCTCCATCTACATATGTGCTCGTGCATAGCAATCATGAAATCATGATGACATATAGCATTTTAACAATTTCTAACTCACGTGAGAATTTAAGAAGCGAAATAAACACATGTATACAACTAGCCAAATGGGGAACATTTATGTGACTCATGCTTTCAAATCTTAGTTTATTCATGCATTCTATCAAACATGTGGTATTCAACCTTTTTACCTTTAGTTATTTCATATTTTCTTATTCGAACATTTCATCAAACACTTGGGGTGTGTTCATTATGCGTAATATGCCCTTCCACCATTTTTCCATCATTCAATACATCACAACATGGCATCCCATCGCCTCCACTCCTCATCCATTCATACATTCCACCCTTTGTTTGTATTATCTTGTTTATGTTTTAGGGATTTAGCATATACCAACACAAGGGAGCAATGGGGAAGATCTAACACATATTTACTTAGGAAAATCCTAGGTTATTACCAAAGTAACTAGGAAGAGTGTACTAACCTTGAAAAGGGAAAGAAAAATCCTTGAGGATGATGTAGAAACGCTGCCCTAGCTTGGAAGAGGTACTCCACACGAGCTTGAGGTTGGATTTGGAGAATCCAAGCCTTTAGAACGGTTCTAGGGTTCTAAAACCCTTGATTCTCTCAAGTGGAAAACCCTAGATGTAAATCCCCCTTCTCTTCTCTTCTTCTCTCTCAAAACCTTTTAAGTGAGGTGAATGAAGCCCTAAAAGCTCGGGCAAGCCCTTATGGGTAAGGGTTAACACCCAAAAGATGAAAACGCCCTTACTAAAAATTCTGCAAAACTCGATAGACCGAGCGATCGGTGCTTATGACCGATCGATCGGTTGCCGACCGAGCGATCGGTGTTATTGACTGATCGACCGGTCAAAAACATGCTCTCTGAAAAATTTCCCCATATAAAATTTCTTACCAGTCGATAGCCACCGATCGATCGGTTTTGGACCGATCGATCGCTAATGAGGACCGATCGATCGGTGCTCTGCAGGTTCCACTATTTTGACCATATCTTTTGACTCATTCGTCCGATTTTGACGATTCAACTTGCGTTGGATTCGTCTTTCGAAAACGGACATTTCTGAAATTTCAGAATTTCCGATTTCTCCCTTATTTATTAATTATACTATGAGAAAGGCCAATTGGTAACGAAAATGCTATTCATTAAAGTTGGAAAAGTCCGGGGTGCTACACAACCTAATCCAACATGTGAAGCATCACTGTAAACTACAAATCCACCACTTCCTGATGGGACAGTAAGGAATGGGGCCATAGTGAGGCGCTTCTTCAATTCTAAGAAACTCTGCTCGCATTTAACATCCCATGTGAACTTGACATTTTTCTTGGTCAGGTAAGTAAGTGGTGTTGCCAAGCTAGAGAATCCCTCTACAAATCTTCTATAATAACCTGGGAGGCGTAGGAAACTCCTGATTTCTGTAACACTCTTTGGCCTATCCCAATTTGCAACAACTTCAATCTTGGAAGAGTCTACTGAATTCTCTTCTGATGATACGGCATGGCCTAGAAATGCCACTTTCTCAAGCCAAAATTCGTATTTACTCAGTTTAGCATACAACTTATGCTCTCTCAAAGTCTCAAGTGTAACCCGAAGATGTTTCTTATGATCCTCCCGGGTTGTTGAGTATACAAGGATGTCATCCACAAATACTATCACACGACAATCCAAGACTGGTTTAAATACCCTATTCATCAAGTCCATAAATGCTGCAGGAGCATTTGTTAAGCCGAAAGGCATAATCAGAAACTCAAAGTGTCCATATCTCGTTCTGAATGCTGATTTAAGGATATCTTCTGATCTAATCTTCAACTGGTGATACCTTGACCTTAGATCTATCTTAGAGAAAAACTTTGCTCCATTTAACTGGTCGAACAGATCATCAATCCATGGTAATGGGTATTTGTTCTTTATGGTGACCTTGTTTAAATGCCGATAATCAATGCACATCCTCTTCGACCCATCTTTCTTCTTTACAAAGAGAACTAGTGCTCCCATGGTGACATACTTGGTCTAATGAAATTCTGTTCCAGTAACTCCTCAATTTGTACCTTCAACTCCTTTAGTTCTGCTGAAGTCATCCTATACGGTGCTCTAGAAATCGGTGCAGTGCCTGAAGCTAGGTCTATGACAAATTCAATCTCCCTATCTAGTGGTAACCTTGGTAATTCTTCAGGAAAAACATCCATGAACTCACTGACTACTAGAATGACAGAACCATCTTTTTCTTCTGGATTCGAAAGACTTAAGGCTGCAAATCAACCAATGTCTTTCTTCTTCAATCCTCTAAAATGGAAAGAAGTTCTATTAACTGGCTTGAATTTCACCATCTTCTCAAAGAAATCTACTTGCCCATGGTAAGCTACAAGCCAATCCATTCCAAGAATAATATCAAAATCTTGGAAGTCTAGGATGATCAAGTCTGCCAGTAACTCATGTTGTCCCACTTAGATGACACAAGCTCGGTATACTTGGTTGGTGACCATTGATCTACCGATAGGAATCGAGATGGACAACTCCTTATCTAACAGGCTCGATTCTGAAATAAATCCCTTTGCAAAACTAGGTGTAACAAACGAGTATGTTGATCCCATATCAAACAATACATGTGTCAGACCTTCATTAATCAATAGGGTGCCTGAGTTATTACATAACTAAGTGTCAATCTTATGCATTATCAACATAATATCAGTAGTATATTTTTATCAATACATCATAATTATAAATATCACATTAATCATAGAAATATCACATCACATATAGAATTAATTAAAGTGAACCTTGCACCACATCATCTGATGCCTGTGCATCCTGTTCTAATATTGCAAAGACCTTGCCCTGAGTCACTTGGCGTGGCTGCTGCTGTGGTGGCTGTTGGGGTTTAGGAGCCTAAGGAGGCTTCTGCTGTGGTGCCTGCCTAGTAGGTGGCCTATTCCCCTGAGTCTGGTTCTGCTGAGTGGCCTGCTGGCTACGGTGAGGACAATCTCTAATCCGGTGTCCCATCTATCCACACTAGAAACATCCCCCAGTGAGTGCTCGACATTCACCCACTGGATGACTCTTCCCATAGTGTACACACACCTCAAACATAGGTGTCGAAGACGTAGGCTGCACATACCGAGTGACCTGAGAAGTAGTAGGGCGAGGCACAATAGGTGCAGATGGAGGTGCTGGCCTCTGATAAGGAGTCAACTTAGCTGCTGGTGGTTGGTCTAAAAATTTGGGCCTCTTATCCTGTGGTCCAATTTTGCTTGGCTATCCCCTACTAAACTTCTCTTTCTGATTCATCTCTCTTTTCTTCAAGAATTCCTCTAAATTTTTTTCAACCAACTGAGCCCTATTGTTCACCTCAGTGAAAGTCTCGAGTTGAAACATTAAGACTCGGTCTCGAATAAAGTCTCTCAAACCTCTTTCAAAATTCCTCATTTTCATCGCCTTTGTGGCAATCATGTGAGGTGCGAACCTTGAAATTCGGAGAACTTGGCCTCGTACTCGGCCACTAACATCTTTCCTTGCTCAAGAGTGAGGAATTCTGCTTCTTTCTTTTCCCAAAAAACCACTGGAAAGTATTTTTTATAAAACACATCCAGAAATTCCCCTTATGTCCATGGTTGGCCCGCTCAAGTCAAATCCCTAGTCCTGGAGGTTGCTCTCCACCAATGCTCTACTTCACCTTCCATTACAAAGGCTGCCCATGTCACTCTTTCAGTATCCATAAGAGATAGAACTGAAAATATCTTCTCCAGCTATAAGATCCATGCCTCTGTAGCAATTGGATCTGTGGTCCCATAGAATGATGGAGGCCTCAATCTCCGGAATGCCTCAATCCCTGTATGAGCCTTGGGTGGAGGAGGTGCATTTGCCCTGCCGGTCTAGGAGCAGCTGAAGCAGGTTGCCTGGCTGCAAGGAGTACCATGGTCTGAGCAATCGATCCTAACACTTCAGTCAAATCAGGTTGGTCATTACCAATTAAATGTCCTTCTCCAATACCCCATCAAACGCTTTCCCTAGTGTTATATCCACGAGCTCTGCCACCGCGCCTCATTGTGATACTCCTGAGAGCAAACGGTAACAATTAGTCTAACTTGGAAATAACTTATCCTAACACTTAACCTTTTCACTAACATCACAATGAATCCTAGCCTACTGTATCCCTAAAACTTAAGCCCTAGCTAACCTAATGCCTTTGCTCTGATACCAACTTTGGTATTAGACCTAGAGTAAAATAACTCTAGTTTTAACTTAGAAAACACTTAGTCCTATGTGACCTAATGCCTTTGCTCTGATACCAACTCTGTCGCGCTCCAAAATCCCACCTAGCTTAATGTGAACTTTGGCACGTGACTTAACCATCACTTCCATATGTTCCTGTCATAAAGCATTTAAGAAAATTCTAAAAACATGAACTTGAAAAATTTTCTTTAAATAAATCACGATCAAGTCTAATGTCTGGAATAAAAACTAAAACATAATCTAATGTCTTCCAGGACCTTAGGAAGAGGAAGAGTACGAGTATAAGGGTTGTCTTGCCTTGATCTTAGGCTTGTGGGTACTCGGTCAGTGCAAAACTCAATCATACAGTCATACTTGTGTTCTTGTATACTTGCATAATATTTGTTATCTTGCTTATTCTCATGCTAATACATATTTAATTTTGTGAATAAGTGTGAATGAAATAATGATGAGTGTCAATCGTACACCAGTTTAAAACATGCAGAATTTCTCATAGTTGATCTATATAAAAGATGTCTATCATGTTTTCAACAATAAAGTAAGGAACCATTTTATTTATCATGACTCAATTTTCAATACATAGTTTTAATAAAATAATTTCACAAAATCCTAGTTTCATAACCCATCACAATTTCAAAGCAAACTCGTAATCATTTCATCAAATCCAATTATCATCCATTTCTCCATTCTTTATCATACATACACCACAATTTCATTCCCTTTTCCCTCATTGATATGAATAATAAAATCATAAGAACATCTTTAACATCATCAATATCTTTCGTAAGAAAATCATAATTTAAAACTCTCTAAACATTATATATATTTTCCATTAGAAAATCCTAATTCAAAACTCTCTAAACATCATAAGCATGCTTAATCTTGTTTTAGATCTATTATTTTCATAATACTTATATCAAAAATCACTATATTGATAGGAAAGAAGTTATATTTACCACTCCCGATCGCTTCCCTACAAGTGCTTGCAAATCGGATTGATTTAAAGCCTTTTCACCCTTTTTCCTTGCAAAGCCTTTGATCTCTCATCTTGAAACTCTCAAAATCTCATTCTCTCTCTCTCTTTTAGGTTTAGAAAGCCTTAGAAACCCTCAACCCACGATTATAAGGAGTATTTATAGTGTTGGGGGCCCTAGGGACTCTAAAAATCGAAAAATTGGGCAACTTTGTCTTTCTCTCTTTTCATGCAATTTAACTCTGAAAATGTTTTAAATTTTGTTATTTATTTGGGTTTCAAAATCAATGTGTTTCACATAAAATTTATAAGCATTTGATCACATTAAATTTTAAACATAAGTTTCCATAAAATTTAATAATCATCACGAATATCAAGAATAATTAATTCAGGGTTCTACAATCCCGATCCCTAACAAATCACCGGCATGAGTAAAAATCGGTAACAACCTCATTGCGCAAAAATCACGTGACCCCCAGACCTAATCTTGTGACTAGGGGCAAAAGAGTGACAAAAATCGATCAGCTTCGCAGGCATGAGGAAAACAGGCAACGACTTCATTGTGCAAAAAATATGTGAATGCCATAACTTGGTTATTCCAAGGGTAAATAAGGGAGAAAAGCTTAAAAGCAGTTTGGCAACAAACTTCGATAGCAATCAGTCTCACCGGACTCCCGACTATCCCCAGTAGAGATTCCTTCGAGAACAATTCCCCAGTGGACAGTTAATACAAAAATCCTCAATGGTCTCCAACAGTTTTCTAGTCCCCAATAGAAGTCTCCAACTGCTCTCTACACTTCAGTGGACTCCCGATAACAATCCTCAGACTTCAACGACAGCAAGACAAGCTCACCTACCCTTAGTAGCTTCCCCAGTGAAAGCAAATCCTCTGTTAGTCATTCTCTGCTCTCCAAGAGCAAAAGAAAACACACAAATTCCCATTAAGCCCTAATAAAGACAATTTACTAGCAAATCTAAAAGTTAGCTAAGCATTCTTGTATCAAAATCAAAAACTTTTGCAAAAAGTCCACAACACTTTTTCTAAAAAAGGTTTTTCGAAAAAAAGTTTCTGGTACCAAAATCCATTTGTACCAACCGGCACCGAACAGCCCTGATGAGACAACCAAAAGAAGCCGACACCGTCATCCAGTCGCAGTACAAAGAGTCATGGAAAGCATCTTCACTTTCATCCCCTGCATGATATCATTTTACATCCAAGCACAATGCCATACTCAGCATGACAAATCATCCTAGCATCACTCAAAGTGATCAATATTCAGCACCTCAAGGCCATCTCAATATCAATCCGACTAGTGCCTCTGGGACATGCCATTTCAATTTCAATCTGGCTTGTGCTTCTGAAGACTTGACACAGCCCCTTTCGACACCCCCGTGTGTTCTCGACATCTTGTGTGTACCTTGACAACTTCTCATATCGCTACACCTCCCACATGTCCTCCTTGTGACACCCTCGTGTGTTCTCGACATCTTGTGTATACCTTGACAACTCATTTGTCATACCACTATACCTCCCGTATGTCCCTTTTTAGACACCCCCGTGTGTCTCTAACATCTTGCGTGTACCTTGACAACCCACTTGTCATACCGCTACACCACCCGCATGTCCTTTTTTCGACACCCTCATGTGTCCACGACATCATCGTGTGTACCATTGAAAACCACCGGCCAATGCCAAATCTTGTCAACATGCCGACATGCCCGCATGTCCTTCCGACCACTTCTAAGTGCGTCCTCAACACCTCGTGTGTTTTTGACACCCCGTGTGTCCTTCGATTGATTTGGTTAGCGCCTCTGGGAGATGCCACAACAATCGATCTGGCTAGCGCCTCTTTTGGCAAGTGCCTCAGGGACATACCATCTCTGCACATCCATTAATCCCTAGCGTGAATGACTATATCCACTCTTCATTCTCCAGCATGAGTTCCAACCTCCCTAACAGGCGTCCTTAGGCTGAGCCTGTTTGTGTTTCTCATCCATTTGCACAGCATTCATGCATATCATCTTGCATTCTCTAAAATCTGATCCTGGTGTAAAAATGGGATGATTCCAGCCTTCGTCGTTTGATTTCCAACTTGGCACTCTCCGGTAAAGAGGGGTAGCTCTAAGAACTCAATTTTTACACCCCTTCCTGATCATGGTTAACTATCTTAACCATGGTTAATCTCCTTAAACCCTAGTCAAACCCTCGGCAAATCATAGTCGAACCCTAGGAAACCCTAGTCGAAACCTAGGTAAACCCTAGGCAAACCCAGTGTCTACTCAAGGCAAACACTAGTTAAGCCCTTTAGCTTGTCCCATGGGCCCAAGGTCCATTTCCAGGCCCAGAGACCCAAAAACCACAACCAGACCACCCTGTGGGCCCAAGCATGGGCCCACAAGCCTTAGATGACTGTTGGTGGGGGGCGATGCTCTCATTTTGAAAAATCAGATAATGACGGTAATAACATTACTGTCATTACTAGATTTGGCAAAAGCTACAGTAACCTAGACCCAAAAGCAAATGGTCTGAGTCTGTTTGGGCAAAAACCTCTAAATGACGATAATACATCTACCGCCATTAAGTATTTATCCTAGATCAGGAATGGCGATACTGGTATTACCGCCATTCCTAGAGTTTACGTAAAAACCAGGCTGGCACCCCCCCTGAGTTCCCCAGTTGTGCCTCCCTTGTATCCTACATCCATTTTCGAATACCCTAAACTACCCTAGGTCTCCCCTAGCCTATAAATATAGGCCCTCCCCAAGCTTAATCTCATTCCAAAAAACCCACAAAAAACCTCTGTTGAATTTCTAGTAGGACTCTGCCCAATCTAGATCTCACCCTTACCTTAGGTCCTTGGTGTTAAGCTTGAGCTTAAGGGAGGACCTTGGTCCCCCCCCCCCCCCCCCCTTTTATACAGCCACTCATATGACCACCTCGCCACCATTGTCGGATTCTTGAAAGACGAGGGTAGGTTTCCCCCCCCCCCCCCCCCCACCCTCTTTTCTGATTTCTCATGCTTACACACCCCTGGTCCATGTCCAGGGGTTTGGTTTAGTTTGTTTCTAAGTAGTGAGGGTCCCCTTTGTCTTTCTTTCATAGGCAAAGGGGACCCCCATAAAATATCAATGCCACACATGCTTCACACATCGTGCATGGCCACTCCCTTGAACTTCTGGGGGACCCTCAGTCCATGAGGGATCCCTTGGAAGTAGCTTGGTTCAGTTATAAGGGGAAAATTTTGTTTTCTGGAAAAGTCCAGAAATGGCGATCAACACAGTACTGCCATTTATGGACTTCCCTTTTGCAATGGCTCCAAACCCATTTTGGGTTGAGCCTTGGTCCATTCCAGGGCCTGGTTTAAGTCCCTAGGACTTCTCTCTATCTTCTCTGGTCCTTCCTGGCTCCCCCTTTAACTTAACCATGGTTAATTGCAGTTTTTTTTAGAAACTATCCAGAATGTTGGTAAACAGTTTACCGACATTCTGGATTTTCCGGTTTTCACTGTGAATGCCCACAGTGGGCCCACTCCAGGCTATGCCTAGGGCCCAGACCAGGCCCAGGACTTGCAACAAGTCCCCTGGAACATCCTCATGGGTTCAGGATCCTTCGGGCATCCTCCCTAGCACTCCCCGTTGACTACAAAGCCACTATTGCAAAAACATCAGCAATGACAGTAGTTATTCTACCGCCAATCTCATTTTGCAAACAAATGGGATTTACGGTAATTATTCTACCGCCAATCCTGCTGTTCACATAACAGTGGCCTTGCACAGAGTCTAGACTAGGTAAGAGGTCATTCTAAGCCCTGTCGTACTACCTAGGCCCACCCCTGACCGGACCAGACCCTTTAATTGGGGTTAAACTTAACCCCAGTTAATTTTTACCATGGTTAAGACTATTTAACCTTAGAAAAATAAAAAAAATCCCAAAAACATCTAAAAAAAATGCAAAGAGACAAAATCTGACATTGGACCTTGTAAACCACGATTAGCAACCCTAACCATGGTTAGCTCTCCCCTTAACTCTGGTTAAGCAACTCTTAGCCTACCAGGCTAATCCTTGGCCTTTGAGCAGTCAATCTTGGCTTACCGGACCCAATCTTAGTCTACCAGACTAACCCTTGGCCTCCAGGCCTTTTCCTTCGGCCTCTAGGCCCAAACCTTCTAGACCATGCACTTGACCAATCCGGTCAACCAACCCTAGCCCTCTGGTACACACACACATTCCTTAGCCTTGGCACGGGCTTAGGTGCCAAAATTACGCTCGGTCTAATCTCACCCCTTGTGAGTACGTAGGTAACCCAACTCGGGTTTGACCCTAATTAAGACTTTTTTCTTTCTTGGGTTAGTATACTCTTAAATACTTAGGCATTTGATTAAATGTTGGCTTCAAGTTGGCTTATACCTAGGGGGTAGGTAATCATTACAAAATGGGGTCCCAGGGTGCCTAACACATTCCCTAAGACTTAATCGAACCTCTTACCTAGACTCTTAAATAGACCATAAAACCTTATCCATAATTTAGGACTTATCTCTCAAAATTAATAAGTGGCGACTCTCAACCCCAAACTCATTTTTATGGCTGCTCCAAAATCTGTGCTCACAATATGTACATCAATAATGAATAAATAAAATAATAATTGACAAAGCATGTATAATTTCATCTCATAATTCACAATAATTAAGAATATTAAATGTGAATAATATATTCAATTAAAGTATCTTAGAAAAATTAATGTGAAAAATATCTCTTTTCTCATTTTTTACTAAGGTTTTGACCCACAAAACTATTGATTTTGGAAAAACTTTCTTCACGAAAGTTGTAGTTCTTTTCGAGCTATTCGAAATGATGTACTGTCGGACCAAAACGGATTTAAGGTCATAAAATTATGACCCATATACCAAAACTGGGTAAATTTCCTTTAAATTAATTTAATCTGAAAATTCACAAATTATAATCTTCTAGATTTCAAATATTTTCTTCCCTGAAATTCTGTTTTTCTCAATGGTTTCATCCCTAAATTCAATACATTGTTTTTCTTACATTTAATTCATTCATGAGTAATTATAGATGTAAAACAAAAGTTGGAACAACAAGATTTAAACATCAAAATATACTAAGTTTAATTCTAGGATTTTAAAAATTACCAAAAACATTCCCCAGAATTTTATACTCTAATTTATAAGTTTCTAACATGGATCATCATTCCTATAAATCCAAAACATAATCAAAATCTAGAACTAAGGTGGAGTGTTCACTTGCCTCAACAATTTAATCTACCACAAGGAAAAACAAGCTTTAGAATCGTGATCTCCTTCCTTGAAAACTCTTACAAACATGAAAACTCTACTTTTCTTTTCTCCCACATTTTATTCTCTAGAGATTGTGTTCTGTGTATTCTAAAAGGTTTACCACTTTCTATTTATATTAACCCTATTATTTATTTACCAAAATACATAGTGACTCTTGTTTGGCTACACTTCTAATTAAATCTCATTCAAGGTTATTCTTATTCTCTAATTTATTTTCACACTAGCTAATTAATTTCTAGGTCACTACAATAGGGGAGGGTATTTTTGTAAAAAATTAAAAATTTATCTAGAAATGAATATTCTCAGAATATTCTAGGAATATTCTCAGAATATTCTAGGAATATTCTATTTGGATCCCCTTTTTTCGGTTAAAATTCATTTTTTTTTCCGATTTTTTTTTTTAATTTCGGATATTTCGGTAAATATCGGACGATATCTCAAGGTGGTAGGTGAGAATTTCAGACGAGATATTGCTAGTTTCAGATTTTTGAAATCTCGCTCATTGTCTCGTGATATCTCATTGAAATCAGATGGTGGTAGGTCATGATATCTCGTAAAAGCGCTATTTCGTTTGAAATTGTCTCTTCCGAAATTACCCACATTCCGATATCCCCCGGGGGGGAGAGTTATATGGAACCAAAATTTCGTAAAACCTTGGGTGTTATTTGACAATTCCACACTTTTGCAGAATTGGGGGAAGATACAGTGAAAATCTCTCTCTAATCGCATTTTTGCATAATTTAAATAAATAATAAAAAATTTAATGTGCAATAATTTTAAATTTAATAAATATATTACTTACATAACTTTATATCTTTAATATTATATTTGAATTATAATTTTAAATTTATATTAATATTTACTAAATAACTTATGTAAATAATAATTATAAATTAATACATAAAATAAATCGTAATAATATTTATACTTTATAAATAATAATTGAATTAAATTAAATATTATTATAATAATAATTATTATTATTATCGTATATAAAGAAAAATTTAAAATCGAAAATATTTATAATTATAAAATAACAATTTAAAACATAAAATTATTATTATTATTATAACTAATACATTCAATAATAATTATTAAATTTTAATAAATACATTACTAATATTTTTTTATATCCTTATGATTATATTCAAATTAGAATTTTAAACTTAAGTGGAGAACTACTTTCAGACTGCTCTGTGGCCGATGTATCCCAATTGAACTAATTTTTTATTTATTTATAAGATAGTGACAAGACCAACTATGCTTTTATGCAGGAAAATCATACTAATAGAATTAGTGTAGTTGAGATAGGAATGTTGGGATAAACGAGTAGAAAAATAAGAGAAGAAGAGATTAAAAAAAAAAATGAGCGCATTTAAGATAATCTAAAAATACCACTAATAGGTTATATAATATGGGAAATCCGGTTGATGGTTTAGATATGTTCAAAGAATACTACCAACGGCTCTAATAAGAAGTTAATTGATACAAGTTGGAAGCTATAAAATGAGGGGAGAAAGACAAAAAAAGAGAAAGAAAAAGCTTATGAGTCTGCACGGTGTCTAACCTAGCCAAGACCACACATCAAAATCTGAGATTTGGTGAAAATTTTTACCTTACTTTTTAAAAAAAATTCACCAAAACTTTTAAAATCCCAAGTTTTCGTGTGTTGTCTCGAGTAGGTTTGAGACCGTACAGTCTTAGAAGCTTTTCCTAAGAAAAGGTTGGTACATTTAGTGAAAAAAAGATTTGATGTATACATGATTTCTAAACCTATGACTTGTAATATATCAGAATTTTGGAACATGATTCATGTGGTCGACTCAAAATATTTGGAATAACGCTTTTTTTTTTTTTGTTGAAATAAATAAAGCATTGATGATGACCATATGAGAACATGTAACACTTTATCAATATATATCACATAAGTTAGACACATGGAATGTGTTTGGGCTCATTAAAAAAATCCTCATTTTATGCAACCCCTTATTTGACAACTGATGGTGAATGAAGATGCCTCAATTCGCTACAAAAAAAAGTCTAATCAAATGGCCCACAATCATTCGATTAGGCTGACCGTTTCTATAGTGAAGCAAGGGGTTTCACACGTTAGAATATATATATATACATTTTTCATAAATCGAAGCTCTCTACACATCTACGTGACAGACAATCACGAATCACGTAACACATATGCAACATTGTCTATACCTAACCCCAAATGGGTGGACAAGTGGTTCCTGGCATTTCCCAAGTAGGAGGTCCTAGGTTCCATTTCTTACTCCCCCTTTGGAGCCAACCCCATATGGGTTTATCCGGACTTACCTGGTGTGACAGGTTGTGGGCTCATATCGCACCTCACCCTCGGGGATTAGTCCTTACCCAAAGGGTTGGGACACCCCGAGTTCCAAAGAAAAAAAAACATGTCTATACCTCAAGCACACACTCCGAATAGAAATAGATTACTCAAAAAAAAAGATATTTACAATCTAGGGACTTGGACCTCCCATGCATCTGGTTATATTATAAAAGAGAGGTCTAGGTATTTATGCCTCTATATATATAGCCTAATTACTCAAAGAAGAGAGTGAGAGCCGTAGCCCTGAGCTGTTGCATAAATCTTATGTCATGTATATATAGCCTGATGGATTTGACATGCCCTACGGCTTGGATGTTTTTCCTGTATGTATTTGCTCATTGGGATGTACTGATCTTCAAGCATCTGTATTATCCAGGATAATTTGCCGACTTTGCTCTGCCTTGGTTTCACAACTCTTCTGGCGCTAGCGGGAGTGAGCAGTTGACTTCGAACTGAATCTACTGAGGATTGGATTTTGACTGACTAATGATGTCTTGTTAAAAAGACCGATGGACTAATAGACAAGAGATGTGACAGACCTGCTGAGAAGACTGATGGAATGACTGATAGGCGGTTTGGTGATAGACTGACAATTGATCAGCAGACTGATTGTGTCTGAGATTGTTTGCATTGGGAGGCCTAGCTTGGTCCTTTTGCCTTAAACGATTATGCTGCGTTTGATCATCCATGTAGTAGATTTGCTAGGGATGAATGTCTGCAAAGCGTGTATCAGCTTATTTTTTCTTCTTTTGCCCCTAGGCCTTTTCAGGTTTTCCTCAGGACTGGGTATACAAGCTTTGCCTTTTCCCATTATCTGCCCCTTCCTCTTGATACCTCTCCAGTCTTCTCTCATAATTGCCTGACGGCAGGTAGAGGTGAGCGTTAGTGACCATCAATGCTCAAGTCCTTTCAAAGATCAAGAAGAGCTTAATGTTTAGAACGAAACGTGGGTCGGCTAGAAACGATGCAAGGCTCAAAGTTTCTATTTCAGCAAGGGTAGGGCACCCTATGATGTTTTGTTCAGTGTTGGGATGGAACCAGTTTCCGCATTTTTGTCCTTTGGTGAAGATTTGCTTTCTAACCAAGTACCTTTTTCTTTGTTTCTTTTTCTCTTTCTCTTTCTTTTTATCTGTTTTGTTTTTTGTTTTTTTTTTTGTATATGGTTATCTTGTATTGTGGATATTTGCTGTGTTGTGACAGCACCTGATTTCAGGCTGCCTAAGTACCCAAATAGGGATCAGGTCAAGACATAGTTCGACCAAAAAGCCGCATTTGATAGTTGCTCTTTGCTGGTTGTTCCTCTTTTGAGTTATCATTTTGGCAGTCAAGAGGTGCCCTTGTATAGGTTTTAAAAGAAATGCTATTAGGCTCAAAGGTCTAACTAGCGGATGTATAGCATAAGTAAGCGAGGTGTTGTAAAGGTTATCACAAGATGGCCTCCTATCCTATCTTTGATTGGTCGAGAGCATGTATAGTCATTGTATTGTGTCGTCTCAACTGATTACCATTTAGTGGCTCAAAGAGGTCTTCACTGTTTCTGCATTTGTTTTGATATTTGTTGAACTTCTCATTTAGATGATCAAGTTGTCTCTTACGGGCATTAGAAGGCATTAGAAACTAGTTCAGCTCCTAAATTAAGCATCTCGGAACACAATGGAACTTACTTAAAAAGAGCAATTTTATTATTAAAATATCAAAAGGGCAGTCTTGACAAAAGACCTAGAAAGGACCACTGACCACTTGCTTGAATTGGACTGATAGTAGGGAATGACATGGGCCAACATGGCTGACTAACGTACCGAGAAGAGAGGTACAAGAAAAACGTAATAAATGTGGGATTTGTTTAATAGTTAGATGCAGAACTATTCCGGCTGAAGCGCCTTAGTTTGCAGGAGGAGTGTGATCTGGGAGAGGAGCCTGAGTGATGTTCGTATTCCCCGGTGCAAAGCAGATTCTATCGGTTTCCAGCAAGTCTTGGATTGCGTGTTTCAGGTCATAGCACCTATCAGTAGGATGTCCTGGCGACTGGTGGTACATGCAGTGCTAACCCGCTCGGTAATTCTTCAGAAGATTTGCTGGTGGAGGTTGTGGGTCCTTCAGGGTGATCAATTTGTTGTCCAACAAGAAGGACAAGAGTGACGTCGAAGAGTATGGTAGCAGAGTCAATGTCCGGTTCCTCTTCTGTTCAAGAGTCATCTGGTGAGAGAGTAACTTCCCTTGGGGTTACTGAACTTGCCTGGGTTGTCAAGCTTGCTGGTGGGGCAAGTTGGGCACCTGGACTGGTATGGCTAATACCGTATGTCCATCGTCATCTTTCTTTTTGTTATTTCTTTTAGGATGAATGAGAGGATGAGAGGAAGATGCACCATTCGATCCCTGAAATATGTCGATTGACCCATTATCACCCATTGTCGTTTCAATTCTGGCACCGCACTTAGCCATAGTGCTGAATTTTGAGATGGGCTATACCGCTAGGAGGGTTTTGAGTGGATGCTTAAGAGTGCGGAGGAAGGTTGTTATCAATTCTTCCTCTAGTAAGTCTATCAACCATGGTTACAAGTGGCTGTAAAAATGGGGTGCTGACAATAGTGAAAAGACCAACTATGCTTTTATGAAGCAGAATCATACTAATAGAATTAGTGTAGTTGAGATAGGAATGTTGAGATAAACGAGTAGAAAAATAAGAGATAAAAAAAAAAATTGAGCGCATTTAAGAAAATCTAAAAATAGCTCTAATAGGTTATATAATGTGGGAAATCCGGTTGATGGTTTAGATATGTTCAAAGAATACTGCCAACAGCTCTAATAAGAACTTAATTGATACAAGTTGGAAGCTATAAAATGAGGGGAGAAAGACGAAAAAAAAAGAAGGAAAAAGCTTGATGAGTATGCACGGATCACGCATCAAAATCCGAGATTTTGGTGAAAATTTTTACCGTACTTTCTTTTTTTTAAAAAAATTCACCAAAACTTTAAAATCCCAAGTTTTCGTGTGTTGTCTCGAGTAGGTTTGAGATCGTACAGTCTCATAAGCTTTCCTAAGAAAATGTTGGTACATTTAGTGAAAAAAGGATTTGATGTATATATGATTTCTAAACCTATGACTTGTAATATATCAGAATTTTGGAACATGATTCATGTGGTCGAACTCAAAATATTTGGAATAATGCATTTTTTTTTTTTTTTTGCTGAAATAAATAAAGCATTGATGATGACCATATGAGAACATGTAACACTTTATCAATATATATCACATAAGTTAGACACATGGCATGTGTTTTGGGTCACCAAAAAAATCCTCATTTTATGCAACCCCTTATTTGACAACTGATGGAGGATGAAGATGCCTCAATTCACTTAAAAAAAAAAAAGTCTAATCAAATGGCCCACAATCATTCGATTAGGCTGACAGTTTCTAAAGTGAAGCAAGGGGTTTCACACGTTAGAAATTTTTTTTGCTTAAATCGAAGCTCTCTACACATCTACGTGACAGACAATCACGTAACACATATGCAACATTGTCTATACCTAACTCCAAATGGGTGGACCAGCGGTTCCTGGGCATTTTCCCAAGTGGGAGGTCCTAGGTTCCATTTCTCACTCTCCCTTTAAGGTCAGTCCTGTACGGGTTTACCCGGACTTACTTAACTGGTGTGGCAGGTTGTGGGCTCACATCCCACCTCACCCTCGGGGATTAGTCTTTACCCAAAGGGTTGGGACACCCTGAGTTCAGAGAGAAAAAAAAAAAAAACATTGTCAATACCTCAAGCACACACTCCGAATAGAAATAGTTACTCAAAAAAGATATTTACAATCTAGGGACTTGGACCTCCCATGCATCTGGTTCTATTATAAGAGAGAGGTCTAGGAATGTACCTCTGATTGGAAAGCAACGTATCTCCTTACCAGGATACAGAAGACACTACGACCAACTTTACAATATTTGGCTTGGAAATCAGTTCCCATGTTTGTTTCGCAACAAGAGTAAAAAAAAAAAGACATCGTAGAGTATATCTCGGCAAGCAAAACGAACTTCCCTTCGAACTCGAACATGTAGTCACTACGACTTCTGTTGGTTGCCTCTAGATACCTCAAGTTGGTGTTACCTTTAAAACTTCCGACGGGAGGGCTCGATCATCTGGTCAAACTAATTTTTTATCCAGTAACACGCAAGGAAAATTCACACATTGAGTTCTTTTATTTTTTCTTCTTTTTGTTGGGTCCAAACGTCCTCTAGGTGAGAATCACGTGACGCATGGGATACGTCCACACACCCCCTTTACTAATGATGAGTCGAGTTCAATCGCATCCACAGGTTAACACATGTCCCTTTTAACCTCAATTAATTGTGTTTAAGATTTACTAACCATTTAAGTTCAATAATCTAATCTTGTTTTTTATAAAAAAATAATAAATCTAGGGTTTATTGTTGAACCCTAATGATTTATAAATCTTTACTACATTTAATTTAATAGAGGTTAAAAGGGACATGTGTTGACCTGTGGGTGCCATTGAACTCTTTCTGAGTTCAATCGTGATTGACTGTAATCCGATCTCATGATGATTAGAAGAAGAGAAGGTTGGGATTTTGTGATTCCCTTGAACCCACATATACCATAGTCGAGACACAAATCGTTTCATGTATTCGCTTTATCAAACGCATTTGAATGGGCAACCAAAAAAGTTTGACATTATCATTTTTTTTTTTTATTATTCTTGATTGTGTTTGGGGTGACAGAAGAGTCTCCAACACCTTTGTTAGCCGCCTTTGCTGACCACCCCTTTTAATCATATCTGTATCATCTGTGCTCAAGCTCCTCTCGAGCATGACTAGTCTCATTCAATATCATCTGTGCTCAAGCTCCTCTCGAGCATGACTAGTCTCATTCAAACTCAACTCGTGAACAAAACTATTATTAGAACTCGGCCGGCTCGGTTTCCTTTTATACTGTTCCTAGATTTTTGGTTTGAATGATATATATGATGTAGCTAACACACTCTCTAAACACACAGCCAGACCTAAGGTAGCTGCTAAGGTGCCACAAGTTCTATTATTTTAAATCAAAATATGGACAAGATCAAGCATAATACATATGTATTTTCTTAAACACTTAACATTTTTTAATTCTAATTCAATAATTAGCTTAACAAACTTGAATACAGAAATACATGGTGGATACTTAATTATATATATATATATATATATATATATATATATATATATATATAGGGATATACTAATCTTCAAATAGAATCGTGTTCCCAGAAGAGAAAAAAAATATGATGTCAAGGTGGTGGTAGTTTTGTAATTATAGAGAGAACATTTTCTTTCCATAATTTATGAAACTTTCTCTCCATAATTACAAAATTTCTACCGCCTTGAGTCATTGGCATTAAAAAGGGGATGCATTTTTTTTACTGCCTTGATAGTAAGGTTCCACCTTAATTACAAGGCTGTTATCTCCTTAAAATATACTTTCTTGACCCTTCAAAATAAGGTAGGTTGAAGAGAAGATGAGGGGTAAAAAAAAGATGTGAATGTTATCTCTTATTTACCCCTCATCTTATATATATATATATATATATATATGTTCAAGCTCGGCACATTTACCAAATGAGCTCGAAAATCAAGCTCAAGCTCGATCCATTTATTAAACAAGCTCAAATGAGCCGACTCTCACGGTTCGCCAGTAGCTTGGTTCATTTACAGCCGCCCTGCATGAAATTCATCTCTCTTTCTCTTTTGAATCCATTAAGGCCCATCAACCTTGCCGTGTCGAAGTGAGGCCCATGGTAGCTTAGGGATCAAATCCAACTCACAAACCGATAGCCAAAGCTTTCGACGTGGCACCAATGACAAGGAGGACTCCCTATGCTTCATAAGTGACTTGCCTCTCCCTTCCCTCCTTAAAAAAAAATCTAAATAGGGACACGTGGCGGGCATAACCGGACTCCAAGGAGTGTTTAAACCTTTGAGAGAATTTGAAGTCTAAAAAAAATGGTCATCAAATTCAAATGTAAAGGAAATCTAGGTTAAGGCCTAAAAGGGCGCTAATCTCTTGCATAGAATCCGGCAAGACTTTTGCAAGCAAATTTCAGAGTATATTAAACACCTTCTTTGCAACTAGTTCTAAAAGTACTTCTATGGTTCACTCTCTAGTAGGAGCTTTTCCTACCTAGCCGTTAAATGGCCTGGGCCTTTTCAAGGCCTGCAAACTTAATGGGCCAAACTAGGACTGTTCCCATTGCAAAACCAATGATGGACTCATGCCTGGAAAATTCCAGGTCCTATTTGGTTGCTTTTCCACTAAATTTTTTTGTAGACTTGAAATGTTTCTTGTTCAAACATTTTTGGAAAAAAAAGTTTGTTTATATATATATATATACTAGCGAGTGGCACGTGTGCTGCACGTGAGAGCGAGGGGAAGGAGTTAACCACAGTTAATAGGAGTTAAAAGGGACACGTGTTAACCCGCGGATGCGATTGATATCTCCCTAAGTTCAATCGCAATTGGCTGTGACTCTATTCTTTAAATAGATAAGGGATAGTTTGAGAATTTCAATAAAACATTAACACATTAAAGTAAAACATTGAATAAAGTTTTGTTTTATATAAGGGTATTTTGGAAATTTTGGAAAATCAGGCTACCCCTCTCGCTTGCATTATAATAGTGTGTGTATATATATATATATATATATAAATATTTAATGGTCGGCCCCATAGATGTGACCGGCATACAAATGGCACTAACACACGTTTTCCGCGTGTACCCACAAAATACAAATGACAAAAAAAAAAAGCCACTGCACGAGCTGTCGACACGTTTTCGTGTGTACCCACAAAATACAAATAATTTCGAGAACTAAACTTATTTCCTTAACGGACTTTGAAGTATTTTTTCAGATTGCACACAAACTTAGTGGGTAAGCATCTGGTGGCTAGTGTGTCAATGGGCCGGGCTTGGGCCAGCCCGACTAAGGCTCAAGTGACAAAAGCCTTGTTTTCTGGGTTTTTAAAAAATGGGAATTTTTGGGTCGGGCCAAGCCTCTGTTAGAAGTATATCAAAACGGGCCTTGGGCCTAATACTCTAAGTCCAGCCTGGCCCACTGATACTAGAATTTATGTGAGCAGATCTAGCCACTGCAGTTGAAAGTTGTTGATCCGTGATGAATGGCTAGTACCAAAGTATGTTATGTACCGTGTTGTTGTTACGTTCATTTAGTTCTTAGATGAAATAAGTTAAGCTCATTGCACGCCCCGAGGGACTTAGTTGGATGCTCTAAGAGGTCCCGATAGCCTCGGTCCAAAATAAAAAATTAAAAAAATTAAGTTCATTGAGATTAATTTAAAACTTTTTGTTTGAGAAGATTGATTTCATCAATTATATTTTATCATATTATTTTGCAATTGGATTTGGGTGCTGCTACAAAAAAAAATTGTGGATGAGAGAGTAAGTAAAGGGTAAATCATAAGTTGAAATTTCTTAAGAAGAAAATGTAAAAGGGCATGTGAGTGATTGATTCTATACCATTCCAAATTGGGGTTAAGATAACCATAATTCGAATAAAAAATTTCACAAAATGTAGTTGCCACCTATCCTATATCTCTATCATTATAATGGGATCAGTTTATTAAGAGTCCCGAAACCTTTTTCTTTGTTTTTAATCTCGTATAGTAAGGGTATTATTGCCATTTTGATATCCTACGCATGTGTGTGTTAAGTCAAGCAAGTTTGAGGGTGAAAGATGTTGAAAATACCAAATTCAGGGCCCCCGATCGATCGGACCTCGTAGATCGATTGATCGGAGGGGTAACTAGTGATCGCCCAGGCATTCTGTTTCGGGCCGATCGAGGCCCTCCCAGACCGATCGATCGGTCGACACCAAAAAAATTACACAGTTTTGCCTGTGTTAGCCCCGATCAATCAGAACTAACCCCCGATCGATCGGAGCACGCAATTTTGGTTTTAAAAAACCCCAAAATTATGGATTTTAAAGGTTTTAACCCATGAGACTATAAATAGGGGTTCTATTTCGAGGTTTTAGAGTGTCCTAAACATTTCTAACCCAATTTGGCAAAGGAAGAGAGAACCTAGGGTTCTAATGAAGTTTTGCTTGGAGAATAAGAAGTTTAGCTTGGAGATCAACCCCAAAGCTTCAAGGAGTTTCATCTTGCGATTTGAATCTAAGTGAAGGATCTCAAAGGTCGATATGCCTTCTAACTTACTCCATTATGTAATTTCTAAGCTTAAGTATGTTTAATTAAGTATTTTCTTGCATGATTTTCATGTAAATAGATATAATATGGCAAATGGGGGATTCTAATCGTGAAATGGAGTTGTTGGCATGCTTTTAAGATATTGGGGATTAGTAGCTTATGCTCTATGCTTCATTAATTGATGAATGGATAGGAAATGGTGGAAGAGAAATAGTGATGGATTGAGTTTGAATGAATGTTATGGGATTGGTATGCAGGCCTATGGTGACGTATGCTTTGAATGAAGGATGGGTTATATGAATTGGGGGAAGGGTGTTTGTTCTTATGTATGAATGGAAATTAAATGAGTTTGAAGTTAAAAAAATATATATATTGGAAATGAATGAATTATGCTAAGAATATTATATATGATTTTTATGCTAAATTATGTTAAAATGTTAATTATGCTTCTCATGTTAAACAATGTCTTATTTATATTGAATGATGGTTGGTATTCGGGTAAGCCAAACCTAGAGGGAAGTCTTCCAGACCGGGAATTCTCTAATCATTCGGTATGCGACGTTATGGTGGAGTTTCCATGGTGGGAGTTCGGAACCTAAGGGATGAACTACTTGAATGTCAATTGCGACACTCAAGCACACATCCACTTGCATGGTAAGTCTATAAGTCTCATATCTTCACATGTCTCACAAGCATGCATGCATGGCACGAGAAAGTATTGACTCAGGCATGGGTATGGTTATGTTGAAAGTATTAGTCTGCGCATGAACATGGAATCTTATAAGAAATATCTCGTAAGCTCATAAGAACTATCTCACAAGCTCATAAGAACATACATCATGTAAGATCAAGTCTAACAGTCTCTCACGATCACAAGTCCACATGAGTTAAGATGAAAATATGATGTCTCGCATGCTCTTACGCACTCTGATTATATGTTTATGAAATGATTATGATATTGATTATGTTCTAATCATATTATATTGTTGGTTAGATTGCTTATCCGCTAAGTGTTTTCAATACTCAATCAACCTGTTATTGTCGGTAGGTTTAGAGCTGGAGTGAATTACCGAGCCTTGGATAGAGGAGGTGTACAGAGTTGAATGAGAAGGTGATCTCTTTACCAAGGAAGTGTGGCACTTCGACTGGTCTCCTTATTATTAGATTGCTTATTCGCCTTAAGAGAATTGTAATAGATTTCATATAATGTTGCTTAGTTGGTCACTTTATACTTGATTATCAGATTACCTTGGTTTATAGGGATCATGTTTATATTTGTAGCAGACTTATGCAGGATGGTTTGGTTCATATATCAAAATTTTATTATTCTCATTTTTGGAGACTCGTGTTGTATACCTTGTATGTCATGGGATTGCAGTAAGTTTAGGAAATGTAATGGGCCCACAGTCCCATTATGTCCAAGGTGGGGTTTTGGGGTCGTTACAGAGGTGGTATTAGAGCCTAAGGCATTAGAATCCTTAGGGATAAAGTATTAAGTATAGGATAAGGGGATCTGTCTAACTTAGGGAAGCAACATCAAGCTTAAGACTTTAAATTTGTTGAAGGTTGAGTCTTTGTTAGGCGTAGGCCTAGGATTTTTATGCAAGCTTGCTTCTAACTAAGTGAATTGCTTTCTTCTTCTCAGGACTGTAGACATGAGAAGAGGCGGGAGAAACAATAGGAATGGAGGGGGCAGTGTAACTGATGGGGATACCCCAGAGGGTGCCCACCTTCCTAATGTGAGTCGGGCTATGGAGGTTATTACTACAACAATGACTCAACAAGCCAAAATTATGGCTCAGCAAACTGCCTTGCTAGCAGCCAGGCAAGAGAGGCTAGTTGAGGTCCACCCACCCTGACAACACGGAGTGGAAGCTTTTAGGAGGATGGGTCCTCCAACTTTCTATGGGAGCATTGATCCAACTGTGGCAAAGCTATGGATCATACAATTGGAGAAGATTTTCTCTATACTTGAAGCTACTGATGAGCAGAGTGTGAGATGGGTCTCATTTGTGATGGAAGGAGAGGCAAAAACATTGGTGGAGGGCCGTAGCTAGGAAGAGGAATGAGGTACAAGCTGGACTAGCGTGGACATGGGGAGAGTTCCTCGATGTCTTTTATAAGCAGTATTTTTCGTCATCTGTGAGGGAACAGAAGGAGATCAAGTTCTCTACTCTTCGACAGGGGAATATGTCTGTAGCTGAGTATAATGCCAAGTTTGTAGAGCTGTCCAGGTTTGCGCCTCATCTAATCATTACAGATAACATGAAGGCAAGGAGATTCGATGGAGGTTTGAGAGATTACATCCGAGACAAGGTCGAGATCCTACGTCTTGGAACATGTCGGGAGGTAAGTGAATGAGCTTTGATTACCGAGAGGAGATCGGCTGAGTTTTTTAGGAAGAGGAGGATGCAGGAAGGCAAGTATGACCCACAAGACAAGAAGCCAAGGATTTGAGGGCAAGTGCTAGCTACTAGGCCTACCCCTTATCAGAGGCCTACACTAGTGACTCCATAGGCACCCCAAGTTGCCCCACCTACAGTTTGGGCACAGGCTTTTGAGACTTGCATCGAGTGTGGCAAGAGGCATAAGGTAGGGAAATGTTGAGCATTTACAGGAGGATGTTTCCATTGTGGGGATGTCACACATTGGATTAGGGAGTATCCTCTCCGCAATTAGCAGGTGCATCCACAAACTTAGCCCCAGGGAGCGAGACCCCTAGTTAGGCAGCCTATGCAGCAAAGGCTATCTCAGGGTTCCAGACCCCAGTAGTCCCACAGCCAATTCAGGGCCGAGTGTTTGCTACCTCAGAGCAGGATGCACAGGCACTCGATGATGTTGTGCAGGGTACGTTGGTTTGAAAAATTCAGTTATGTATAATATTATTCTGTTTATGTGACTGATGTTTACCACTGTGTATAAACATGAATATATGATAATTATTTGTGCACGTGATTTGACATACTTAGTTATGTATCCAATTCAGGCACCTTGTTGGTAAATGACTTCTTAACTCATGTGTTGGTTGATACCGGTTCTACTCACTCTTTCGTTACACCTAGTTTTGCACGATAATTTTCAATTGAGCTAAGTCTGTTAGACCGTAAACTATCTATCGCCACTCCTTGTTGGTAGTTCAGTCATCACCGATAAGGTCTATCGAGCTTGTGATATTCGGGTGGGTCAAAAAGAAATACTAGCCGATCTGATTGTCCTCGAATTCCAAGACTTCGACGTCATACTAGGCATAGATTGGCTTTCCAAATACCATGGATATATCGACTGTTTTGGGAAAGTAGTCCACTTCAAGCCAATAAGTGAACCTCCTTTTCGTTTCCAAGGATTTAAGAAGAAAGATTTAGCTCAATTTACGGCATTGAGTCTTGCTACCTCGGAGACACAGGATTCCTCAAGTATCCCTGTTGTAGAGGAATTCATGGATATCTTTCCCAAAGACTTATCGAGCTTGCCACCTGATAGAGAGATAGAGTTTGCTATTGACTTAGCTCCGGGCACGACACCCATCTCCAAGGCGACGTATAGAATGGTTCCAGTAGAGTTGAAAGAGCTAAAGGAGCAGATTAAAGAGTTGCTCAATCTTGGATTCATTCGCCCAAGTGTGTCACCTTGGGGAGTTCTGATTTTATTTGTGAAGAAAAAGGATGGTTCGATGAGGATGTACATCGACTATCGGCAACTAAACAAAGCCACTATCAAAAACAAGTATCCTTTGCTGATGATCGATGACCTATTTGATCAGTTGCGAGGAGCAAAGTATTTCTCCAACATAGATCTAAGGTCAGGTTACCACTAGTTGAAGATTAGGTCAGAAGATGTTCCCAAGTCGGCATTCAGGACCAGATACAGGCATTATGAGTTTCTAGTTATGCTGTTTGGTTTGAAAAATGCCCCAGCAACCTTTATGGATCTCATGAACAGGATATTCAGGCAAGCCCTCGACTCCTATGTGATAGTGTTTGTAGATGATATCTTTATCTAGTCTCAGTGTAACGACCCCAAAATCCTGCAAGGCTAAAATAGGACTTTGGAATTGTCACATTTCCTTAACATGCTTAAAAACCATGCATACAAGGCTACTACATGAGTCTCCAAAAATGAGAGTAATAAAATTTTGATATATCAACTATAATCAAATAGCAAAAGTCAACGGTAAACATATACAACTCACTCTAAACCAAAAGGTCTGAAAAATACAACTATAAAAGTTTATTGAGCAACATCCTCCCAAAGATCTATTACAAAATCTCTCAATCCAAACAGAACATAAGCTAATAGGGATAACTATCAAAGCCCCTGGCTCCCTCATTGGAAGGCTCACCTTCACCTCCTTCCTCGACGTAAGCTTCCTCAATCCAGGGCTCTGCCATGTACTCCTGCTCTAAACCTTCCAAGACAAAGTCCGGCTGAGTACAAAGGTACTCAGTGTATATAAAATCCAACCAACAATAATAATATACCTGCACTTAGTTAGAAACATATCCAATAGCATAATAACATAAACAGAATACGGATACGGACCACTTGCTTGTGAGATTCTTATGCTTATGCACTTATTCAGATCATACAATGATGTGACATGCCGTTCTTGGCGGATACGGACCATGTCTAAGAAATCATATGGTTAGCATGCCGTTCTTGGCGGATACGGACCATGCTTAAGAATCAAATCGTTGACATGCCGTTCTTGGCGGATACGGACCATGTCTAAGAAATCATATGGTTAGCATGCCGTTCTTGGCGGATACAGACCATGCTTAAGAATCAAATAGTTGACATGCCGTTCTTGGCAGATACGGACCATGTCTAAGAAATCATATGGTTAGCATGTCGTTCTTGGCGGATACAGATCATGCTTAAGAATCAAATAGTTGACATGCCGTTCTTGGCGGATACGGACCATGTCTAAGAAATCATATGGTTAGCATGTCGTTCTTGGTGGATACGGACCATGCTTATGCTTATTTAGAATGTCATACGTATGTCATGCTCATGCTTGTGATCCACATGTGTGACTTGTGAGACTCTTATCTTAACATACACGTGCATATGTGCTTAAGTGTCGAAATTAACATTCGAGTTGGTAATTTCTTAGATTCCGATCTCCCACTATGGAAACTCCACTATACTGTCCCATACCAAATAGTTAGAGAATTCCCGGTTTGAGAGATTTTCCTTTAAGTTCTTACCTTTCCGACTATCAATTTCCATGCAAGTAATTAGACATACTTAACAAACAATCACATATACATATCTTATCATAATTCATATCACAATTCATAATCCATTTACCACCATTTCATAAGAGTATAATAGCATTTATCCTCTCAAACATTTTCACAAACACCTTAAGTACGCATGATATGAATCCATTACCCTTCTACATTTTCAAGCATTCATCAAACCATAATCCATCCATACAATCAATTCACTATTCACATCCACATATTAATCCCATCCTCCATACATTTCTCATCCTCCATACCTTCTATCCACATTCAAATCTACATTTTCATTCACATTTCTATCCATAATTAGCTTACTTCATAGAAAATTAGGAAAAATGCATCTAATCTCTATTCTACCATTCCTATCATATTAACATTCACAAAACATTAAAATAGAGTTGATTAGGATAGTATATCAACCTTAGGGATCCTTCCCTTGGATCCAAATCGCTCCCAAGATGATCTGAGGAAGATCTACAAGCTAATCATCTTCCTCTCTAAGTAAGACCCTCCTTCTCCAAGCTAAAACCCTCTTAGAACCCTAGGTTCTCTCTATTCCTTTGCTAAATTAGGTTAGAAATAGTTTAGAACCCTAAAAATCTCGAAATAGAACCCCTATTTATAACCCCAAGGGTTAAAAACCCCAAAAACACCTTTTTTTTTAAAGATCTAGGTCTGCTTGCGATTTATCGCACCTAGACCCGAAAGGTAAACATAAAAACTCACCTGAATGCAATTGATCGCAGAAATTTGCAATAGATCGCACTATTTTGCGATCGATCGCACCCCTGTTTTCCGGATTTCGACAGATTTAATCCTATTTTAGTATTTTGACCATAACTTTTGACTCGTTCATTGGATTTTGACAATTTAACTTGTGTTGGATTCATCTTTCGAAGGCCAACAACTTTGATGTTTTACAAAAAGCCTAATTTTGAGTTTTAAGGGGTCTAAATGGGCCCACAAGTAGACCAATCTGTAATTTATCAGACAAAACATCGGAAAATCCACTTTTGACTTAGCTTAGACTAAAAAAATAGAACAATGTTAGACACGAACCTCAAAGTGGGTCCTAATACCTTTCTAATGGTTTAAGATTCACTCAATTTCGATAAACGGTGACAAAACTAGAGCTTCCTAAAATTCAAGGTGTATTATGACATCCCTTTCTGACCCTCGGTTTATTTTCATACTTCATCTACCTAGATTTCAACCCCTACTCTCATCTCATGATTCCACTCCCATATGTTCTAACCCACCTAGGTGATCATCGACCACACACTAACATGCATGAGAGGTCCCGACTTCTATGTGCCTTGCGCGCTACTACTAACCACATGACTCCTGGAGTTTTACATACACACTTAGGATATTTTATACTGTATGATCTTAGATATTTAGAGTACTCGAATCCTCATGATTTAGACTCAACATACACCCTACATCAAACCATCATTTCATGAAGAAACACCCAAGACCAAAAACACCTCACACTCCTTGACTCATACACTAAACCACAAACTTAGGCCATGAGAAAAACTCTTAAGATAACCAGTTATGCAAGAACACACGCATGAAGACACATCAAATACTAAAATACCCCTAATAAACTAAGCAATGACATGAAAAAGATTCGGGTCTCTACATCCTCCCCCCCCCCCCCCCCCCCCCTTAAAAGAAATTATATCCTCAAAATTAGGATGATACAAGAACAAGCCAGGATACCTTTCCCACACTTCACCTTACTCAATTTAGCATACGGCTTGACCGCCTTACACATAACACAAGGGTGTGTCGATCTAATTTAGACTAACACATTGATTAGGCACTCACTTACTAGCAAGGTGTCTTTGATATTATAACTAACTAAGGTTATAGTTTGCATGCAATATGATAAGTTCGTTCATCACAATATATTCACATATAGTTATATTGTAGCATGTCCGTACATGTATAACAACACACATTGTTTACTATCAATAATTTATAGCTCAACCACTTTGACTTGAGTACAGGTTATTCATTGCCAACTGGTGTATCACCTTCACTAACTCTAGTCTATTAACCTCTACCTCACTTGTCACGCCTCATGGTCAAGTCCTGAGGCAATATCTAAACGCGGGTTTGACTTGGAAACTAAACTCTTCAAATCCTCGTATTTCGAGTAACAAATAGCTATTAAGAAAGTAAGTAATAACACGTAAAAATATACGACTATACCTTATAAACATACAATGAATTTATTAGCTAACTTGACTTCTAAAGCATATTGTAAACCTCAAGGTATATATATCATAGCATACACATCCAACTCCCATACATAATAATATAATCATATAACTAGTTTTCCTAGTGGAGCTACGTTCTCGCACTCGGTTAAGGTATTAATCGATGACATACTTAAGGTTAGGTGACTAGTCTATCATCGGGATACGAATCTCTATATCAAACTAATACCTCAACTTAATTCTCATTATGTCGTGGTACCAAACTTGAATCCAAAGTTCATCTGAGTCCAAATTTCAACTCATAAAATTTCATAATCCTAGGAAACCTATTGCCTCGTTTCAATCACGGTATCAAATACTAACTGACCCTAAAAAAATTTAATGCCTAGGTTCTATGATTATACATCTTCTCTTGATTTATTATATCATATATAATATAGAGAGCTTGATATATAAGTAGTCATCCTTTATCATGAAGAATATTAATTAACTGAATTTATAATTAAATTAAATACATTAAGAAAACTCTAGCATATGCGATCTAAGGGAATATTATTCTTCAAGGGTAGGATCTACTAGGTTAATTTTAGAATTTCAGTGTACTTAAGAGATATTTCATTATAGTTATTGAATTTTATCAATTTTCATAGAATTTTATAAGTTGTAATTTAGTGGTCGTCCAAATGAATTACATTCGGGAATCTTTATTTTAGAAGATTTCCAGGCGAATTTATAATAGGTCATTTGATCGGTGGGTCTCCCGTATTGATGCTTTTAAGGTTTACATGATGCATATGAGATATATGATACTTATGATATGTATGATGTTTATGATATGTGCATGATGCTTATGTTATGCATGAAGTGGATGTTATGTATGATGCTTATGATATGTACATGATGCTTATGTTATGCATGAAGTGTATGCTATGTATGATACTTATGAGATGTATGATGCTTATGATATGTACATGATGCTTATGTTATGCATGAAGTGTATGTTATGTATAAGATGTATGGTGCTTATGATATGTACATGATGCTTATGTTATGCATGAAGTGTATGCTATGTATGATGCTTCTGAGATGTATGATGCTTATGATATGTACATGATGCTTATGTTATGCATGAAGTGTATGCTATGTATGATGCTCATGAGATGTATATAATATATTTATTTTATTTATTATTATTATTATTTTTTAGACCTAAACTATTCTTGGAGTTTATAATATATTAATCACTTTGGACTGAACACTGGGGTCTAGAACGTGCTGCAGAATTAACGCGCATCTGTATCTAGAAACGTGCATCAACATCCATGAGCTTGTCCAAAATTATATATATATTTAATTACTTATCATTATTACTTTCCTTTTTTCTTTTTGTTTTTCGCCATGAATGTTTCATTTGTAAGTTTTAATCGTCTTCTGATCCTCATTACTTGATTCTCTAGCAACAAAACATAAGAATAAATTTGGATTATAAATTTATTAGATTTATTTTTATTTTTATTTAAATTAAATCTAAATTAACTTAAAAGTTAAATTAAATAGGAAAATTCAATGTCAAATTTTTCATTCTCTATCTATCAAACTCTAGCTTTTTAGTGTTTAGGAGATAAACTTATGAATTTGAGATTTTAACTGAATATTTGTAGGTTACCCTAGCCTTCATGTTTTCACACAAAGAATCCCGTGTCTACCATTGTTTTGTAAAAGTTGATTGGATTTGTTTGTTTTAATTTTTTTGTTTTGTCATTCTTATCTGATTTTATTGTTCTTATCTTTTGTATACCAGTGACATATTAATTAACCTAGAATTTTTTTTTGTAACGAAGGAATGTGTCAAATTTTTTTGTGTCGGTTAGACATGCTTTAGGTACTCATTGATCAATAAGGTGAATTAGATATATACATAACTACATGTTGTAATCAGTTACACAATCATATATCATATAACATATCATGTTTCACATATGATAATATAGTAGCATATTAACAATCATCATAGATTTCATATTCAAGATAATAATATTACATAATAGCAACCTTCGTTGTTGTGCCTAATAACGAAAGTCTTGAAAACAAATAACAGATCGTAAGTTTAACTGAAAAAAATTATTTTAACTTAGGCTTAAAATGAGTCTAAAATCTAAGTCTTAAAGAATTTAAATCTTATTCGCTCAAGATTTTCCTTCTAATATACTTAAGCTTAAGGAACCCAATGCATTAACTTCATCATCAACCTACCCAGATTTAAGAATAATTTATGTCTCTCTTAGATACTAGTGATCTAAACATATACTGTATCATTCAAAACTCATAATAGCATATTATTAATAGCACATAATAATATACAATAACTTTTATTAGCATACAATTTCATAACAGATCTAAGTCCTAGCGAACCTAATGACATCACATCCGTCATGGTATCAATTCGGATCTAAGACTAATTCATTTGTCTATCTTGGTAAATCTCCTTAATCTTCATGCTCCTAATATTATCCCATACTAGCCTAAAGTCTCTGCTCTATTGGAAATTTTCTTGTGGAACTACGAGTAACGAAGGAGTGAGCAGACCCAATATTAACCAACACATGAGCTAAGAAGTCATTTACCAACAAAGTGTCTGAATTTGATACATAACTAAGTGTGTCAAATCATGTGCCAAACAGATAATATATTTTTAGCATATTAATACATAATAGAAACCATCATCATAGCATAATCACAATACTAGAATACATAACTAATCTGAAACTTATGCCTAGACTAAACCTATCACCCTAGACTTGATGTTGCTTCCCTAAGGTTGACATCTTCCAATATCCTATACTTAATACCTTAGTCCTAAGGACTCTAATGCCTTGAGCTCTGATACCACCTCTGTAACGACCCCAAAATCCTACAAGGCTAAAATAGGACTTTGGAATCGTCACATTTCCTTAACCTGCTTAAAAACCATGCATACAAGGCTACTACACGAGTCTCCAAAAATGAGAGTAATAAAATTTCGATATATCAACTATAATCAAATAGCAAAAGTCTACGGTAAACATATACAACTCACTCTAAACCAAAAGGTTTGAAAAATAAAACTATAAAAGTCTACTGAGCAACATCCTCCCAAAGGTCTATTACAAAATCTCTCAATCCAAACAGAACATAAGCTAATAGGGGTAACTATCAAAGCCCCTGGCTCCCTCATTGGAAGGCTCACCTTCACATCCTTCCTCGACGTAAGCTTCCTCAATCCACGGCTCTGCCGTGTACTCCTGCTCTAAACCTGACAAGACAAAGTCCGGCTGAGTACAAAAGTACTCAGTGTATATAAAATCCAACCAACAATAATAATATACCTGCACTTAGTTAGAAACATATCCAATAACATAATAACATAATCAGAGTACGGAAGAACGTGTGCGCATATACATCATATCATCACCTTGACTCGTGTACTTGTGAGAATCTTAGACTTGGAAGACAATACACTTATGAGTTGCTTATGCTTATGAGACCACGTGCTTGTGAGATGCTTATGCTTATGCGTATGCACTTATTCAGATCATACAATGATGTGACATACCGTTCTTGGCGGATACGGACCATGTCTAAGAAATCATATGGTTAGCATGCCGTTCTTGGTGGATATGGACCATGCTTAAGAATCAAATAGTTGACATGCCGTTCTTGGCGGATACGGACCATGTCTAAGAAATCATATGGTTAGCATGTCGCTCTTGGCGGATACGGACCATGCTTGAGAATCAAATAGTTGACATGCTGTTCTTGGCGGATACGGACCATGTCTAAGAAATCATATGGTTAGCATGCCGTTCTTGGCGGATATGGACCATGCTTAAGAATCAAATAGTTGACATGCCGTTCTTGGCGGATACGGATACTGACCATGTCTAAGAAATCATATGATTAGCATGCTGTTCTTGGCGGATACGGACCATGCTTAAGAATCAAATAGTTGACATGCCGTTCTTGGCGGATACGGACCATGTCTAAGAAATCATATGGTTAGCATACCGTTCTTGGCGGATACGGACCATGTTTATGCTTATTTAGAATGTCATACGTATGCCATGCTCATGCTTGTGATCCACATGTGTGTATCTTAACATACACGTGCATATGTGCTTAAGTGTCGAAATTAACAATCGAGTTGGTAATTGTTTAGATTCCGATCTCCTACCATGGAAACTCCACTATGCTATCCCATACCAAATAGTTAGAGAATTCCCAGTTTGAGAGATTTTCCTCTAAGTTCTTACCCTCTCGACTATCAATTTCTATGCAAGTAATTAGACATACTTAACAAACAATTACATATACATATCATAATTCATATCACAATTCATAATCCATTTACCACCATTTCATAAGAGTATAATAGCATTTATCCTCTCAAGCATTTTCACAAACACCTTGAGTACGCATGATATGAATCCATTGCCCTTCTACATTTTCAAGCATTCATCAAACCATAATCCATCCATACAATCAATTCACCATTCACATCCACATATTAATCTCATCCTCCATACCGTCTATCCATATTCAAATGCACATTTCCATTCACATTTCCATCCATAATTAGCTTACTTCACAGAAAATTAGGAAAAATGCATCTAATCTCTATTCTAGCATTCCTATCATATTAACATTCACAAAACATTAAAATAGAGTTGATTAGGATAGTATATCGACCTTAGGGATCCTTCCCTTGGATCCAAATCGCTCCCAAGATGATTTGGGGAAGATCTACAAGCAAATCCTCTTCCTCTCTAAGCAAGACCCTCCTTCTCCAAGCTAAAACCCTCTTAGAACCCTAGGTTCTCTCTATTCCTTTGCTAAATTAGGTTAGAAATAGTTTAGAACCCTAAAAATCTCGAAATAGAACCCCTATTTATAACCTCAAGGGTTAAAAACCCTAAAAACACCTTTTTTTTAAAAAGATCTGGGTCCGCGTGCAATCGATCGCACCTTTGGTGCGATCTATCGCACCTAGACCTGAAAGGTAAACATAAAAACTCACCTGAATGCGATCGATCGCAGAAATTTACGATAGATCGCACTATTTTGCGATCGATCACAGTTTATTTGCAATAGATCGCACCCCTGTTTTCTGGATTCTAACAGATTTAACCCCACTTTATTATTTTGACCATAACTTTTGATTCGTTCATTGGATTTTGACGATTCAACTTGCGTTGGATTCATCTTTCAAAGGGTAACAACTTTCATGTTTCATAAAAAGCCTAATTTTGAGTTTTAAGGGGTCTTTATGGGCCCACAAGTAGACCAATCTGTAATTTATTAGACAAAACATCGGAAAATCCACTTTTGACTTAGCTTAGACTAAAAAGATAGAACAATGTTAAACATGAACCTCGAAGAGGGTCCTCATACCTTTCTAATGGTTTATGATTCACTCAATTTCGATTTACGGTGACAAAACTAGAGCTTCCTAAAATTCAGGGTGTATTATGACATCCCTCTCTGACGCTCGGTTTATTTTCATACTTCATCTACCTAGATTCCAACCCCTACTCTCATCTCATGATTCCACTCCCATATGTTCTAACCCACCTAGGTGATCATCGAACACACACTAACATGCATGAGAGGTCCCGACTTCTATGTGCCTTGCACGCTAGCACTAACCACATGACTCCTGGAGTTTTACATACACACTTAGGGTATTTTATACTTTATGATATTAGATATTTAGAATACTCGAATCCTCATGATTTAGACTCAACATACACCCTACATCAAACCATCATTTCATGAAGAAACACCCAAGACCAAAAACACCTCACACCCCTTGACTCATACACTAAACCCACAACAAACTCAGGCCATGAGAAAAACCCTCAAGATAACTAGTTATACAAGAACGCACGCATGAAGGCACATCAAAGACTAAAATACCCCTAATAAACTAAGCAATGACATGAAAAAGATTCGGGTCTCTACATCCAGATATAAAAGGATCATGACAGGCATCTCCGGGCTACCTTGGGGACACTGTAGGAACATCAGTTGTATGTCAAAATGAGCAAGTGTGAGTTTTGCCTTAAGAAGGTGGCATTCCAAGGCCACGTGGTGTCAGGAGAGGGTATTTCTGTGGATCCTTCCATGATAGAAGCATTGAAAAGTTGGGGAAGACCAAAGAGCGTCACAGAAATCCGAAACTTATTAGACCTCTCTGGTTATTACTGGAGATTTGTGGAAGGTTTCTCCAATTTGGAAGCACTGCTTACTCATCTAACTCGAAAGGACGCCAGGTTTGAGTTGAATGAGAAATACTATAAGAGGTTTTTTTGAGTTTAAGAAGCGTCTCACCACCGAACCTATCTTGACTGTACCATCCGATAGTGGAGGTTTTGTAGTGTACAGTGACGCCTCACTCATTGGGTTAAGTTGTGTTCTTATGCAACCCGGGAAGGTGATTATTTATGCTTCCCAGCAGTTGAAAGACCACGAGAAGAACGATCCTACCCATGTTTTGGAGTTGGCAGCAGTAGTCTTTGCTCTCAAGATATTACTTGTACGGTGAATAGTTTGAAGTATTCACTGATGACAAGAGTCTAAAGTATTTGTTCTCACAGAAAGAACTGAATTTGAGGTAGCGTCGTTGGATGGAATTCCTCAAGGATTACGACTGCTCTATTAAATACCACCCAAGAAAAGAAAATGTGGTGACAGATTCACTAAGCCAAAGACCTACGGGATTCTTGGCACATCTAATAGTCCAAGAATAGAAGTTACTTGAAGATGTGTATAATCATGACATGGGTTTCAGTGTTGGAGTATCTGGAGCCTTGGTGGCTAACATCATAGTTAGGCCAACCACCTTGGATAGGATTAAAGACCTACAGTGGGAGGATGGAGAACTGCACATTACTATAAATAAGTCGATCAGTAGCAGGTTTGAGGATTTCACCTGGAGAAATGGTGGGATCTCCTTCAAGGATAGACTTTGTGTTTTAGCTAATGAGGAATTAAAAAGAGAGATTCTAGACGAAGCACACAAGTCTAAGTACACTGTCCATTTGGGAGGTACCAAGATGTACCAGAACCTCAAGAAATATTTTTGGTGGAAGTGCATGAAAAATGATAAGGTTACCTATGTGTCCAACTGTTTGATTTGTCAGCAAGTAAAAGCAGAACACGGGAGACTGGCGATACTTCTTCAGTCACTTCCTATTCCCAAGTGGAAGTGGAAAAATATCTCTATGGATTTCGTTGTTGGTCTGCCAAGGACGGCTAAGAACTTTGATGCTATTTGGGTCGTGGTCGACAGGTTGACTAAGTTGGCTCATTTCCTTCCATATCGAACCACGTTCAATTCCAACCAGTTGGCCAACCTTTATATCAAAGAAGTAGTTTGTTTGCATAGAGTGCCAGTTAGTATTGTTTCCGATCGAGACCCAAGATTTACTTCTAGATTCCGGAAAAGTTTTAGTAGGCTATGAGTTCCCATTTAGATTTCAGTACGACATTTCATCCGCAGATAGATGGGAAAACTAAGAGAGTGAACCAGATCATAGAGGACATGTTACGAGCTTGCATGTTAGACTTCCAGGGCAGTTGGGATGATCATCTATTGTTGGTTGAATTTGCCTACAACAACTATCAAGCGAGTATTTAGATGACACCTTTTGAGGCACTCTATAAGAGGAGCTATCGTTCACCGTTGTGTTAGGATGAAGTTGGTGAGAGGAAACTTTTGCATCCCGAGCTCGTTGATCAGACCGTGAATAGAGTTCAGTTGATAAGAGAGAGGTTGAAAACAATTCAGAGTAGGCAGAAGAGCTATACCGATACTTACAGGAGGGATCTTGAATTCCAAGTTGGAGATTTTGTATTTGTTAAGATCTCACCTACGAAGGGAGTGAGGAGATTCGGCAAGCGGGGCAAGCTCAGTCCGAGATATGTGGGTCCTTTTGAGATCATCACGCGGGTCGAGGAAGTTGCAAGTGTGGCAAGTGTGCATAATATCTTCCATATCTCCATGTTAAAGAAGTACATCTCTGATCTTTCACACGTCATTGATTTAGCTCCATTGGTACTCTGAGAAGATTTGATTCTTGTGGAGCAACCAGCTCAAATTTTGGACCAGAAAGAGCAAGTTCTGTGCACCAAAGTCATTCCTTTAATACTCTTCTGATGGGAGCATCACTCTCAAGAGGAAGCTACATGAGAGCAAGATGATGAAGTTCACGAAAAGTACCAGCACTTATTTATCTAAGGTACATAAATTTCGAGACCCTTTTTTCTTATTTTTAATCTTGTGTGGTAAGTGTATTATTGTCATTTTGTTGTCCTATGCATGTGTGTGTTAAGTCAAGCAAGTTGGAGGGTGAAAGATGTTCAGGGCTCCTGATCGACCGGACCTCATAGACCGATCGATCGGAGGAGTAACTAGTGATCTCTCATGCATTATGTCCCAGGCCGATCGATCAGTCCTCCCAAATTGATCGATCGGCCGGCACCAGAAAATGGCCCAATATTGCTTATGTTAGCCCCGATCGATCGGAACTAACCCCTGATCGATCGGAGCGCGCGATTTTGGTTGTTAAAAAACCATCAAATTACGGATTTTAGGGTTTTAAACCTATGAGACTATAAATAGGGGCTCTTTTTTGAGGTTTTAGAGTGTCTAAACCATTTCTAACATAATTTGGCAAAGGAAAAGAGAAAACCTAGGGTTCTAAGGGAGATTTAGCTCGGAGGAGCAGGGTTTTGCTTGGAGAAGAAGAAGTTTAGCTTGGAGATCAATCCCAAAGCTTCAAAGAGCTTCATCTTGCGATTTGGATCTAAGGGAAGGACCGCAAAGGTCGATATGCCTTCTAACTTACTCCATTATGTAATTTCTAAGCTTAAGTATGTTTGATTAAGAGTTTTCTTGCATGATTTTCATGGAAATATATATAATATGAGAATGGGGGATTCTAATCATGAAATGGAGTTGTTGGCATGTGTTTAAGATATTGGGGATTAGTTGTTTATGCTCTATGCTTTGTTAATTGATGAATGGATAGAAAATAGTGGAAGGGAAATAGTGAAGGATTGGGTTTTAATGAATGGTGATGAGATTATATGTAGGCCTATGGTGACGTATACTTTGAATAAAGGATGGGTTATATAAATTAGAGCAAGGGTGTTTGTTCTTATGTATGAATGGAAATGAAATGAGTTTGAACTTAAAAAAATGTATATTGGAAATGAATGAATTATGCTAAGAATATTAGATATGATTCTTATGCTAAATTACGTTAAAATGTTAATTATGCTTCTCGTGTTAAACTATGTCTTATTTATATTGAATGATGGTTGGTATTCGGGAAAGCCAAAACTTAGATAGAAGTCTTCCAGACTAGGAATTCTCTTACCATTCGGTATGGAACGTTATGCTAGAGTTTCTATGGTGGGAGTTTTGAACCTAAGGGATGACCTTCTCGAATGTCAATTGCGACACTCAAGCACACATTCACTTGCATGATAAGTCTATAAGTCTCATATGTTCACATGTCTCACAAGCATACATGCATGGTACGAGAAAGTATTAACTCGCGCATAGGTATGGTTATGTTAAAAGTATTGGTCCGTGCATGGACATGGAATCTCATAAGAAATATCTCACAAGCTCATAAAAACTATCTCACAAGCACATAAGAACATGCATCATGTAAAATCAAGTCTAAGCATCTCTCACGATCACAAGTTCACATGAGTTAAGATGAAAATATGATATGTCTCGCATGCTCTTACGTACTCTGATTATATGTTTATGAAATGATTATGATATTGATTATGTTCTAATGATATTATGTTGTTGATTAGATTTCTTATTCGTTGAGTGTTTTCAATACTCAGTCAACCTATTATTATCGGTAGGTTTAGAGCCAGAGTTGATTATCGAGCCTTGGATAGAGGAGGCGTATGAAGTTGAAGGAGAAGGTGATCTCTTTACCAAGGAAGTGAGGGACCTCGACTGGTCTCCTTATTATTAGATTGCTTATTTGCCTTAAGAGAATTGTAATAGATTTCAGATGATGTTGCTTAGTTGGTCACTTTATACTTGATTATCAGATTACCTTGGTTTATGGGGGGTCATGTTTATATTGGTGGCAAACTTGTGCATGATGGTTTGGTTTATATATCAAAAATTTATTATTCTCATTTTTGGAGACTTGTGTTGTATACCTCGTATGTCATGGGATTGAAGCAGGTTTAAGAATTGTAACGGGCCCAAAGTCCCACCATTTGTTTCGACGTAAAATAGGGGAAAACAAATCAATTCCGTGAAAAATGTTAATTATGTGCGTTTGTTTGTACGTAAAACCTTTCGTAAGTAAAATGATTTATGGAAAAAGAACCACTTTTCCAGAAAATGACTTACATTTCAAAAACTCGTAAGTCATTTTCCTGTAAATACAAATGGAGCTCCCTTTTTCTTTTTTTACCTATGACGGTAGCAATCTTGTAATTATTGGCAAAATATGTTTCACAAAAGTTTCATTGCCTTTAGGCTAAGACGGGGAGCTCCGCTTTTCAGCCATAAAGTAAAGCTCCACCTCAAAATTACATTCTAATGAGAATAGAGCTCTTTAAAACGTTATTGAATTTTGTCACTATTGACAAAATTACACTTACACTTATGCCTTCTTTATTTATACTATTATAATCATTATTGACAAAATTACCCTTACACTTATATCTTCTCTATTATTATAATGAGAATATACACTTATATCTTCTCTATCTACACTATGATAATGTAAATAAAACACTTTATAAATGTTGATTGAAAATTTCTAGTATTGACAAAATTACCCTTACACTTATCCCCTTCCCTCTCTTGCACGTGCATCACACGTGCAGCCCACTAGTAACTAGTCTTATATATAATGAGAATACCTCAGTTAAAAACGTAGGCTGATTTTCTCATAATTCTCAAACTACCCTTTTAATAATCATTATATAAGACAAATACTAAATGTTTACTTAATTCTCATACTACCCTCACTCATCTATTTAATTGACGTGATTTTCTATTGTTGCGTCATTGAGGTTGCCATGTGTCCCTTTTATCACTCATTAATTGTGGTTAATATTGACTCACTCCTAGGGTTCACCCACTTATCCTTGGTTTTTCTAATATATAATGAGAATCGACGTAGGCTGATTTTCTCATAATTCCCAAACTACCTTTTTTCATAATCATTATATAAGACAAACACTAAATGTTTGGTTAGTTCTCATACTACTCTCACTCATCTATTTATTTGACTTGAAATTTTCTACGGTTATAACCGGACTCCTTGGAGTCCGGTTACGCCACTGAGGTCGCCATGTGTCCCTTTTATCACTCCTTAATTATGGTTAATATTAACCAACTCCTAGGATTCACCCACTTATCCTTGGTTTTTTTTTAAAAAAAGGAATAAAATTTAACCCTAGGAATTAGTAAATTTTAATCAGGGTTTAAAAAAATGAATATGTTTTCCTAAAAATATTAAGGGTTGTCAAAAGAGACACATGGCAAGACTCCAAATGTGGTCAAGATTCACCCACCCCTAGGGTTCACCCACTTATCCTTGGTTTTTAGGAAAAAAATATTAAAATTTTATTATTATTATGGTTAAAATTTACTAACTCCTAGGGTTAAATTTGTTTTCATATCTTTTTCTATAAAGCAAGATAAGCGGGTGAACCCTAGGGGTGAGTGAATCTTAACCACAGTTAAGGAATGTTAAAAGGGACACATGGTGACCTTAGTGGCGTAACCGGACTCCTCACTCTCTTGGAATTCTTTGTTATACAAAAATACCCCTAAAGCTTTTTGGTTCTCAAAATATCCTTACGTCATATTTCTATAACCAATGACCCTAAGGTTCACCCACTTATTTTTGGTTTCTTAAAAAAAATTGAAAAAAGATATTTAACCCTTTGAGTTTGTGAATTCTAACCAGGATTTAAGGATTTCAGAAAGATTATTATTTTTTAAAAAAAACCAAGGATAGGTGGGTGAACTTTAAGGTAGATGAATCTTAATTACAATTATTAGGTGTCAAAAGAGACACATTGCAACCTCAAGGGTGGGACCCAACTGAGGTTAAGATTCACCCATCCCTACGGTTCACTCATTTATCCTTAGTTTTTAGAAAAAAAATATTAATTTCTTTTAAACCATGATTATTGTCCCCTTTTCTTCTCTCTCACGTGCATCGCAGGAGCTGATAAGGGAGATTATGAACAATAAAAGTAACCGATTATTTAGGCAAAGTTTAATGAAGAGAAATGGATAAGAGATCGGTCATGGGAAATGTAATAGCACCCCTAAACATTTACTAAAGGTGGTTGCCTACTTCAAACCTACACTAGACTTTGAAATTCGGTTTATAAATTTCCTTCAAATAGAAACATTGATATAATCATGCTATAATTGGAACATGACTGTCAACATAAAAGCACGCTAATATTGTATAATTCTAAAGATGATATCAAATCAAGATAGAATCATGCAAGTATGATTTCTTTCTAAACATAAACTAAAGTTATGTAAATAAGATTTTTAATATTTAAAACAAAATTTTGCATGCAAAGCAATTCTTAAAAATCAAAAATAGAAATAAAAATGCATAATCAATCTTCCAATGTAAATATAAAAAACTTTCTAAGCAAAAATAAATGGAATAAAAAAGTTCGTAAAACCAAGGCTTTCAAATAAGAACGATTTTTTTTTTTTTCTAAAAACTACATATTAGAAAACTGTTACAAAGGTCCTTATTTGATTATTATAAGGAAAAAGCATCAAATGATCAAAGAGCTCCGAGTACGACTCTCAGTAGTAGATTCAAGGCGAGTCTAGGAGCACTTTTCTTTTCTCTTTAGAAGAGGTGCACATGAGCAATCCGAACGAAGGTAGGGCGGAGGCTGCTGCTGAGCTATCATCAATAGCGGGCGGCAGGCAGGGGCCAGAGAGTTCCGACCAAGGGCAGTTGGTCAGATCTAGTATGGATCGTACATGGACGGTAGGCGTTTGGAAAGCAAGAAATCTACCAAAATGAAAACAACCAAAAAATAGAAATAAATCATATAAGAACTAACCTAGATAGCTGAACCGAATCAGGGTTGCTACATATCCAAATATGGAATCAACCCTCACGTAATTCTAATAGGGTAAATTACACTGACCTCCCCTGTCAAGCTCATATGGTTAACACCGTTAATGGTGAATACTCTTTTACAATTTTACCCTCATTACTCGAGGAAGCAAGTTGTTACAAGCCGCCACGTAGCCCTTTTAACACCACCACCTATGGTTAAGATTCACTCACCCCTAAGATTCATCCATCTAACCTTGGTTTTAAGATAAAATAAAAAAACATTAATCTTAAGTTAATTATGCTTAACCATAGTTAAAGGATATCTATAGGCCACCACGTGTCCATTTTAATACTCACTGCCTATGGTTAAGATTCACTCAACCCTAGAGTTCATTTATTGTTTTTAGAATATATATATATATATATACATATATATATTAACCTTAAGTTTTATACTTACCAAACCCATTTATTTTATTGTACTAGTTGACTTTGTCTTTAAGAAGGGTAATTTAGACATTTTAAAATATTTAAATGATGATGATGCCCATCCATGTAAATAATGGCCAACTAAGGGAAGGTATATGTTACAAACAACTAGTATATGTTACAAACAACTAAAGTTAAGAGGAGGACAATATAATTTTTTGAAACAAGAGGGGAGGTTTTTGAAATGTCACCAAACTTCAAGGGTTCTTATATACATTGATATATATTTTTTTTTTGGGTATTTTATTTTTATATTATTCTATATTTTCTTGTGTTTTTAGTGTTACGCACAATTTAGGCTCATGTTGGAGCCTATGAATGACTAATACGTATGAGCCTAGAGATGAAAAAGATAGAGCAAAAGGGATTCCAGGATGGCCATTAATATAATATTACTTCCCATGAATAATTACAACCTTAATTAGGTGCGCAATATTAATTCATCACAAGACCCGAAGAGGGCACGAGCACGGGCAAGGGCATGTTGGATATGCAAGAGACCACCCTTAAACTAGTCTTTCCCTTTATTTCACATAAACATCAAGCCAATCTAAGTGTTCAATGTAAACTACATATATCAAAAATATGAAACAAAAAAGATATGTCAAGCAGGGGCGGAGCTAGGAATTTTTCCTTGGGGGTCGAACTACATTTATCAAGGAAATTAATGGGATTGGAGCATGGCCCCTGAGATTTTTTTTTTTTGAGTAATGGTCCATCATGGTCATAAAATTCGTTAATGTTGAATTCCAAAGAGGGGTTCAGTAACAAGAAAAAGTGAAAAACATGAGCTGGTCTGCATTGGTTCCCACCCACCTTTTTAATACCGACTAACTGTGGTTAAGATTTACTCACCCCTAGGGTTCATCCATGTAACGCTATTTTTTTTAAAATAATAATAACTTTAAGTTGATTAAGCTTAACCACAATTAAAAGGGGATGGAATGGGAAAGCATATGATTATGTAGTTAAATGCGGAATGGCCTAATCACTACTCTAAAATGACTATATTTTTATATACTTTGTTTTTATATTATGGAGATTATTTTTCACACGTGTGTTTCATGTTCAATAGAACGTGCGCACCTCCCCTTCTTGACACATGTCCCTTTTAACACCTATTAACTGTGGTTAAGATTCACTCACCCCTAGGGTTTATACATCTACCCTTGATTATTATTTTTCAAAAAAAAATTAACTCCTAAGATAATAAATATTAAGTATGGTTAAAAGAGACACAAAGAATCAATCCCTTCATATTATATATATAAAAAAATTTACAAAAAAAGGGCCACTATATAGAAAATTTATGTATTATGTATTTTTAAAAATAATTATACAGCAAGAAATAACGTGGCAAGGCAAGAGACAATAAAATAGTGTATCACCCATGAACAATTTAAGATACATAGTGTGGATAGTATAGATATATAGAAAAAAAAAACACTTGGATAAACAAGAAAAAAAAACTTGAATATACATTGTTACTATAAGAAATCGGCTCATTACTCATGGTTTATATCTGTGACCGTAAGACGGTTATCACGGTTACCACGACCAGACCGAACCACGACCTTTTGACGCGTGATCATATGTATTTAAATAACACGATTTTCAATTGAACTGTGATTACTTTTAATATTAACAATCATGACTCATATTCGTGATTGAATCTCTTAAATGCTGAGATGGTTACCTTTGAAAATGACTTCTTCACCTATTACAGGTCACATTTTATTTTTATAAATCATGATTTTTTAATTAAAAAATCACAGTTACAAGAGATACCATGATATTTTATCCCGCAATTTTTTGCGGTTTTATTGTTAACCATGTTTATTGATTTATTTGAAATCTAGAAATATCATACAACCTTGCAACTTGTAACTCCTCACACCCACTACTAAATTCAAAAACACACCGACTTGCAATTATAATACACTATACATCCATGAATCTATTTACAATATGAACAAAATACATATATGGAAATGTTATTCTAAATAGTAACTTCTCAAGTATTCAACTAGTTCATTCTTAAGTCATTTTATTGGTTCATCACTGTACGGTTCTTGACCCTTGAATGCAAAACAACCTTTAATCTTGTCAAATATATTTTTTTTCTTATTGGTAATGATGTCCCTCATGTACATCATGATGTAGTATCCACATTATTAACTACATTTTTGTTGCGGACACTACTATGTCAGTAATAATGTTTAAGCAATACAATTTTTAATATTAAAACATTTGAAAGATTAATTAATATCGGTCTTTATTTATCTTAACATTAGTAAATGTCTACTCTCTGGTTCTCCCCCTCTTGCCTTTTAAAACATCTTCATGAAATACACTTCACGAAAATAATTTGAACATATATTATAAAGGATTAGTACAAAACATAAACATAGATGTAAAATGTGCAATATAAGGAAAGAAGTTACTTACTCATTGAAAACATTTTCAATATGTTAGCGGTCAGATATAATTTTCTGCAATACACTGAAGATGTGGCTGGATGAATTAGACTCAAACACTAGTGTCCCTTGCAATTGAAAAATGAATTGTAAATATTTTTTATTTCAAATGAATTGATACTTTAACTTAAAGAACTAGTAGTATTCATACTTTTTTTTTTTGGTAGTACTCATACTTAATAAGTCAAAATAACATGAGAAAAGTAAGAAAAAAGTTACCCAACATTATATTGTATAATTAGTAGTTGGTTATTCTTAGTCTAAGCACAATTTTTTTGTTATCTCTATGTTAACATCCTCTGACTTTAATGTTTGTTGAGGGTCGAGAAACATATACTTGTTTTTCTCATTATCCTCCAAGATTCCATATATTAATCTGAAATAAATAACAATTCTAAGAGTAAGTCATAAAGTTATATTAATAATAAGAAAGCAAATTAACAAAAAAAACTTAATTAATTTTTGAGTTGTCTTACCTTATGTATAAAAGAATCAAAATCTTTTGAAGAGATAGTAGTTGGTACTTGTGCAACTTCCATCTATTGTATAAAAATTAGTAAAGAATATTGTAAATTCAAAATTTGTATTGGCTAATTACGAGACCAACACGGTGTCTAGTGTGTCTTAATCGTTCCTAATGCGACTCAAGTCCAGTGAAGATGAAGACTAAAGAAACTGCAATCAAGCTTTGCTTCCACATTAAGATGGTAAGTGAGACTTAGATACTTAATTTATACCTAAGAGGAATTGACTTAGATCATGTGTATGGACCCTAGGTGACTAGATACAAGAATAATATAGTTTGGCAAAATCAAATTTGCAAATCTCAGTGTTTTTGGAAATCCGGTCGACCGACCCCTATCTCAGTCAACCAACCTTGGAGATTTTTGTATGAGAAAAAATAGAGTTGTTTTTTTCTCAGTTGACTGAATTTGGTATCTCGGCTAAAGCTCATAGCTAAGAAAGAAGCCTGAAAGGCCTTTAAAAGGGCTATTAAACAGCTTTCTTAAAGTACCTCAGGTGGTTTTCTAGTTTTCATATTTTCGTAGGTGATGACAGAAAGCCGATGTGTTCCTCATTCTTTCTTAAGTGCTCAAAACCTCTAGAGCTTTCCTGCCATGTTTTGTGGAAGCCAGCCAACTCTTGTACAGTATCCATTCTGAGGGGAGAAAGCACTAAGATAAGGTGAGGGACGATGCCATCGGTACAAGAAGGCATATATCTAGTCGACCGACTTCGGTCTCAGTCGACTGAATTGCATCGATTTGAAGTATTTCTGATTTTACAAACTCTTTTATGTTGCTCTATAAATATATACTTTTCCTAATTTGAGAATATGGTTTTTTCAGTGTTCTTAGAGAATAGAGTTGAAGCATTCAAAGCTTATAGAGGGTTTCTCATTCATGTTTGAATGACTCTCATTGTTCTCTATTGCTCTCCCTAGAGTTGCAAGTTTTAGTATTGTTAATCGTTCACTTGCTCTGGTTGATTCCATGTTATGAGATCCCCTTAGACTTTGTTACATCAAACCAAATTCAATACCCTCTACACTCAAGAGAGTATTTGTGCCATGCCCCAAAATCCCACCTTGGCCTAATGGGACCTTGGGTCGTGACGCTGCTTAAACACTTGACTTAGTAGCTCACAAGACAATACTAAAATGAGAGTCCACAAAAATGACGATAATAGAACTTGGCATTTGGCAAGGAAGAAATCTACAAATATGAAAACAACCAAAAAATACAAATAAATCATATAAGAACTAACCTAGATTGCTGAACTGAATCAGGGTTGCTACATATCCAAATATGGAATCAACTCACATGTAATTCTAATAGGGTAAATTACACTGACCTCCTTGAGGTTTATTAAAATTTCTAAAACCTCCCTCTTGTTTATGAAATTACACTGCCCTCCCCTGTCAGGCTCATCAGGTTAACATCGTTAATGGTTAATACTCTTTTACAATTTTACCCTCGTTACTCGAGGAAACACGTTTTTACAAGCCGCCACGCATCCCTTTTAACACCCACCAACTGTGGTTAAGATTCACTCACCCCTAAGATTCAGCCATCTAATCTTGGTTTTAAGAAATAATAATAAAAAATTAATCTTAGGTTAATTATGTTTAACCATAGTTAAAGGGTCTCTATAAGCCACTACGTGTCCATTTTAATACTCACTACCTATGGTTAAGATTTACTCAACCCTAGAGCTCATCTATGGTTTTTAGAAAAAAAATATATATTAACCTTAAGTTGATAGAAATATATATTAACCCATTTATTTTATTGTACTAGTTGACTTTGTCTTTAAGAAGGGTAATTTAGACATTTTAAAATATTTAAATGATGATGATGTCCATCCATGTAAGTAACGGCAAACTAACGTAAGGGGGTATATGTTACAAAAAACTAAAGTTGAGAGGAGGATAATATCATTTATGAAACAAGAGGGGAGGTTTATGAAATTTCACGAAACTTCAAGGGAGGTCGGTGTTATTTACCCATTCTAATATGCATTAACAATTTTTTTTTTGGTATTTTATTTTTACATATTTATATTTTTCAATATTGTCTTGTGTTTTTAGTGTTACGCACAATTTAGGCTCATGTTGGAGCCTGTGAATGACTAATACGTATGAACCTAGAGATGAAAACGATAGAGCAAAAGGGATTTGAGGATGGCCATTAATATAATATTACTTCTCATGAATAATTACAACATTAATTGTGTGCGTAGTATTTTTTTTTTCAATATATAAAAGCCACTCAGAAGGAGTGGGGGGTTTGGCGGACCCCTACCTGTTTTATTAAAATAGAAGGAAAAAAACTGGGGGGACATAAAACCTTACCCTAACAAGACAACCAAAAGAGGGGGGGACATAAAACCTGACCCCTCCTAAGATAGACCAAACTCAGGGATGACAAAACCAAATCCCGACAAGACAACCAAGAAGAAGGGGGGGACATAAAACTTTACCCCTTCAACCACTAAACCTTACAAGACCCAACAAAACAAAGCTAGGGGGACATAAAACCAAAACCCCAGCTAAGAACTCAACTAACTAAAATCTGATATTTACTAAAGCAGAACGGTCAATGCAGATAAAACCTTGCAAAGGCAAAGGGCAATCATTAAAATCTCTTAACATTTTCCTATCTTTCTTCTGACAAGCTTCTTTAGAAAGAAAGTCTGCTACCTGATTATTTTCTCTGAAAGTATGCTGAAAAATCAAATTACTCGTATTCTTCAATCTAATAATCTCTTTCCACCAATACCAAGATTTCCACGGGGGCTCAAAAATACCATTAATCACATCAATCACTATCTTGGAATCACTTTCCACGACCACATTATATAAATCATGCTTTTCACAAAGCAAACACCCATCATAAACCGCCCTAAATTCAGCAATAGTATTGGATTCCATATCATAGTATTCATAAAAAGCTAACACCATTATGCCTTGAGCCTCGAGAATAATTCCTCCACCTCCACTATCTCCCAGGTTGTTATTAGCTACCCCATCAGTATTGAGTTTGAACCATCCCAAAGAAGGAAATAACCATTTGGTGATGATAGGCCTCTTCATTTTAGAACTAGTAGCTTGAATATCAAAATAGGAGCCTAACTCTCTATCCTTAGAGCTGAAATTTTTTGTGAACTTCTAGTTATTGGCTGAACCTTTCACCCAATCATTGATTCTTTTCAAAATATATTTGAAAGGTCATTTGAAATTATCATACCTCGATTTATTTCGAAAAGTCCATAGCTCCCAACACACACACATAGGAACTACATTGTAGAGAAAACATTTAACATAACCAATTTGTCTTTCCTGGAAAAATCTCACAAGCCTAGTCTGAACTGTATCTTCTTTAAAATATAGAATATTCAGGGCATACCCCACTCTTCTCCAAATCTTAGTAGCCATCTCTCTTTGGCAAAAAAGATGGGACATAGACTCTCTATTAGGGTTGAAACAACATTCACACTTGTTAGGCAAAGATATACCTTTGGATTGAACATTGCTATCCACCGGAATGGAATTATGAAAGATCTTCCAAATCAGAACTGAAATTTTAGAAGGAATACACACTTTCCAAATAACATGTCTCCATCTAACTTTAGGGAAAACTTCACGAACACACTCCCAACATGATTTGGTAGAAAATCTCCCAGAACTTTCTTTTTTCCAAATAATACGGTCTTCTTGGAAAATTAATGCAATAGGGTTATGGCAAAGGATTTGTTGAGTATCTCTAGGGAGAAAACTCATATCCTCTCCTCACCAAGATCCTTTACTCAAACTTTCTTTAACCAGAGGGAAACATTCTAGACACTCAATAGCCACCTCAATAAAGGATCCTCTTCCAACCAAATATCAAACCAGAAATTTGTAGTTTCGTCATTACCTATCAACCATTTGCAGTTCATCATTGTTCTCTTAACCCATCTCCCAATATCAAGCCAAGTTCTCGAACCCTTCAACAAGCTCTCAATCATCCAAGGGTGATTATTATTCAGATATTTACTTCTAAAATAGTTGTTCCACAACCCCTTTTCAGAAATCAGTTTCCAAGTCATCTTCATTCTGAAAGCCTTAACTACATCTTTCAATTTGCGAATTCCCAGGCCGCCTTCTTCAAACGGTTTAGCAATTTTATTCCAAGACACCCAATGAGTTCTATTATTATCTTTACTATCATTCCAGAAAAAAGAAGCAAAAGTACTTTCAATTCTTCGAATAACTCCTATAGGAATGTTGGAACTCATCAAACTATGAATCGGCATAGAAGATAAAGCATGCTTCAACAGGACAAGTTTCCCTCCATTCGATAACATTTTCCCTTTCCAGCCTTCCATCTTTTTCCTAACTTTATCAATAATATAATCAAAATAAATATTCTTCATACGACCATGGAATATGGGAATCCCCAAATAACGAAACGAGAACTTATCAAAAGAAATCTCACAGCTAATAACCAGTCTACCCCTCTCCCTTTCAGTTTTTTTATCAGCCATATACACGACACTATTTTGGTTATTAATTTTTTGCCTCGAAGCTGCTGTAAACACCCAATTTTTACACCCCTTCCTAATCACGGTTAACCATCTTCATCATGGTTAATCCGCTTAAACCCTAAGCAAACCCTAGTCAAGCCTGAGTCAAACCCTAAGCAAACCCTAGGTCAAACCCTAGTCAAGCCTTAATCAAACCCTAGGTCAAACCAAAGCAAACCCTAAGTCAAAACCCTAGTCAACCCTAGTCAAACCGTAGGCCTAACCCTAGGTTAACCTTAGGTTAAAACCTAAGCAAGCATTAGTTAAACCCTAGTCAAATCCTAGTCAAACCCTATGCAGACCATAGGTAAACCCTAGTTAAACCCTAGGGCCCAAGGCTCATTTCTAGGCCCAGAGACCCAAAACTACAACCAGACCACCCTGTGGGCCAAACATAGGCCCATAAGCCTTAGTTGACCATTGGTGGGGGGGCCATTCCCAAAATTTAAAAAATCAGAGAATGGTGGTAATAACTTTACCCTCATTACTAATTTTGGCAAAAGCTACAGTGCCCTGACCAATAGTGACTGGGTTGGGCCTGTTGGGGTAAAAACCCATAAATGGCGGTAATAACATTACCGTCATTATTTGTTTAGCCTAAACTAGGAATGGCGGTACTAGAATTACCGTCATTCCTGGAGTTTATGTAAAACAGGTTTGACACTCCCCTAGGACCACCTATTGCGCCCCCATTGGTTCCTCCACCTTATTTTTAATCCCTAAACTATCCTAGGTCTTCCAGAATCCTATAAATACTCCCCCCTCAAGCTTTCAAAGGATTCCAAAACTCTCATTCCAAAAACTTTGTAGAAACTGTGCCAAACCCGAGTTCCAGCCTTCCTCTCTCAATCCTCCACTTAAGGAGAGATCCTAGAGGGTGGGGATCAAACCCAGGCCTCCACCACCATACACTGCCACCTCCACTATCATGGGAGTCAAGCAACAGGGTAGGACCTTCCCATACCCCTTTTATTTTCTATAAACAGCATTGTAAGCCCCAGAGGACTCTTATTTTCTATTTTTTTTTAGTATACCCCAAGGATAGAGGTCCCCTTGCCTCTTCATAGGCATGGGGACCCTCTCGAGGGAGCAAACCCCGGCTTCATAGCCTTCCACCGTGCATGGTACCTCCCCTCAACTTCTAGGGGACCCTCAATCCATGAGGGGTCCCGTGGACGTGGCCTGGTTCTGTCCCAAGGGGTAAAATCATTTTTCTGAAAAAAACCAAAAATTGTAGCAAATACAGTACCGTCATTTCTGAGCTTTTCTTTTGCGGTGGCCCTAGACCCATTTTTGTTGAGCCTTGGTCCATTCCAGGGCCTGTTCTTGATCCCTAGGACCTCCCTCTACCTACCCTGATCCTTCTAAGCTCACCCCAGTAGCTTAACCATGGTTAAAATCTTAAAAAATAGAAATTATCCAGAATGTCGGTAAACTATTTACCGACATTCTAGGTTTCCTGTTTTACACTGTTAATGGCCATTGTGGGCCCATTTCAAACTAGACTCTGGGCCCACAACAGGCCCAGGACACCTAGTAGAGTCCCCTCATCGACCTTAAGGGTCCAAGACCTTATGAGTTCACCCCTGACCTTACCTTGACCAGTAAAGTCATTTCTAGAAAAGACTGGGAATGGCAGTGAACTGTCTACCGCAATTCCAAATCTATGAAGATTTGGAATTTACGGTAAACAGTCAACCGCCAATCCCAGTTTTTTGTAAATTGGGCTTTGCACACGGCCCAGACCAGTAGGTCCTGCCTTGCCACTTGATCCCATTCCAGACTTGGTCAGGCCCTTAACTCGGGTTAACTCAACCTCGATTAAACTTTTAACCATGGTTAAAGGCCTTTTGACCTTGGAAAAATCCAGAAAATCCCAAAAACATACAAAAAATGCAAAAATATCAAAAACTTGACCTTGGACCTCTTGACCATGGTCAGCAATCCTAAACATGGTTAACTCTCCCCTTAACCTCGATTAGCAACCCTAATCATTGTTAACTATCCTCTTAACTCCGATTAAGCATCTTTTAGTCTACTGGACTAACCCTTAGCCTATCAGGCCTAACCCTAGTCTATCGGACTAACTCTTGGCCTAACGTGCCTAATCTCTTAGTCTACCAGACTAACCCTTAGCCTCCGGGTCCAAACCTTCTAAACCATGCACTTGACCAACCCGGTTAATCAAACCGTAGCCCCCGGGCTAGATCCTTATCCACCCCAATGCACACACACACTCCCCTTAACCTTGGCACGGGCTCATCTATCAGAACTACGCTCGGTCTGATCTCACCCCTTGTGAGTATGTAGGTAACCCAACCCGGGTTTGATCCTAGTTAGGACTTTTCTTTCTTGGGTTAGTATACTCTAAACACTTAGGCATTTGAATACAATTTGATTTTAATTTGGCTTATACCTAGGGAGTAGGTAACCATTGCAAAATGGGGGTCCCAGGGTGCCTAACACCTTCCCTGCGACTTAATCGAACCTCTTACCTAAAACTCTCATGTAGACCAAGACCTTATCCATAACCCTGCAACTTATCCCTTCTGAATTAATAAGTACGACTCTTAACATCAAAACCATTGTGAGTGGGTTACGAAATCTGTGCTCACAATTGCTTCATAATCAGACAAGAATTTAAAAAGCTAAACAAAAGATCTTTCCTGCTCATTGCAGAAAATGAAAGTATCATCTACAAACAATAAATGAGAAATAGGAATAGCATTTTTCAAAGACCTATAATATCCGACTTTTCCGGCCTAAAAAATATTCTTCAAACCTCTACTCAGAACCAATTCAGCCAAAATGAACAGAGCTGGAGATAAAGGGTCACCTTACCTCAGACCCCAGGAAGACTTGAAAAAAAAATTTCACTAAAGCCAAATTTCTTCAGTACTAGCACGGGCACGTTGGATATGCAAGGAACCACACTTAAACTAAATTAGTCTTTCCCTCTATTGCACATAAACATCAAATCCAATCTAAGTGTTCAATGTAAACGATGCTTCAAAAATATGAAACAAAAAAGATATGTCAAGCAGGGGTGAAGCCAGGAATTTTTCCTTGGGGGCCGAACTACATATATCAAGGAAATTAATGGGATTGGGATATGGTGTAGAACCCCGAATCCTTATTTCACTAAGTAGTGAATAGCGTGTGAATAGTGTTCAAGGTAGTCTTGTACATTTATTGGTTTATGCTAATGAAAATGTTTGGATATATAGTGTGCATGTGTTAATGGGTGTACATAGCCTAAAGGAGTGTGTTCTAGGTGTATAAGGTATTGGAATTAGATTGGAGAAGGTCCAAGTAGTAGAAAAAGGGTTTTTGCAGCAAAACAGGGGAGCACCGATCGCTCGGTGTTAACCACCGATTGACCGGTCATCTACTGATCGCTTGGTAGCAGTTGACTGGTTAACTAATTTGTATGGGGAAAAATGTCAGAGAGGGTGTTTTTAACCGATCTCTCGGTCGAAACCACCTATCGCTAGATAAGCCACCGATCGCTCGATCCTAACCACCGATCGATCAGTTATACGTAGATTTTCTTCATTAAGGGTTTTTAAGTCTTTAACCCACACCCTTTGCCTATAAAAGGCTTAGTTCGTGCCTTAGGGTTTCAGAAACCCTTGAGGCTTATTTTGAGAGGGTTTTGAGAGGAAGAAGAAGGAGAAAGCTAAGGGAGTTGCTCAAGCTTGAAGAGAAGATCAAGATCTTCCCTCCTTCGGTGTTTCTTAACAAAGAACTCAAAGTTCTCACATGTTCCAAGCTCTTGGAATCAAAGTTATCGATTTAACTAAGGTAGATGCATTTTACTACCAATCTTGTGATAACACTAGTTACTAAAAGATGTTCTTCTTATTCTATACGATAAATCTTGGTTTGTTATGGTATGTGATGTTGTTTTTATACTTGGATGTAAACTATCGTTATTATGCACTCTATGTGTTTGGTTTAATGCCTCTAAGGGTTTTTGGTGATCAAATGTGTTATTCTCTCATATGTTCGCATGTCTCACATAAACCGGGGTTTTTCATGGACTTCTCAATGTTACAAAAAGGGGTTTTTGAATAAGTGACTTATATGATGATTCTAAGAAACTCCATGATATTACCTAAGATCGGTTCACAAGCTCTAAGGATCATGTTAAACTCACAAGAAGCTCAGTGATAATGTCTAAGATCGGTTCACAAGCTCTAAGGATCACAAATGTAATTGCTCTAATATCTCTATGGTTATGCTCTACAGTATTATTCTATATCTCTATGGATCATAAATGACTCTACGAAACTCTATGAACTCCAAGACCTCACAAGGCTATGATTATCGCAAGACTCACACGGTTTTAGTTTACGGACTTCATCATACATACTATTTCACGGTTTATACTCTTCAATGTATTTTAAGGATTTCAGTCTCCATGATTTGCATGCTCTATGATATTATTACTTCATTGCTAATAGTATGTATACGCTGAGTATTCCACGCTCAGCGGATATTTGTTATCATCGGCAGGTGCTCGGGTTCCTTTTGACTTGTGTGGTACGGAGCCTTCTATGGACCACTATAGGATGATGGTCCGCTAGATAGGCGTCATGACTGTGATTTCTGTTGACTCCGTTAATTAAAGGGATATGATATTATGTTAAGTGAGAGTGGGACTTGTCCACTCCACCCTTTTGGATATTTACACATATGTATTTTGTTTGTTCACACTTGAACTAAGGAATAGGAGTGTTTAATTATGTTTTCTACTTCCGCTATGTGTTTAAATCGTTTCCGCTATGTATGTCTGTGTACTCTGACAGGTTGCTATGCGTACCTTATGTATTATATGGGAGGTATGGTACGGCGGTCACGAGTCAAAGTATCCCTAACTCTTAGGGGGTATTTTGGGTCGCGACAAACTTGGTATCAAAGCTCTAGGGATCGGTTTCCCTTAGGCTAAGCGGAAGTGAGTTCTCTGAGTTGAACTTAGAGCTCAGATGGACTGGTTTGTTTTAGGCTTGCTACCATGACATGACCGGTATCAAGCGAATCTTTAGGTCGGTCTAAGATCCTAATTTAGATGTCGTGTTTAACTGTGTCCTTAGTCTCATCCCAGATAGGATAGATGCCCAACACAAGGATCTTAGCTAGGCTAGAAAATTCTAAGTTATAATTTTGCTATTATGTGTACACTTTGAAGTATACTATATGCGGGTATTAGCATTTCATGATTATTGAATTACTATATGTTGTGTGAGGGTTGGTATCCAAGTTAGACTCATGTTTTGCCAATTGATCTCAGGATTTTACATCATGAGATGCGGCAATCGGGATCATGGTTACCATTCTCGGAGATCCGAGGATGAGGTTCCGAGAGAGGAGGAGCCGCTTTACTTCACGAATGCTATGGATTCGATTGCAGAGACCTTGGCTTTGTTGGCAGCCAGACCTGCTGTGGCTACTCCTACCCCACCGACTACTCCTGTGCATCCGCCGATGCATCACACCACAGGACTCGAAGCTTTCCAGAGACTACGGCCTCCTTTATTCTATGGTACTCTGGACCCAATGGTGGCAGAGGCATGGATTATACAGTTGGAGAAGACCTTTCGGGCTCTTCAATGCACTAAGGAACAACAGGTTGAATAGGCTTCCTTCGTGATGGAAGGTGAAGCCGAACATTGGTGGAAAGCTGCTCAAAGGTAGAGGGATGTTGCGAAGGCAAGGGAACCATGGACTTGGGCAGAATTCCTAGACACCTTCCGTGAGTAGTATTTTCTCAGGTTTATCCGGGAACAAAAAGCAAGGGAATTCATGCTCTTAGAGCAGGGAGCGATGAACGTAGCCGAGTATGAGGCTAAGTTCACTGAGTTGTCAAGATTTGCTCCGCATTTGGTTGCAACTGAAGATCTGAAGGTTAGAAAGTTTGAGATTGGATTGAAGGTGTTCATCCATGATAGGGTGTCCATCCTCCAAGTAGAATCCTGGAGAGAAATAGTGGGAAAGGCGAGAATTGCTGAGAAGAATACAGAGGAGTTTATCAGAAGAATGGATAGTAGCTTTGGGAGGAGCATGTCTCGGGGTCAGTCTAGTGGTTCGGCACAGTTCGAGAAGAGGACCAGGACCGCACCATATCAGTTCTCTCAGCCGATGTCGGCTCAGAGGCCTCCTTTTGTGCCTCAGGCACCACGCCCTATGACATCACAGTCTACGAGGGTTACACCTTCGGCTTCCTCCACATCGCAGGCATTCGAGGAGTGCACCGTGTGTGGTCATTGGCACAAGACTGGGGATTGCCATAGATTATCAGGTGGATGCTTCCACTATGGTGAGTTTGATCACGTGATTCAGGACTGCCCACACAAGCAATCACAGACTGGACCACAGGGAGTCCGATCTCCAGGCAGGCAGACTTCGCTTTAGGGATCTTCATCTCAGGCCTCCAGATCCTTGCCGCTCACCCAGTAGCCTCGTCAAGCTAATCAAGGTAGGGTGTTTGCCATGACCGACAGAGACGCACAGGCATCTGATGATGTTGTGTAAGGTACGTGTGAGTTTGATATTGTTAAAGTTCTAGAGTTGCCATGATGTGTTGTATATATATATATATGTTATTTAGTGCTTATTGTTATACGTGCATCAATATGTATTATGCATGTAAAAAATTATAACTTGAGTAACGAAAATTCACAGGATCGTTGCTAGTAAATGAGTGTTTAGCAAGGGTGTTGATTGACACGCGATCCACTCATTCGTTCATCTCACCTAGTTTTGCCGAAGGCTTTACGTTTGAGTCAAGTACACTACCTCAGGAGTTGTCCATTTCGACTCCACTGGGTAAGATTGTTGAGGCAAATAAAGTGTATCTGGGCAGTGTTGTGCAAGTCATGTAGCATGAGTTGCCAGTCGACCTGATCATTCTAGGATTTCAAGATTGGGATTTTGATGTTATCCTAGGTATGGATTGTCTCTCATCTCACCATGGCACATGGTGTGTTTCGAGAAAGTGGTAAACGTTAAACCCACGGGGTTGAAGCCATTTTATTTTAAGGGACTTCAGAGGAGAGACATTGCTCGCTTTGCAGCTCTTAGTGTTAGGGTAGTATTTCCCTAGTTCAGTACATTCCTTGCTTCACCTGTTATTACTTATTTTCATATTCCACACATGTTTCACTGGGTATTTTGTTTTTGAGCATGTGCAGGTGCAAGGTTGTAGTAGATAAATTTGTTTAACAAGAGCTTCAGTGTATTGATTTAAGATGATTTGTCAATTGATGTCATGTAAGAGTGTTGGAGTCATGTAATGTCCTAATTCACCGTTTTGATGTGTTTGGGTGAGTTTGTGTCAAGTCATGTACTTCAGTTTGGTTTTGCCACGGAATTGCCAAAGGGGGAGATTGTAAAGTCCAAGTTTTTTGTGTTGCCATATTCCGGTGTCAAAACAAGTGAGTCTAGGTATGTGTCTTGTGTCATTACCTTCAAGTATCCATGCCAAAGCGAAGTTGAAGATCAAAGAAGACCGGTTGATCCACTCGGTTGATCATTTCCTTCATAGGATGGTAAGTGACCTAGATACTATATGACCATAGGTGGGATCTGACCTAGAATAATCCTAAGATGATGCCTTAGGTGGTAAGTGTCCTAATCTAATCATACGGACCCTAGGTGATGAGATAAGTAGTGCAAAACAAGTTAACAATGCTGAAATTTTTCAAAAAACCAAGGTTACTTGCGAGAGGCATATCTCCCAAACCCTAGTTTAGATTTTACTCTATAATATGTCAAATCGACCGCATCAAAAAGATCTACAACTTTTATGAAGGGACTAAGAGCTGAAAACGAATTTTTAAAATCATTTTTAGCCTCAGGGTCGACCCTGGGCGTTTAGGGTCGACCCTTAAGTGTTAAAATTAGTATGGGGAAATTTTCCAGCAACTCAAAATATGGGGGTCGACCCTGGAGGATCCTTTGGTTGACCCAAGTGTACATTTTGGTCGACCAATGGATCCCCATGGGTCAACCCTGATATGGGAGTTTTGCTAAAACGTTTCCTTGCTTGCCTCTTTGATTTTTAACCTATTTTAGCAACTTCTAAACTTGTTTTTTGATTCCCTATAAGTGGGGAACCCTTCCACTTTGTAGAGAACAACTTTGGGAGAGTATAGAGAGAGTTTTTAACTCCTTCTAGAGTTCATAAAAGCTCTGGAATATTATTGTTCTCCTCCCTTTGGCAATTCCGAGACAAAACACACAGATTAACTATTGGATATGACTTTACAAACTCTCTTAAACCCACAAGAAACAAAGAGAATGAAAAATACATAACACTGGACATTTTGACTTCTTCCATGAAGTAGTATGCCTTATGAGATAGGTGATGCAACAATCACTCCTGAAACACTGAAACAAATAATACCTTTGTGAAGCATGGGGGAATTTCATAAAATAAAATAAACATTGAAACAATGAACATCATGCAAAGAGTATGAGATCTCCCCCTCAATCTGAGATCCCATCTGACAAAGGTAAATCATGAACATGAGAGTAATGGGAAAATAATATGCAACATGTCAATATGAATATAGTATGCAACATGTCAATCTGAATATAATATGCAGCCGGAGATATTGTGATATAACAATTGCACATGAGGTGATCAATCTTAGGCAACATGTGATCAATCTTAGGCAATTTCTCCCCCTTTTTGGCTTGAATTGCCAAGGGAAAATTAATCCTTCAGAAATGGCAGTGCTAGCATGAAGCAAAATGAGCAACAAGAAGCAATAGCATAGAGAAACACAAAGAAGCAAAGGCAGGAACTAAGCTGCAGAAACAAAGCAGAAGCATCCCATATACAGTAACCAAGAGTGCACAACACAAGGACCAACCACAAACTCATAAATAACAAAGTAGACGAACTAAATCCAGCACACACGACAAACAAAACAAGGCTGGAACCATCATGACAAAAAGCGCTAATCATCTTGATGCGAAGGAAAGTGGTGAGCAACATCATCCTGATAGCGAGAACGGAAATCGTGAAGCTCCTGGCGAGACGCCTGCACCATATCGGAAAGAGCATCAATCCGACGATTAGTCGCCGAAAACCGTCCTGAGTATTAGTGGCATGAGAATCCAGGCGGGCATAAAGGATAGTAGCAAAGTGTGACTGATCAGCCGACATATCGGCAAGCATGGCAGCCATTGTCTTGAAGGACATGGGACCAGTAGGGGCTCTAGCATGGTTGGGAGCGGGATCAGCACCCCGGGCTGACGGAGTGATATCATCATCAATGTCTTCCTCATGCTCCGGCATCACAGCATGGGACATACTACAAGTCAAGGTGCGAGCACAGATGGGTCCTAAGGAAGGCTTGATAGCCTCAGAGGAACGAGCCCGAATACCCTCAACAAACATAAGACTGGTCGATAATGTGGGCACCAGTATCAATAGTGTCACCAGTCATGACACTATACAGGAATCGAGCCCGATCAACACTCAGATTAGTAGAATGCACCTTGGGATGAATGTTGGAACACATAATAAGATGAAACAAGCGACCCAAGTAGGAAAGATTGGAGTGAGGTAAATGAGGATGAGTCCATTTTTGTGAAGGATCATCACAAAGATTGCTGGCCACTTTGTCCAAATCATGCTTATCCTCATCGGTGGGATAGAGATAAGGGTAATAGGCTCCTGAAACCCGTAGGGCATTAATGAAAAAAGAAATGACTTCCGGATTAATGAGAAATTTTTTGCCCCGAACTTGAGTTTTGAAGGAAAAATTACGAGGGTTGACAGAATAAATGTTAAAATTCACGAACCAGGTCTAGACTCGCATAACCAGACAATTTTAAAAGTCCAGACCATTGGCGAGAGGCAATGATTTCCTCGAAACCAGGATGGGTAAAATCCGAGATGACAGTGGCCTATTCAATTGCAACAACCCTATTTTTAAGCCAAGTATTATAAAGTTGCTCATTCCCTGTGGTGTGAAATTTCGTACAATTTCTGGCTTAGGAGAGGGGACTTGAGATTTACCCTTGGATTTGGACGAGGGCTTTGAACTGGAAGCACCCATGGCTTTCTTATGGGAAGTTGAGGGTGGAGGATCCCTAGAGTGGACCGTACGGCCCATATGGATGCCATGGCCAGCATCATATGATGCATCCTCAGACTCAGGGAGATCATCTTCATCCCGAGAAGTGATGAGTCGGCGCTTAGGGCAACCCGCCATGAGACTGGAGGCAATGAGAAAAAGATACTCAAGAGCCATTGATCCAAATGCAAGAGACTGAAGAGAAGGTAGAGTGTTACCTTGAGGAGGACGTGGAGGAGAAGAGGGAAGGTTGTGAGTGCTGAGAACAGTCCCTAGAACCAAACCAGTTGGTGGTGGAGGACCGTACGGCAAAGTGGAAGGACCAATACGGCTGGGCAAGGGACCTTCTAGTGGAGTGAGCAGCTCACATAAAGCATGGAGGAGCCAAGTATGGAGAGACAACCTTGGGATCCAGGCTACACTGAGGCGGTGAAGCAATCGTAAGCCAGATGAGAGGGTCTGTAACTCGCAAAAACAGATCCAGTAGAGCCTTGAAAGCCTGAGATCACGATAAAAACTTGAGAACATGCATGTGAGGGCTGAAAATATGGTAACCCCAGCAGGAATCTTACAGAAGAAAACTCCATAATGGTAAGACTCAATGAATGACCTTTAGCTGTGTTCAGTCGACCGAATGACCATTCACGGTCAACCCTTTGTGGCAGAATTTGCTGAACCTGTAAGAGATGCATGAGACCCATTTGGATGATGTGTGGCATGTGAGGGGGCAGCTTTTTGGAGAAGAATCTCTTGAAAATCGGAAAAAGAATGTCAAAACCTTCCAAAAAAAATCAGATCATGCTAATGACCCAAGGGTTTGTAGAATGGCAAGGTAAAATCTTTCCCTGAAAACCTTCAAAATCAACCAAAAACATGCAATTTGCTAGTAAAAATTTTTCAAAAATCCTCCATTTTGCAAAACAAAGTTCACCATGATATCGCCAATAAGAAAATCCATTATGTGCAAATTTTGCAAGTAGCAAATAATACCATGTCCAAGAATGTGTAGTATAAGATGATGAGTATACGAGGATATTTCCATTGGCACTATGCACAAGGGATGGCAAGCCACAGGCACACAAGCTAATGTACAGTTAGTAATAGGCTATATCATCAATGTGAAGTGTGGAGGTGAAATTCGGACTGTACACCTTTAAAGGTAGGCACCCTTAGATAGATAAGAACATTAGTGCATTTCAAGAACACCAAACTGAAGTACATGACTTGACACAAACTCACCCAAACACATCAAAACGGTGAATTAGGACATTACATGACTCCAACACTCTTACATGACATCAATTGACAAATCATCTTAAATCAATACACTGAAGCTCTTATCAAGCAAATTTATCTGCTGCAACCTTGCACCTGCACATGCTCAAAAACAAAATACCCAGTGAAGCATGTGTGGAATATGAAAATAAGTAATCACAGGTGAAGCAAGGAATGTACTGAACTAGGGAAATACTACCCCTAACATTCTCTCCCTTTTTGGCACAATTGCCAAAGGAAGGTAGGAAGCCAATATTCCAAAAAATATACCAATTTAACAAAAGTGAAATATCAAGGCAATCACAATACAACCAATCAAATGCAGATAATGAGGGGACTAAAGAGCAGGGAACAAAATAGAAATATTAAACATAAACTCCCCCTCAACAAATCAAGCACAAACTCCCCCTCAACAACTCAATCACCAACTCCCCCTCATCAGCTCAACTTGATCTTCTCCCCCTAAGATCAAGGAGACCACCAAAAACAAGGCATATAAGCCAAAAAGGCCCATGACAACCAAGAAGAAAACACATAATAATATTACAAAAAAAAAATATCATGTGCCACTCAAACATGCATCAAAAGCATTCCAAGCAATAGTAATTGAAGATTACAAATCCAATGAACAACATGATTAATTAGTCCGGCTGAGGATACACATTTAACTAAATCTCACAGAATGCTAAATTATAGCCAATTCACTTAGACACATTTAGTGAACAGTTCAAAAGTGAAGAATTGTGTGTAGTGGTGGTCTAACAAGATACTAGATCAAGGTTTGTTTCCCTTTCCAAGGGTATGACATTAACCAATAAGGGGACTCCCGAAGACATAAATCTTAGAAGTCAAACCTAGTTAGATCCAGATATATTGATTTCTTTTTTCATTTTGGGGCTCCTTTTCCATTTTATTTGACTCAATATTCTTCTTTTATTTTTGGTCAAATACCTCCAAACATTGTAAGATTTCTTTTGATGATCTTTATCTGATCATAACTTTTTATGCAATGATGGCTTTCACACTATCCAGGTAGGTAGTCCTGGCTATTGACAGTAGGGGCTTTCACTCTAGCGACCCAGATAGATACCTATTGTCCGCCTAGGTAGCCATTTCATACTATTTGCATCCAATAGTGACTTTCACACTATCCTAGTAGGTAGCCCTTTTCATTGCAACAATTTAAGCTCATGGAGGATACACAAAATGGGGATGACTAACAAATACAGTCATTCTAGATTGGTCATCCAAGGTCACACTTAAGGGATAAGTCAAACACCTACAGATTGGAAAATAGACCTCTCAACAGAATCAGTCAGCGTGCATGTGAAATTTGTAAAGCATACACACATGAATAAGTCTCTAACTGTTCAAGATAAAATCGGTCTTATTTTTAGCCTAACAAAGAGACTATGAAAGTGATATATCCTCAATCAGCAACAAACTCATGCTCAACCCTGGACAAGTATAGAAATAAAGATCACACAAGGAATGCAGATCATGCAAGTCAAACAAGGGCAACATGAAAAAAAATCTTTTTGAATTTTATGGTTTTTCAATGTTTTTGGATTTTTCAAAATAAATAAAACAGAAAAACATACCAAAGCAAATAAATACTAGTAAAAAAGAAAGACTACTAGTATACACAAATAGCATAGCACTAGGATAAGATATATCACTAATAGCACACCCTAGGCTATGACAGGCACGGGCTAAGTGAAGCCCTTCAGGTCTTCCTTTCTCACCCAAACGGTTTTAGCAGTTTGATTGACCCTTTGATCTCTAACCGTTTCAGTTGAGTTAAATATGACCTTTTGCCTCTTCCTCCTGTTCCTCCTTTTCTAGGATTGAGTCCTAGAATTATAACGAGCACTATGGTTCTCCCTGTTACCTCCTCTATATCTAGCATGAGGAGTGTCATGACCATGCCACTGCCTAGAGTTGTGAGCAATCTTCATCACTTCTTCACACAAACTCCTAGACTTTTCCAGTACGATCTCAACTCTCCTTTGAAGATTCACATTAAAGTTGTTGTGGTTCTTAAAACCACGATTGGGCATTCTTTGAAGTTTAGGACATCGAGGCTTAATATGACCCTTCACTCCACAGTTATGACATGTAGGAATGAATTTCTGAGTTGAAGGGTCTTTTCCTTTAGCAAGAGGGCGCCTTTTAGCACCAGGCTCAGTGTTTGAGGTGGATGGAGTTCCCTCCACATCTCCACACCTCTGATTTTGCTCAAGATCAGCCAACTTGATTTCAAGACTTGTCTTTTCATCAAGACAAACATGTAAATCAGATTCAAGTAGCTGAGTCTTGGCAAGGAGGGAAGCCTTCTCTTCCTCAAGCTGTGACACAAGAGCTCTCAACTCTGAAGCCACTTGGTCTAAGGCATCTTTTTCCATTTCAATAGATTTGATCTTTTTGGACATGGAAAACTGAACCTTTTTCAGCTTTAGGCATTCCTGAAATAGTTCATCATAGGCTGCCTCAAGGTCTTCCTCAGTATCTGAGTCATTCTGACTCTCACCATCCTCCTCACCATCATTACAGTGTTGATTACTCATAGCATTTGAAAAAGATTCCTCAATCTCAGATAAGGATGCAGTGAAGGCCACATAACCCCTAATCTCCTCACAAGAAGAACTATCTGATTCCTCAGATTCAAATTCACTATCATCCCTTGCCTTGCCCTTAAATCTTTTCTTATTAGAGCATTCAAGGGCAATATGGCCATAGCCTTGGCATTCATAGCATTGAAAACCTTGGAATTTTTTGTCCACACTTTTAAAATGTTTCTTGTTTTCAAAGTGCTTGGACTTGGGCTTTTCAAAAGATTTTTGTCATTTCGGATTAAATCTCTTATTCAGTTTAAAAAATTTTCTGAATTTCTTTGCAAACAAAGCCAACTCTTCTTCTTCATCCGTAGAGTCACTATCTGAGCCATATATGGATTCTTTGATGGACTTCAAGGCAATGGATTTTGGTTTCTTAGATGGGTTCAGATGTAACTCATAGGTTTGGAGTGAACCAACCAACTCTTCAATTTTGAGAGCATCAATATTTTTGCTCTCTTCGATGGCGGTAACCTTCGATCGAAATCTCTCTGGTAGAGATCTCACAATTTTGGACTCAGGAATTCTTTCTCCTAGATTGAATCTAGAATTGACAATGTCACTCAGATTAGCATAAAAACTGTCAAAGGTTTCATTATCACCCATCATCAATTTTTCAAACTTAGAGGTAAGCATTTAAAGTTTGGAGATCTTGACAACTGTAGTCCCTTCATGGGTAATTTGAAGAATGTCCCATGCCTCCTTCGAAGTGTCACATTTAGAAATACGTTAAAATTCTTCGAGTGTGACAGCGGCGAAGATCGCATTTAGACCCTTTCTATTCCATCTACAACTTTCAAGTTCCCCATTGGTCCATTCAGAAGAAGGTTTAGGGATGGTCTGTTCATCTATGGTCTTTCTTGGATGGATCCAACCTTGTTCAATGGAGAACCATACTATCTCATCTAATGATTTTAGCAATGCTCTCATTCGAGCTTTCCAATAGGCATAATTAGTCCCATCAAATAATGGGGGACAAGAGATGGATCCTCCCTCTCTTTGGAGATTCATATTCACCGAAAATATGAAACAAGATCACACTAAAAAGTTAGTGAACCCACTCTGATACCAATTGAAAAATCAATTCGGTGAACTTCAAATCTAGGGTTTGAGTTGAGAATCTCACGAAGTCAAGGGGATGGTTAAGGCTTCCTATAAGTCTATCTACCCTTTTTGATGTTTTAACAATTAAGTTCTTAAGTTAAGGGATGATGTACTTTAGTGCGGAAAATCGAAAGCCAAGCAAACCACAACACAAGGATTTTTATGTGAAAACCCTTTCGGGAAAAACCACGGGACCTAGTCCAGCCATGAGAATCCACTAAGACAAAGTAAACAAGAACTTACAAGACTCGAACTTGACTCCTTCGGACTCGACATCACGATCCTTCAGTTCTTAGTCCTCCACGCTTCGAAAATTCATCACGTACTCTTAAGTCCCATGAACAACCACAGAAGCTCGTACTTCTCTTTGTGTCTTGAAAAACAGTCCACAATCTTCCAATCGATCTCCGTCAATGAAGGCTTCGGAATCCACCGACCAAATCACATTACCACGATCCTTCTCGAATCAATTTCCTTTGCAAAGGTTCCGGAACACTCCGGCCAAGGTGTTCTATCCAGAACGGGTTGATGGTTTGATAGAAATCAATACCTAGATGGACTCCTTCAAAGGACAAATCAAAACAAGCAAAATTGTAGCTTTAGGCTTGCAAACTCTAGGTTGAAGGAAGCTAACCAAGGGGAGGAGAACAATAATATTCCAGAGCTTTTATGAACTCTAGGAGTTAAAAAACCCTCTCTATACTCTCCCAAAGTTGTTCACCAAGTGGAAGGGTTCCCCACTTATAGGGAATCAAAAAAAAAGTTTAGAAGTTGCTAAAATAGGTTAAAAATCAAAGAGGCAAGCAAGGAAACGTTTTAGCAAAACTCTCATATCAAGGTCGACCCATGGGGATCCATTGGTCGACCAAAATGTACACTTGGGTCAACCAAAGGATCCTCCAGGGTCGACCCCCATATTTTGAAGTTGCTAGAAAATTTCCCCATACTAATTTTGAGCACTTCAGGGTCGACCCTAAACGCCCAGGGTCAACCTTGAGGCTAAAAAAGATTTTAAAAATTCATTTTCAGCTCTCAGTCCCTTCATGAAAGCTGTAGATCTTTTCGATGCGGTCGATTTGACATATTATAGAGCAAAAATTCGGTTTGGGAGATATGCCTCTCGCAAGCAACCTTGGTTTTTTGAGAAATTTCAGTATTGTTAACTTGTTTTGCACTACTTATCTCATCACCTAGGGTCCGTATGATTAGACTAGGACACTTAACACCTAAGGCATCATGTTAGGATTATTCTAGGTCAGATCCCACCTATGGTCACATGGTATCTAGGTCACTTACCATCCTATGAAGGAAATGATCAACCGAGTGGATCAACCGGTCTTCTTTGGTCTTCAACTTCGGTTTGACGTGGATGCTTGAAGGTAATGACACAAGACACACACCTAGACACCTAGACTCACTTGTTTTGACACCAGAATATGCCAACACAAAAAATATGGACTTTACACTCAGTCTTTCGAATGTGGAAGTACGAGACTCTACATCCATTCCGGTTGTGTGTGACTATATGGATGTTTTTCCGGAGACCTTGTCGGGATTACCTCCTGATCGGGCGATTGAGTTTGTGAATGAGCTAGCTCCAAGCACGGCTCCGATTTCTAGAGCTCTGTATAGGATGGCTCCTATCGAGCTTAAAGAGTTAAAGGAGCAGTTGAAAGAATTGCAAGGCCTTGGCTTCATCCGGCCAAGTGTCTCACCTTGGGGAGCTCCGGTGCTCTTCGTGAAAAAGAAAATGGGTCGATGTGGATGTGCATTAACTACAGGCAGTTAAAAAAGGTCACTATCAAGAATCGTTATCCATTACCTCGGATAGACGACTTATTTGACCAGTTGAAGGGTGCAAAGTTTTTCTCAAAGATCGACCTTCGATCCGGTTATCATCAGTTAAAGATCAAGGCAGAAGACATTCCGAAGACGGCATTCAGAACCTGATACAGTCACTATGAGTTTCTAGTGATGTCCTTTGGTCTGACTAACACACCAGCTACATTCATGGATCTAATGAACCAGGTATTCAAATCGTCTCTCGATCAGTGTGTAATTGTATTTATTGATGATATCCTTGTGTATTCACAGACACAAGATGATCACACGAGAGATCTCCACCTTATATTGCAGACTCTTCGAGAGCATAGCCTGTATGCTAAGTTGAGCAAGTGCGAGTTCTGGCTGGACAAGGTATCTTTTCTTGGTCATATGGTGTCTACCGAGGGTATCTTAGTCGATCCTGCAAAGATTAAGGCAGTGATGAATTGGGAGAGGCCGAAAAGTGTTACCAAGATTCGTAGTTTTCTCGGCCTGGTAGGGTACTACAGGAGGTTCGTGGAGGGATTTTCCAGCTTGGCGGCTCCGCTTACCTACCTCACATGAAAGAACGCTAATTTCACTTGGAGTGAGAAGTGTGAGGTAAGTTTTCTGGAGTTGAAGAAGAAGCTTATTACTGCCCCTATTCTCACAGTTCCATCTGGAAGCAGTGGCTTCGAAGTCTACAGTGATGCTTCACTTGTTGGGCTTGGGTGCGTTCTTATGCAGCATAAGCAAGTGGTTGCTTATGCTTCCCGCCAGTTGAAGGAGCATGAGCAGAACTACCCCGCATACGATCTAGAGCTTGCCGCAGTCGTCTTTGCGCTGAAGATTTAGCGTCACTACCTCTATGGGGAAGAGTTTATTGTGTTCACGGATCACAAGAGCTTGAAGTATCTCTTCTTGCAGAAAGAATTGAATATGAGGCAGCGTCGATGGATGGAATTCATGAAGGACTATGATTGTTCCATTCAGTACCATCCGGGTAAGGCGAACGTAGTAGCCGATGCTCTTAGCAGGAAACCTTACGGGGTTATGGCTCATTTGAGGGTACAAGAGTAGAAATTGTTGAAAGATATGTGTAACTTAGACACTACTCTCAGGCACGTTACCTACAGACCGGTGATGTCAAACATCTCAGTTAAATCGCATATCTTGGGCCGGATTAAGGAGTTGCAGAATTTGGATGTTGAGTTGCTTACTTACTGAGACAAGTCGGTTAGTAGTAGCAATCAGGAGTTTGCTTTGAATAGTGATGGTGCCATCACATTAAAAGGCAGGTTATGCATTCCTGCCGACGCAGTATTGAGGGGAGAGATCTTGGACGAGGCTCACCAATCCAAGTACACGGTACATCCGGGAGGTATCAAGATGTACCAGAATCTTAAGAGGCACTACTAGTGGTGAAACATGAAGAGGGAAGTCGTAGAATATGTTTCTAGAAGTTTGGTGTGCCAGCAGGTGAAGGCCAAGTATCAGAGGCCGACAGGTCTTTTACAGTCCCTCCCTATTCCGGAATGGAAATGGGAGAATATCTCGATGGATTTCATCATGGGCTTGCCGCAGACGGCGAAGGGCTCCGATGCTATCTAGCTGATAGTTGATAGATTGACAAAGTTTGCACACTTTCTTCCGTACCGAACTATTTTCAGTTCGAATCAGTTGGTAGCTTTGTATGTTAAGGAGGTGGTCCGTCTGCATGGGGTGCCAGTTTCCATCGTGTCTGATCGAGATCCTAGGTTTACTTCCAGGTTCTGAAAAACTTTTCAGGGCACTATGGGTTCTCGGTTAGATTTCAGAACCGCCTTTCATCCTCAAACCGATGGGCAGACCGAATGGGTAAACCAGGTTGTAGAGGATATGCTCCGAGCTTATATGTTGGACTTTCAGGGCAGCTGGGAGGAACACTTGCCATTGGTTGAGTTTGCCTACAACAACAGTTACCAGGCAAGCATTTAAATGGTGCCTTTTGAAGCTCTGTATGGTTGCAGTTGAAGATCTCCTCTATATTGGGATGAAGTTGGTGAGAGGAAGGTATTGAGTCCTGAGTTGATCGAGCGGACCACAGAAAGGGTCAAAATCATTAGGGAGGGTTTGAAAACTGCTCACGATAGGCAGAAGAGCTATACAGACACTCGCCGCAGAGATTTGGAATTCCAAGTTGGGGATCGGGTCTTTGTGAAGATTTTGCCGAGCCGAGGAATCATGAGATTTAGAAAGAAAGGAAAGCTCAGCCCTAGTTATGTGGGACCATTTGAGATCATCACTAGGGTTGGTGAGGTTGCTAACAGGGTAGCCCTACCGCCTCACTGTCCATAATGTATTTCACATTTTCATACTCAAGAAATCAATTCCGGATTCGTCTCACATCATTGCTCTTCATTCCATGGAGATTCGAGAAGATCTCACTTTGGTTGAGCAACCGGTTCAGATCTTGGATCATCGAAATCAAGTCTTGCGCACCAAGACTATCCCGTTAGTTCTAGTAAAGTGGCAACATCATTCAAGGGAAGAGGCTATGTGGGAGCATGAAGCTGAAGTGCGGGAAAAGTACCCTCATTTGTTTCCTTGATGTTATGTTTATGTAATTGTTTCTTTTGTTCTTTTGGGGTCGTTCCAATTTCGAGGATGAATTTTTGTAAGTGGGAGAGGATGTAGAACCCCGTTTCCTTATTTCACTAAGTAGTGAATAGCGTGTGAATAGTGTTCAAGGTAGTCTTGTACATTTATTGGTTTATGCTAATGAAAATGTTTGGATATATAGTGTGCATGTGTTAATGGGTGTACATAGCCTAAAGGAGTGTGTTCTGGGTGTATAAGGTATTGGAATTGGATTAGAGAAGGTCCAAGTAGTAGAAAAAGGGTTTTTACAGCAAAACAAGGGAGCACCGATCGCTCGATATTAACCACCGATCGACCGATCATCTACTGATCACTCGGTAGCTGTCGACTGGTTAACTAATTTGTATGGGGAAAAATGTCAGAGAGAGTGTTTCAACCGATCTCTCGGTCGAAACCGCCGATCGCTCGATAAGCTACCGATCGCTCACTCCTGACCACCGATCGATCGGTTATACGCAGATTTTCTTCATTAAGGGTTTTTAAGTCTTTAACCCACACCCTTTGCCTATAAAAGGCTTAGTTCTTGCCTTAGGGTTTCAGAAACCCTTGAGGCTTATTTTGAAAGGGTTTTGAGAGGAAGAAGAAGGAGAAAGCTAAGGGAATTGCTCAAACTTGAAGAGAAGATCAAGATCTTTCCTCTTTCAGTGTTTCTTAACAAAGAACTCAAAGTTCTCACATGTTCCAAGATCTTGGAATCAAAGTTATCGATTTCACTAAGGTAGATGCATTCTACTACCAATCTTGTGATAACACTAATTACTAAAAGATGTTCTTCTTATTCTATACGATAAATCTTAGTTTGTTATGGTATGTGATGTTGTTTTTATACTTGGATGTAAACTATCATTATTATGCACTCTATGTGTTTGGTTTAATGTCTCTAAGGGTTTTTGGTGATTAAATGTGTTATTCTCTGATATGTTCGCATGTCTCGCATGAACCGGGGTTTTCTAAAGACTTCTCAATGTTACAAAAAGGGGTTTTTGAATAAGTGACTTATATGATGATTCTAAGAAACTCCATGATATTGTCTAAGATCGATTTACAAGCTCTAAGGATCATGTTAAACTCACAAGAAGCTCTATGATAATGTCTAAGATCGGTTCACAAGCTCTAAGGATCAAAAATGTAATTGCTCGAAGATCTCTATGGTTATGCTCTACGGTATTGCTCTATGTCTCTATGAATCATAAATGACTCTAAGAAACTCTATGAACTCCAAGACCTCATAAGGCTATGATTATCGCAAGACTCACACGGTTTTGGTTTACGGACTTCATCATACGTACTATTTCACGGTTTATACTCTTTAATGTATATTAAGGATTTCAGTCTCCATGATTTGCATGCTCTATGATATTATTACTTCATTGCTAGTAGTATGTATACGCTGAGTATTCCATGCTCAGCGGATATTTGTTATCATCGGCAGGTGCTCGGGTTCCTTTTGACTTGTATGGTACGGAGCCTTGGGTAGAGGAGGAGTACTACCACCCGGAGCCTTTTATGGACCACGACCAGGATGATGGCCGCTTGATAGGCATCATGACTTTGATTTCTGTTGACTCCATTAGTTAGAGGGATATGATATTATGATATTATGTTAAGTGAGAGTGGGACTGGTCTACTCCACCCTTTTGGAGATTTACACATATGTATTTTGTTGGTTCACACTTGGACTAAGGAATAGGAGTGTTTAATTATGTTTTCTACTTCTACTATGTGTTTAAATCGTTTCTGCTATGTATGTCTGTGTCCTCTAACAGGTTGCTATGCGTGCCTTATGTATCATATGTGAGGTATGGTACGGCGGTCACGAGTCAAAGTTTCCCTAACTCTTAGGGGGTATTTTGGGTCACGACATATGACCCCCGAGATTTTTTTTTTTTTTTTTTTTGAGTAATGGTCCATCATGACCATAAAATTCGTTAATGTTGCATTCCAAAAAGGGGTTCAGTAACAAGAAAAAGTGAAAAACATGAGCCGGTCTGCATTGGTTCCTACCCACCTTTTTAATACCCACTAATTGTGGTTAAGATTTACTCACCCCTAGGTTTCATCCAAGTAACCCTAATTTGTTTTTAAATAATAATAACTTTAAGTTGGTTAAGCTTAACCACAGTTAAAGGGGATGGAATGGGAAAGCATTTGATAATGTAGTTAAATGTGGGATGGCCTAATCTAAAATGACTATTTTTATGTACTTTGTTTTTATATTATGGAGATTATTTTTTCACATGCGTGTTTCGTGTTCAATAGAACGTGCGCGCCTCCCCTGCTTGACATTTGTCCATTTTAATACCTATTAACTGTGGTTAAGATTCACTCACCCCTATTGTTTATACATCTACCCTTGATTATTATTAAAAAGAATTAACTCCTAAGATAATAAATATTAAGTAGGGTTAAAAGGGACACATAAAGAATCAATCTTTTTATATTTTACATATAAAAAAATTTACAAAAAAAGGGCCACTATATAGAAAATTTATTTATTATGTATTTAAAAAAATATATATACAACATGGAATAAAATGGCAAGGCAAGAGACAATAAAATAGTGTATCACCCACCAACAATTTAAGATACATATTGTGGATAGTATAGATACATTGAAAAAAAAAACACTTGAATAAACAAGAAAAAAAAACTTGAATATACATTGTTACTATAAGAAACCGGATCATTACTCACGGTTTATATCCGTGACTGTAACACGGTTACCACGCCCAGACCAAACCACGACCTTTTGACACGTGATCATATGTATTTTAATAACACGGCCTTCAATTGAACTGTAATTTCTTTTAATATTAACAATCACTGCTCTTATTCGTGATTGAATCTCTTAAATACCGAGATTGTTACATTTGAAAATGACTTCTTCGCCTATTATAAATCACATTTTATTTCTATAATCTGTGATTGTTTTGATTAAAAAATCACAGTTACAAGGGATACCGTGATATTTTATCCCGCAATTTTTTATGATTTTATTATTAACCGTGTTTATTGATTTTTTTGAAATCTAGAAATATTATACAGCTTTGCAACTAGTAACTCCTCACACCCACTACTAAATTCATAAATACACCGACTTGCAAATATAATACACTATACATCCCAAAATTAAATAATATGAATTTATTTACAATATGAACAAAATACATATATTGAAATTTTATTCTTAATAATAACTTGTCAAGTATTCAACTAGTTCCTTCTTAAGTCCTTTTATTGCTTCATCATTGTATGGTTCTTGACCCTTGGATGCAAAACAACCTTTAATCTTGTCAAATATATTTGTTTTCTTATTGGTGATACATCATGGTGTAGTAGCCACATTATCAGTTACCTTTTTGTTGCGGACACTACTATGTCAATAATAATGTTTAAGTAATATAATATGAAATATTAAAATACTAGAAGGATTAATTAATATCAATCTTTATTTACCTTAACATTAGTAAATGTCTACTCTCTGGTTCTCCTCCTCTTACCTTTTAAGACAACTTCATTAAATACACTTCATGAAAATAATTTGAACATATCGTATGAAGGATTAGTACGAAATATGAACATAAATGTAAAATATGAAATATAAGGAAAGAAGTTACTCATTGAAAAAAATTTCAATATGTTAGCGGTCAGATATACTTTTCTGCAATGGGTCCAACCAGTACATTGAAGATGTGGCTGGATGAATTAGACTCAAGCACTAGTGTCCCTTGCAATTGAAAAATGAATTGTAAATTTTTTTTTCAAATGAATACTTCAACTTAAAGAACTAGTAGTAATCATACTTAATAAGTCAAAATTGTAGAGACCTGAACTCTATTTCATGCCATTAATATAATTAATAAGGGTAGAATAGTCTTCAGTTATGTTATTGTGCATGTTTTGCATATGCCTAAGTTGTGATGAGTGTTTAAAGTGGTTAAGTGTTGGAAAAGGGAAAAAACAGAGCTTGCAAATGATCGCAGATGAGCTATGATTGATCGCACTCAGTCTAAAATTAGGGAAAATCTCTATTCTAGTTGCGATCGATCGTAGGGTACATACGATCGATCGCACTTAGTCAAAATTTTGGAAATTTGTTCTGTGTGTTATGCGATAGATCAGGATCAGTACAATCGATCGTACTGGAGGCTACGATTGATCGCAGTGTATGTACGATCGATCACAGTCGCACACATGAATTTTTAAAAAAGTTATGAAAATCAAGGTTTTAAACCTCTAGGCTATAAATAGAGGTTCTATTTCGAGGGTTTTAAGGTTCTAACTTTTCTAAACCTAATTTGGCAAAGGGGAGAGAGAAAACCTAGGGTTCTAAGGAAGATATTGCTTGGAGATTACAAGGAGAGCTTGAAAATTAACATCAAACCTTCTTGGGAGCATTTTGGATCAAAGGGAACGATCCCAAAGGTCGATATACTATCCAACTCACTTCTATATATGAACTTATGTATGTTTAAAATGGTTTAAGCTAGAAATGATGGATTATTGGTATGATCATGATAAGATTATGGATAATGATATGGGGATTATGGTTTATTATGAATGGGTATGACTATATGAATATAATAGGAAGTTTTATTATGAAGTTGATGATGTTTAGCTTTAAGAATTGAGTAAATGGAGGATGGGAATGTATGTAGATAGATTTATGGTTTTATATGGCTGTTAAATTGTGTACAAATGGAGGATGGGAATATATGTGGATGGATTCATGGTTTATATGGTTGGTGGAGTGTGTACAATTGGAGGAAGGGTATATATGATGGAGTTTGAGTATTGTTAAAGATTGATGTTTGTGAAATTACTATAAACTATGATAAGGTAATACATATATATGATTATTATGTAATATTATGCCCTAATTATGTTGTATGGTGATCAATGTTCAGGAAGGCCAAAGCTTAGAGGAAAAACCTCCATGTTGAGAATTTTTTAACTAGGGAGATGTAACCTGGTGGAGTTTCTTAGCAGAAGATTAGAATCTAAGGGATGACCGCTTCAAATGTTAGTTACGACACTTATGCACAAACTCACATGCATGTGAAGATAAGAGTCTCACAAGTCACATGCATGGACCATAAGCATAAGCATTGCATACGTCTGGAGGGATTAGAATAAGCCCATTGAGTTATCTGAATAAGTGTATGTTCTGAATAAGCTGCTCAAAGACTCATAAGCATAAGTCCTGCATATGCCCAAGAGAAATCTGAATAAACCCAATAAGGGATATGAATAAGTTGTTCAAAGACTCGTAAGCATAAGCATTTTATAAGCATGTGGTCCAATAAGCATAAGCATCTCATAAGTACGTCGTCTCATAAGTCTAAGTTTCTCACAAGTACACGAGTCAAGGTGATGATATGATGTATATGCGCACATGTTCTTCCACACTCTGATTATGTTATTATGCTATTAGTTATGATTCTAACTAAGTGCAAGGATACTTTGATGTTGGTTGGATTTGATAAACACCGAGTGTTTTTGTACTCAACTACACTTTTGTCTTGGCAGGTGTGGAGCCCGAGTTTGTAGGTGAGCCTTGGGTAGAATAGGCTTACGGCATAGAGGAGGAGATTGATCCATTTGCTAAGGGAGAACGAGATTTAGACATGTGGCCTTATCACTAGGCCTTTACTTTTGAGTAGTGAGGATTTTTGTATTAGACTTACTATGTTTTAGTTGATATTGCTTATCAGATTACTTTATGGTTGGGTACCAGACTATTTTGTTTATGGTGGGTTATGTTTATGTTGACCATTGACTTGAGTAGGATGATTTGGTTTTATATATCGAAATTTTATTACTCTCATTTTTGGAGACTCATGTTATATGCCTTGTATGTCATGGTATTTAAGTAAGTTTAAGAAATGTGGCGACCCAAGGTCCTATTTTGGTCAAGGTAGGATTTGGGGTCGTTACAAAAATAATACAAGAGAAGTAAGAAAAAAATTACCTAACATTATATTGTATAATTAGTAGTTGGTTATTCTTCGCCTAAGCGCAATTTTTTTGTTATCTCTATGTTAATATCCTCTGACTTTAATGTTTGTTGAGGGTCGAGAAATATATACTTGTTTTTCTCATTATCCTCCAAGATTCCATATATTATTCTGAAATAAATAACAGTTCAAGAGTAAGTCATAATGTTATATTAATAATAAGAAAGAAAATTAACCAAAAACCTTAATTAATTTTTGAGTTGTTTTACCTTATGTATAAAAGAATCAAAGTCTTTTGGAGAGATAGTAGTTGGTACTTGTGCAGCTTCCATCTATTGTATAAAAATTAGTAAAGAATGTTGTAAATTCAAAATTTGTATTGGCTAATTCCAAGACCAACACACTATCTAGTGTGTCTTAGTTGTTTCTAATGCGACTCAAGTCCAGTGAAGAAGAAGACTAAAGAAACTGCAATCAAGCTTTGCTTCCACAATAAGATGGTAAGTGAGACTTAGATACTTAATTTATACCTAAGAGGAATTGACTTAGATCATGTGTATGGGCCCTAGGTGACTAGATACAAGAGTAACAAAGTTTGGAAAAATCAGATTTGCAAATCTCAGTGTTTTGGGAAATCCAGTCGACCGACCCCTATCTCAGTCAACCAACCTTGGAGATTTTTGTATGAGAAAAAATTCCAGAGAGTTGTTTTTTTCTCAGTCGACTGACTTTGGCATCTCAATTGACCGACCATATATCTAGTCAATCGACTTTAGTCTCTGTCGACTGAGTTGCACCGATTTGAAGTATTTACGATTTTGCAAACTCTTTTATGTTGCTCTATAAATATATACTTTTCCTAATTTGAGATTAGGGTTTTTTCAATGTTCTTAGAGAATAGAGTTGAAACTTTCAAAGCTTATACAGGGTTTCTCATTCATGTTTGAATGATTCTCATTGTTCCTCCTCTATTGTTCTCCCTAGAGTTGCAAGTTTTAATATTCTTAATCATTCACTTGCACCGGTTGATTCCATGTTATGAGATCCCCTTAGAGTTTTTTACATCAAACCAAATTCAATACTCTATACACAATGTTTGTGCGGTGTCCCAAAATCCCACCTTGGCCTAATTAGACTTTGGGTTGTGACACTGGTTAAACACTTGACTTAATAGCTCACAAGGCAATACTAAAATGAGAGTCCACAAAAATGACGATAATAAAATTTTTATAATAGGAAATTACCATCCTGTATAAAATGTGACCAAGTCGACATAACCAACATTCGGATCAATATCATGATTTCCATTCCAAATTTCATCCTAAGCAACATCATATACCAAGTATCCAAAATATCTATTACAACCCTTTAAGTTTGAAACAAGTATCTAACAATCTAATAGTAGGGATAATGGTCAAGATCCCTCTGTCCCTCTGCAAAGAAGTCACCATCTTCTTCCTCTTCCGGGTACTCCTCTTCCACCCATGGTTTAGCTATACACTCCTGCTCCAAACCAAACGACAACAACACTTCGGTTGAGCACAAAAGAACTCAGTGTATATAAAGTCTAACTAACAAAATAATATCACATGTACATAATCAATATCATTTTCATAGTGTATTTCTCGAGACCCAAAATCCCCCCCTAGAAGTTATGGGGCTTTGGTTCATGACTTATACTTCAAACCTTCTTGCAAGAGCATTTAAAGCAATGCTAAAAAGTGAAAGCTAAAAATTTCTTTAACAATAAGGCATAAACTGAAAAACTATATAACTATATTCCAAGTTCAACACGAAATAGTACAATACGAGTTTAATCAAAGAGTACTAACATAAGTGGACATCTTCACTTTAAAACAAGTCTAAGTCAATATATACAAGTCTCTCCCTCTCCTCACTCAAAAAAATTCAAGGTAGGGCCAACTATCAAGAGGCCTCCCTTCCTCCAGATGATCTACAACCGACTCTTCCTCAACATATTCCTCCTCGACCTAGGGTCCTGGAGCATAGATAATAAAGGGCGGACCTGTTGACAATAACAGTTCAGCTAAACATGGAAGGCTCAGCGTATACTAACTACTAAATAATGATGTTATAAAATAATTACAGGATTTCATATGCAATTCATATATCATAATCATCAAAAACCCTATAATTAGATTTCATATGTTGTTCATATATCTTGAATATCAAAACACATGCATACTTTAAATCAGACATGCGAAAAATCATAACTTCGTTAAACATGTGCATATTTTTCAAAACTATATACTTTACTTTTCTTTCTTCGAAAACAAACAACATGTTCTTACGATTTTCATCATGTCTTTTACTTCATAATTGTCATCTTTCATTACTTCTTAACTTGGTCGAGTTGATCCTTTTTACTTGAGATTAGGCAATTAGTGGCGTACCTGGTCTGAGTACACTAATGCCCTCCCAATCACATCCTTGTTCATTCATTTACTTGGGATCAGATGACTAATGGTTGTACCTGGTCTAACATCCTCCTAATAGCATCCTTTCCTTTGTTTTACTTGAGATCAGGTGACTGGTGGTTGTAGCTGGTCTAAGCACACCATCATCCTCCCAATAGCATTTCTTCTTTCATATTTTTACTTGGAATCAGATGACAAGTGGTTGTAACTTATCTAAGAACACTAACATCCTTTCAATAGCATTTTCTTTTTTGGTTTTACTTGAGATCAGATGGCTAGTGGTTGTACTTGGTCTAAGCACACTACCATCCTCCCAATAGCATCTTTTCTTTCTTTCATCTTCTTTACTTTTCAGATACCCTTACTTATACAAAAACTTCGATCATGCAAGTTGAAGTGCTCATATAACATTTGTGAGTGGCATAAAGGCAATGAGACTTTGATAACATAACACATGCATTTCAATTATCAATTCATAATTCTAAACATGCTCATATATAATTTAGACATATAATTCCACTTATTAAACATGTTCTTCCACAAAATCAAGGCATTGTGTCTCCTTTTTCATCAAGAATTCACCACATGAACCATTTAGTAAGAACATACATAAGAGATTTCATCAAATACATTAACTTCATCATTTATTTCCATAAGGAGTAATACTAGATCACTTAGTGGAACTACACTACTTCCTTTCATCATTCACATGCTTTCTTTTTCATCCCTCATTTGTAAATTACCATAATAATCAATAATATAGGGTAATCTTCAACACATTATAGAATTAACATGCATTTCATCTTAAATTAAGCTAAGGATTACAACAACACTATTTACTAGAGAGTATCGACCTCACAAGACTGAATCCCTGCAGTCTAAAGCTTGAAAAAGAGCTGAGAATGCTTGAATGCTGAATTCCAAGCTTGAGAAGAAAGATCCAAGCTTCTCCTTGCTCCTGCAAGAGCTTTCCTTAGAAAATCTAGGGTTTTCTCCCCTATTTTGTAAATTGGTTGAAAAGAGCTTAGAATATTTTAAACCCTCGAATTAGGTGTCCTATTTATAGTCCAATGGTTTAAAACCCAAAAAATCAGCACTTAGCATGGTTTTAAAAAAATTGTTTTAGGAACATTCGTTAGAACGAAACTATTTTTATTCGAACGAATGTGTTTGTTCGAACGAGAATGGGTCCCTTTCGAATGGAAATGGCCACGGGATTCGTTTTATTGCCCTTTTTCTGGCTTTATTTGAACAAATGGGACATTCGTTCGAACGAAAGTCCCAAAAATCCTATATTTTGATTCTTGTTGTGTTTGTTCCAACCTTTACACTTTTTAACTCCTCCAAGGTATATTTCAGGATGAATTGATCATCAAGACAATTAATTGACGTCAAGTATGACATAAAATTTAATATTGATCATTTTACCCTTTTGACACTTAAGTCATTTTCTCATTTTCCCTTAACTTTTAAACACCTATAATGCCTACCCTTGATGAGTGTGGGATTCACATGAGCGAAATTTGGGTCTCTATAGTATTTACAGAATCAGAGTGCGAAAGACATGTGAGCATACCATATCATCATCTTGACTCTTGTGAACTGTACTTGTGAAACTCTTAGACCTGATCTTACATGATGCATGTTCTTGTGAGATGCATGCTCATGCACAAGCGAATACATGCTCTAGTGAGATTCTTGTGAGATACCATATCCATGTGCGGACCAATACTTTCTATGTAATCATACTCATGCGTGGACCAATACTTTCATGTCACCATGCCCATGCGCAGGCCATTACTTTCCATGTAACCATACTCATGCGCGGGCCAATACTTTCATGTCACCATGTCCATGAGTGGACCAATATTTTCCATGTAACCATACCCATGTGTGGGCCAATACTTTTTCGTGTCATGCATGTATGCTCGTGAAACATGTGGACTTATGAGACTTATAGGCTTACCATGGAAGTCAACTCGTGATTTGTGCATGAGTATCATGATTAATGTTCGAATAGGTCATCCCTTAAATTTTGATCCTCCACCATGAAAACTCCACCAAAGCGTCCCATTCCACATGGTTAAAGAATTCCCAATCTAGAAGACTTTCCTTTAAGTTTTGGCAGACCTGAATATCAATCACCATACAAGATATGTACGGCATAATTTATTATGGCAATCATAATTTCATAATTTCTATAACATGATTATAAGCATTTGTCATCACCAGTTATGAACTGTTAAGATCTGGTTGCCTTGTAACCTTGCTATGAAAGACCTCGGTGAAGCTTCCTATATTTTTGGTCTTAAATTGTTTAGAGATCGAAAGAAAAGGATGTTAGGAATGTCCAAAGTCAATTATAATGACAAGATCTATTAGTAAGGAAACGCTTTAAGTTTTTTGCTTTGGAGGTGCATTTTAGCCAACCGAGTGAATTAGGTGCATGTTAGCAAGATCACTGTTCTCATTTTGCTAGGGTTTAAAGGAAAACCCTAAGGTGGCCGACAGTGGGGAGGGTGGTTCCTCCTCCAAGCCGTCGGACCCCCCTCCCTCTTATGCTGCAATACTAGGGAAAAACTCTCTTATTGCTTCTCCTTCTCCTTCGATCCCCATTAAAAAACCTAGATCTTATTGAGGTGAACCAGCGAATTTTTTCTCCGAAGAAGAATCCTCCATACTTGCAGCACCCCTTCAGTTAGCTTTGATTACAAAATGCTCTTATGGCCAGCCTTCATTGGATGCTATCAAGAAACACATGCAAAAATCTGAAGGTCTTCGCTTAGCTTTCACAGTGGGGATTCTTGATTCGAGACACCTATTATTCAGATTTGCATTGAAAGAAGATTTTCTTATGGTTTGGATCAAAGAAGCTATCTATATCAATGAATATCTTTTTCAGTTTTTTAAATGGACTCCCTCTTTCTTATCGGGGATGGAACCATCCATAGTTCTGGTATGGGTAAGCTTTCTAAATCTTCCTCTTCACTTGTTTAATGATTCAGCTCTTACATCTATTGGTAACATACTCGGCGAGGTCCTAAAGCTTGATGGAGCAACAAAGTCTATTTCTCGGCCGATTGTTGCTAGAGTGTGCATTGAAATTAACCTCCTCAAACCTAACCCAAATTATTTCTGGTTGGGTTTAGGGGATCACGAAAGATGGCAAACCATAGAATATGAAAAGAAATTTCGGTATTGCTTAAGGTGCAAAAAGCTTGGTCACGAAGTTAACTCTTGTTCGATGGGCAGATCTAAAACCAAAAATATAGCACCTAGGGAAGAAGAAGAAGGTCCCTCGAAGAATACTTCTAAACAGTGGGTGGTGAAGAATACTAATTCGAAAGAGCCATCTCAAATAACACCTTCTATTATGATCTCCTTTGAGGATCCCATTCTAGCACTCATTCTAAATTCGGATCGTGGGGGGAATGAAGCTACAAACTCTTTATTACAAGAAGCAACAAAGGAAATCGGCCTTATTGATCCAAGTTCATCTAATACAGATCCTATTATTTCAAATCAGAAGGATAATACAGGTTTTTCAAAGAATCAAACGAAACAATGGATGGTGAAGAATTTTGTCTCGGTAGAAAATCATCATGGTGTTACTGATCTTATGATCCCTCCTCCTGCTACTTGTCCAGATCTTATGCAAGGTAATGTATGTGGAAATAGTGCATCTACTAATCCGATTTTAAATCAGGCAAGGGAGTTGTCTATCACGTCAAAAGTTGATGAAGAGATTGGATTATCATCTATTACTCCCGATCCTACTATTTTAAACTCAGCAATAGAAAATTCTCAAGATCTTAGTGTAAGATTTATACAGCATTCAGATGATCATTCCAAGAAGGATTTGGCTTTAGGCGCTAGGGAGAAAGGTATGGCTAGCAACTCAGTTTTAAAAACTCCTAGTACAACTGATGCTATTGGTAGCGCTACAGGTATGGATTTCCCAACTAATTTTTCTGAATCTCAACTAGAAAATTTTGCTCATTCTTCTTTAACTAATCATAGGATATCCAACAAGAATTATTATGATAAATCCATTGATATTGGTGGGCTTGAATCCAATTCTGATGAAGAAAAAAATATTGTTCATTTGGAAGATAATGATATCCTAAAGAATAGTTCTCCCATTAATCAACCTATAATTGAGTTCCATAGATATGAAAACTGTTTGAATTTTTTGAACTCTTTGTCTTCTATTGATTTTACAAATTTTAGTTTTAACAATAATAATAAGTTTAACCGTAATTTCCATAATTCTAAGCATTATCATATGTGGAAGAAATTGATTATAACTTTAGAGAGTTCTCCCAATCCTAAAAAAAAGTTTCAACTGGGTAATATTTTATGGGAGAACTCTCAAACTTGGGAATACCAAGATGATTTTGATCCTTGTTTGCTAAATGATATTGATTTATTCAAGGAAGATGCGAAAATGTTTTCCCTAAGATTTCTAAAGTCTGAAATTTTTAAAAATTGTCTTCATGAGGATTCGAAGATTAAACTAAAAAAAGACAAACCTGTGATTTCGACTGATAGAATGACTCGATCTAGAACCGTGGTTCGATCTTTGGTTTCGGATTCTAATAAATTTATTAATGAATAATTTTCTCCTATGGAATATCCGTGGTATTGGTAACTTAGCATCTAAGTCTAGATTGAAACAACTTATATCTTCTAACCATATCATTCTAGCTGCTATTATGGAACCTAAAAAGAATTATGATACTTTGCATGACACTTGCTCTTTTATTGATATGGATAACCATTTGGACTCTCATCTTTCTCATCCTAAGATTTGGCTTTTTTGGAAAAGCCAAATTCAAGTTACTTTTATCTCTTCTTCTAAACAAATGATTGTTGTTAATGTCTATTCTAATTCTATTTCTCCCATCAGATGTGCTTTTACAATGCTAAATGCACTAGCAGGGATCGTCTCTCTTTACAGAAGGATCTCTGTAATTGCTTCTCCTCTTATGCAAACCTCTTTTTTATTGGAGGTGATTTCAATGTTATTGCTAGATCTGATGAAAAGCTAGGAGGGAGGGATGTTAATATTGATTCGCTTTCTAACTTTAACAATATGATTAATGATTTGGGCTTGATGGATGCTGGCTATATTAGTAATAAATTCACTTGGTGTAATAATCAAGAGTGTTTGAATCATATATATGCCCGTTTAGATCGTGTTCTTCTAAATGTTGATTGGAGAATAAATTTTTCTCATACTTCTATTTCTCATTTTACTAGATTAGCCTCTAATCACTACCCCAGTTTATTTTCATTTGGTTAAGAAAATTCTAGGATTTCTGCTCCTTTCAAATTTCAACAGATGTAGATTTCTCATGCTAATTTTCAAAATACTGTTTCTAAATCGTGGGAAAACCCTATCTATGCCAACCCTCTTATGACATTCTTTTTAAAACTAAAAAGACTCAAAATTGCTTTAAAATTTTGGAATGAAAATGTTTTTGATAATATTTTTCAGAAAATTAAAGATTTTGAATTTCGTATTAGTTCTCTAGAGGAAGACATTCAAAATAACGTGGATAAAGAGAAAGTTTCTCAACTTCAGATTCTGAAAGATGGTTTACAAAGTGTTCTTCTTCAAGAAGAGATTTTTTGTTGCCAAAAATCAAGAATTAAATGGCTTCAAGAAGGGGACAATAATACTAAATTTTTTCACATGGTTACTCATTCCATAAGGGGCGGGAATTTCATTTGTAGGATTAAAGATCCACAAGGAAATTGGTTGGAATCTAGAGAGGATATTGGTGTTGTAGCTGTTTTTTTTTTTTTTTTGATTTATTATCCTCATCTAATGGCATTATTGATCAAAATATTGTTAATTACATCCCTTGCCTTGTTTCAGAAGATGAAAATAATTCTATATCTAGTTCTCCTTCCTTGGATGAAATCAAGAAAGTGGTTTTTGATATGTCTGTTGATAGTGCACCTGGCCCGGATGGTTTTTCAGGTCATTTCTATAGGTCATTTTGGAATATTATTAAGGATGATCTCTTTAGTGCTATTTCTCTTTTTTTTTTATTCATGCTGATATGCCTAAAGCTATTAATGCTACTGCTATTGCACTTATTCCCAAATGTAGCTCTCCTATTTCCTTTTCTGATTACAGACCTATTAGCCTTTGTAATTTTTTATATAAGATTATATCGCGCTTACTGACTGATCGGATAGGTATTCTTCTTCCTAATATTATTTCTGGTGAGCAGAGTGGTTTTGTTAAGGGGGGAATATTACTGATAATATAAGTTTAGCACAAGAGATGGTGCAGGACATTGATAGATCGACTCCAGGAGGCAATATCATCTTCAAACTGGATATGTCGAAAGCTTATGACCGTATGAGATGGAATTTTATTATTGCAGTTCTTCACAAGATGGGCTTCAAGAATGCAGTTCTCAGATTGATTAAAGGTTGTCTGTACTCTCAATCTTTCTCTATTATTATTAATGGTAGTCTTCAAGATTATTTTCAGAGTTCGCGTGGCCTTCGACAAGGAGATCCCCTCTCCCTTGCTCTCTTTATCTTAGCTGAAGAAGTTCTTAGTAGAGGTTTGAAGTCTATATCTGAAAATCTATCACACCCCCAAACCCCACCTAGGAGGATGTGAGATCTTGGCACGTGACTCACTTAATAATCATCCTGTTAGAAGCAATTAAGGCACAAAAATATGGACCTAAAAATTTTCTTCAAATAAACCATCAACTAAAACTCCAATCCCATGATGTAACTGAAAAGTAATAAATCTTGGTCACCCATCCGGACCATAAACATGACAAACTAACTAACATGTGTCTCTATCAATTAAATTAAAGTCTTCCAGAATTTAATTAACCATAAAACCATTTCAATAATAGGGTCATCGATCAAGGTCCCTTTCTTCCTCGGAATAGTCACCTTCGGGCTCCTCGATATACTCCTCTTCTTCCCACGGTCCGGGAGCACAAATGTCGAAGCCTGAACCTGGACCTGCCGACAACAAAAGTCATCGGCTGAGTAATGAGTTACTCCGCGTATATAACATAACATAATAAACAATATAAAGAATAATATCTTACGTGCATTACATCACTTCATACATCAGTTTACATATCAAATCAGAGTGCGGAAGATAAACCTGTAACTTATGTCAATTTCTTTCTTTCTTTCTTTTTCTTTCTTTTTCCTTCCTTCTTTTTTTACTTTCTTACTTTTCTTTCTTTTCTTACTTTTCATATTTCATACATACTCACACCAATATTCATTCGCATGCATTTGTAATAACTTAAAATACCGCTTTGCCGTATAAGGAAAGGGGTTACTATACTTTACTTTACCGAGATGCCACCCTTCATACATTATCCGGTACGGACGACTTAGTACATTTTCCGGTACGACGGCTTACTTACTTTGGTATATATCTCACACTTTCTGATGGTATCCGGTGGTGCACAACACAACATACATTATCGCTTTTGTGTGTTTTTCTTTCTTTCTTACTTACATACTTCTCTTACTTTGCTTTTGATCTTATTTACATTTCATTAATATCTTTAATTCTTTATTAATACTTTTGCATCTTTTTCATTCGTGAGTGCATAATGATACAACTCTTGTTTAAATTTCACCTAAGACTAACCATCAAGGGCCATAGGACATCTCGTCATAGCGTCCCATACCACTACGTTAACAAGGCCTAGGCAAGCTTGACTTTCATCAAAGGTTTGTTTACCCACTGGTATATCACGTATTAGGAACATAAAAGCTATACACAAACCATCATATTTCTAATGATTCAACAATATCAAAAATCACAGTTGGTCTTAAAAATATTACTAAATCATGATCTAATTTCATTGTCAAAATTCCTTGTTTGTTTAATCAAGATCAATATCCTAATCGTAACCCTTTTTAATTAATAACAATAATTTTCTTAAATTGTTAAACAAACATCCACTCAAACATCATTAAAAATCACAATTAGATCATCCATTCAATCCATCCACCATCTCATTCTTCTTATAAATTTGCACACTTCAATAACTTTCCCAATCCCCATGTTGAATCATAAATAAATTATACATAATTATTCACATCCTAACATATTAATTCCGTGATAATAAAACAGTATCTGCAATAGGTTCTTCACATCCTACTTTAATATTCCAATGATAATAAAATTATATCATCAATAAATCCTCTTCATCTAACCAATAAATAATAAAAACTACATAACAAGTGGGTTCTTCACATCCTACACATCTTTACATCTTTCCTTTGATTTACTCATTTTTATTCATTATTCTAGGTTAACTATTCAAAATATTGGATACTAGATCTGTTATTTACCTCACTTGATCGCTTCCCTACGATCTATCGCTTGCGAATAAGGCTGTATATCGATCTCCAAGCCTCCTTTTTCCTTTATTTTGATCTAATCCTTGAACTCTTTAAGTTTCTCCCTTTTGATCTCTTAGGAAGCTCTTTCTGTTTTCTCTCTTTTAGGTTTAGAAGCCTATGGAAACCCTAACTCACGAGTTGGAGGGTTATTTATAGAGTTTGGGGACCAAAGAGAACTTAAAAAGTCAAAAATTGATGTTTTTGTGCATATTTCAGCGTCCACCGATCAATCAGCGAGTTTTGGCCGATCGATCCCCGCCACCACCGATCGATCAGCGCTAGTTGGCCGATCGGTCGGATCCCTCTTTTTTTTTTTTAACCTTACTCCGGTATTTTACCCGTAACTTTTGACTCGGTTATCGGAATTGGGTGATTCAACTTGCTTTGGAACCGTTATTCGAAGGGGAACAATTTCTTATCTATAGACAAACCCCAATTTCAAGTCTATGGAGGTTAAAATTTCTCATCAAGTTGGATGAAGGTAAACGCGAATCTCAAAATATTTGAGTTGATACTGAGAACTCAAAGTTTAAACTCCTATACTCCTAAAAGTTAGAAAATAGATACCTTAGGCTACTTTTAAGCAATAAGGTGTCCCTTAACCCAGAACTTTTAATAAAATAATCATAATAATAATAATAATAATAATAATTTAATCACTATTATTATTATTATATAAGAGTTTACTAATTTAGGCATCCCACATTAATTTTCATAGGAACACATGCATTTAAAATCGGATGCATATTCTAAGGAATTTATGTAAATGGCAAGAATGCCAAAAAACTAAATTCCGGGTCTCTACAAAATCTTTCTCTGAACTATAAATTGATGAGGTATGGATTTCCGATATCCCATCTTCTTTTTGCTGATGATACGCTTATCTTTTGCAATGGTAGAAAATAGAATATTAAGAAAATATTTGAATTCATTTCTACTTATGAAGTGTCTTCTGGTCAACTGATTAATCGTGCTAAAAGTGCATTTTATTGCTCTTCTAAAATTTCTAGAACCAGAAGTAATGTTATCTCCAATTGGGTTAACATCCCTAATAAAAACTTTCCTTTTACATATTTGGTTGTTCCTCCTTATAAAGGTTATTTAAAAAAAGCCTTTTTTAATCCTTTACTTGATAAAATTCTAAATAAGATTGAAGGATGGAAAGAAAAAAATTTCTCCGCCGGTGGTAGATTGATTCTCATTAAACATGTTCTATCTTCTATACCTACTCACCTATTAGCTGGCCTATATGTTCCTAAAGCTATTTCTGCCCTCATTGATAAATCTATGGCAAAAAAAATTTGGAATAATAGGGTTGACTCTAAAAAAAGACAATAGATTAATTGGAATACTTGTGCCCTTCCCTTGTTGGAAGGTGGTCAGGGTATTAGGAAAATGCATGATTTTTCTTCTGCCTTTAGAATGAAGCAAGCTTGGAAGCTTTATCAATTTGAGAATCTTTGGTCTAAAATTTTCAAATCTAAGTTTCAATTTAATCACATTTGGTATGCTTCTTTTCGTCCTGGTGCTTCCAAAACTTGGATTCATATTAAGTCAAATGTGTAAGGATATTGTTTGCAAAACGTCAGCTTTAATTGGTGATGGTAATAGAATCAATTTTTGGCTTGATTGTTGGTTTGGAGATGTCCCGCCGATTTTTAATTCTATTAATACTCCTACTGTTTTCCCTCATATTTCGGAAATGCTTGATAACAATGGTCTATAGGATTTTAACCTTTTTTCTTGTTACCTTCTTGATTACCTCAAAAATGACATTAGAGATGCTGGTTTTTTCACTTCAGATGTAGAAGATGCTTTCATTTGGAAATTAAGCTCTAAAGGTATTTTCTCAGTTAAAACAGCTTGAGAATCTATTAGAAACTCTTCCACGCAGAAAGATTGGCCCGGGTTTGTTTGGAATAAGACCATCCCAACAAAAATCCAAATTTTTGGATGGAAGGTGATGTATGGAGTTATTCCTATTGATTATATGATTCAATCTGTTGGCATTCCCCTAACCAGTTGTTGTTCTTGTTGTACTCAAGGTCATTCTGAAACTTTAACCCATCTTCTTTTACAAAGTGATATTGCAGGTGTGGTTTGGAGTTACTTTTGTAGGCTTTGTTCTATTCTTCCTCAGCCCAGCAACAACATTCACTATTTTCTCATGAGATGGTTTAGAGCTTCTGAGAGACGTTATAATGAGGTTTTTATTATTCTTCCTCTTATTTCTATTTGGGAAATATGGAAAGAACGATGCTCTCAAAGATTCAACAATGTGCGCAAACCAATAGAAGTTATTATTGCTAGAATTCAGAAATGGATGTTTGATTTGGGCTCTCTTCCATCTAAAGAGCCTATGGATTTTTCAATTCTCCAAAATATGCCCCCTCCTAGTCATAGAAGAACTTTTATCTCCCATATCAAGCAGCTCAGACCTCCTAAAGGTCGAATAAAATTGAATGTGGATGGAGCTTCCAAAGGCAACCCTGGTTTAGCAGGAGGAGGTGGTATTATTAGAGATCATACTGGAGCTATGATCACAAGCTTTTATTCTTTTTATGCTAATTGCTTGAATTATGTTGTTGAGACTAGAGCTCTTTTGGATGGTCTTACTCTTTGTCAAAGTCTAAGCTATCTTCAGGTGGAGGTTGAATCTGATGCTGAATCCCTTCTGGAAGCATGGAAGGGTACTAATAGCCATCCTTGGAATGTTTGGTATTGGAATAAAAAGCTAATTTAAGTGATGGATATTAGTTACTCTATTTCTCACATTTATAGGGAAGCTAATATGGTTGCTGACTTTCTTACAAATCATGGTTATATCACTCGGCGATCAGGGAATTTTTTTTTATTCAGGATGGTCCTTCTCGACTCAGATCTCTTATCTTTCTAGAGAAAGCAGGTTTGGGTAATATTAGAATGGTAAGTGGCACCTGATTGTATTTCTTTTCTTTTATGTTCTTTAAGGGGTAAGGTTTTATGTCCTCCCCCCCCCCCCCCCCCTTTTTTTTTTGATTTTTTTGGTAGGGGTAAGGTTTTATGTCCCCCCTTGGTTTTCTAGGGGTAAGGTTTTATGTCCTCCCCTTGGTCTTTGTAGGGGTAAGATTTTATGTCCCCCCCCCCCCCCCCCCATAAATTCTTATTTTATTAATAAATAGGTAGGAGTCCGCCAAACCCCCACTCACTCCCTTTGAGTGGATTTTCTAAAAAAAAAACAAGATCTTGCACAAATATAGAATGGAAAATTCCAAGGAACAGATATCACCCTTTAGACATTGAATAAGTCTCTCCAAATCAAAGTCTCCAAAGACTGATGATGAAAGAGAGCAGATGAGTCATTGCCCATATGCATCAGCAGTGGGAAGTCTCATGTATGCTATATTGTGCACAAGACTTGATATATGTCACGTAGTGAGTATCATGAGTAGATATCAATCTAACCCTGGTCCTGAGCATTGGACAACAGTTGAGCACATTTCAAGTATTTAAGGAGGACTATGAATCACTATTTAGTTTACAGTGCAAAAGATCTGACTGTTGTAGGGTACACAGATTTAGATTTTCAGGCAGATATAGATGATAGAAAGTCCACCTCAAGGTTTGTCTTTACTCTTGGGAAAGGAGCTTTAAGTTGGAGGAGTTGCAAGCAAACAACAATTGCTGACTCAACAACTGAAGCAGAATACATTGCCGCAAGTGATGCTGCAAAGGAAGCAGTATGGATAAATTAGAAGTTCATTCTTGAGCTTGGTGTTGTTTCCTCGATAGAATCTCTTATTACACTTTATTGTGATAATAGTGGTGATGTTGCTCAGGATATAGAGCCTAGAGCACATCAGAGGACTAAGCACATTGAAAGGATATTCCATCTGATTCGAGACATTGTTAAGAGAGGAGACATCGAGCTAACCAAGATTGCGTCAGTGGACAATGTGGCAGACCCGTTTACTAAATCTCTTCCTCAGAAGGTGTTTGAGAAACATCTAGAGTCGATGAGTATTAGATACATAGGAGATTTGATTTTAGTGCAAGTGGGAGATTGTTAGAATTTATGCCCATAAAAGTTATTTCATACTTGTATTAATCTACATTATCAATAAAGCATCTTTACATTCACACATGGTCTTTTGCATTGGGTAATATATAATAAAGTATCTCATAAGATGAGTCTACTTTGTCCCTTAGGTAACATTGTAGGAAAATCATTCAGTTGGTTTTGAATCAAATGCTAAGGAGATATGGTTTTCTGGTTCCTTGTAGACTTAGAATAGTTTCTAAGTTATTTAGGATACATCTGGACAATGTATTATTGGACATATATGCCATCAAAAGCCAATAAGAGACTTTTCTATGTTGATTAGACAAGCATCATATTCACACAACCAACTATAAAGGGTATTTATATTAATTACTATCTCATTTGATGATGACATAAAGTTTCATAGGTAACATTGTAGGAAAATCATGCAAAGGTTGCGAGGAGATACGATTTTCAAGTTCCTTGTAAACCTAATATTGTTCGAAGCCTCTAGAGTATTGGTTAGGTGCCGTACTTCATCATGGCTTACACATGTGTAGTTTTATAGGATAGTGAGATGAATTTCATTCACAGAGAGTGTTGACTCTTGACTAACATGTGAGTATTGTAGCAAGTACATAATATTGAACGGGGTCACTAGTGGATACCCTATGAAATACACTGTCAGATTGTATTAAGGTTATCCATTCGACAAATTGTCCTTAGACCTGAGAGGTTAACATCTTCTCAAACATCTGTCTATATGGCTTTGATGTGCCAATCGACAATGTCCAATACACAGGACTAACTCTGGGTATGTTGGGTCATGTACACAATGTTTGGAGAAGTGTGTAAACACTCAATAAGGAATCCACAACTCCTTAATTGGAGATAATGATATCAAGGTGATACTTATTGAACTGAACTATTAAATCCAGTACTAGTGTTTTTCGGTAAAATGGTCTTTATCGAAATTGATATTTTCAATATGGAAAAGTATATATAAATATATATATATATATGTCAGTTCTTTTCTAATGTTTCTTCAAAAGTGTTTTGGAAGTTCAGTTCAATGAAAAAGTAATCATGAGAAAGGGTTCTATTCATAAGCTATGGACTAGACAGTGAACTTGTTCCAATCCCGGAAGCTTACAAGTGATATCAGAATGTGGAAGGATTTATTTGTAAATATATTGTGAGGTGGTACTTACAAGTAATTCTCTAATTTCTGGAGATTAGTCACATTGTGTTAATGGACATTATTGTGATTGGTGGAAGTCCAGGGACATAGATAAAATTCTATGATCCTGATGAAGTTTTAGGAAAGTGCTTCCTAGCAACAATGCTTCAGCCAAAAAGGTGAAGTACTTGGTCCCACAACCGAAAATAGAGATCTCTTTAGATCCCACACACTAGGACCTTCTTAAAGCTTTTAATTTAATTATTAATTTAATTAATTAATTTCTCTAAGTAATCACTATATGGTATAGTGAAGTTCTAAAAGGTAAAATCACATTAGATGTGATAAACCAAATGGGTAGGACCCATTAGGGATTTTGATAAAAGATCAAAAGTGACCTTTAGGGTTTTAGAAACCCTAAGGGGCATATGGAAGTGGGGCCCACCAAGGGTGGGACGCCCACTTCAAGAGGAAACCTTAATTAATTAGTTCCTAATTAATTAACTCCTTATTGGATAAGGTTAGTTGGTTAGTTAGTTAGTTATTAATTAAAGATTCCCTAATTGTTAGAGATTTCATTAGTTAGTTACTAATTCAAGATTCCTTATTGGATAAGGATAAGATTAGTTAGTTACTAATGAATAAGGTTAGTTTTTTTTAAGATTAATCCTAATTGGATTAGGAGAATAATCATTAAGGAAATGATTTAGGAATCCTAATTGGATTAGGAGAAGGTTGAGGTGTTGTAATTGGATTACAATTCAAGCAACCAAGAAGGGAGCCTATAAAGGGTAGACACCCACCCTTGGAATTAATCTAATAAGCTCCATGTTTTCTCCTCTCTTCCCTCTCCTTAATCTCGCACCCTCTTCTCTCTCCCTCTAGGAGTGTACAGTCACTTCTCTCCCCCTTTTCTCTTGTTTTTCTAGTTTGATAATCAAGAAGAAAAAGATCAAGAATCGTTCTTGTTCTTCAAGAAAGGATCTTTAGTTCAAGATCCAAGAGCTGGAATTTGGAAGGGTCATTAAGTTCCATTAGAGAAAGCTTTAAAGGAAAAAGAAGGTTCGTGTGGATCGCGAAGGAGACTTGACACTTGTGAAGTTTTGCGGGTACTGTTCTAACGTGGATTTGACTTAACAATTTCAAAGTCGCAAATGTGAATGTTATTTCAACTTTCATTGAATAAAATCAATTAGAATCTTAGTCAGATCTTGGGATTCAATGTATGCCCCCCAAGAACTATTTTTCTAAAATTAAAAAGAGGCATACTTTCATGTATTCCTACTAACTTACACATCGTTAGTTCCATAAGATGGAGTGATGAATCTCAATCACTGAGAGAAGGGTCTCTTGACTAAGATGTCAATATAAGTAATAAGTACTTATATTGTAATAAGATCGCTTAGTGGATACCCTTAGAAATATACTGTCTATATATTTAGGGTAGTCCATTTGACAGAATGTCCTTAACCTAAGAGGTTGACATCTTCTCTGGTATTTGCTTATATAGCTTTGATGTAGTCAATCGTCAATGTCCAACACACCGGACTAAATACAGGCTTGTTGGGTTATGTACGCAATACTTGAAGAAGTGTGTGCACACTCAACAAAGAATCCAATGCTCTACATCTAGAGTAATTTATATTGAGTTGATACTTGTCAAATCGGACTTGGAAATCAACTGGAGTTTAACGATGAAATTGTTTTATTGAAATGAATATTTTCTGATTAAAGAAAAGTAATTATTATTATTCTTTTAATGAATTTCAAATTGTATTTGAAAGTCCAAGTTTGACTAAAGGTATCAAAGAGAAAGAGTTCTCAATATAAGCTAGGGATTACAGACAGTATGAGATATTGTCCTATAAGCTTATAACAATATTAGATGGTCAAAGGAAGTGTATGTAAACAAATCTTGTAATAGAATATACCTGCAAGTAATTCTCTAATTTTTGGGGGTTAGTCACATTGTGTTAATGGACATTATTGTGATTAGTGGAAGTCAAGGGACATAGATAATATTCTATGATCCTAATGGTATTATAGGAAAATGTTTCTTAGCAACAAGGCTTCAACCTAAAGGTGAAGCACTTGAACCCACAACCGGAAATAGGAGATCTCTTTAGATCCCACACACTAGGACATTCTTAAAGCTTTTAATTTAATTAAAAATTAAATTAATTAATTTCTCCATGTATTTAACTATATGGTATAGTGAAACTCTTATAGGTGAAATCACATAAGATGTGATTAACCAAATAGGTAGGACCCATATGAGATTTTGATAAAGTTCAAAAGATGACCAACATGTTATGTGATACTCCAAAAGGGGCGTGAGAATATGGGGCCCACCTAGGGTGGGACGTCCCCCACTTTGAGGATAATATTCTTATTATCTTTAATTAGTACTAAAGGTTAGTTACTAATTAATTGTTTCCTAATTGGATTAGGAATAGATAATGAAAATTAAATGGGACTTCTATTTGGATTAGAAGACTTTCTAATCTTGTTTTTAATCCTAATTGGATTAGGAATTATATTAGAATTGGAAAGAGAATTGGATTAGAATTAGAAAGAGAGTTATACTTGATCTACAAGTATACATCAAAAGGGTCTATAAATAGACCTCATAGGGTGGAACATCCACAAGTCTCTCACACTCTCTCTCTCCCATGTTTTTCTCTCTCTCCCTCTTGGGTTGTATAGACAACCCTCCCTTCTTCTTCCTTTGTTTGGTTTTGATCTTGAAGAAGATCAAGAAAAAATCTTTAAAGATCAAGATTGTTTCTTTGAAGATCAAGATCGATTCTTTGAAGATCAAAATTGATTCTTTATTGATCAAGAAGCGTTCTTGCATTCAAGAAAAGATTATAGAGCTTGGAAAGGAAGGGTCATTAACTTCCATTGGAGAAAAGCTTTAAAGATATAAAGAAAGTTTGTGTGAATCACGAAGGAGACTTTCACTTGCGAAGTACTTTTGTGGGTATTATTCTATACTTCGAATCGCAAAAAAGAATTTTCACTTGCAAAGTCTTGAAGGTATTTATTGTTCTATCCCTCATTGAATAAAATCAATTAGAGCTATAGTCAGATCTTGGGATTCAATGTATGCCCCCCAAGAACTGTTTTTCTAAAATTAAAAAGAGGCATACTTTCATAATGTTGTCCTTTGAATATCCACGATTGAATTGGAGCGAAGGCACCGCTTACCAGAACCACTAGCCATGATACAAGACTATAGCTAGTAGGAAGATCAGTTTCAATATAAGATGTTTCAACCCATTCTAAATTGACGAAAACTCTTAACTAACACACCTTAGATATTCTAGGTATGAAAGAATGACATCAGATTAGAGTTTGTTACCTTAGGGAACACAAGGAAGGAGAGGAAATCCCAAGAGGCTCTGAGCATTCGAACGAATAAGGCAAGAGAAAATTGAAATTGAAACTCAATTTGAAGGTTTTTAACACCCATCTCGAGGGGTTGTTCAAACAACCAAGGGCGTTGTTCGAACATCCCTTGAATTATTTACAAAAATGTTATTTTCTTTTTATTTTTGGGTTTTTGCAACTTTGATTCAACTAGGATTTATGCAGTGACTCTTTAGACTCAATGAACATTGACTTATCATTAGAAAATAAGTTGTTCAAATCTTTTTAGTCCAATTTACCCAATTTTGGCAATAGCTCCCCTTGATTTCTAGCAATGGCAATATCCACCTCATTTAGTGCATAAAGATCATTCCAATCTACAAACAATTATGACATGCCCAATAAAATATCATAGATCAAAAAAAATTAGGATAAATCTACCTAATTTTAATCACAGAAAAGTCAAGTAGAGACACAATCACTTAGTCACATTTGGTGCTCAGTTTTTCAGAAAGCTAAGTGTGTAGTGAGGATTTGACTTGACTCAAATTTCAGATTTAATTTCCATACCTAGTTAGGATTTGACATTATACTACTAGGGAAACTTCAGAAATCACAATACTAGAAGTCAAACCTAGTTAGATCCAAAACATGCGAATTTTTTTAATTTAAGTGCATCATTCTCCATTGTTCTTCTCTTTTCTTATTTTGACAAACATAGCCATATTGTAAGAATTTTTATAGGAATAATCTTTTTTATCTTTTTCTTACAATGATGGATTTCACACTATTTGGGTAGGTAGCTCTGGCTATTGGTAGAAGGGGCTCTCACACTAGCAACCCAGATAGATACCTACTGTCTGCATAGGTAGCCATTGAATACTATTTGCATCCTATAGTGACTTTCACACTATTCCAATAGGTATCCCTTCTCATTGCCTCATTCTTTTCTTCATTTTTTCATAGAGGACACAGCTAAATGGGAACATAACCAATGGTCAATCCAAAATTGATCAACTAAAGGGGTCATAGAAGGATAACACAATTTCCTACGACATAGGAATATAGACCTTCAACCAGAGTCCTATCAAAGTGCATGTGCATAAAATATAAGACATATCATGAATTACTGAATTCTAACTTATGATAAGTGAGATAGCCTAATTTTACACCCAAATGACATAAACAGGTGCATTATCCTTAAAAGCTCAATTTTAAATTGTAAAATTCATTGAACACATGATAGATCAATTATGGAATACAAGGAATGCAAGTTATGCAAAATATGCTAAGAGAGATATAACCTTAAAACAAAAAATCTTTTCAGAAATTTGGTTGCAAGCAATACAAGTGCAAACATCAAGAGGAACATAGGAAACAAGTCTAATAATGTACAGAACTAAGCATATCACTAGGCACAGATATATCAGTTAAAACACAACCTAGACTATGGCATCACTGGACTAATTATAGTCCTGGAGGTCTTCCTACCTCATCCAAATGGTTCTAAGATTTGAAGTGACCCTTTGGTCCTTAATTATTTTAGAAGATTTAAGAAACTTGACCTTATATCCAATTTCCTTCTTTTGGGGCAAAATCTTGGAACCTCTTTGGTTCACACTGTTCCCTCCTCTATATCTAGTGTATGCAGGAGTATCTTGATCATGATTATCCCTAGATTGGTGAGCAATCTTCATTACCTCTTAACTCAAACTCTTAGACCTTTTTGCAAGGATCTCAATTTGCCTCAGGAGATTACTTTGAACATTTTACCTTTGGTTCATTGAACCTTGGCGCCTATTTCTCCTAAAGGCAAGACACTTTGGTCTAGAGTGACCTTTTACCCCACATTGAAAGCAAGTGGGGAACAAAAAAACAACCATGATTTCTCTTTACAGAAAATTGAGTTCTCTCAGGAGCTGGAGGGATTGGGACCCTAGTAGTTTCAGGAGGCACAAAGATCCGATATAATGGAGGACGAATTGGGTTCCCATTAGCATGAAAAGTATTTTGATTTGTAGGAGGATCAGGAACTTTGGCCTTGAGCTTCTCAACAATATGATCGAGGAATGACCAATTCCTTTCCTGTTACCATCATTATTTCCTTGTCAATTTATCTCTCCAACTATTTCAGTTGCACAAAGGAACCTATTTTCTTTTTGCAATTTGGTAACCTTCTCAGATAGCTCAAAATTTTCTTTAGCCCTTCTCTGAAGTTCACTTTCAAGGTCTGTGACCTTTTTGATTAGGCTAACTTTTTCGGCTAGAACCTTATGAAATTCTCTCTCAAGAAAGTCAATCTTTTCATTGAGAACTTCTTCGTCTACCTCTATCTCAAAAATTAGGATTCTCAAATCCTCAGTCTCTTGAAGAAACTTGACTCTATCATTTTAAGTTAAGTTGACCCTTTTGGTCAGAGAAACAATAGTTCTTTTAAGTTTGAGACTATCCTTATACAGTTCTTTGTAAATTGGATAGATATCATCCTCAGAATCAGAGTCATCCTAACTCTCCATTCCTTTATCATTAGTCCTTCTGACTCTTCTTATCTTTCTCGTTGTTAGATTTTAGACACTTGGTGTCTTGATCTTTATTGTGCATAGATGAGAAAAAATCCTCAATATCCTTGGAGCTGGCAGTGAAGGCAATAGGATTCCATTCTTCCTTTTTAGTAGGAGAATTGTCTGGACCTTCTGATTTAGAATCACTATCACTCTATGTGGCATTCATTGCCTTATCCTTAGCATTGAGTTTGTTAGGGCATTCAGGTGGCATGTGCCCATATCCATGGCATTCATAGCACTAGATACTCTAAGGATCCTTTTCAGCACTTTTGAGATCTTTTCTTTCTTCCCGGTGCTTAGACCTAGATTTCTCAAATGGTTTTCAGCCTATCTTAGGATTAAAGTTTTTATTTTTCTTCAAGAATTTGTTTAATTTTCTAACAAACAAAGAAATATCTTCCAACCCAAATTCAGATTCATTATTTGACTCAACCAATGATTCCTTAACAGTTTTCAATGCTATATTTTAAAGATTGAGTTCAAAGGTTTGGAGTGAACCGACTAACTCCTCAATCTTAACAACTTCAATATTCTTGCTCTCCTCAATGGCCGTTACTTTGGTATGAAATTTCTCAAGAAGAGATTTTAAGACTTTTCTAACAATTTTAGACTCAAAAAGTCTCTCCCCTAGATTATAGGAAGAATTAACAATGTCACTCAAGTTAGCATATAATTCAGCAAAAGTTTCATTGTCATCCATTCTAAGGTTTTCAAAACTAGTTGTAAGCATCTGGAGCTGTCGCACCCCAAAATCCGACCTTGGTAAAATAGGACTTTTGGACCCGTGACACTGCATTCCATATCCATAACCATGCATAAAAAGGCATACTAAATGTGCAACTAAAAATTTATTCATTAACATAATCCATAAGATAAGAATAACATCAAAATCCGATGATATAATGACCAATCTAACCATAATAATCCGATCACCCATTGTGATCTCAAATACAAGATTTAAAACCTAAGCAACATCTTTAATTGTCTTATTACATTCCTTTCAACTGAATTAAAACAAACTATCTAAATATCAATAATATGGATAATAATTGTAAACACATAAATTTACCGTCCTTCCTCCCCTCTCAATTCTAAGTGTCGAATATAGGGTCCGAGAGTAGAGGAATAACGCTAAATTTATTTTAAGAGTCGCCACCTACTTAGGGGAAGTAGGACCCCGAGATAATCCAAAATAAGGGGGTCTATGGTCCAGAGTAGTCCAGGTAAGAGATCCCTTTAGGTCCTGGGGAAGGGGTTAGGCACCCCAGTACCTCCATCCAATGATGGTAACCTACTCATTAGGTCCAAGCCAAACATTTGAAATCACTTAAAATTTCCTAAATAATTATTAATTTTGCTAATCAAACACAAATCAATATGGGGTGTAAAAATTTTATTTTTGGTTGGGGTCGAACCCTGGTTTTGGGCTGCCTACTTATCCGATTAGTCGGAATCAAACCCTCAGTAGTTCGGCGTCCGTGACTGTTTTTATACTCGTTTCGGAGTGTGGTCACTTCCAACTCGTGTTTGAGTTGGGGGATGTGGAATTGAGATTTATGAATCTCATTCCGAGAGATAGTTGCGTAGCTAGGTGCTCGTGGGGGAGCTCTAGGGGGCGTTCACTTATTAAGGTAGATTTCTTTTAGATTTTATGTTTTTGTTATGTTGTATTTTTTGATTTTTTTGTATTTTTTAATTTTGGCAAGTTTTAACTAGTCATGAATTAAACTAAATGCCCAAGGTAGGCAAAAAGGAGAATAAAGCCTAACTGATTTAATTAACTTAAAGGCAAAGAGCAGGGCGGATCGAGCGGCCTTAAACCAAAAGAGGCTATGGTTTAAATACGGACCCTGCTCTAGGTCCCAAGGGGGGATAGACCAGTACCTTTAATTTATTTGATATTTTTATTTTTTTTTTTTTTTTTATTTTTTATATTTTTTATATATTTTTTTTTTTTTTTTTTTTTTTAAGACTAAGCTAACGGGGTAGGCCAATTATTTAGGGTTAAAAAAAACTACCTAAATGCCCAATGTAGGCAAAATATGAAAAGAAAATCGTGGCCTAACCCTATTGTACACACATGGATAATACATACATACACGACAAAATAAATGGGCTCAAAGAGAAAGTTAATGGGCCAAGGCCCATTGACCACTAATGGTCAATTGGCTTTGGTCCGCTATCTTTCTAAGGCCTCGAGAAATAGGCCCTATAATTTTAAAATGATTCTAGGGGCTTCCAATGATTCAAATCTCCCACCAAAGCTTTGAACTATCCAAAGAAATATTACACTACAATAAATGAAAGGTATTAAATAAAAAATGGGGGTAGAGATATACCTGCAAGGGCTGATGGTAGATGATGGAGCTGCTCTGATGATCCGAAGGAAGATAGATGGAAGATATTCTCACACTCCCCAGAACAAAGGATTACAAAAATAAAATAAACAAAATAAAAAACTGCATGTGATGAGAAGCCCGATCAGCTTGTTTCTGAGGATGGCGAGAGCTACTGGCCGAAGAAGACGATGGTGCCGCTGGATCTCACAGAGCGGAAGAGAACGAGAAACGACTCCGGCGATGGGGATCCGCGAAGGGATGGAATCTCACCGGACTATCCGCTGAAGATGAAATCACAAATCCAGATGATCCTGTGACTCGCCGGAAAGATAAGATCGCCGGAGATAATGATTGGAGAAGACGATCGGAGAAGACGGCCGGAGCCTGATTTCTGTGAACCTGATGTTTGCTGGCGCCGGTAATGAAGTTCAGCAAGTGAGATGACCGGAGTGGAGAGGAGAGAGAGGATCGCAGCCAAGTAAATCCGGCTAGAGATCTGTGATCGAAACTTGATATATGGATGAGTTGGGACTCGCCGAAGAAATTCTGGAAAATCACCGGTGGAGGAAGATCGACGAACTGGTAATGGCTTGGATCTGTAGCCGAGATGGTTGGTAAAGGTGTTGCTGCAGGGGACTGTTGGCCAATCCTTACAAGTGAAGATGCTGGTGCCGTGATAGTTGAAGGAGGTCGGGTATAGGTGCGAGAGGGTGCTTTAACTGCTGTTGCTGAAGAAGAAAAACTGATGGAAGGAGAGAACTCTCCTCTCTGCCGAAAACCAAAAGGGAGAAAGGAAAAATGAGGTCACCTGACCTCATTACTGAGTATTTATAGATGGAACTAGGGTTTGAGGATATGGGCTTTAATTTTGAATGGCATTTTGGGTCTTGCTTGGGCCATAGCCTCTAAGCTTCCAACCCTTAGAGGATTTAGTTTGGGTGAACTTGGACTTGGGGTTTTAACTTGGATTTGGCTGCGGGCTTTGCTGCTGGGTCATGGATCATGGGGAATTTGAACATAGGGTTCCTCTCTTCTCTCTCTCTCTCTCGGAGACTAAAATAAAAATAATACACCATAAATAAATAAATAAATCCAATTACAGAAATAAATCAATGAAAATAATTAAATTAAATTTAGAAGAAGGATTTTGAGGGTGTAAAAATGGGGTGTTCACAATAATCTGGGTTGACCTCTTCCTCAAGATAATCACCCTCTTGTTCTTCTTCGTTCTCCTCTTGAATCCAAGGTCTTGGAGCACACATATTACAGCTGAGCAAATGAAAGCTCAATGTATGTAAAGTACAATTAATAATATAACATATCATGCAATTTCATACATATCCATATTTGTGAGACATGTTTATATGCATGAAAAGTCATAACAGTAACAATTAGTTCCCATGTCCATACCAGGGTTCAAGGTCTATGTCAGTCTAGGTTTCATACCAAGGTCCATGCCAAGGTTCATGCCAATTTCTAGGCAATAAGGGTCATACCAGATTTCAAGATTCATACAAGAGTTAAGTCGGTTTCCATATCCATGCATGATCATGTGAGACTTGTGTCCTTAACAACTTACCATGCCATGAACAATGTGATTGAGTGTCATGATCAAGTTTCATTAGGGTTATCCCGTAGATTCCGATATCAATACATCGAATTCCACCAAAGTCATCCATATAACTAAGGATTACAAATTCAAGGCTTTGATATCATCCTTTAAGTATTACCCTTTTGAAATTCAACCACCATAATGCATAATTACTCATAATTTACAGCACAACAGTATTCTAATAATACCTACAATATGTTATCACAACCGATTCATATAAACAGGGTCATCAACATTAAGGTATATCCAATCTCATAATCATCATTCCAAAGTTGTAGTTCCATAACCCTAATTCCATCATCATAAGTCCATAATCCCAATTCCATAATCATCATTCAATTTCCATATAATAATTCTCATGATCAATACTAAATAAAAACTATGAAACAACAACATATCATTATATTCTTTCATAATCCATGTCAATTCATAATTCTCATCCATTTTCCCATCATACAAGAGCATATCATTCATTAGTTTCATTTGAAAACACATACAAGCATATTCAATTATCATTCATTACTTATCCTTATCATAGCCTCATTAAAATTTCAATACATGGTACCTTCCTTGATCGTTTCCCTACGATCTTTCACTTTAGAATAGTCTTGAAGATAATCTTCAAGCTTTTCTTCTCCTTGAGATGAAACTCTCTTGCAAAGTCTTAAAAAAATCTCTTTGGGATTTCGAAAAGTCTTAGAATAATGAACATCCTAAAACCCATGAGTTTAATGTCCTTATATAGACCCTAGAGTCCTTAAAAACCTTCCAATTTGAAATCCTATTCGAAGTAGGATGTTTCTGGGCAAATATGCACGCGAGCAGTCGACCAGTCCTCTAGCGGTTGGCCGCTCCTTGTGATCTCTGCCAAAAATCCCTATACATACTTCTTGTTGCGTCGATCGACCGCTCTTGGGAAGGGTCGACCGGTGTGCTCTGTTTTTCACTATTTTGGTCATTGTCTCACTTTTAAGCTTAACCATTTATCATGCAACACTTTTAACAATAATTAAACTTTAAACATCATTACATAGCCTTGTTTAGACATAGTTTTTTTTTTAAAATAGAGGCTAAAGGTTTTGAACCCTGGTCGCTAAGTTTAGACATAGTTAATCATCAATTAACATTAAACAACCATACTTAACACAATTTGACATTAATAATAATGTTTTGAACATAGTCCTCAAGATTTCATTCAATGTGCACTAGTTTCAAGAATAACAAGTTTTGGGTCTCTACAGGAGCTTAGAGATTTTCACAATTGTAGTCCCCTCAAGGGTTATCTATAAAATCTCTCAAGCCTCTTTTGATGTGCCACACTTTGAAATTCTCTGAAACTCTTCGGGTGTGACAACATTGAATATGACATTAAGACCTTTGGTATTCTAGCCAGCAATCTCCATCTCTTCCTTACTCCATTCTTTTGAGTTTTTAACAACTGTCAGTTCCTCGACAGTTTTGACCAAGTTCTTTCAACCCTTTTCTAAAGTTAACCATACTCACTCATCCATCGATTTAAGAAAGGCTCTCATCCGAGCTTTCCAATATGCATAATTACCCCCCATCAAACAGGGGAGGACGAGCAATGGAACTAGCCTCTTTCATTGAAGCCATACTTAGGAATATATGAACAAGATCACACTAAAGTAGCTAACTTTATTAGTGACCCACTTTGATACCAATTGAAATGACCCCTTTGATGTATCAAGCATACATAGAGTGGGGGTAAATAAGTTTTCTAAGGTCTGTCTACCAATTTTAATTTTATCAATTAAATTTGTGAAAATACTAAACAACCAATCAAGCACACAAAATACAATTCCAAGATTTTTACGTGGAAAACCCTCTTGGGAAAAACCATGGGATCTCGTCCAGATGAAAGAGATTTAACTAAGAGCAAAAGCAACAAATACTTACAAACTCAGACTATACCCAACCGGACTCGACACAATGATCCTCGGTAACCTGTCCTTAAGCCTCAATAAGCAATCACGCCCTCGCAAGCCAACTTGATCAATCAGAAGCTGATTGTGCTCCTCTCAGAATTCTGCAACCATGATCTCTCGATCGATCTCTACCAAGGCGGCTCCGGATTTCTCCAACCACAATAACCACAGTCCGCTACAGGGACCGATCTCCTTTAATGAAAGTTTTGGCACGTGCCAACCAAATTTATACTCACAAGGACTTTGAGGGGTTTAATTCAGTTTAAACAATGACATAGTGTGATCTCATGAACAATGAGAATTAACAAAGCAAGTCGAAAGAATTTTCAATGAAGAACTTGCACTCTAGTCTAAAACATGAGAGAGAGCTCAAATGAATAAATCATCTACAATTCAGAAACCATAGAACAACTTTCAAAGCCTCTCTTCTCAGTCTCAAAAGCCCTAAATAGTATTAGGGAACAATGGTATAAAAGGGCAAAGTAAATGGGGAAAAATAGAAGTTACTATTTTAGCTTTTCCCGCATGGTGGTTCGAACCACCCCTAGTCTTTCGAACGCCCTATGGGGTGGTTCGAACCACCCCATAACCCTAGTCTATGGATTTTTGGTGCATACAAATTGTAACGCCCCAAAATCCCCCCCTAGGAGTTAGGAGAGACTTTAGACGTGACCATCCTTCAAATCATCCTGTAAGAACATATAAGGCACCCTAAACAATGAACCTGAAAATTTCTTTTCTTCTATATACAATATTCTAAGTACATACATTTACAATAACTAAAATATAACCTAAGACATGTACACAAGATCCCTAGCTTGAGTTACCAACTCAAGCCAATACAAAAATCTCCAAAAGAAAACCCCAAAATACATTTCTCTCCCTTTCATCCACTAATCAATGGGGACACCTATCAAGGTCCCTGTATACTCCTCCTCGAACCATGATTCTGGGGTGCGTGTGTCTACCTATGTACCTGCCAAAGTAACGATTCAGCTGAGCACGGAATACTCAGCATATAAAAAGTACTAGCTAACCATGTTATAAACATCATATTAGCATGCTTGCATATACATAGAATAAGGCTTTCAAAACATGAACAATACTGAAATCAGAGTGTGGAAGGTACAATTCTTTTAAAAACCTATCATGAGCCTACTTTTTGAAATGATACCTACATCCATACTTTTTATTTCAAGATCATGAGTATATACTTTTCAAATCACATGTGTGAGCATGGATTTCGCTCACCCGCTGGTTGGTTAGATATTAGGAGTCATCACTTATTAATTCTAAGGGATAAGTCCAAGATATGGATTAGGTCTTATGGTCTATATTAGAGTTCTAGGTAAAAGGTTCGATTAAGTCCCAAGGAAGGTGTTAGGCACCCTAGGACCCCCATTTTGCAATGGTTACCTACTCCTTAGGTATAAGCTAAATTAATGTCAAATTTTATTCAAATGCCTAAGTTTTTAGATTATTCTAATCCAAGAAAGAGAAAAGCTAACTAGGGTCAAACCTGGGATGGGTTACCTACGTACTCACATGGGGTGAGATCAGATCGAGCGTAGTTCTCGTACATGAGCCTATGCCAAGGCTAGGGGAGTGTGTGTGTGCACCGAGGTGGCTAAGGGTCTAACCCGAAGGCTAGGGTTTGGTTGACCGGGTTAGTCAAGTGCATGGTTTGGGTCCAGAAGCCAATGATTAAGCTTGGAGGCTAAAGATTAAGCCCGGAGGCTAGGGATTGGGCCCAGAGGCTAAAGCTTTGGGCCTAGAGGCCAAGGTCTAGCCCGGTAGGCTAAGGGTTTGGGCCCGGAGGCCAAGGGTTCTCAACTGGAGTTAAGGGGGTAGATTAACCATGGTTAGGGTTGCTAACCATGGTTGGCAAATTCCAAGGTCAGTTTTTGGTATTTTACATTTTTTAGAAATTTTAAAAAATTTTAGAATTTTATAAGGGTTAAATGAGTTTAATCATGGTTAAAAGCTAATCGAGGTTAAGTTTAACCCCAATTAAGGATCTGGACAAGTCTGGAGTGGGGCTCAAATAGCATGGCAGGACCTAGAATGGCCTCCTACCTGGCCTAGGCCCTGTGTAAAGCTCATTTAACAGAAATTGGGATTGGTGGTAGAATGTTTACTGCCAATTCTAATTCTTCACAGAATCGAAATAGACTATTCACCACCATTCTCAGTCATTTCTGCGAATGGCTTTACTTGTCAAGGGTAAGGTAAGGGGTGAACCCCTAAGGTCTGGAACCCTCAGGATCGATTAGGGAACGCTGCCATGTATCTTGGGCCTGTTGTGGGCCCTGGGTTTGGCCTGAGATGGGCCCACAGTGGCCATGTTTATACTGTAACAGGGATCCCAGAATATCGGTAGAGTGTTTACCGACATTTTGGACAGTTTCTATTTTTGAGATTTTAACCACAGTTAAGCTAGTGGGGTGAACCTGGAAGGACCAGGGTAGGTAGAGGAAGGTCTCAGCCATCAATTCCAGGCCCTGTAATGAACCACGGCTCAATCAAAATGGTCCTACAGCCACTACAAAGGGAAAGCCCAGAAATAGCGGTACTATGTTTACCGCCATTTCTGGATTTTTCCATAAATGAATTGTACCCTCTGGTGTTGCACCATGCTGCTTCCAGGGGATCCCTCATGGGCTGAGGGTCTCCTGGAAGATCTAAAGAGGTGAGGAAGGATTGTGCACCATATGTGGAGGTGTAGGTGTCCATGGAACCGCCTAGGGGGGTCCCTTTGCCTATGAGGAAGGCAAGAGGACCCTCTAACACCTACTGAGTACCCAAGATATACCCCTGGAAATGGACCAGGGGTATTTTATAATGTTTTTAGAAATGAAAAGGGGTAGGGGAGGACCCTACCCTACTGTCTTGCTTCCAACAGTGGTGGTGATGGTGGTTTATGGTGGTGCTCAGAGGCAGGTGGCAGCTGGAGGTGCTCTAGAGGTAGGGGCAGCTAAACATATTCTAGAGGGGCTTGGAGGGCTTGGGCCTTCGAATTTCTGCATGGATTTCTCAAGGGAGTTTTGGCATGCCCAGGAAGCTTGAGGGAGGTTTGGTTTTATAGGAGAGGGAGTTGGGGGCCCATAGGAGATTTGTACAGGGGTAGGCAGAGGTCGCAAGAGAGAGTAGGAGGCCTCAGAGGCATGCTTAAGCACTGGGGAGAGCAGGTGAGTACTGCAAACACAAAAACTGGGAATGGCGGTAATTCCAGTACCGTCATTCCCCTATAAGCCCAAATAGATAATGGCAGTAAAAACTCTACCGCCATTCTAAGATTTTTCTAGAAATGGGTCTAGCCTGGTTTAAATATACATGCACGAGGTATGGAATTTACCCCAAAAGGAATGTCAATAATTTGATTGCCGACATTCAAAAAAAAATTCAAATTTGGGGGCCTAGACCCCCTCCTAGGGCTTGGCTAGGGTTTATGGGCCCTGTGTGGGCCCAGGGTCAACTGTCTATGGGTTTTAGGCCCTAAAGGCCTTAGGTAGGTGTTGCATGTGCCTTGGGCCCATGCCCTAGGTTTGTAGGGCTTGGCTAAGGTTCACCTAAGGTTAACCTAAGGTTTAACTAGGGTTAGACCTAGGGTTGACTTAGGTGGTCCTAGGGTTAGACTTAGGGTTTACCTATGATTAGGCTGGGGTTAACCTAGGGTTGACTAAGGATTATTCTAGGGTTTAGCTAGGGTTCAACTGGGGTTGACCTAGGATTTACCTATGGTTAGACTAGGTTTTTCCTAATGTTGACTTGAGGTTGACCTAGGGTTATCTAGGATTTAGCCATAGTTAAAGGGGTGTAAAAATTGGGTGTTTATAGTTGCCCCTCTTTGTCAAAGAATGCCAAGTTGACAATTGAACGATAAAGACTGTAATCGTCCTATTTTTACACCTGGAATGGATTTAGGGGAATGCAAGATGCTACCCATACTGTGCAAATATGGGTGCAATGTGTCTGCCTATACATACTAGGCATATGAGAGACTTAGGCTGGTGAAAGAGGAGGTTAAAGCTCATACTAAGGAATAGGTGGCATGTCCCGGAGGCACTAGCCGAGGGAGCAGAGACAGGCATCACCTGGAGGCGGCAACCAGATCGATTGTTATGGCGTTACCCAGAAGTGCTAGCCAAATTGATCGAAGGACACACGGAGTGTCGAAAAGCACACTGGGTGATGGAAGGAGCACATGCAGGAGGTGTCGCGGTATGACGAATTTGTCAAGGGACACACAGGATGTTGAGGACACACGGGGGTGTCAAAAGAAGGACATGCGGGTGGTGTAGTGGTATCATGAGTTTGTCAAGGTACACACGAGGGTGTTGAAAAGAGGATATGTAGGAGGTGTCATGATATGAAGGGTTTGTCAAGGGACACACAGGATGTCGAGAACACACAGGGGTGTCAAAAAGAGAACATGTAGGAGGTAGTATCGCAGTATGACGAGTTTGCCAAAGGATACACAGGATGTCGAGGACACACGGGCGTGTCAAAAAGAGGACATGCGAGATGTCGGCATATTAACAAGGTGTGTTATGTCAATGTTCACCTGGGATGTCAATGACACACGGGGTGTCAAAAGGGGGACATGCAGGAGGTAGTGTCGCGGTATGACGAGTTTGTTAAGGGAAACACAGGATGTCGAGGACACACGGGGGTATCGATAAGAGGACATGTAGGAGGTAGTGTCACGGTATAACGAGTTTGTCAAGGGACACACAGGATGTCAATGAAACACGGGAGTGTCGAAAGGGTTGTGGCATGTCCCAGAGACACTAGCCAAATCGATAATAAATGGCATGTCCCGAAGGCACTTGCCGAATTGAAATTGAAATGGGATGTCCTGGAGGCACTAGCCGGATTGAGTGATGCTAGGAAGTTTTGTCATGTTGAGTATAATACTATGCCTGGATGCAAAATTATGTCATACAGGGGATAAAGGCATAGATGCTTTCCCATGACTCTTTCTACTGCGACTGGATTAACGGCGTCGGCTCCTTTTGGTTGTCTGGCCAGGCTGCTTAGTGCAGGTTGGTACAATCAGATGTTGGTACCAGAAAATATGTTTTGGAAAACCTTTGCTATGGATTTTTGTAAAACAATTTAGAAGAATGCTTAGCTAGCTTTCAGATTTTCTAATAAATCGCCTTTATCAGGGCTTAGTGAGGATCTGCGGGTTGGCTCTCACTCTCGGAGAGCAGAGTATGACTAACAAAGGATTTGCCCCACTAGGGATGTTGCTGGGGTAGATGAGCTTATCTTCTTACTGTTGAAGACTGAGGACTATAGCCGAGAATCTGCTGAAGTGTGCTAGGGATCCATTGGGGGATAGCAAACTGCTAGAGACCATTGAGGAATTTTGTATTAACTGTCTGTTGAGGATTTCTTCTCGGAGGAATCTCTGCTGGGTATAGTTGGGACTCTGTCGATACTGATTGCTGCCGGATTATGTTGCCAAACTGTTTTTTAGCTTTTCTCCATTTTTTACCCTTGGAATGACCAAGTCATGAGATTCGCATAATTTTTGCGCAATGAGGCCGTTGTTGATTTTCCTTATTCCTACGAAGCTGATCAATTTTTGTCCCTTTTTGCCCCTAGTCGCAAGACTAGGCCTGAGGTCACGTGATTTTTGTGCAATGAGGGGATTTGGCTCTTCTTCCTTCATTACCCTGAATAGCACTCCGTTGGAGATTATATTCCGCTGGGATGTAAATATGATATTACGCTTACACTCGCAGTTTCTAGGGGATTTAGGAGGGCTTAGAGTGAGGCAAACTATAGGCTAGGGGGATCGAAGTTTGGAACACTTTGGGATTGTTCTTGCTGTAGTTGACTTTCACTCTCTTGGAGTTTTTTTTTTTTGCTCCACTGGAGAATTCTCCTCTTTGACAAAGGCTAACTTTTAGGGTTTATTCTCCTTTTATGGCAAATCATTTGGGGAGAGATTGACTCTACTGGGAAAGTTTTTTGGGGAAGTTGTCTCTGTCAGATTTTTGCAGGGAAGTTGATTTTATTGGGGAGAGAGTTTGGAGAGATTGTCTCTGTGGGGAGTCTTTAATTTTGAGAATATTTCAACTTCTATTTTGGATTTTCCTTTGATGGAAACTTTATACTTCTTTGGTCGAAGCTGATTTTATTGGGGATAGGGAGCGTTTAACTCTGTTTGGGGAAAAGGGGAAATTTTGATTATGTAGGGGAAACTCCAGAGAGGTTTTGACTCCACTTGGGGGATGATTCAAGAGATATCTTGACCCCTCTAACAACCGCACCTGAGTGTCAAGTTGCCTATGTACCCTTTGCAGGATCAGGTCATGACGTAGTTCAAGCAAATGTCACAAATGACAAGGGAGGATGTCCCGATAAAAGGTTTCGTGAAAGAAAGATTGTTAGGATCAAGGGGCTAATTAACAGATTTCATTGATTTTAAAATGGTTTACATTGTTGGGGATGAGGAGGGTGTCAAGGATGGGCTTCTATTATTTCCCAGAGAATCTACGAGTGCAAAGCGCTTATCAGATCTAGACCCTAAGCGTAGTATCGTTTGACTTTGTCTATGTTGACAGGCTCTGGGAGGTCTTCATCATCCATACGTCCAAGTCGAAGGTGCCGCTAGAGAAATTTTCTTGGATAATGTATGGCCCTTCGTAGTTAGGTGTGAACTTGCCCCTCAGGTCAAGGCGATTTGACAACATTTTTCAGAGAACAAGGTTACTGACTTCGATACTTTGGGGCTTGACCTTTTTATTGAATGCCCTAGCCATACGCCACTAGTAAGCCTGAGAGTGGTTGATGTCTTTCAGTCACCTCTCTTCTATCAGATTCAACTGCTCATACCGGGCCTATGCCCATTCTGCTTCTGAGATTTCTGCTTCCATCAATACCTGGAGTGATGAAATTTCTACTTCGAATGGGAGAACTGCTTTCATACCATCGGCCAGAGATAATGGTGTTGCCCCAATTGAGATTCGAATGGACGTTCTGTAGGTCATGAGTGTATATGGGAGGATCTCATTCCAGGCAGAGTAATTAGTTGCCATCTTTTCTATGATTTTCTTTATGTTTTTATTGACGGCTTCAACTTCACCATTGGTCTATGGCCTGTATGGCGTAGAGTTGTGATATTGTATCTTGAATTTTTGGCAGAGATCAATCATTCTCTTATTACAGAAGTTGAGAGCATTGTCTGTTATAATCTCAAATGTGACACCGTATCGGTAGATGATGTCCTTTTTCAGAAAGCGCTGAACCACAAAGACAATGACTTTGGCATAAGAGGTTGCCTCAACCCATTTAGTGAAGTAATCGATTGGTACCAGGAAGAATCAATGTCCATTTGATGCTTTTGGGGCTATAGGTCTGATGACGTTGATGCCCCAGGCTGAGAATGGCCATGGAGCAGTGAGATTGTGTAGCCTGGTCAGTGGTGCATTGATCTTGTCCACATAGATTTGGCACTGATGGCATTTTTGTACATGTCGACAACAGTCAGATTCTATTATGGATCAGTTGTAGCCCAGTCTGAGTATCTTTTTAGACAATATTATCCCATTCATGTGTGGGCCACAAGCTCTTTTGTGAACTTCTTCGACTACCTGTGTAGCTTCACGAGTATCGAGGCATCTGAGACAGATCATTCTCAGTGATCTCTTGTACAAGATTCCTCCTGAAAGGACAAACTGAATGGCCAATCTTCTGATTGCTCAATAATTTGTTTTAGAGGCATCAAATGGAAAGGTCCCATCCTCAAGATATTGCTTGATGTCTGTATACCAAGGCTTATTGTCTGATACTTCTTCTATCTCAAGGTAGTAGGCAGGCTGATCCTGTTGCTGAATCTCGATTGGCCAGAGCATAACGCCCTTAGGAATCTATACCATAGAGGCGAGAGTGGCCAATGCATCGACAAATCTGTTGTGGGTTCTAGACCTGTGACTGAAGGTGATTCTTCTAAATTGAGTGATCAATACATTGAGATAGGCTAGGTATGGGACTAACCTGGCTTCTCGGATGGCCGAAGATTCGTTTACCTGGCAGATCACTAAGGATGAATCACCATAGACATCTATCTCTTCAATCCTGATATCTAGGGCTTCCTTTAGTCTGGCTATGCATGCCTTATACTCTGCTTCATTATTTGAATATCTAAATTTTAGCTTGATTGAGATGGGGAGGTGAGCTCCCTTAGGAGAGATCAGGACTGCTCCTGCCCCATGTCTATGACTGTTAGTGGCTCCGTCGAAAAATAACTCCCAACCGAGGTATACAGGATGGATTCATCTGGGAATTGATCATGTAATGAAACATAGTCCTGTGCTGGACTGTGGTCGGGTGGTCTATAATCGCCTACCCCTTGATTGACTTCTAATTCATGTACGTGATGTCAAATTTAGATAACATCATAAGGCATCAGGTTGTTCTCCCGGTAGTGGCTGGCTTTTTTAGTAGGTATTTGAGGGAATCCATTCGGGAGATTAGGATTACCGGGTAAGAAAATAGATAGTGTTGTAGACGCTGAGTACTTCAGACTAGTGCCAGACAAGTCTTCTCAAGAGGGCTATATTTCTCTTCATATTCTAGTAGGCGTTTACTTATGTAATAGATGGCTTGCTCTATTCTGCTTGTCTCATCATGTTGTGCCAGGATGCACCCCATGGAGGTTTCTTGTACTGAGATGTACAGTAGTAGTGGTCGTCCTGGCATAGGAGGCGCATGTACTGGAGGGTGGAGAAGTAACTGCTTTATCTTATCAAAGGCTTCCTGGCACTCGTCTGTCTAGACTGTAGGTACATTCTTCCTGAAAAGCTTGAAGATTGGCTTGCATATCGGAGTGAGTTGAGAGATGAATCTACTGATGTACTGAATTCTGCCTAGAAATCCACAGATTTCCTTTTCAGTCTGGGAGTTAGAATTTCAATGATAGCCTTATCCTTAGCTGGATCAATCTCAATACCTCTTTTGCTAACTATGAAGCCAATGAGTTTTCCTGATGAGGCTCCAAAAATATATTTTGCTAGATTCAGTTTTAGGCCGAATTCTCTTAGTCTGTCACATAGCTTTTTCAAGTCTTTAGGATGTTGTCTGGCAGTAGGTGATTTGACGATCATGTCATCCACATAGACTTCGGTTATCTTATGAATCATGTCATGGAATAGTGCTGTCATGGCCCTCTGGTAGGTTGCCTCTGCATTCTTGAGTCTGAAAGGCATACCTTATAGCAGTATGTGCCGTAAGGTGTGATGAAGGAAGTTTTCTCCATGTCTTCTTCTGCCATTCTGATACGGTTGTATCCGGAGAAACCATCCATAAATGAGAGTGTCTCATGTTCTGTTGTGCTGTCGACTATGATGTAGATGTGTAGGAGGGAAAAGTTGTCCTTAAGGCTTGCCTTATTCAGATTCCGGTAGTCGATACACATTCTAACCTCGTCATCCTTTTTGGGTACTGCACAATGTTGGCTAACCATTTAGGATAGGTTGCTACTACTAGGAAGCCTACTTTGATCTACTTTTCTACCTCTTCTTTGACTTTCTGTGACCATTCGGGTCTCATCCGTCTTAGTTTCTACTTAACTGGTCTCATCTCTGAGTTCAGGGCCAGTCTATGTACCACCAATGCTGGGTCTAAGCTGAGCATGTTTGTATATAGCAGGATGAAGACATCACTGTAACTTTTTAAGAAATTGATCATGTCTGCTCTCTGTTGCGGGCTCATGGTTGTACCGATCTTGACGAGCTGAGGGTTATCTCCAGATCCAAGGCTTATGGTCTCGGTGTCCTCGATGTTAGACTACAATATCCCTTCACTACGCTCTAGGAGATCTCTTAAGGAGGTTCCTCTTCCTGCTCTTCGTCATACTCCACTTCTGAAAGTTCAAGAAGGGTTTCGGGGGTAGCCCTATCGGAGGTGATTTCTTAGCAAATCATTAAGCTTAGTTTAGCGTGCTTTTGTTATTTATGGTAGTTTCAGGATACTAGGCCTTCTAGGGGAAGAGTCTATGTGATTTCGTCATCAGCCGATTTTTGAAATGTTTATGCGAAACATGATTTTGAGTCAAAATATCAGATTTTCATTTATAAAAACAGATGACTATTGTTTACAAAAGTTGACTCAATAAAAAGAGACCTACAGTAGCCGACATTTGGATTTTTCAACATGAGCAAAGAGAAAATAAAAGAAGGAGAGGGGTGGTGCTTGGTCACTGCTTGATAAGACCAACCTATCCTAAACTGTGCTTGCCCTGGCCCTAGATGGCCTCAACAGTGAGAGCCTCAGTCCACCAACGGATTAGTGGTTGATGAATGGATGATATCTCGGCGCTATTGGAGAGGGTGCAGACCTACTCTCTCGCTGGATCTTCTGCTTCTATAGCGTCCTTGACAGTCAGCTTGTCGAACATCTATGTCATGCTAAAAACTTATGGATCTAGAATCTCTGAAGACTCGGCATTGGGTTGGGGATTTGAGATATTGGCAACTGGTGTAAGAGGGGTGTCAGGGTAGGCTTTTAAGGTTCCAATTGGGAAGGTTACAAAGATGTGGGGTCAGGGTTCTGGTTTCACAAACCGATTGTTCTTCTTCGTTAGCTTGGAGAGATAGTCCTCAAATTTGGGCTTGTACCCTAATCCAAAAGGTAGTGTGAATCGAGGAGGTACATATCTCTTCTTCATTCCCTGGTTCTTGATTCCCAGACCTAACCCTGATTGGTAGTTCATTTTGGCCATCATCCTGACAAATAGTAGTACTTCCTACTTGCTTTGCTCCTCTATTTGGGCAATATGTCATGTAGGCAGTGCCTTGCCCCAGCTTCTAGACGTCCCCAAAGGAACTTACCAACTCCTCTGAAGAGATCACGACCATGTGGTCATCCTAAATAAACTTGATTCTTTAATGGAGAGATGAGGGAATGGCTCTGACCGCATGGATCCATGGCCTTCCTAGGAGCAAAATGAACGAGGCTGGCACATTCACAACTTGGAAATTGGTTGTAAACTGAGCAGGTGTGACCCCGATAGTCAAGTCAATGTCGCTCAAATTCTGCCTGGTTGAGTTGTCAAAAGCCCTGATCGTCATGGGTCTCTTCTTCACCTGATTGAGGTTCAGCCCTAAGCTTTGCAGTGTAGATAATGTGCAGACGTTTAGACTAGATCCATTGTCAAATAATACTGATGATAAGGTTCGGTCCATGCACTATACTGCAATATAGAGAGCCAGGGTGTGATCTTTGTCACCGTCCGGTATTTCTTCTTTTGTAAAATAGATGATTCTTGATTCTAGCACTTGCTCCGCCATGTCCCCCAGTTTCTCGGGTGTGATACTTGATCTTACATGAGCATTGTTAAATACCCAGAGTAGCTGCTTCCTGTGATGCTCGGAAGTCAGGAGAAGACCCATGATGAAGATCTGGGCTGGCGTTTTCCTCAACTGTTGGGTGATGTTGAATTCTTCTGCCTTTTCTAGGATTTTCAGTAGAACCATGGAGTCTACTGCTTCTTTCTCAGGATCTGACAACCTTGCTCTTTCTTTCTCTTTTCCCTTCTCTTTTGTCGGCTCAACCACCGGTGGTTGGTATACATGACTAGATCGGGTGAGATTTGTTATGCTTTCATTCTCAATAATGAGAGAGTGAGGAGCGGGTACACGGTCGAGGTTAAAAGGTTGAGAGGGGATGTATAGGATTCTGATGGGACCAGAAGAGATGGAGGCTTGAACTGGTGCTGTAGGCCAATTGGTTAGACAAGGGATAGTATATACAATTTGCTCTTCATTTGGTTTAAGAGCAAGGATTTGTACTGGTGGTAGGATAGCTCGGATGCTTGACTAAGGGAATGGGATTATGATAGGTGGCTGATAAAAAGGTCTGATTACACCATCATCCACTACCGATGCGCTAGGTCTTGGCTGCCCTGCCCGAGGCTCTTCCCACTCAATAAAATTTACTTGGCTGTTGTGTAGGGACAGTGGTGCCTGGTTGATGCTGGTTTTACTAGGGCCAGATCAACCTTTCCCTTAACCAAGAGATCTTAGATGGTGTACTTTAGGTCAATGCAATAGTCGGTAGCATGGCTTAAGCCTTGATGAAAGGCGCAATGGTGATCGGTTCTGTAATTCTTGTTTCTTTTGTCTGGTGGCAAGAGGGGAGTAGGGCCTTTTAGGGTAAGAAGACCTTGCTTGGTTAAAAATTCTAACAACTGGCTGAGAATGTAGGGGAGAGGGGTGAAATTTCTGGGGAGTTTGTCATGTTGATGATTTTGCCCCTGGTTCTGCCTGGCTGCCCAGATGTTTCCAGGTCTTGACTATTGTAGCTGAGCGGCTAGAGTCAGTAATCTGATCGGTGCTGCGAGAGCCACCATATGCACAACTTCTTTTCTTCTCTAGTCCCTGGGACCATTGTTCCTGCTAACTGGAGCTATTGTTTTAGGTGGGGCAAGCCCTAAACTGAAGTGAATAGCTCCATTCTTGATGGTTGTCTTTATAGGGGCACCTGTTTTGACAATGGTGCCGAAGTCTACCACTGTTAATCTTACCATCAAATTAGAATAGGGCTACTTCAGGGTGCCCATAAATATGCTTACTAACTCCTCCTTGGGGATCGGAGTAGGGATTTTTGCTGTCATCTCCCTCTATCGGGTGGCATATTCCAAGAACGACTCGTTGTTACGGTGGCTCATCTGTTCTAACTGGTTCCTCTGAGGTCAAAGCTCCTGATTGAAAGAGTATTGCTCAACGAAGATGTCTATGATGTCTTGCCAAGTCTTGATCCGTTGCTTGTCCACTAACATCCACCAAGTAAGGGTTGCTCCCTTTAGACTTTTCTGTAAGTATTGAATGAGAAGAGGCTGATTTTTATTATCCTTTAGCATGTCCCCTATGTATAATTGTAGGTGTTGCTTTGGGGAGCCTGTGTCATCGTATTTGTCAAAGTCTGGAATGTACTTTAAAACCTGGGGGAATAACGTCCCTAGACAAGAAGGTCAGATCCTCTAGAGACAAACTAGAATTGGTAGATACTCTTTTCATTCGTCTCATCTCCTCTTTCATCTGCTTGATCTCTTCATACTAGTTCTTGAGAGACAACATAGGGTCTAAAGAAGATAGCCGGTTCTGGTTGATATGAGAGGCCTTGGGCTACCCTGCCTTATCAAACTACACCTACTCTACTTCACCTCCGCCTGGTATGGGACCTGGGTTAGGAATGACAATCGGAATAAGTTGTGGTTCTAGGTGTGGTTATTCAGAGGATTCTCCTGTAGGTTTCTGATGGAAGGGTCATCGGTTCGGACACCAATAAGAATCTTCAGGGATTCCAGAACACTATCAAGCTTGGCTTGCATGGCTGCAATGTCTCTGTCGTGAGACTGCATGATTTCACTGGTTCTCTAATGCTGATCTAACAGTTCTGCCATGTAATCTGATTGGTTCTCAGGTAGGGTGACGCTGGGTGCTTCTTCTATGTTTGGTACCTCAGTTAGAACTGCGTCTAAGGCTACTGCTTCTGCGAGAATTGCAGTTATAGAGCGAGTTATGCGTCAGCTCATGCAACTGAAAAGAATGCAACGGCTAAACAAGAATATGTACGATTTGCAAGAAAAAGGTTGCTGCAAAAGATTTTTCATTGATGCATGCTCGATGAGTACAGGAATGTGAGACTCAAAAAAAAAAACTCGATCCTAGGTAGGTCCGTCAGGGATGGCAAAGTCAAGTGATCGGGGCACACCATTGAGGTCCATGATTTATTGTTAGAGGGATGTGATTTCTACCTCCATGTTGTCAATTGTCTCAGTAGCATTAAACATTCGAGATCCGAACTGTCAGATCCGGGCGATCATCTCAACCTTTGCTCTGTCAAGTTGCTCTTGGTAGAAATGCAGTTGGGCCCTGATGATGGTTGTCTCTCTAGCATCGCCTCTACGTCTCTTCTGGAGAGATTGGACTGTCTGCTCGGCCTACTCGACCTGTCCCTGCATTGCTTGAAGTTCGCGGCCCGCTCTTCTTCCTGCTGCCTAAATCTTGTTGGGCTTTCTGTAGCCTTATCTCCTTCTCCTGGATCTGCAACTATCTCTCCAAGAATATGTCTCTCCAGGGAACCACCATTTCAGTTATACGTATAGTTCATTTAGACGGAGCTGAAACTGGTGTAGGTAGTTTCCTTGGTACTAGCGTACTGGATGGAATGTCAGGATCTTCCACCCACAGTCGGTATATTGAATCAGTAGGTGGTCCTGCTGTAACCACAAAGTCTGGCCAATGTTCTCTTCTAGAGCTTCACCAACCTGCCTGGAAGCGGTGAGTGAGGCATTCAGAATCCACAGTGAAGTCAACATAATCATTTCCCAGCTTGTCTATTACCAGGATACGCTGATGGAGTTCGAACTTGCGAAGGACTCGGTACATATGCTGTTGAGCCGGTTAGACCGGTAAGGATCATGCTTCGCCTTCCTGTTATGACAACACGAGGTAGCTGTTTCAGGATTAGTCACTCGTATTCCCATTTGATCTACTCCTCTGTCAGGTTTTGGAGAAGCTGGTAGAGAGTTCTGACATCTATAGACACAATCTGACCCTTATTCTGAGAAATCTTCCTGGATAGACTGTAAGCTTCGCGAAGATCGGTAGGCACCGAGATGATTATAAGTAGGTGTCCTGCCAACCATAGGTGCAGAAGTGGTGCACTAGCATGGAAGATGCCCCTTTGGTGGTCTATAGCTTGATTGAGAGTCCTGAGAAACTATGCAAGGATGACTGGGAGAACTGTTCCAAAGCTGCACATGTTTTTGATAACCCCTACCAGTACTGAGTCAGCGAAAGTGCGGCACTTCGAGAAGACCAACTAAGACATGACCATTAGTGCAAAGGCATTGAGACCGAGAAGTTCAGTTGTTATTGTGTCGGGGTTCCACTTGTGATTATACTGCTTCTCAAGATAGCTTATGGGTATCCAATCATAAGAGCCGTTGGGACCATACTGCAAGCAAGCAGGCTTCCTATGCAAAAATCTTGAGAGGTTTGCCTGGTATGTTGTCTTGTAGCGTGATATTATAGCTTCACCTTCCATGGTTAAGCCTAGAATGCGTTGAGTTTCTTCCAGTGTTGGACACAGTTCATTATTACCGAAATAGAACACCATGTATAATGGGTTCCAATACTGGAAGACAGGATTTATGAGGCGCCAATCTGGTTTAACCATAGATAGGTCTAAAACAGACCCCATTTTATTTTACTAAGCCCAATTAAAACACTGTTTGGGAGTGAGAGCTTCAATTATTTTTCAGAGGCTGTCATCACATGCCACCTGGGAGGTCAAATGCACGTGCTGCGATGGTTATCCTATTGGCTTAACGATCCCTGAAAGTCCTGCCATCTACCTGAATAAATACAGACTCTGTGTGAGTGTACTGTATATGCAGATGCAAATGTAAAGATGCTAATGATGGTCGTATATATTTTTTTTTTTAATTTTGATTGGGTGTGACAGGGCACATGTGATCCGATAGGGTAGTCGGACAAAGATCCGGCAAGCTTTACCCGAGTTGTTGAGAATCAGGGGCCAATCAGGTCAAGACTGGGGATAGGTCTTAGTGAAGACCTGTCTGCCTGGGATTTGAACCCCATATGCAATGTTAGGACACAAGGTCAGGTGTCTTATTACAAGCAAAGGTATAGCTCATTACATGTCCCTGGGTGGGTGCTTACCGGGTAAGAGTGCCCTGGTCGTCATCCATGATTGGAGACAGGTATAGAGTGCAAGCAGGTTAGGGTTTAGAAAATCCCTCCAGGTGGGCATCTTGTAGACTATATCGTAGCCTATTCTATATGCTAAATATTGGGGTAATGCAGGTGTTCCTATAAGGATTAAAGACACTTAACACCATATATGCGACTCCCGGTATAGATCATACCTGAAAAGGAAAGATTGGTGTAAGCGGGAACATTCAGAATCCTTCCCTAAAGGTAATCACCCAGTAGGTGTAATTTTGTAGACCTCCAAGACTTTTAAGCTTCTGACACTGAGGATAATCATCCAGTAGCCGTAAACGTAATAAGTCTGTCTACTTGGTTTTCATGTGTCATTACACTACTATGCTATATATGATATGCACAATACAAAATACACCCAAAAGAGATAAAAGAATTAGTATTAGACAAAATACGTAGTCATTTGAATAATTTTGAGATATATTTAGATTAAATCTAGGTTTCGGGTTGAACATTCAATGATCCCCAATAGAGTCGCCAGAGCCGTGAGCGCGGATTTCGCTCACCCACTGGTTGTTTAGAGATTAGGAGTCGCCACTTATTAATTCTGAGAGAAAAGTCCAAGATATGGATAAAGTTTTATGGTCTGCATTAGAGTTCTAGGTAAGAGGTTCGATTAAGTCTCAAGGAAGGTGTTAGGCACTCTAGGACCCCTATTTTGTAATGGTTAACTACTCCCAAGGTATAAGCCAAATTAATGTCAAATTTTATTCAAATGCCTAAGTTTTTAGATTATACTAATCCAAGAAAGGGAAAAGCTAACTAGGGTCGAACCCGTGTTGGGTTACCTACGTACTCACATAGGGTGAGTTCAGATTGAGCGTAGTTCTAGCACATGAACCCGTGCCAAGGCTAGGGGAGTGTGTGTGTGCACCGAGGTGGCTAAGGGTCTAACCCGGAGGCTAGGGTTTGGTTGACCGGGTTGGTCAAGTGCATGGTTTGGGTCCGGAGGCCAATGATTAAGCCTGGAGGCTAAGAATTAAACCCCAAGGCTAAGAATTGGGACTAGAGGCCGAAGGTTTGGGGCCGAAGGTTTGGGTCCGAAGGCCAAGGTCTAGCCCGATAGGCTAAGGGTTTGGGCCCGGAGGCTAAGATATGGACCCAGAGGCCAAGGGTTCTCAACCGGAGTTAAGGTGGAGATTAACCATGGTTAGGGTTGCTAACCATGGTTGGCAAAGTCCAATGGCAGTTTTTGATATTTTGCAATTTTTAGATGTTTTGGAATTTTTCAGGATTTTCTAAGGGTTAAATGAGTTTAACCATAGTTAAAAGCTAATCGGGATTAAGTTTAACCCCAATTAAGGATCTAGGCAAGTCAGGAGTGGGGCCCAAATAGCATGGTAGGGCCTAGAATGGCCTCCTACCTGGCCTAGGCCCTGTACAAAGCCCATTTAATAGAAACTGGGATTGGTGGTAGACCGTTTACTACGCAATTCCAATTCTTAACATAATCGGAATGGCGGTAGACTGTTCACCGCCATTCTCAGTCATTTCTATGAATGACTTTACTAGTCAGGGATAAGGTTAGGGGTGAACCCTACCCATTTGGTTAATCACATCCTATGTGATTTCTCCTATTAGAGCTTCACTATTCCATATAGTGATATACTTAGAGAAATTAATTAATTTAATTAATAATTAAATTAAAAGCTTTAAGAAGGTCCTAGTGTGTGGGATCTAAAGGGATCTCCTATTTCCAGTTGTGTGACCAAGTGCTTAACCTTATTAGTTAAAGCCTTGTTACTAGGAAACACTTTCCTATAACTTGATTAGGATCATAGAATTTTATCTATGTCCCTAGAGTTCCACTAATCACAATAATGTTCATTGACACAATGTGACTAACCCCCAAAAATTAGATAATTACTTGCAGGTATTTCTATTATAAGATTTGTTTACAGATGCGTCCCTCCACTTCCAATATTGTTATAAGCTTACAGGACAATATCTTATACTGCCTTTTAATCCCTAGCTTATACTGAGAAGCCTTTCTCTTTGATACTTTTAGTTAAGCTTGGACTTTCAAAACTATTTTGGAAATTCTTCAAAAGAAATAATAATTATTATATTCCTTTATATAAAAAATAAACTTCTCGATAAAACCATTTCATCGATAAATATCAGCGTTGGTTTTCCAAGTCCGATTTGACAAATATCAATTCAATATAAATTATTCTAGTAGAGTAGTGGAATCCTTGTTGAGCGTACACACACTTCTTCTAGTATAGCATAAATAACCCAATGAGCCCGTATTCAGTCCAGTGTGTGGGACATTGACGATTGGCTACATCAAAGCTATATAGGCAAATACTAGAGAAGATGTCAACCTCTCAAGTTAAGGACAATCTGTCAAATGAACTACTCTAAACATATAGACAATATATTTCTAAGGGTATCCAATGAGCGATCCAGTTGCCATATAAGTACTTCTTACTTATATCCACATCTTAGTTAAGAGACCATTCTCTCAGTGATTGAGATTCATCACTTCATCATATGGAACTAACAATGTGTATGTTAGTAAGAATGCATTGTCCAGATGTATCCTAAATAATTTAAAACAATATTAGGTATACAAGGAACCGGAAAACCATATTTCCTTAGCAATTAGTTAAAAACTAATTGGATGGTTTTCCTACAATGTTACCTAAGGGACAAAGTAGTCTCATCTAATGACATATTTTTAATATGTTACCCAATGTAGAAGACAATGTGTGAAAATAAAATATGTTTTTTATTGATTAAGTAGACTAATACAATTCTGGAATGGCTTTCGTGGGTATATATGTCTAACACAATGGTGGTGATGGTGGTCTACGGTGGTGCTCGAAGGCAGGTGGCAGCTGGAGGTGCTCTGGAGGTAGGGGCAATTGGACGTATTCTGGAGGGGCTTGGGCCTTTGAATTTTTTCAGGGATTTCTCCAGGGAGTTTGGGCTCAGGAAGCTTAGGTAGGTTTGGTTTTATAGGAGACGGAGTTGGGGACCCATAGGGGATTAGTACAGGGTTAGGCGGAGGTCACAGGAGGGAGTGGGAGGCCTTAGAGGCTTGCCTGAGCACTGGGGAGGATAGGTGAGTACTGCAAACACGAAAACTGGTAATGACAATAATTCTAGTACCGCCATTCCCCTATAAGGCTGTAAATCCCTAAATAGGTGTTGGCAAATTCCGTGATCATTAGATAGGTCAGTTGAGTCGAGTCGTCGAGTCATGTTTAACTTGTCAGAAGAGAAGAGCTAAAGCTTAAGGAAGATTGAAGAAAGTGAAGGAAAAAGCTTCTACTCCGGATCTAGACAGGTAATGGACTTAGAGACCCTACCTAGGTTGGATTTGACTTAGATAACCCTAAGAATACCTAGGAGGATAATTTTAAGCCTACCAAAGATATTTGATCTTAGTTGAATCAAATAAAAATAAAATGAAAATGGTTTTGGCAAAAATTCTGTCTCAACCGATCGCTCGGTATTGCGACCGATCGATCGGTGGCCTACCGAGCAATCGATGGCTATCGACTGGACCAAATATTTGTATGGGGAAATTTTCCAGAGAGGTGATTTAGAACCGAGCGATCGGTCATTAGAACCGATCGATCCGTTGTGAACCGAGCGATCGGTAGTGAGCACCGATCGATCGGTCCCCGTAAAAAGAATTTTTCTTTTTCTGGATTCTTTTTTTAACCCTATATAAACAACTTTTGAGAGACCTAATTCGTGTCTTTGATATTTTTGAAAGAGTAGAGGTCTAAGAAACTCTTCTAGGGTTTTTCTTATTGCTTTTATTAGATCTTTGTTGATCCCTCCTCTTTCTTAGATCCTAGAGAATGCAAGTAGAGATCTAAACCTTTGATCTTGCATTGTGTGATCTCAGATCTGTATGAGATCCCTCTAGGGTTTGAAATTTACTAAATTGATTCACAACCCTACACCTTGTGTGTGTGTCCGGTGTTTGATCCGGAGCCTTCGTGGAAGGAGATCGATCGTGTGTGATCGTGGATTTGAAGTTGCTTGAAAAGATTTGGTCGGTGTGGAACCGAAGCTGCTTAGGCGGAGATCGAACCTGCTGGTTCGTGGAAATCAAGAGTAAGAGTCTATACCTAGGAACGTCGTTTCTGTTTTGGTAAGGTCTTGTCTTGTACTTGATATCTTTTCATAGTGAAGTTTATTGCTGGACAAGGTCCCGTGGTTTTTTCCCGTTAGGGTTTTCCACGTAAAAATCTTCTGTGTTTGATTTGTGTGGATTGTCTGATTGAATTAATCATTGATTTCTAAACATATTAATTGAAAAATTAAAATTGGTTAGAAATTATTAGATAGACCTATTCACCCCCCCTCTAGGTCTTAGAGATCATTGATCTGGATAAATTTCAAATGGTATCAGAGCTTGTTCACTGATAAGGCTAATCCCTTAAGTGTGATCCTGTATTATCCGTGATCATGAGTACTCTAAGAGAAGGAGGATCCGTCTCTCGTCCACCACTTTTTGATGGAAATAATTATGCATACTGGAAAGCTAGAATGAGAGCCTTTCTCAAATCTATAGACGAGAGAATTTGGATGTCTATACAGAATGGGTGGATTACGCCCATAAAAACTGTAGGTGATTTGACTGCCGTCAAATATTCTGATGAATGGACCAGAGAAGAGCTTGATTCAAGTGGATGGAACACTAAAGGTCTCAATGCTATCTTTACTGCAGTCACTGCTGAGGAATTCAGACGAATTTCTTCATGTGAAACAGCAAAGGAGGCTTGGGACATTCTTGAAATTACCCATGAGGGTACTACCACTGTTAAAATCTCAAAACTCCAAATGTTAACCACCAAATTTGAACATTTAAACATGGAAGACAATGACACTTTTGATGAATTCTATGCAAAACTTAGTGACATTGTCAACGCTAGTTTCAATTTAGGTGAGAAAATATCTGAGTCCAAAATAGTTAGAAAAGTCCTTAGATCTCTCCCAGAGAGATTTCAACCCAAAGTCACTGCAATCGAAGAGAGTAAAAATGTTGACTCTCTGAAGATTGAGGAATTGGTTGGATCACTCCAAACCTATGAACTCAATCTACGTCCATCCAAGAAGAATAAATCTTTAGCCTTGAAAACCATCAAGGAAACTTTGGATGAGGATGACAGTGATGGAGATATGAATGAGGAAGAAATGGCTCTTTTCGTTAAAAAATTTCGAAAATTTTTTAGAACGAAAAAGAGATTTAATCCCAAACAGGGAGGAAAAACTTTTGAGAAGTCAAAGTCTAAGCCCTGGGAAAACAAGAAAAATTCCAAAAGTGGCGACAAGAAATCCTAAGGTGTTCAATGTTATGAATGCCATGGCTTCGGTCATATTTCACCTAACTGTCCTAACAAGAAGAAGAGTAAGGGCAAGGTGATGAATGCCTGTTGGGATGACAGTGATTCCGAGAATGAAGAATCGGACAGTTCCTCTTCAAGTGAAGATACTGGAAATCATACGGCTTTCACTGTTTCCCTTACTGGGATTCTTGAGACTACCTCTGCGGTTGATGAAAAGGATAGAAGTGATGAGAGTATTCATACTGAGTCTAGTGATGACTTACAGAAGAGTCAAACTGACTCTGAAAGTGATGAAGATTTGAAAACAACTTATGATAAGTTGTATGCTGAAAGTTTGAAACTGACTAAAACAAAAATCTCTTTGAGCAAAAAACTCAAACTCATTCAAAATGAAAGAGATATCTGTAAACTAGTAGCAGAAGAGAAGAGTGCACTAGTTAGTCAGTTGGAAAATGAAAAAGAAGCATTTGTTATAAAAGTTCAATGTCTTTTGGAAGAGAATGTCTCATTGACTAATGTGGTCAGAAAATTAGAAGTTGAAAGAGACACTTCCATGAAAGAAATTGAAGAGTTAAGAACTCTGCAAATGGAGCTGGAAACTTTTAAAGTTTCTCTTGTTGATAAGGTGAAATTTCTTGAAAAAGAACATCAAATTACCCTTAAAGACAAGACTGACTTGATTCAGAAGGTCTATACTCTTGAAAAAGAAGTAAGAATGTTTGGTAACACTAGCTGCCTAGATGAATTAGTTAGAAAGTATGGATCAAATTCTAGTAGATCTGGGATAGGACATGTTGACACACCAACTGGTCCTTTAGCTGTTGGAACAATGGCTAGTGCAGTGTTTGAGCCAATACATTCTGAACCTAAAAAAAATTTACCTTCTACATCAAGTACTAAGGCTTATACAAATTTTGTAACGCCTAGAAATACAGCTCCTAGAGTGAATGCTTTAAGGAATCAAATTCTAGTTAGAAGAAATCTTCCTCCTCTACCAAGATTCATACCCACATGTCATTTTTGTGGTGTGAGAGGTCACATTCGACCAAATTGTAATGCATTTAGGAGAGCTCCCCGAAATGGTTCATAGAACCAAAATCAATGTCAATGGACTCTTCAAAGGCAGATTCAGGTTCTAGCTGAAAAATCTAGAATGTTGAGCGATGATGTTAATAGAATTGCTCAAATCTCTAGAACAAGAACTGGTCAATTTATTCCAAATGATTATTCAAGAGGAAATAATTTGATTTATCAAAAAACTAAAACTGAACAAAACAGAAAAAGGTCAAGGAGGACAAAAAGGAAAAAGGTCTCTACTACACAGATTAATGATCCAAGATCTAAACAAAGTTTAAAGACTGTGTATGTAAGAAAGGAAGACCTTAAGTGCTTTGTCATTCATACTGCCTTGAAAGCCCAAAACACAGAAATGTGGTACTTCGACAGTGGGTGTTCTCGGCATATGACAGGTAACAAGTCCTTATTTATTCAATTTGAGGACTGTCCTGATGGGACTGTTACTTTTGGTGACGGAAGCAAGTCTTTAGTCAAAGGAAAGGGTATCATCGATTCACCAGGCATACCTAAATTGAAAGATGCCTTGTTAGTTGAAGGACTGAAAGCTAATTTAATTAGCATAAGTCAACTTTGTGATGATAATCATGCTGTGCACTTTACCCAAAATAAATGCTTAGTCATTAATGGTAAAGGTAAGTGTGTTCTAGAAGGATTGAGAACCACTGACAATTGCTACGGCTTAACTCCCAGTCCTATTCCCTCAAATGTCTGTTATAAGACTAGAATTGAGGAGGTTGATTTGTGGCACCGAAGACTAGGTCACATGAACTTCAAATACCTATGTAAAATCTCTAAGCAAGAGCTTGTGAGAGGTGTTCCCAAACTAGGAAAGCCTTCTACTGCTGTGTGTGGGCCATGCCAAATTGGTAAACAAATTAGGACCCCACATAAGAAGACTTCAAGTATTGATACTTCATATCCACTGGAATTAATTCATATGGACCTTATGGGTCCTACAAGAACTGAAAGTCTAGGTGGAAAGCGATACATCCTAGTTATGGTTGATGATTTCTCTAGAATGTCATGGGTGGCATTTATAAGAGAGAAATCCGATGCTTTTGACAATTTCAAAAGTATTTGCCTGAAAATTCAAAATGAGAAAAGATGCCCAATCACTCGAATTCGAAGTGATCATGGAAAGGATTTTGAAAACTCTAAGTACAACGACTTTTGTGATGAGTCGGGTATCAAACATGAATTTTCTGCACCTATTACACCTCAGCAGAATGGTGTAGTAGAGAGGAAGAACAGGGTTCTCCAAGAGATGGCTAGAGTTATGCTTCATAGCAACAATCTAGCTTCTCATTTCTGGGCTGAGACAGTTCACACTGCTTGCTATATAGTTAATAGAGTTTTTGTAAGACCTGGCACAAGGAAAACCCCATATGAGTTGTGGAATAACAAGAAACCTAGTGTCAAGTACTTTCGAGAATTCGGAAGTAAATGCTATATTCTTAAGGATAGAGAGCAACTGGGCAAATTTGAATCCCGGAGTGATGAAGGGATATTTCTTGGGTATTCCACCAACAGTAGAGCTTATCGAGTGTATAACTTGAGAACCTCTACAATTATGGAGTCCATAAATGTAGTTGTGGATGACTCCGGTGTTGAAAATGTGCAACGTGAGGATGATGAAAGTGCTGAAAATGTAAATGTTGAAATTATTTCAACACCACCTATTGATAAGCAAACATCTCCATCAAAACCTACACATCCTAGGGTCATGAGTCCTCACACCCCCACTGATATAATTGGTGATGTTGAAAGTGGAGTGAGAACGAGGAAACAAATTGAAAATGAAGTTAGCTACATTTGCTATACTTCATCTTTTGAACCCAAGAATGTAGCTGAAGCTCTTGCAGATGATAATTGGATAAATGCAATGCAAGAAGAGTTACTTCAGTTTACTAGGAATGATGTTTGGTATTTAGTACCTAGGCCTAACAATACAAATGTGATAGGTACCAAATGGATTTTCAAGAACAAATCTGATGAAAAAGGTACTATCATAAGAAATAAGGCTAGGTTAGTTGCACAAGGATACACCCAAATTGAAGGTATTGACTTCGATGAAACTTTTGCTCCTGTAGCCAGGCTAGAATCAATAAGAATTCTTCTAGCTGTGGCTTGCCATATGAAATTCAAACTTTTTCAAATGGATGTTAAGAGTGCCTTTCTGAATGGCATTCTACATGAGGAAGTCTATGTGGAACAACCAAAAGGGTTTGAAGATCCACATCACCTTGATCAAGTTTATCGACTAAAAAGGGCCCTCTATGGTTTAAAGCAAGCTCCAAGAGCTTGGTATGAGAGGCTGACTACTTATCTCTTGGAAAACGGATTTTCGAGAGGGGGAGTAGACAGAACCCTTTTCATAAAGAATGTGAAAGGTGATATTGTCATCGCCCAGATATATGTTGATGACATAGTATTTGGTTCCACATTAGACTTACATGCTCATTCATTTGCTGAACAAATGAAAAATGAATTTGAAATGAGCATGGTTGGTGAGCTAAGTTTCTTCCTTGGTCTTCAGATCAAGCAATTGGATTCTGGGATCTCAGTATCTCAAATCAAATATGCAAAAAATCTAGTGAAGAAATTTGGAATGAGTTCTGCTAAGCATGCTAGGACTCCTATGAGTACTACTATAAAGCTTAGTAAAGATACTTCAGGGAAGGATGTCGATCAGACTAATTATAGAAGCATGATTGGTAGTTTGCTCTACCTAACTGCTACTAGACCCGACATAGCCTTTAGTGTTGGAGCATGTGCCGGTTATCAAGCAAATCCCAAAGAGTCTCACTTAGTTGCTGTCAAGCGTATCATTCGCTATGTGAGTGGAACTATGTCCTTAGGCCTCTGGTATTCTTTCGATACAAATGTCATTGTTGTGGGGTATTCCGATGCTGATTGGGCTGGAAATACTGATGATAGGAAGAGCACCTCTGGCGGGTGTTTCTATATTGGAAACTGCTTGGTTGCTTGGCTTAGCAAAAAGCAGAATTCTATTTCCCTGTCTACAGCCGAGGCTGAGTATATAGCAGCTGGTAGTTGTTGCACCCAACTTCTGTGGATGAAACAGATGTTGAAGGATTATGGGATTGATCAAAGCACTATGATTGTGTATTGTGATAACACAAGTGCAATCAATATCTCCAAAAATCCTGTGCAACACTCTCGCACAAAGCATATAGACATTAGGCATCACTTCATCCGTGATCTTGTTGAGCAAAAAGTTGTGTCTATTGAGTATGTCCAAACAGAGAATCAATATGCGGACATTCTCACAAAACCTTTAGATTCCCTTAGGTTTGAACTCCTTAGGAAATCCATCGGTTTGTGCGGAGTTGAGTAATGGTGTACATGTTACATAGCCTATGTGTTCTTCATGTTTTATTTATGTCATAGAGCTATTTTTTTTTGTTATTTTCTTTAAGTAATAAAAAATCCAAAAACATTCAAAAATTGAAAAATATGCAAAAAATAATGTGTTTGTATGACCTCATTTGTCCTATCTTTTTGCTTAATGTTATTTCCTTGAAATCATATTTAACCATATAATCCAAGAATAAATATTTCATAGGATTGAATAAAATAGGATAGTTCAATTGTTGGTTCGATCTTGTGATTGAATTTGGTCATGCTAATTAACCTCAGTTAGAGTTGAGCATACAATGATGTTCTAATTTGCACATGCACTCTGACTGATTCTTTGGATGGTTTTAGTTCCTATTTAAAGGTTCTGATATTATACCATATGGTTCCCTAGATTAATCAAATCTAGAATAACCAATGTCATAAAAAATTCCATAAGGTGAGCCCCCTAGATATAAAAATTATTGACATGGAGAGGACTACCTGTGAGTTTGTGTGATAGCTACTAGTGAATGAAAACAGTGAGTAATGGCTACCTAGACAAACAGTAGATATCTATATGGATTGCTAGTGTGAAAGCCCCTACTGTCATTAGAAAGAGCTACCTTCTCACTTGAGTGAAAGTCACCAGTGTGCTAGTGTCTATATATGTGTACTCCAAAAAGAATTTTCATAATGAGTACAATTTGACTGAAAAAGATATGAAATAAATTTATTAGTCAAATATGGGGTAAAAATTGCTCATCAGATAAATATGGATGATTATTGGTTTTAAAAACTAGTTTTTGAAAAATTTTAAAGTCCCATTTGAAATATAATGTCAAAATCTAGATTAAGGAAGGAAACCAATTCAAAGAGTCAAGTAATGAATTTTTATTTCATATTCACATTACTTCTAATTGTATCTTGACTCTGATTGTGAATTTGATGCAAATACCATATTTAATCACCGGTGAAAATCAATTAATGTTTACATAATCCTTGTTTATGTCTATACTTGATATATCAATTCTTGGGTGATTATTATTTATGATTTTTATGAAATCACATGTTGCATATTTTTTTGGTCAGTTGGTCATTTTGAGGTGAAAATGAATTTTCAATGTTCCATTGGTTGAGGGGGAGAAAAGGTTTTAATTGTAAAATTTTTTTAAAAATTTTCAGACCACCGATCGATCGGTCTTTCGTGAACAGTGTTATAAAACCCTCATTTCTATTTTTTTTTTCACTTGTTCTCCGACCTCCAGAGCGATCCCTCGGTTCCTTCTCCTACAAATCCTTCAAACGGTCATTCCTTTCTATTCTAAAGGTTTCCCAAGCATCTAAAAGGTAAGATTTGTGGATTTTCTTCGATTTAGATTGATTTTCTCGTCTAATCTTCCATGGCTTTCGTTCTGTCGTTAATCCTTCTTGCCTATCTCATGTCTGGCGTTCCCAAACGTCGGAGGTTGGTCCTCAACAACCAAGAGGATCCTCCTCAAGATGAGGAAAACCTAGAGCCATCTACTTTCACTCCAATAGGGCATGGTATTTCCATTGGGGACAGACCAATTCGTAGAATCATTGATTCTACTGCTGAGAATCGCCAAAAGGCTTTGGCTGATAAAACTGGTAAAAACAAGGGTAAAGCCTCATCTTCCCATGCCAGTCTATCATCTTCTTTCATTAATCCTTCGGCTGCTCAACTTTACCGTGAATATTTTAGCAAGAAGGCTATCATGGTTGAGCGTGGAATTCAAATTTCGGACTTTGCTGATTATTATCTTCCTAAACTCATTACCGATCGTAAATGGGAAGGTGTTCTCCATCTATCATGTCCAGCTCCTATTCAGTTGGTTCAGGAATTTTATTCCAATTTTTCTGATATCAACTTGAAAACTTGGTCTTTCAAAACTAAAACTTTAGAAAAATCTGTGGTAATAAATCCTGATTTAATTGCTGCTATTCTTGGTTGTCCTCGAGTTCCAAATGCTTATTATCCTTATAGATATAAGACTGATGAGGATAAAGAACCCATGGAACAAGTTGTTACCTTTCTAAGTGGCACTCCTTCATTTTGGGTTGGTTCTCTTATTGAAGTGTCTAAACTCACTAGGGATGCAAGACTTGTAAACCTAGTCATGAGTGCCAATATCCACCCAAAGGTTCATACTGCAGACCTTAGGGAAGAAAGAGCTCGTTTTCTATTCAGTCTTCTTCGTGGGCATGATATTGATCTTGCAGCACATTTTATCGATTTGATGATCCAAGCTCATCGATCTGACACTGTAGTTGGAGCCCTTCCTTTTGGATCTCTTATCACTAAACTTCTTGGTTTACAAGGGGTATTTGCACCTCCTGGTGCTCCTACTCGAGTACCTAAGGGTCCAATCAATAAAAAGACCCTATCTCAGAGTTTCTCACATGCCTCAGTTCGAGATACAGAGGAGGGAGCAGAAGTTGGTGTTGGGTCATCTCGTCCTCCACCGACCACTATGGATGATCTTGGGAGGATGATGAGAGAGATGCAGATGGATCTCCGCACTCATATTTCTTCATACGAGGAGTTTACTACAGAGGTTCGTGGTAGACTTGGATCTCTCGATGCAGCCGTGCTAGGAGTACAGAGAGATGTTCGAGATTTTCGGGCTTACTATGAGTCACAGCTCACTTCTGATGATGACCAGGAGTGATAGTTCGTGATAGGAGTTTATCTTAGTCAAGTGCCAGTTTTTATTTTGACATTTTGATGTATTTTGTCTTGGTTGTACTTAGTACAAACCTACTTGGATATTATTGACTTGATATGGATGTATACATTTGAAAAGTTTATGCTCATTATTTTCTATCTCATCTCCTTTCAATGGTTTATGCTTTCCTTTACTAATCCACCTTTGGCATTTCGAGTCAAAAAGGGGGAGAATGTGTTAAATTGTATTATACCTGTTATGGATGATGGATGAGATTTTGGAATACTAACCTGTTATGGATTGTGAATTGTGGAATTGTGAATGGTTTTGACTGGTTATACATATTTTCATTCTTATCCTATATTTTATTTCTCATGCTTCACAGGTTTTTGATTTAGCATGTGCAGGCAAACAGGTTCTAAGTTTGGTAAATCATGACAAGTTAATATGTCAAAAGTCATGTAATTATTTTTGAGTCATGTAAAGGTCAAAGGTCAATTTTCCATTTTTGAATCAATTGGGAAAATTCGAACCTAGTACATGAATTAGTCTTGTTTTGTCCCGGAATTGCCAAAGGGGGAGATTGTAAATCCCTAAATAGGTGTTGGCAAATTCCGTGATCATTAGATAGGTCAGTTGAGTCGAGTCGTCGAGTCATGTTTAACTTGTCAGAAGAGAAGAGCTAAAGCTTAAGGAAGATTGAAGAAAGTGAAGGAAAAAGCTTCTACTCCGGATCTAGACAGGTAATGGACTTAGAGACCCTACCTAGGTTGGATTTGACTTAGATAACCCTAAGAATACCTAGGAGGATAATTTTAAGCCTACCAAAGATATTTGATCTTAGTTGAATCAAATAAAAATAAAATGAAAATGGTTTTGGCAAAACTTCTGTCTCAACCGATCGCTCGGTATTGCGACCGATCGATCGGTGGCCTACCGAGCGATCGGTGGCTATCGACTGGACCAAATATTTGTATGGGGAAATTTTCCAGAGAGGTGATTTAGAACCGAGCGATCGGTCATTAGAACCGATCGATCCGTTGTGAACCGAGCGATCGGTAGTGAGCACCGATCGATCGGTCCCCGTAAAAAGAATTTTTCTTTTTCTGGATTCTTTTTTTAACCCTATATAAACAACTTTTGAGAGACCTAATTCGTGTCTTTGATATTTTTGAAAGAGTAGAGGTCTAAGAAACTCTTCTAGGGTTTTTCTTATTGCTTTTATTAGATCTTTGTTGATCCCTTCTCTTTCTTAGATCCTAGAGAATGCAAGTAGAGATCTAAACCTTTGATCTTGCATTGTGTGATCTCAGATCTGTATGATATCCCTCTAGGGTTTGAAATTTACTAAATTGATTCACAACCCTACACCTTGTGTGTGTGTCCGGTGTTTGATCCGGAGCCTTCGTGGAAGGAGATCGATCGTGTGTGATCGTGGATTTGAAGTTGCTTGAAAAGATTTGGTCGGTGTGGAACCGAAGCTGCTTAGGCGGAGATCGAACCTGCTGGTTCGTGGAAATCAAGAGTAAGAGTCTATACCTAGGAACGTCGTTTCTGTTTTGGTAAGGTCTTGTCTTGTACTTGATATCTTTTCATAGTGAAGTTTATTGCTGGACAAGGTCCCGTGGTTTTTTCCCGTTAGGGTTTTCCACGTAAAAATCTTCTGTGTTTGATTTGTGTGGATTGTCTGATTGAATTAATCATTGATTTCTAAACATATTAATTGAAAAATTAAAATTGGTTAGAAATTATTAGATAGACCTATTCACCCCCCCTCTAGGTCTTAGAGATCATTGATCTGGATAAATTTCAAAGGCCAAATGAATAATGGGGATAAAAACTCTATCGCCATTCTGAGATTTTTCCAGAATTGGGTCTGGCCTGCTTTAAATACACATGCACACGGTACAAAATTTATCCCAAAAGAAATGTCGGTAATTTGATTATCGACATTAAAAAAAAATCAAATTTGGGGGCCTGGCCACCCTCCTAAGGCTTGGTTAGGGTTTGTGGGCCCTGTGTGGGCCCAGGGTCAATTGTCTACGGGTTTTAGGCCCTAAGGGCCTTAGGTAGGTGTTGCATGGGCCTTGGGCCCATGCCCTAGGTTTGTAGGGCTTGGCTAGAGTTCACCTTGGATTAACCTAAGGTTTAACTAGGGTTAGACCTAGGGTTGACTTAGGGTGGTCGTAGGGTTAGACCTAGGGTTTACCTATGGTTTGACTAGGGTTAACCTAGAGTTGATTAGGGATTGCTCTAGGGTTTAGCTAGGGTTCAACTGAGGTTAACCTAGGGTTTACCTATGGTTAGGCTAGGGTTTGCCTAATGTTGACTTGAAGTTGACTTAGGGTTGTCTAGGGTTTAGCTATGGTTAAGAGGGGTAAAAATTGGGTGCTTATAGCATGCTTTCGAACCTTTCTTTAAAAACTATACTTTTGTCATTTTCATCATATCCTTTACTTTCCCAACTACATATTTCATGCATACATTATATCCTTACAAGTATTATACTTCACATGTATTACTCTTTACCAAATCATATTCATCACATGCATATCTCTTTATTATTTTCCACATTCAACACAATTATCACATTCACATGCATTACTAGTACCCGAACTATGATTGAATGGCACATACTAGTATCCTTTACACATACACATGCACATACTTTTCAAAACTTCTTTTCATTCCTTTTATTTTATTTAACTAGTGCCCGGCTTATGATGGAACGGAACACACTAGCTTCTTTACTTGTAAGCCTTAACTAGTGCCTGGACTATGATGGAACGGAACACACTAGCTTCTTATCTTGACTTAACTAGTGCTCGGACTATGGTGGAACGGAACACACTAGCTTATTTACTTGTGAGTCTTAACTAGTGCTCAGACTATGATGGAATGGAACACACTAGCTTCTTATCTTGACTTGACTAGTGCCCGAACTATGGTGGAACAAAACACACTAGTTATTTCACTTGCCTACTAATGCCCAGACTATGGTGGAACGGAACACCTTAGCATCCTTATACTTGCTTAACTAATGTCCGAATTATAATGGAACGGAACACATTAACTTGCTTAACTAATGCCCAAACTATAATGGAACAAAACATATTAGCTAATTAACTTGCTTAACTAATGCCCAAACTATGATTGAACGGAACACATTAGCATCTTATCTTGACTTGACTAGTGTCCGGACTATGGTGGAACGGAACACACTAGTTATTTCACTTGCTTACTAATGCCCGGACTACGATAGAACGAAACACATTAGCATCCTTATACTTGCTAAACTAATGTCCAAACTATAATGAAATGGAACACATCAACTTCCTTATACTTGCTTAACTAATGTCGAACTATAATGGAATGGAACACATTAGCTTCATTTCATATACTTAACTTGTGCCCGAACTATGATTGAACGGCACACACTAGCCTTGCGACACGTAAAACATCACACTTCAGCTCGTACTTTAAACCAAATCTCATTTTTTGCAAAACCATACTTTTTAGAAAATCCCTCTTTGAACATATGCTTTGAAACCCCTCTTTGAACACATGTTTTGAAAACCCCTCTTTGAACACATGCTTTACTTGAGCGGGATTATACATCGACGAAAATCATAATTTAAACGAAACCCATGCTTTAAACAAAATCATAATTTGAACGGAACTCAAATTTTAAAACAAAACTCTTTTCTTCAACACTTGTATTCGATGAAAACCCTGTCATATAAGCGTGAGTGAACATGTATATCCCTTGTGTACAATTAGGGAAAGCGAGGGAATCAAATAAACATCCATATCATACTTTACAAAAGTAAAGCCATAGGCCATTTGATTTACCAAAACCATTTATCAATCCTCATATCTAGAATTTACTCATCACATAGGCAACTAGTAAGGTGCATCTACTTCATATTCACAATTTATCATGCTTGTTCATCTTACTTTGCTTAATGAATTTCAAATAAAACTAGTTGGAGAAACTATTCATTTAGTTTCATCAAAACATAGGTTTAACAACCTAGAAATCGTGAATGATTCACAACATGAAAAGCTAGTAGAATGTTCTACCTTATTTGAGATCAAAGCTCTGAAGTGTAGCGCTTGAGAAAGGAGAAGGTTGAATCCCCACGCTCCAATGCTTGAGAAACACCTAGGAAGAGAGATCCAAGCTTGAGGAGTGCAATCCAAGCTCCAATCTTGCTCACCCAAGAAAACCCTAGCTTCTCCTCTTTCTCCCTCTCTAACTCTCTCAATTTCTCTCAAATTAAGCCTTGAGGGTTTATGAAAATCCAACCCACGAATTTGGGGATTTATAGACAAAGGGGTGGTCAAAAGACCATCTTAACCTTAATAAAATGGTGAAAAAAGGCCCATTTGGGAAAAATTTTCGGGGACTCGATCGATCGGCTAGGAGGAGCGGTTGACCAGCCAGGCTAAACACCTTATTGTTGAGCCTTTTTGGCATTTTTTTTTATGACAGTCGGTCGACCAGCTAGGAGGGGCGGTCAACCGGCCCTGCACACAAACTCACTGTTAGCCCATTTTTGGGCCTTTTCGAGACAGTCGGTCGACCGGCCTTGAGAGGCGATCGGCCGGCCTTCACTAGAAATTGGTGATTTCTCTTGTTTTTCCTATTTTTCGCACTTAGAGTGTTTTCACTCTTCCCTTAACCCACTTGGAGTGTCTCAAATCTTTTACCTTGACTTAACACTCCTCTAAACACATGTACTTTGGTTGTAATTCTTTCATTGAACCATCCCACACCAAAATACATAGAAGACCTTTTTGGCCAAAATTCACTATTCACAGACACTATTGACCTGCACTATTCACCGACTATGAACCTGAGTTTCGGGGTTCTACACAAATTTTGTTGCATCGTTCAAACAACCATTCCACGGTTTGAACCACTAATATGAAAAACGCTCAGAAACTGATTTTTAACTACCTTGGTTTGTTTCTAATCACCTAGAGTATATCAGACATCATCTAGGTTAATTCCTCCTACGGTAGATGTCATCTTAGTCATTTACCATTCCTAGGCACGTATGTGGTACATGACCAGCAATTTGTCTTCATCTTCTCATGGCTTTTAGCATTTGAAGCTTTTTGGACAGTGACACTCTTTAACCATGGTTTTGTCTTACAAAACTAGCCAATCCAAATCTGGACTTTACAGGTAATAACTTTACCGATATTTCCTTATTTTCGTAAAAGCTACAGTGTCTCAGGTATCCCTAGACCAATCAGACCCTTTGTTGAGAAAAGCTCAGAAATGGTGATAGTTATTCTAACGTCATTTAGTTTTTGCCTTATCCTAGAATGGCGATACTGGAATTACCGCCATTTCAGTTTTTCTGCGTAGATTGATGTTGCACTCTCCTAGGCAGCCTAAGTTGACTCCCAATAGCTTTTTTTGTCCCGGCTACCACCCTCCGAATTATCCTTATGCCATGGCCTTGTGTTTACCTATAAATAAACAATCCTTAACAATCTTTCAAACCATGTCAAAAATTCTAACCAAAAAACCCTGTAGAATCTCCAAGAAGAGAAGCCCTCCAACAACCCAGACCCTGTGTTCAAAACCCAGATACTTACCCAGATACAGGAGTGAGAATTAGACCATGAGGGCTAGCTTGGGCTACCCTCACTGTAAAGCGCGTCTCCTCTTGCATAGTGATCAAACCCATACCCCTTGGAGCTCAAAGAGTAATAGCAGATTAGAGGGTAGGTCCCTCTCTTCTTCTGTCCATTTATTTCATAGATCCCCCTGGTCCAGGTCCAGAGGTCTGAGTACCATTTTTACTCTTCATAGGAAAACCCCTTTGCCTTCCCTATAGGCAAAGGGGCCTCCATCAAGGAGAACATCTTTTAGCCTGTACTACTGCTAGAGTAAGCACTCCCGTGAATCCACTAACCTTCCAGGGCACCTCAAGCTCATGAAGAGATCTCTGGAGGTGCTATAGCCCTCGACCAAGGTGGAAAAATCAATCTTCTGGACAAAACCCAAAATGGCGGTATTGTGTTTACCGTCATTCTGGATTAGTCCAAAACAGTAGCTCCACTCCTTTTTAGTTTGAGCCTTATTCCACTCGAGGGCCTGGGCCTTGCCCCTTTTTCTTGCTTGCATCGACCTTCACATTGCCCAAGCCCCCTAGCCTTTGCCTAATTAAACAAAAACTCCTAAAATGTCGGTACTGAGTTTATCGACATTTTGGAGTTTGAATTATTTTTGCAAAAACCTCATTGTAAGCCCATCACAAGCTTTGCCCTAGAGTGGTATAGGACCTCTTACCTCCTATAAGGGTTCCGAGACCCTTGAGGATCATCACACTTGCTCCACAGTAGTTGCAAAGCCATGGTTCTCGAAAGACTGGAAATGACATAAATTCCAGTACCGCCATATCCAATCTATACAGTATTGGAATTGGCAATACTATCGTTACCGCCAATTCCAATCTCAGTTGAACAGTGGCCTTGCCTTGGGCCTTGACTCTATAGGAGGCCAGTCTAGGCCTTACAGCTGTCTCTGGCCCACAACTTCCAAACTCTGACTTGACTTGGACCTTAACCCTGGTTAACACCATTTGGACCCTAGTTAATCAACCCACAACAAATATCGGAAAATCCCAAAAAATCAAGAAAATACAAAAAACCAAGAATCTGACTTTAGCCATTCCCTGGCTCATCCCTAACCATGGTTAACAGATTTAACCATGATCAACCACCTTAGCCACTTTGGTGCAACCCTTGGCCTCTTCGGTCAATCAACCCTAGCCCCCGGGCTAACCTTAAGTCACTTCAGGGCATAGACACACACATACCCCAACCCCAGTACGGGTCTAAGGTACCGCCCAAACTACACCCGATCTGATCCCGCCTAGACAGGTATTGTAGAACCCCGAAACTTTTGGACATGGTTGGTGAATAGTGTTTTCTAGGCCAGAGGGCCTTTTATGAACTTTCAATTTGGACTAATGAAGAAAATGGATAGAAAGAAACTACGTGTGTTATAAAGAGCGGGTTAGTGCATAAGGATGATGGAAACAAGGGTGAAAACACTCAAAAGGGTCTGAGATATTAAAAATGAGAAAAATGGGAGTTACGATCAATTACAAATAAGGTGCGATCAATAGCAGTTAGAGCAGACTCTCAGAAAACTTTCGGATGGAGTTACGATCGATCGCAGATAAGGTATGATCAATCGCAGTTAAAGGAAAACTGAGAAAACCATTCAGATGGACTTGCAATCGATCATAAACAATGGAAAAATTCCAGAAACTTTTAGGTCCAGGTAGGATAGATCAGCTTCAGGTGTGATAGATCGCACTTCAAGCTATGATCGATCACAGTTGGTGTGCGATTGATCACACGCGGATGCCGAGTTGTGGAAATTAGGGTTTTAATCCTTTGGCCTATAAATAGGGGGTCATTTGGGGGTTTTGGGTTTAACCTAAACCTAAAGGAGTTCTTAGAAGAGAATGGAGAAGATTGGGATTCTCCAAAGAGGGGTTTTGGATTGAAAAGAGGGGAACTCAAATCAAGATTTGGAACCTTCCCAATCAAGCTTGGATCATCCCCATCAAGAAGGATCTTCCTCCTGAAGGTGGTGTCTTCTCCTTCAAGCTTAGAGTTTTTGATCAAGGGTTTTTCTTCAAGATAAGAATTGGTCAAGAGGTTAGTGAACTCTTCTAGTTTTTTTCTTTAAGATTGAATGTGGATTAAGCTTGCATGTCCCTTTTTTTTAACCTATCATATCTCCTAAAGGCATAAGTTAAAGTAAATGATTTTGGATGTGTGGGATGAATGGATAGTGAGGAAAATTTGGATGCCATGTAGAAGGTGGATGATTGTTGTATGATGGAAAATTGGGAAGTCCAATGTACACATAAAACACGCACTCAAGGTGTTTGATGAAATGGTTGACTATGAGAAACGTGAATAAAAGGCCTATAGTTGAATGCTACGTGTTTGATAAAATGCATGTACGAGAATTAAACATAACACTATGAAAACATGATTTAGGGATTTTTCCCAATTAGGTAAATGTTGCTAATATGCTTCTATATGTTTTATTTAAGTTCTCTCAAATCTATAGAATGATACTTGTTATTCATCTAAGTGTTTTCATGCCAATAGAATGCTCACAAGCACCATATGTCTCGTATGATCAATGTTTCTCATAAGCATAATGTTGGAAAATGTATAAGAAGAGTGTTAAGGAAAATCTCATAAGGTAGAATTATGAACTCATAACATTTGACAAGGCCAAACTTTGGGTTGGCAAAGTCCAAGATCGGTTACCATATATCTACGGATCATAAGTCAAAGATTGGTTACAAATGCTCATAAGGATCATGTCTAAGATTGGCTCACAAGTCTCTAAGGATCATAAGTCTCGCAAAACCCTAATAAGAACTCACAAGAATTCATAAGGTTCGTAAGGCTCATAAGGCTCACAAGTGGCTCATAAGGCTCACAAGGGTCATAAGGATCATGTCTAATCATTTTACAAACTCTAAGGATCAAGTCTAAGATCGGTTACTATATGTATACCGATCACTAGTCTAAGATCGGTTACTAAGCTCACAAGGCTCATAAGAACTCACAAGCTCAAAGAACTCATAAGAACTTATAAGCTCATGAGATTCATAAGATTCATAAGAACTCATAAGTCATGTTTTGTTCTCTACGAAAGCTCTTAAGATAAGGTATAGAAAGTATACATATATTCAGTTAAGTTGCGAGTTGTGATTTCTACGTTCGGCTAAATGCATGAATTAAGAATTGTTATCTTCAATGATTATGGGATATTGTTTATTGTGTAACAATGTTAGCTAATAGCTTGTACACACTGAGTATTCCATGCTCAGCCGTACATTTCATGTCGGCAGGTTTATTTGAAAATCGCAATCTAGAGCCTTGGGTTGAAGAGGAATACGTGGAAGAAAGGAGGCCGCCTGTCCCATTGCAACCACAAGAAGATAGGGATTTAGACGTGTGGCCTTATCTAGACTATTGCTGAGTGGGGTGATAGTGAGATTTCATTTTTGTCTTTTGATAGGTGGGCATGTCCACCTTTACTTTGATTAGGCATGTATAAACTTGGAAATACAGATCATATATATTAAAGAAAATTTTAGTTTACCCTTCCGCTATGATTATCATTTCTATTATATTATGCCTTGGATATTTTATAGGATGGGTTGGTATCAAATATAACACATCACGACCCAAAGTGCCCCTAACTCCTAGGGGTATTTTGGGTCGCGACAGAGGTGGTATCAGAACTTAGACATTAGATTCTTTAGGATCACTTAGTAATTGATATCATGAGTGAAACAAGGCATTAGTTATAAGAAAAGAGTCGAATTCCAAGTATAGACTAATTATTTAGTTTTAGTCCATAACCGGTTGGAACCCAACCGAACCTAGTATCCTACGCTAGAAACACAAATTGTATACTTATACTATTGCAATGTATAGCTCGATGTACTACTATTATGTACCTTATGAATATGAAATGACTTTGAACTTATGATTAGAATAGAGTTAGAATGGTTATTGAAACATATGTCCAAGTTAGACTCATGGTTGCTGTTGTTCTCAAGATTCAGTCATAAGACGTGGTAATCAGGGTTGAGGACATCAGAATAACAGTGATGAGATGTCTCCTCCTCCATTGGGGGATGCACCGCAATTTTGCACATGCCTTTGCATCTATCGTAGAGACCTTGGCTATACTGATAAACCAGACCTGCTGTTGCTACTCCTGCTACACCTACACATCCTCCTATCCACCATACTTCAGGACTTGAGGGATTTAGGAGATTGCATCCTCCTACCTTCTTCGGTACTACTAACCTCATGGTCGCAGAGGCAAGGGTGATGCAGTTGGAGAAGATTTTTAGAGCACTCCATTGCACAGATGAGCAGTGTGTGGACTGGGCCACCTTCGTGATGGGAGGTGCGGCCGAGCACTAGTGGACAGAGGCACAGAGCAAGAGAGAATCCACCAGGGCTGGAGAGCCATGGACATGGCCAAAATTTCTGGATGTATTCTATAAACAATATTTTCCACCTACGGTCAAAGAGTAGATGGAGATCGAGTTCATGACTCTCTATAAACAATTAGGATCATCGGAGAAGAAGGCTAGAATAGCCCCATACCAAGTAGCCAAGCCGATGCAGCCACAGAGGCCACCTTTTGAACCACAGGCGCCTCGTCCTACTACTACTACTACTAAGGCACCTCACCCTATTTTTTCACAGGCCACTAGATTTGCGCCGCCTACATCCTTGTTCGAGGAGTGTGACTTTTGTGGTAGGAGGCACTGGGCTGGGGAATGTCGAAGAGCCTCTGGCAAATGTTTTTATTGTGGCGAGCAGGGCCACATGATTCGAGATTGCCTACACCGCCAATCACAGACTCAGCCTCATGGAAGTAGACCCCCAGTCAGGCAAACTCCTCAGCAGGGGTCTTCATAGGCTTCTATCTCTAGGCCCACATAGCCCACACCACCGCCTTGCCAGGGGAACCGGGGTCAAGTCTTTGCCTTGACCGAAAGAGACGCACAGACATCTGACGATGTTGTGCAAGGAATACTAAAGTTGTAAATTCTTCAAGTTAGAACTGCTTGTTATTATATATATCTACTCATGTGTTTATCATGCTACATATACTTTATGTGAGTTCTTGAAATTATTAACTTTAGTTGATTATAATATATAGGTGCCATACTAGTGAACGAGTGTTTGGCTCGTGTGTTGATCAACACTAGATCAACACATTCCTTTGTGTCACCCAGTTTTGCCAAGGGTTTCTCTTCTAAGTCGAGTCGTCTACGTCAGGAGTTGACCATTTTAACTCCACTTGGGAAGTCGGTGGATACAGACCGAGGATACCCAGATTGTATAGTCCAAGTTGGGCAACATGAGTTACTGGTCAATATGATCATCCTTGAGTTCCAAGACCTAGACTTTGACGTTATTCTCGGGATGGATTGGCTCGCCGCACACCACGGGCACGTGGCTTGCTTCGAGAAGAGGATGGATTTCAAGCTGGATGGAGTTAAGTCATTTCACTTCAAAAGGCTACAGAGGAGAGGTATTGTCCACTTTGCAGCTCTAAGCTTAGCGAACCCAGAAGCACGAGACTCCTCAGTCATCCCAGCTGTGAGTGAGTATCTATATGTGTTTCCTGAGAAATTTCCAAGGTTTCCTCAAGATAGGGTGGTAGAGTTTGCTATAGAGCTTGCCCCGGGTACCGCTCCTATTTCTAGGGCTCCATACAGGATGACCTTAATAGAGTTTAAGGAGTTGAAGGAGCAGATTGAAGAGTTGTAACAACTTGGTTTCATCTGACCAAGTGTGTCACAATGGGGAGCCCGAGTACTCTTTGTGAAGAAGAAGGATGGGTCGATGCAGATGTGCATCGACTATAGGCAGTTGAACAAAGTCACCATCAAGAATCGTTATCCCTTGCCTCGGATAGATGATTTGTTTGATCAACTGAAAGGAGCAAGATTTTTCTCTGAGATTTATCTCTGATCAGGTCATCATCAGTTGAAAATTAAGGCCGAAGATATTCCTAAGATGGCTTTCAGGACTCGATACAAGCACTACGAGTTCCTTGTCATGTCTTTTGGTTTGATGAATGCATCGGCAACGTTCATGGATTGATAAACCGGGTGTTCAGAACTTGTCTCGATCGATGTGTCATTGTGTTCGTCGATGACATCTTGGTGCAATTTCTGGCACGGGAGGATCATGATCGAGACCTTTGCCTTACTCTTGAGATTCTTCGAGAGCATAGAATGTACGCCAAGTTGAGTAAGTGCAAATTCTGGTTGGCAAAGATGGCTTTCCTTGGTCACGTAGGGCCCGTTCAGCATCATTCCGGATCAGAAATGATTTTATTCCCTGTGATTCTTGTTGGAATGTTTCTATTCTTAGAACTCATTTAGATGCAGTCAATCTGGCTCTATTCCGAGGAACAGAAACAGCAGAATCGTGTTTGGATGGAAAAAAAATCACATTAATATTATTCTGACTATTTTTCTGTAGGGGTAAGAGATGATTACTCATTTTAACCACACAAAATGATATTTCTATTAAAAGATAATACATGTTCTATATAATCCAAAGTTACATTTGTAATAAAACATGTTCTGTGTTTACTTTACGAATATCACAATCACTATTGCCCAAAAAAAGGTTAACAATCCCATAAAAAAGCAAATGACACTACAACCACAAGTTGCGCAGACGAAAAGGCGGTGCCATTTGCGTTCAACGAGTAATTGCTGAGACGCTGAATCCGTATCATTTTCAGGTTGATGTTGTTCCATATCATATTCATCTACCCATATGAATGTGTCTTCATGGTCCTAAACAAAATAAAATCAAATTAGCTAATGATTAATCAACATAATGAGTTCTTATTGATATCAAAATCAAAATAAAATCAAAACATATAAACCTGACGAAATGGGCATCGAAAAAACCAACGTCCATAATTTTTCTTTGTCTTTGTTATAAACAATTTCATTACGCCATGCCCACAAGAACATGTAGGACTTCTGCGATCTCCTACCATATGTTCAGTACTATCTACAAATATTTCTAAAACTATAAGTACATACAATGCATGTCAAAGCAAAAACATATTCATAGACAAGGATATGAAAATTAAAGCCTGCAAATTATAACAATGTCTAGCAATGTTTTCCCTTGGCACACACAAAAAAACATATAGAGAATATTAACATGAAAATATAAACATCGTCATCACACTAAGTGGTCATCATACTAAGCTAAGGATGTCCATCTCAATATCATGTAACACCATAATGTGTTGCTAGTGCATTTGCAATTTCGTCCCTAACACACTTAATTTTTGTCGGCCTTGTGCAGTGCCAATCTCTACAACCCTTGAGGAACCTACCTCATTGGTAGGTGTGTCATCGTTGTCGAGAATCATATCCTCATCGCCATAAGTAAGAAATTCTTTATCTTGTTCCGTATGCGATCTAACGAAATTGTGAAGAGTGCATGCAGTAAGAATAATACGTTTTTGTCCACGAAGAGAGTAAGATGACATTTGCTTCAAGATAGGGAACCGAGATTTTAACACGCCAAAACATCTTTCAATGACATTCCTCAATGATGAATGATGTTAATTAAACAACTCTTTCTTCCCCCATGGTTGTCGAGCACGCCCCCTATACTCTTGTAGATGATATCGCTCTCCACGATAAGGCATCAGATAACCCGGCATAGTGGTGTAGCCCGAGTCGACAACATAATATTTACCTGAAATATAAATTAGCTAAATAAATTCACTGAAATAAATTATATATATATATATATCTTGTAAACAATGTTACCTGTAGGGGGTGGGGGAATTCCAATTCTGGTCCTGTTATGGCTTCGGCAAAAACACGTGAATCATTGGCTGTTCCTTCCCAGCCGGCATACACAAATGTGAAACGTATATCGAAAGAACATGCACATAAGATATTTTAGGTAACGGTTGTCTTCCTCCCTCGATATGAAATCTGATTCTTAGTAGGCACAAACGCGCTTACATGTGTGCCGTCTATTGCCCCTATACAATCTTTGAAAAGGAAAAAAGAAATAGTAACTCATTAATCATTTAATTGATAGATCATGTATAAATACAATCTTTAAATCATTTGTTACCTTAAACCAATGATGGTATTTTGAATTGTTGAGAATTTCTGGTGGAGTTTCGTTAAAATCCGGGGGACATATTAGCTCTTTTCCCAAATTCGCAATGGCCTTCAAAACTATTTTAAAATGACGGCTAACAGTCTCTCCTGAATGTTGAAATCGATTTGCTATCATCCGATTACATTCATTGTGGCTAATTGTCATTAAAAACATAGCTACTTCTTCTTTGACAGCAACAAATTTTGAATCCTTCAAAAGGTCTCTACTTCTCAGAGTATGACATAAACTTTCAAATACATGTTTTTCCATGCGAAACAAATCATAACATCTATCCGGATGTCCAGTAAATACGTTATGTACAAATTCTGGACCTGTCTCACTTCGGTCCCTAATTGGTCTTTTGTTGATGCGCTTATTCAATTCATGAAATATTAGTAGCATCAAATAGTCATCATCAGACTCTTCACTATCTAACTCGGGTCTATCAGAATCTAACTCGGGTCTATCTGAATTTGACTCAGGATCCATATTACTTGAACACCATATGTAAGCACAATATTACATAATAAACAAAGTATCCCTAAACTTGCTTTAACAACATCAAACTTGTGTAATAGGTTAAGAACACAAATTCAGAATGTAGTTCACTTGCAGTTTTTACTAAACCAAGTTGTGTTATGAAACAAACAAGCATGTATTTTGGTAATGACTTTAAAAAAAGCATTTTTTTTTTAACAACAAGCAAACTAAAATGTCATACCATCAAATGAGTATCTATTATCTGTATCTCTTACTAAAACACAATACTACAACTTCAAGTGATCATCATCTAACCCACTAGAGACATTCTACAGCACCCCATTCATCCAAGCAATCTATTGTCATAGCAAACAACCAACAGAACAGATTTCAGCCCTATCACCTACGACTGTGTCTATTGATTCAACTGTGCCTATGCATTTTTATCCTGTAGAACGTCCAAAAATCTGGCAAATATATTATCTGTATGGATTGCACACAAGTTAGTATCTTCAAACAGACCTACCAGGTAAGCCTCAGCTACCTCTTGCAAAGCTAATACTGCATGGCTCTGGAAACGCAGATCAGTCTTAAAACAGGCTATAACATCAAATATCATGATAATTTTGGTCTGTATATATCCATGGAACTTGCATATTGTATTTTTCCAATGAGGAGTTTTGGTTATGTTACAAAACTAATCCTAAGTATAGTTTACTGCAAGCAAAAGAGGTTTTTTTTTTTTTTTGAGTTCCACCCTTCTGCGCTCATTTTCTCAAGTTTGAAGCGCCTTTGGAGTATAAAGTCCTTGTTGAGAATAGCACAATAACCCAAGAATTTGTGTGGTTCGGCTAATGATGCCAACATCCACGGATCCACAACACTTCACTATATATGCAGCCATATTTCTATCTATTTTTCTAAAATTTATATATTTAAAGCTAGATCCTGTGTGTTCTCTCATTAATTTGAAGAGGTAGCTTAAACTTCTTGTTTATTGATCAAGAAGGACTGGGTAACATGAAAACATAGTAGCAAACACAACAACAGGAATTTGCTATTGAAGGAATGCAAAGGCAAATGGCATACATGAATTGATTCGTGCACAACAGATGGACAAACTCTATATTTGGGGATACAGGATAACATGAAAACATAGTAGCAAATGATCTCTGCAAGTAAAACAAGAACTCATTACCAATTACATATCACATAATCAGTCACACAAGTACCTGTAAATCCTAGAAAACTATTGGTGGGAAAAATCCGTAGCTAGCATTTCCTATTTTTCAGCCACAATTCAAAACATTTCATTTTTAAGTGTATTATGCCTCTCACTTAATTGTAGAACAGGGAATAATAGAATCCTGTAAAATATTTCCCTTTATATAGGGAAAACATGGTAAAATCTCTTACTCAACACTTCCTCAACCTTCTTTTCAATAGCTCCAAGCATAGGAAACCAACACATCAAACTTGCAATAAACAATAAACCCCAAAAGGAAATTGCAGAGAAAGGCTTGTTCTTCAAAATCAAGAGACCTAACAGTTTTTCTAAAAGATAACTGATATAGTATGTGAGCACAATATTACAACTAACATCATCCTTAAAGTTTTAAAGTAGCAACCAAACAACATCCTTAAATAACAAGTTCATAATTAGTTTCAAACAAACATCCCAATGAAAAAGTCAGCACTATTGTCATTCTAAACTCCTAAGTAAGAGGAGTTTCCGGCTTGTAGGCACATTCATGAAAATTTATCTCCAATTATGATCGCGCGTGATGATCTTCGTCACCTTCAAATAGGCTTCGTCTCTTCAAATAGGCTTCGTCTCTTAGATCCTGATCTAATATCACCAACACCTCACAACAGTGGGTAATAGAGAATGGGTTATCACTAACTTTGGACCCAGAACTATTTGACCTTCGATGTTGTCTCGTAATATAGGCCTGACAAGCATCCATCAAGACAGAAGTACTATTCACCTTCCTTCGACGAGGAGTGGAGGTTCTAGATGCACCTCGACTGGGTCGGTTCGTCTCTCCTATATTAAAATCTTCATCCTCTTCGAATTGCTCTAATGGAGATTTTGGAATCCTTTCAACATTCTCATCATTGTCTATCTCCCCTGCACCTTGTGTTGATGCACCCGCATTTCACCTGTTGCGGTGGTGTCGCCATATATTATCACAAGCTCATCCCACAATGGATATCCTTTATTACGGAATGGTTTTTCCCCAGGGTGTTGCTGTTTTTAAAAAAGATGATCAAACACTCATTATTAAGTGAACATGTAATGAAGTGAATGATTTTTTGATCGGTCTTCCAAAAAGTGTAAAAATTAGTAATTACACGTACTCATAAATATGACTCCTAAACGTCATCGGGAGCTGTGACAATTTTGGCGAGGGGGTTTCAACCAAAACACGTTGTGACATCACGCAGCGTTTTAAACTCTCGATAATATAGCCTCAACTTGTTGAACTTATTTTTGAATTGTTGATGCGAATACTTGTGACCTGTTTCCTTGAAGAACTTCTCATTTATGTCATTCCATGCCCTTTTTGAGAATGTCGTAGTTGGTTGGTTTCCCTTTTGAATCTCTTCAGCCATTAGTTCTATTAACAATTTCTCCTCCCTACTACTCCACCTTGCAACCACGGCATCTTTCTCCCCTATGATAATTCCTGACATCTATCGAAGAATGTGTATTTATTACACATTGTAAAGTCTATATAGTAAATCATGTAGTATTGAAACATTAAGATGGTTATTTTTTTTTCAACATTACTCACAAATTTAACTACGCAAGCCAAAGAGGTAAGAAAAGAGTATATCAGTCATACACAAAAAAATATTTCCACATTACTCACAGATTTAATTAAGCAAGCCAAATGTCACTTTAGATCTTGATCTACCATGATAAATAATAAAAACTCAGATGAAGAAAAGATAAAAACTTAGATCTAGCATCATACGGTCAATTGAGCTATGAACTATGAACGAGATCTAATAAGATATATCTTTTTTTGATACATAAAACTATTGAGGGGAAAAAATCCGTAGCTAGCATTTCCTATTTTTTATAGATCATGATAAAATAAACACAAAAATCTTGTAACAACATATACAAAGCATAACATCACAGTAGTAATTTTAGTTTTAACATCACAGTACCTACCATCATACGGTCAACTCCCCCTGCTTGGGTTGCTGAATTTTAAGAACAGTCATCTTTATTGGGGCGTACACGACTAAGAAAGCTTATAAAAATTACAGATCTATAAGGCAAATCCCCATTGATAGATCATGCAACAGATCTACCCCCAAAAATTATAGATCTACAAGGAAAACCCTCCAAAAAATTCATTTTACAGTCCTACAATTTCAGATCTACAAGATGTAACTGATTTTGTAGCAAAATTTATTACAATCCTACAATTTTAGAACAGGAAACCCCAAAACATTTTTTTCACTGCCCTTGTTCGATCTAATGTTTGATCTAGAAGATAAACCCTCAAACCAAGATCGTGTACAAGAGAAATCCTCAAACCGAGATCATCTACAAAAGAAACCCTCAAACCGAGATCATGCATTGAACAAACCACCTAAAAATTTACAGATCTACAAGATTGAGAAGAGATGGAGAGAGAGAGAGAGAGAGATGGAGAGGAGTACCTCGTCACCAGCGTCAGAGAAGGAAGAAGAATCGTGGGAGAAGAGAAGGGAGACTCGTCAGTAAGCTACTACTCTTGCGATTTGATGAAAGAGAAGAGACTTCTCCCAAAGCCTCTTTTTAGTTTTTATCGGGAACGGCTTGTTCCGTTGGACGCGTTTTGTTCCAAAAAGCAATATTTTTTTGTTCCCCAAATTCTTATTTTTTTGGTTTTGTTTCTCAAAACGTTGCAAGAATCCGTGATAACCAAATGCATTTCTGTGTGTTCCAAAGACACAGAACAAAAACACGTTCCATCAGAACGATGCTAAATGGGCCCGTAGTTGCTGCCGAAGGTATCTCAGTAGACCCAGCCAAGATATAAGTAGTGATGAGCTGGGAGAGACCCAAGAGTGTTACCGAGATACGTAGTTTCCTCGCTTTGGCATGTTGCTACCGGAGGTTTGTAGAGGGGTTTTCCAGCATAGCGGCTCCACTCACTTATCTCATGCGAAAGAACACTAAGTTCACTTGGAGTGACAGATGCGAGGAAAGCTTCACGGAGTTGAAGAAGAAACTTACTACAACCCCTGTTCTCATAGTCCCATCTGGGAGAGGCAGTTTCATAGTATACAGTAATGCATCACTTATCAGGCTAGGATGTGTTCTGATGTAGCGTGGGAAAGTCATTGCCTATGCTTCCCGACAGTTGAAAGACCACAAGAAGAACTATCCTACACACGACTTGGAGCTTGCCGCGATGGTGTTTACACTGAAGATTCGGCGGCATTACCTTTATAGGAAACAATTTGATGTGTTCACGGACCACAAAAGTTTGAAATATTTGTTTTCCCAAAAGGAATTGAATATGAGATAGCGTCGATGGATGGAGTTCTTGAGGGACTATAAATGCTCCATTCAGTACCACTGGGTAAGGCGAATGTGGTAGCAGATGCTCTGAGCAGGAAGTGTTCTGGGCATATGGCTTACATGATGGTCCAGGAGTGGAAGTTGTTGGAGGTCATGGCGAACCTTGATACCAGCTTCAGCATTCCTAGCTATGGGCCGGTGATGGCTAATATTACTATTAGGCCTTACATCTTGGTCCAGATCCAAGAGTTACAAGGGTCGTATGCTGAGTTGCTTGCATACCAAGACAAGTCGGTAAGTAGTGGCAGTGAAGAATTCGCTTTGAATGGTGATGGGGCCATCACATTCAAGGGAGGGTTATGTATTCCAGCAAATGAGGAGCTTAGACGAAAAATCTTGGACGAGGCTCACCGGTCGAAGTATACAGTGCATCCTGGGGATACAAAGATGTATCAGAACCTCAAGGGGCATTTTTGGTGGCGGAACATGAAGAGAGAAGTGGCGGAGTATGTGTCTCGATACTTGGTGTGTCAGCATGTCAAGGCCGAGCATATGAGGCCAGCAGGTCTTTTACAACCTCTTTTGGTCCCTGAGTGGAAATGAGAGAATATCTCCGTGGACTTCATTATTGGGTTGTCACGGACATCTAGGAACTCCGATGCTATTTGGGCTGTGGTTGACAGATTGACGAAGTCTGTCCATTTCCTTCCCTATCGGACTATGTTCAACTCGAACCAACTAGCTGCATTGTGCATCAAAGAAGTAGTTCGGTTGCACGGGGTGCCAATGAGCATTGTTTCAAATCGAGATCCTAGATTCACTTCCAGGTTCTAGAAAAGCTTTCAGAGCGTCATGGGTTTCCGTTTGGACTTTAGCACGACCTTTCATCTGTAGACTGATGGACAAACCGAGAGGGTAAATCAGGTGATAGATGACATGCTCCGAGCCTGCATGCTAGACTTCAAGGGCAGTTGGGAAGATCCCTTGCCATTGGTTGAGTTTGCCTACAACAGCAACTATTAGGCGAGCATCAGATGATGCATTTCGAGGCCTTGTGTGGGAGAAGTTACAGATCTCCTCTATACTAGGATGAAGTGGATGAAAGAAAAATTTTGGGTCCAAAGTTGGTTGAGCAGACCGCAAACAGGGTCAAGCTGATTAGGGAAAAGTTGAAGGCCGCACAGGATCGACAAAAAGAGCTATGTAGATAACCATAGACGAGATCTGGAGTTCAGAGTCAGCAATATTGTATTTATTAAGGTTTCACCGACGAAGGGTGTTATAAGATTTGACAAAAGAGGAAAGCTCAATCCTAGGTAAGTGGGTCCGTTCGAGATTATCACCAGAGTTGGTGAGGTGGCTTACCGGGTTACTCTACCCAACCATATAGCGGCAGTCTACAATGTGTTTCACATTTCTATGCTCTAAAAATATATCCCGGATCCGTCCCATGTCATCGAGCTTGATCCGTTAGAGATTCAAGAGGATCTAACACTAGTGGAGCAACCAATTCAAGTCTTGGATAGGCGAGATCAAGTCTTGCACAACAAGACCATTCCATTGGTCCTAGTGAGATGGCAGCACCATTCTACAGAAGAGGCTACATGAGAGAGTGAGGTCGAAGTGAAAGAAAAATATCCACATTTGTTTGTTTAGCTTCCTTGGTAGTTTTATGTATTTTGGTTTTCTTGTATCTCCCAGTATCGTCCTAATTTCGGGGATGAAATTTCTGTAAGGGGGGAGGATGTAGAACTCTAGAAATTTTGGACATGGTTGGTGAATAGTATTTTCTTGGCCAGAGGGCCTTTTATGAACTTTAATTTGGACTAATGAAGAAAATGGATGAAAACAAACTACGTGTAGTATAAAGAGGGGGTTAGTGCATAAGGATGATGAAAACAAGGGTGAAAACACTCAAAAGGGTCTGAGGGTGTTAAAAATGAGAAAATTGGGAGTTCGATCGATCGCAGATAAGGTGCGATTGATCGCAGTTAGAGCAGACTCTCAGAAAATTTTCGGGTGAAGTTGCGATCGATCGCAGATAAGGTGAAATCGATCACAGTCAGAGGAAAATTGAGAAAACCATTCCGGTGGACTTGCGATCAATCGCAGGTGGGGTGCGATCAATCGTATACAGTGGAAAATTCCAGAAACTCTCGGGTCCAAGTGCGATAGATCAGCTTCAGATGCGATAGATCGCACTTCAAGCTACGATCGATCGCAGTTGGTGTGCGATCGATCGCACGTGGATGCGGAGTTGCAGAAATTAGGGTTTTGATCCCTTGACCTATAAATAGGGGGTCATTTGGGGGTTTTGGGTTTAACCTAAACCTAAAGGAGTTCTTAGAAGAGAAGGGAGAAGATTGAGATTCTCTAAAGAGGGGTTTTGGATTGAAGAGAGGGGAGCTCAAATCAAGGTTTGGGACCTTCCTAATCAAGCTTGGATCATCCCCATCAAGAAGGATCTTCCTCCTCAAGGTGGTGCCTTCTCCTTCAAGCTTGGAGTTTTTGATCAAGAGTTTTTCTTCAAGATAGGAATTGGTCAAGAGGTTAGTACACTCTTCTAATTGGCATAGTAATAACCTAGGTTTTTTTTCTTTAAGATTGAATGTGGATTAAGCTTGCATGTCCCCTTTTTTTTAAACCTATCATATCTCCTAAAGGCATAAGTTAAAGTAAATGATTTTGAATGTGTGAGATGAATGGATAGTGAGGCGAATTTGGATGCCATGTAGAAGGTTGATGATTATTGTATGATGGAAAATGGGGAAGGGCAATGTGCACATAAAACAAGCACTCAAGGTGTTTGATGAAATGTTTGACTATGAAAAACACGAATAAAAGGCCTATAGTTGAATGCTACGTGTTTGATAAAATGCATGTACGAGAGTTAAACATAAGACTATGAAAACATGATTTAGGGATTTTTCCCAATTTGGTAAATGTTGTTAATATGCATTTATATGTTTTATTTAAGTTCTCTCAAATCTATGAAATGATACTTGCTATTCATTTAAGTGTTTTCATGCCAATATGATGCTTACAAGCACCATAAGGCTCGTAAGGCTTATAAGGATCATGTCTAATCATTTTACAAACTCTAAGGATCAAGTCTAAGATCGGTTACTATATCTATACGGATCACAAGTCTAAGATCGGTTACTAAGTTCACAAGGCTCATAAGAACTCACAAGCTCAAAGAACTCATAAGAACTTATAAGCTCATAAGATTTATAAGAACTCATAAGTCATGTTTTGTTCTCTACGAAAACTCTTAAGATAAGGTATAGAAAGTATGCATATATTCAGTTAAGTTGCGAGTTGTGATTTCTACGTTCGGCTAAATGCATGAATTATGAATTGTTATCTTCAATGCTTACGTGATATTGTTTATTGTATAACAATGTTAGCTAGTAGCTTGTACACACTGAGTATTCCATGCTCAGTCGTACATTTGATGTCGGCAGGTCCATTTGACAATCGCAACCTAGAGCCCTGGGTTGAAGAGGAATACGTGGAAGAAAGGGGGCCGCCTATCCTATTGCAGCCACAGGAAGATAGAGATTTAGACGTGTGACCCTATCTAAACTACTGTTGAGTGTGGTGATAGTAAGATTTTATTTTTGTCCACCTTTACTTTGGTTAGGCATGTATAAACTTGGCAATACAGATCATATATGTTAAAAAAAATTTAGTTTACGCTTCCGCTATGATTATCGTTTCTATTATATTATGCATTGGATATTTTACAGGATGGGTTGGTATCAGATATAGCACATCACGAGCCAAAGTGTCCCTAACTCCTAGGGGTATTTTGGGTCGCAACAGGTACGTAGGCAGCCCATCCATTGGGTTCGACCCTAGTTTAGGATTTTCTTCTTTTTGGGTTAGCACACCCTAAACACTTAAACATTTTTCCTAATTTTACCTTGTTTGGCTTATACATAGGAAGTAGGAAACTGTTTTAGACGGGGGTCCTAGGATGCCTAACACCTTTCTCGGGGCTTAAACGAATCACTTAGACTCTGACCGAGGTCGTAGGTCCCTATCTATCCACCCGAGTCCTATTTCCCCCAAATAAATAGGTGGCGACTCTCAGTCAACCGTGTGAGACCCTAAAAAACCATTTTAGCGTCGTTCCTCCGTAGGGCTTGGCCCGGAAGGAAATGCAGTAAAATCCTGCACTCACAACCCTAAATTCAAATCAAGCTTAAACCAACCAAGTCCAACTTGACTTAAATCAAGTTGAAGCTCAAACCAAATTGGAGCTCGATCTTGATCAAGCTTGTGCAAACCAAGCTCGGGCATGAACATTTGAGCTTGAATCATTCTCTAGCCAAGCCCAAGCCAAAGTTGAGCATGTTCAAATCAACCTCAAGCTTGGCCAAGCCCAGCTCTGCTCAATTCCATTAAAACCCTACTAACATGTGTTGATTTTTGGCTGATTGTAGGGCTAACACATCTCAGTTTTCAAAAGAGGAAGTTAAGGTCTAGCTATAACCGTTCTCAAGGTAAGAGAGAAAAGTAACCACACAAAGACTAGCTTGTTACTTAGTAATCATAACTTCCTATTTTGAAAGAAATTATTTTCTTAATGACAAATAATCACCTCCTCGGTCGGTGACACGAGAACGAGTGTCTTGGATCCTCTTTTCTTGTCACCAGTCCCCCTTTTAACTCCCTTTACTTGTAGTCAAGGTTTAAAATTTCGAAATTTCGGTTGATTTCGGATGTCCCATTCGAAACGAAATTTTTCGAAATTTCGGCCGACATCTCATCGAAATCGTATTTAATAATAAAATATTATTCCGACATTTGATCCGAAATTTCGAAATATTCCGAAATATTTATTTTTTATATAATATTAATTATATATATTATTATTTTATTTTTAAAATTAATATACAAATTTTTCAAAATTTCACGAAATTTTAGTAAAATTTTTGAAATATTTCAGAATATTTTGGAATTTTAATTAAAAAATAATTAAAAAATTATTTAAAAATAAAAAATCAGATTTCTGCCGAAATTCTAAAATTTTCGAAATCCGAAATTTCACCCGAAATTTTCGAAATTTCGATCGAAATCTAATTTCCGAAACAAACCCAGTTTCGATATTGGTGGGGTTGTCCGAAACCGAAATTTTACGAAATTTCAATGAAATTTTGAACCATGCTTGTGGTTGAGATTCACTCACCCCTAAAATTCATCCATTTATTCTTAGTTTATAGAAAAATAAAATTATAAAAATATAACCACTAGGTTAAAAATATTTAACACGAGTTAATAGCAATTGAATGGGCAACTTTATGAGAGTGTGGAGCAAAAGTTCGGCCGTGGAGTTAATTATTAAGGTAGCAATTACACGTGTTATATTCACACTGCTAGTCGGAATTTATTTTATTTAATTTTGAATTCGTGATGAGGTAGCACTCCTCTTCTCAAAATCTTAATTTATTCATTTCTTACCAAAAAAAAAAAAAAAATTATCATTTTATACTATGGAATATTACTCTATATAGCAGAGAGAGAATGAATGAATGTACCGAGATAGATTTCCGATGTCGAAGGTTAACAAAACAGAGAATTTTAGAAAATTTTGCGATTTTTAGAATAATTTTGTCTTTTGTTGTATAAAGTAATTTAATTATCTTTAACAGGAATTTGAAACTCCTTTTCACGTTTATGTACAGCAATTCTTCTGTTTCTCATTTTCTAGGGTTTCTTACGTTTACTCTTCTTGTTGGATAGGGTTTTCAGGAGTGGCAGTTTTTATCTTGAAATTAATTTGATTTGATTTCGGTCTCTGAATGTTTCTGTATTGGTGAGAGACATTGGGCGATCTGCGAGGGAGATCTGTTCGATTGATTTGAAATTTGGAACTCCTTTCTTCGATTTGCTTAATCTAGGATTTATTATTATTTTTTGGGAATTTTTATTTGGATTCCGATCGATTCGATATGGAAAATGCTGGTGAATTGCAGGGACATTGATGGATACAAGGATTTGTTCGATCTCCCAAGGAACTCGTTTTTCTCCTTCAATTAGGGTTCTTTAGTGTGCCAATTTCAGTATGTTAATGGCTTTCCCTGGAAAATGTTTGCTAAAGTTTTGATTGATTTGGATTGGCTATTCCTCTGAGTCTGTTAGGGTTTCGACTTGGTTTCTTCCATCTCATTTTTTCTTCACAAAATTAGGGTTTTTTATTTTTTGTTTGTTTCTTTGTGGGGTTTCGCTCAGTGTTGAATTTGATGCTATATTGATAGATTGATAAGGGAGATCGGTTTGAAGGTCTAGATTTCTCAGTTGCACATTCTAGAGCCCAAATGCAGTTAAAAGAAGATGGTCTGTAGGGGTTGTAGATAACTCTGAGGAATTAGAGTTTCTTGGTGGATTTGTCAGGATGAAGAGGGGAAAAAACGACCCTCCTGGTGGGAGGAGGTTCAAATTGTCTCATTTCCTGGTGGGCATAGGGGCATTGTATCTTCTTTTCATCTCAATCAAGTTCCCTCGGTTCTTGGAGATTGCAAATGTGTTGAGTGGGGATGATAGTTTCGTCGGTGTGGATGGAACGGCGGGTGACTCCGAAGATGCGGATTTAAGCAAACCCTTCTTTGGTTCAGTTTACAAGGATACTTTTCACCGGAAATTGGAAGACAACCAAAACCACAATGCGCCACTAATGCCTCAGAAGGGTTCATTTCGAGAAGAAAAAGGCAGGTCACGGCCTATCAAACCTCTTCAGCATCGTTATGGTCGGATAACGGGTGAGATTATGAGACGAAGGAATAAAACAATTGATCTGTCTGTGCTTGAGAGAGTGGCAGATGAAGCGTGGACTTTAGGCCTGAAGGCATGGAAAGAAGTAGAGAATTTTGATGCTGAAGAAACTAAATTGAGCACTGTGCTCGAGGGAATGCCTGAGACGTGTCCTTCATCGGTGACAGTGAAAGGAGAAGAATTGGATCGAGGAAACCATGTCATGTTTCTTTCTTGTGGGCTCGCCGCAGGTTCTTCTATAACGATCGTGGGGACACCTCATAAAGCTCATCAGGAGTATGTGCCCCAGCTCGCAAGGTCGAGACATGGTGATTCTATGGTTTTGGTTTCACAATTTATGGTTGAATTGCAAGGGCTGAAGGCAGTGGATGGGGAGGATCCCCCACGGATTCTGCATTTAAATCCACGATTGAAAGGAGACTGGAGCCATCGGCCAGTCATGGAGCACAATACATGCTATAGAATGCAGTGGGGGACGGCTCAAAGGTGTGATGGACTACCATCCAAGAACGATGATGACATGCTAGGTAAGCTCTATCTTGCTTCTTTTCTGGTTAATTTTTCTCCAAACAAGCAAAGACTTTGAAGATTTGGGGTATACATTTGTAAAAGAAACTCCAGATACTACGCAATATGTTGGTCCCAAAAAAAAAGAGAAAATAAGAGAAGTTTTAAAACATGCTGGGAAATAAGGGATCAGGAGGTATAATGTATTTATGATATCAAAATCCTGTGGGTAGGATGAGGATCTCTTGAATGTTCGAAGGAGGATGTGTCCTAAAATTTAAATGGACGAGGACAGGCAACTTTTGTAATTTACAGCCTTACCTTATGGTCCAAGCTACGAAAACAATCCAAGAGTTATATGAGGTCACACCCCGAGCACTGCCCCACCAGAGTCTAATGTGTCTATCCTTTGTGCCGTTGTCTATGGAAAAATTTACAGCGACGTGATTGCCTAAATTTATGCGCTTCCCTTGTCTGAATATTCTAGGTGTCATGTACCTAGGTCTATGATTCAGTCTAACCACACGGGCAATCACGCAAGCATTTTCAGTGACACTGTTTTACAACTTGTATGCTTTTAGGATGGTCTATCACTTATGCTCGCTGATTCCCTGGTTGAATTGTCCAGACCAATTCATAGGTGTCCCAGTTGTATATCGTATAGTGTGACCGACAGTGAGCTTTTTATTTATTTATTTCTTATTTTTTTAACCTCCGCAGAAATTGGAATCTTCTCTCATATGATTAATTCTGGTTCCTTGTAACACACTTATCTATTCTCTCTTTTTTTTTATTTAAATTTTATATTCTTAAGACAAAGAACAATTAGTTTTACCTGAATTTCTAACACGTCTGTTTGACAGTTGATGGATATAGTAGATGTGAAAAATGGATGCGAAATGATATTGCAGACTCGAAAGAGTCCAAGACAACCTCATGGTTCCAACGGTTCATAGGGCGTGAGCAGAAACCAGAAGTGACCTGGCCTTTTCCTTTTGTGGAGGATAGGCTGTTTATCCTGACACTGAGGGCTGGTGTTGAAGGATACCACATCAATGTTGGTGGTCGACATGTGACTTCATTTCCTTATCGGACGGTATGTAACTAAACAATAAAGATGCAAAAATACTGTTCATTAAAAATATAACTCATGTCTGGATAGGACAGGATATTGCCATCTCACTACTTGGCACAGTGTTTTCAAAGGCATGTGAGGCTTTCACCTCGAGGCAAGACTCTAGGAAAACTCCTTGAGGCACCTTTGAAGCTATGACTTAAAGTGTGAGCTGCAAATGAGGCGCATACCTCACACCTTGAGGCTTGCCTTAGGTTTGAGGGTTGCCTTGTATTTTATCCAAAGACAGAAATCTTGCCACAGAAGTGAGACTTAAAATAATTTTTTTAACATGTTTAAACTATAGTTACCAAATCGAGAAGCGAAGCAAGAAGCTGAAAGCGAGGCGAAAAAAATCCTTAGGAAATGAGAAACAAGGAATGAGATGTATATGCCTCATTTCCATTATATTAGGATGACCAGCTATACCTTTGATGTTATTTTACATGAGATAGTTATGGAGAATTAGGTGCCTTAGGTTTCAATCCAATGATACTTACTCAAGATCTACGCCCTAGGATTTAGACTCGGTCTATCGAATCACTTTCTACATATATAGCCCTCTTTATCACTAAATGAGACATGATAGAAGCGAGCTTTCTATAAAGCGAGTCTAGGAAACGAGCTTCTGTAAAAGCAAGAATCACACCTTGTACAAAGCTTCCCTACAACTATGGTTTTAACTAACACTTCGTATATCATGTTTAATATAAAAAACCCTCTCGATTCTCTATTTATATTAAGGATCAAGGTGATACTTGCCTAAAATGTAGTTTTTTCATGGCTTATTTATGACTTTTTGTTGAAATCTAAAATCCATAACATGCAAATATCAGTTTTCAATATGCATATTAACAAAAGGTTAACCTAAATTCAGTGTAGTCAAGGCGTCTAGGCGATGCCTAGGCGATAAATTTAATATAAATATATGTATAATTATATATATATCATGTATATATATTATTATATATAACATCCAAATGACCAAAACTCCACACCCACATTCCACAAAAACATAAAATAAAAAGTCTATTACAATCATTCATCACATAACCAAAGACATGTTGACATAGTGGAGTATTAAACACTTCAAAATCTGGGCCAAATACCCAAATTCGTGTCACTGTTCATGTATAATATTAGGCAGAAGGCCCCCTACGATATTTTTAGTTTAAAAAAATGATATTTTTAGTGAAAAAAAGGATTTAGAATCTTGTTATTTCTTCATTACATGTTTATTTATTTATTTTCTATTTATTGAGATTTTTTGGATTTTTTTAAAGCAAAAAATATTTTTTTTTACTAAGATCGCCTGCCTAGAGAGGCGCCTAGGCGGTTGAGGCCCAAAATCGCCTAGGCGATGCCTTGACTACACTGCCTAAATTGCAGCATTTTCTTCCCTCATTTTTTATTTATTTACTACATGGTTGTATATGTGTGTGTGTGTGTGTGTATATATATATATATATAGAGAGAGAGAGAGAGAGAGAGAGAGATTATCTGTATCTTTCTGCAATTTCTCATCTCTAATCAACTTATTTACAAGTTGAGAGTATGATGCTTAAACGTCACGCCTCACACGCATAGCGGTCGTAATGCTTCACCTCACACCGTCATTTTTACAACACTATTTGGGGTAAATGCATGGGATAGAGATTGCCATTTGATGTGTCCTACTTAAGGATTTTAGGCCAAAATTTACCAATCAAATAATCTGAACTATTTGATATATATATTCTTTATAAAGGTCTGATGGAATCCACCATGACGTCAGTGTTCTGCTACTTTGCATTTTCATTTCGCCTTTCCAATCTTGTATGATATAAGGAATGTGAAATATGCTCCTATAACCATAATTTTTCTTATTGTAGTTTCCTTGTTCCATTTTTTGAAATTTAGACTTCTATGTCACTTCCTCATAAGCTTCTTAGTACTCTGTGGTGGATTTGAAAACTCTTTTCTGACCATGCGGATGGCTTTTCTTTCAGGGGTTTACTCTTGAAGATGCAACAGGATTAGTAGTTAAAGGTGATGTGGATGTGCATTCAGTATATGCTACCTCTCTTCCCACCTCTCATCCAAGTTTCTCACTCCAGAGAGTGTTGGACATGTCGGAGAAATGGAAGTCTCATCCTTTGCCCAGAAGTTCTGTTCAACTTTTCGTTGGAATTCTTTCTGCTACAAATCACTTTGCAGAGCGGATGGCAGTGAGAAAAACCTGGATGCAATCTTCCGCAGTCAAGTCATCAAATGTGGTTGCTCGTTTCTTTGTTGCACTGGTAAGTTTTTTACATGAATTTTTTCTGAGGTATATACAAAATTATGTACATACATGTGAATGTGAAGAAAGTCTTAAATTAGAAAAAACTTTATGGAATAGATAAGGATATCATCCTATCATGATTTTCTTTTGCTAATTTTTGAGGTCAGATCCATTGGATGGTGGGCTTTCTCCTGCATTTGTGCCGCATGTACCACTAACCATGTTGATAGATCGTTCGTAAGGCCTATCAAATGTATTCACTAGATTTTCCTCTCTCTCTCTCTCTTTTATTTTATGATGTAAAGCAAATTATAATATGGTTCGTTTGTTTTGTGAACCTATGGTTGTGAATTAACTTTTGACAAAACTGTGCTAGATTACTTTATGGTCTTTTTGGTTTATCTATTGAATATTTTTGGCAAAAAATTCATTTAAATGCAGATTCATCCCTTTTTGTCTTTAATCTTTTTCTTTTGTGTCTGTTGGGTGGGCCACTTCTCTTGATAAGTGTTAATGAGGCGAAACCTTAATTTCCACACTTTCTAGGGAATAAGTCTGTCGCGCCCCAAAATCACACCTTAGCCTAATGGGACCTTGAGCCGTGACATTGCTTAAACACTTGACTTACGAGCATACAAGGCAATACCAAAATACGAGTCTACAAAAATTTCCTTTAATAAACCATCAAATATAATATAACATGCGGCCAATTCAAAACTCCAATATTATCATCAGCCTGATACCCAAATTCAACCTAAGCCACACCAAAATCGAAATATAACAAGTATTTTATTACAACCCTTTAAAAATAAACAAGTATCTAATAATAGAGAAAACGGTCCAAATCCCTAACTCCCTCCTCAGGGAGATCACCTTCCTCTTCTTCTTCCGGTACTCCTCCTCAATCCACAGCTCGGTGGCTCGCTCCGGTTCCAAACCTGCCAACAGTAACTGATTCGGCTGAGCACAAAAGCACTCAGTGTATATCAAGTCTAGTAACATAATATCACATGTACATAATCAATATCATAATACATGGCTTATTTACATAATCAAGAGTGCGGAAAACAAATGAGCATACAATATCATCACATTAACTCGTGTACTTGTGAGACTCTTAGACTCGATCTTACATGATGCATGTTCTTGTGAGATGCGGCAAATACTTGTGAGATACCATGCCCCTGCTCGAGCTGAATCTTGTGAGATACTATACCCCTGCCGGGCAAATTCTTGTGAGATACCATGCCCCTGCTCGGGCCAATTCTTGTGAGATACCATGTCCATGTCCGGACCAATTCTTGTGTAATGTGCTATGCATGCATGCTTGTGAGACATGTGTACTCATGAGACTTATAGACTACCATGCAAGTAGACTTATGACTTGTGCATGAGTGTCGTGATTAATATTCAATTAGGTTATCCCTTAAATTCTAATCTTCCACCATGGAATTTCCACCAAAGCATCCCATTCCACATGGTCAAGGTTCTGAATGTCAATATCGTCCGACTGTCGAGCCGTGGAAAAAGATATATCGGAGATATATCGCAAGATATATAGTTTATTGGTGATTTTTGGAAAAAATTGCAAAAAAATAGGGTAAAACATGGAATTTTGCAGTTAAACATTTGGAAAAACATCTAAAAAAACAACAATTTACATAAGCGATGCAATGAGAAGAGAGCAAAAATGTGTGCTAACGAGTGACGATCATATAAATGAGAGTTAAAGTTAACACTATAACTTATAATTTTTTGTACTAAAAATAGTATGTTAATTTATAAATTATAGCTAAGTGATCAGTCAAACTGTTAGTATATTTTTAAAAAGCCCTTATGAGCAAAATCTTATTACCTATAAATAATTTTTAATTTATAAAATATTATTAAGAAATTATCAATTTTAATATAACTAAATAGCCCTTATGAGCATAATTTGCTAGAGACACATCTTTCTTTATGAAGAAAAATTATGTTTTCATGGTGAAACTTTTTTTTAATTAAAGCCTCCAATAGCATTATCCTCTTTTATAATTTATAAAAAGAGTGAAACTAGCATTACTCCTTTTAATTTTAGGTTAAAACCCTTAAAAGTCTAAGCCCCCAATTTTTAAAGAGAGTGAAACTAGCATAACCCTTGTTAGGTTAAAATACTTAAAAGGGTAGTATGCTAATGAGAGTGAAATTAGCATTACCCTTGTTAGGTTAAAATACTTATAAGGGAAGTATGCTAATTAGGGTGAAAGTAGCATTGCCCTTATTAGGTTAATACAATTAAAATATTAGGATGTATATGTTTAATGAAACAAGAGTGACATTGGCATTACCTTTTATATGTTTAATGAGACAAGAGTGATACTAGCATTACCCCTTTTAGGGTTTAAAACACTTAATAAGGCCCAAGCCTTCAATCATTTAGAGAGGTGCGTGCAAAACCAACCAAAAAAAAAGGAGCAGAGCTCCGAAAGGAAGCGGGGAGAGAGGGGTAGCTCGACTTTAGGTGCTTTGATGTTGGCTTTGCAATCGGCGAAGGCTACGGCGACAGCGATGGTGACGACACAGGTACCCACGGCCACAACCCTCTTCTTCCTTCTTTCTTCTCAAGCCCCTTTTTTTTTTCCTTTCTAAATCAAATAAAAAAAAGGTTATGTTAGTTTTCTGTGCGAGTATGGGTGATTGCTAAACTGAGGACTGATTTCAATTCGTGATTTCTCTTAGTTTTTTTAGATGGATGCCTGCAAAAAAAGGGGGAAAAGTTGTTTCCAACATGATTCATAGGTCTTGGTCGTTATCGGTGAGTTATCGGCGATAGCTCTCGATATGATGTAAAAAATTTCTTACTGTGTGTAGATGTGTCGGCAAGGAGTGATACCGAAAAATATTGGCGATATATCGCCAATATTGTCGAAATTTCGAGCCTTGCACACGGTTGTATTCCCGGTTTGGAAGACTTTCCCCTATGTCTTAGCCTAACTGAATTTCAATCACCATACAAGGTACAAAATTCATAATTTTCATGGCAATCATAAATAATACATTATCATAATTTCACAATTTCTATAACATAATTCATAAGCATTAATTACCACCACTCCTCTTCATTAAACCATTCAACCATTTATTCATAAAACACCCTCCCTCCATCATATAAAACCATTCACCATTTGCATTCATTCATAAACTGTAGATATTCATCTAAACTCATCCACCATAATTTCCCCATCCTCCATTTTAAACAACAATAGGGTTAGACATCAAGTAGTAACACCATAACCCCCAAATCATGCTCATTAAAACCCTTAAACACATGCAAAAGCCCATTTCATGTTCAATAACCAACAATCCATGCATAAACATGTAAAACACCTACTAATCTTTATTTTATCTTGTTAAAATATGCAAAAATCATAATAGAGTTAGGTTAGAGGATATATCGACCTTTGGGAATTGGGATCATCTCTCTATGATCCAAATCGCTTGAGGATGACTTTTGGGGTGATCTCCAAACTTAATCTCCCTCCTCCAAGCAATCTCCCTTGAAAACCTAGGGTTTTCTTTTTTCTCTCCAAATTAGGGTAAAAACTCTTAGATAAGGTTAAACCCTTAAAATGAGGCCTATTTATATTGTGGCCGAGTTTTACCCTAAAAATATCCAATAAAATCACATTTTTATCGAATTTCCCAATTTGCCCGATGGTTGGTCGACTGGCTTGGATTGCAAAGCTACTGTTTGAGGATTTTTTGCAAAAACTTTGAACAATGATCGACTGATTGTGAATTCCAGTCGCCCGGTTTGCTTATGAGGCTACTATCTAAGGTTTTTCAGACAGCAGTCGACCGGTTGTGAATTCCGGTCAACCGGATCTCAATGTTTCCTTGTTTTTCACCTTTTTTTCCTTTTGTTTCTTCATTTGTTTAGTCATTTATACTTTTTAAAACTCCATCAATGTTAATTAACACAAAACCCACGACACATTTAATTTGACAATTTTGTCCTTATTATTTACGATAATGCATAATAAATTTGGGTCTCTACAAAGTCTTTTTCATTACTTTTAATAAAGAAAATATGCATCCTTTTAGGTTACTAACAATGTATTTTGGGAAAAAGTGCTTAGAAACAGACCCTTATCATATTTTTGATCAAACAATCATTAAGATTTACTAAGCTGCCAATGTCTTAACATAAATTGAAGCTGGATTACTAAGGCCTCATGATTCAGTTATAGGTTTAAATTTGACATCAATAGTACTTTTCATACCTTGTTCATATTGCCTGCTAAAAGGACAAACACAGAAGAGCTCAAACAAAGTGTTATTGAGGTGAATTTCGTACCATTTGATCATGTGGTAGTTGGGAAGTAGTGAATGCACATTATTGATTGAATCATATACTTTGTGATCCAATTATACCATTAATATGATCTCGTGGAAAATGATCTATGATTCTACTTGAATCTTATTTGATGTAAGCTTTCTAATTTATGGCTTATGCTCAGTCCTTGTTGTAGGGATAGTCACAAAAAACTTCGTTTTTTTAAAACTCGTTTAAAACCCTCATTAATACCCTGCCGCAAAAAACGGTGTTTCAAACGCAATTAAAACGAATAATAAGAAAAAATACGGTTAAAACGAATAATACGAAAAAAAAGAGAATAATCTTGAGAAAATATTGGCATTCCCAGATGTACTTGAATTGTTAGGGAATGAAGATGATGCAAATATTGATGACTTTGATGATAATGCCACTTTTGAGTGATTGATGAATAGGAATGAGTGATTTTATTATATAGTAATACTATTTGTTGATGAAACTGTGCAAATGCAAACAATCAATCTTGTTTTTTAATCTTGGTAGTTGATATCTTAATGAATTTTGATACCTTGATGAAATGGAATTGAATGTTAAAATGATGTTATGAATTATTATTGTTGATTGTAATTATTTTTCTATATATTATCTCACCAAATTGTAAGATATGTTAATTAGTATCATGTTTCTAATTTTTTAATTTTCCGTTTTTTCCCCGAATTTTTCCATACTTTACCCTTGCCGAATTATTCCCGAACCTCGACTTTGTTACTATGGTTGTAGGATAGTGACCTCGCAACTATGGTTAGAAATGAGTCATTTTCATACCAGTATTTGCATACTACTATGAAAATAGTTGAATTGCCACCAACTATTGGATTTGGTGTTTTTTTTTTTTTGATTGGTAAGACATTAGGTGTGGTTGGTCATTAATAGATAAAACTATATATAAAGACTCCCAAGATTTGCAAAAACTGGGTAAGGATGGATACAAAAGTTCGATTATGGACTAGGGAAGGTGTTAGGCTTGGCACCGCAATCCATCCTTCGATAAAACGGTTAACTAGACTTCTCTAATTTCTTTTTTGACATATAGAATCGTTTGAATAGGCAAAATTAAAGAAATAAATCTCGATTAAAATTGAAAAACAAGTCTTACTACCACTAATGTTAGAATGGAACCATAGTTGTAGGGAAGCTATGTAGAGGGTGGGCTGCTCGTTTCCAAGAAGCTCATTTACTAGATTTGCTTTCTAGGAAGTTCACTTCCATCATGTTCCATTTAGTGGCCAAAGGGACTATGTATATGGGAAGAGATGGAATAGACCTAGTCTACCACCTAGGGTGTAGACCCTGAACTAGTAATATTGGATTGGAACCTAATACACTTCTTCACATATATCTTATCTAAGGTATGGATGGATGCCCATAGTAAGGCACTTATGTCTCATTTTTTGCTACTCATTCCTAAGGATTTTCTTAGCCTCACCGATAAAAAAAAGAAAAGATTTTTTGAGCCTTGCTTTCTATCAAGGATAAAAAAAAAAGGTTTCGGCATGCATAACGGATCCTGCTGAAACTGCTACATAACAGGCGATAAGTATCAATATTTTTTTTGCTGGTTGCTTAACTTGCTTTTACTATAAACGCCAATCATTTATAACAAAAACGACATTATTTTATCTTTAAAAAGTCATATTAAAGGTCATTTTTTGTGAAAACAGTCATTTTTTGTCTTTTAAAGTATAAATGAGTCATTTATGCCAAGAATGACAATATTTTTTTTTTATTATGAAAGATTATTTTGTGATCGTTTATAGTTATACTAAAAATTGACACGTCGTCTTTTTTACTAATCCAGTATTTTTACTAATCCAGTATTCAACTTTGAATTTCGATCAATGTATTGTATAGGTACCTACCGAAACTGATATGTATTGGCTTTGTCGATTTTTATTTCTATGCTTCCTACTTTGCTTCTCATTTTTGCTTCTCGCTTTGTTAACTATAGGAAATAATGTTGCCACAATCTGGTTGAGATCAATGAAATGTACTTTAGAGAACCCTCTTTTGAAGGGAATTTTCATACCTACAATCAGTGTTACAAATCTTGTTATCGAGTTTTTATCGGCCGAGTTTTTTCTCGGGAGATTTTTCAAATTTGAATTTTTTTCTGGTATTTCTCGCCTAAATCTCGGCAATGATTAAAAATATATATTAAAATTACAAGAAATAGTAATAAATATCATCAAATTATAAATTCATAAAACCAACAACATTAATTATTTCTCATAACATTTTTAAAATATCGGTTAAATAGCAGCTAAATCTCGCGATATATACGGGATAAAAAGAGAATTATATTTCTCGCAAGATTTTTAAAATATCGCGATAAAAACGGAGTTTTAAACTTTAGATATTTTTTTTTGGGAGAAATTGTGTATTTCTCGGGAGATTTGTAACAATGCGTACAATTAAGAGAAAAAAATTTAAATTCACACAAATTAAAATAGAAATATAGATCAGTTTTCTTTAATCAATCCGGAAGATTGAAATGTCAAGAACATTCATATAATAACTTATTTGATTCCAAAGACCCCTTTATCATTTTTCAAGAATGTCCCCCTCTATATTTGAAACCGTATCAAGATTGGGTCCTCCTCTACGGGTACAAATAGACTGAGGGGTATAAGAAAGTTAACATACAAATATTAACTAAAGGGGTTCTATACCTAGAGGGTACTTTCTCCAAATTTCTATTTTTGTTCAGGATTCCCTTCCATTATTCTGCAAACCACATCAGGAGGGGGATCCCAAACCACTTAAAGAATACGAAAATGGGATTCTAAACAAACAAAATGCCATATACACTTCAAAAGCAAAAAATAAAAAAAGCTACATACCTTGTTGCAAAAGCCCAACTCCTCGGCTGCTCTACAAGACTCTCCAACGATCCTCCAAGCTTCTAAGACGGTCTTCAAAGTGAGGACTGTGTATAAATTTCGGTCACTACGGAAGTGGAAACGTTTCGAGAAAGTTTAAAGAATGCCAAGGAAACAAAGTAAAAATTAAGAAAATGATGGAAATATGAAAGAAACTTTGAAAACTAGATAATGAATAATTAAGCACAAATACACATCAATAACTCATTACATAATAAAATAGAAGCATGTATAGTATCTAGTATAAGAATCATGCTAAGTAACATGAGCTGCCTCAAACTGTAAAGTCAAATGTGCACATAAATGAGTATATATATATGATAATATATTTATAAAAAGAGGTACTTCACAATATAACACTCGAAAACTCTCAAATCTTGAGTCTGAGTCATAACTACATAGAGCTTTAATGTGGTACGAACTTCGAAGTCATCATTTGTGTTTCAAGTTTCAACGAATGAAGTTGTTGCTCTAGGTAAAGGTAGTATTGAGCCTAAGTCATGTAACTTTGGTAGCAACTATTATACTCCCAAATTTATTGCTCTTACAGTTGAGCATCAATACCCACAACATCCTTAATTATGGGTAACCTAGGTGATGAGCTACACTGCAACCATGTAAGACCCATAGCCTTGCTCATAACCTAGACTATTTGTAGTGCATATCCATAAGACCCGTGCCCATAAACATAGGTGTAACGCCCCAGAATTTTAAATAATAAAATTATGCATTTATTGGTCCTTAACTGGGGTTAAATACTTGAGTGTTTGTTAAATTAATAAAAAGGGAGTTTTGCTCGGGATTGAAGTGCACTGAGGAAATCTCAATATCTTTTCGCGAAAATCGCACACAGTGTGCCGGTCGACTGCCGGGACACAACCCTATCGTATTGGTTCCGTCAGGTATCATTTCGCGGGACCGCAGGGCCATTATGTGTGATAAAATTGAGAAAAATGGGAAATTTCCAGATTTTCAGAAATTAAGTGGGACCCAATATTTATTGGAGATCCTAATAGAAATCTGTGCGGCTGGTACTAATGCGTGCCGGTCGGCCGTGAGAACTAATGTCTTTCATCTCGGCAGTTAGTTATCTCAGACGAAGAAACGGCGACTTGTTTTGTGTCCGAAATCAGAAAATTAGTGGGTTTTGCAGTTTTCTTCTGGACTAAAGTGTAACTGTCAAAACTTAGTATTTTTCCCCAAAATTTTTACAGTAGGTGTCGGGCTGTCCCAAGTTCGGTCACCTGAAGTTTCATCACTATCAGGCGTTATATAATAGGGTTTCAAATGATATATGCATGAAAAATGGGAAAATCCAGTCAAACTGGTCAAACTAGTCAAAGTGGTTGACTTGGTCAACCACACCTTTCCACACCAAATGGGTCATGTGCTTTTGCACATGATCTAAACCCATTTAAGGCCTATATAAATGGGGGCCAGCCCCTAATTGCTCACGGTTTGCACTGCCACAGAAATTTTAGAGAGAGAGTGAGGAGAGAGAAAGGAAGAGAGAGAAAGAGGAGAGAGAAAGGAAGAGAGAAAAGAAAAGGGAGTCCACCTTGGGGTTTTTCGACGTCCTCGACGCGTTGGCGACGTCTATTTTCTTCCCCGGCGTCTCGATCAACGTGTAGAGAGAGAAAGATAAATCTAGAGAGAGAAAGTGAAGGTTTGAAGGTGAGGAGCTTCACCTTGGGGTTGATCGTCCTCCTGAGCGCGTTGGCAGTGTCCGTTTCGGCCTTAGACGCCTCGAAGTGCGTGAAAGAGGTAAAAACCCCTTCCATCTTTTCTCTTTTCCCTGTTATTTGGTATATTCTTTATGTGAAATGTATGCGCGTTGATGGAAAAGGGTCTGAGACCCCGTGGATATGTTATGGGAAGGTGGTTGTGCGTGGAAAATGAGTAGAGGGGTGTAACCCTTGGTCTCGGGTCTCAAAACCCCAGATTTAGACTCACTGCGTAAAAGGCGTGGATGAGAAAAAGGTCGGAAACCCCTATGTGATGTTCTGTGGACATTCGAGGAGCCTAGATCGGGTACCGGGTAAATTGTATCGTCACCCTGGGGTGTCGAAAAGTTGTTTTGTAGGTCGTATAAGGCTATGGACACATCCATTAGCTTGGAAGCATTCCCTAACGGGACAGTGTGTTACCGGATTTGGTTCACGGGCGCGAGGTCCAAGTATTTCAGTTAACCAAGCGAGGCTTGGATTAACTGGGGTTAATTTGTGGTTAGAAAACCTAATCAGGGTTAAAGTATAATCCACCGTGATTGATAGTCAGGAGTGGGTGGATTTGATATCCATAGATCCTCTTTGACTAGGTCAGGGGAGAACAGATTGTTATGTTATCTGATAGATATGCCGTACCGAGGCTGAGTCAGTAGGCTGTGATGCCTATGATAGAGATGCCGTCCGTACCGTGGCTGAGTCAGATGGTTGTGTTATCTGATAGATATGCAGTACCGAGGCTGAGTCAGTAGGTTATGATGCCTCTGATAGATATGCCGTCCGTACCGTGGCTGAGTCAGATGATTGTGTTATCTGATAGATATGCCGTGTGGATAGAGGTCCCCACCGTGGCTGAGTTAGATGGTTGTGTTATCTGATAGATATGCTGTACCGAGGCTGAGTCAGTAGGTGGTGATGCCTCTGATAGATATGTCGTCCGTACCGTGGCTGAGTCAGATTGTTGTGTTATCTGATAGAGATGCCGTGAGGATAGAGGTCCCCACCGTGGCTGAGTCAGATGGTTGTGTTGTCTGTAATCTGATAGATATGCCGTGAGGATAGAATTCTCCACCATGACTGAGTCAGATGGTTATGTTGTCTGATAGAGATGCCGTGAGGCTAGAGTTCCTCACCGTGACTGAGATCAGACGATTGTGTTGGTTCTAGCGGGTGAAGGCCTGGATTATATACGGAGTCTATGGACTCGAGATTGTATGGAGTCTATGGACTCAAGGTTGTACGAAGTCTAAGGACTCAAGGTTTGATTTCATTGGGTGTAAGCCCGGTTGATCTCGATAATTATCATAGGGGTATGAGACGCCATGGTAACAAAATTAATGTTAACAGATTTGGAAATGGATAGCGAGTCTACGAACTCTAACTTGGATATTGAGTCTACGGACTCAGGTTGAATACGGGTGAAGGCCAGTTGATTGAGTGTACGGATTCAAGAATAGAGTGTGAGCGGTTGTCTGGGATGGTAACCTAGTGGTGTAGATGATGATTGGATGAACTTGGAATTTGAGGTTGGGAACTCGGGTCACGGATTACGAGATTATATATTATTATAATATGAGAATTGTATTGCAACACTATATTGTTATTGATGATGATGATTGTTACTAGGTGGAAAATAGATTAGATGGATTGTGGATTTTGCTGGGCTCTATAGCTCACTCTTCTCATTTTATGTCTTCAGATTTGGAAGCAGTTGCCGATTGACAAGGAGTTAGACTTGATGGATTCTGAAAGTGTACCGGCGCAGTTGTGGCGCCAAAAGTAACGGCTATTGTAGCCAGTGAGGTAACGTATTTGCTTATGATGGGTTATTGTGATGACCGGTTGTTACCGTTTACATAAGCTTATCAGAAAAGTTGAAAAATCCCCGTATTTTCGTGGGTAAAGTCTTCCGCATGCGTGGTTATGACGAACGAGCACGCGTCTTGGAACTTGATTTCCCAGCCGCGGGTTTGGGGCGTCACAATAGGGCTCTATTCATTATCCTAATAAATGAGTGAGACCATTTGCCTAATTATTTTATGATTTATAACTAAGTATAATATTTAAAGATAAATTTATTTTCAAATGTTTTTATATAAAAATAATTAAATATTTTTTTTTAAAATCCCACCCAACTTGTAGCTCAGTTAAAAAATAATAGTACTAGTTAACTATTGTACAAACATATATATATATATATATAACCTACATATTTCTTAAATTAGTCTGGTATGTATAAAATCTCTAATTAATTTTGAAATTAAAAATTTTTAAAAATATTTTTCCTGAAATAGAAGAATAATCTCACAGTTAAATCGGGTGAATTTAATTTACATTTAAATGGAAACATTGAAACTTGAGGTAAAATTTAGTGGAATTCGGGTTTTCTTCATATTTTCTTGAATTTTATTTACAAATCTAGTTTGAATCCCTAAAATGTATGGAAGTACATGAATTTATGAGCGTTTTTATGCAAATTGATTAAGCTGAATTACCAAAAGTAAGTTTAGAACACTCCATAGTAGTAATTCAAGAATGACTTTTGAAAAAAAATTAGAATTTTCTCAACAAAAATGAAATTAGTCGAATTTGCTTCATGTCGACCAAAGTCATATAATAAATTAAGGTTTTGTAATATTTCAATCGATATTACCAAAGCATTATCATAACCACCGAAACATGATGTTGAAATCTTGTACTATTTGCTTTTCAAGTTGATATCGTTCATCAATAATGAAGATGTTACATTTTCACCAAGGTTTACTAAATGTGTCGATTTTGTAAACCACACAGGTAGGTTTCATGTCGGTATTCACTCTGTAACAAAAAACTCCGTTTTTTTCAAAAATTCACGAATTATTCGTACATTTTTAGGTTGCCGAATTATGCTTTGAATTATTAGCGAATTATTGGATTCCCGAATTATAAGCGAATTTTTCAAATTATTCCCGAATTTTAAGAATTATTCCCAAATTTGGCAAAAAAACTACTTATTTTTTATATTTTTTAATCAAAATGTTCGGTATATTTTTATATTTATTAATTTTATTTTATTTTATTTCGATTTTTTCCTGAATTTTCCGAACTTGAACCCTACCGAATTATTCCCGAACCCTGACTTTGTCACTATGGGTACCTATAGAAAGGAAGAGTTTCATAGGAAACAAAAAGAAATTTGTCGAAAAATACTTTAATTTTGATATCGCAAGTAGATTTCTTGTCAATACCCTAGAAAACAGAAGTGTTTCGTAGGAAACATTAGGAGACATGTAGATGTTTTAAACCATGACCGGACTTTAGGTGCTCCTAAGAGCTTTGAATTTAAAATTCACTTAAATCTTCAAAGTCCTTAAAATTCAAGGCCATGTGGTTTTTTTTAAAGTTCATCGAGTCGACTCGTCTCGGTCGACTCGGATGATTTGATCGAGTCATGTTATTTTTTTTTTAAACTCGGGGAGAGAGGGCAGTCGTCTCCTCCCTCTCGGCTCTCGTCGTTCTCGTCTGTCCTCTCTTCAGTGACGTATAGGTGAGTCTCTCTCTCTCATCCCTCTCCCTTTCTCTCACTCTCGTTCCTCTCTGTCTCTCGTCTCTTTGTCTTGCCCATCTCTCTAGTCTCTCTCTCTCTCCATTTCTTTGTCTATCTCTCTCATCCATTTCTTTGCCCCTTCTCTCTCTTGATTGGTTGCCTGAAAATGACAAGCATGATGGATTCCCACTTTTTATTTTAGTTTTTTTATATAGGTAAATGCCCCTTTACTAAGCTCTCCAATAATGGATTGAAGGTTGCCTTGGTAGGGAATGCTCTCCACTATATGCTTGGAAGCTCTCCTTTGGCAAGAGAAATCCTTATTGAATACAAATATATAGGTATATATTATCATCATTTTTATTTTATACCATATATATATATAACAAATTTGTAGAAATGTTATATTTGTTCGAGTTTTAGGTGTCATTACTCATTACTTGGATGAGGTTCTGAATCGAGTCGAGTTTTTGAGTTTTAAAACACTGGTTCCACGTGTGGGGAATGATAATGAAAGGGGTTTATATAGGTGTAAGAAATGAGGGGGATGTCTTCTTTGGTTGATGTGAGACTAAAGAATTCTCAAACCTCGAAAGATATACGCTGTGATTTGTTATGAGAAAATTTGTATTATCCAAAAATCCAATGGGGCTGCTGTTCTAAAAGGCAGCATGCTATTCTCAAACCGATGTGCTAAGCTATATTAGCGCTAAATCATGGATTTGGTGTCAGGGTGTCCTTGCCTAGTGGGAAAGGCCCTGTTGGTTGCAAGTGGGTATTTTACCTAAAGTAAAAGTAAACCACTGAGGGGTCGTCGTTCAAAACAGCGTCCTGCTTATTGTTCCAAGGTCATGTAAATAAACCAAAAAAGCAGGCTGTCGTTTCAAAACATCCCCTTTTGTTTGGTTTGGGTTTTAACTTGGGGGTTTAATTGAGGTTTGGCTAGGATATGGTTTAGGGTCAAGGTACCGTAGGGTTTAAGTTCCGGCTCTTGCAATCAACTCGAAGACTTCAAGAATTTGGGCCACTAATTTTCCCGGGAGGTGCTTAGCCGTGCAAAATAAGGTGTCTACACTTGTCTTTTCAGGCCCCCATTGATTGAATGGTTTGGATCAAGGAGTTTTGGACCATGCATCCAGTGTAGGGCTTATTGATAGTCCTAATAATTGCAGCCTAATTTTCTACATGTTTTGATATTGCTCTTTATGATTTGATATTTATGTTGGAGAAGTGGGTTTGCATCTCCTTGGCTTTCTTTTCGATTTTCTTTAATTGAGCGATGACCTTTTTTTTGGTTGTTGAAGATCAAGAGTCGAACCTTGTGACAGGGAGATACCTTTTCTCAATTTGTATGCACCATTGTGACAGAATCCATAAGTAGGCTCGCTAAAATGGGGGAAGAGGGAGGTGCATGCATTGGAAGGTTTCTTGCTCCATGAAATTGGATGAACTGTGCCAGATATGGCCTTGTAGTGTTTCAAGGATGTATCTGGCATTTAGACAAACCTAAAATTAGCTGGTGCCTTGAGATGTAGGCTGGTCATTTTCATATTTGTATCTTGGCCTTCCTCTAGTCTCTAAAAGTGGCCAAATCATCTTGATTCTTAGAACCTTTTTTCTCTTCTCACATATTTCCTCTCCTTTTAATGCTTCCCCTTTCTGTGGTCTTTAGTGGAAATGTACATTTTATGGAAAATGTAAGGAGGATTAGAGGAACTATCATCTTATTGGGGGAAAAAGATATGTAATCCTAAGGAGGCAAGGTCTAGGCAGTGTAGTCAAGGCGTCTAGGCGATGCCTAGGCGATTAGCCCCGGCTAGGCGAGGCGTTGCCTAGGATAAATTTAATATAAATATATATATAATTATATATATATCACGTATATATATTATTATATATAACATCCAAAAGACCAAAACTCCACACCCACATTCCACAAAAACATAAAATAAAAAATCTATTACTATCATTCATATCACATAACCAAAGACATGTTGACATAGTAGAGTATTAAACACTTCAAAATCTGGGCCAAATACCCAAATTCGTGTCACTGTCCATGTTACATGTATAATATTAGGCCCTAGAGCCTAAAAAATGTCTTTTAGAATTACAACATGATGTTAAAGATTATGTAATATAGAAATAATAAAAAAGCTTCATCATTTGAACCCAAGAAATAATAAAGTATTTAAGAAGAGCTTCATCGTGTGCTGTCCCAACAGTGTGTATCTGCCTATCTGGACTGGATTATTTGTATGTTTCAACCCTCGACCCATCTAATTTTCTTATTTCTAAATTTTGAGCTTCATATTGGCTTTAGAAGCATCTTGTTTGTTTTGGAATGTACAACCTTCAGTAGATTGCCCGGGGGGGTGGCAGGGGGATTTTTTTATTTTTTTCCTATTTATTGAGATTTTTTGGATTTTTCTTAAGCAAAAAACGAAAAAAAAATAGCTTTTATAAGCTAGACCGCCTAGGCGACCGCCCAGATATCAACGCCTAGGCGTCGCCTAGTCGACCGCCTAGCTGTTTCTACCCGCCTAAGCACTTAGTCGAGTGCCCCACCACCAAAAACGCCTAGGCGACGCCTTAACTACACTGGGTCTAGGTCTCCTCCATTGAAGTTAGTGATCAAAGCATTTCTTGAAAAAGGGCCTGGGGATTTTAGAGGAGTGCTGCAAATCAAGATCTAGGAAAGGAAGTCTTCGAATCACTGACTCAAACCCATTGTCGAATGATACTCAGCGTCAGTAGAATATGGAGGTACTTATGGCAGAATAGGCCAGCCTTTGGATCTTGTAGATAAGTACGCAACTATGAGTAGGTAATGGGAGAATCTTATAGTTCTAAACGGTTATGCTGTTAGCATTTGGAAAGGTACACCATACACCAATGTTTTTGAAGAGTTTGCCAGGGTTATTGTGTCAAGAATGGAACCGGCAATTAGTTGAGATTTGGGAGGACGTTTGGCGCTGCAGCACTCTTCTCTTCAATGCTTATCTGTATCTTTTTCCATGCCATTAGTAAAGGTACCTTGATGGAACGCTGCTTTGTCGGAGCCGAAGGGACGACATGGATGCCTAAATTTAGAAGTTATTTTAATGATTAGGAGACTGAGTCTCTTGCTGGTCTCATTGCTCGGTTCAAGCTGATCCATGTGCTGGCTGATTCGTTGGATAAGTGTGAATTTGAGTGAGATGCTAGGGTTATTTTCATGGGATGCTCATGGCTCCTCCATGAACATGATTCAATTTCTTATCTGGCAAAATGTGTTAAAAGGCATCCCTTATCTTGGAAAAATTTGCTCTCTTTGTACGACGGCTTTTGATATGATTCCTAAAGTGGATTACCTAATCAGGAGGAAGGTACTAGTAGAAAATTTTAGTTGGAGGAAATTTAGAGCCAATTATTTTATTCTATGTAAAGCGAATGGCAAGATGGTGAATGATCTTCCTGAAAGCCAATAATTATACTCTGTAAAGCGAATGGAGAGATGGTGGATCACCTTCTTCTTAGTTACTAGTTCTTGAGAATGATTTTGCATCATCTGCTACTTTGTTGTGGTATTTTATGGCTCACTCCAAAAACTTTATTAAATTTTATTCAAAGGATGGATACCAGGTGCTTTCGGAAATGGGTTTGGATGGAGGACGACTTCTTTTCCTCTTTGTGGGGTATTTGGAAGGAGAGGAGTTTCTGACTTTTTGGAGATAGTATGGTCCTTTGATTCAGTGGTCGATAATGTATTGGTGCTGTTATTTTCAGTGTTACCTAGGCACGTGGTACGGGTGCCAAGTGTGTAGGTGTCTAGAAGTGTTCGGCACGGCAAGCTCTGGAAATCCCAATACGGCGGCACAGACGTCCATACTTTTTAAAATGATTATATATATATATATATATATATATATATATATATATATATGAATATATTATAACTAAAAAATATAGAGAAAATAATAGAATAGAGAGGGGGACCAATAGTCATCAGTTTTTTTAAAAAAACTATATACTAGAGTTATAAGAAAATACTCATATAGAGAATAAAGAGAACAAAACAAGAGAGAGAGAGATGTACTTATTGATCGTCATTGGTGCCGCCGCTCTCCTAGTAAGTTTTCCTTTATGTTGCCGAAAAGGCTATACAATTTGACAAAAAGTTCCTAGGAATCTAAAAATATATTGTATTTTCTAAATGGCACAACGTACTTTAAGCGCCTCGTGCCTAACCATAATATAGACTTCACCATGGCATGGTATAGGCACGTACCAAGAAGTGTCGTGTTGTGCCGTATCATGCCAAGTTGTTGACACAACAAAATTTGGGAAAACTGAAGTGCCTAGGTAACACTGGTTATTTTTATTACCATTCCACTTTTTTCTCTAACCGGATGCCATATTTCATGGAAACTGCTAGTTTTTGAATTTGCATAGCCTTTTAAGCTAACTAGGGGTTGTCTTGTTAGCTCTGTTGTTTTTGTATTCATCCTTCAGTCATGCTGTTCACTCCTTCTATTTCGTCTGAACAAACCTGGTAGCCCTTTTCGCCACCTCACCCCCTCTCGATGTGGAAAGTTTCAAATCAGGAGACCTTCAACATGTTGCTAAAAGATAGGCCATCTTGTTGCTCTCTTTCTATTTTTACTTAAAAGGATTAAAATTTCAACAGCTGGCATTTACATGGGAGAAGTGCAATTCATGGTGTTTGAGGAATGACCAGACAGAGGCCCAATGTGCCCATCCAGAGGGTTCTCTACCGGATGAACAGTCTGGATTGACCAATGTCAACCCTGCACATGGCGGAAAAATTCCTTTCACAATAGGAAACTAATCCTATTGTGTCAAAACAGAATACCTTTCATATATATATATATATATACTGGAAGACTGATAGAAAGTTTTTGATATTCTTTTAAACCTGTCAGTTCTGTCCGCATTTGATTATTTCTCCCTTTTATTTGGGTTTCTGCTCATCTGTAAGTTTATTTTGTAGAATCCAAGAAAAGAAGTAAATGCATTGCTCAAGAAGGAGGCAGCTTACTTCGGTGATATTGTGATTTTACCGTTCATGGATCGTTATGAGCTTGTGGTTCTTAAAACTATTGCCATCTGCGAGTATGGGGTGAGTCCAACTTCATTTAATCTTCTAGACTTCTTTTGTATGCCTGTGAGGATGGTTTTTTGCTGTACACCAGTTTGGTTTGGTCCCTTCTTGACTTTCTCCATCTCACCAATAAGCCAATTATTCTCTTGCAGGTTCTGAACTTGACAGCTGCATACATCATGAAATGTGATGATGATACATTTGTTAGAGTGGATACTGTGCTAAAAGAAATTAAAGGCATACCCCGCAGGAGGTCCCTTTATATGGGCAATCTCAACCTCTTGCACCGACCTCTTAGAAGTGGAAAATGGGCAGTCACTTATGAGGTATGATTGCTTACATGATTTTATCTAGAGCTTCAGGACAACTTACTGATTTTATAACAAAGCCATCCTCTGTACCTTGTGCTGTGTTGAGGGTTTGGGGTGTCAGGACTCAGGACCCAACTGACCATGGGTTCACCCAGGGGAACTCCTGTGACGAGTTAGATGATTCTATCAATTAAAGCTAGATTTCCATTAGCCATATTATTTCTGACCGTCCAAAAGATTGGGGTGGACATGATAACTAGGATCATCAATATGGTCCATTAGATTTTCTAGGAAACAAGAGGCATCTGATACATGATTTAGTCTGATTGTTACTCATTATCTCCCCACATATTGTATACCACATTGTGCTGTTTGGTTGGGAAATTCCTTAGATTTGTTATTTATTTTTCTTTATCAGTAAAAGGCGTTGAATTTCCTAATATATGATCATAAGGACCCATATGAGATCTACATGGGCCTCTCCCTCTTTCTGACGCACTATTGTCTAATGCAACAGGAATGGCCAGAAGCAGTATATCCTCCTTATGCCAATGGACCCGGATATATAATTTCCAGTGACATTGCGAGATTTATCGTCACTCAACATGCCAATCACAGCCTAAGGGTTTGTAACACGACAGACCCTTGTTCTTTTTCTTCATTTCCTCTCTTCGATTATTTATTAGTTTTTTTCCCTGTTTTTTTCCTGGATGATTCTCTAACCTAGTCAATCCAAACACTGAAACATTTTTCACTTTGTATGGCAGCTCTTTAAGATGGAGGACGTGAGCATGGGAATGTGGGTTGAGCAGTTCAATAGCTCAACTACGGTCCAATACTCCCACAACTGGAAGTTTTGTCAGTATGGTTGCATGGAGGACTACTACACCGCACATTACCAGTCCCCAAGGCAGATGATCTGCCTATGGGGCAAGTTGGCGAGGGGTCGGGCTCATTGCTGCAACTTTAGATGAGAAGAAGTGGCCTCTGATTATTGGAGCATTGTTACTACCTTCTCTCTTTTCATTTGTTTTACTGTCCTGCATTTGCACTCAGTACAGAGCATTGTAAACGTCAATGCCGATTTTTGTCCATATTTTGGGCTTTCAGAGATTGTGGCTGTGCTGATCATGGCCATCATTCGGAAAGAACCGATTGCATTTGGTAGTATGAGGTCATGGTTGAGAATCACGGCATCTGCTTCTTGCTCGATTGCAGTTTCAGGCCAAATTGTGTAAGTATATATTGTATATGTTCTTAGTTTTAATTTTATTTACAAGATCAATGGTAATGGCAGCAGAATAGCCAAAGCTCGAGCCAAAGATTCATCATGTGAGTAGAGCGGCAAATGAAGCTGGGTGTGGATCCATCAGATCAAAATGAGTCATGGCCGGACCCAGTTCCAAATTCTTTCGAGCCCCAATTGCCAAATGATGTAGTACCTGTACTGGTCAGTTATGTTGATTGCTGAAATTTATTTGAACTTGTGCGTAAACATTGCAACTTTATTAAGGATGGGAAGGACTACTAGAGCGTCAGTACAGACTCATCCACCAACTTGTAAGATATAAAGTTGTTCTAGAGTGGGCTTTGCTCTTCCTACCATGCTTTCTCCTTATTAAATGAAAATTTCTGCTAAAACTGGGAAAAAAGCTTCCTTTCTGGTCTTTCTGCCGACCGTCTGCCGACCTTAGCTATCCTTGTGCTATAGGTCTTTCTGGTTACTCTTGTTGACTATTCTCTGGTTTTGGTCGTTTTCAGTAACCCCGTCTTGGTCAACCCTGTCTTGGTCTTTCGAGCATTTCCCTGGTTTTGGTTTGTTTCTGTAAACTCCGGCTTGGTACTGGGGTTTTTTTTTTTCTTTGTGAGCCATGGAGGAAGATAATCTCCCAAGCATGTTGAATGAATCCTTCAAAGAGAAGTTAGCCATCCCAAAAGCGAGAATACTGCGGAAAACAATTCTTTATTGAGGGCTCCAGTGATTGGCAAGTGGTGGAGATTGGGGATGATCTCCTCGAAGAAGGCAGAAATGACTGTAGATTCAGCATCACTGGCAAGTTTGTAAGAGGAATCTAAATTGGAAAGTGGCTACTAGAACCTCCATTAAAGCTTGGAAAACGACGGTAGATTCAAGGGTTCAAGACCTCAAGGATAATTTTTGGGAAATAGTTAACATACCTGGGAAATGGATTGTAAAATCTCATTGGTTCATTTCCCCCTCTTAAATACCCACTAATTGTGTTGGGTATTTAAGAGGGGGGGGCATGGACCAATGAGGTCCAGAAGATTTTAAAATCCATTTCCCAGGTATGCTAATCACTGCTCATAATTTTTTCCTGTTCAAGTTTGTTGAAGAACGGGATGTCCTGAAGGTTCTCTGGTGTTTCAATGGTCGATTGCTGGCATTGAACCAGTGGTCGCCCCAAAAATGGCCGTTCCAGACATCAATCTCAACATAATTCTGTTTTGTACCAATATCCTCGAGCCAACGCCGGATCTCCTCACTTACAAAATAATAAAGAAACTAGTAGCGGATTTGATGAAGTGGATTTCATTAGAATCCAGCAAGGGGGACTACACTAGGGGGAAGTGTTTATTGATTTTCGAAACCTTGTGAGTGTTGGCTGCTGGTTTCAAGGAAATCGTCCCATAAAACCAATTTACTTTTACCTACCTTCTGCTACCACTGTGGGATAATAGGTCATAACCAAATCCCAACGAGATTATCGCTATGGAAGTTGGTGCAGGTGCTAGCAGCAGTAATGGTGATAGAAACGAACAAGCGAAGAAGACGAAGGCTAGAGAGAGTGACACATGTCACCGAGGAATAGAACCCATTAACAGACTCCCATGCATCTCAACAGAGAGAGACCAAGACCAACGCCCACACCTACAGCCACCATTGGCATCATGTAGCCCATCCCATATTCCATCATTCACCATTCCTCAAACTCCCATTAAACCATCAATACTCTCCCCATAAAAACCAAGAACTTCTCTCCCATGCAAAAGAAGGCAAAAATATCCTTCAGCATTGTAGCCGGTAGCCTTTTGGCTAGCTCCAATACACCCCTCAGTGGGCCCCCCACCCATTCACATCCATGGAAAACAATGGAAAACAATTCCCAGTAGGTCGGCGCAACAAGGATTGTCTTAATGGGTTTGGGAACACCCCTCCCAACAAAACAAAAAAAAAAAAAAAAAACCGAAGTAAATTTTTTTTCTCTTCCAATCTGTATTTGACACATATTGAATTCATTGCAATTGGCTTTGATCTGATCTCTCCTGGATAGGGATACGAAATCTTGTTGACTCCGTCACTCCAGTCGCTTTTAGTGTTAGTAAGCCCAACCGCCATATCACCGGTAGGGTGTCAATGGACCGGCCATATCAGCCATTTTTTTATAAACATAACTGGGAAGTAGTGGGAGACTACCTTTGTACAGCGGTATTAAGCTTTCTCAATGGAGGCTTCATTCTCCGCCAGATGAATCACATTTTTTTAATCTCTTATACCAAAGATTAGCGCTTGATAATCTATTGATCAATTCCGACCTACTAGTCTTTGGAATATTTGTTATACGGTTTCAGCAAAGGTCTTAGCAAAAAAACTGAAGTTGGTTCTCGATCCTTGGTTCAATCAAGCTCAATCCGCATCTATACCAATGAGGAAAATTACAGATAATGTGCTTTTTGCCCATGAGGTCTTTCACTGTTTGAACTCTCGGTGCAATGAGGAACACTACTTCATGACTGTCAAGCTGGATTTGTCTAAAGCCTATGATCGTATAGAGTGGGGGGTTTTCTACAAAAAGTGATGCAAAAGATGGGGTTTTGTGTGAGGTGGATTCAGCTAATTCTCCAATGTATTCCATCGGTTTCTTATCAAATTCTGATCAATGGAGAACCAAGAGGTTTTACTCATCTAGAAAGGAGCTTCGGCAAGGGGATCGTCTATCTGTTAGTGTATATTACGCAGCGGAACCACGTCTATACCTTGCACGTTTTCTGATGGAGAAGAGAACTAATAACTTCTGTAATTAAAATCTTCTTCACAACTACAGAACACTCTAATGCATATAAACGTATGTTACTCACTACAACTATTTATAAACAAAACAAAACCTTATCTAATAAGGAAACCTAAACCTTATTGAACTCTATCTAATAGAGTTACCCAACCAGAGCAAAACTCTGTTCAAAGAATCTAGACTAAACAAGTATTGTAATTTAACTAGAACTCTTATCATCCGGCATTGATTTATCCACCAGCCCGGCTCTACTTCTCCCGTGGATAAGTTAGAGTTTGGTGATGACTCTTAACACTCCCCCTCAACGCCAAATCTCTACTAATGACGCCAAGTGCATCTCTGAACTTTGTGAATTTTGACAAGCAAAGCCCTTTCGTGAATATGTCCGCCACCTGTTCATTTGTATTAACTGACATAAGATCAATTTCTCATCGAAATACTTTTTCTCGAATAAAATGATGATGAACTTTAACATGCTTCGTTCTAGCGTGAAATACTGGATTTTTTCTAATCGAATTGCGCTTTCATTGTCGCAATACAGTCTGATCTCATAATTTGTGGTTTGATGCAAATCAAACATTAACTGCATTAACCACGCACTTTCTTGCGCTACCATAGCTGCAGTCCGATATTCTACTTCCGTTGTTGACAAAGACACAGTTGGTTATCTTTTACTGTACCAAGAAATAACACCCGAACCAAGACTAAACATATAGCCTGTAGTTGATATTCGAGTCAAGAGATCACCTGCGTAGTCTGCATCACAGTATCTTACAATTTTGGATTCGACGGCTCTTCCATACCAAACACCATGATCCATTGTTCCTTTTACATATCTTAGAATTCTTCGAACAATCTGAAGATGTGGCTTTCTTGGACTATACATAAATCAGCTCACGACCCCTACTACTTGAGAGATATCAGGACGAGTTAAAGTTAAGTAGATCAAACTTCCCACTAACTGTCTGTACATGCAAGAATCTTTAAGTTCTTCAATTTCATCTATACGAACTTTAGTGTTGACATCCATTGACGTAGCCATCGGTTTGCAATCAAATATTCCAAACCGCTTCAACAGGTCACTGAAATATTTTTGTTGACATAAAAATATTCCATATTTATTTCGATCCATCTCAAGTCTGAGAAAGTGCTTCAGCTCTCCAAGTTCCTTCATCTGAAATTGAATTCCAAGATTTATGCGGATTCTTTTAATTTCTTCTGGATCATCTCTAGTAATAATCAAATCATCAACATAGACTAGCACAATTGTAACTTTGTCTGCTACAAATTTTACAAACAAACTTGAATCAATTAGAGTTAGAATATAACCACTGATTGTAAGAAACTCAACAATCTTTCCATACCATGTTCTTGGAGCCTGCTTCAACCCATATAGAGCCTTTCTCAATTTGCAAACATATTTAGGATAATGAGGATTTTCAAATCCCTTGGGCTGCTCCATATAGATTTCCCGGTCTATTTCACCATGAAGAAAAGGATTCTTTACATCCATTTGCCACAACCTCCAATCCTTGCTAGTAGTGATAGCAATCAGAACCTGTACTGTTGTTATCTTAGCCACAGGACTGAAAGTCTCATCATAGTCTATTCTATACTTTTGTGAAAAACCTCAACCAACTAATCGAGCCTTGAATTGCTCTACTGAACCATCTGCTAGGGTCTTGATCTTATATACCCATTTACAAAAAATAGGTTTTATATCATCCGGTTTTAGCATTAGATTCCAAGTCTCATTCTGCTTTAAGGCTTGAATCTCATCTGCCATAGCTTTCTCCCATTCAGGAACCCCTCGAGCTTCTTCAAATGACTTTGGCTCTTCAATCACCAAATCTTTGTCAATCATTACTTGCGCTAGATCTGCATTCACATTCTTCAGTTTCACATTTTCCGTTGCATACTTTGGATGACTTTGGTACTCGTTGTGACCTCCTTAAGACATGCTCATCTTCTTGTTCAGACTCTTCAAGTTGTGAGGGCCGATTTTCTTCTATAATAGTCTATTGATAAGTTCCAGTTTTCCAAGGTCTTGCACTAGATGTCATCTGTGACACATCCTCATCAACCTGTACACTTGGTTCAAGTGTCTTCTGATTGGAAGGACACTTAAGTCTTGTCTCCTCTTCTAGCTCCTCTTCAAACTTTTGATCAACTGGAAGATCGACATGATCAACCGACCACCATGATGATGACTCATCGAACACAACATTTCTCGACACATGTACTCGATCTGAGGTTGGATCAATACACCTCCAACCTTTCCTTTCTGAATTGTATCCCACAAAGATACATCGGATCGCCTTCTTATCAAATTTGCTGCGAAGATGGTTAGACACAACAAATACATACCATACACAACCAAATACTCGAAAGTGACTTACTGTAGCCTTCATCTCATACAGCTTCTGGAAGGGTGAAAGGTACTCGAGCTTTGGCTGTGGTAGGTGATTAATAACATGATTTGCAGTCATCATGCATTCAGCCCAAAAGCGAGCTGACACATTTTTCGAATGTAACAGGCTCCTACATGTCTTAGTTAGATGCATGTTCTTCCTCTCTGAGACCCCATTCTGCTGTGGCATATAGGGACAAGTCAGCTGCCTTCGGATACCATGCTCTTGTAGATACTTGTTGAACTCTTCTGAAGTATACTCTCCTCCATTGTCTGATCTTAGACATGTTATCTTATGTCCAAACTCATTTTCCACCTTACTCTTAAGATCCTTGAATTTGTTAAGTACTCCCCCTTTCTCCTTTATGAAGTAAATCCAAGTGTATCGTGAGTAATCGTTGATGAATGTGAGCATGTATTTCATATCTCCAAGTGAAATATCTTTCATTGGACCGAACATATCTGAGTGCACCAATTCAAGAGGTTTCTTGGCTTGAAACTTCGACTCAATATAGGGAAGCTGATGTGCCTTGCCATACTGACATCCTGCATATACTAAATCATCTCGGATCTCCAGATTAGGAAGCCCTTTCAACATGTTTTTCTTCATCATAGCCTTTAACTTGATAAATCCAACATGAGCAATCCGAGCATGCCACAAATCAGCTGTTTCACTCTTTCGAGTTTTGTCTACATAAGCAACCTCAGCTGACATAACATAGACGGATTCAATTCTTTTGCCTTGCATGATGGGAGTGCCTTTGATCTGCATCTCTTTGTAGATCTTCACATCATCGGGTCCAAACACGACGGTGTTTCCAGATGTCGCCAATTGAGAGATAGACACTAGGTTCTTCTTCATCATTGGGACATGGAATACGCCTTGAAGCAAGGTTGAATCCTCACTTCCTTTTGGTATACAAACAGCACTACCTACATGAGTGATTGGCAGCCTCGCATTATTTTCCGTCACTATTACTCGTTGGCCATTATATTGTTTCTTTGAAAGAAACTTTTGATCATTTCCAGTCATGTGATTTGAGTAACCTGAATCAACTATCCAGTCAGTAGAATAGTCTATTCGATTATTATTGCTCGTAGGCATGGCAACTGTAGTAGTTAATTCGAGTGCATCAGATTGTTCTTCAGTGATAGATAAATAAGCACTCCACTCCTCTTCTTCACCATCAATTTTCTGTGGTAGGTCTTCTGAAGTTGCTGCATTCCCTTCATCTTTCTTCTTCTTGGGTACTCGAAAATTTCTGGCAAAGTGACCTGACTTGCCGCAATTATAGCACGTTCTGCTTCTAGGATCCTGAGAGTCACGTTCCTTGGAACTATCCTCGCTCTTCCTTGAATTCGAGTTCGGTTGATACTTCAAATTCTTTTGTTTTCTCCTGTCATTAAAAGACCTTTTACTTTTACCAGTGTACAAGACTTCTTCTTTCTCATTAGTAGAAAGACTAACCATCTGCTTTGCTAGACTCTCCTAGTTTGCTAGAAGGCTTTCAAGCTCCAAGAGTGTTGGTTGAGTCGGCCATCCACGAATTGTTGTCATGAACCTGTGATACTCAGGCTTTAGACCTCGAATGATAATCTTTCTCATACGAGCATCTGTAGTTTTCGACTCCTCATCAAGTTACGATATCTCAAGACAGATTTCTTTTACTTTCATAAAGTATTGAGAAATCGACATGCTTCCTTGAGATACCGAACAGATCTCGTTCTCCAGCAATTGCAACCTTGCATCGTTAGATCTGGTGAAAAGTGTGGATATCGCATCCCATGCTTCATTCGGAGACTTGGCCTCTCGAATATGTTCGAGCAATTCTTTCTGAACTGTAGCTTTCAACACGAACAAAACTTTGTCTGTCTTTATCTTCCACTTCCTTAATTTCTCAGCATTCTCTTTAGTTTTGGGTGGTGCGATGATTTCTTCGCCATTCATCACCTCCCAAAGATCTTGTCCCTGCAAATATGATTCCAAACAGGATATCCAATACTCATAGTTAGTATTGTTCAACTTCTCTATACCGCTTACAGAATTTGCATGTTCCATTGATTTGAGTTGGTGAATACAAGGTATTTGATGAGATCTTTAGACTCACCGTTTTGAGGTCTTCACGCTCGTTCCCTGAACCTGGCTCTGATATCACCTGTTAGTGTATATTACGCAGCGGAACCACGTCTATACCTTGAGAAGAAGAATATAAAAACAGAGAAAGAAGAACATAAAAGTACTTGCACGTTTTCTGCTAGAGAAGAGAACTAATAACTTCTGTAATTAAAATCTTCTTCACAACTACAGAACACTCTAATGCATATAAACGTATGTTACTCACTACAACTATTTATAAACAAAACAAAACCTTATCTAATAAGGAAACCTAAACCTTATTGAACTCTATCTAATAGAGTTACCCAACCAGAGCAAAACTCTGTTCAAAGAATCTAGACTCAACAAGTATTGTAATTTAACTAGAACTCTTATCATACGACATTGATTTATCTACCAGCCTGGCTCTACTTCTCCTGTGGATAAGTTAGAGTTTGGTGATGACTCTCAACACTATCTTCTTACCTCTACATACTGTGTTTAGAAGACTTATCGGCAATGGTGGTAGCAGTGAAGATAGATCATAGAATCTCAGGTATAACACTTGCTCGACACTACCCTAGACTAACTCACTTGCTTTTGCAAATGATATCACCATTTTCTTAAATGCGGATGTCACGGAAGTTGCAAATCTTAACAAAATCCTGCATCAATAAAGTCAACTTTTTGGGCAAGTGATAAATTTCTCCAAATCCAGGTTTTTATTTAGTCGAAATACCTCTTGGAGAATCAAGAGAATATTGGCAGACAAACTCTAAATGAGGTGCCCAGATTTTACAAATATGTACTTAAGACTTCCTCTTCCTCGGGGAGGAATAAATCTACTATCTTTGCGGATCTGGAGAGAAGAACTCAAAAAAGAATGAATGGTTGATAAAAGAAAGTCTTAACCCAAGTGGATAGAGGGGTTCTTATAAAAGTCATAAACAAAGACCATCCAAGTTATGTGAGGAGTTGCTTCCTTCTCCCCTCTAAGTTTCTAAAAGAGTTCTAGTGGGGTCAACTAGAGGGAGATCATAAAATTCATTCGATGAGCTAGATCAAGTTGTACAAAGCTAAAGAGGAGGGAGGTCTGAGTTTTCGAGATCACTACAAAATTAAAGGCCCTTAGTAGCGGTTAGATAAAAAAAATACATTAAAAAAAAATACATGTACAAAAAAAATTTAGCAAAAAAAATTTATTTTTTTAATTCATCGATATCAGTGAAGGTTTTGAACCGCGCTAAAGAAATTTTCATAATTAGCGGTTTTAACCGCCGCTATTAGTGATATTAATAATATTATTTAATCAGTAACATCGGCGGTTAAATCCGCCATCATACATATACATTAATTTATGAAATTGCCCTAATTAACTGCTGTTAAAGGGTCTACTAAACTGCCATTAAAAGATGACACAATCAACGGCGGTTTTTAATGAACCGCCATTAGGATCGCCGCCAAAGGCTTCCTCGACAAGCTATTGAACGGCGGTTTGGTAAACCGCCGTCATATACTTTAACGACGGTGTAGGTGTCTTCGGCGACAATTTTGAACCGCAGCTAAAGGCCTTGAATTTTGTAGTGAGATATGAGTTGTTCAATAAGGCCCTTTTGGCAAAACAAAGTTGGAGTATCCTCAAATATTCAAACTACCTAAAGGCCCATGTGTTGCGAGATTTGTACTTCTCAAATTGTTCCTTTTTGGAGGCTTAGATGGGATACTGGACTTCTTGGGACTGGCAAAATATTCTGGTCGGTAGAGATGTGCTTCATAAAGGTCTTAGATGGAAAGTGGGAGATGGACATTCTATCTCCCAGGCAGGGAGGGGGCTACAATGAGCTCCCTCATTGATTCTCATAGCTCCTCTCGGAGATGGCCCACTATGTAGAGAAGTTGTTGAATGTGTTACCCACTTGTTCTTTCGGTGCAATTTTGCTAGAGAAACCTGGCTAGCTCTATCCTTTCATTAGAGTTGGGACTTTCATGGTAGATTTTTGCAAAGTGGTGGGCTTATTGGGCTATGAGTCCAAACTTCAGTTCGGAAAATTATAGAATGACAGTGACCATGGCTATCGCTCTATGGGCCAATTGGTTCACCTGGAATGAGGTAGTCTTTTCAAATTAAATGCGGTGGCTAATCCAAGAAGAACAACAAACTGGGCAAATGGTATGGCGGCTGAGATTACAATCGTCCCCATCCGTGAACAAATCACCATTATTAGTCTAGAGTGGTTGCTCCTTTCAAGTGGCATGCACCAGTAAGGACCGGTTTTTTTTTTATAAAAGATAAACAGTGATGGAGCCTTTAGTGGCGACAGTGCCGCAACATGGATTGGAATTATTGTGAGAGATCACAGAGCCATTGTGATTGACCAGGTATTAAATCCTATTCAGGTGACCTCGCCCCTTGCTGTCGAGGCCTGTGCCATAAAAGAAAGCTCAGAACATGCCAATAGAAAAGGGTGGAATCAGTTTATTGTAGAAAGCGATTCCCAAGTTTTGGTGAAATTGATTAACGATGGGTTCCTTTCATCTGCGAAGGAGGTTCGTCAAATCCTTGAGGATATCTTCCCGATCTTAAACCTTCTCTCAATAGTGAAAGTTGTGTTCATTCATTATCAGGCAAATTCTCCGGCCCATAGTCATGTTCAGAAGTACTCACGAACAGCTTGAGCTCAGCTCGTTAAAAGCTTGTGCTTGTTCGTTTATTTAGTAAACAAGCCAAGCTCAAGATTGATTTTCAAGCTCGTTTAACTAACGAGCTAAGCTTGAACACACTCCCTACTCGTCTCTTTAAAAGCTCGACTCGATTATATATATATAATTAACCTACTAAAATATCTAAATATACTTGCATCATTTAAATTTTAAAATTAAATATATTTATTACATACTAGTAAAGATTAATAATATATAATGTATTTTACATAATAAGAATATCCTTTGTACAGTTATAAATTTTCCTAAAATTGTAAGTAACACTGTAATATTTTAACCTATATGAGTAAAATTTAAACCTAATAAATAGTTATATCTAATAAATCAAGTTGTTCGCAAACTACTCGAGCTCGGCTCAAATTTAAACCTAATAAATAGCTATATATAATGAATCAAGCTGCTTGCTAACTACTCGAGCTCGGCTCGAGCTCGTATGTTAAAGCTCAAGCTCGGCTCAAGTTCGTCTGTTAAAGCTCAAGCTTGTTTATTTAATAAACAAGCCAAGCGCAAGCTTGATTTTTGAGCTTGTTTACTTAACAAATAAGCTTGAACATCCCACTATTCGGCTCGATAACACCCCTATGTATAGCTGGAGGGATAAGGGCTTTTAGTTTTTTTTTTCTGAATTTGTTTGTTTATGAAATTACCAAAAAAAAAAGAATCTCCAAGTTAGGAGATCATGTAAGAAAGATTCTTTAACGCTATAAATCTTAACCACAGTTAAAAAGAATTCGGTTGGTGGTGTTTGCAGCTGATTATTGTTCTTGTTAAATGGATCTTGTTATTTGGAAAGGGATGTGCTGGGCCGTGGCCAGCCCGGCCTGCTCTATATTAAATTCTCCCCGAAGTTTGCGATTGGATATGAATCCATCTCATTTCATACTCCTCAATTAAAAATAAAAATAAAAGAAATAACTTTTCCCACTGCAACAAGTTTCTCAAGAGCTTTGAATAACATTTTTTTTGAATTTTTTTTAAAGAAAATATTAAACGTACCTGGGTTCCCATTTTATAACCAAAGGGCAGGTCTCATTGGTCCACTGCTCTTTTAGGAAAATAGTAAACGCACCTGAGGTTCCCATTTTATAACCGAAGGGCAAGTTCTCATTGGTCCACACCCCAATTTTAAATAATTATTTTCTGTGGTTAGTATTCACTCACACCTAGGGTTAAGCCATCCAACCAAGCTTTTTCAAAAAAAAAAAAACCCAAATCTTAATTTTAATTTAGTTAAGCTTATTCAGGATTAAAGGGTGTTAAAAGGAACACGAGGACAGGGGGTAAGATATGCAACGGACCCATGGGTCCGCTGAGCACTTTTTTTTTATTGGGTTGGACAAACTCAACTTCCCTTCAGACGTGCTACAGACGTGCCACAGCTAGTTAGGCTGTTGCTAATCCAAACTTCAACTACCAACCCCCCTTTCAGACGTGCAATAATGCATCACTCAATGCATATTCCTTGTGCCAATGTCCAACGTAGAGGATCCCTGAAATCTGAATATTACAAATCAAGCAAAGTATAAAGGTAACGTGATTCTCAACAAAAATAATAAAGTTAACGTGAATATCACCCAAAAATAAAATAAAAAATGGGATCATGTTCAATCGCGATTGAACTCTGGAGAGTTCAATCGCACCCACAAGTCAACAAGTGTCCCTTTTAACCCTCATTAATTGGGGTTAAGATTTATTAACCCTTAGGGTTAAATAACCTAGCTTAGTTTTAGAAAAAAAATATATATATATATATCTTAAGGGTTAACATTTCTTAACTAGAGTTAAATGGGCAGTTAAAGGGGCTTAATGAGTCCGATTGAGCTCTCCCCAATTCAATCGTTTGTAATTAGACATGATCTGGAACCAAAAAAAAAAAAAAAGAGCAACATGAGAGGACGGGACTAAACTAAAAAAAAAGAAAAAAAAGGAGAAAATGAAAGGGTAATGAATTATAATGTTTTATGGTTTTAAATTTAAAATGATTTATAACTATGAAACGTATAGGTATTTTTTTATCTCATGATGTGCTGGTTGGTGTGCTGTAGACTTTGTTATATTTTAATGGTGTATAATTAGTAAGTGAAATATTTGATGTTGGCATCACCCACCTTTTTAAGTGGGCATCAATTTAGTTTTCTTTTTTAAGGGTTGTGCTAGTCCCTGTCCCTGTCCCACACTCTTTCTTCTCCTGGATAAGAAAGACATATTTTATGTGTCTTAGTAGTCATAGGGCCACCACAAAATATCGTTTTCTTGCCCAAAGGAGAGGGTGGCTAACAAAATCCTTCTTTTAAAATAATTAAAGCGTCATAGTTTTCTTTTCAAAAGGCAGTGGTGGTAAGGGTGGTTATTGAACAAAATGTTCGTGGGCTATTCGGGCTCTCTGCTCATTAAAAGCTCGAGTATTGTTCATTTATTTAAGTAAATGAGTCGAGTTTGAACACTGTTTTGAACTCGTTTAGTAAATGAACCAAGCTTAAACACACCTCTACTCAGTTCAAATAAAACTCGGTTCGATTATATATACTTATTAACCTACTACAATATTTAAAATATACTTATTTCATTTAAATATAAAAATTAAGTATATGTATTATATACTAGTAAAGATTAATAGTATATAATGTATTTTATATGATAAGAATGCCCTTTATATAATTATAATCTTATACTAAAATTTTAATTAACATTGTGATTTCTTTGCCTAGGATAATAAAGTGAATATTTTACCTAATGTAAATAGCTATATTCAATAAAACAAGTTGCTAGTGAACTACTACAGTTCAGCTAATAAAACTCGAGCTCGTTTATTTAATAAACGAGTCAAGCTTGAACATGATTTCTGAGCTCGTTTAATAAACGAACAAGCTTGAACACATCACTACTTGGCTCGGCTCGAATTCACCCATAATGGTGGGCTTGGCGGCCTTCCAAAGAGTTTGGATCACACTCAATTGCAATTGAACTTTGAATTCAATCGCACCCATAGGTCATCATGTGTCCCTTTTAATCCCTATTAATTGTGATTAAGATTAACTAATCATTAGGGTTTAACAATATAATATTGATTTTAAAAAATATTAACCTTAAAAGTTAAAAATTCTTAACTAAAGTTAAATATTTTTTATAAGAACCAAGGTTATATTTTTAAATCCCAAGGTTTAGTGAATTCTACTCATAGTTAATAAGGGTTAAAATGGCCACATCCTATCTCCCTTCCAAAATGCGTAACCTCGTAACTCCTAAGTAATGTTTGAAAAATGGAACCCTGCTTTTAATCGCACTATGGCTTGTTTAGTCCAAGTAGCTCAGACCATACCCAATTACAAAACAGACTTCGAAAACATATACAAAAGTCCAGGACCTCAGCCCAAACCCGTAAGTACAGTCAGGGTGAAGCCAAGATTCTCTTGCAGGGGTAACAATAGGGATTGGGGCGTAGCCACCGAATTTTTTACGAGGGTCAAGTTCATGAGCCATCACATATATTTATATCCGTCTGTAAAAAAATATATATTTTTCTCAGAAGTTTAGGGGGATATAGCCGTAGCCCCCCCCCCCCCCCCCCCCCCCCCCCCGACTCTGCCCCTTTCCTAGGCTACACCCCATATTAATACAATACAATATTTTTTCCAAAATTTCAGGGAAGCTTCGGCCCTGGGCCACATGTGGCTCCACCCGAGTACAATCAAGCAGATTTAAAGGTTAGGTGAAACTGTTAACACCCTAAATATTTGTAAAGAGGAGTGGTAGGGAAACTTCTTGTTGTTGCTGCCACAATTTGAAAGTTTGGATGGCTAGCATTTCTCATTTCTCATATTTGTGAATCATGAAATAAAGATTAGGGCTGTCAAAAGGCAGGACATGGCATGGGTCAGCCCTAATCCTGCCCTTTCTTACGTATAAACATATAAGGGTAACTCCTAATAACCGTGTACTAAGGCTTTAAGGGTATGGATTGATTAGGTCCTAACTTTACCCTTTAAGGGCAGGCCGGTTTTTTTTACTAGCCTAATCATGACACAATTTATAGGAAGAAACAAAAAAGATACCCAAAACTGAAGTGATAGTATAATCGTCTCCACAAAGATATCCCATAAGAGTTTGGACTTGGGATCATAGATTCAATCGCACCCACCCCTTTAATTATGGTTAAAATTTACTAATTAACAATTTAGCCTTGGTATTTAAAAAAAGATTAATTTTTATAAACCTTAAAACTACTTAAGAGTTAAAAAAGAATTAAAGGGATTATGTGAGTGCGATTGAACTTGGAAAAGTTCAATCGCAATTGGACAGATCCGGATATAGCAATACACTCATGTGATGGATAATACTTGTGGTTCCTTGTGAAATTGGTTAAAATAATGGAAATGCTTTTAAGAATAGTAGGCCGAGCAAGCAGAGTCGCATTGATTGTGAAAAAATCCCGGGTGATAGACTCCGGTTCGAATGTTATCCCGGGAGAGAGATTTGGGAAGAGGGACCTTAAGGAAGAGCATTTCAAAACAAAAATTAAGGAATATTTTAGGTATAAAAGCTTTGAGAGACATTTTAGTTAAAAAAAATTATGAGGGACATAGTGCTTATAGAAATATGACATATGAACATTTTAAAACCATATAGTTTTAGAGATATTTTGGGTATAACAAAGAAAGAGGGTGGGTGGAGCTTTGGCGAGACATTCTATTGGAGGGTTTTTTCCAAGAGAGCGAAGAAGTCTAATTACGCCACTAAGGTTGCCATGTATCCCTTTTAACACTTCTTAATTGTGATTAATTAAGATTCACCCACTCTTAGGATTCATCTAGTTATCCTTGGTTTTTAGAAAAAAATAATGAATTTTTTTAACTTTAGGAGTTAGTAAATTTTAACCGGGGTTTAAAAAATTAATATTTTTTGTTTTTAAAAACCAAGAATAAGTGGGTGAACCCTAGGGGTGGGTGAATCTTAACTACAGTTGGAGTCCGATTACGGCCTTAAGGTTGCCATGTGTATCTTTTGACACCTCTAAACTGTGGTAAAGATTCATCTACCCTTAAAGTTCACCCATTTATCATTTGTTTTTAGAAAAAAAATATTAAAAATTTTAAACTCTCGCTAAAATTCATTAAATCCTAGGGTTAGATTTTTTTATATATTTTTTCTTCTAAAATCCAAAAATAAATGGGTGAATTCTAAGGGTGAATGAATATTAACCACAGTTAAAGTGTTAAAAATGACATCTGATGACCTCGGTGTGTCCCTTAAAATGCTCTATAAGGGGTGTCGAAGGAGACACGTGGTGACCTCTAGGGGTGATAACCGGATTTGCCGGAGATGATTTGGCTCCTGCTTGTGGTTGATGGGTTGGATTTGACACTAATGAAAAGTACATCATTCCTCCATTTCTAGGGCAAAAAGTACATCTTACCTAGCTTTCTTTTTCATAAGCAAGGTGAGTATGCTCTCGGGCCCACCAGGGATTTTATACAAAATGATTATTGCTTTAATCCTTTAACTTTAATAAATAAATACATAAGAGGAAAAAACTTGGAAAAAAAAAAGAGAAATAGAAAAATATGGCCTCATACACGTAAACAAATCGTCTATGGGGATTTTGTTCCCCATCCCACTAATCCCAGCATGTGATACATACAATACTAGGATTAAGGAAAGGAAAATATTGGCAACTTATAAGGGCAATTATGTCACGTGAGGGGAATAAGTGTAACAGATTTACGGTTACAAATTACAAATGGAGGACATTTTGGTCACTCACTCTATTCTATTTCTTTTCCCTCTTGAATGGCCAACTCATTGGCCTTTAGATTGGGAATGGATTTGGTCTGGCACTCATCAGACCAAAACCGTCAGTCTCTCATACAACAGGTCGACACATGTCCTTATTAACACTTATTAACTATGGTTAAGATTCACTAACCCCTAGGGTTCAACTATGTAACCTTAGTTTTTAGAAAAAAAGTATTTATAGAAAGTTAACCATAGGAGTTAAAAATTTGAACTCAGGGTTAAAAGGCAGTTAAACAGGCTCTGGCCTCTTTGAGTGGGCCAGACGGTTTTGGTCAGGCTAGTGCTAGACCAAATCCAATCCTCCTTCAGATCCATTGAAACCGTTCCCTCCCTCCCTCTCTGTCTCTCTCTCTCTCTGTCTCTGCATCATTAGATTAACCAAAAAAGAAAAGAATGGCTTCCAATTACAGTCAAAATCAATCCCCATGGCCCTTGGGTTTCTCCTCCTCTTCAATCCCTTCTTAACGGTTACTTTTCTCGCTTTCATTGGACATATCAACGGCTAGTTTTCATGGTTCTTAAAGCAACAACACCTTTTCTGGTTTCACTCATCTACGAAGAACAAAACTAGTACTAGAAGAAGAAGAAGAAGAAGAAGATGGATTTCAGTTCGTTTCTCACGTCTCTTGCTACTTCCTTTATTATATTTCTGGTTCTGATGCTTCTGTTCACATGGCTTTCGAGGAATCCTTCGAACAATGTGGTTTATTACCCAAATAGGATTCTTAAAGGATTGGATCCGTGGGAGGGTACGAGAACTAGGAACCCATTTACTTGGATTCGTGAGGCCTTTTGTTCTACCGAGGCTTCTGTTATCTCATTGTCTGGTGTCGATACTGCTGTTTACTTCGTTTTCTTGAGCACCGGTGAGTTGGGGTTCTTCTCTTTTTGCGATTTCTCCCTATTTTCTTTGAATTTTTGTTTGTTTGTTTGATGGGGTTGGAGAGATTATTGGTGGGTTTTGTTGTTTGGTGCTTTTGGGGGGTGGTTGGTATTATATTTTATATATTTCTTGTATAAGAGTTTAAGCTATTTTTGTTTCTTTTGGTTGGGTTCGATGGGGAAAATTTGAGATTTATTCAAATGAATTCATAATCTGCAATTGTTTGGGAGTTATTTTAGGAAATATTATTTTTATTTGTTTTTTTACTCTGTTATATTGGTTTGATGGGCTTGGAGAGATTTTAAGTTTCTTTTGGTCTGGATTTTATTTGTTTGTGCTTTATTTTTAATGCAAATATTTTGTTGTTTTTCGGGATAATTATTTATTTTGAGTTGCTTATATTTCTTATGAATTCATGTTCTGGAATGGGTTCCTGAGTGATATATCTATTTTCTTTCCTAATCCTTTATTGTTGATGGCCTTCTCCCAAATACTATTGCTTCCAGCATTATATTTACTTTGTATAAATCATAGAATTTCATTTTTAGTTTCAGATCATGGTCAAAGAATCTTATTAATCCAAGAAAAAGCAAAAAGGAAGAGACAACAAAACAGAGAAATGCTTTACCAGACCATCCTTACTGAAAAATCATTGAGAATCCCTTTTCTCTGATGGTTCCAATCAGTGACCTTTTCTTTAGTTGTTTATCTAATGAAATTATAAAATTTCACTTCTCAATCCACTCCATGGTAAATAATCCTAAATAATAGAAAAAAGAAAAAAAAGAAAAAGAAAAAAGTTCCATGTCATTTTTCTGAATAACTTATTAAGAAAGATGAGATTTAACAGTAACAGGGTAAAAAAAAAGATCTTAGGAGTTGCAAAAATTCAAATGACTCAATCTATATGAAAATCAGAACTATTGGTGTGTAAAACTCCTGAAAAGATGCGACCAATTTCTCAATTTCCACCCAATGGACGAAATGAGCTTAGGCAAAGAAGATTTAGAACCCTCGAAAATTTTGCGATTTCTTTGTTTTCAAATACGGCAACAGATCGAGAGGTTGACAATAAGTTCTTTCAAAATTGACTATCAGTCCCTCTGTTAGAGTTGTTTAAGAAATGTATGTGATTGAGTAAAGGCATCATCTCCTAAAGAATGTTGCCCCTCCTACCCAAACACCAATAGTGACTAAGGAGGGTGTTTACCGCATTGCTTCCTTGCAGGACATGCGTGACGCCACATATTGGCAAACATACCATTCCACTCTCAGTTAGATTCATTCAACAGCCGTTGCAATTTTATCTTTTCTTATAGTCAATGGAATTAATACACACCTTCCTTAACCATTTGAATTTAAATTGATACTTGGTCTTTTATTTCAAATGGATCAAGTAGTTTTCAATTTGTTTTTGGATGGAATTTGGCGATCATAGGGTGGCCGGAAACCATGATCATGTTAGAAGTCCTCTCTGTTGAGTATTCTGACCATAGGGTGGCTGGAAACCATGATCACGTTAGAAGTCCCCTCAGTTGAGTATTTTTACGTGCACCATGGAGTCCATGATTTAATGTTGGTGTTCATGAAAAGTCTCCAAACACAGGAGACACAATGACACATGATTTTGTTTGGAAACTCTGTGAGAAACACAAAACACATGCATCATTTCTCATGAAGGACTCCAAAAACATCAAATTATAGTTAGATATACTAAGAAGGTGCATTGGTAAATATATAAGTGTAAACTTGTCATGAGAACTATACAATCGTTCTAATTTTTCCTTTGTTTAATTAATGTTCCAGTGTTGGGAATATTGGTTTTATCTAGCATTGTGCTGCTACCGGTTCTTTTGCCAGTCTCCGTAACTGATGACAGCATAAGGTCAAACTCTCATACCACAAGCAATGGGACCTTCAGCGACCTTGACAAGCTATCCATGGGAAACATCAAAGTAAGCTACACAGCTTCCTCCTGAATTTCTGTTTACCTATGTTCTGTATGGGAAAATTAAATAGTCCCCTCTTTTCTTATAATGGTTATATATGTTGTTGAATAATGGACCATAGCTGTATACTAATGGGAAAACTGGGCACCATACCTGTATGCTGATGATCATAAAATATTCAGTTTATTTATATCACTCAGTTCCCATAGTCGCCAATCTCGTGAAGAGGGATTGGAGATTTATTATGTCCTATAGCTACATCACTACAATTTAGACCATTTTTGTGGATACAAACTTCCTAGTTAATCTCTGTCTCCCTCCAAGAGTGAGTTTTGTTCTTTCTGCCACTTGAAACCTTAAATCTGATTTATGATGGACCCTTTAATTTTAACGGCAGCCACTTATGTTAAAGTGTTCTAGGAGTTTCCATACTGTAGATCAGTCAATCTTTGGTATTCTGGGGTGTGACCTAGTCCTGGTTGTGGTCAACCCAACTCCAACGTTAAGACCTGAACATTAAAACGTAACCTGATACAACCTGAGAGCCAGTTTCAGGTTGGGCCAGGTTTGGTTTAGATTTGATAATAATGTAACCTAGGGGAATGATAGCATGAGTTCTAGAAAAGTTCACACAAGCCAAAACTTTGTGTCATTATTGTAATTGTGAAAAGAATGGAGAGTATTCTTGTAATTAGGATCTTTGAATGATTTCATCAAAATACCATTCTTTTTTATATAATTACAAGAATGACATTCATAGCTTTTTTCTTTTTAGCTTGCGTGAACTTTATGGAATTCATGCACTGTTCGAACTCTGGCACGACCCATATATATATCTTGTTACGGTTCAAAGTGTACTTGAATATGGTAAAGTTCACCATACATTTTGCCCCAGTAATTTAATGACCAAGTTAATTTTCTAAGGGTATTTGGATTATTTCATTAAATCAAAGAATGAGTGAGAGAATCAAGGGAAATGACTGCAATAAAGATTCCTTAATTTTCTTTGTTTTTTTTCTCTCCTCTATGAAATGACCAAAAACTCATTGTAAAGAGTTTAATTGTTTTGGTTTGTATTGATAGTATATCTTGTTACCATTCATGCCACTAACCAATAAGGTAACTTTTAACAAGAATTTTTTTGCCTTTAAATGACAAAATTGAAACAATAAGTGGATTTAGACGTTTCATAAAAACTCAAAAAATTGAGAAAATGACTTGTACCTAATTATTCTTTGATTCTCTGACTTTTTCTCTCTTCATTATCGAATTACCAAAATACACCCTGCTTGAGCCAAGGGCTTAGTCATCAATACAAGGGGTAAAAAGCAGTGAATATTAACCCAAGTTTACTAAGGACAATGAACTCTAGCATTCCCCTACACAAACACACCTATATATATATATATAATGAATATACTGGAACTTAATAGAATGTTACTATCTTCTCAAACACATCTATATATATATATATAATGCATATACTGGAACTTAATAGAATGTTACTATCTTCTCATAACAATCTTGTTTTATTTGTTATTGTTGTATGTGTTTCAGGAGAAAAGTCCGAGGTTGTGGGCATTCTTTATAGCTATCTACTGGGTTTCTTTTGTTACATTTTACCTGTTATGGAAGGCGTACAAGCATGTTTCAGAGTTGAGGGCCGCAGCTCTATTGACTCCTGAAGTGAAACCTGAGCAATTTGCTATTCTTGTAAGAGACATACCTCCCGTTCCTCAAGGCGAGACTCGAAAGGAACAGGTTGATTCATATTTTAAAACAATCCATCCAGAAACATTTTACAGATCGATGGTGGTCACGAACAACAAAGAGGTGTGATATTGGTTTGCCATTTTATCATATCATTAGTCTCACTGTCTTAACACAAACATACAGACATTTATGTGTCTGTGCATATGTTAACATCAAAAGCCTACACTACAGAATAATGTATCTGCACAAATATATTGAGGTTAAAGTTTTAGTGAATATTAAATTAAGAATTGCCGAAAATTAGAAAATTTCATGAAGAGGATTTATGTTTATGTGAGAGTTGGCTTGAGTCTAGCATGTGTTTTTGTAGGAAAGTGGGGCATGCTTTTTTTATAACAAACTAAATCAAGTAATTTTCTTATTTCTAATTTACACATTGTATAGATGTAAAGGCAGTTTACTATTCGCATACTGGCATGGCGCATTTTGGATATCCTACCACAAATGTTGACCTGATTAAAATGGCCTTGATGATTCTTTCTGTAGAAAATTTCATTTGGACCACTTGCCATATATCTCTAACCATCCAAAAGAATGTAATCGATGTAATACTTGTTCTAGATCTATCAGTTGGTGGATCCTTCCTTTGTGGTGTTGCTATTGGACTGCAGTGTTAAGGCATTTCTTTCAAAGTATACTTGCACTTCATTTTCTTAGATTTCCGCAGGTCAACAAAATTTGGGAGGAGTTACAAGGGTGCAGAAAGAAGCTTTCCCGTGCTGAAGCCATATTTGAATCCTCAAAAACAGCAGGCAAACCAGAAGGAACAAGACCCATGAACAAAACCGGCTTCCTCGGTCTTATAGGTCGAAAAGTTGACACAATAGAATACTGCAATGAGAAGATCAATGAACTGGTCTCAAAATTAGTATCTGAACAGAAGATTACCATCAGAGAGAAACAGGAAGCTTCGGCTTTGATCTTCTTCAACAGCAGGCAGGCTGCAGCTTCTGCAGCTCAGAGTCTTCATGCCCGAATGGTCGACACTTGGACAGTCATGGAAGCTCCGGAACCCCGTCAATTAATATGGAATAATCTTCCAGTTAAGTTCTACCAGAGGCAGATACGGCAAGATATCGTTTATGTGATCGTGGCTTTGACCGTAGTCTTCTACATGATCCCAATTGGGCTTATCTCCGCATTCACGACTCTGAAGAATCTTAGGAAGCTTCTGCCATTCTTAAAGCCAATTGTGAATCAGGCAGCAATTAAGACAGTGTTGGAAGCATTCCTGCCTCAGCTTGCACTAATTGTGTTCTTGGCTTTGCTGCCGAAGTTTTTAATGATCCTGTCCAAAGCTGAGGGCATCCCTTCTGAAAGCCATGCCGTGAGAGCCACCTCGGGGAAGTATTTCTATTTCACAGTGTTCAATGTTTTCCTTGGAGTTACATTAGGTGGAACCCTGTTCAGCACGTTTAAGACCATTGAGAAGGATCCAAACTCTATCGTATCCTTGCTTGCGAGTAGCCTCCCAGCAAATGCGACCTTCTTCCTGACCTTCGTGGCTTTGAAGTAAGTTTTCTGTTGTATTTTATCTTCAGATTGCTCATAGAACATGGCATCCGTATTATCTTTTATCCGGTAAAAGCAACATATTATTGAGTGCTGTGGAAAGTAGTTGTTGCTTTAATCGGTTTCACAAGCAACTGGAAACTTAAATAATACGGGTGTTATATTTTGGGGGCGATGTGAAATGTAAGAGATTACTCCTAGCACTTCCCTTTCATTTTACGAGAACAAGAATCTCAAATTATGTTTAAACTGAAAGAGACCCCTTGTGTTATATCAAGGATATAACACATTTATTTATATCAATTACTCATTTTATTTATATTAAGAGCTGTTTCTATATTTTATACATAGATTTGGAATATCACCTCTATTTATTCTTACTTTTGTTATTGAGATTCCCCCAACACCTATTTTCTTCTCTTATGCCCTTTGAATACACCATATAGCTATAGCTATACTGCACACACTAGTCAAACCATTTGGATAAGCTTAAGCATCCAATATATGCATAGTCTGAACATATGGAGCACATGGAAGGGGCAAGTGTTAGTGTTTTACTGCATCAAACAAATTGGATGATCTTAAGCATCCAAACATCTCCATTCTTTTGGATGTTGTGAAATGTTTTGGTGAATGATGTAGAAAAAGTAGGGATTAGGTGGTTATTATCATTCAATTATGTCAATCGTTGGTGTTGAAGTTCTCCTAGATGAGACCTCTTCATGTACATTGTGTCATTATGTCACTAAGATCCTATATATGAATAGAGAGATCTCCATCATTAATTAGATGAGACCTCTTCATGTGTATTGTGTGTATTATGCCGTTATGATCCTATCTATCCTACGGATGGAAAGATCTCAATTATTAATTAATGTACTACTTGCATGTTGTTTATTGTTTGAAATATAACCAATGAGTATTTAGTGACTTTCAAGAATGGAACGGAACAGACTTGAGCTAGATAGGATTTATTTACTTAGGAAAATGAGCTATCAACATGTAAATTTGTAAGGATAACCTAAGAAAGTATGGCATGAACTTGGGTTTTTTGATCTTGATGTTTTGAATGAGAAGTTAGAAGAGACTGAATAAAAACAAAAGGGGCCAAAGAATTAGGTGGTGGAATCTAACAGGGAAAAATTGTTGCTTTTAGAGAAATTGGTAAAAGAAGGAACATGGAAGTTAGAAGTAGAAATGACACATATGTGGGATGAAATGGCCAATTGTATAAAAAAAATTGACAAAGACGTGTTAGGGAGTATGACGGAAAAATCAATTGTTTTAAAGAAAGTTGGTGTTGGAGTGATGGAGGTTTTAAAAGACCGCTAGAGAAAAGAAGGTTTAAAAGGCCGTTAGAGAAAACAAGTCCACCATTACAAGTCTACAAGACTCGGCAATTAACTTGAAATGAGGAAAGCCTAGAAAGATATAAAAATGCTAAAAAGGAAGCTAAGAAAGTTTAATGATGCTATATATAAGGCCTATGATGACCTATATGATAAATTGGGTACAAGAGGGCGAAAAAATATCTATCAACTTACAAGAATTAGGGAAAGAAAAATGAGAGATGTATTAAAGGCGGTGATCCAACGAGTCTTGGTGAATGTTGAAGTGATTAAAGTAAAGGTGGAGAGGATGTTGCTATATTGCTATACTTGCTAAATAAAGTTTGCATATAATGCCTTAAGAGTAGGTGGACACGTTAACTCTGTGGATGGAGACTCATTGTTATTAGAATTTGGGTAATTCAAGTGAAAAAGTATTTGAATATGATGAAGATTTTAGAGGCTATCAAGATAAACCCCCCAATTGTCTAATTTGGAGATTAAAAAACCATTAAATAAATTGTTCATAAAGAGAATTCTCCCAAGAAAATTGTTCTTTGTTTTTCAATCTTTGTCTTCCTTTGTCAATTTTCTACTCTAGATCCATTCAAAAAGAATTATATGTTTTTCATCTCTCCTTTTTATTTGGTTCCCGAGAACATAGTTACAAAGTTCTTTGTTTTTTCCAAAAAGTCACGCATAATACCCGACTTTTTCGTTGAACGATTAATTCACGAAGTTTTCACAACCTTTTCAAAAAGTCACAAATTTAGCTAATTAAACACTTATTTTATATTTTTCCATATCTTGCCTGACATTTTCCCAATTTATTTCTGAATTTTTTCGATTTTTTCCGAACTCTTCCCTAGACGAATAATTCCCGAACTTGACTTGGTAACTATGCCCTTGACGCGTCGGTCTTTTCAAATCTATGAAATAAAAAAAGTACTGCAAAGTCATCTTACGACTTACGAGAGAGGAAAACAGGATTAGTTCATGTATATCTCAATGTCTAAGAACAAACCCCGATTAATGGCTATGCATCTTACGACTTACGAGAGAGGAAAATAGGATTAGTTCATGTATATCTCAATGTCTAAGAACAAACCCCGATTAATGGCTATGCATCTTGTATATCTCTTCTCTTGGTTTCAGACTCAGACATATCCATCCTCCATCTTCTTCTTTGATTATTACTTATACATTACGTTGGCACTTTAATAGTGGCCGGGTTAGAAATCTAGGGTTCTAGAATTTTAAAAAATATTTAGAGATGAAAAAGGAAAGAATTTTAAATTTTATTATGTCGATCTTGTAATACTAACTTCTGACTATGAAGACGTTAGAGAAGACACATATTCATTAATCTATTAAGTTTGGGTTAGGTCCTTTAGCTTAGCCAAGGTGGACCTGAACCTAGCTCATTCCTTAGGTTGAGCTGGGCAAGCCTCTTGCCAGCCCGGCCCAATGTGGAGCCCTATCTGTCATATTTTAAAATCATAATAAAAAGAAAGTGATGGAAAGATTAACACATAATTATGATTCATTCACCACTTGGATTAATGTAGGTTCCTTAGGTTGAGCTGGGCAAGCCTCTTGCCAGCCCGGCCCAATGTGGAGCCCTATCTGTCATATTTTAAAATCATAATAAAAAGAAAGTGATGGAAAGATTAACACATAATTATGATTCATTCACCACTTGGATTAATGTAGGAGCCTAGGAGGTATCATGATAAGTTCTTGCTTAGAGAAGGAATTAGATGGGAGAGGAAAATCTCCATACGATGAGGTATCATGATAAGTTCTTGCTTAGAGAAGGAATTAGATGGGAGAGGAAAATCTCCATACGATCTTCAATGACTTACATAAATTATATAATAGTGAACCCAAAGCACAATTTATGTGAGGCGATAGTTAAAATCTGTAGCGAGGAAATACCCTAAAGCAGTCGGTTTTGATATCTCGTCTCAATTATTTATAGAGGATTGAGAGATAGTGAAGGTTGAGGCTTAAGGAAAACGCCTTGAGGCTCAACCATGAGGCTTAAACCCCATGAGACTCACATGAGGCACACACCTCATGCCTTGAAACTCGCTTTATGTCTATAATGTACATCTCATACATTAACTGGAATTAGGTTTCTAGCCCCAATTGAGACTTAAATGTTTAAAATTTTTTTTTTCTACTAATTTATATAATATTTCCTATGACTATGTGTATGTGAGCGCCCACATGAACACACACAATGTACATGAATACAAATATATATGTATATATATAAATGTAACTCTCTCTATCTCTCTCTCTCTCTCTCTCTCTATATATATATATATATACTATAATTTTTCATTAACTTTTTGGAATTTTTTGAAAATTTTCTTATATTTTATTTATTTGTTAAAATGAGGGAGCATGAAACTTTCTTGTGAGGCTTACGCCTTACGCATCTTGAGGTCCTAACGCTTCGCCTCACGTCTTCACGTTTTAAAACATTGCTGTTATGTGACCGACATTTTTTGATAAGAGGAAACATTTGAATGACAACAATAAGACCAACTATGCTTATGGAGTATACTTTTAGTCGACCAAGAAGATATAATTCATAGAATGAGTAGCAAGATGTGGATGTTGAGATGGATTACTAGAAAGACTAGGGAAGGGAAGACCAGAAATAAAAGCATCTAAGTGAATTTTGGAGTAGCTTTTAATAAGTTATGAAAGCAGGAGGAGTATATTGAGATAGTCTGGACACATTCGACAAAGATCCATGATGGCACCAACGAGGAGTAAGTTGGTGCAAGTTGAAGGCTCTAATAGGGTGAGTGGAAGGACCAAAGGGCATAGATCATAGATGAGAAAGAGAGAAAATATATGATAAAATAATTTTAAACCAAGATATGGCTCTTGATAATTTTGAATCGTGGAACAGGATTTGTCTTGCCGACCCTAAATAGTTGGGATAAGCCACTGATAAAGATGAAGTTTGATGAAAACTGACACTTGAGGTGTTACACATCTAATCCTATAGTAAGTGACTCGATGTTCCATTTTTTTGATCGGTATTAACTATAAAATATACTAGAATAATCTAAGTATAGGAAGGTTCACCGATAGGTGAACTAAAAGGGAAAAATAAACAAATGAAAGAGAAGAATAAAAGGAACAACACTATCCATAAACAAAGAATGATTTTCTCAATTGGAGAAGTCGTGTTGTCAAACGCATTTCCAGTCCTTTCCTCCAAATGCCACATCGTCTGCCTCTCTCAAAATCCAACTGGAGATTAATACCCACAATACCCCCAAGCAGGAGATGAGATGTCCCTAGACCAAACTAACCAGAGGACAACGGACATAGAAGTGGTCAACTTCCTTGTCAGCCACACACTTGAAGCATCTTTTAGCCAGTCTCCGACTCCTACTCTTCAAGTGATCCAAAGTGAGGATTTTGAATAAGAAAAATATCTAGAGTTGAATTGAATACCAGGATCTCACAGTGAACTGACCCTGCCCTAAACCAAATCCGACCAACTTTGTCTAGAGTGGCTCGGCCTTATTGGAGATATGTGCCTCAAAAGCCTTACAAAATCCAAAGTGAGGATTTTGTCTAAGAACATTATCTAGAGTTGAATTGAATAGCAGGATTCCACACTACTCTGTAAGTAAAAGAGTACCACATCTAACACTCATAGTCAAGTAGAATGATCTCACAGTGAACTGACCCTGCTATCCCTAAACGAAATCCGACCAACTTTGGCTAGAGGGGCTCGGCCTTATTGGAGGTATGTGCCTCAAAAGGCTTAAAAAATTTTCCATCTCCCAATCATTCTAACACTCTCAACTTAGGAGTCCACACTACCTCTCTATTTCCTACTGTCATAGGAGTCCACACTACCTCTCTATTTCCTACTGTCATAGGCCATAGCATGAAGAGACTTTAAATCCCATAACAATCTCAAGAGAGAGCATCGGATAATTCATATTTGTATGTGCTGGAAATATTTTTTCTAGAGATACATGGATTGTTGGTCACAACTAATATATCAGGAGATACTTTTATTTCAACTTAAGAGATCAATTATATCATTGATGCCTAAGAGAGTTTCCATTTTCTGTCTCTACACTGGTTGGTTTTGAAGAGAGATTTTCATTTTCCTTCATTATTACTTCTTTCTTGCGACTTGTGAGAGGCATATACTAGGGAAACAGAGATCACAATACTTATTATTATAATACTTGCAGTACTATATTTATTGCTACCAAAAATAATACTACATTGTATGAGAAACCTGTAAAACCATATAAAAGTACTATTGTATGACAGAAATTCTTTGTATGAGGACTAAGGATGAGTTTCATCTTATTTGGAGAAATCCTTGTTTTTCTGGCGTGATATCTTGACTACTTTTTCCTTATATGCTGGGAATAGAGAAGGCTATTATCATTTTGTGGATTGATTTTCATAAATCTGTGGGTCTCAGGTTCTTCGTTGGCTATGGACTTGAGCTGTCCCGAATAGTTCCTCTAATTATTTACCATCTAAAGAGGAAGTATATGTGTAAAACTGCAGCCGAGTTGAAAGAAGCTTGGACTCCTGGAGATCTTGGGTATGCAACTAGGGTTCCCAATGACATGCTAATCATCACAATTGTCCTCTGCTACTCTGTAATAGCTCCTCTAATCCTTCCCTTTGGCGTGGCATATTTTTGCCTCGGATGGCTTATTCTTCGAAACCAGGTAACTGAACTTTTGTCTGCTTCTAATCCTTAATTAGAGACTTCACAAAACAACTCTGTTAACACACCTGGACACAATTATTATGACAAATTGTAGTTCATTTTTCCATTTTCCTCATCTAGTGATAAGCTATTGAGTTTTGATGAACCTTGTAGATCAGTTGGACAATGCTATACCTCGCAACATTAAGGTCATGGGGCCCATTCTACTTTACAATAGTACATGCCCACTTTCATTTGTGCATGTACATGCCCTCATCTAGTGATTAGCTATTGAGTTTTGATGAACCTTGTAGATCAGTTGGACAATGCTATACGTCGCAACATTATGGTCATGGGGCCCATTCTACTTTACAATAGTACATGCTCACGTTCATTTGTGCATGTATATTTAAGGTCGCAGGTCCCATATCAGCGTAGACTTGTATATGCGTGCGTACACATGCATGAGTATTTGAGAAAGCATTTGATGGGCCTCCCTATGAGGTCTCCTAGTATATGATATGATGTAGGCAGTATAGTTTCCTAACATCCTCCTGGCACTCATCTTTGCTAAAAACTGGATATCTTTGTCTGGTATTTTAAACACAACTCTTGTGAGATTTATCAGAAGCAATAACTACGCAAAAGACCTTATTCTTTTTGTGATCATGTTTATTTATTTTTTATTTTTAAATTTCACAGGCTCTCAAAGTTTATGTTCCGTCATATGAAAGCAATGGAAAAATGTGGCCCCACATGCAGGCACGCATCCTAGCTGCTCTGATCATATACCAAATTACCATGTTGGGCTACTTTGGAGTAAAGAAATTTTACTACACAATTTTTCTGCTACCCCTTCCCATACTGTCCCTTATCTTCGCCTTCGTGTGTAGCAAGAAATTCTACCGCTCCTTCCACGTCACTCCTCTCGAAGTTGCCTGCCGGGAAAAGAAGGAAACCCTGAACATGGAATATATCTTCAGGGCCTACATCCCACCTTGCTTGAGCTCCGACTCTGATCAGTTTGAAGATGCTCTATCTCAAGTTTCGAGAGCAGGATCATCAATTTGATGTATAATTGTGTATTTCTTCAGAATTCTGTTGTTTGTTAGTCTCATAGCGTGAAACTTGATTGATAGGTTAATTAATTATTGATAATTTGTTTTAGTAAGCCTTTTGGTTATTTGTAATACATCATATTCTTGAATATGTTGTGTGAATTAGTTTTATCTTCCCGTCTGCCTTGAATGCTAATTTTTTCTTTCTGCAAGAATTCAGATTAGTTGTTACAGAATAGATTGTGTGGTTAATCGCCACTCAAGTGATACCCATTCTTCTTGTACTAAATATTTTTCCATTTACCATTTTTTGGGGAACCTTCTAACATTTCTCCAGGTTCCATTACATCTTCAATCTAAAGACCATAATCCACTTCGCCATTTTTAGCTTTCCCATCTAGCCAGGAGTTTCTGGCCATGTACTGAACAACAATTTCTAGGGAATTAAGACAATCATCTCTGGAGGAATCAGTCTTCTCAATTTTAGGTAGTAGTTCATCTTCTTCCATCAATTATATTGGCAATTCAGAAGATTGGCATTGCTTTCAGCACCAGTTTAATGAAATCTAACACCAAAAATGCCATAAATTCTTCTGTGTAGAACAAAAATTTCCAGGTTAATCTGACCTGTAGAATTTCTAGCTAGCCCATGACATCTAGAGGTGGTTCCAATCTAATGGTGGGTCAGGCCCCATTGCATGCCATATAGGGGAGGATGGCTCTCTAATGCCTCATCTTTTCCTTTTGCTTTACTTCATGATTCATTAATAAAAGAGAATATACAACCAGAGAGATGAGCCCCTCATCCGTAAAAACACTTTTAGCAATCATACAAGAGAATAGGTGAGGATGGCTCTCTAATGACTCATCTTTTCCTTTTGCTTTACTTCATGATTCAAAATTAAGAGTATATAAATCCAACGGGATCACCTTTACATTTTTCTTTTTTTCATGATTCATTAATAAAAGAGAATATACAACCAGAGAGATGAACCCTCGTCCGTAAAAACACTTTTAGCAATCATACAAGAGAATAGGTGAGGTTGTTAATGGATCCCTAACGGGTGACAAGATGAAGACTGCACCATGTTCAAGTTTAAGATGTTACAGAGAGAGAACGACATTATTTTAGTAAAATCATCTACAATGGCCAAAGTATTATAGAAGTATGACAACATAATCTTACGAAAATAAGACGCAACTCCACTTTGCTAGACCATTCGTCTTCAATATGGCACCTTGGTAATCTGTAGAAACACCAACATTATTCACCAGACCCGTATAGCCAGTTGAACTTCATTAAAACTGAGCTTAACTCACTTTCGTTGAAGAATGCTGCAAACTGGATACACCAGTTCACTGACACCCCCTTAAAGTTTTTTCCCTTCAAACAGTTACATATATCATTTGGCTCCACAGAATCAGCAATGGTGTTAGCATTTGCCTCTGAGAGAATCTAATCCAAATGGGCACCTTCTCTGAGAAATTATATTGGTAGAATCATGGACTGGGAGAAGTATAAAACAGTCTTCAATAAACAAGGAACTAGTCTATAGTTTCTCAACTGTTCTCACGCTTGGAATTAATCCATTTAAATTCCATGTGGGATTGATCTCCTGCTCTACTTGCCTATAATCCAACTGCAACCTGGATTCTTCTTCACCCGCTTCGATTTCTTGGCCATCCTTAGTACTTCCTCATCCTTCTTTTGCCCCAAAACAGAGTACAAGTTGGACAAAACCACATAAGCTGTTGCATTGTTGGGATCCAATTCAAAAAGATTTTGAGCTGAAAGCTTTGCAAGATCAAGATTTAAGTGCGTCCTACTTGCACTAAGAAGAGCTCCCCATACCCCTGAATGGGGCTTGAATGGCATTGAATGGATCATATCAATTGCTTCCTTTAGCAATCCTGCTCGGCCAAGGAGATCAACCATGCAAGCATAGTGATCAGGCCCTGGTTCAATGAGAAAAGAAGAGCTCATCGATTGGAAGTAGGTACATCCTTCTTCTACTAGTCCTACATGGGCACATGCCGAAAGAACACCTAGGAAGGTAATTTGGTTAGGTTCATGTCCTTCAGTCTGCATTTTCTTGAACAATTGTAGTGCCTCTTCCCCAAACCCATGCTGGGCGAACCCTGTAATCATGGAGTTAACTGAGACAAGATTAGGTGCACTGATATTTGAGAAAATCTGGTAGGCATCACCTATATTTCCACATTTTGCGTGCATTGAGACAAGTGAATTTTGGATGGACACATCAGATTCCATATACATCTTTAGAACTTGGGCATGGATCTGCAGTCCTTGGTTCAGTGACACCAGGCCCGCTGAAGCACTGAGCACACTGCTTAATGTGAGAGTATTTGGCTTGATTTCTTTTCGAAGCATCTGAATGTACCAAAGGAAAGCCTTCTCATATTCCTCATTGGTCACAAACCCTGAAATAACAGCAGTCCAAGCAATATCATCCTTCTCCGGCATCTTTTTGAACAAATGGATGGATTCTCCAATCCTCCTTTTGTTGGAGAATCCTGCAACCATGGTCGTCCAAGAAACAACATCTCTTTTCGGCATCTTCTTAAAATGCGTGTAGGCTTCTTCAATTTCGTCATTTTGAACATAACCAGCAATCAAGGAATTCCAAGAAACTACATCTTTCTTGTCCATCAGATCAAATATCTTATTAGCTTCAACCATCCAGCCAAATCTGCTATACATGGTGATTATTGAATTTCCCAAGAAGACATCAAATTCAAAACCCATTGATAAAACCAATCCATGAACCTGAATCCCTTCTCCATATCTAGCTAGGTTAGCACAAGCTTCAAATATAACAGTCAGGGTTGTAGAATTAACCTTCGCTCCTTCTTCCCTTCTCATCTGCAAGAACAATCCAAACCCATCTTCATAGCATCCCAGTTTCAAGTACCCACTGATCATCGCCGTCCATGAAACCACATTTCGTTCCGGCATCTTTTCAAATAATTCTCTTGCCTCAGCAATCCTTCCCTTTTTGCAGTATCCATCAACCATTGAACTCCAAGAAACTACATCTTTCTTCAACATACCATCGAAAACTCGAACTGCATCTTCTAATTCACCCATTTTCAAATACCCAGAAATTAAGGCATTCGAAGAGACTGGGTCCCGTCCGATTAGAGGCATCTTGGAGTACATTTTCTCAGCCTCACCTACCATCCCTGCCTGAACAAAACCCGTGATCATGGCAGCATAGGAGACAGGATTGCGCTCGGGCATCTGAGAGAACAACGTAAAAGCTTCAGCTATCTGAAGATTATTCCGCATATAAGCCGTGATCATTGCGTTCCATGATGCAGTGTTCCGTTGGGGCATTTCATCAAATACTTTCCGGGCTTTGATGATTTGGCCATTCTCTGCGTATGCAGTGAGCATGGCTGTCCAAGAGATAACGTTTTTGATGGGCATACGAGAGAAAATTGATTCAGATTCTTTAAGATTACCGTTTCTTCCATTTTTGGTGATCTGGGAGTTGCAGAAAATAAGAAATTTGCTGGTTTTGGTATTTTTCCAGGAGCCGGGGTTCCTGGATTTGGAATTTGAGAGGATTTGGGAGGAGGAAGTTGAAAATTTACAAATGGAATCTGGTAAATTTAAGCAAGAGAGGTGTTTATAAACAAGGATAGAGTTTTGTTTTGCTAGCATGACTGGATCCAACGTACAGAGTCCATTGTTTTCTGTTGGAGGAAGAAGGGAGAGCCAACACTAGAAAATTTAAACGATTTGTTTTTTAAAAAGCTAACGGCTCTATTTTAAATGAAGTGGACCATGTGGGTACCACAAATAAGAGAACAAATGAACCTGATCAGGCAGTCCACAATAGTGGGTCCTAGAAAATAAGAGCTCAAATCCAAATAAAAACACTTTGGTAAACTTCTACTGGAAGCTTTGCTTTTTTAGTCTGTAGGTATTTTTCAAAATATGGAAAGTTTTTCTTTTAGATTAGAGTATATATATTTAGACCAGGAATATGTAGTGTATCCTCTCATTAGGAGGAGGTCCTGAGATCAATCCCGTGAGAGAAAGGTGAGCATAGTTGTTAACTCCTACATTTTGATATAATCAAGTAGATGCAAAGCTCATAACTTGGGTGTGTTTTGCGGAAAAGTGACAACGATGCATATTAATCACGAGAAAAAAATAGAAGAGATAGAACACCACCCAAAGATAAGATAAACGTGGTTCATCAACCAATAACTACGTCCAATTTTGATACCGATCCAAAACCTTCACTATAGTGAAGAAGATTATTACAAAAGAGGAACAACGAAGAAGACAACCCAAAAACTTTCTCAAAGCATACAAAAATCTTCTTTGTTTTCACTAAACAAACCCTAAACCGAATATACACTTATATACACGGTAGAAACCTAAATGGAAACAAAGTCACACTCAAAATAGGAATTTCCCGAAACCTAAATGGAAACAAATTCGTTGATTCTCACTCGAGCCAACCCATACTCGCTTGAGCGAGTTGGCTACGGGTTTTGCCCTGTATTGCAACCACTTTTGATGGAGCGAGCTTAATCTCACTCGAATGAGATTCCCAAATTCAAGACAAATTTCTAGGGTGGGCTTTTTATTTTGCTGCCATTTGGTCACATTGAAAGCATCAACTATTGGGATATGGGCTCTATTCTTAGTGGCTATCACATGATCCATTTAGAATAAGAGAAACAGTGATGTTGTAGAGACCAGAATCTTTTTCATGCTTTTTATGCAAGTATTAGGGATATTATAGTCCTTGTAATGTTTTAATGTTTTTATGTATTTATATCTAATTGGTGTAGTGTGATTAAGGCTTAGTTAAACTTGTAAAGAGAGGGATGTCATAACATACCCTCAACTTTAGGAAGCTCTAGTTTTGTCACCATTTATCGGAATTGAGTGATTCTTGAACCTTTAGAAATGTATTGGAACTCTCTTTGAGGTTGATGTTTAATGTTTTTCTAGATTTTGAGCCTAAGCTAAGTTAAAAGTGGGTTTTTCGATGTTTTGTCTGATGAAATTGCAGATCAGTCCACTTGTGTGCCCATTTAGACCATTTAAAACTCAAAATTTGGATTTTTGTGAAACATCAAAGTTGTTCCCCTTCAAAAGACGAGTCAAATGCAAGTTGAATCGTCAAAATCCGATAAGCGGTTAAAAGTTATGGTCAAAATATCAAAACGAGATAAAATCAGTCGGAATTAGGAAAAGAGGAGTGCGATCTATCGCAAATAAGGTGCGATCTATCGCAAATTTCTATGATTGATCGCATTCAGGTAAGTTTTTTTTATTACCTTTCGGGTCTAAGTGTGATAGATCACACCAAAGATGCGATCGATCGCACCAAAGATGCGATCGATCGCACGTGGACCCAGATTTTGTTAAAAAAAAATATTTTTTTTTGGGTTTTTAACCCTTGAGGCTATAAATAGGGACCCTATTTCAAGATTTTTAGGGTTCTAAACTATTTCTAACCTAATTTGGTAAGGGAGAAGAGGAAACCTAGGGTTTTGAAGGAGAGATTGTTTGGAGAAGAAGGAGATTGATAGGAGATTACAAGGAGAGTTTGGAGATCTTCCTCAAGGCTTCTTGGGAGCGATTTGGATCCAAGGGAAGGATCCCTAAGATCGATATACTATCCAAATCAGCCCTATTATAATGTTTTGTGAATGTTAATATGATAGAAATATAAATTAAATATGTTTTTCCCTAATTTTATATGAATTAAGCTATTATGGATGGAAATATGGTTTAATAATGTAGATGAAATGTATGGAGGACGAGAAATACTATGGAGGATGGGATGAATGTGTGGATGTGGATTGTATTTGGATTGTATAGATGAATTACAGTTCGATGAAATGTTGGAAATGTGAAAGGGTAATGGATTCATAATCTACGTACCCAAGGTGTTTGTGAAAATGCTTGAGAGGATAAATACTAATATATCACTATGAAATTGTTGGGAATTGACTATGAATTATGCTAAGAATCATGATAGGATATATTTGTAAGTGATTGCTTGTTAAGTTATGCTTAATTATTTGCATGGTAATTGATATTTGGGAAGGTAAGAACTTAGAGGAAAATCTCTCAAACTGGAAATTCTCTAACTATATGGTATGGGATAGCATAGTGGAGTTTCCATGGTGGGAGATCGGAATTTAAGCAATTACCTACTTAAATGTTAATTACGACACTTATGCACAATGCACGTGTATGTTAAGATAAGAGTCTCACAAGTCACACATGTGGACCACAAGCATAAGCATTGCATACGCCTGATATTCTGAATAAGCCTAATGAGGGATCTGAATAAGTGCATGTTTTGAATAAGCTACTCAAGACTCATAAACATAAGCATTGCATACGCCTGTTATTCTGAATAAGGCCGGCATGGTCCGTATCCTCCAAGAGCGGCATGTCAATTAACTAATTGCATGGGCATGGTTCGTATCCTCCAAGAGCGACATGTCAGTTAAGTGTATGATTTGAATAAGTGCATAAGCATAAGCATCTCACAAGTACGTGGTTTCATAAGCATAAGCATCTCATAAGTATATTGTCTTCTAAGTTTAAGGTTCTCACAAGTATACGAGTCAAGGTAATGATCTGATGTATATGAGCACATGTTCTTCCGTACTCTGATTATGTAATTATGCTATTGTCATGGTTCTAACTAAGTGCAGGTATATTATTATTGTTGATTGAATTTTATATACACTGAGTACTTTTGTACTCAGCTAGACTTTTGTCTTGGCAGGTTTAGAGCAGGAGCACATGGCGGAGCCGTGGATTGAAGAGGCATACATCGAAGGAGGAGAAAGTGAACCTTCAGAGGAGGGAGCTAGGGGTTTTGATGGTTACCCCTATTAGTTTATGTTTTGTTTTAGTTGAAGGAATTGTAATAGACCTTTAGATGATGTTGCTGATTAGATTGCTTTGCGGATGATACTAGACTATTTCGTTTTTGTTGGATTTTATTACGTTGAATAGTTGACCGTTGTATAGGATGGTTTGAGTTTTATAAAATCAGAATTTTACTATCCTCATTTTTGGAGACTCATGTTAGTATGCCTTGTATGTATGAATTTTAAGCAGATTAAAGAAATATGACGATTCCAAAGTTCTATTTTAGCCTTGTAGGATTTTGGGGTCGTTACAAATATCTTTGATGACACACGAGCGAGTGTGCCGTGTCACTTAGTAATAGTTTGCTACTCGAGTAGGGTTGACATGGAGAACTTGGGCTGCCCCATTTGTTGCCCACATAAGATCAACAAATAGTTCATGTGCTGGGCAAGGGGCTTCTTTTCAGTCATTGGGGGATATAGTATTCTTCTTTTGTAGCTTGTTTATTTAGGTTAAATGTCTCTGAAACTTTTGTTGCTAACTTTTGTAAATTTTCTTATTGATATTAATAAATGCGTTTGTTGACAAATCAAAAAATAAAATAAAAAAGCATGCAAATGTATCCCAAGTAAGTGTTTATGTGTATGTATTACCAAAGTGGTATTAAAGAAGTCGATGGGTACTCCCAAATATACTATGGTTAACTACTGAGTGTTATAATTTGACTCGGCTTCTTTTGTCTCTTCTAATGCCACATTTAGCTTTCGACCCTTTAATAATTGAATTAAATGGTTTGGATTTGAGAGTATATTTGAGAGGGCATCAGATTATCTCGGGCGGATGCCCGAAATTTCCTCTCGGGCACTACTATTTGGATGACGTAAGTTAATTAGAGGGGGGGGGGGGGGGGGGGGGGGGGGTTGATAGCATGCATTACACATTCTGTTGGGTGGTACACACACCTTCTAAGCTCAACACATGTCCTCTTTGACATCCATTAACCGTGGTTAAATTCACTCAATCATAAGGTTATATATCATCTAACCTTAGTTTGTAGAAAAAATATTTTTAAGAAATTAACTTTGCTTATGATTCACTTACTCATGTGGTTAATTTTTTAAAAATATTTTTTCTAACAACTAAGGTTATACTATTTAACCTTAGGGATGAGTGAATCTTAACCATGGTTAATGATTGTCAAAGAAGACATGTGGCAAGCTTGAGAGGTGTGTGTACCACCCAATAGGTTCAATGCATGCTATCACTCCTCTATTTAAATGCCTCACCACACGTCATCGAAAGAGTGGTGCCCAAGAGGAAATTTCGGGCATCCTCTAGAGATAATTCATTGCCATTTGAGAGTACACCTATTTTTACCAAACAAATTTATTATATAAAAAAGTAAAAACAAATCTAATAAATTATTATTTTTCTATAAAAAAAAGTAGTTTTAATAAAATATCTCTCATAATAAAGATTTGCCAAATGCTCCATTTCGTCTTGAGATAAAGATGGAAAATGCCACTAGTTTGCGTAGCAATATAATTAGCATTTTTTTTTCCAAATAAAAAAATTTGAAATGTATGAATACTATATTATGCCCGATGATGGTGCATCTTTGTATGAGTTTGATAATTAATACAAGGATAAAGATTGATATACCCATTAATCCTTTAGTAGAAAACAAATCATAATCAAGAGAGAACAAACACAACTTTTCTTGTATTTATTGCTTCTTCCATTTAATGAGTTGTCATCTATACAAATTATTAAACTATCCTTGTATTTAGTACTTATATTTAATAGAATGACATTTAATAAATAGAGGTAACAAAGACAAGTTCACTATTCTTGGTGAAAGATGCCATTCCCATAACTAAATATTTTTGCCATAACTGTATATATATTAAGTGCATACAACTTTTCAATTCTGTTGAAGTACACCACTGTACAAAAACCTTGACAAAATTGAGAGAGTTAAACACTCAGTAAGGGTAGATTTCCTTGATAACGCCCATGCATCTCAACAAAAGAAGCATGTACAGATGCTTCTCGAGAAGGGGAAGGAATGTGTTCTGGTTCTCTACTGGGTTTAACCCATCTACCATAAGCATTACGGACAAGTCCCTTGTTGTCTAACTGGTACCAACACTCTGGGATCCTCAGCTCATTTGCCAGCATCCCACAAGCCTTGTTCACCAGTGCAATGTCCCTTCGAGCATCCGACCGAAATGTCAAGTTGGTACCGAGGAACCCATCTGTGAGATGGAGATACGTCTCGAGGCTATGGACCCCTGGCAAATTGAATCCACCACGTTTGAGATAGGGAGATACGTGAACATCAAGCTTCAGTTCGGCTCCTACATGCGTATACACCCATTCTAGTGTTCCAGTTATCTCATTGAACTTCTGGAGACCCTCATTCAACACAAATCCAGGCATTTTAGGTACAATATCTTGCTTCACCACAACGCGTAATGCTTTCACTCCCATTTGGTGTAGCTCGTCTCTAAAAGCGATGTTCCCAACCCTGGGTGCACCAAAGGAAATGATGCTGATGGGAAGATCGGGGAGAGATTTTGCGGCTTCGTAAGCATTGAGGAGAGCCATGTGTCATGGTCATTTTGTCCAGTGCTCGGCACATGGCCATGACCCGTGTTTTGTAAGCCTTGTACATATGAGTCATGTAAAGTGTCCCGGGGTTTATTGTAAATACCTTTTGTAGTCAAGGGTAGTTTAGTAAGGTAATTTGTAATGGCAGAGTTATAAATACCCTAGTATGACTCCACTAGCAAGGAGGATGTTTCCTTCTGTAAAAGGGTGAAATGTTTATTTTCCTACCTTGAGGAGAGGTGAGCAAGGTGAGTCCTTAGCCCATGTCCCTTTGAGTTTGTAGCAAGCTCAATCTCCTCACTAATTGTAGTCTGTAAAGAGTTGCTTGGAAGGATCAATAAAGCTTAAAGTTGCTTTCAATCGGTGTTGCGTGTTGCTACGTGTTGCTTACTTTGTCCCTTACTGACTTGGTGTGCATCTTACCACTTGGGAATATTTCTTGGGTGAGTATCTTGTGGTTGGCTGACTCGCAGGTGTAGCCGAGTGCCGCACGGTCGTTTCGCTTACAAAAAGGTTGGACCGTGACAGTTGGTATTAGAGCGGTCATTGTGATCCTCTAGAAGTTGGAATCATGCCACCGAGACCGGAACAGACAAACAAAGAGCGGATCGAGGATCTCAAGTCGCAAGCTTCACAACTTGGCGGTGTTGCAGATGGACTTGCACAACTTGCCGAGCGTGTCGAGGTGATCGAGATGGAACAAAAGAATGTTGCTAACACTACTGATATGCTCAGCGAGGACTTTAGGGCTACGGTGGAAGCCCTACAAGTCGAAATTGGTGACCTTGTTGCTAAGGTAAATGTTCTCACTAGATCAATGGGAACAACTGGCCCTAATGCAGGTGAAACTTCTAGGATCCAAATTCCTGAACCTAGAAACTATGCTGGTGCTCGTGATGCAAAAGAACTTGAGAACTTCTTGTTCGATATAGAACAATACTTCCGGGCTGTTAGAACTGACTCAGAAGAGACTAAAGTCACGATGGCTACTATGTATTTGGTGGGTGATGCCAAATTGTGGTGGCGAACAAAGTACGATGATATAGTCAGGGGTGTTTGCACCATTGACTTATGGGAGGACTTAAAGAGGGAATTGAAGGCACAATTCTTTCTCGAGAATGTCGAGTATATGGCTCGGTGAAAGTTGAGAAACCTTCGACAAACCGGTACTGTTCGCGAATATGTGAAGCAGTTCTCGGCATTGATGCTGGACATTCGAGATATGTCTGAAAAGGACAAGCTATTCTATTTCCTCGAAGGCTTCAAACCTTGGGCCCAAACCGAGTTACAAAGACAAAGGGTACAAGATTTGGCGTCAGCGCAAGCTGCAGCTGAGCGCTTAACTGACAATACTACCAAGGATGGTGGGAAGAAGAAAATAGCTTACTCGGGAAACTCAAGCTCGAGTGCTAAGTCAGGGAAGTTTAACAAGCCCAAGAGTGGGGGAGGTGATAAGAGACCTTCAGGATCCTCACAATTCAAAGGATTCACATCGTCTTCAGCTGGGTCGAAAACTATTAGTTGCTTCCTTTGTGGAGGGCCACATCGGATTGCTGTGTGCCCACAAAAGCAGGCTTTGAATGCCTCACAACAGTCTCCTCAAGCTGAAATAGTGCCTGAAGAGGACGAAGGTGAGGAGCCAACTCGGATGGGTGCTCTAAGGTTACTTAATGCTGTGAAGAAGCAAAGTGTAGAGAAGAAACCAGCCCCTACCAAAGGTCTCATGTATGTTGAATTGAAGATCAATGGTAAGCTGACCCGTGCTATGGTCGACACAGGGGCCACTCATAACTTTGTGGCGGGTTCGGAAGCGAAACGCCTCGGCTTGAATCTAGGGAAGGATTCTAGTCGAATGAAAGCGGTAAACTCAGAGGCCAAACCAATCCATGGTGTGGCCAAGTCGGTACATGTGAAGTTGGGCGACTGGGAAGGAAGAATGAACCTTACAGCTGTTCCGTTGGACGATTTTTAAGTCATTCTTGGAATGGAGTTCCTAAGAGAGACTAAGGCGGTACCGATGCCATTCTCAAACTCAGTTTGTCTACTCGGAGATAACCCTTGCATGGTTCCTGCCACTAACAAAGCAAGTGAAGAAAAGTTTCTATCAGCCCTCCAACTGAAGAAGGGTCTGAAGAAGGGGGAACCAACTTATGTGGCTTCCCTTGTGGAAGTGCAGGATGAGTTGAGAGAAGCTCCTATACCAAAAGCTGTGCAACAAATCTTGAAGGAGTTCGAGAATGTGATGCCTGGTGAACTCCCCAAGTCATTGCCTCCGAGAAGAGGCGTCGATCATCAAATAGAGTTGGTTCCTGGAGCTAAACCACCTGCAAGAGGGGCATATCGTATGGCTCCGCTAGAGTTGGCAGAATTGAGAAAACAATTGGATACCTTGCTGGAGTCAGGGTTTATCCGGCCATCAAAGGCCCCATTTGGAGCACCTGTGCTATTTCAGAAGAAGCAGGATGTAAGCTTAAGGCTATGTGTGGATTATCGTGCCTTGAACAAGTTAACTGTCCGGAACAAATATCCTATCCCTCTCATTGCAGATTTTTTTGATCAGTTGGGAGCTGCAAGATATTTCTCTAAGCTTGATTTAAGGTCAGACTATTATCAAGTCCGCATTGCTGAGGGAGATGAACCGAAGACTGCATGTGTAACTAGATATGGTGCTTTTGAGTTTTTGGTCATGCCATTTGGGTTGACCAATGCCCCTGCCACATTTTGCACCCTCATGAATGAAATCTTCCACGAGTATCTGGATAAATTCGTGGTGGTGTATCTTGATGATATTGTCGTATATAGCTCCTCGTTGGAGGAGCATGTTGGGCATTTACGTACCGTATTCCAGTTACTCCAGAAGAACCACTTATTTGTGAAGAGAGAAAAGTGCTCATTTGCTCAAGAGCACATTATGTTCCTCGGACACCAAGTTGGCGGAGGACAAATAAGGATGGATATGAAGAAGGTGCAGGCTATCCAGGAATGGAAGGCCCCAACCAAGGTGAGTGGGCTACGCTCATTCCTTGGACTGGTGAACTATTACAGGAGATTCATTCTGGGGTACTCCAAGCGTGCTGCTCCACTAACCGACTTATTGAAGAAAGATCGGATTTGGTCTTGGTCACAAGAATGCCAAGACGTATTTGAAGACCTCAAGAATGTTGTAATGAGCAATCCAGTCCTTACTCTGCCAAATTTGGGAAAAGCCTTTGAGGTCCAAACTGACGCATCGGACTATGCTTTAGGGGGTGTACTTCTACAAGATGGCCATCCAGTTGCTTATGAGAGCCGAAAGCTCAATGATGCCGAACGAAGATACACTACCCAAGAAAAAGAATTATTGGCTGTTATTCACTATCTCCGGGTGTGGAGGCATTATCTACTTGGTTCAAAGTTTTTCGTAAAGACGGACAACTCTGTGGCAAGCCACTTCTTGACCCAAAAGAAACTCACTCCCAAGCAAGCTCGATGGTAGGAGTTCCTTACCGAGTTTGACATCGAGCTAGAATATAAGGCAGGACGCACTAATCAGGTAGCGGATGCCTTGAGCCGGAAGATCGAGTTCGCGGCTTTGAAGTTGGTGGGTCACTTGACGGAGAGTAAGGTGACTGATAGCATACGGGAGCGAATTAAAGAAGGACTTGATCAAGATCCTACAGCCAAAACCATTATTCAACTTGCCAAGGAGGGCAAGACGCGTCGATTTTGGTTAGAGGATGGTTTCCTCCTTACCAAGAGAAGGTGCTTGTTTGTGCCTAGAACGGGTGAACTGCGCAAATTACTTCTGAAAGAATGCCATGACACTTTGTGGGCAGGTCATCCGGGCTGGCAACGCACCATGGCCTTGTTGAAATAGAACTATTATTGGCCAAATATGAAAGATGATGTGATGGGGTACACTAAGACTTGCCTCATCTGCCAACAGGACAAAGTTGAGAGAAAGAAGGCATTAGGACTCCTGCAACTGCTACCGGTGCCAAAGAGACCATGGGAGAGTGTCTCAATGGACTTCACAACTAACCTGCCTCAAGTGGGGGAGTATGGGTCAATATTGGTGGTTGTGGACAGGTTTTCCAAGTATGTAACTTTCATCCCAGCACCAAAGTACTGCTCGGCAGAGGAGGTAGCTTATTTGTTCTTCAGACATGTTGTCAAATACTGGGGAGTGCCCCAAAATTTGGTAAGTGATCGAGACACTCGGTTCATAGGACGGTTTTGGACCGAGATATTTCGACTGTTGGGGTCGAAGTTAGACTTTTCTTCAAGCTACCATCCACAAACTGATGGGCAGACAGAGAGATTCAATGGTTTGCTTGAAGAATATTTACGCCACTTTGTAACTGCTAACCAAAGAAATTGGGTTAATCTTCTGGATATAGCCTAGTTCTGCTTTAATATTCAAAAGAGCTCCTCTACTAACAAGAGTCCTTTTGAGATTGTTACAGGACAACAACCACTGTTACCTCACACAGTGGCCCAGCATTATACAGGTTCAAGCCCAAAAGCCTACCAATTCACTAAGGAGTGGAATAGAAACGCTGATATTGCACGCGCCTATTTGGAGAAAGCGTCAAAGCGGATGAAGAAATAGCCCGACCAAGATAGAAGACCAGGGGAATTCCAAGTGGGAGATCTAGTCCTTGTCAAGCTTCTTCCGGAACAACTGAAATTCTTTCGGAAAGTCCACAACAAGCTTGTTCGAAAGTATGAAGGTCCAGTTCCTGTTGTTGCTCGTGTGGGCAAGACCTCCTACAAAGTTCAGCTTCCGTCATGGTTGAAGGTCTACCCAGTATTCCATGCCAGCAACATCAAGCCGTACCATCCTGACATGGAAGATTCAGCTCGCAACATCCCTGTCAGAACTGCACCAAAGGCGACAAGTTGGAATGTGCGTGAAGTGGAGCACATCTTGGCAGACCGTGCAGCACCAACACTCAAGCATCCACAGCGAGAATACCTTGTGAAATGGAGGGGCTGAGGTGATGAAGATACAAGCTGGGAAGTAGCTGAGGACCTACGCCCGTTCGAAGACAAGATTGCAGAGTATCAAGCCTTAGATTCTACGAGGGCGTCGACTGTTTAAGTGGGGGAGTCTGTCATGGTCATTTTGTCCAGTGCTCAGCACATGGCCATGACCCGTGTTTTGTAAGCCTTGTACATATGAGTCATGTAAAGTGTCCCGAGGTTTATTGTAAATACCTTTTGTAGTCAAGGGTAGTTTAGTAAGGTAATTTGTAATGGCAGAGTTGTAAATACCCCAGTATGACTCCACTAGCAAGGAGGATGTTTCCTTCTGTAAAACGGTGAAATGTTTATTTTCCTACCTTGAGGAGAGGTGAGCAAGGTGAGTCCTTAGCCCATGTCCCTTTGAGTTTGTAGCAAGCTCAATCTCCTCACTAATTGTAGTCTGTAAAGAGTTGCTTGGAAGGATCAATAAAGCTTAAAGTTGCTTTCAATCGGTGTTGCGTGTTGCTACGTATTGCTTACTTTGTCCCTTACTGACTTGGTGTGCATCTTACCACTTGGGAATCTTTCTCGGGTGAGTATCTTGTGGTTGGCTGACTCGCAGGTGTAGCCGAGTGCCGCACGGTCGTTTCGCTTACAAAAAGGTTGGACCGTGACACAAGGCACCACCTAAGCTAAGGAAATGACGCGTAATGCTTTCACCATTTTGTTTGTACAAGCTAACTAGTCTTCTCACTTCTTTCATGACTTGCTCAGAGGCACTTGACTTGTTATACCTAGTAGACTCACTCTTAGATGTGTAGATGTTAAGGAACCCATGTTCAACCTTCACATCCCCATCCCCATCCCCAATGGGTTCAAGCTTCCCTTGTATATCTTCCCTAGGGGATGTTGTTGGACTAGTCCTATTTCCTTGGTCTAGGAAATTCCAATCCGTGTATTGAAGGTTCTTTTGCAAAGGTGTCTCTAGATGGAGATGGAGGAGGTTTGAGAGTGAATTTGCAAGACGAGCGGCACGGCTTGTCGCCTTTTCTTGTGCCTGTGGCTGGGCAACCACTTCTTGACGGGCACGGATAAGGGAGAGTTGGTTGGTGCCGGGGCGGCGGCAGGCGACCGGAAGATGGTGGTGGGGGATGGTAGACGATGAGATAGCGTTCATGGTAGCTAGTCTTGGAATTCTCAAGCAAATCACTTAAAATTGTATTTGGGTGATGGAAGCGTGAGAGCTCCTGAATGCTTGGGGCTTGAGGTACTTGAGGAGAGGATATGGGGGAAAGGAGAGTATAAATAGATGTTTACTTCAAGTCAAAGCTCTCTTGCGAGGAAGGTCGCGGACGCGTTGGTTGGCCGTGTCAGGTTTCTCCAGTGTTGAAACGTTGACCTTTGATAATTTCTAAATTAGACCAGCTTATCAAAATCCAACCCTTCGTCTTGAGAGATAAATGACAAACGTTTACTAACTATTGTTTTGGTAGAGCTCTTGTCTATAACTTAGCAAATCACGCGTCCAAGAAAGGGAAAAAAGATAAAGAAAAGACAAATGAAGTGCCGAACTGGGTTTTACTAATTTATAGTTTAATAAGCATGTGGAACACGCATCCCATGCTCTAGTGACTTGATTAATTTACCCTCCAATCAATGTCATTTTATAAATTATAATTTATAAAATATCAATTAAAATAAAATATCATGTTCTACACGTGGAATTATGGTGGACATGAGTAGGATGGAAAGGGTTAATGGGGTTAGGGGTAACCCGCTACGACCCGCCGCTATTGGGACGGGTTTGGGGAGTTCTTCAATGGGGTAGGGGCGTGTTAGGGAATGTATTGTTAAACCCGACTCGGGTTCGGGCCGGCAATGGATATAAGCTGCTCCTCCCCGCCCGTTCATAATGTGAAATTATTATTTATCCTTAAATTACCTTAATATATTACTTATAACATGAAATATCAAGCTATTCTACCCAGACCCAACTAGTTCTTAATGGGACGGGGTGAGACAGGGTTAAGACGAAGGGTTTTGAAATTTGGAACTGCCTTGCCCCGATCCGGGTTTGGGCCGAGAACAAGGTAGCACTAGTCTTGCCATTAGGGGTGGGTAGGGTTAGGGGTGCCCTGGCCCAAACCCGGCCTGTTGTCATCCTTAGACATGAGCTATTCGAACTCGAGCTTGGCTAGATAGCTCGGCTCGATTCACTTATCAAACAAGCTTGAACACCATTTTGAGGTAGGCTCATTTATTAAATGAGCTGAGCTCAAACACCTTTATATTTGGCTCGTTTATATATTAAAAATAAAAAAATTAATAATATATATACAAATATTAAAAATATAAAATAATAATACATGTAAATATACAACTTCAATACTTCAATTAAAGGTGTACTTAATTAATAATATTTAATTTTTTTAAGTTAATCATATTTTATAGACTTTTAAAATTTTATTATATTTTATTTGAGCCCGTTAATAGTTCGAGCTCGATTTTCATATATATTAACGAGCCGAGCTTGAACACCTTCAAAAATCACTCGGCTCGATACCCACCGCTACGTGGAATTCCAGGTTCCGTTTGTTTGGAAGGATAATTATGGTAGAAAAGAAATTTTTTACAAAAAAGAACTTGTAAGCACCCCAATTTTGCACCCCTCTAATCTCTTTTTATACTCTAAAAAACCCTTTCAAAAACCCCCTTTCAAAACCCTCTTTCCAAGTGCTTCGATTTCAAAAAACGACCTTCAAGTAAAAAATGACCAAAATGCCCCTAGGGTGAAAAATGACCAAAATACCCCTGAAAAAGTACTAAAAAGTTGTCATTTTATTCAAAATGATTTTACAAATTTTTTTTTGATGATTTTGGACTTAAATTGGACTTAAAATAGTAGAAAATGACCGAAATGCCCCTAGAGTGCAAAATGACCAAAATGCCCCTAAAAAGTGCTGAAAAATTCATATTTTATCTAAAATATTTTTTTGGATTTTATTAGTTCAATTTTGACTATTTTCGGGCTAAAACGAAAAAACGGCCTTTCGAGAAATCAAACCGTGACACGTGGCGAGTCAAAACAATAAAAATTAATCAATTTTGGCCCCTAGCTAGTGGTGCTACTTAAAACAGCGCCCCCAGAGGGGCCTGTTCTCTTTAGGCATGTCAGCAGGCCATTTTTAAAAGGCTCCTCCAGTTTCGTCCAATTTTGCCGCCTAACTATTGCTTGCCGCCTTGCTTTTTGGGGGTTTTTATCCAAAATGGGCGCTATTTGAAGTAGCGCCCCCCCATTTTGAAAAACTATAAATACCCCCCACCCCTTTCCTTCATTCTCATTCCATTCTCACTCCTCTCTCTCCCTTCTCTTCTTCAAAACTCCTCGTAGCGCTTCGGATTCCCGAGAACGTCGATTGTGAAGGGTCGATTCTCAGGACCTCTTTTCAGAGACCCTTTTGGGTTTCCCGGAAGGTAAAATCTCATCGAACTTTGTCTTTTTAATCTTTATCAGTTGTTTTGAATTGCTTCATTACTTTTAAATTGTTTTCAAATTATTAAAATGCTTAGATTGCTTGCCTAGTCAAACTCCTGCCCAAATTCCAATTCAAATATAACCTTGCCTAGTCGAACCCCTGCCCAAATTCCAGTTCAAATATAGCCTCGCTTAGTCGAACCCTTGTCCAAATCCCAGTTCAAATATAGCCTCGCCTAGTCCAACCCCTGCCCAAATCCCAGTTCAAATATAGTCTCGCTTAGTCGAACCTCTGCCCAAATTCCAATTCAAATATAGCCTCCCCTAATTGAACCCCTTCCTAAATCCTAGTTCAAATATAGCCTTGTCTAGTCGAACCTGTGACCAAAAACCCTGATTAAACCTTGATTAAAACCCAGTTAAGCCCTGATTAAACCCTGGTTAAACCCTAGTTAATCTTGATTAAAAATCAGTTAAGCCCTGATCAAACCCTACCTAAACCCTAGGTAAACCCTACCTAAAACCTAGCTTAACCCTAAATAAATCCGAGAAAACCCTAGGTAAACCCTAGCTCAACCCTAGGTAAATCATAGCTTAACTCTAGTTAAACCCTACCTACCTAGTCAAACCCCTATCAGAGCCTCAATTCAAACCTTGTTCAAATACCCACCTCGCCATTGCTTCTCAGCACGAGCTTAAAAGGTCCTTTCGCTCCCAAATCAACGAAATCTATCAAATCAAATCATCCAACCTTTCACTCCTCAACAGGAGTTTAAAAGTCCATTTCGCTCCTCAAATAGGAGCAAAAACCCTCAAACCTTTCAATCACCCATAATCCAAACCATCAAACAATCAAACCATCAATCGCCTTCCGGAACTACATGCGGCTAGATTCCACCGACAGTGGATACGTAGGCAACCCTGATCGGGTTCAGCTCTCCTAGGATAGAATCCCTATTCCGTTTCTATCTTGTCTATCTCAATTCATTTATTTCAGTTAATATTACATTGCTCAGCATATAGATCAATTTGCAAACTTCTTTATGGTTTCCTTTATTTGATTCAGACTTAGAGATTAGGTAACCATCTCTGGATGAGAGGTTAGAGGTGCCTAACACCTTCCCATAACTCAACTGAATCCCTTACCCTAACCTCTGACTTCCAGACTATACCTTATCCGATAATTTCAGGGACCTATTTCCCTCAGAATTAGATAGGTGACGACTTTCTTTTCAATTGCAATTTATCGCTTATTCCTCATCAGGATTTATCTTGATCGAGAATGGACGTTAAAATTCAGGTACTCACAGCTGGCGACTCCGCTGGGGACTCTAGTTTCGCAGACCAGTATTCAAGCCAAAACTTATGTTTGAATCAAATACCGGAAACCACATCACAATTTTTCAGTTTCATCTATATGCTATTTCATTCATTATTATTAAAACCTCAGACATTTGTTTGCAAAACTTAGTAACATGCCTAGAGTACTATTTTTATTCATTTCTTGATTTTGATTGATGTATTCATATTCATTGCATATTAGAATAAAAACCCTTCACCTATCTAGCTGGATCCAGTAAGCTTACAATCGAGAGATGGTTATCCCCGATGCTAGAGCCCAAAGATCTGTAGAAAATACTGGTTGTAGACCGAGAGATGGTTATCTCGAGTAAACGCGACTGGTCTTTCCCGCTTGCACCAATTGTCCATTTTCAGGTATGTTCTATACCAGGGAGTCGCATATACGGTCAAGAGCTTTTCAACCTTATATTCAAAACCCTGTATACACCAGCATAAGCATGTAGATTATAAATCATTGTTTGGGCATAAACCAAGAGCTACCCGTCAGGAGGGACAACTTTATCCCTATTCTGCTCTTGGTTTAAGCCGCTCCTTTATTTCTGCTTAGATATAGGGATTTCCTTATCCCTATACCTAACCTATGTTGGAGTTTGTGTCAGCCCTATTTGATGTTAGATAGGTGTGAACTCTAACCCTTCTTAGCCAACTCAACACATGTGTGAGGCTAATACCTTATATCAAACTGGTCAAGGGGCAACCAACTAACCAACCCACGTTAAAATGGGTTCTATGGACTCTCCTTTTGTCAGTTTTATCTTAACCCATTTGTGCTCTGGTTTCCTACAACCCAGATAAATGAAACGAATTCTTATCCACTCACCCCAATGGGTTACACGCGTTGAATTAGCTCACCCTTAAAATATGTTAATTCTTTCAATTCTATTCATTCAATTTCATTTCAAATCTCAATTCCTACCAGTATCATCCATCTTCTGAGTTTACATCTAAACTCAAGTTTTTTTAATCAAAATTTATTTTGATTAATCCATACCAACATCATCCATTTTCTGAGTTACATCTAACTCAGACTTTTTTAGTCAAAATTTATTTTGATTAACATCCGATCCATACCATCACCCCTATTCATCATCTGAGTTTCCATTTGACTCGGATTTTTTTTAATCAAAACTCATTTTGGTTAATTTATATTTAATACATTTCAATTCATTTCATCACCATTCTTTATCTAAGGTATTACCTTTTTAGTCAAACTTTGTTTTGACTTATTCACATTCAATCTATTGCAATTCATCATCCTCATTCAAATTTATTCCATTTGTTTCTATTAAGATTCAAATTTATTTATTGGCATCATCATCATTCATCATTTTATTCTGAGTTTAACTCAGTCATTTCTTTCAAAATTCAAATTCAAATTCATTATTCAATTCATCATGGGCATATTTTGATCATATCATCATGCATTAGGTTTTGTTAAATCTGGTCCATCTACATGCAATATCACATTGGCAACTGGTCCTTCAAAATTGGGTAAATCTTATGAAGCCCCAGGGATTCCCCCTAGCTATGAACTAATGATGCTAGCAACTGGTCCAAAAAAAGAAGCCCTAGATCAGCAGATCACAGATCCCAGGGGCATATCACTGTCGCTTGATTTTGTTACCCTTTTATTGAAAGATTAGTAATAGGATCCGGCCTAAGCACAACACTCAGTATCCATATCTTCATCATTGCATAAACAGAATGTTGTTCATTTGCATGAAGGGTCCATTAACATGTCTTGCAACACATCTTGGGCATGATCATCATCATCCTGTATATCACCGCCTCACATTTTATGCATGCTTTAATCATCTTCTATGTCATGCATGCCATGAATCCTCTCTTAGGTTATCATGTCATCACTTACACCATCATTTCATTCTTTGAGTCTCATGCCTAGTATCAACTCACTCTATGTTCACAGCTCTTGTCCTTCCTTGAGTGGCAAATCAAGAGACAATCTCATCAAGGCCGTCTGAAGAAATGGAGCAAGACGAAGCATCAAAAGATCAAGAGAAAATCGCAGAATTCCTCCATAGGAAAGTTCAGGACATCCAGTTCACCATGCGCGGCGTCATCCATTCTCTCGACGGACTCACAACGGCACTTGAGCTAATCCAAAATCATCCTCGAACTGCTCAACCAGTCACCCAAAGCCAAGACTGCATTCCATGTCAGGTCAAGGCACCACCTAGAAAATTCACTCCACTACCCTACAAGCTCTGCCAGTTTTTACCATTCCTCATAAAGAGTGAACTGGTCAAACCTTGACATCCTACACCACTGCCAGACAATCCGTCATGCAATTTTCGTATGGACCAATATTACGCATTCCATCAAGGGCCTGGACATTGCACTGACCAATGCTTTACCCTGAAGCATGTAGTCCAGGATTTAATCGACCAGAGCGATATCGAAATCGGACCTGGTAACATATTTGCAGTTGGATACCCTTTCCACCAAGACAGGCCCATTCATCCTAACCAATGAGTCGCTCTGTGCCGTTCGAGCTTCCAAGACAGAAGAGATGATTGCAGCATCACCAGCAAGCTTGCTACTGCGAGATTGATCAGACCATGTTTCAAACTTCGTCTGTTCAAATTTTTTTTTTTTTTTTTTGTTTGCACCAGTGGTCAAGGAAGTCTGTAAAAATTCTCCTTTTTTGAGTAAAGTCTTGTACCGTCCTTTTCTATAAAATGGTACTTTTTTTTAAAGCATGACTCAACCCTTTTTACAAAATGCCAAAAAAGTTCATGATAGTATGACCTATATCTTCTCTGAAGAACTAGTGATCTAGAACCACCCAAAATATTTTTTTGTGCTAACTAAGCTTGTTGGTCTAATGAGGGATTGCCCGAACATTCACCAAGCCATCCACTTCAATTTCATAGTACCTAGGGGTAGCATATGTCAATGAGCAAGAAAAATAAACCTCCAAAAGAGATTCTTGTCCCCACTGTGCCAGCCAAGTAAGAGAAAGCTCAATAATGACCCTAAGTATGTAAAGATTAGCACCTTGTTAGGCCAAGTGCTAAGAGCGCACGGACACTACCTGCAGTATGCTTGCATGATCTCTTGAAGCACTCAATTTACTTCACCAAATTCAAGCTTCCGATCGTCAATACAAGTAGAGCATTCACTAAGCAGATTGGGGCATCAGTAGGATAAACATCTTGTAGTCTAAGACATGGGCAGTGCCACCATTCGAAGCAGGATCATTCATGCACTGAACTAATACTATACAATACAAGAGGTCAAGCTATCATACCTCAGCAAAGGTAGATACTTGTATGAACAAAGCCAGATGAAGCAAAGTAGATTTCAGTGCATCTCAGATCATTGAGTCGCCACATCAGCTAAGGCCACAAGCCAAAGCTTAGAGGAACATGACCACATCATTATACAAGAATCATTAGCTCATTCAATACCAGGGGCAGAATTTGTCCAGCTTTGAAGGCCCATGTGGTTGGTCAATGATTCTCTGAATACTCTTTGACTCAGCCGCATGGAGGATGAAGACCACCTAGAGCCTGTCAGCATAGATCAGAACAGAGAAGCACCATGCTCAAGATCTTACCAAGAAACTGCCTATACTCTTAGTCACTTTGGGAAATGAAAGAAGGCCATGTTTGACACACCACTCCTCCCTGTTTATAACCCATCAAATTCATGAAGACCGCTAGTTAGCCCTTCGAGCCTAATAGCCTTTCTTTCACTACACCTTCGTACCGGGGCACCCTATACAAAAGTTATTACAAACCATGAACTACGTCATGACCTGACCCTGAGAAGGGTACGTAGGCAGCCTGAAAAATAGGTACGGTCAAATCAATCAGCTTTCTTAAGCAAACTAAAGTGTCTAAAAAAAAAGGGTCAAAGCTCTACAAAATTACTCAAGAAAGCTCAAAAACGAAAAGGGTGTCCCAAAACTTCAACCCCTAGCCTACGCTACGTAGGGCTGTCAACGGATCGGATTCGGACCGGATCTGCCTAGATCCGAATCCGATCCGATTAAGAATCCGACTGATCCGAATTCGATCCGAGATCCGTCGGATCATGAAGTAACCGATCCGAATCCGATCCGATTATATATTGTCCGATCCGAATCCGAATCCGATCCGATCCGATTCGAGTAAGGTTATTTTTAAAAAAAAAAAAATCTATTTTAATAATAAAAAATCTAATAATACCTTAATTAATACTAATAAATGTTAATTTTTTTAAAAATTAATATTTTATACATAGAAAATCTAAATAATATATTTAAAATAATTAAAAATTATTATTATTATCGGATCGGATTTTAATCGGATCGGATCACCCTATATCCAGATCCGATCCGATTATAATCGGATTCCACCGATCCGATCCGAATCCGATCCGACGGATCACATATAGGGTCCAAAGTCCGGCTAATCGGATCGGATTCGGATCGGATCCGGATCATGATCCGGTCCATTGACAGCCCTAACGCTACGTCCTATCCTGAGTCCTCCTAGATCCCTCAGAGATTAAGAGTACTGGCAATTGATAGACAAGTATTCAACAGCTGTATCAAATCCACCAGGCAATGACAGGAGAGGACAGTTTAACTCAGAAAATCGCAGGCCCAGTGAAAACCAGAAATGGCGCTGTGGCACAAAAATTATGCGAGCCCAACCCTGATATTGTTATCAGGGGCAAAAAGGGGAACAAGTAAATCAACTTCGCCGACATGAGTGAAAACCGGAAACGGCCTCATTGGGCAAAAATTATGCGATCCCCAGACTTGGTCATTCCAAGGATAAAAAAGGGAAAAGTTGAACTCCGGTAACAAGATCTTGACAACAGTTATCCCAGATCCCTGACAACATATCTGCAAGCAACTCAGACTTAAGAACTCAATGTCGTTTGCAATCCGAAGCCCTTGGCTCCAAGCAAGACCAGATTCAGCATGCAATAAAGTTAGAATTGAGTAACTATATTCCTTAATTGAGCATAGGAGATTAACATTGCTCATTGCTATATCCTACCCTTTGGGGGCAAAGCATTCAATCTTCAGTAAGGATAAATCCCCTCACAAACCAACAAGCAAAGAAAGCACTTATTTTGAAAAACTCAAAAGCCATTTGTTTTCAAAACGATTTTATTTTGGTCTATAATCGGTGTCCAATGTGGTTTATGATTTGTTGAAATAAATCTCACTATAGCGAGCTCTCCAACAAAGGCAGGCAAAGCCTAGGATCTCAAGTCATCAAGAAGTGAGAACAAGATTGGATTATAGAGCGAGTCATGTTTTTCATATTCATCGCATGTCATGCATACGCATATGTCAACTACATTGCACATGCTTCACAAATCACACACCAACACATGCACATTCTCACCCATTTTCATTATCTCGGTAAGTCACCTCATTTGGTGCACCCCAGATGCATCATGTTTGATGTGTCGCTCTTGCTTTGTCACCCTCAATCGGTGTACCCCAAATACATCATGTTTGATGTGTCGCTCTTTGTTAGCCACCCTCATTCGGTGCAACCCAGATACATCATGTTTGATGCGTCACTCTTTGTTAGTCACCTCATTCAGTGCACCTCATGTTGCATCGCATTTGATGCATCGCTCTGTCTTAGCCACATCATTTGGTGCACCTCCTGATATGTTTTATTTGACACATTCTCTGTGCACATACATTCACAATGTTATCTACACTACATGCTTTTACATAGTTTGTCACACTATGCACATACATTCGCCATGTTAGCTCACTATGTATGCACATTAAGTAAGTCACACTCTGCACATACATCTACGTAGATTAGTTGCATTGTGCTTACTTCCACTTAGGTGCCTACTGTATAGCCACCACATGTGTTTGCACTACACACACACATTTGTCGCTCACTGCGCACGTGCATTCACAATGTTAATAACACTTTGCACACACATTCACATAGTTAGCCGCACAGCATGCACAATGTTAGTTGCTCTCTGTACACACATTCCACATGGTCAAACACGCTGTACAAACATAATCACGATGTTAATTGTACTATTCACACACATCTGCACTATAGACACTCACAAAATAAGTCGCACTCTATGCAGACACATCCACGTAGTTGCACCATGCACTCATATCACACGTAACAAACTACACATACGTCCACTAGCCAAATGCAATAAGTAAAGCTTGATTCTCAAAAGGGTCTTTGCACATCTCGACTTTCTGTAAGCATTCCCCATGCTCCGTGCGCATCTCGGCTTTCCGTAAGCATTTTCCCGTGCTCTGTGTGCATCTCAGCTTTCCGTAAGCATTTCCCCGTGCTCTCTGCGCATCTCAGCTTTCCGTAAGCATTTTCCCATGCTCCGTGTACATCTCAGCTTTTTGTAAGCATTTCCCCGTGCTCTGTTCGCATCTCAGCTTTCTGTAAGCATTTTCCCATGCTCCGTGTACATCTCAGCTTTTCGTAAGCATTTTCCCGCGCTATGTGCGCATCTTAGCTTTCCGTAAGCATTCCTTGTGCTCTGTGCACATCTCGGCTTTCTGTAAGCATTCCCCATGCTCCATACGCATCTTAGCTTTCCGTAAGCATTTCCCACTCTCCGTGTGCATCTCAGCTTTCCGTAAGCATTTTCCGCGCTCCGTGCGCATCTCAGCTTTCCGTAAGCATTTTCCCACGCTCCGTGCACATCTCAACTTTCTGTAAGCATTCCCCGCGTTCCGTATGCATCTCAGTTTTCTGTAAGCATTCCCCGTGCTCCGTGTGCATCTCAGCTTTCTGTAAACATTCCCCGCGCTCCGTGCGCATCTCAGCTTTCCGTAAGCATTCCCCACCGTGCGCATCTCAGCTTTCCGTAAGCATTCCCCGCCGTGCGCATCTCAGCTTTCTGTAAGCATTTTCCCACGCTCTGTGTGCATCTCAGCTTTCTGTAAGCATTTCCCGCACTTCGTGCGCATCACAGCATTCCGTGTGTACACCCCCGGTACCTTGAGTGCACCATTCTGGCATTCCTGTGCTTTGCCCAACACTTGGAAACTAAAATTCATGCACCTCTCGCTCAAGCTTATTGGTTGACATCGTGATGTGTTGTCATCGTAATATGTTGTCATCCACCCTCCCATCACCCATCTGGCTGACTTCGGAATGGTTGTCACCCATCATTTTAATCTTCAACACATTAAAATCAATCCCTCTTGTGAAGAGGCTAAAAGCAATATTTCAAAGTCGATCCCTCCTGTGAAGAGGCTAAAAGTAACACTTCAAAATCAATCCCTCCTGTGAAGAGGCTAAAAACAACACTTCAAAATCAATCCCTCCTTTGAAGAGGCTAAAAGCAACACTTCAAAATCATTCCCTCCAATGAAGAGGCTAAAAGCAACACTTCAAAAACAATCCCTCCTGTGAAGAGGTTAAAAGCAACACTTCAAAATCAATCCCTCCTGTGAAGAGGCTAAAAGCAACATTTCAAAATCGATCCCTCCTGTGAAGAGGCTAAAAGCAACATTTCAAAATCGATCCCTCCTGTGAAGAGGTTAAAAGCAATACTTCAAAATCAATCCCTCCCGTGAAGAGGCTAAAAGCGACATTTCAAAATCAATCCCTCCTGTGAAGAGGCTGAAAGCAACACTTCAAAATCGATCCCTCCTGTGAAGAGGTTAAAAGCAACACTTCAAAATCAATCCCTCATGTGAAGACGCTAAAAGTGACATTTCAAAATCAATCCCTCCTGTGAAGAGGCTAAAAGCAACACTTCAAAATCAATCCCTCATGTGAAGAGGTTAAAAGCACATTTGATTTGGTTGACATCATAATGTGTTGCCATCCCTTCTTTATATATTCCAAACATAAGGATGCTTCTTTTTTCTCCGTAATGAGGCGAAGAACTATCTCTCCTATATCCCGAATGTTTCATCACTAAGTATGAACCATCCATTTCTACTCTCTATCTCCCAGCAATTGAACAGGTTCTCCCATCAATCCCGTCCTCTAGGATCCCATTTGTGGCAAGAAGTCTAAGTATAATTTAACTTTTCTTTTTTGGACTCTTTTCTCTTCAAACTCACAAGATTTTTAGCACGTCCAAAATTGAGGTCTTATAACCTTTGTCGTTCACGTGCCCGCACCCTCCGACAAAAAGGGGCAACTATAAGCATCCCAATTTTGCACCCCTCTAATATCTTTTTATACTTTCAAAAACCCTTTCAAAAACCCCCTTTTAAAACCTTTTTTGCACCCCTCAAGTAAAAAATGACCAAAATACCCCTAGGGTGAAAAATGATCAAAATACCCCTGAAAAAGTGCTAAAAAGTTTTCATTTTGCCCAAAATGATTTTACAATTTTTTTTTTTGAATTTTGGAATTAAATTGGACTTAAAACGGTAGAAAATGATTGAAATGCCCCTGGAGTGCAAAATGACAAAAATGCCCCTAAAAAGGGCTAAAAAATTCATATTTTATTTAAAATATTTTTCTGGATTTTATCAGTTCAATTTTGACTATTTTTTGGATAAAAATGGGGCTAAAACGGAAAAACGACTTTTCGGGAAATCAAAGCGCGACACATGGCGAGTCAAAACAATAAAAATTAATCAATTTTGGCCCCTAGCTAGGGGCGCTAGTTCAAAAAGTGCCCCCAAAGGGGCCTGTTCTCTTTAGGCATGTCGGCAGGCCATTTATAAAAACCCGCATAAGAGCGCTACTTCAAGTACCACCCCCCCAATTTTGTCTAATTTTGCCACCTAACTATTGCTTGCCGCCTTGCTTTTTGGGGTTTTTTTATCCAAAAGGGGCGCTACTTCAAGTAGCGCCCCCCCCCATTTTGAAAAACTATAAATACCCCCCACCCCTTCCTTCATTCTCATTCCATTCTCACTCCTCTCTCTCCCTTCTCTTCTTTAAAACTCCTCGTAGCGCTTTGGATTCCCAAGAACGTTGATTGCGAAGGGTCGATTCTCGGGACCTCTTTTCAGAGACCCTTTTGGGTTTCCCGGAAGGTAAAATCTTACCGAACTCTATCTTTTTAATCTTGATCAATTGTTTTGAATTGCTTTATCACTTTTAAATTGTTTTCAAATTCTTAAAACTGTTTAGATTGCTTGCCTAGTCAAACCCCTGCCCAAATTCTAATTCAAATATAGCCTTGCCTAATCGAACCCCTGCCCAAATTCCAGTTCAAATATAGCCTCGCTTAGTCAAACCCCTGTCCAAATCCCAGTTCAAATATAGCCTCACCTAGTCCAACCCTGCCCAAATCCCAGTTCAAATATAGCCTCGCTTAGTCGAATCCCTTCCCAAATTCCAATTCAAATATAGCCTTACCTAGTCGAACCCCTGCCCAAATCCTAGTTCAAATATAGCCTTGTCTAGTCGAACCTTTGACCAAAAACCCTGATTAAACCCTGATTAAAACTCAGTTAAGCCCTGATTAAACTCTGGTTAAACCCTAGTTAATCTTGATTAAAACCTAGTTAAGCCCTGATCAAACCCTACCTAAACCCTAGGTAAACCCTACCTAAACCCTAGCTTAACCCCAGGTAAATCCGAGAAAACCCTAGGTAAACCCATCCTAAACCCTAGCTTAACCCTAGGTAAATCCGAGCTTAACTCTAGTTAAACCCTACCTACCTAGTCAAACCACTATTAGAGCCTCGATTCAAACCTTGTTCAAATACCCACCTCGCCATTACTCCTCAGCACGAGCTTAAAAGGCTATTTCGCTCCCAAATCAGCGAAATCTATCAAATTAAATCATCCAACCTTTCGCTCCTCAACACGAGCTTAAAAGGCCATTTTGCTTCTCAAATAGGAGCAAAAATCCTCAAACCTTTCAATCACCCATAATCCAAACCATCAAACAATCAAACCATCAATCGCCTTCCGGAACTACATGCGGCTTGATTCCACTGACAGTGGATACATAGGCAACCCTGATCGGGTTCAGCTCCCCTATGATAGAATCCCTATTCCGTTTCTATCTTGTCTATCTCAATTCATTTATTTCAGTTAATATTATATTGCTTAGCATATAGATCAAATTGCAAACTTCTTTATGGTTTCCTTTATTTGATTCGGACTTAGAGATTAGGTAATCATCTCCGGATGGGAGTTTAGGGGTGCCTAACACATTCCCCTAACTCAACTGAATCCCTTACCCTGACCTCTGACTTTCAGATTATGCCTTATTCGACAATTTCAGGGACCTATTTCCCTCAGAATTAGATAGGTGGCGACTCTCTTTTCAATTGCAATTTATTGCTTATTCCTCCTTGGGATTTATCCTGATCGGGGAATGGAGGTTAAAATTCAGGTACTCACAGAACTTTCCATAATTTTTTCCCTCAATATAAGGAAACAATGTAGTTTTGGGAAATTGTTTTCTAACAAAAGAGTTTTCCACTACCCAAAACACACCAAAGACAATTTATGTGAGAAAATATTTCGCACAAAATAAAACGCATACCTTGTATTGCACTAACACAATAGTATTTTTTTTTTGTAACAAGGGTGTCTGGGCCTCATAGAGACCCTGATTAATCCTCTGGGTACGTGTAGATCCCTCAATCCACATGCACCGAACAAGTAGGAATAAATCTCTCTGGGTGGCCAACAAAGGGAAGTGAATTATCAAAACTCAGAACCTCCACTTCATGAGGTGTGGTCTTAGCCAACACACTAACACATAATGATTGCACTTAGTTCTCTTGACCTCACTATTGCCTCTCATAGGCTCATTATTCAACAAGAACATGTTCATAGCCCTAGTCTCTTCCAATAGGTAGAAAATTTAGAATTTAGCATTTTAAGATGGTCCTTAATTTGCATAGAATTTCTCATTGTTGTCTAGAAATCTGATTGTCGGGCGTGCTAGCATCACGTGACGCAATCTCAGACAAAAACTTTTAACCCCGAGCGCTGAGTCAAAAAAGGTGACCAAGAGTTCGTTCACTTCGGGCCATCTGTTCAGCTATCGCTAAATAAATCTGTCAGGTGATTTACAAAGGGGAGGGTTCATCCTTCTAAAATGAGTTCTATGACACCCTCAATGACCGAAGGGCTTTTCCAATTAAGGTAAAGTCTAATGTGATAATATGATAATGTGATTATGTGTTGAGTGTAAAATAGACATAAATGAGATATTGAACTGAAATGACTGAACTTGATTGAACATGATGTAAGAAACAACTTACAAATCCCATATGATCGGGATGAGTGGCAGAACAAAATCAAACTCCCGCTGTGATGGTTTCTGAAGATAAAAATGAAGTAACAAAGGTCTCTCCCAGAGGAGGTAGATACAAGAAATGTCAAGGGACTCTCCTGGATAGGGAAACTATGCTAAGGTCTCTCACAAAGGAGGAGTACAGAATATGCAAAGGATCTCTCCCGGAGGAGGAAACTATGCTAAGGTCTCTCACAAAGGAGGAGTACAGAATATGCAAAGGATCTCTCCCGGAGGAGGAAACTATGCTAACGTCTCTCTCAAAGAAGGTGATAAGACTGCTGAGAAGAAATGAGTGCCTGTGTTGGGTTGATCGAGGATCCTTTCTTCTTCGTAATTGGTCCTTTTGTAGAATCTCATTGGCAGTTTCAGTAATTGTTCCCAACAATTTTACCTAGTTCTTGTACTAATACCATTTGATTTTGCCAAGTGTCTTAGAGAATAATTTTTATTTGATTAAACCTCCATATATCCTTATCTTCATATGTTATGAGTGAGCTCTTTTGGAAATTAAGATAACTATCTCATCGAATTGATCCACCTTCTAGAATGCTTTCTAATTATGTTATCTTTCTTCTATCATGTGTGCCATGTCTGAGAGTTATCACTTTTAGATAACTACCATCTCATTCCTTTGATGACTGCCAAGTGTCTCTTGTATGATAGTTATCACTTTCAGATAACTAATATCTCATTCCCTTGATGACTGCCATATGTCCCATGTCTGGTAGGTATAACTTCTGCATAATCATGATCTCATCCATTGATGGCAACCATGTGTCCATGTCTGACAGTTTTAACTTCTGCATAACTATGACCTTATCCATTGATGATTTCCATGTGTCCCACATACTTGACCTTCGATGATTGTCACGTGTCTCAGGTACTTGAATTTCGATGATTGCCACATGTCTCAAGATTGACCAACCTTGTTTCTAAGTTGGCTTCGGCCATTCTTTGACCATTGGTCAAAATTCATGACCAAAGTTGTCTTTGGCCATTCTCTGGTCATTGGTTGAAATTCACGACCGAAGTTAGTGCATTTCTTCAGTAATGACTTTGACAATCTATTGGTCAATAAAGATTCTGCTATATGTCATAATCTTACCATCCATCAGGGATGTAAGATTTTGGTGTAAGCATACAAATTCCATGCTATTCAGTTTGAAGCTCAAATTAGTGATGCTTTCGGCTACTGGGTGCTCATCATTTAGGGTTCGAAACCGGATATCGTAGATAGAAGTGTTGAATTAAACCCCGACAAATTACACTAAAATTAATCAAAAACAAAAAAAAAAAAACCTTCAAATGTGTTCTTACAAAATTAGGAATTGATATTGTTGGACCATCGAGGTTAAAATTAAACCCTAGTGGAAATTTTGTAAACCGTTCTTTGGGTTATAAGAATTTTTTTGCCTTATTGAAAAATCCAATTAGGGAGTGGGAGTTGGATATAGTGTATGGAGAAGTCTACCATTCTATTAATAGCTACCCATAAATAACATAATGGGAATGAGGTGCCTATATCTGATTTCTCACTTCCCGTTTCCTAAGGTTTTTTTGAGTCTTGCTTCCCGTTTCTTGCTTTTGCTTTGCTTCTTGTTTCCGCTTCTCACTCTGGTAACCAATGTTATTAAATCGTAATCGAATTGTAAAATCATTTTTGGACCGATTCGATTCAGATCGTAAATTGTAAGATTCAATCCGAAATTTTTTCACTTGTTGAAAATACTTAATAAATAAATAAAAATTGAATAATCCATTATCCAAAAGATTTCATTCATATTTATTGATAAAAGCAAGTAATGAACATTTCGTTGCATACATTAAACAAAATACGAAAGAACTCCATTAAATGAAACATAACCCCTAACATCATCCAAGATACATCAAAAAAAGTAAACTCATTGAATCATAGTGTATGAGATCAAGATCAAAAAGATTTGTACAATCAAAAAGACCAATAAAAGAAACGATCAAGTGTTCCAATAGTTCAACTCTCGAACTCCAACTCCATCGTCAATCTAAGTACTCATCCTCATCCTCATCCGCATCCTCATCCGCATCCATTTGAAAAGCAATATCTTCCTCTCCTTCATTTACATCTTCTTCCTCCGATGTGGACATGATTATCTTCATCTTCTTCTTGAACCTTTTCTTTTCCTTTTCCTTTTCCTTTTGTTACTAGCATTCTCCTTGGACCTATAAAGGGAGTTATAAAGTTAAATAATTAACAACTATTCTCTATTGATAATTAATAAATAATAGTTGTACCTCTTTTTCTTTTAGTGGCTACTCGGCTAGTACTTTCATTTTCCTGAAAACATTCATTAATTCGTAACATGATTATTGAATTTGACTGTAAAAGCTTGGTTGATATGTGGAATGGGTCCACTCCCATGTCTTGGAAGTCTTGGTGTTGGGACAAAAATATTAAGTCTTTACTGTAATGCGGTTACTTTCTCCATCATATTTATAGAGAAGTTAATGCACTTGCAGATGATTTAGCTAACATAGGGTGTGATACTATGGACTCAACTTCTTTTTTCTTTAATCTTTTAGCTCTATTCCTTGAAAATAAAATCTCTTATTCATCTAGATAAATTGGGAATAAAAAGCCTTAGAAAAGCTAAGAAGTAAGATTTTGTCTTTCTTTTTGGTTCTGTAAGGGTAAGGTTTTTTTTTGGGTTTGTAGGGGTAAGGTTTTATGCCCCTCCCCCATCCCCATTTCTTTTTTATTTTTGGGTTTATAGGGGTAAGGTTTTATGCCCCCCCCCCAATTTTTTTTTAATTAATAAAACCGGTAGGGATCTACCAAACCCCCCTCTCCCCTTGAGAGGATTTAAAAAAAAAAATCAGAGTATTAAGTATTTATTACAACACTTTTTAAGGAAGCTAAAAAAAAGTCTAATAGTAAGGGAAACGATCCAAGTACCTCACTCCCTCCTCAAAGAGGTCACATTTTTCTTCCTCTTCCTGTATTCCTCCTCAACCCATGGCTCGACGATAGGCTCCTTCTCTAAATTTGCTGACAATAACAATTCGACTGAGCATTAAAAACACTCAATGGATATAAAGTCCAATCAACAATACAATAAAACATCCGCATAATCAGTATTATCATATATATGCAATATATTTACATGATCAGAGTGCGGAAACATGTGAGCATACCATATCATCACCTTGACTCGTGTACTTGTGTGACACTTAAGCTTGTACCATGAATTACATGCATGCTAGTATTCATGAGATGGTGTCCAGTGGCGAATATTCAAACTTTTCCAACACCTTCTTCCATAAAACCTAACCGCCCAACTAGGTACTTCATTAGAAGCTCTTCATCTTGTAACTGGTTAGTAACCATGTAATAGTATCAGAACTTGAAACATGTTGGTATCCATAAGATGATATATATCCAGAAGTTAGAACATGTAGGTAAACATGGAATGATATTCAGAACTTGAAACATGTTAGTAACCTTGAAATAGTTTCCATGTTGGTATCATGCTTGTGTTCATGAAGTGCGTGTACTCGTGAGACTTGTAACCTACCACACATGTGAATTGTGCATGAGCGTCGTGATTAACATTCATATAAGTTATCCCTTAGATTCCGACGTCCCACCACAAAAACTCTGCTATAGCATTCCATTCCACCATAGTTAGCGAATTTCGGGTTAGAAAGACCTTACTCTAAGTCTTGACTCATTCAAATATCAATCACTATGCAATTTACATAATTCATAATTTATCATGAAATTCATACATAATTCTTTATCATAAATTCACAAACTCAATAACATGATTCATGTCAACCAAATACAAACATTCATTATCATCATACTCATGCCTTGTAACCATAATCCAAAATACCCTTCCTCAAACACATACCATAATTTCCCATCCACATTCAGGATTAAAACCCCATTAAATTCATCCAATACCTCCACAATGACTTCCCATCCTCCATTTCACACATCAATACAATTAAACATCAATATCAACAACATAATAATTAAATCATGCAATAGAACTCATAAACACATAGAAAACTCTATTTCATATGTAAAATTCTTCATTTATACTCAATACCTAATAATTCATGCATAATCATGTGATTTACTTAATAATCCATACTCATTCTTGTCTAAACATTCAAAAACATCATAATAGGGTTAGGTTAGACAGTATATCGACCTTTGAGATCATCTCCCTATGATCCAAACTGCTTGAGGAAGGCTTTGGGGATGATCTCCAAGTTTTCTCCTTCCTCTCTAAGCAATCTCTATTGAAAACCTAGGATTTTCTCTCTTCCTTTGCCAAATTAGGTTAAAAACTATTAGTCAAGGTTAAACCATCGAAATAAGACATTTGTATAGTGACAAGGGGTTTAAAATCCTAAAAATCCTGTAACTTAGGGCTTTTCCTGACTTTACTACACAAGCGTTCGAAGGGTCAAGGCATCGTTCGAACGGTTTGGGTTCGTTCGAACTGTTTGGGTTCGTTCGAACGATTGTGCCTATTGTTCTTATGTTTGGTGATTTTTCTCTACAACAGTTGGAACGGTTTGGGATCCATTTGAACAGTTGAGAATTATAGAAACCGACTTTAATTGTTTTACTAGCACTGTTCGAACAGTCTAGGGATCGTTCGAACGACCCTCCTTGTTTAATTTCCTTATTTTTTGCAATTTTCCAATTGTTTTCATATACTTAGTCATTTATATTTTTTAAACACTCCAAAATTATTAATTAACACAAAACACACGACACATATCCAATTTAACAAGTTTACCATTATTATTTACAATAATGACATGATAATAAATTTGGGTCTCTACACTTTATATCTAGTGAGTGTTTCGTTGCTCGGTTGAACTTTTGATGTCGGCAAGTTTAGGTTCAAAGTAATATATAGAACCTTGAGTCGAGGAAGAGTATTTCAAGGAGCCCGAAGGTGATTATTGGGAGGGAGAGATCGATTTGGATCATTACCCTTATTATTGATCCAATAGTTATTTAATTTTTTTAGGATTGTAAAAAGATATTTTTAGGATTGATGTTGCTTAGGTTTAAAGTTAAAAATTTTGATATCACGATAGATGATCGGGTTTATTATGTTTAAGTTGGTCTCATATTGATGGATGATGGTTATATTGATTATCGAATGATTTTATTTGATTATTAAAGAGAGAAATTTCAGGTTTCATTTTTGTATGCCTTGTATGCTGTTAAGATAAGTACTATACATGAGCGTCATGGGTCCAAAGTCTCATTTGACCAAGATGAGATTTTGGGGTGTGACAATATATATATATATATATATATATATAGAAGCGAATCTATTACGCGATTTCGATGGCAAGAACTCAGGTGGTTGGTGTCGGTGCTTGCACAGGGAAGGTAGTAACAGTGGTGGCGGAAGTTCCAACTTATGTTATATAACGCATCCTTAATCCCTAGTTTTACATTTCAGAAAAAGTGAAGAGTAATCAGAATCAACAGTGTTACAACTACATATATATATCAGGAGTTCTAGTTTTATTGATTTTTACTTCACTTTCAGTGATTTAAGCCTCCTTAGAATTTATGGATTCCAACATGAGATATTTGAATAGAGTCAGAGGTCTCAACAGAGAAGAAATAGAATTGTTGCAGGAGACAAATCTAAATGAATAAAATTTTTGGAGAATGTATCAAGATCACAGATACAGATGCCACTATATTGAGAAAAAATAAATTAGAATTAACCAGTCTGTTAGCCTCAAGGTTACAACTCTAAGTACCCTCAATAGTTTTGATGATAATACAATAATGAAATTAACTTTATTATACCAATTCTTCCATTTAGAATGTGAAATTTCAGAGAAAAAGAGTATTAAGATTATTTTTTAAGTCATAAAGAATTGAAGAGTTCAACCATTCAAAGACATCAAGGTCAAAGTCCAGGTACTAGTCCTTCAAAGGAAAAAGCTTCAAGAGCTCAAGACAATTCATGAAGATCCATCAAAAGTAAAGCTCCTTAAAGTAAGAAAGAAGATCTTCACTCAATGAAGACAAGTGTCTTAGTCAAAAAATCTCTAGGACCTTGTAAAGTCCTCAAGACATTGGAAAATATTGCTCAAAGTTTACCCAGATAGATCTTAGGAGACTTAGTATAATTTCGACATCAATCTAAGGCCCTAAAAATGATTAAAATAATGTTATTTTGCATGCTTAAGGGTCCTAGCATGATTCCTATCAAATTGATCTCATTAAGATGAGTTTATTGAAAAAAATTCAGTAGACTTGTCGACGAGTGCAAGAGACTCGTCGATGAGTGGAAGAACAGAAAATTCTCAATTGCTTCTGTTCCCACTCGTCGACGACTCAGGCTGGATTTTCACTCACTCGTCGATGAGTGCTTGTGGGAAAATCGTCTAACGGCTAGTTCACATTTATTGTGACCCTCAATGGCCATATTGATTGCTCAACTACAAATAGAGATGATTTATGAACTAAATAAAGAATTTCAAGAGATTCCAACACCATTCTATCATTCATAAATCACTCACAACCTTCAAGCAATCAATACTCTGTTTTTGCATTGAATACTTTGAATCCCAATCCCTCATTCTTTGAGCATTCAATTCCAATAAATCTTGAGTGATTGTAAGCTTTGTTTTCCATTCTTATCTATCTCAGTTAGGAGCTTTAAAATTTGGATTTCAAATCCAATCAATTTCTATAAAAGCTGAAAGTCAAGAATCAAGGATTCTTGTTCCATATAAGAAGAGAGTCCTCTTGTGAAATTTATCCAGATCAATGATCTCTAAGACCTAGAGGGGGGGTGAATAGGTCTATCTAATAATTTCTAACCAATTTTAATTTTTCAATTAATATGTTTAGAAATCAATGAACAATTCACTCAGACAATTCACACAAATCAAACACAAAAGATTTTTACGTGGAAAACCCTAACGGGAAAAAACCACGGGACCTCGTCCAGCAATAAACTTCACTATGAAAAGATTTCAAGTACAAGACAAGACCTTACCAAAACAGAAACGACGTTCCTAGGTATAGACTCTTACTCTTGATTTCCACGAACCAACAGGTTCGATCTCCGCCGTAGCAGCTTCGGTTCCACACCGACCAAATCTTCTCAAGCTACTTCAAAACCACGATCACACACGATCGATCTCCTTCCACGAAGGCTCCGGATCAAACACCGGACACACACACAAGGTGTAGGGTTGTGAATCAATTTAGGAAGTTTCAAACCCTAGAGGGATCTCATATAGATCTGAGATCACACAATGCAAGATCAAAGGTTTAGATCTATACTTGCATTCTCTAGGATCAAAGAAAGAGGAGGGATCAACAAAGATCTAATAAGAACAATAGGAAAAACCCTAGAGGAGTTTCTCAGACCTCTACTCTTTCAAAAATAAACAAAGATACGAATTAGGTCTCCAAAAAGTTGTTTATATAGGGTTTAAAAAAGGAATCCAGAAAAATAAAAATTCTTTTTACGGGGACCGATCGATCGGTGCACATTACCGATCGCTCGGTCCAAAACGGATCGATCGGTGCTCATAACCGATCGAGCGGTTGAAAATCATCTCTCTGGAAAAATACCTCATACAAATTTTTTGTCCAGTCGATAGCCACCGATCGCTCGGTAAGCCACCGATCGATCGGTCTCAACACCGAGCGATCGGTTGAGACATAATTTTTTCAAACCATACTTCATTTCATGTTTATTTGATTCAACTAAGATCAAACAACTTTATTAGGTTTAAAACTATCCTCCTAGGTATGTTTAGAGTTATCTAAGTTAAATCCAACCTAGGTAGGGGTCTCTAAGTCCATTACCTTTCTAGATCCAGAGTAGGAGCTTTTTCTTCACTTTCTTCAATCTTCTTTATGCTTTAGCTCTTCTCTTCTGACAAGTTGAACCCGACTCGACTCACATGACCTATCTAATGATCACGGAATTTGCCAACACCTACTTAGTGATTTACAATTTCCCCCTTTGGCAATTCCGAGACAAAACAAGACTAACTCATATACTAGGTTCAAATTTTCCCAAATGATTCAAAAATGGAAAATTGACCTTTACATGACTCAAAAATAATTACATGACATTTGACATTTTAACTTGTGATGATTCACCAAACTTAGAACCTGTTTGCCTGCACATGCTAAATCAAAAACCTGTGAAGCATGGGAAATAAAATATGGGAAGAAATAAAACATGTATAACATTCACAATTCCACAATACTTTATCCATAACAGGTTAATCATGTTTCCATAACATCATCCACAAAATCATCATCCACATATTTATATCCATGTGTTATCATGCACTCTCCCCCTTTTTGGCTCGAAATGCCAAAGGCGGACTATTAACAATAAAATTAACGCATAAACACAAATGAGATGAGATATAAGAGAATGAGTATAAACCATCCAAATGCATACATCTATGACCAAGTCAATAACATCCAAAAGGTTTGTACTAAGTACAACCAAGACAAAATACATCTAAATGTCAAACTAATACTAGGACTAAGATAAACTCCAAAATATACACATGAACCAGAAGGAGTTTCTATCCTAGTACATCAATCTAACTATCACTCCTGCTCATCATCAGAAGTGAGCTGGGACTCATAATAAGCTCGAAAGTCACGAACATTTCTCTGTACGCCCAGCACTGCTGCATCCAGTGATCCAAGTCTGCCACGGATCTCTGTGGTGAACTCTTGGTGAGATGAAATATGCGTTGAGAGATCCATCTGCATCTCTCTCATCATTCTGGCTAGATCATCAATCGTGGCCGGAGGTGGATGAGAGGATCCTGTACCAAAATCAGCTTCTTCCTCAATATCTCGAACTGAAGCATGAGAGAAACTCTGAGCGATGGTCTTTTTGTTGATTGGACCTTTTGGAGTACGGGTAGGAACTCCAGGAGGAGCAATAATTACTTGAGAACCAAGGAGTTTAGTAATCAGGGATCCAAACGGAAGAGCTCCAACCACAGTTTGAGTTTGATGGGCTTGAATCATCAAATCAATTATGTGGGCTGCAAGGTCAATATCATGTCCATGAAGGAGACTGAATAAAAATCGAGCTCTATCTTCCCTAAGGTCTGCAGTATGAACCTTTGGGTGGATATTTGCACTCATTACTAGGTTTACAAGTCTGGCATCCCTAGTGAGTTTTGTGACTTCGATTAAGGAACCAACCCAAAGTGTAGGAGCACCACAAAGAAATGTGACTACATTGTTCATAGATTCTTTATCCTCATCTTTCTTGTATTTATAAGGATAATAGGCATCTGGAACTCGAGGACAACCAAGAAATTTTGCAATGACATTTGGATTTATCAAAACTGATTGTTCTAAAGATCGAGATTTAAAAGACCAGGTTTTGAAATTTATTTCAGAGAAATTTGAGTAAAATTCCTGGACTAACTGAATAGGAGCAGGACCGGATAAATTGAGAAGACCTTCCCAATGACGATCAGTAATGAGTTTAGAAAGGTAGTAATCACCAAAATCTGAAATTCTAATGCTCCTTTCAACCATAATACCCTTTTTACTAAAATACTCACTATAAAGTTGAGCAGCATTAGGGCTAATGAAAGGACCCAATAGAACAGTTGAAGATGAACTAGCTTTTCCCTTTTGTTTCCGGGTTGTATCTGCCAAAGACTTTTGCCGATTTTCAGTAGTAGAATCCACCATTCTACGAATTGGTCGATCCCCTATTGAAATCCCATGTCCTATAGGAGTGAAGGAAAAGGGCTCTTGGTTTTGTTCATCTTCAGGAGGGTCCTCTTGGTTGTTGAGGACCAACTTTCGGCGTTTGGGAACGCCAGACATGAGATAGGCTAGAAGGATGAAGGACAAAATGAAAGCCATGGATGAACAGACAATGCCCTAGATGAGAAATTCAACCTATACGCAAGAAAACGTACAAGGCTTACCTTTTTGATGCTTGGGAAACCCTTAGAGTTGAATGGAATGACCGTAGGAAGGATTTGGAGGAGAGGTAACCGAGAGATCGCTCTGGAGTTCGGAGAAGAAGTGAACAGAAAAAATAGAAATGAGGGTTTTATAACTCTGTTCACGAAAGACCGATCGATCGGTCTTTAACACCGAGCGATCGGTGGTCTGAAAAATTTTCAAAAATTTTACATTTACTACCATTTCTCCCCCTCAACCAATGGTACAGTAAAAACTCAATTTTCACCTCAAAATAACCAATTCACCGAAAAATTTGCAATAATTTATTTCATTAAAATCATAAAGAATAATCACCCAAGAATTTATATATCAAGTACAGTCATAAATAAGGATTATGTAAACAATAATTGATTTTCAAAGGTGATTAATTATGGTATTTGCATCAAATTCACAATCAGAGTCAAGAAACAATTAGAAGTAATGTTAGTGTGAAATCAAAATTCATTACTTGACTCTTTGAATTGGTTTTCTTCTTTAAGCTAGATTTTGACATTATAGCTCAAATGAGACTCTAAAATTTTCAAAAACTAGTTTTAAAACCAATAAACATCCATACTTATATGATGAGCAATTTTTACCCCAAATTTGACTAACAAATTTATTTCATTTCTTTTTCAGTCAAATTGTACTCATTGTGAAAATTCTTTTTGGAGTACACATATATAGTTTTTAGCACATTGGTGACTTTCACACAAGTGAGGAGGTAGCTCTTTCTAATGACAGTGGGGGCTTTCACACTAGCAATCCATATAGATACCTACTATTTGTCTAGGTAGCCATTACTCACTGTTTGCATTCACTAGTAGCTATCACACAAACTCACAGGTAGTCCTCTCCATGTCAATAATTTTTATAACTAGGGGGCTCACCTTATGGAATTTTTTATTACATTAGTTATACTAGATTTGATTAATCTAGGGAACCATATGGTATAATATCAGAACCTTTAAATAGGAACTAATACCATCTAAAGAATCAGTCAGAGTGCATGTGCAATAGATAACATCTTTGTTTACTCAACTCTAACTGAGATTAGTTAGCATGACCAAATTCAATCACAAGATCAAACCAACAGTTGACCTATCCTAATTTATCCAATCCTATGAAATATTTATCCTTGTATTATATGTTTAAATATGATTTCAAGGAAATAACTTTAAGCAAAATGATTGGAAAGAAGGTCATACAAACACATTATTTTTTGCAATATTTTTCAATTTTTTGAATGTTTTTAGATTTTTATTAATTAAAGGAAACAACAAAAAATAGCTCTATGACATAAATAGAATATGAAGAACACATAGGCTATGAAACAAGTACATCTTTACTCAACTCCGCACAAACCTATGGATTTCCTAAGGAGTTCAAACCTAAGGGAATCTAAGGGTTTTGTAAGAATGTCCGCAAATTGATTCTCTGTTTGGACATACTCTATAGACACAATCTTTTGCTCAACAAGATCACGGATGAAGTGATGTCTAATGTCTATGTGTTTTGTGCGAGAATGTTGAACGGGATTTTTGGAAATATTGATAGCACTTGAATTATCACAATACACAGTCATAGTGCTTTGTTCAATCCCGTAATCATTCAACATCTGCTTCATCCACAGAAGTTGAGTGCAACAACTGCCAGATGCTATGTACTCAGCTTCTGCAGTGGATAATGAAATTGAATTTTGCTTTTTGCTAAGCCAAGCAACTAAGCAGTTTCCAATATAGAAACATCCTCCAGAGGTGCTCTTCCTATCATCAGCATTTCCGGCCCAATCGGCATCGGAATATCCAACTATCGTGGCATTTGTATCAAAAGAATACAAAAGGCCAAATGATAGAGTTCCACTCACATATCGAATGATACGCTTAACTGCAAGCAAGTGAGACTCTTTTGGGCTCGCTTGATAGCGGGCACATGCACCAACACTAAAGGCTATGTCAGGTCTAGTAGCAGTTAGGTAGAGTAAACTACCAATCATGCTTCTATAAGAAGTTTGATCAACATCTTTGCCTGAAGCATCTTTACTAAGTTTTGTAGTAGAACTCATAGGAGTCCTTACATGCTTAGCAGAGTTCATGCCAAATTTCTTCACTAGATTTTTAGCATATTTGATTTGAGATACTGAGATCCCAGAATCCAATTGCTTGATCTGAAGACCAAGGAAGAAACTTAGCTCACCAACCATGCTCATTTCAAATTCATTTTTCATTTGTTCAGCAAATGAAAGAGCATGTAAGTCTAATGTGGAACCAAACACTATGTCATCAACATATATCTGGGCGATGACAATATCACCTTTCACATTCTTTATGAAAAGGGTTCTGTCTACTCCCCCTCTCGAAAATCCATTTTCCAAGAGATAAGTAGTCAGCCTCTCATACCAAGCTCTTGGAGCTTGTTTTAAACCATAGAGGGCCCTTTTTAGCCGATAGACTTGATCAAGATGATGTGGATCTTCAAACCCTTTTGGTTGTTCCACATAGACTTCCTCCTGTAGAATGCCATTTAGAAAGGCACTCTTAACATCCATTTGAAAAAGTTTGAATTTCATATGGCAAGCCACAGCTAGAAGAATTCTTATTGATTCTAGCCTGGCTACAGGAGCAAAGGTTTCATCGAAGTCAATACCTTCAATTTGGGTGTATCCTTGTGCAACTAACCTAGCCTTATTTCTTATGATAGTACCTTTTTCATCAGATTTGTTCTTGAAAATCCATTTGGTACCAATCACATTTGTATTGTTAGGCCTAGGTACTAAATACCAAACATCATTCCTAGTAAACTGAAGTAACTCTTCTTGCATTGCATTTATCCAATTATCATCTGCAAGAGCTTCAGCTACATTCTTGGGTTCAAAAGATGAAGTATAGCAAATGTAGCTAACTTCATTTTCAATTTGTTTCCTCGTTCTCACTCCATTTTCAAGATCACCAATTATATTAGTGGGGGTGTGAGGACTCATGACCCTAGAATGTGTAGGTTTTGATGGAGATGATTGCTTATTTATGGGTGGAGTTGAAACAGTTTCAACATTTTCATTTTCAGCACTTTCATCATCCTCAAGTTGCACATTTTCAACACCGGAGTCATCCACAACTATATTTATGGACTCCATAATCGTAGAGGTTCTCAAGTTATACACTCGATAAGCTCTACTGTTGGTGGAATATCCAAGAAATATCCCTTCATCACTCCGGGATTCAAATTTGCCCAGTTGCTCTCTATCCTTAAGGATATAACATTTAATTCCGAATTCTCGAAAGTACTTGACACTGGGTTTCTTGTTATTCCAGAACTCATATGGGTTTTTCCTTGTTCCAGGTCTTACAAAAACTCTATTAACTATATAGCAAGCAGTGTTAACTGCCTCAGCCCAGAAATGAGAAGCTAGATTGTTGCTATGAAGCATAACTCTAGCCATCTCTTGAAGAACCCTGTTCTTCCTCTCTACTACACCATTCTGCTGAGGTGTAATAGGTGCAGAAAATTCATGTTTGATACCCGACTCATCACAAAAGTCGTTGTACTTAGAGTTTTCAAACTCCTTTCCATGATCACTTCGAATTCGAGTGATTGGGCATCTTTTCTCATTTTGAATTTTCAAGCAAATACTTTTGAAATTGTCAAAAGCATCGGATTTCTCTCTTATAAATGTCACCCATGACATTCTTGAGAAATCATCAACCATGACTAGGATGTATCGCTTTCCACCTAGGCTTTCAGTTCTTGTAGGACCCATTAGATCCATATGAATTAATTCCAGTGGATATGAAGTAGCAATACTTGAAGTCTTCTTATGTGGGGTTCTAATTTGTTTACCAATTTGGCATGGCCCACACACAGCAGTAGAAGGCTTTCCTAGTTTGGGAACACCTCTTACAAGCTCTTGCTTAGAGATTTTACATAGGTCTTTGAAGTTCATGTGACCTAGTCTTCGGTGCCACAAATCAACCTCCTCAATTTTAGTCTTATAACAGACATTTGAGGGATTAGGACTGGGAATTAAGCCATAGCAATTGTCAGTGGTTCTTAACCCTTCTAGAACACACTTACCTTTACCATTAATGACTAAGCATTTATTTTGGGTAAAGTGCACAGCATGGTTATCATCACATAGTTGACTTATGCTAATTAAATTAGCTTTTAGTCCTTCAACAAACAAGGCATCTTTCAATTTTGGTATGCCTGGTGAATCGATGATACCCTTCCCCTTTACTAAAGACTTGCTTCCATCACCAAAAGTAACAGTTCCATCTGGACAGTCCTCAAATTGAGTAAATAAGGACTTGTTACCTGTCATATGCCGAGAACACCCACTGTCGAAGTACCACATTTCTATGTTTTGGGCTTTCAAGGCAGTGTGAATGACGAAGCACTTAAGGTCATCCTTTCTTACATACACAGTCTTTAAACCTTGTTTAGATCTTTGATCATTAAACTGTGTATTAGAAACCTTTTTCCTTTTTGTCCTCCTTGACCTTTTCCTATTTTGTTCAGTTCTAGCTTTTTGATTAGTCAAATTCTTTCCTCTTGAATAATCATTTGGAATAAATTGACCAGTTCTTGTCATAGAGATTTGAGCAATTCTATTAACATCTTCGCTCAATATTCTAGACTTTTCAGCCAGAACCTGAATCTGCCTTTGAAGAGTCCCTTGACTTTGATTTTGGTTACATGAACCATTTTGAGGAGCTCTCCTAAAAGCATTACAATTTGGTCGAATGTGACCTCTCACACCACAAAAGTGACATGTGGGTATGAATCTTTGGAGAGGAGGAGGATTTCTTCTAAAAGGAATTTGATTCCTCATAGCATTCACTCTAGGAGCTGTATTTCTAGGCTTTACAAAATTTGTATAAGCCTTAGTACTTGATGTAGAAGGTAGATTCACTTTAGGATCAGAATGTATTGGCTCAAACACTGCACTAGCCATTGTACCAACAGCTAAAGGACCAGCTGGTGTGTCAGCATGTCCTATCCCAGATCTACTCGAATTTGACCCATATTTTCTAACTAATTCATCTAGGCAGCTAGTGTTACCAAACATTTTTACTTCTTTTTCAAGAGTATAGACCTTCTGAATCAAGTCAGTCTTGTCTTTAAGGGTAATTTGATGTTCTTTTTCAAGAAATTTCACCTTATCAACAAGAGAGTCTTTAAAAGTTTCCAGCTCCATTTGCAAAGTTCTTAACTCTTCAATTTCTTTCATGGAAGTGTCTCTTTCAACTTCTAATTTTCTGATCACATTAGTCAATGAGACATTCTCTTCCAAAAGACATTGAACTTTCATAACAAATGCTTCTTTTTCATTTTCCAACTGACTAACTAGAGCACTCTTCTCTTCTGCTACTAGTTTACAAGTATCTCTTTCATTTTGAATGATTTTGAGTTTTTTGCTCAAGGAGATTTTTGTTTTAGTCAGCTTCAAACTTTCAGCATACAACTTATCATAAGTTGTTTTCAAATCTTCATCACTTTCAGAGTCAGTTTGACTGTTCTGTATGTCATCACTAGACTCAGTATGAACACTCTCATCACTTCTATCCTTTTCATCAACCGCAGAGGTAGTCTCAAGAATCCCAGAAAGGGAAACAGTGAAAGCCGTATGATTTCCAGTATCTTCACTTGAAGAGGAACTGTCCGATTCTTCATTCTCGGAATCACTGTCATCCCAACAGGCATTCATCACCTTGCCCTTACTCTTCTTCTTGTTAGGACAGTTAGGTGAAATATGACCGAAGCCATGGCATTCATAACATTGAACACCTTGGGATTTCTTGTCGCCACTCTTGGAATTTTTCTTGTTTTCCCAGGGCTTAGACTTTGACTTCTCAAAAGATTTTCCTCCCTGTTTGGGATTGAACCTCTTTTTCGTTCTAAAAAATTTTCGAAATTTTTTAACGAAGAGAGCCATTTCTTCCTCATTCATATCTCCATCACTGTCATCCTCATCCAAAGATTCCTTGATGGATTTCAAGGCTAAAGATTTGTTCTTCTTGGATGGACGGAGATTGAGTTCATAGGTTTGGAGTGAACCAACCAATTCCTCAATCTTCAGAGAGTCAACATTTTTACTCTCTTCGATTGCAGTGACTTTGGGTGGAAATCTCTGAGGGAGAGATCTAAGGACTTTTCTAACTATTTTGGACTCAGATATTTTCTCACCTAAATTGAAACTAGCATTGACAATGTCACTAAGTTTTGCATAGAATTCATCAAAAGTGTCATTGTCATCCATGTTTAAATGTTCAAATTTGGTGGTTAACATTTGGAGTTTTGAGATTTTAACAGTGGTAGTACCCTCATGGGTAATTTCAAGAATGTCCCAAGCCTCCTTTGCTGTTTCACATGAAGAAATTCGTCTGAATTCCTCAGCAGTGACTGCAGTAAAGATAGCATTGAGACCTTTAGTGTTCCATCCACTTGACTCAAGCTCTTCTCTGGTCCATTCATTATAATATTTGATGACAGTCAAATCACCTACAGTTTTTATGGGCGTAGTCCACCCATTCTGTATAGACATCCAAATTCTCTCGTCAATAGATTTGAGAAAGACTCTCATTCTAGCTTTCCAGTATGCATAATTATTCTCATAAAAAAGTGGGGGACGAGAGACGGATCCACCTTCTCTTAGAGTACTCATGATCACGGATAATACAGGATCACACTTAAGGGATTAGCCTTATCAGTGAACAAGCTCTGATACCAATTGAAATTTATCCAGATCAATGATCTCTAAGACCTAGAGGGGGGGTTGAATAGGTCTATCTAATAATTTCTAACCAATTTTAATTTTTCAATTAATATGTTTAGAAATCAATGAACAATTCACTCAGACAATTCACACAAATCAAACACAGAAGATTTTTACGTGGAAAACCCTAACGGGAAAAAACCACGGGACCTCGTCCAGCAATAAACTTCACTATGAAAAGATTTCAAGTACAAGACAAGACCTTACCAAAACAGAAACGACGTTCCTAGGTATAGACTCTTACTCTTGATTTCCACGAACCAACAGGTTCGATCTCCGCCGTAGCAGCTTCGGTTCCACACCGACCAAATCTTCTCAAGCTACTTCAAAACCACGATCACACACGATCGATCTCCTTCCACGAAGGCTCCGGATCAAACACCGGACACACACACAAGGTGTAGGGTTGTGAATCAATTTAGGAAGTTTCAAACCCTAGAGGGATCTCATATAGATCTGAGATCACACAATGCAAGATCAAAGGTTTAGATCTATACTTGCATTCTCTAGGATCAAAGAAAGAGGAGAGATCAACAAAGATCTAATAAGAACAATAGGAAAAACCCTAGAGGAGTTTCTCAGACCTCTACTCTTTCAAAAATAAACAAAGATACGAATTAGGTCTCCAAAAAGTTGTTTATATAGGGTTTAAAAAAGGAATCCAGAAAAATAAAAATTCTTTTTACGGGGACCGATCGATCGGTGCACATTACCGATCGCTCGGTCCAAAACGGATCGATCGGTGCTCATAACCGATCGAGCGGTTGAAAATCATCTCTCTGGAAAAATACCCCATACAAATTTTTTGTCCAGTCGATAGCCACCGATCGCTCGGTAGGCCACCGATCGATCGGTCTCAACACCGAGCGATCGGTTGAGACATAATTTTTTCAAACCATACTTCATTTCATGTTTATTTGATTCAACTAAGATCAAACAACTTTATTAGGTTTAAAACTATCCTCCTAGGTATGTTTAGAGTTATCTAAGTCAAATCCAACCTAGGTAGGGGTCTCTAAGTCCATTACCTTTCTAGATCCAGAGTAGGAGCTTTTTCTTCACTTTCTTCAATCTTCTTTATGCTTTAGCTCTTCTCTTCTGACAAGTTGAACCCGACTCGACTCACATGACCTATCTAATGATCACGGAATTTGCCAACACCTACTTAGTGATTTACATCATGTACACAAGAGAATGTTTTTTCTTGAAGAGGTTATTCCTTAGCCTGCTAAAGGATTGTAAAAGGTTATTTCTGAGCCTGTAAAATGATTGTAAAGGCTTGCTCTCTGCCTGTAAAGGAGAGTGCGATTATTGGAATTGTGGAAAATCCTTAAAGCGGGAAGCTAAAAGGCGGGGACTTAGGCCAGTTACTGAACCCCGATAACACATCTTGTGTCTGGTATCTTTGACTCTTTCTCTATCTTTTATATCAAATGAATTATTGATAGTAGTAGTAATTCATTTTTAAATTTCGCAAAAATTACTTAGCTTAAATTTTAAACTGTCATAGACCCTATTCACCCCCCTCTAGGGTCCATTATATGAGCAACAATTGGTATCAGAGCCTAGTGCTCTGTTTTACATTTAAACATCTTGAGTTAAAGATCCCTATATGGCAAGCATATTTGCTATTACCTTAAGAGAGGGCCAATCTACCACCCGTCCTCCATTATTCAATGGAGAAAACTATAATTATTAGAAAATCAGGATGATGGTTTACATCCAAGCTCTTAATTATGACTGCTGGAAAGTCATTGTCAAAGAACTTCATCTACCCTCAAAAATAGTGGAATAGTGGAATGAGGCTGATATTAAACTCATCCAAACAAATGCTAAGGCAATTAGCAATTTATATTGTGCTCTAAGTCCATAAGAGTTTAATAGAATCTCTAGACGCGATTCTATCAAAGAGATATGAGACAAACTTCAAGTCACATATGAAGGCACGAATCAAGTAAAAGAATAAAAGATAAGCACGTTAGTTCATAAGTATGAACTTTTCAAAATAGACAAGGATGAATGTATAGGAGATATGTTTACTAGCTTTACTAATATTTTGAATTGACTAAAATCCCTTGGTAAAGTGTATTCCAATGCAGAAAATGTAAGGAAAGTTCTTTGCTCACTCCCAAAAAATTGGGGTCCCAAAGTCACTACCATTCAAGAAGCCAAGGATTTGACCAAGCTTCCTATGGATGAGCCTACTTGGATTTCTCATGATACATGAGGTCTTAATGAAGGATCAAAAAGATTAGCCAAAAGCAAAAAAGGGACTTGCCTTGAAGACTACTCAAGAAAGTGAGGTAGAAGAAAGTGATGAAAATGATGACATTGCCCTAATGACAAGGAAATTCAAGAAGTTCTTGAAGCACAAGAAGAACTTCAAGAAGAGGCCTTACAAAAGAGAATTCTCCAAAGAGATAGCTAAAGGAGAATCAAGCAAGAAATAGCAAATAATTTATTATGAATATAAGAAACTAGGATACATCAAGACCGAGTGTCCTCAACTAAAGAAAAGCCAAAGGTTCAAGAAAAAGGCAATGAATGCAACATGAGACAACTCAGAAGAAAGTGAGTCGAATGGAAGTTCAAGTGATGAGGAGATCGCCAACCTTTGCCTAATGGCTCTTGAAAATGAAGAGGTAAATTCTTCCCTAAATGAATCTCTTTCTTATGAAGAAATTAGAGAAGCTTTTGATGAACTTTACATTGAATTTCTAAAATTAGAATAAAAAAACAAACAACTTAAAAAAGATAATATTTCTCTTTCAAGCTCAAATGAAATTTACTAAAAGAGAAAGATGATTTACAAAGAGAAAAGAACAACCTTGTCAAAGAAAATGATGTTTTAGATGAAAAATTAAAAGACTTTCAAAATTCATCCCAAGAATTACCTTGTGAGAGTGAAGAACATAAGGCTAAAGTTAATGATTTGACTAAAATAGCTCACACCTTGTCTACGGGAGAAAATAATCTCGAAAGACTCTTGGGCCAACAAAGATCTGTCTTTGGAAAGATCGGTCTTGAATACAACCCTTTTGCAAAACAAAAGGAGTACCAAAATTTCTTTTCAAAATCAACTAATGGGCTACATCCACCATCTAATGCATTCTTTACTTTTAATGGAAGGAAATTGGTAAACAAAATTTGGGTCCCAAGGGATCATTCACTCCCAAGACCATCCACAAAGGACCAAATATGGTTTGGGTCCCTAAAGGAACTCACTCTTCCAAGACCATCCAAAATTCAGTTTGGGTTCCAACCAAAACTGTGTGGATACTGGGAGGAACATATGTTGGAGTTACTTAAATCTTGTCTTGTAGATATATTTAAAATCTAACTCCTCCAAGTCAAAATGGTTCTTGGATAGTGGATGCTCTAGGCATATTTCAGGGAACAAAAATCTATTCATCTCAATTACTCCAAAAGATAGAAGACATGTAACCTTCGGGGACAACGAGAAAGGAAAGATCATCGGTACAAGTAATATTGATAAGAACTCTATTACTTTTATTGAAAATATTTTGCTAGTTGATGGTCTCAAAGATTACTTAATTAGTATTAGTCAATTGTGTGATAAATGACTAAATGTATCTTTTAAATCGAATGTTTGCATCATTAAAGACAAAGATAACATTAATACTTTGTTCATTACTCATAGACATGAAAATGTATATACAATTGATTTTGATAAACTAAATTCTCAAAACTTAATTTGTTTTTTAGCTATAAATTAAACTAGTTGGTTATGACATAGAAGGTTAGGCTATGCAAGTATGGACTTACTATCTAAATTATCTAGAAAAGAACTTGTTAAAGGTTTACCAAAAACTAAATTTTCAAAAGACAAAATTTGTGATGCTTGCCAACTAGGAAAACAAATAAAATCTTCATTAAAAAAAACTAGAAATATCAACCTCAAGGCCTTTAGAATTATTGCATATAGATTTATTTGGGCCTAGTGATATTGCTAGTTTAGATGACAAACTCTATGCATTTGTTATTGTGGATGACTATTCTAGATTCACTTGAGTGTTATTTCTATCTCATAAGACTGAAGTGCATGAATTGTTTGAAAAATTCTATAAAAGGGTTTAAAATAAAAAAATGCTACTCTATTAATAATATTAGAAGTGAAGAATTCAAGAATAAAGAACTTGAATCTTTTTGTGAAGATAATGGTTTCAACCATAACTTCTCTGCCCTAAAACTCCTCAACAAAATGGAGTAGTTGAAAGAAATGATAGGTCATTAAAAGAAATGGGTAGAATTATGTTAAATGAACATAAATTACCTAATTATTTTTGGGCTGAGGCCATTAATACATCTTGCTATGTGATAAATATGATTATAATTAGAAACAAATTAAATAAAACCTCTTATGAGCTTTGGCATAGAAGATCAACAAATATTGGTTATTTTAGAGTGTTTCATTGCAAATGTTTTATTCTAAACAACAAACACAACCTAAAAGAAATTTGAACCAAAATCTAGTGAATGTTTCTTCCTTAGTTATTCTCCTAATGGCAAAGTTTATAGGGTATTTAATAAAACTTCCCTAATAATTGAAGAACCAATGCATGTTATCTTTGATGAATCTAACCCTTTTGAAATCAAGAAAATTGATGATGATATTCATAATAACAATATTGAAACAATATCTAAAAACATTGCTAATTTAGAAATCAATAAAAATGATAATAAAAATCAAGATAATGATAATGATGATAAAAATCAAGATAATGACTTAGAAGTTGAAAGTTTAGATGATTGAAAAAGAAAATGAAATTCAACTTCCTAAGGCATGAAGATTAATTAAGGATCATCTTAAAGATCTAATACTTGGTAATATGGAATAAGGTGTAAGAACAAGAAGAAATATTTGTAATAACCTTGCATTTCTATCTCAAATTAAACCTAAAAATATCCTTGAAGCTATTAATGATGAATCATGGAGAATTGCTATACAAGAGGAATTAAATCAATTTGAAAGAAATCAAGTATGAAATTTAGTACCTAGACCTAAAAATAAATCTATAATTGGTGCTAAATGGATTTTTAGAAATAAAAAGGATGAAAGTGGAAACATTGTTAAAAATAAAGTTAGACTAGTAGCTTAAGGATTAAACCAAGAAGAGAGAATTTACTATGATGAAACTTTTGCCCCTATTGCTAGACTTGAAGCTATTAGAATGTTGCTTGCATATACTAGCTTTAAAGACTTTAAATTTTATCAAATAGATGTTAAAAGTGTTTTCTTAAATTGATTTATATCAGAGGAAGTTTATGTTGAACAACCTTCTTGCTTTGAAAATCATAAAATGTCTAATCATGCATTTAAACTCACTAAAGCTCTTTATGGTTTAAAGCAAGCTCCTAAAGCTTGATATGATAGACTAAGTGGCTTCCTACTTGAAAATGAGTTCATTAGAGGAAAAATAGATACTACATTATTTATAAAGTCCAAAAATGATGATATGCTTTTAGTGCAAATCTATGTTGATGACATTATTTTTAGATCTACTAATGAATCTCTTTGTCAAGAATTTGCTAAATGTATGCAAGATGAATTTGAAATGAGCATGATGGGGGAGTTGAACTTCTTCCTTGCACATCAAATCAAGCAAACAAAGGAAGTCACCTTCATCAATCAAGCCAAGTACACTAGAGAGCTACTCAAGAAATTTGGGATGGATAACTCAAAAGAAGCTGATACTTCCATGAGTCCATCTACAAAATTGGATGAAGATGAAAAGAGCATTAGTGTGGAAGAAACAAAATATAGAGGTATAATTGGTAGTTTATTGTACCTTATTACTAGTAGGCTTGATATTATGTTTAGTGTGTGCATATGTGCTAGATTTCAAGCTAATTTTAAGGAATCACATTTGACTGTCATAAAAAGAATATTCAAATATTTAATTGGAACAATTAAACTAGGATTGTGGTATCCTAAGAACACATGATATCACTAGAACTAGTTAGTTATTCTGATGCTGACTTTGCTGGATGCAAAGTTGATCGGAAAAGCACTAGTGGCACTCGTCACTTCTTAGGACACTCTTTAGTTTCATGGTCTTGTAAGAAACAAAACTCAGTAGCTCTATTAACAGCTGAGGCTGAATATGTAGCAACTGGGAGTTGTTGTGCTCAAACATTATACATAAAACAATAATTAGAGGACTTCAAATTGTTTCATGATAAAATTAAAATTAAATGTGATAATATAAGTGTTATATATATGACAAATATTCCAATTCAACATTCAAGAACCAAACATATTGAAATTAGATATCATTTCATAAGGGATCATATTCAAAATGAGGATGTAAAGTTGGAATTTGTTGAAACAAACAACCAACTTACAGGCATATTTACAAAACCTCTCCCTTATAAAAGATTTAGTACATTAAAAAGAGAATTAGGCATGGCTACACTTAGTGACATAAAATAAAAATTATGCCTATGTTATAAATTTCGGTTGAATTGAGTTCAGTTTGATTTTCAACATGATTTGTGGTTTTTAATGTCTTAAAATATCTTATAATCATTAATAAAAAGGTTTAATGGCTAAAGGAATCAATCCAGAAGTTGAAATTCTCAAATTTTCAAATTTTGTATATTGACTTGTCGATGAGTCAGAGTACAGAATGGTACTTGTCGACGAGTGGCCAATCCAGTAGCCAATTTTGAGTCACTCGACGACGAGTCCCAGCTACTCGGGGATGAGTGAATTAATTTTTTTCAGATTCTGAAGCTACTCGGTGACGAGTCAGACCTACTCATCGACGAGTGCCCTCGGATCTATAAAAATAAACCATTTTTCCCTAATTTTTTCATTATTCACTCTTTCATATCTTTTTCCCCCACATTCCCAAACCTCCAAACTCTCTTCTTCTTCTTCAAATCTCTTCCAAACAGCAACTCCAGTACTCTCTTCTCTCTCATTTCCAATGATCCCAAGGATGAAGATTCCATCAGTGCCCAAGAAGAAGCCCTCTGCAGCCGAGAAAGGAAAGAAGAAAATTGGAGAGACTTCCAAGAGCAAAGCCACAGAGCCATCCCAAGAAGAAACTCTAAATTTGTTCAAGACCTAGGCGGCTCAGGAGAACTATACTAGGTTCTTCATCAAAAGGGAACTGGTTTTGGGTAAGGTCCTTGATTTTGATGTTTTCAAAGATATTGGACTTGATGTCATTGCTTCCAAACTCAAATCTCTTAAATGACATAGGTTCTTAGAATTGCGTGAACCCATGTATCCAGACCTAATAAAAAAAATTCTCACCTTGTTTTTGATAAAAACTGCCCAAAAATTCACCTTTTATGCCCATGGAAAACTCATTACTTTTGATCTTGCTGACCTTAGGACCATTCTAAAATTACCCAATGGGAACTTCCAGGAATACTCCACAAATCAGTGGGTATCCCATGAAGGATTCAATGTAATAGAAGCATTGAAGGTGATGTGTGTCAACAAAGACCTCACTAACCCTATCCCTCCTAAGCTCAATGACCTAACCCTTGATGCTAGGCATGCACACCACATCATTACATATGATATTATCCCTAGAGGTGGTGGCAGGGATTTTGACTACCCAGCACATTGACCTCTCTTTCATCATTGCCAATGTAATGTAAGATGCTGCCAAGAAGACTTCTGGCAAATTACCCTATGGCCTAACTCTTACTTGTTTGTTTAAACATTTCAAAGTTCCTTTGGATACATATCAGGACAAGAAAAATATTACTAACTCTGATATTTATTCCAAAGCAACCATCATGAGAATGGGATACTCTTTTATAGAGTCTAGTAATGTTTGGGTCCCTAAATCCCAAACCATCCCTTCTTCTACTCCTTTTGTCATTCCAGATATTTTCATTCCTACTCTCACTCCACCTTCTCAACCTACTGTACCTCATTCCACCCTTCCTAATTCCTTTGATCCACTCCCTTCTATTCCATCTCTTACTCACTCTTCTCCTCCTGTCCATTCTCCCATCCTTCCTCTTCTCCCATTGTTGAGCCAGCTGAGCAGCCAGAAATTGCAGAGCCAATTCTAGAGATAGCTGTTGAGACTGAGCCTGATTGGTGAGACATTATGATTGATGTAGATCTTTTTGAGTCATCTCATAGACATCACTTATATCATGATGATGAACCAGAGTAGCATTTTGTATCTCCTTCCAGGCCTGCTCCTGTTTCAGATGAACAGATGAGTGTGATGGCAGCCCAGATTACTTCCATGGCTTCTAGCATGGAGCAATTTCAGACTGAGATGAGGTAGAGCTAGCTGCAGTTCAAGGCAGAGACCAAAGAGAGGCTCCATTCTCTAGAGACCAGGATAGAGATGATCCAGTCTGAGATACAAACTAGAGGAAAGGTGCTAGAGCCTAGATTTGCTGAAATGGAAGTTTCTAGTGAGATTGTGAAAAATAGAGTAGATTCAATCATATCACAAATTGAAAGGAAGTCAATTGAGGCAAATATGGCCAGTGATCATCTCAGTGATGACATGACTAGTGTGGGGAAGGCAGTGAACTTTCAAGCCACTTACATTCAGAGGATGGCAGATCTACTGAACTCCCAGGCCCCAGTGGTTGGTGAGATGGTTGCAAGGGTTGAACAGCTTGTTTCTGAGATGGTTCTTATCAAGAAGAAGCTTGAGCTTGTGCCTATTCCTAATGATGTGAACATTCCATCTTCTCAAGCCCCTCAAGATCAACAACCTCAAAGTGAGCAGCCTCCAGAGCAACCTAAGGCTGAAAAGGCTCCTCAAAACCAACTAGCTTTGATTTCTTCTTCTATTTCATCTAACTCCTCTGAAGACATCGCCAAAGCTTTCAAGCCCAATAAGCCAACTTCCAACCCTGACAGGCCAACCAAAAGGCAAAGATTTGATGAAGACTTTTCTTTTTTTTCTTGACTTTTTATTTTTGTGGATGTAATGACTATACCGTCATGAAATCTTTTTGATATATATGACATTTCATTTTTTCAATCATGAGTTATCTATTATCTTTTCCCTTTTATATTTTTTTTGATGATGCCAAGGGGGAGAAAATATGAATGCTATGAGTGTCAATGATAAAATGTGAATATTATGATAGTGAATGATATGATCCATGTTCTTTGTTGAACTTCTCTTGGTTCAAACTTATGTGGTTTAACAATTATAATTGAAAATCATGTACATGGAACTTCTCTTGATTCCATAGTCTAAACTAAAAATGTTTTTGTCTGATTCTTGAATGATCTTAGAAAAAGCTCTAAACTTCATTATGATCTGAAATTTTTTCTATATAATGCATATGTTGAGGGCGAGCTATCCTTAAAAATTATTACGATACATACACTAAGGGGGAGCTCAACCCAAGTCATTCACATTATTATGTCATCATCAAAAAGGGGGAGATTGTTAGTCTTAAGGTTACAACTCTAAGTACCCTCAATAGTTCTGATGAAAACACAATAATGGAATAAACTTTATGATACTAATTCTTTCATTTAAAATGTGAAATTTCAGAGAAAAAGAGTATTAAGATTATTTTTCAAATCATGAAGAATTGAAGAGTTCAACCATTCAAAGACATCAAGGTCAAAGTCCAAGTACTAGTCCTTCAAAGGAAAAAGCTTCAAGAGCTCAAGACAATTCATGAAGATCCATCAAAAGTAAAGCTCCTCAAATTAAGAAAGAAGATCATCACTCAATGAAGACCAGTGTCTTAGTCAAAGAATGTCTAGGACCTTGTAAAGTCCTCAAGACATTGGAAAAGATTGCTCAAAGTTTACCTAGGTAGACCCTAGGAGATTTAGTATAATTTGGACATCAATCTAAGGCCCTAAAAATAATTAAAATAATGTTGTTTTGCATGCCTAAGGGTCCTAGCATGATTCCCATCAAATTGATCTCAATAAGATGAGTTTACTGAAAAAAATTCAGTAAACTCATCAACGAGTGCAAAAGACTCGTCGACAAGTGGAAGAACAAAAAATTTTCAATTGCTTCTGTTCCCACTCATCAATGACTCAGGCTGGATTTTCACTCATTCATCGACGAGTGCCTGCAGGAAAATCGTGTAACGACTAGTTTTCAAAGGCTAGTCCGCATTTATTGTGACCCCCAATGGCCATATTGATTGCTCAACTACAAATAGAGATGATTTATGAACTAAATAAAGAATTCCAAGATATTCCAACACCATTTTGTCATTTATAAATCACTCACAATCTTCAAGCAATCAATACTTTATTTTTGCATTTAATACTTTAAATCCCAATCTCTCACTCTTTGAGCATTCAATTCCAATCAATCTTGAGTGATTGTAAGCTTTTTTTTTCCATTCTTATCTAACTCAGTTAGGAACTTTCAAATTTGGATTTCAAATCCAATTAATTTCTGTAAAAGCTTAAAGTCAAGAATTAAGGATTCTTACTCCATTTAAGAAGAGAGTCCTCTTGTACCCGAGAGAAGGTTTTCTCTTGAAGAGATTATTCCTTAGCCTGCTAAAAGGATTGTAAAAGGTTATTCTTGAGCCTGCAAAAGGATTGTAAAGGCTTGCTCTCTGCCTGTAAAGGAGAGTACAATTATTGGAATCGTGAAAAATTCTTAAAGCAAGAAGCTTAAAGGCGGGGACGTAGGCAAGTTACTAAACACCAATAACACATCTTGTGTCTAGTATCTCTGACTCTCTTTCTCTATCTTATATATCATATTAATTGTTGATAGTAGTAGTAATTAATTTTTAAATTCCGCAAAAATTACTTAGCTTAAATTTTAAACTGACATCGACCCCATTCACCCCCCCCCCCTCTAGGGTCCATTATCTGGGCAACACAGTCGTTAAAAAAACTTGCATTCTGAATCATCAATCGATAGCAATGGGATCAAAGATGGGAATAGACAAATTGAACCAGATCTAGTATCTTTATGAATCATTCACTCCTGGATAAATTCGAATTAACCAGTCGTTAAAAAAATTCTCATTCTGAATTATCAATCGATAGCAATGGGATCAAAGATGAGAGTAGACAAATTGAACTAGATCTAGCATCCTTATGAATCATTCACTCCTGGAATCATGGTTGATAATGAACCGATGGAAATGGATCCGATCAGCCCAAGGTATGGAAGCAAGCTCCAAGAGGTGCTTAATCTTGTCATTGTCTACATTAACGGCTAAGACTTTGTGAGGTGTCTTCCCCATCAACTTCTCGCAAAGGTGCTAGCCGATGAACCCTCCGGTGAATATCATGCATATGGTAATTGTCTTCGTCGGTTCCCATCAAGATCGATCATTGCCGGCGAAGTCATTATGCCTTGGAAGAAGATGAAGTTGTGTGATTAGTTGGGGAAAGAGGATATTTGGGTGGCAAATGGAAATGCAATATTTAAAGCAGGAAGAGGGAGGCTTTGGGGGACATTTCATGTTTGAGAATGGTGGAAGATGAATGGATTGGGGAGATGAACCAAGAGAAAGATATTAAGAACTTAATGACAGAAAGAGTGATTAGGAGGATAAAATGGGGTACGTAGGGAGATGTTTCAATGGGAAGCCTTAATCTAAAGTGAGTGGGATCTACAGAGTAGTAATAATGGGAGGACACTTAAGTGCCATGTAAAAACTTGGAGCTCAAATGAGCGACTTTGTTGGTATACACATGGATACCAACTATCTAGGAGTAGTATAGATGCAAAGTCTTTCCAATCTTTTTATCACTAAAAACTAATCTAATTATGATCAAAAGTACTTTAGATGATATAGCCCTTTCCTAAATTATTTGGTAATGGCATTGAGTTCAGGATGTTTGGACATTATTAATAAAATAATAAATAAGATAACAAGTCTTTGAATCAGGGTTTTAGACCCCATCTCTCCCAATCCCCCAGCAAAACATTACTTGTTCTATTAATTAATAATTAGTAGAGACCTCATGCGATGCACAAGGAATAATGTAAGAATAACTATAATTAATTATTATTATTTGTTTATTTGTTTATTTAAATATTAAGTAATATATATTTCATAAATTTTATTTTTAATAATATAAGTTATTTTATTATTTGTATTAATTAACTGGCTTTATAATAATAATTTTTTTATTATTTTAATAACATTTAATGAAAAATCATAAGTTTCTTAGTATTAACTTAAATTAATACACCTAAGAGTTGGAGATAATTAAGAGAGGACTCTACAATAGTGGAGATAGAGAAGGCTCTAGGATAAGATTGTGGGTCTCAAACCTGAAAGAGTTGGAGATAAGAGAGGACTCAAAAATAGTGGAGATAGAGTGGGCTCTAGGATGAGATAGCGGGTCCCAAAGCTGAATGATGGGGATAAAAGAGAAAAGCCACATGTCATCTCTAAAATAGAACTTGTAAGATTGAAGGAATTGGAGTTTGGAGATCAAAGGTGAATTCTTATATCTTTATGTTATAGTATATTTATTATTATTTTAATAACATTTAATGGAAAATCATAAGTTTCTTAGTATCAAACTTAAATTAATACACCCAAGAGTTGGAGATAAGAGAGGACTCTACAATAGTGGAGATAGAGAAGGCTCTAGGATAAGATTGTGGGTCCCAAACCTAAAAGATTTGGAGTAAGAGATGACTCTACAATAATGGAGATAAAGAGGGCTCTAGGATGAGATAGTGGATCCCAAACCTGAATGATGGAGATTAAAGAGAAAAGCCACATGTCATCTCTAAAATATAACTTATAGGATTGAAGGGATTGGAGTTTGGAGATCTAAGGTGAATTCTTATTTCTATATATTATAGTACTAGCAAAGACCCATTGCAATGCACGTGAGTATAAAGAAAAATAAAAAGAGAATAACTTAAAAAATAGTTGAGATAAACGTGAGAGGACTCTTGGGAAATATGGGGAGGAGTCGTGTCCTATGAAAGAGAAAAAAGAGGAATATGAGATAATGAGAGAAAATTTAGGAAGAGATCATTAGAGGTCTTTTGGGGATCAAACAATGGTAATTATAGAGGAAAGCATTAGTGGGAATTATAGTATAGATGTGAGAGGAAAATTAGGAGACTTAGTAGGTGGGGATAGAGAGAAAAAAGTGGGGAGAGGGACACGTCTTTACACACCCTTATCTATGTGAGAAAATAAAGGATCACAATCCGCTAAAATCTCTCAAATGGTTTTTGAATTGAAAGGGAAACGTGCGTGTGTGAGAGAGAGAGTTAACGGTTGAGATTAAAGAAGGGTGCCACGTAGTATCCTTAAGATAGAACTCATAGGAGTCCTGGGATTGTAGATTGGAGAGCAAAGATACGAGGTTAGGTGGCACTTATTTCTTTATATTATAGTATAGATAGATAGGTAAATAGTAGGAGTCCTCCATATAGTACTATACCCCAGTACCACTCCCTTGTTGGATGTTCTCAATAAGGAAGAAAAAGATAAAGAAATTCTTACGGTCCAAAATTTTTTTATAAAATTCCCGCCAAGGTTTAATTTGAACCTTGATGGTCCAACAAAATCAATTCCTCACCATGCTATGAACATATTTAGGAGGTTTTTTGGTTTCTAATTTTAGTGTAACCATTGGGGTTTAATGTAGTACTTTTTTTTTACGATATCGGGTTTCGAACTCAAAATAACAAGCCCCTAGTAGGCGAAAGCATCAGTAATTTGAGTTTCAAACTAATTAGCATGGATTGTATGAAATTTTGTGTAAATTAAGGACCATCTAAAAAGAAATTAACTATGAACATGAGCTCTGGTTGAACAGTCAACTAGAGCAACCCAAAAATTGCACTAGGAAGGGATATATGTATGAAAAGAAGTACTGTAAAAAAAATATCCTTCCTTGTATTCATAATTACCAAACTACCACTACCCAAAGCAAATTTTGGGTTTCTCCGATTGACTCTTCAATCAGAGCTCCTTTTCATGTTAATCTCATCTTAAAATGTTAAATACTAATTTTCCACCAGTTGGAAGAGACTAGGGCTATGAATGAATTCTTGCTGAATAATGAGCGATTAGAGGCAATAATCAGGTCAAGAGAATGAAGTGCAATCATACTTATGTGATAGTGTGCTCCTTGGTGCTACATCACAGGCACACTGGGAACGTAGATAATTGTAACCATATACATATGAAATGACAATAATGGAGTGTCAATCCTTGGGCTTTATTTGTAAGGTCTCTACCCCTTGGTAATTAAAGCTTGCAAATACCACTCTTTTTGGTTTTGGATTTTCCAAATCATTCCCGCGGGAGATCCATACCGATTTTTTTTCTAAAACTTCAATAAAAAGATTCATTCTCTTCATAAAAAATAGGAGGATGTAATTAATTTCCATCTATTTTTTTAGATTTCTATGTCAAAAAAGAAATTTTGAATTATTTGAATCAGAGACATGATTATCCGCCTCAAGAAGTGGATCAAGGGTCTTTGTTCAATTCTCTTCCTCTTGTTGGCCGCCCTGTGGGATTTATTAATACTTGCCCGGTGTATATGGATGGAGGTGTTTGCACATGCCCAGGGATTAGTCGGGTGCTCTAAAAGGCCCGGACACCCTTGTTACAAAAAAACAACACATGTGCTAGTGCAGTACAAGGTATGCGGTTTAATTTGTGGGAAACTTTTCTTAAATAAGTTGTATTTTGTGTTTTTGGGCGGTGGAAAACATTTTTGTTTGTAATTTTTTAAAACTACCTTGTTTTCCCTTATACTGATGGTAAACTTTTCTTCAAAAAAAAAATTGAAAAGTTATTTTTGTATAAAAAAATTGTTTTCTACCATAATTATCCTTCCAAAAAAATGGAATCTAGAATTCCACGTAGGGGTGGGTATTGTGCCGAGTGATTTGTGAAGGTGTTCAAGCTTGGCTAGTTAATAAATGAGAAAATCGAGCTCGAGCTTTTAATGAGCTCAATTAAAATATAATAATTTTTTTAAAAAAAATTATTAAATATGATTAATTAAAAATCCTTTAATTGAAGTATTTAAATTGTATTATATTTTTATATATATATATATATACATATATGAGTTAGTCTATGGGTACTCCCACTTATACTCCCAAATCTACTCCCTAATCCTAACCATTCAAATCTATTTATTAAGGGTCAAGATTCATGCTGAGTTGGCATAGTGATTAAAAACTAAGCCAAGCCATATAGACTCAAGCCAATCCTTTTATTTCTATAATTCCTATTCTACCTTTATTTATAAAAACCAGACAAAAGCTATAGGATTCATGGTAGAATTGAGAGTCTAAACTCCATCTTTTTCTCCTTATCCCTGAACCAAAACTCCGACCAACTGAGCACCTCCGACCAATGGAAAATCATTCACATCGAAGGCTTGGCATGACTATTCCTCCTCCTCTGACAGAGCTCATCACCAACACTCTTCTTCAGTTCTTCAGTGGCCACAGCACACCATCGCCGCCGTCGTCGCCGCTCCAATCACCGAGGCATTGCCTCAGGAGGGGTAAGAGCAGCCGGTTTCCGACAGGGCAGCAGCCTCAGACTTTCTTTCAATGTTTTCCTATTCGCCCCTCTCATTTACATCTCCGGCATGCTTCTTTACATGGGCACCATCTCCTTTGATGTTGTCCCTATAATCAAGCCACGTCCTCCTCCTGGCTCCATCTACCGGAGTCCACAAGTTTATGAAAAGCTTCAACCTGAGCTGGAGTCTGATAATTCGTCCATTGATGCAGTTAGTAATTGATTTTTTTTTTTTGTTTTTTTTAATGGATATCCAGATCACAAGCTTCTACCTGAGATGTAGTTCGATGATTGGTCCACAAGTTCAGCAATTTTTTTGGGGGTATTACGAAATCCTTCGATGAAATTTATTTTGTTAGGGATTTTTCTTTTTTTCTTATTTGATTTGGTATTTGGCTTTAGCGTTTGTTTTGATTTTGTGATCAAGCTATAATTTAAGATTTTTTAGCTTTGGTCCCATATGAATGAACGCATCTGTTATGGATTCATGAATTTGATTGACAAAGTGCTGCAAATCTAAGAATCAAATAGAAGAAAGAAACCCAAGTTATGCTCATAGGAATAGGAAGCTATATAGACCACAGAATCCCTAGCAATATATTTTATTTCTACCTCTAAAATAATTAAGATGTAGATGGAGGAGCTCTTGGGTGAAGCTTATAAGGCTACGTGTGTGGCCAGTCTGCATGTGTGTCGTGTGTGTGTGTTTGCAGTCGCCATTCAGGTGTTCTATTGTCAAGATTCACATCTACACAAATATATAGACAGATGGTTAACAATAAATAAAATTACATAATATCATATTCTAAGATTAAATATTTTACCATTTTTATGTTCTTTGTTTTCTATGTATTTTGGTTGGTTTTTTTTATCATCCAAAAAAAAATATTCAGATGTTAGCAAAAAGACATTAAAATTTTAGTCAAACTAGAAATCATGAGAGGTTCATACCAGTTATACTATCAACAAGTTGTTTTCTCTTCATTGCACAAGTACGGCTATCATGGTCAAGTCCTCCACACACCTTACATTTTCTTGATTTCTTACCTTTTGATATTTCTATGCCGCTCTTCAATCTACTATTGCAAACAATCTTTTCATTTCCAGTTGCATTCTTTTTCCTCCCCTTTATTTGAGTTATATGAGGATCAAGAAGTATCAATCGATCTATGGATTCAATGGCATTACCACCATTATCTTTAGAAATTGTCTTATCTTGTGTTGTTGCCTCACTATTGAAATGATTATCTTTTGTTACATTTTCTCCATTTTCCTTTTGGAGCATCTCATTCTCCATCATAGCAATTTCTTCAAACCTCCCTGCCATGTAAGCCAATCTCATCGCCCATTGACCAATGTGGCTAATTCGTAATACTTCTACACCCGAATGGCTATCATGTATGAAAGAACCAACTTCATCAACTACCTTTATTTGCATTCTTTGTCCAACATTTTAATACAAATTGAAATAGGATTTCTAACATGTCTAATCTTGAAAAGACTTTTAGTACATGTCCACACAATATCCTCATAAACTCAAAAAGCTGACACCCACAATTTCCTTCTTTTGTTTCATGATTGAACTTGACAAAAAACATCTCTTGCACATCATCCATATTCTTCACTTCATATTTGTGAAAATCTCCATCCATTTGAACCTCTTCAATTGAATACTGAAAAGTAGCATCATATTCTACTCGAAACTTTACAAACATTGACCTTGTATAGACCCTTGATGCATGCTCTAAGATGAAAGATCTTACACTTAATACTCGTTTCTGAACGGTACAAGAAAATTTATTTTAGAAAGGCTGATCATGTCATTGTTGTGCGTGTCGTTAAAGCTTGTAATGACCCATTGTTGAGTTCTCATGTTCTTGTTCACATGGAAACATGCCTTGCAATCCATCTTCATAGATAAAGTATTTCTTTTTGTATTTCCTTCATGTATTACCCCTTCATTTTTTTCTCCAATATATTTTCTTGTATAATTGCCCCCATAAATACATCCAAGCTCGTAATTAGTAACTTCTAAATCATTTCTCCATTTTTTGATGATCAAATCTGAGTTCCAAATCCATTAAGCCGGCCATATTCTCTATAATAATGTTTCGCTTCATCAATTGAATCAAATTTCATTCCAAGTCGTGGCTCTAAAACTTTTTCATTATTTTCTATCATTTTCCTGTCCCCAAAGTCTTTTGTCTCACTTTGACAATGAGTTTTCACAATATCACTAGGACCCTGCTCCATGTCTTATAAAAAACATTAAAGATACAACAAAAGATTGAAATTAATATAAAATGCAACGACGGATTTTCGATAATGTAGCCAATGTGAGATTGTTAAGACAGTGTTTTTTGTGTGTGTGTGTGTGTGTGTGAGTGTTTGGGGTGTGTGTGTGTTTCCTTTGTCTTGCCTTCAGCTATCACCTTGTGGTGTAGTTGAGTTAACCAAAAAAAAAAAAAGAGATTGTTAAAACAGTGTTTGATAACAGTCATCTATTCAATTAAATGGTTCAGGATTAGAGGACTGATTTTTTATTTTTTTTGGTTCTGGATTGATATCCGAATACAAATATTTGTTGCCCTTGAATAAGATCCTAATCAAGCCATATAGATGAAATCCAAGAACAGAGGCATATGCCATAGCTAAAGAACTCCAAATCAATATTGATTTGGGGATTTCTTGATGGGGCAAGCCCAAATCAAAATACGTTAACAGTATCTAAAAAGGACTTGACTTGGTCTAAAATTTGAGGAGCCACAGATGTAGATGATTTTCCGGGATCAAATGGCATGGAAAAGGAGCCACGGATCAGGATACGTTTTTAGGGTTTTAAAACATGCTTTTAAAACAAATGGCATGATTTTCCGGCACCAAATCCATGCTTTTGTAGGGTTTTAAAACAAAATCTAAGGGTTAGAGTCATGCGTTTTTAGGGTTTTAAAACAAATATAGAGGCAAGAAAAACAAAACCAGAAGAGATAGAGAGGGAGAGCCACGTTTTTAGGGTTTAAAAAAAAAGTTAAAGAGGCCAACATACCTCATGAAGAAAGGAGTTGGTGACGAGCTCTGTTGAAGGAGGAGGAATAGCCATGCCAAGCCTTCGATGTGAATGATTTTCCGTTGGTCGGAGGCACTCAATTGGTTGGAGTTTTGGTTTAGGGAGAAGGAGAAAGAGATGGAGTGCAGACTCCCAAGTCTGCCACGAAAATCCTGTAGCTTTTGTTTGGTTTTTTGGTTTTAATAAATAAGGGTAGAATAGGAATTATAGGAATAAAAGGATTGGCCTGAGTCCATATGGCTTGGCTTGGTTTTTAAAAACTATGTCAACTCAGCATGAATCTTGACCCTTAATAGATAGATTTAAATGGTTAGGATTAGGGAGTAGATTTGGGAGTATAAGTGAGAGTACCCATAGACTTACTCTTTATATATATTATAATTTTTTTATTTTTAAAGTATAAACAAGCCGAGCTTTAAACGAGATGAGCACAAAGGTTTTCGAGCTCTGCTCATGTACCAAATGATCCTCAAAATGGTGTTCAAGCCTATTTGATAAGCAAACCGAACCAATATTTTATCAAGCCAAGCTCTAGTTCGAACAGTTCATGCCCACCATTAATTTCAGTCCACAATGTGTACACAATGTGTATGGTGTTCAAGCCTATATATGATATTTTATTATTATTAATGTCCCGATGGTATGGTATTTATAAGTTGTTTCTTACATCATGTTCAATAAAGTTCAGTCATTTCCGTTCTTCAATTTCTCATTTCTGTCTAGTTTACCCTCAGCACATAATCACATTATCACATTAGAATTTACCATAATTGGAAAAGCTCTTCGGTCATTGAAGGGGTCATAGAAGGATGAGCCCTTCCTTTTGTAAATCACCTGACCGGTTCATTTAGCGAAGGCTGAACAGACAGCCAAAGTGAACGTACTCTCGGTCACCTTGTTAGACTCAGCACGCGGGGTTAAAAGTTTTTGTCTAAGATTGCATCACGTGATGCTAACACGCCCGGCAATCAGATTCTAGCCAACAATGTGAAATTCTATGTAAATTAAGGACCATCTTAAAATGCTAAATACTAAATTTTCTACCTGTTGGAAGAGACTAGAGCTATGAACACATTCCTTTTGAATAATAAGCCTATGAGAGCCAATAGTCACGTCAGGAGAGCCAAGTGCAATCATTATGTGTTAGTGTGCTGGTTAGGATCACGCCTCTTGAAGCGGAGGTTGTGAGTTTGATAATTCAGGAGAACCAAGTACAATTTGTTGGCCACCCTAAGAGATTTTTTCTACTTGCTTGGTGCTTGCTTGGTGCATGTGAATTGAGGGGTCTATACTTACTCGGAGGATTAATCGGGTGCTCTAAAAGGTCCTAACACCCTTGTTACGAAAAAAAAAAAAAAACTATTGTGTTAGTGCAACACAAGGTATGCAGTTTATTTTGTACGAAATATTTTCTCACATAAATTGTCTTTGGTGTGTTTTGGGCGGTGGAAAACCCTTTTGTCCGGAAATAATTTCCCCAAAGTACCTTGTTTTCCTTATATTGAGGGAAAACTTTTCTTCGAAAACAAAAATATATATATAGAAAGTATTTTATTTTTTTTTTAAATCTTTTTTACCATAATTGTCCTTCCAAACAAACGGAACCTGGAAATCCACGTAGCGGTGGGTATCGAGCCGAGTGATTTTTGAAGGTGTTCAAACTCGGCTTGTTAATATAAATGAAAATCGAGCTTGAGTTTTTAACGAGCTCAATTAAAATATAACAAATTTTAAAAAGCCTATAAAATATGATTAACATTTTAAAAAAATATTATTAATTAAAAAAAATTTTAATTGAAGTATCCTTCATTCCGAAACCTGCCCCTAACCCATTGAAGAACTCCCAAACCCTTCCCAATAGGTGCGGTTGGAGCGGGTTACCCGTAACCCGATTAATAACCCTTTCCATCCTACTCATGTCCACCATAATTCCACGTGTAGAACATGATATTTTATTTTAATATGATTATTATTATTAATTTATAAAATGACATTGATTGGAGGGTAAATTAATCAAGTCACTAGCTTGGGATGCGTGTTCCACATGCTTATTAAACTATAGGGAAATCAGTAAAACCCAGTTTGGCACTTCATTTGTCTTTTCTCTCTTTTTTTTCTTTTTCATGAACGCGTTTCTCTTTTTGTGGTCTTTTTCTTGAACGCGTGATTTGCTTAGTTATAAACAAGAGCCCTACCAAAACAATAGTTAGTGAACGTTTGTCATTTATCTCTCAAGAGGAAGGGTTGGATTTTGATAAGTTGGTCTAATTTAGAAATTATCAAAGGTCAACGTTTCAACACCGGAGAAACCTGACACGGCCAACCAACGCGTCCGCTACCTTCCTCGCAAGAGAGCTTTGACTAGAAGTAAACATCTATTTATACTCTCCCTTCCCCCATATCCTCTCCTCAAGTACCTCAAGCCCCAAGCATTCAGGAGCTCTCACGCTTCCATCACCCAAATACAATTTTAAGTGATTTGCTTGAGAGTTCCAAGACTAGCTACCATGAACGCTATCTCATCGTCTACCATCACCCACCACCATCTTCCGGTCGCCTGCTACCGCCCCGGTACCAACCAACTCTCCCTTATCCGTGCTCGTCAAGAAGTGGTTGTCCAGCCACAGCCACAAGAAAAGGCGACAAGCCGTGCCGCTCGTCTTGCCAATTCACTCTCAAACCTCCTCCATCTCCATCTAGAGACACCTTTGCAAAAGAACCTTCAATACACGGATTGGAATTTCCTAGACCAAGGAAATAGGACTAGTCCAATAACATCCCCTAGGGAAGATATATCCACAAAATGGCGTGAAATTCACGGTTCATGTGACTGGGAGAACCTCATGGACCCCCTTCACCCTTGGCTCAGACGAGAGATCGTTAAGTACGGCGAATTCGCTCAAGCCACCTATGATGCATTCGATTTTGATTCCTTCTCTGAGTATTGCGGGAGCTGCCGATATAATCGACATAAGCTTTTCGACAAACTAGGCCTTACCAAGAATGGGTACATGGTAAGCAAGTACATTTACGCCATGTCCCACATCGACGTGCCTAGTTGGCTAGAGAGATCCCACTTGGTAGACACATGGAGTAAGGATTCCAACTGGATGGGCTATGTGGCAGTTAGCGATGATGAGGAGTCGCGCAGGATTGGAAGGCGAGACATCGTCGTGGCGTGGCGTGGGACCGTGGCACCCTCAGAGTGGTTTGAGGATATACAAGGGAAGCTTGAGCCCATTGGGGATGGGGATGGGGATGTGAAGGTTGAACATGGGTTCCTTAACATCTACACATCTAAGAGTGAGTCTACTAGGTATAACAAGTCAAGTGCCTCTGAGCAAGTCATGAAAGAAGTGAGAAGACTAGTTAGCTTGTACAAACAAAATGGTGAAGAAGTGAGTCTTACCATCACTGGGCATAGCTTAGGTGGTGCCTTGGCTCTCCTCAATGCTTACGAAGCAGCGAAAGCTCTCCCCGATCTTCCCATCAGCGTCATTTCCTTTGGTGCACCCAGGGTTGGGAACACCGCTTTTAGAGACGAGCTCCACCAAATGGGAGTGAAAGCATTACGCGTTGTGGTAAAGCAAGATATTGTGCCTAAAATGCCTGGATTTGTGTTGAATGAGGGTCTCCAGAAGTTCAATGAGATAACTGGAACACTAGAATGGGTGTATACGCATGTAGGAGCCGAACTGAAGCTTGATGTTCACGCATCTCCCTATCTCAAACGTGGTGGATTCAATTTGCCAGGGGTCCATAGCCTCGAGACCTATCTCCATCTCGCAGATGGGTTCCGCGGTACCAACTTGACATTTCGGTCGGATGCTCGAAGGGACATTGCACTGGTGAACAAGGCTTGTGGGATGCTGGCAAATGAGCTGAGGATCCCAGAGTGTTGGTACCAGTTAGACAACAAGGGACTTGTCCGTAATGCTTATGGTAGATGGGTTAAACCCAATAGAGAACCAGAACACATTCCGTCCCCTTCTCGAGAAGTATCTTTACATGCTTCTTTTGTTGAGATGCATGGGCATTATCAAGGAAATCAACCCTTATTGAGTGTTTAACTCTCTAATTTTGTAAGGTTTTTGTACAGTGGTGTACTTCAAAAGAATTGAAAAGTTGTATACACTTAATATACAGTTATGGCAAAAATAACTAGTAATTGGAATGGTATCTTTCACCAAGAATAGTGAACTTGTCTTTGTTACCACTATCTATTAAATATCATTCTATTAAATATAAGGCTAGTTTGATATTTTTATAGCCGAGGACTCATTAAATGGAAGAAACAAAAAGTCCAAGAAAAAAGTTGTGTTTGTTCTCTCCTGTTTGTGATTGGTTCTCGAAAGGATTAATGGGTATATTAATCTTTAACCTTGTATTAATTATCAAACGCATACAAAGGTCCAACATCATCGGGCATAATACAGTGTTTATACATTGCAAATTTTTTTTATTTGGAAAAAAATGCTAGTTATATTGCTACCAAAACTAGTGGCATTTTCCGTCTTTATCTCAAGACAAAAGGGAGCATTTGGCAAATCATATGATGAAAGATATTTTATTAAAAACTACTTTTTTTTTAGGAAAATCATAATTTATTAGATTTTTTTTAACTTTTTTATATAATAAATTTGTTAGGTAAAAATGGGTGTACTCTCAAATGGCAATGAATTATCTCTAGAGGATGCCCAAAATTTCCTCTTGTGCACCGCTCTTTCGACTCGTGGTAAGGCATGTAAATAGAGGAGTGATAGTGTGCATTGCACATTCTGTTGGGTGGTACACGCACACCTCCCAAGCTCGCCACATGTCCTCTTTAACAATCATTGTCCATGGTTAAGATTCACTCATCCTTAAGGTTAAATAGTACAAACTTAGTAGAAAAAATATTTTAAAAAAACTTAATGAGTAAATGAATCATAAGCAAAGTTAATTTCTTTAAAATATTTTTTTCTAAAAACTAAAGTTAGATATTTAACCTTATGATTGAGTGAATCTTAACCAAGATTAATGGATGTCAAAGAGGACATGTGGTGAGCTTAGAAGGTGTGTGTACCACCCAATAAATATCTTTTGTTGTGTTTTGGGTGGTGGAAAACTCTTTTGTTAGGAAATAATTTCCCAAAACTACCTTATTTTCCTTATATTGAGGGAAAACTTTTCTTCGAAAAAAAATATGGAAAGTTCTTTTTGTAAAAAATTTCTTTTCTATCATAATTATCCTTCCAAACAAACGGAACTTGGAATTCCACGTAGCGGTGGGCATTAAGCCGAGTGATTTTTGATGTTGTTCAAGCTCGGCTTGTTAATATATATGAAAATCAAGCTCGAGCTTTTAACGAGCTCAATTAAAATATAATAAATTTTAAAAAGCCTATAAAATACGATTAACTTAAAAAAATTAAAAATTATTAATTAAAAAACTTTTAATTGAAGTATTTAAGTTGTATATTTACATGTATTATTATTTTATATTTTTACTATAAGTAAATATATGATATTTATAAATAAATATATATATATATATATAAGCAAGCCAAGTATAAAGGTATTTGAGCTCTGCTCATTTACTAAACGAGCCTGGGCCTCAAAATGGTGTTCAAGCTTGTTTGATAAGCAAACCGAGCCAAGCTATCTAGCCAAGCACGAGTTTGGATAGCTCATGTCTAGGGATGGCAACAGGCCGGGTTTGGGTCAGGGCGCCCCTAACACTATCCTACCCCTAATGGCAAGACTAGTCCTACCCTGTTCCCGTCCCAAACCCAGATTGGGGCAGGGCGGTTCCAAATTTCAAAACCCTTCGTCCTAACCTTGTCTCGCCCCGTCCCATTAAGAACTAGTCTGGTCTGGTTTGGGCCGAACAACTTGATATTTCATGTTATAAGTAATATATTGAGGAAATTTAAGGATAAAATAGTAATTTCACATTTCAAACAGGCAGGGAGGAGTAGCTTATATTATTCATTGTGTAGGTTAATTAATTTATTCTATTATTTGCAAGTTGGTGTGTGGATGGATGTTTTATTTTATTCATATAGAAATTTAGAAGTAATTATGAGAAGCTACAGGTGGTAGGGGTTGCATGAAAGAGGATTTTAACTGAAAAAGAAAATGAAGGAACATCATGGAAATTTAAAAAAAAGGAACAATGATCACGTCATTAAAACACCATGAGCTTTTAATTTTAATCAATCACAGTTTTGTTATAACCGTGATTGTAAAACACACTCGAAATGATCGTATTTTAAATGAATAATCTCAGTTAATTTACATATACAATCACCATTAAATAATCGTGATATTTGATACGACTTGCGACCAGGCGTCGAAAGGTTACGGTTTATTCTGAAAGCTATAACCATGATCAATTACTTATGGTTATAGATAGAAACCGTGAGCGATGAGCTGATTTCTTGTAGTGAGACAATCCCAATAGACGAGTCTAGCTAAACATCTATAGCCTTTATGTGCTAGGCTGTATCCAATGAATACACACTTGATGGACCAAAATTATAACTTGTTACGGGTTTAGGAACACGGCCAAGGATAACATGCACATCCAAATACTTTTAAGAAAGAGTAATTTGGAGGTTTATCGAAGAGAACTTGCCTGGGAGAGATGTTATAAATGGTCTTAGTAGGCATTCGATTAATTAAAAATATGGCAACATTGAAGGCCTCCAACCAATAGATGAAGGGCATATAGGAATGAGCGAACAAGGTAAGACTAGTCTCTATAATATGGAGATGCTTCCTTTCGACTATGCAATTTTGTTCAGGAGCTTGGAGGCAAGATAGTTGATGAATTATGTCATGATGTACGAGCACTAAGCAAAAACTGGTGATCATAAATTTTCCACCCCCATCTGAACGAAAAATTTGATGCAATGTTTTTCTTTATTAACAAAAGTAAATACGTGAGAGACAACTTCAAAGGCAGAAAACCACTAGATGAAAGACACATTATATATAACTCTCAAATCTCTCTTAGGAAGCAGCATTTCCCTCCCATAGCTTCCAATTAGTATAATACAATATGTCAAGTCTCTATAATATTTTCATCACTAAAAAATATTCTAATTATAATTAAATCTAACTTTAGATGAGATATCCTTTCCTAAATTATTTGGTAATGGCATTGAGTTTAGGACTTTCAACATTATGAATAAAATTTAAAAAACAATAACATAACAAGTTGTTGAATCAGGGTTTTAGGCGCCTTATCTCTTCTTGCTTAACACTAGCCCATTAAGGAGGGCACGAGATTCAGCAATGAGGTTACTACAATTACCATAGTGGGAGTAGAAGCAAGCCAGGAAGTCACTTTGTGGTTTCTAATAATGCCACCTCCTCTTGCAATATCAGGATTACCTTTAGATGCACCATCAACATTCATTTTGAAATTGCCCCTAGGAGGACAAAGCAACTTAACAAGAAAAAGCCGATTCCGGTTAGGAAAGTGAGGTCTATAGAAAAATAAAGGAGATATGACCAACCTGTTATTCTCACAGTAAGAGGCAATATCCCAAACCTCTCTTTTGATGTTTTCTATCAAAAATTTTGGATGACGATAAGCAGAATCATATTTCCTATTACATCTTTCCATCCATATCTCCCATACAATCAAGGCAAGATCAAGAATGAAGAGATCGTTATGTCTAGAACCCAACGCTCTGAACCATCTAGTCAAACAATTGTGAATGTTTTCATGAGCATAATAAGGAATATAGCTGGAAAAAGAAAACGTTCTCCATAGGTAATGAGCAGTCTCACTACTAATTAAGACAACACAAAATGATTTACAACATAAGCACTTAATAGCCAAAGGGATACCCATGTTTTGAATAGCTGTATCAGTTGAGAGATCCTGATGCCTAATTTTCCAACAAAAAACACAACATTTGGTAGGCACAATCGAATTCCAAACATATTTGGTCCAATCACGACCACTTCTAGTATCCCTCAGATGATTCCAAGCAGACTGAACCGAAAATTCTCCAGAATATGATCTATTCCAAATAAATTTGTAATCATCTTCGGAAGTGGAGAAGTCTCCACCTTTAATATCTTCGATAATAGAAGGCAACAAGAGATGATTCACTTGAGAAAAGTCCCACTCACCATCAGAATTTAGGATATTAGCAATGACATGACTGATGTGAGGAGAATCTATCGCTATAGATATGAAAGCTTGCTCTTTATACTCTGATGTTGCTTATGTTGAATTTTGGTTACTGGGATCGTGATATGATCCGAATTGTGGGCTAAAGCTTAAGTTGGTCATATTTACACTTGATGGTTATTTACTTATCAAAATTTTATTGTGGTGAAATTGTGCAAACTTTCATCTATATTGCCTTGAATACTATGAAGTTAGCAGGTAAATGTAATGTCATAGGCCCAAGGTCCCATATGACCAAATTCGGATTTTGGGGCACGACATAAAATCTAGCTAAACATATATATTATCATGCATTACTAGGCTTATCATACATATCATACTTTACATGATCAAAGTGTTGAAAACATGTGAGCATATCATATCATCATTCTATGACATGTTCATACTCATGACTTGTGCAGACTTGTGCAAATGCATGTCAAATCGTACTAGATGCAAGTCATTTCATACCAAATGAATGTCAGTTCGTACCAGATTCTTACTAGATGCATGAATATTAGACCAGATGCATGAACATGTGCGGACTTACCATGTGCATGTAGTGCAGATTTACCATGCCGTAAACTTGTGCTTAAGTGTCATGATTAACTAATTTCATCTAGGTTATCCCTTTTATTCCGAACTCTCACCTTTGAAACCCCACATAGTGCCCAATACCACCATTGTAAAGAATCTAGGTTATTCAAATCATCCTCTAAGTATTACCTATCTGAAATTCAACCATCATACATGCATAGATACTTATAATTATAATGTGAGAATCATAACATAATACTTTATCATTTATGTAAGCTATTTATGATCAATCATGTTTAATACAAATAGGTAATAACCTAGCACAACCATAATCATCAATTCGATCACAACCCGACATACATCCCTTCCTCCATATTCAATCACATGAGTATTAAACCCTAAAATCACCATATCATCATATGTTAATTCTCACAATCATCTTCAATTAAAATTCAGAAAATCAATAACATATCATATCTGATATTCGTTAATCTATTCCATATCTTGAATCTCGTAACTTTTAAAACATTGCAAAACCATACCATTCAAAATATGCTTACCAAAACCTTAACATTCAATACTTGATTTTCATTCACATGCATATCAATTTATAACTGAGTTAAAACCAGTATATCTACCTTTCATAATCGCTTCTCTACGATCAATCTCTTGTGAATGCTCTTGGATCTTGATCTCCAAGCTTTTCTTATTTTTTAAGAAAAACCTTAGGTTAAACTCTCTCTGGGATTTCTAAGGCTCTTAGGTGATGTTTGGAATGTCTAAACGTTGGGTCTACTTGTCTATATGTCTATTGCAGGTAGACATTTTCAAGTTTTAGACCATTTGGTAGCGCGTCTATTTGCTATAACAAAAAACACAAAAAATCAAGGTTTTGATGATTTTTGGGAAAGAAGCACATGTCTATTCCAGATAGACAACAAAACTGAGATTTTCATCATTTTTATGACTATTTTTTCATTTATTATTTTTATTATTATTCATAATGTTATTGTTATTATTATTATCATTACTGTTACTATTATTATTATAATTACTATTAATATTGTTATTATTACTATTCTAATTACTATTACTATTACTATTATTATTTAAAAATGACATCAAAGGCCCTTACAATTATTATTATTATTAATACCATTACTAATATTAATATAATAATAATTATTGTAGTTGTTATTATTATTATTATTTAAAAATGACATCAACTATCCCTGCAATAAGATAATGTTACCAAACACAATTTTACAAAAACAATTATGTCTATTATTGTGTGTTGGATTTTATTGTGTACAGATTCATTTCTTATAGATATTTTTGTCACAAATCTATTTTAGTTAGATTTGTCTGAAATAGACAAGACCTACCATACGAGCCCTTAGAATGTTTTAAACCGCAAACCCATGAGTAAGAGGTCTATTTATAGAGTTAGGAGTCCTAAAACTTTCTAATTCTCAGAATCCTTTATGGGCAAAAGTCCAATCGAGCAGTCAAACGGTGAGATGGGGTGGTCGACCGATGGTTGGGCCGTCGATCGGGCATGTGGGAGGTTGACATGTGGGTCTTTCCCTCTCTGTTGATTTTCCCCATACAAAAAACAACGCTCAGTGCATGCACTGGTCGACTGGTCTCTCCTGTTTTTACTAATTTTCTTCCCTTAAAATCTGGTACACAACTTTTAAAATCATGAAAAATAATAAATGTAGCATTTATTGATATTTCTATCAATGTGTGCACACAGTTGTACGAATTTCAAGATAAAAAAGTTTTGGGTCTCTACATCCTCCCCTCCTTATAAGAATTTCTTCTTCGAAATCACAAGATTACATAAATAGATGAGGATACTATTTTCGAACTTCATCTTCATGTTCCCAGATGGCTTTCTCTACAGAATGATGTTGTCAATGTAGCAGAACCAACCGAATTGTCTTCGTGAGAAGGACTTGCTCCTTTTGATCCAAAACTTGAGCTGATTGCTCAAATAGAGTCAAATCTTCACAAATCTCTAATGGTTGAAGATCAATAATATGAGATGGATCCGGAATGTATTTCCTCAACATGGAAATATGGAAGAAATTATAGACAACTGCCATATAAGAAGGTAAGGCAACTCTAAATGCAACTTCCACAACTCTAGTTATGATTTCGAAGGGGCCCACATATCTTGGACTTAGTTTATCTCGCTTGCCAAATATCATTGTAACGCTTTATTTCGTCTTGCAAGTCAAATTACTTCCATTGTTGTATGGAGTTTATTATTTTGTGTGAGAGACTATCCTTCTAAACTCAGACTGTTAATTACCTTCCCAATTTGGGAAAGAACCTCTGATTAAGAAGAAGAATAATAAGAAGAACAAATATTTGAATAAAGTATTTATTTATTCAATGGGCTTACTCAGATCCCATGTAGGTGTTACAGGATAACTCATAGAGGTCTTTGCATCAAATAAAAGAAAAGAAAGAGAGGTGGCTATATTGTGGGTTCACCTGATGTTCTCCATTGGTGGGAGATCCTTCTTCTTCCTCCTTGGTTGCTGTTTTCCTACTTTGTGCTTTCCTCTTTCAAGTCCGTTCGTGCCTTTTTTTCCTCATGGGAGTTTCTTGTGAGAAACTCCATTTTTATATCTTTTGGAGAGTCCTTTTTGGACTCCCATTTTGACTTTCTCTTTTTTAGGAAATCAAAAGATGCCAACTCTCCTTAGAGAGGGCCTTCTATTCAAGACAGCTGGTTTCTCTTCTCTTAGAGAAACCTGGAACGAATGAGAGTTTTTTTTCTTGAAGGACTCCAAATTGGTTTCCTTTTTTGAGAAACCTGAGAAGATCAGACTTTCTCCCCAAAGGGGAAAGAGTCTTATCTTCCCAGAAAAAGGAATAGATTACTTTCGCTTTTGAATAGGGTGTCATATGACACTCTATTATTGGAAAAAAGAGGGGATCTCTATCTTGGGATCCCCCAAAGCTGGTAGACAGTCCTTTTTTTAAGGATTCTCTACCACATGGTGGTCAGATACTGGTTGCCATATGGGAAATGACTTACCTTGGTCAATCTGCAAATTAAAGAGGTGAGACCATGGGTCTCACCCACGGTCTAGGTCAGGTCTAAAGCCTATTTGGACTGCGAACTAGGGTCTAACCTTAGTCAGTCCGTAGAACAATATAGGGTGAAAACATAGGTCCAGCCCTTGGTCTGGGTTAGGTCCATGGCCTTTTATGGTCACGGATTAGGCTAGTCATTGACTGGCTCACTGATGGACTTATAGACTCTGTCCGCAAAGCTTGAGTGAGGATCTGTCCGCGAGGGCAAACCTTAACCACGTGTCAGTCCCCTAAGGACTGACACAAAAGGGTATCCACGGGGCATTATTTCCCCGCTGCCAGCATTTAATGCTAGGCTGGCTGGCGGTGAGCCAGCCCTTGGCCAACTGGTGCGCGTGCCTTTGGCATGTGTGAAGCTTAACCGCTCATTCCATGGGTAGTGATCTTATGTAGGCAGGTACACCATGTACCCGCCTTACGAGCGGTGAGATTTCAATACCCACAATCATAACTCTTTTTGTTGGAGAAATCTTAATGAATCTAATCCACAAATTGAAATTCTAAGTCTCTATCAGCATAACTCTTCTGCATACTCTGAGCAATCTTCAACCTTTTTCTAATAACTTGAACCCTGTTTGTAATCTTCTAAATGAGTTCAAGACCCAAAAGTTTTATTGTACAAACTTCATCCCAACATAGAGGTGAATGATGACTCCTACCATAAATTGCCTCGAAAGGTGCCATTTGTATACTAGCCTGATAACTGTTGTTATAGGCAAACTCTACCAATGACAATTGTTCATCCCAATTGCCTTACAAATCTAACATACAGTCCCGTAGTATATCTTCTTTTATCTGATTCACCATTTTAGTTTGCCCATCTATCTGAGGATGAAAGGCCGTACTCAAATCCAAGCGAGAACCCATAGCTTGGTGAAAGCTTTTTCAAAATTTCAAATTGAATCTTAGATCTTAGTTTGAAATGATGTTTACTGGCACTCAATGCTGATGGACTACTTCGTTAATGTATAAGTTTGCAAGCTAATTGGAATTGAATGTAGTGTGATATGGCATAAAATGAGCTGACATGGTCAATCGGTCAACCACAACCTATATATGTTGGATCAAAATTCTTCATTTTCCTTGGCAAATCCACTATGAAATCCATAGAGTTGTTTTCCCACTTTCATTTCAGAATATGAAGATGCTAAAAAAGTCCTACTGGTCTTTGGTGCTTAGCCTTAACTTGTTGGCAAACTAAACACTTAGACACATATATAGCCACATCTCTCTTCATGTTTATCCACCAGAGATGCTTCTTGAGATTTTGATAAACCTTGGTACTTTTAGGATGAATAGTGTACATAGACTTGTGTGCCTCATCCAGAAACTCTTGCCATAACTTTTCATTGGTTGGAACACGTAGCCTTCCATTGAAAGTGATATCACAATCATTATTCATTATGGAAAAGTCTCGATTTTAACCTCTAAAAAAAAGATCTATCTTGATGGGCTAGTAGTTCTTCAGCCGACCAGTGGAGTTCTCGGATCATGTCCAAGATGGTTAGCCTAACTGTTATATACGCCACTAAAGCTCCCGATGTTCCAACACTAAAGTTTGTTATTATTATTAGACATATCTTCTAATAATTTCTATTCTTGGACCATCTGTGAGCTAATAGTCCAGAAGGCTTCCTACTGAGTGCATCATTTACAGCATTAGCTTTATCAGGATAGTAAAGGATCGAGCAGTCATAATCCTTGAGAAATTCCACCCAACAACGTTGCCTCAAATTGAACTTTTTATGTGAGAATAAATACTTCAAACTCTTATGATAGTGTTTGTGGACGATATTCTAGTGTACTCTAAGACACAAAAGGAGCATGAGATGCATCTCTGAGCCATGCTAAAGAGACTTCGTGAGCATAAGTTGTATACTAAGCTTAGTAAATGCAAGTTCTAGCTAGAGAATGTAGCATTTTTAGGCCACGTGGTATCAGGAGAGGGGATTTTTGTGGATCTGAATAAGATAGAAGCAGTAAAAGGTTGGGAAGACCAAAGAGCATCACAGAAATTTGAATCTTTTTAGGCCTGGCTGGATATTACCAAAGATTTGTGGAAGGATTTTTCAGCCTCGTAGCACTTCTCAATCATCTAACTCGAAAGAAAGTCAAATTTGAGTGGACTAAGAACTGTGAAAAGCGCTTCTTGGAGTTGAAGAAGCGCCTCACCACTACGTCGATGTTGATAGTGTCATCGGGTAGTGGAGGATTTATGGTATAGAGTGATGCGTCCTTATTTGGTTAGGTTATGTTCCTATGTAGCACGTGAAAGTCATTGCCTATGCTTCTCCGAAATTGAAAGATCACGAGAGGAACTACCTTACTCACGACTTGGAGTTGGCAGTAGTGGTCTCCTCTCTCAAGATCTGGAGGCACTACTTGTATGGTGAGTAGTTTGAAGTATTCACCGTTCACAAGAGTGAAATATCTGTTCTCATAGAAGGAGCTGAATTTGAGGCAACGTCGTTGTGTGAAATTCTTCAAGGACTATGACTGCTCTATCCAGTACCACCTGAGAAAAGTGAATATGGTGGCTGATGCACTAAGCTGGAGACCTACGGGATTCCTGGCTTATCTAATTGTCTAAGAGTGGAAATTACTAAGAGATGTATCTAACTTTGATGCAGGTTTCAGTATTGGAGTCTCGGGAGCTTTAGTGGCTAACATTGTGGTCAGGGCAACCATTCTGGATAGGATTAAAGAGCATCAAAGGTTGGATGGAGATTTGCAAGAATGTGATAGCTGCTCTTACTTTCAAGGGACGATTATGCGTTTCAGCCAATAAGGAGTTAATACAGGAGATTTTAGATGAAACACACAAATCTAGGTACATTGTCCATCCTGGTGGTACCAAAATCTCAAGAAGCACTTTTGGTGGAGAAACATGAAGAGGGATATGACCACCTATGTGTCTAAGTGCTTGTTTGCCAGCAAGTAAAGGTCGAACACCAAAGATGTGCAAGACTCCTGCAGTCTTTTCCTATTCCTGAGTGGAAGTAAGAAAACATGTTCATGGACTTCATTGTTGGGTTGCCAAAGACAGCAAACAACTTTGATGCTACATGGGTTATCGTAGACAGATTGACCGAGTTAGTTCATTTTCTTCAATTTCAAACCACATTCAATTGCAACCAACTTGCTAGTCTATACATCAAGGAAGTAGTTTGTTTGTATAGAATGTTGGTCAACATCGTATTCAATTGAGACTCAAGATTTACTTCTAGATTCTGGAAGAGTTTCCAACAGGCAATGAGCTCTCGTTTGGAATTCAGTATGACGTTTCATCCACGGACAGATAGGTAGATGGAGAGGGTAAACCAAATCATAGAGGATATGCTACAGGCATGCATGCTTGACTTTCAGGGTAGTTGGAAGGATCACTTGCCGGTAGTTGAATTTGCCTACAACAATAGATACCAGGCAAGCATCCAGATGACACCATTTGAGATACTGTATGGGAGGAGTTTCCATTCACCTCCATGTTGAGACGAAGTTAGTGAGAGAAAAATTCTGGGCCCTGAGCTCATTGGGTAAACTGTTGACAAAGTCTAGTTGATCAGGGAAATATTGAAAACGGCTTTGTAGAGCCCCGAATTTATTATTCTTAATGTTTGTGAACTTTATTAAATGCTATGAAAACATGTGTTTAATTGTTTAATGTATTTAAGCCTATAAATTTAATGCGAAATGTAGTGATTTTAAAACCCAAATAAAACGCTAAATTCAAGTCGTTTTGATGTTAAATTGCATGAAAAGAAAGAAAATCAAAAAGTAACAAAAGAGTTTTAAAAAAAAATCGCCGTCAATCGATCGCCGCCGGCGGGCGATTGATCGCCCAAAACGCTGTTTGGCGGTGGATGTGCGCGATCTCTCTTTTGTGGAGTCCCTAGGGCTCCCAACACTATATATACCCCTTTTAGTCGTGGGTTGAGAGTTTTGAAAGGTCCCTAAAGCTTTTTAGACCTAAAAGAGAGTGAGAGAAAAGATTTTTGAGAGATTTAAGAGGGGAGATTAAAGGCTTTTCAAGGAGAAATGGCGAAAAAGTGTAGATCAACCCCATTCGCAAGCTCGTGATCATAGGAAAACGATCATGAGAGGTAAATATAACTTTCTTCTTTTCAATATAGTGATGTTGATATAAAATTATGAAAGTGATAGATCTAAAGCTAGAACAAGCAAGATTAAGCATACATGCGATGTTTTTAAATTATGATTTCGTATGAAAAATATATATGACGTTAGAAAGAGTCTTTTAATCATGATCTTCTTATGGAAAAAATATATGATGATTTTAAAAATGCTTTAGACCATGATTTCCTCATAAAAATTATATATGATGTTTAGAGAGTTTAAATTTACGATTTTCTTGCGAAAGATATTGATGATGTTAAAGATGTTCTTGTGATTTAATTATTATATCAATAATGGGAAAGAGAATGATCTTGTGGTTTATTGTGTGATGAAGAATGGAGAAAGTGATGATGGTTAAATTTGATGGAGTGATTCTATGTTGTTTTGAAATTATAGTATGCTATAAACTAGGGTTTTAGAGATTAATTTAATTAAAATTATGTATTGGAAATTGAGACATGATGAATTAAATTGTCCCTATCTTTGTTGTTGAAAACTTGATAAACCCATATTATATGTTGATCAATTATGAAAAATCCTGCATGTTTAAATTGTGAATGATTTATAATTATCGTTATTTCACTCGCACTTATTCATAAAATTGGACATGAACAAGTATGATAATAAGAAACAAGATGACAAGTATTATGCAAGTACACAAGGACACAAGCATTATGCATGATTAAGTTTTGCACTGACCGAGTACCCACAGGCCTATGATCAAGGCAAGACCAGCCGTATACACTTGCGAATGTGTAGACAAGCCGTATACACTGGATAATGTGTAGACAAGCCGTATACATCGGATAATGTGTAGACAAGCCGTATGCACCGGATAATGTGTATATTGTGTGGTACCTCGGAAAGTAGGGTATATGTTAGTCTCTACCCAATATATGGGGTAGAGTTATATTAAGTTATTGCATTTGTATGTTGTTGGATAAATTCATGGACAAGAAAATAAGTAAGATAAACAAGAGAAATAAGCACAAGTGATCATGTGTAAGAATCGAAATTTAATTATACTTCCGCACTCTGAATTGTTATATGTTTACATGTTATGTTGAAATCTTAAACCATGTTCATATTAAATATTGTTATATTGTTAGATAGGATTTTGTATATACGCTGGATAACTTGTTACTCAGCCGATGACTGTTGTTGTCGGCAGGTTATAGTTTTGATACCGGTGCTCCAGGACATTGGGAGGAAGAAGAGTACGAGGAGGAGCAGGAAGAGCCAGCAGGTGATTACCCTGATGGAGAATGAAATTTGGATTGCTGGCCATACTCCGGACATTACATCACTAGTATTTTGGATTTTGAATTTTAGACCTTATAATAGACTAATTTTGGATTCATAGTTAGTTTGAATTTATGATTGGGGATTCATAGAAGATGATTTTAAATTGATTATGATGTCTTAATATTTATTTAAGATATTGGACTTGATTAGCATTTAATTGAAGAGAAAAATTTTTAGGTCCATGTTTTTAGAATGACCTTAATGTTGTATGACAGGAAGTTATAGAATTAATGTTTTAAGTCACGTGCCAAAGTCTCACATTAAGTTAGGTGGGATTTTGGGGCGCGACAGGCTCAAAGTAGGAAGTAGAGAGGTTTCTAACCTAATTTGAGAGAGAAAGAGGGGGAAACCTATGGTTTCAAAAGGGATTTTTGCTTGGAGAATGAGGATCTTGCTTGGAGAATGAAGATTTGACTTGAAGATCGCTCAAAGGCCTCTTGTAAGCGATCTGGATAGAAGGAAATAATCTCAAAGGTCGATATACTGTCTAACCTAACTCTATGAAGTATCTTGCATGTCTAAGCATGTTTGGGTAAGATTTTTTTGATGTTTCTTTATGTTGATGGGTAGATTATTGTTTATGGAGCATCAAATAGGGTTTTGCACATGTTTAGAGGCGCTTATAAAGTGCCGCTAAATGTACATTAAGTGCCGTTATTTCCAATAACGGCATTTCGATAAAATGCCGTTATTGACGTTGTCGGGGATTCATTTAGCGGCACTTTTAGCGGCACTTAATAAAAATGCCGCTATAAAGTCATCTATTGCGGCACTTCTGTAAATCCTTCAACGGCGTGTTTCAATAGACATTTCCGTCATTTTTCAGCCTCCCTATTGCGGCATTTCTAAAGTGCCGCGAATAGTTAATTCTATTACGGCGCTTTCAAAGTGCCGTTAATGCTCCAATATTTAGCGGCATTTGTCAAAGCGCCACTAGTGATGTCAGAATCAATAGCGGCAATTAATAAGCGCCGCCAATAGGTATGAATTAAAAAAATATATATTTATTTTTTGTACATTTTTTTACCTGTATTGTTTGCACCTGCACCTGTCAGCAATATAAAATAATTTAAACAATGTGGATACAATTTTCCACCTCTAATCCATCCAATCCATTTATAAAACAAAATATATCCACCAAATCCGATAACCTATATTGATAATGAAATAATAACAAATATATATCTGTCCAAAAAAACCAGTCAGCAATATAAAATAATTTAACAATGTTAATACAATTTTCTACCTGTAATCCATCCAATCCATATATAAAATAAAATCCATCAAATCAGAATAACCTGTGCCCATAATGAAATAATAACAAATATATACATGCCCAAAAAAAAGTGTCGGGTAGTAACAAAAAAAAATCATAAGTGTGCCTAGCTATCTCCCTCCGGTTGGCTCCCTCCGACTGCTCGAAAACCCGACATGTGTGTGCTGCCGGCTCCCTCCTGAAAAGATAATAAAATACAATTGATTATTAGAATATCGAAATGATAAAATTTATGAATTCATAATTAATTATAATCTGCAAAAAAACAATGTCATCTCAGATTTTTTTATACATAGAGAGTTTAAATAGATAAAAGTCTATTATCTATTTGATGGTGACATGTAGTTTCAGATTTTCAGTTTGATAAACTGTCATTTCTAAATGCATTGGCAGACTGACATCGTAGAATTGGTATCCCATTTTTTTTTCCAAGCGTTGGCAACTTGGCAATTGAGATGATAAAACATTTGTTTTCATTTTTAGTATAAGATCTTAGAACATGGGTTTAAATAGTAAAGGAACAAGCTGAGAGGAAAGATGAAAATAACATGTGGCGACTTTTTGCACGAAGTGTGTTCTACTAAATATGCACACCAAAAATCATATTACCTACTGCTTTATGCACCCTAAGAGTGCAAAACGCAATTTGCAGCATTGAACTGCTTATTGGGACAAAGGCTCAAAGTTGTGGCTTGGATAAAATTTTAGTCATTCTTAAGACTAAGTCATTGCCTAGACATTGAGAAATTAAAACCATTTTATCAATCAAGAAACACACACACACAAAAAAGAACAGAACAATGTATGAATTCAGTCCACTGAACAGAGTAATACATATGCACAAATGATCTATTTAAATATGTATATTATATATAGGTAGCCGAAACTTGTAACAGAGGTAAAAATGAATTGAAACAATTAAACATTGATTTTCTTGTTGATGTATGATTTTGATAAATAGATAGTGAAATATCAACCCAATATGAGATTTTTTAAGGCTTCCTGTGCGAGGTTGTGAGCCAGAGTGTTTGCTTCTCTATATATGAAGTTGAAGGTGAATTCCTCACACAGGTTCCTCATCCTACTGATGTCCTCTAGTATTGGATAGATCTCCACATGAGCTTGGCAGAGGTCATGGACAAAAAGTCAGTGAGTTTTTTTTTAGTTGGATTCAATTATTAGTTCCTGCCAACCTCAAGATACGGCTGTTTGGGCACAGCCAGGGTGTATTGATGGTGAATGAATGAGAGGATTTTGTTACTGTTCATGATCTTCTCAAGATATGGCTTACTGTTCATGATCTCCACATGATCTTCTCAAAATATGACTGTTTGGTCCTCAAGGTTACATGATTGGATCCTAAGAGTTAGTGTATCTTAAAAACAGTTAAAAGTGTCAAGAGGGACAGGTGTTGACTTGTATGATGGAACATGGAAGCCAGTTGGATTTCGTCTTGCGAGGGCCAGAAGAGATCAATTCCCACTAATGTAATAAGAACGAGATTGGGCACAGCAAGATCATTTCTGTAAGTTCCGTCAATTTCGAAAGAAAATGTTTACTTTCTAGTTTCTAAAAAACCAATCCAAGACCAAGGAAAGCGTGAAACTCGGAGAAACACGTCATCACTGCCACGGCATCACCGTTCCAACCAGAAGCCTTAGTTGCTCTGGGCTGACGTCCGCGTCACCCGCCAACTAAATCACACCTTCATGTGACCCCTAAACAGTAACGAAAACATAGGGCATATAATAAATCATTATATATGCCCAAGACATAGATATTGATTCATCATCTCAATCAGTTTTTTCCTTTGGCGACGTGTTTCTCCGATGAGATATGTAATTGGGGCATGTAATGGTTATAAATCAGCTGGTCGACGTGTTTCGGAGAGATGAAGATAAGGTGTTTGTAAAAAGGTACCTAAGAAATTCTCCGATGAGAATTTCTACCTCGATCTATGTATATGCAAGTGATTTTTTCAGTCAATGCACTACTCAGATTTCAAAGGCAAAATTCATCGATCTGGCTAGAACATCCAGCAACTTCGATGATGCCGCGATTCAATTTCAGCATCGGGTCCTCAAGAACTCTGGCATTGGGGACGAGACCTACTTGCCAAGATCGGTGTTCCTTCCCGGACGGCACAAAGTAACCCTCAAGGATGGGCGAGAAGAGGCAGCTATGGTCATGTTTGGTGCTGTGGATGACCTCCTTGCCACCACTGGAGTGCGGCTCAATGACATTAAGATCCTTATCGTGAACTGCAGCATTCTCAACACCACACCATCGCTCTCGGCGAGAGCGATGGTTATAAATCATTACAAGCTTCGGCATGAAGGTGTGATTAGTCACTTATCACTGTTAATTTTAATTTTTGGAAACTAATCTTAGGACTTATATTTACTTTCAAGATGAACTTACTTATAGGAGTGTCATTGGTTCATATGATGGCAGAAAAGCATCGTTAGAGTATCTTTATCTAGGCAACCGTTAATTAGGACCTCAAGACAAATTCCTCTTACCTTAAATTCTAACTAGGACGCTTAAACTCCTGAATAAGCAGTAAGAAAGGATAGTAAAGTTGACTATAACCATAATACAGCGCATTATTTGCGTCTTAGAAAAATATTACAGATGAACAACGTGGAATCTGCATTTTCATGTTTCCAAATTGTAGGTTACCCATACTAGGATCCTTGATGAGTCTTCTTGTTTGATTTACTTGTTTCGAGGTTTTCTAGAGATGATTAGCCTTCTGCTGATAATTGTCTTCAGCAGAATACCTTAATTATAATGACTAATTTCTATAGCCTTAAAAGGGTTATTAAAAAATAATAGTACAAAACAAGAAGAGAATATGTTTTATTGAGTAGTGCTCTCATCATCCGCATCTCCAAAGCTGTTTGTATATAGGTGACCAGCTGTAGAGGGATTGTAGAAAGCTTTATGTATATAGGTGACCAACTATATAGGAGTTGGAGGACATTATTACATATCTTATATGCTATAGGTACCACAACAAACCTCAGTACAATGCAATAAGCAAACCAAACCAGGGAAGCTAAATATAACAGTAGGAACTATTGGTTTGAGCTCTATGTTAATTTCTATTTGCGAACCAAAAACCCAAGCCTCTACCTTTAAAAAACTGACTGAGATGATGTAACCTTGGAATGTAGTAAAACTCGGTCTGAGGCTTGGGTTTTTGTTGACATAGACATAGATATAGGTTAATTCCTTTGGCGTCTCTTTTCTTAGGTACATTATACAGACAACTTCCATATAGCTAGCTTTATCACAAGCTGGTCATTTTCGCATATAAATCATTAACATATAAAAGGGTGGTTTGGGTTGGATTCTGAGGATGAGATTATATCTGAGATGGGGTTCTTCGCGGAGAGCTGTGAAGGGGTTTTGTGGAGCAGCTCAGAGATGGGTTTTTGTAGGGTTTTAGGAGTAGAGAAGAGGGGATTTTGATATGGGAATGGAGAGAGAAGATGGGGTTTTTGTATAGAAGATTGGAAAGAAGTGATATTGATAGTAGCCATGGAATTTAGGAGAAAACGGATTGAAGAAGAGAAACTGAGAAAGAGATGGAGATGGAGATGGAGATGGAGATGGAGAGAACAAAAGAAGTGAAAAATCTTTTTCACTTCTTTAATATATACATTGCACGATGACGTCATTTTCGCATGTATTAATCAGCTTCTCGACATGTTTTATTGACTTGAATGATTGAGATATCCGACCAACTTAATCGGATATCTCAATCAGCTATTATATCAAAAGTGACAATAGCTGCAGGTAATGGTTATAAATCATTACCTGCAGCTACTTGTAGAGAGGGGAATGGGATAACTCTGCTGTTAGGCGACCGCAAGATGGCTGATCTGGGCATGTAGGGGTACTGTTTTGGGGACTGTTACATGGGTTGTTTGGGACTGTTACAGTGGCTGTTTGGGACTGTTACAGGGGCTGTAATGGGGTTGTTTTGGACCTGTGTTGGGGTTTGTGGCTGCTGTTTTTGGGTTGTGAAAAGAAGGGGAAGTGGTTGCTATTTTGAATATGAATGGAAGCTGAACAGGGTGGCCACTTTGAAGTGGTTTTGAGAGTTGAACAGGTAAAAAAAATTTACCCTCTCTAACTTACGCCTAACAGCTATTTACCCCGTCTCTGCTAAAGGTTGAGCTTACCGACCAAGCTCAACCTTTAGCAGTGAAAGAAGTGATGAAGGCCTCTTTTGAGGCCTTCCTTATGGTATTGCTTGCTGGGGGAGGCGGTCGGATCTTCTGCAAGTCAGACCAAGAGTTGATTGAGGAGGATTTTGACAGTCTCAAGCGTGTTTTTTCCACATGTCGAGAAGGTTTGATAACTGAGGAAGTGGTGGAGAGGAAAGCAGAAACAGTGGAGGGGGTTGTAGGATTGATGGGTCAGGGTACAGAGCAGCTAGTCGAAGATTTCAGCATTGTGGCGTGTGAAGCTAGTGGAATGGGAGTCATGGGTGAAGGAAAAATGTTGCCGATGCCCCCAACAACTGGAAAGTGGAATAGGGCAGACCCTAATACAATCCTGAGGGTTTTGTGCCATAGGAATGATCCCACGGCAAATCAGTTCCTGAAGAGGACATTTCAATTAGCAAAGAGGAAATGAAGAAGATGATTTACTTGTGTAGATGAAGTGATAAGAGCCTATATGTGATGTAACATGGTATTCACTGGAATAGCACTATCAAAAGTTCCATTGTCATTGACTTTAGCTTCCCCTAATTGTACCAAAGAAAGAGAAAAAACTGATGGAGATGATGAATCAATATTTATTTTAATTTTTGAAGTAAGGTAGAGACTAGCTTACATAATAGAAATTAACATAATATTTTATCACAATCAGCTGGTCGATGTGTTTCTCCGATGCGGATGATGAGAGCACTACCCCTAATTGGGGCTGACATGAGGAATTTGGAACTTTTGGCCCTTTCTATTTTTTTCCTTTCTTGGTCTGGATGAATTATGGTTGTGATTAGTGAAGAAAAGGGTCCTCAAGATATGACCCACAGTAACTAACAACTGCCAACCTCAATTTTTAGTTGGATTCAATTATCTGATCCTTCTATAATTTCTCCGATATTCTCCTTTAAGTATCCTACTGCTATCCCTTCCTTTGATAAAATATTTTTGGTGTTCATACTGTTATCTATTTCCGAGTTTTTCTCTACTTCTTCTAGAGGTCTATCCTTGATCTCCACCTCTACCTTTTCTGAACTTTCATCTGACATACTCTCCAATTGGTTAAAAGATACGGATTTTCCAGAAGACCCAAAAGCCTTTGCAACCCATATTCTGGTTGTTTCTTTATGAACATCATTCTGAACTGAACCAGCACCTATGTGTGTATTTTTCTGCAAATCTTTTACTTCCTCTGCAGCTTTTCCTCCCACCGTAGCCCCTTTGCTTGGGAGTCTACGAGCTCCCAACTTACAGATTTCTATACTATGCCCCAACTTTTGACATAAAGAGCAGTATGTACAATCATTCTCATAAACTATTTCCTGCCATCTTCCTGAAGAACTTAATCCCAACCAAAACCTTGATGGTTTAGTTTTTCTCAAATCCATCTTCATGCAAATCCGAGCCATGCTAGGCCGAGAGATATTTCGAGTAGGGCCATCCACCATTAATACCTTCCCAACTATACTTCCTATCGTAGCAACTAGCAAGATCTTTAGCATTGAACAAGTTAAATGCTATTTGAAATATCAAGATTGAAACCTGAGATGAAACCTGAGATGGCTTATTATCCCACTTTTAAAAAAAAATGCTATTTGAAATACCATTTTTTTTAAAAATGGTTTAAAAAAAAACAACCTTTAGAGGACAAAATAGTAAAACCTCATATATAGCTATCCCCATATATAGCTGTTGGAGGGCAAAATAAATAAATAAATAAATATATATATATATATATATATATATATATATATATATAATCATTAGAAGGCAAAATAGTAAAACTCCAACAAAAATCATCGCCTCAAGGGTGTGCAAAAATATAGCATGTGCTATATTTTGTGTCATGCTATATTTTGGCACATGCATTTTCAACTATTGGAGCAGTTTTATTTTTTTGTTCCAAATGTTATAATTTGACACTAGAACTCGTTAAATAGAAATCCATAACACGCACACCCCCTTAACACTAAATATATAAGCATCTACTCGTAACTCTAAGGTGCAACTGACAATAGCATTTCATCTATTTCAGCTATCAATGTCTAATTAGAACTAAAAAAATGAACATATTTTTGAGTGTTCATTAAATTATCTAATTAAATCCAAGAGAAGAACTTTCAATCACAATCACAGAAACGTTAAATCCAAGAGAACAGAGGAAAGCACACCAAATCTAAGAGACAAGAGAAGAAGAAATTATATAAGCAAATAAACAGGAAAAACTTAAAAAAAATCAAGAACTACAGTCTACAACCCATGAAAACCATCGATAGGAATAGAAACGATGCAAATGAAAAAAGATTCGATGAACAAGAGCACTAAAATGAAAGCACCCGGTCATTCCAGATCAAAGAAGATAGAGCTGAAAATGGTTTTACTATTTTCAGGTTTCACCATTTCAGGTTTCACCACTAACATCGTTAGGGCCTCTAAAGGTTTTACTATTTGAAATATCTCTAGACTCACCAACCACCACTACACCACCACCACTACCATCACCCATCCACCACTAGCACCACTATCATACACCACCACCCCAACAACTAGCACCACCACTACCCACCAACCATCATTACACCACCACCACCACCACCATCACCACCATACACCCATCCACCACCACCACCATACACCCATCCACCACTAGCACAACTATCATACACCACCACCACAACCACTAGCACCACCACTACCCACCAACCACCACTACACCACCACCACCACCACCATACACCCATCCACCACTAGCACCACTATCATACACCACCACCACCATCATACACCAAACGATTACAAGAACTGAATTTAAACAAACAAATGTTCAATAAAATTACCTCATTGGCCATTCCTGGTGCCGTAAAAGGATGAACTGGCATCTGTTGTCAAAATTTATAATAAATAAATCAATGTTTCTTCCAAATTTTAAAAATGATTAATTAAAGCTTGTTAGATTATATACCTGCCCCTGTAAGAGCTGTTGGAGCAGCTGCTGCATGGTATCAAGCTGAGCTTGTTGGGTTGCCATCTGAGCTTGTTGGGACGCCACCACAGATTTCGTCTCCTGAAGTTCAACCCTCAGCAATTGGGTCTCGGCAGATGGGGAACCACTAGTACCGGCACGGCTCGAAGATGACCCCCATAAACTGGTGGGAGTCGGGCCCAATCCACATCCACGGATGCGTCCAGGTTGCTCAGGCCCCATGACTTGAGAGAAAACATCATCCCGGCCCGTGCTTTCTTGCGAGCCAACCGGTATCTGGTTGAGGAGGTCCCTCATCTGGTGCTACAAACATTTTGAAACAACTACTACAGTGAATTTCAGGAGTCGTGTTATATTATATAATGAATATTTAAATTACTTACAATCATTTCTTCTGTTTCAGAGTTGACTGCCCGGCCATCCTTCGTTGTGTGCGTCTTTATCCAGACCTCAGCACGGCCCGGAGCTTCTCCTGAGGGACTCGCCAATCACTATGGTAGTGACAATAGTAGAACAACAAATTTTTAACTCATATATCAAATTGTTAAATAAATTATTAAAATTAAACCGAACATACCTCCTCTTCTCTAACTCTGGCGAAGCTCTTTGTGCCCGCCGTATGGGGAATCTTTTGGCACTCGCGACTCCTTTTATTCCTGGCCTTTCGTTTCTACAATATTACATTTTATATCATATGAGAGAAGTGACCAAACTTAGAAACGGTATAAGCATAATTAAATTCAAATAAAATATACTTGGCCCTCCTCGGAATACAAAAAGTCGACGAATACATTGTCATTGCTCCGGAGGAATATCGGAGGGGCACCGGGCATAGTTCAAAGCAGGACGGTCCTCGTAAACAAAATGTTTCCTCCCCATTAGAGACTTATTGTCCCGCCATTTCTTATCCAGAGACTTCAAAATGTAATCCTCTAGGATAGGGGGGAAAATGAACCTCTCCTGCGAAAAAGTTGTCAAATTATTAATATATAGTCGTGCTACATAAGTGTGTTTTAATAACCGCTCAACAATTTTTTTTTGCTCTGACCTGTATGAGACCCAAAGCTCGTTTTTTCGCTTCATCACTGATTGCGCACCAACTCTGGACATCGATGTGAAATAAGTGGGCATCGCGTGCAATATTGCCCAAAAAGCCAGCCAAAGTGGTGGCCTCCTCCCCCACGGGCTGTTTCGCATCATTTTTCGGCACTTTTGTTTTCTCTCCTGGAGGCATATTGTAGACTTTCTTGCACTTTGCTTTCCCACGTACCTTCTTCGCCACCGTGGCGGAAGGTGTGGAAGTCCCCGCACCTGATGGGGTCGTCTCTGTAGGCTCCATCTTCAAAATATAGATATTAGCTTCTAAGAGAAATGAAACATGAAAATGAATATAGAGCACAAAGACATAATCTCATGGAACAATGAAATGAAAATCAAATAATAACGTACGTACCAAAACATCTTATTGAGTAGTTTATGATGAAGTACCAGCCATCTAAAAATTAGGCATGCATGATATCAAACTTAACTCTTTTACGAATGGAATAGTTTGAACAAGATTCTTGTATCCGATAACAAAAAAGTTATTCCTCCTTACAATAGAAGATGAACAAGAAAAGAGCACCGAATTCACAATTAAACTAACAAAATCTTATCATTAAAACAAAAAAGAATCATTCTATTTGATCGTTATATTCTGATTCAACGTCCTCATCACTAGATTCGGTAGAAGGAGCTTGTTGTTGTGACACTTGTGGAGGCGCATCAACAGTTGTTCCAGTAATCCCTAATCTCACCCAATCGACACCTCTGTCATCATCATCGTCATGTTCAGTGTCATCTAATTGTTGGTTGCCGAAGGGCTCGTTCTCCATGAATGCATTATCGTCCACAACAGCTTCCTTATTCATGTCAAAGAAGTCTCTTGGTTTAGTCTTGATGACAACATGCCAATCTTCTTCTGTTGGATCTTCGACGTAAAATACCTGCTCTGCCTGAGATGCCATAACATAGGGTTCGCTCGACACAGAGTTTGCCGGGAGCAAGCGTGTGAAGTTCACAAGCGTAAACCCAAACGCATCGGTCTTTATTCCTCTATCCTGTGTCTTCACATCAGCCCAATCGCATTTAAACAATACAAATTTCAGGCTTTGAGAGTACGTCAATTCGACTACATCCGTTAAGCGGCCAAAATAGGTTATATCGGTTGCAATGGGGGTCTTGTCCTTAGAAGTTGCATAATTTATAGTTTTTGCAGTGACTGTAACCCCACTATTCTGACTTTTGCGTCCTCGCTCTCTATCCTTAGTACAAAACCTATATCCATTTATGACGTAGCCCTTAAACCTTTTTGCGACTTTTTGTGGACCATTTGCAAGCCATGTAATCTCATCCGAAACCGGATTGTCTGAATCTCGCAACCTTTGAACCTATTTAAAGACCACATAAGATTAATCTATATATCCAAACATAACTAATGTGTTGTACAGAATTCACAAGTTAAGACTTACATAGCCCTGAAACCAATTAACAAACTGTTCGCTGTGCTTTTTTTGGATTACGTGTGGGGCCGTTTTGAGTGGATTTGTCATTTTAATTACATTCATGTGCTGCCTGCGAAGAATAAATCAACATACCAATCATTTTAAGTTAAAAAATAAAAAACAATGAAAGAACAAACTATATGATAATTGTGTTCTTACTCTGTATATTTTGTGACTTTATCGTAATTGAACAACACATAACGATGTGTCTGCTGCCATTCCAATTCACTTAGAGCAAATGGCTGCGCACCACCTATCACACTTTCATCGTCATTCCTCACTTGCCTGTTCAATCTCGATTCCACATTATTTAGGTACCTTGAACAGAATGTCAAACATTCTTCTGCCAAGTACCCCTCTGCAATGCAACCCTCTGGTCGAGCTCGATTGCGCACATACGATTTCAGTGTATATAAGTACCTAAGTGAATTAAATTTTGGTAAGACAAGGGAAAAACTATAACATGAATTTGAAACACTACTATAAAATTATAATTGAAGGTCTAGTGGTCTACCTTTCAATGGGATACATCCACCGATATTGTACAGGTCCACCTAGCATTGCCTCTGCGGCCAGATGTATAGGCAAGTGCACCATAACATCAAAGAAAGCCGGTGGAAAAATTCTCTCTAAATGACAAAGCGTAAGCGCAATTTTCTCCTGTAACAGTCTCAAATCCTCGACCTGATAGACTTTGGAACATATAGCCAGAAAGAAGTTGCTCAATTCGATTAGGACTGAAGCTACATTCTTCGGCAATGACTTCCTCACGGCCAGTGGTAGGAATTGTTGCATTATAACATGAGAGTCGTGGCTCTTCAGTCCATAAATTTTACGCTCTTTGATATTGACATGTCTTGCAATATTTGAGGAGTAACCATCCGGAACCTTCACACTCTTCAAAACTTTACAAAACAACTCTTTTTCATTTTTGTCCATCGAAAAGCATGCGGGGGGCAGATAAACTTTGCTTCTGCCAGGCTGCAACTGAGGGTGAAGTGCATGCCGAATTCCCATTTCAACCAAGTCGCTACGTGCTTTTAAACCATCCTTAGACTTTCCTTCCAAACCCAACAAAGTCCCGAGCACATTGTCGAATACATTTTTCTCGATATGCATCACATCAAGGTTGTGCCTCAACAAATTGTGCTCCCAATATGGCAACTCAAAGAATATACTCATCTTTTTCCAATTATACGGCATATCGTCATGGCCCGTCTGCCTTCGGCTAGTTTGCCCAATCTGCTTCCCAAGGGAGAAAGGGATACCCTCCAATTGACACAACACATCGGACCCAAACATTGTAGTTGGAGCACATTTGAACTCTGTAGTGCCATCGAAAGAGTTTTTATTCCTCCGAAACCTGTGATCCGGCTTTAAGAAACGACGGTGCCCCATGTAACATTGCTTTTTGCTCTCAGACAAGTGTCGGCTGCAAGTGTCCTTATGGCATGAAGGGCATGCCAACTTTCCTTTCGTGCTCCAACCTGACAACATGGCATACCCTGGGAAGTCGCTAATGGTCCAGAGCAATGCCGCACGCATTACAAATGTCTCCTTCTTTGATGCATCATAAGTTGGCAACCCATTCTCCCACAAGTCCTTTAACTCCTCGACTAAAGGCCTCATGTAGACATCAATGGCATTTCCTGGCCCGGAGGGACCAGGAATAAGCAAGGACAAAATGATGTTCGGCTGCTTCATGCACATCTACGGTGGTAAGTTGTAGGGAATAAGAACCACAGGCCATGTGCTATGAGCAATACTCATCGTCCTAAATGGGTTGAAGCCATCACTTGCCAACCCAAGCCTGACATTACGAGCATCTGAAGCGAACAAAGGATATTGGATATCCAAATAATCCCAAGCCGGTGAGTCTGCAGGATGCCTTAACCTCCCATCCTTAGTTCGATCTTCGTCATGCCATCTCATTTCAGAAGCAGTCTTGGACGACATGAACAACCTTTGTAACCTCGGTCTCAATGGAGAGTGACGCAAAATCTTCGCCGGAGTTTTCTTCTTGTGTTCCGCTTGTCCCTCATCTGTCTTCCATCTTGATTCACCACAGATGTCACATGCTTGCTTGTTTGCAGACTCTTTCCAGTAAAGCATGCAATCATTAGGACATGCATCGATTTTATCATAGTTAAGCCCCAAGTCTGACATCACCTTTTTTGTCTGAAAGTAAGTATCTGGTAGTGTTGACCCCTCGGGGAGTACCTCCCTCAACAACTCAAGCAACATGGTGAATGATTTATTGCTCCATCCACTAAGACACTTAATGTGATATAATCTTACAATGAAAGACAACTTGGTGTGATTCTTACATGCTGGAAACAAAGGTTGTCCCGCATCCCTTATCAATTGAAAGAATCTATCAGACTCGGGATTGGGATCCCGACTACTGGTACCCTCATCTTGGTTTGGGACTCCGAATACATCGTGAACCATATCTTCCATCTCATTCTGTCTGTCTTGCACAACCCGATTTTCAGGCACTTGGACAACGGGTGTGTGTTGCAATATGTCTTCCCCGTGATAAAACCAGATTTTATAATTCCGGTCGAATCCATAACAGATCATATGGTCGTACGCTGTAACTCTATCTTGATAAACCGCATTGTTGCATTTGGGACATGGACACTTTATACCCCCATTGTTATTAGTCACTCCACGAACTAATGCAAACTCTATAAACTGCTTTACCCCTTCTATATATTCCTTTGACACCCTATGTAATACAAAAATTGAATTCACAATTGCTTAGATACTAACACTTTGTTCCATTAATTCAGTACTTCTTAAAAAATTATGGACAAAAATTACCTTGACTTTCCAATCCAACTCCTATCCATGACAGATGAGATTAGGATTTGTAAGTCCTTCGTTAACTATATTCTGAGAAATAGCAAAAGTTTGAGATCATCAGTCAATTACAATATGTATGCATGCATGCATGCTTCCTATCGTCATCAACTCATCTTCTAAAGGGTGGGGTGTTCCTATTCCATTCAGGAATGGATAATCCCCAAAAGTCAATAGCTCAGGTGCTTTGTTCCATTTCAAAGAAATTTCGGCAGTAATTCCCTATGGTTTTTCAAGTACACGACTTAGACTAGGGGCAAGAATGCCACATTGTCTAAATATGTACCCAGAGAACAAGAGAAACGACTGACAAAATTTTCCTCAATTTGAACAAACCATAAGCAACTAACTATATTGGAGATTATGCATTCCCAAACTGTCCAACCGGACAATTCAAGAATCATATACAGACAAATACACTTTATCACAAATAAGACCGAAAAGTTGTTAAACCTGCATTTAGCCCCACAAGAGAACTAAACGTCATAGTTTACAACTAGACCGTCCAAATAGGTGATACAAGAAATGCACTTGTCACACAATGATTCTTGAACGGGAGATCTAAGGTACAATGCATGCATGAGTATGAACGTAAGCCAATAAAAAATTTCAATCATCATAAATACAAAGTTTAAACATCCCTAAGCAATCATAACATAGTAATTAAACACATTTAATTAGTAGTTTAAACAGTTAACATAGACCACGGGGTTCTACCATGCACTCTATAAAGTATAGTAGAGCGGGAACAGGATTGTTAACAAGTAAGAATTACTTAATGCAATTAAATCGAAGGAAAATTTAATATCAAAAGATCTAGCATGTCATTTCAGTTTATCTCTCAAGTTAATAATTGAGAATTACTCGACTCTCCTATTAATCATTTG